>OY856413.1:1134135984-1136535984 GCA_963693085.1 Alisma plantago-aquatica | reverse complement strand
ATAAAACAACAAAAAAACTAAACATAAGCAAAAAATTGTGTTGAAATTTCTATAAAAGATATCCTTTTCATGAATGTGTATAGGCTTGTTGACAAATACTCTTCTTGTTAATAAGAACAGAAGTAAAACATTGTTCTATCTCTTAAATTGTTCCTTTACGTGTTTCATGTAATATTTTGGATGTACTATAAAATTTTACCAAATTGTAACAAAAATCATCATCCTATGTTTTCTACATGGATATTTTGATGGAGAGAATTACAATAGGAAGTAGTTTCTAATTAAAATGTAAAGAGATCTTAAATTTAACCATTTATTTTTCTAGGACCAAACTTCTCAACTTTCCTTATTATATAGAAAAAGGTTTTCTAGTTCGTCATAATTTATTATTTTGTATTCTTGTGTAGAGTAGGATCTAATGATGCAACTTGTTCATAACCAATTTAATTGTAGAACTTTTGTCAAAAAATTTCCACATCAAAGAAATGTAAGATGATTTAGTTATATGTAATAATTTCTTGGTGAATAGTTACTTGCACTTTAACGAACACAAAGACAATGAATCTTCTAGGCTTTATCTAGTTCCCATCTAGATGACACTAAACACATCACCATGCATGAATGATCCACCCTAATAAGATATCATGGAATTCATGTTATCTTTTTGCATAATAAAAATACCATTTACTAGTCATTCTTCATTGAATTCTAGAATATACATTAGAAATAAAGTAACTCATGTAGATGACGTAAATGTCTAGTGCAACCTAACAATCATCAAGATTGTTTAATATCTGTATTTATAATAAAAATATTAAATTCACTTAGATACCTCAAATCATGTCTATTATTGATTCAAGTTATAATAAATTTAATATTACTTATTTAATGTATTATGTACATGTTAACCTTAGTCTTTATATATGTTTGAATGATAAAACATATGAAACTAACATTTTTAATATTATATATGGTCAAATTTCGTAGCTTAATAATGAGAAAGAATAATATCTTTTTTTTCAAAGAATAGTATATAGAAAATTAGTGGCTGCCTTTCTCTTTGTCTTGATTTAGTAAAGCCTTCAGTGTATCTGAAGAAGTCTATGATTGAAAGTTTTCCTTGGGAATTTTTAAGGACCACTTTTTTTATTAATCTGCTAGATGATTGACCTCAATGTTCTCTTTGGTGATAGCTACAAATAAAAAAAATGTCTTCAGATATTAATTCTTTAGACAAGAGGAAGATACTTGGAAGGGCAATGTTGGGTATTCTTGAGAGAAATGACTGATAGATGTGAGTCTAACATCACCTCATAATTCATGTGTAAAGGTTACTTTATTGTTGTAGACCCCTCAAGATAGCAAGAATCTCTCCTTCCAAGTGATCGTTACCAATATTTATGCTTGAACCTCCAATAATCCAAACACCATTCTCATATCACATGATGTAATTCATGCTTTCCATATTATTTAAGACACATAATTAAATGTCTATGCTTAACTGAATCCTATCAGGTTGGGGTGGTATCCACCTAACCGCCTACAAGATAAGCCTCATGCATGTATACATGGATAGGGTTTGATGCAGTCGTAATGCTTCTATTGGTGGTTTTTATATCAAGGATAATATCCCTTATAGAAAAGGACAACTTGTTGAAGATTTTTATAATCCCAGATTCCCATGCTTTCCAACATGCAACCCTAAAAGTGAATTCTGGTTGATGATGGATATACCTTTCTTTAAATTATCTTTAATCCATTCCTTAACATTCATATTATTAAAAAACACATTTATATATGGGTTAAGTAATAACCACATATGTTTAATCTGGGGGCAATCCTTAATGGCATATAGAAATGTTTCAATTGATGAATTACAAATTTAATATGTATCCTCCTCAGTCATATGTTGCCTTCTCATCAAGGTATTAGTGTAGAGTCTATTATTATTGAGAAGCCATGGAAAGGTTTTGATACAAGATGGAGCATTTTGTTTCCATATATTGTCCCAATCACTTTAAGAGTGCTTCAACCTAGGATTGATCAGGATGTCATACATTTCTACATCCAAAAAGAAAACCAAAGCGGGTACTTGGTCTAGTATATATCATCCTCACTAAGACTAATGGTAGGATTGGGCATTGAGAGAATCATGTTGACACTCTCTTCAACAAAGAATAGTTTCAAGAAGTCAACATCATATATTCCTTCTTGAATTACCATACTCAAAGGTCTTTAGGTATCATGAAAAACACTTTTGTTTTCATTAGCAAAAAACCATGAGATCATCTCATCATGCGATCTAGTTATATGATTAATGATGGTTTAGGGTAATACATGAAAACCTACATCTAAAACATCTTCATATGGATTTTACTATGTAATATTTTTATCATATTTGTGTCCAAATGTTTAATACATTTGAAAAAATAAATGATGTTAGTCATATTATCTATCTAACATATGCATGTTTAACTTTGAGTGCAACAATGTAGATCACCTAGTAGAACTTGTTAGGAGTATCAATACATATGGAAGATGAAAATCAAAGACAGTTAGTTAGATGATCTACATTTGGTGTAGATGCACAGTTTCTCCTATACAATTTGTTAAAAATCAAAGACAATTTTATTTCCATCATCCAAAATCCCTTCCATAATCACCCACTTGAACCCTTTTTTTAGAAGTCAGGAGGCTATCTTATTCATCTCGCCCTGCGCAAGGATGACACACACAAATTGAACCTATTTTTTCTGATTCCACTACATTTCTCATTCCAAAAATCTAACACCCTATGGCTTACAGTCATCTTAGACCCATATCCTGGAACAACATATCCATTAGGTTTTATCCAAGATCTTGGTAAATAGAATAAAATATTTTCTTGATAGGTAGACCTCTCCAGTGCGAATTAGCTTTATCCCAGGAAGAAGCCTCCATGAAAACATCATACTCATGTAAGGGATTATTCATTCCAGGGAGAAAATGAATATGAGAAAATGAAAATAAGAAAGCCTTCCATGTCAACTACAATTGATATCTCAAATTCATATGAAAAGTTGAACTGGGATTTCATATATGATAAGCTCAATAAAAGCTCAATTTCTTGTAACATTATTCATATCATTATGCAATTTATTTTCATAGTTCAATGTCCAATTGTAAACATTGGTGATACTCTTACCCCATAAAACCTTCCCGATGAGTCAAATAGGGAGATCTGTTTTTTATATTTGTTTGTCCTTTGTATGGATCGTTGCATAGAATCCATACAAGTGGAAGTTTATAACCATCACTGGGGACTTGTAATTTACACCATCAAGAAGGTTGAATTCTCACAAATTTGTTTTGCTGATGACCTTGTACTTTTTGGAGAAGCCTCTTTAGTTAAAACATCATCTATTTTTAATTGCCTACAAAGATTTGAAAATGCCTCAGGTTAGAAAGTTACATAAGAAAATAATCGTGTATTCTCAAAATGTATACCTAATTGTACTTGGAAAACACTTGGAAATTTCTGATTATACATAATACAAATACAAGGATATATATTTGGATCTATTTAACAGGATCCAAGAGAAAGTGAACTCATCATAAAACATAAACATCTCTCTAGAGGGGAGGATAACACTAGACAAATCATCTCAGACTACCACATCATCACATTCATCCAATCATCTAAAATTTTGATTTCTATATTTTATAAGCTAGATCAAATTACCTCTATTTTCATGGTACTTTAGCCTCCGTGGAAGATTACAATACAATCTATCAGATCTCCTATATCATCCTTCAAGTGCTTTTAAGTTATTTTAATTACTATTGACTATAAACCTAACAAATTTTCAAAAGAGCAGAATGTTTAAGAAATTCAAGATCAATAAATTGGAGTTGTCGGTCTTCACATAAATTATATTATTCATCAAAAAATGTATTATATGATTGATTGTTAATCAATTAAAGGACATGCTGAAAATAATTTCTTCTCTAGCTTGTAACCATTCCACTTAAAAGATAAATCACACCCATGACAAGGAGCTCCACACATAATCTATCATGATTCTATCCAATTAAATTGAACATTACTATTCCAACTACAATAAAACATAAAGAAAAAATTGATTTCTAGAAATGATTAGTAACATGATGTGTTTTTAACACATTGCACCATAGTCCTAATTATGACCTCATCATCACATATCATTTTTTAGATCCTTATGTAAATTTGTCTAGACATTATTCTCAGTCACAAAGATTGAAATAGTCAAAATATAGAAAGTGAAGAATAGAAAATTTTGTAAGATCACACTTCAAAACATATAATGACATGGCAAACTTTGTAAAATACACAACTCAACATAAATTATTTATGCATATATGTGGATAAGAAGATCTTGAGTGGCCCTTGGTGAATTCACAAATCCCTAATTGACGTGAAAAAGTTATTGCATTATAAGATGCATGTTATTCCATTAGATGTATAAGTGTTTGTTGTGATTAATTATTATACCTTGAGGTGTTGTATATATTCATTTATATGTATAAGTTTGGGTTTGGCATTGGGGTTTGTCTGGTTATTTTAAAGGATGAGTATAAGACTAGAATGATCAAATTTGAAACATGTCTCCACCTGCATAAATCGGACCAACCCACCCAAATTAGTTACATGGGATGAGTTGGAGACAAGGTTGACTTAGATCTGAAAACCTAGATACACAAATTCATTACATATACATGTATACCGGACCACACATTCATATAAAATGGTGGATCGATAAAGTTGTAGGGGGATGTGTTGGTGTTGAGTTTGACCTAGACCTAAGAACACTGATAAACTAAATGAATTATATTTACATGTTGAACTACATGTTTATATACAGTTACAGATCATGTATGATATGATGGAAAGGGGGTGAATTATATAAAACATTATTAGTTGCAATAGAGGGGATGAGATAAGTAAAGTTATTATTAATTATTCTATTAGAAAATGATGTGTAGTGACAAAGAGACAACCCCAAATCACCATACTTAGAACATGACATAACTACCAATTTAGAAAGTCAAACACATATAGGTAATGCATGTGGTTATGCAATACATTTATAAATATATATTTTTCGATTAGGGAGGGGGCTTGTAACGACCTCACTTTTCAGCATGCTCCAATTAAGAAAAGACCCAAAAGTTGAGAGCCATTACCTAAAATTTTCCAAGGATCCAGATTTAACCAAATAACAAATAATATCAAATAATTTCCACTAATTCAAGTATTGTTTACAAGATGCTCCTCTAAGTATTTACACGAATTTCTATCATCAAAAGTGTACATATGGGAGGAAGTATCTAACCAATCCTCCTTTACTTAGTTTTAATGCTTGTAGATGATTTTAGTTGATTGTCATGTCTTGATATCTACTTATTTAGCATGTGCCTAAAACGGCATGAAATAAAAGCACGAATCATACCAAAATATATTGTCTACGTGGGGGAAACAAACACTCGCATGTAGATGCAACAACATATCAACCATAGCAACAATTAAGATTACAAAATTGAACAAGAATTTTCCTATTTTAACCTTGCCACCTTTATCCTCTTTTTAACTATGGTGTGCTCACTCCGCTAAAGAGAGGGCACACCGTAGAAACAATTAAGATTACAAAATTGAACAATCATTTTCCTATTTTAACCTTTCCACCTTTATCCTCTTTTTATCTATGGTGTGCCCTCTCTTTAGCAGAGCCTCTTTATGGGTAACCTTCTCTTTATGGTTTGCTGCCTACAGTGGACATTCACACCTTCCCTCACCTGGGCTTGGTTTCATACATAGGCCTACCTTTCTAGACTTAGCCTAATGTAATCTTCCTTTTCGGGCTTGATCACCCATAATTCCCATATTGACTTTATTTCAATTCATGATATTTAACTCACCACAGATGATTCAGGTTTTGAGCAGGCATTTAAATGAGATGATATCCATAGTGACTTTATAGATTGTAGGAGTAAATATATAGCCAAGCAATTTAGTTGCAATCCAATTGAGAAACTCCAAAAAACCCCAAAAGTCGATTAAGTTGAGTAGTAATAGGCGTAACCATGTACCTTTGTAGGACAATGCAGATATTAGATAGTATATATTTCAAGTACATTTAATCAATCCAATCAACATATCCTAACAATCAACAGTAAATATGTATGTATGTAAATCCTAAAGTGTCATTGTCATATTATTGAGATATAACCCTACTCATGTCCTAATCTAGAGTTTATGGTTGTCTTGGGGTTTGGATAAGGAATAAGGGAACAGAAACCTAATTCTGTCACACCACATTTTAAGTTATCAATCCATACTAGATACTACGTGAAAACCAAATTCACAATTTACACTTTTTAGACCATTTTAAGAAATTATGTTCGATTATGCAACTTAAGATCATAATGACATAGTAGATTAGGTTATAAACCCTAATCATCATATTTATGAACTCGAACCTTTAATAATGGTCATCATTCTTCAAATTGCATTAATTACTTAGATTCTCATCAAATTAAATATATGTATGTGGTGCGATTCCGTTAGTGGTGCTAACACACTACTCGATTGAATAGATGCGCCCCACGAGGTCGGAATGCACGGTGGATGGGGGTTTGCTTTCAAAATTTATATACCTAAACTAGCTACCTATGTCTACTAAAACACTACACCCGCAAGCGCACGGGGTCATGTTGTAGTATAGGAAGGTGGCAAGTAAAGGGTCGATCCACAGGGAAAAGAGGGGGTGCTAGAGCTAGGTTAGTTTGGCTAGGCTCCTACTGCAGAGACTAGGGTTAAGGGTTTAAAGGTTGATTTGATTGTTAACTAAGGATGAACAAGAAAGAAGTTAAAGGCTAGAATGAAATCTACGTTAACCCTAGACTAGATTAAGACTAAGCAGGAAAGAAAGGACTAAGCTAGGTATGAAAAGGCAAATTACACTAAGGCAAGCAAGAGAGAAGCAAAAGAGAAATTAAAGAACTATACTAGCATGAACAAGACAAGAGCAAAGCAAGAAGCTAACTAAGCAAGAAAAGAACTAACTAAGCTAAGCAAGCACAAAACTAAGGTTTTAAGCAATAAAGAGATGTGTGGGCTGTTTAGGGGTATGAACTTATCACTTAAGTTGGGGGATGACATGTGAACATTATGATTCCATTTAGATTATCCAAACCAAACAACAAGTTAGAGTCTAATGAATTAACCTAAGCTACTAACTGGCCATGGATATGCTAGGTTGTGTATAGGGGAACTAGTCCCTAACACCACCCACTACCCTTACGAGGCTCAATTGGGTTAGGGGTTAGGTTCAATTTAATTAGAGTCTTATCAAATCTAGGTTTCTAGATTAGGCATTCCTAGGGCAATTAGGGGCCGAGTGTAGTAATGGGGAGGTGAGATTAGGGTTTTGAACCCCAATTCTCCCACATTCTAGCCTTGAGAAGGCTCCATGCTAATTGCACTAGAATCATCTAATCTAGCTACTTAGATCTCTCACTTAGGTTTAGGGAGATTGATTAGGATGTAGGAAGATGGGTGGCAGCCTAGGGATCCAAGAATTGGACCTAGGGGCAAATCCCAAAATTCACACATATAAGCAATTTGCCTAAATTCCTAGGTGATTTCACACACAAACCAACAAGTAATCCATGGAGAATGAGATAGAAATAGAATATAATCATTAAAAAATGAAATTACAAAGTTTACATGTCATTTCCCCCAACATGGTATCAAAGTAACATATTTTCCCCCAAACAGCCCACCCAAGGGGCCTAGCTACTCATAGAAATGGAAAATACAAAAAGAAAGGAGAAAGAGGTAGAAGAAGCCATGGAGCTTGGTGTAGATGAAGAAGTCCTCCTCTCCAGTAGTTGCAGGGATGTCCTCCTTCTTCTCCTTGGATGAAATGGTGTGGAATGATGGAGGGTAGTGGATGGAAGGCTTAGATATGGGGGGTTATGTGGTGGAAATGGTGAAATGGAGTGGATTTGAGGTGGATATGGAGTGGAATGGAGTGGGTGGTGATTTGGGGAGCTAGGAAGGGGTAGAAGGTATCCAACCTCGTGCCCCATCCGCCACCTAGGTATATATAGGAGTCCAGGGGGTCTAGGGTTAAGTTAAGGGCAAAATGGGGAAAGTAGTGGAAAAGTGGCTGGACTCTGTGAGTAGCACGGCCGTGGTGGGGTACCACGGCCGTGGTGGGGTACCACGGCCGTGGTGGGTAGGATAGGCCACAGTCGTGGTGGATGGGCACGGTCATGGGAATTAAAATAGCAAAGTTACAGGGTTTTTGTCAAAACAGCCACGGTCGTGGTGGAGGTGGTGTGTCACGGTCGTGGTGCTCTACTGTGCCACGGCCATTTTGTGGGGCACGGTCGTGGTGCTCTGCTGTGCCACGACCGTTTTGTGGGGCACGGCCATGGTGCTCTGTTGTGCCACGGCCGTTTTGTGGGGCACGGTCGTGGTGGGTTCTGCTTGATTTGGAGGTTGAACCTGTCGATTTCTAAGTGACCTAGCACGGTCGTTCTGTGGTACCACAGCCGTGCTGAGTCCTGGGGAAGCACTTTGACTTGGGTCTTTGACTTTTCTTGGACATCTTTGCTTCAATTGATCTTTGGCCACTAGGGGTAGGTCGAGGGAGCACCAGAATTCACTTTGGGCCTCTCCAAGTGCAGAGGAACCCTAGGATCACCCCTTCTCTCTCTCTTCCATCAAGCGTGGTCCAAATGCCTGAAAAACATGCAAATAATGTCCATAAGTGCATTTTATACAAATAAGCATAATAGGGGGAATGACATGCAATCTAATAGGTATAGATGTGATTGAAGAGCAATATAACACAAGATGAAGCCCTAAAATAGGGTTGCATCAGTATGCTATTGTGAACTTTTAAATCAAATTAAGACCATTAAGATACGCATGTTGATGATCATTGGTCTATAAGTCCTGATGCGATGATTTTGAGTCGCATTTATAGACTTGTTTTACTTGCACTTTATGTATTTATTGGTCACTTTGGTGGTTAATATTGCATAATTCACTTACTTTAGTCTATGATCCTTCTCAATGTCAAATCTCTCTTATTTTATTATTTTGAGAATAAATGATTAGAATAATAGGTTTTATCTCGGCTTATGTGGCTTTGTTTTGTAATTTCAGGAAAAATACATATCTATTGTTGTCGATACCATCGACAGCAGTCGATACTATCGACACAGCCATAGGCAGGCAGCCGCAAGGAGCAGCACCGAGTCGATACCATCGACAAGGAAGTCGATGGTAGCGACTTACCATCAGGTTGCCAGCGACCAGCTAGTCGATACTATCGACCCTAAATTCGATACTATCGACACGTGTATCTTCAACGATAGAAAAGGGATAAAACTGACACCTAATCGTGTCGATACCATCGACCCTCGTCGATGGTATCGAGCCACAAGCAGGCGCAACGACAGAAAAGAAAGAAGGCTTGCCGATATCGCGAGGGGTCGATACCATCGACCCGCGTCGATGGTATCATCGTCGTCAGATTAAAGTTTGTTTCATATCGACCCAAATCCGACGGCTGTGATATTTTGGCGACCTAACTCAGTGATTATATTGAATGACGGAGGCTAAGAGCCATCTATCACGTCACTAGTCGATGCACACGTCCTGAGAAGGTGTGGTGAGAAGAACGGAGCCCAGGAGCCCGCCTTAGCCGTTCCGTAAGCCGAAGAAGACGTTTTCCACCGCCGAAAGGCTGTAGATCGCGCATTCTACGCCGAGGAATGATTGGATATTCTCCGTTCAGGGGTTTCATTACTTATTCACGTTTTTCTCCATGTTTCTCCTTTCTTCAACCACATTTTGCTCTGAGATGAACATGCGGGGCTAATCCCCTTTATCTTTAGGACCGGGAGTAGCCCAGGGAAGCATTGTATGATGTTTTTATCATAGTAATTCATCATTTATCTCTTAAATCCATGGTATGATTTCGTTTTCTCAATTATATTCTTATGCTTGATCACCATAATGATAATCTAATGCCTTTAATTACTTTGAAAGAAGAATTAACGGTTGAAAAGAGACGAAATTCACATTAATTAACAAATCCCTTGAACAAGGTGATGTACGGTTAATGGTGGAAACCCAAAGGTTGATTCTAATGCACCTAGTTTAGGGTATAGGTTACTACGACGGTGGAACCGACCTAGACTTAGGTAGTGAATTGTACCACGATAGTGGACAATTCTGACTATAGGCTACTACTTGGATTGAGAGATGAACCTGAATAACTATGTGGAAATTCATACAATGAAAACCCGCGGTGAAACCGCAATCCTAAAGATCCCCATTTGAATTGATTAAACTAAACATTTAATTGATTACTTTGTTTTATTTTCTTTTCTTTTATTTTACAACAACTCTCATAACCTTTTTATTGGTCTAGCTGATTGTGAGTAGTTAGTAGTAGTCTACTAATAATTTAAGTGTCCCTCAGTTCGACTTGGGCCACACAAGGGCCTGTACTACTTTGACGCGTGCACTTGTGTTATACGTACGGTAAAATCGTGTCAAGTTTTTGGCACCATTGTCGGGGACACGGAAAATTGTCGGCACTATGAGTGCTACAAGTGGCCATTCTAGGCCACTTTTTATTTTTATTATTTTGTAATCATTTTCGAAATTTATAGTTTATCTTTCATATTTTTCAATCGTCTAGCATGGTACTGAACTGGAATTATCATTTTGTAGGTACTAGTGCATGGTGAGGACGCGTAGCACTGACTACACGCAGCAATCACCAGAGGTTCCACTGCCGGGACCAGACGTTGAGGAGAACAAAAATCAAGACCAACCAGACGAAATAGATTCTGACTCAGAACAAGAAGCCATGGCAGAAGAGCAGACGATATGGGAGAAGATAAAAGCTTCTTCCTCATCCGCGTCAAAGGGGCCAATCAAGAAGCAGGCAGTTAACATACCAACTTACAAGATCGATCCGACACTAATCAACTTGGTCAAGTCAAATGCATTTCACGGGCTTAAAAATGAAGATCTGGTGACTCATATAAGCCAATTTGTGGAGAATTGTGACATGATCAAAATAGACAGGTTCCCATAGGAGACGCTTTACCTGAAGTTGTTCCCCAGCTCTCTGGAAGGTAATGCATGTGAATGGTTACTTAATCTTGATGATGAGTATGTGGATTCATGGAACCACATGGTGGAAGTGTTCTTTGAAAGGTTCTTTCCGCCCGAGAAGATAAATGATATGATCAGAAAAATTCATAATTTTAGTCAGAAAGCAGGAGAGACTTACTTCGAGACCTGGGAACGGTTTCAGATCATGCTAAGGAGGTGCCTGCATCATGGGCTTGACAAGGAGAAGTAAGTTAAAATCTTCTGTTTTTCTCTCTCCGAGCATGATAGAAGTAACTTAGATTCTGCGCGTTCAAGTTTCTTCTCAAACAACACGGGCACGAGGTGTTGGGAAATTTTGAAGAACATGGCTAAGAAGCAATCTTGGGGCGACAGAGACATCGTAGAGCATGTTCGGGCTGTAGGAGAGTCAAAGGCTATCAAAGAGCTAAATGATAAGATGGACCTTCTAGCAAAGAAACTGCTTGCAAAAGAGGACGCAGAATCAGATGATGAGGCTCAAGTAAAATTCATGCGCCAACAGCAGGGGTACATAAACAACGATTATTCATGGAGGAAAGACAAGAAATTTTCCTGGAAGGACCGAAATAATTTCCTGCAGGACCCCGACGCAAAACCCCAACCATCACCTGAGGATAAGAGCAATGAGTTTCTCAACCAAGTAATCAAGCAAAATCAAGAACTAATGAGCACATTTGCCCAGTAGATAAAGCAGCAAGGGGAATTAATGAATCAATTCAGTCAGACCCTACAAAGCCATGGGGCTCAGATGAGGACAATAGAGACATCTTTGGCACAGATGATAGCTGAAATAGCAAATCTGAAGAAGCCAGCACAGCAAGGCTTTCCAGGTAATACAAATATTCCAGGAGGAAACCAACAGGCTAAGGCAATTTTGCTACGGAGCGGTAAGAAGATTTTAAACCCCAGGATTGATGAACAAAGCACACCCCAGCCAAAAACTAAAGGTGAGGCCACCGAGGAGGTTCTGATCCCAATCACCGAGCCAGTTGAGGATATAGTAGAGGATGTCGCAACAGAACCCGTCATTGCTTAGGAGGAGATGCAGAAGAGGACGCCATATGTGCCGCCACATCAAAGAGCACAGACTGTCCCGGTCCCATATCCCAATAGCGTGAAAGCCAAGAAAGTGGACGCTCAGTTCAAGAAATTTCTAGATAGCTTTAGAAAGCTTTCTGTCAACATCCCATTGTTAGAGGCAATAGAGCAGATTCCCTCTTATGGCAAATTTCTGAAAGACATCATTACAAAGAAGAGGAAAATCCCAGATATCGAGGTTGTGGTTCTTAAGGAACAGGTGAGTGCTTTTATCATGGGCACATTGCCACCTAAAACGAAAGATTCGGGATGCTTCAATATTTCATGCTACATTGGTAAAGTGAAATTCGGTGAAGCACTGTGTGATTTAGGGGCAAGTATAAACCTGATGCCTCTCCCTACATTCAAGAAGTTGGGACTGAAAGAATCAAGGCCAAGCAATATGACAATACAGTTGGCAGATAATTCCATGGTGAAGCCATACAGCATTTGTGAAGATGTTTTGGTTAAAGTCGATCGGTTTGTGTTTCCAGGAGATTTTGTCGCAATGGAAATGCAAGACGAACAGGGTAATGAGTTACTCCTTGGACGACCCTTCCAAGCCACTGCTGACATGATACCTGAGATGGGGAGAGGTCAGTTGACCTTGGGTATCACTAATGATCGGTTTGAGATGGTCATGCCTTCTAGCACAACAAAACCAAAAGCTAAGGAACAATGTTGCATGATGAAGCACTTTGATCAGAATATTTCTATTTGTCTAGGTAAGCCATTTCTAGATATGGCTCATGTGATGACTAAGGTGGAGAAAGGGACACTGGATGTGGACATTATAGAGCAGACCAAGGTTGTTTCCCTCACCAAGGCTATGGGTTTTCCAAATGATGAAGAGGAGGACACCCTTCCTTCTACTGAAGATGAGGCCATAGCAAGTTCTGTCTTCAATGCATATCCATAACTACCTCTTGAAGCCTACCTGGTTAATATAACACATGATTGGATGAGAAGAAAGTCACTACAAGAATGCGCCAAGATGCTCCAGGTGCTGTCGTGTTTCTACGTGAGGTATTATGAAGACCTTGGAGAACTCCCACCACTGCTTCAGTCATCCTTGATCAACCCGCCAGATTTAGAATTGAATCCATTACTTTCTAGTTGAGGGTGAGAAGCTGCCTGTGATTATATCGGCATATCTGAGTGCCGAGGAGGAGGATCAACTTTTGATCGTGCTGAAGAACCACCGAGGTGCTTTCGGGTGGTCGGTAGCAGACATCAAGGGGATCTCCTCTACATTGTGCCAGCACAAGATCCGGCTCGAGGAGGGAGCCAAACCTATAATTCAGCCACAGCGCCGAGTGAATCCTAGCATGATGGAGGTCGTCAAGAAGGAGGTGATCAAGCTCCTTTCTGCAGGTATCATCTATCAAGAAGGGTCTTCAACAAAGTTGATTCATGATCGACACATTCAGATGTGTGTCTTCAAGAAGGGTGATCGTGTGCTCTTATTCAAGTCAAGGTTGAAGATGCACCCTGGGAAATTGAAATCCCGATGGAGTGGACATTTCACTATAGAGGAGGTCAGGCCACATGGCGCAATCATGGTGCATGATGGTGAGATAACATTTTTGGTAAATGGACAGCGATTTAAGTTGTACTTCGGTGAAGATTACACGAGGAAAGTGCATGACGTCAAACTCATTGCACTTACGGATGCATGAGGAGCTTGATTTCGTATAGCCTAAGACGTTAAATAAGGGCGCTTATTGGGAGGCAACCCAACCATTGCTAGTGTCATTTAGTTTCATTTACATTTGTAAGATAGTTTGATTCGATTTTGTTTTTAGTGTAAAAAAGATACCTTGATCGTTTGTTCAATGTGCAGGACTGAGGCAGGTTCGATACCATCGACCCTTGTGTCGATGGTATCGACATGGATACAGTTAGGTGACTGCAAAAATTTCTCTGAGTCGATACTATTGATGGCCTCGTCGATGGTATCAACCTACCTTCAGTAGCGCGGAAGAAATCGCCAGATCGGGGTCGATAGTATCGACCAGGGTGTCGATACTCGTGAGATCCCTAAAGATTTTCAGATGAAAGTTTTCTCAGTGAAGTCGATACCATTGACGGGCCTGTCGATGGTATCGACCTGGTTACACGCAGAAAGCAGCGGCCGGGCCTCGTGTGGGTGTTTGCCCTAAGATGAGTCGATACTATCGACTTGCGTCGATGGTATCGACGCGACCTGTCACCGATCCGTGAGAGGGAATCAACGGCGATCTCTATGTCAAGAGATTCGATCTGTGGGATGGGTCGATACCATCAACGCCTGTCGATGGTATCGACGTGTCCTCGATCCGGGGCCCCACATCAGGCTATCGACAGCCATCGATACTATTAGAAGACTGGATTGTGCTACAGGTGTCGATACCATCGACCCACGTCGATGGTATCGACGGGTGCACTGCAGCGACGGCCACAGCTATAAAAGGGAGGGATGGGTGTCATATGATGTCATATCTTCAAAGTCTTTCTCCCCTACTTGTGTCGTGCGTCTTGTTGTGCGACCAGAGCCCCGCTACGAGCATCCAGGGAGCGTGATCTTCCCCGAGCCTTCACCGAGCGGAGATTGTCTTCTCTGACCTTCACCAAGCTCCATCTTCTATTCCTTCTTTCTCGGCAATGATGGTGCGTACAACCGGTGCATCTTCTTCACACGCGGCCCCAATGGAGATCCCTGAATTCATTCCTCCACGAACCGCATCGATTCCTCATCCGAGGATTGTTCATCCTTCCGCAGAGGTCCGGAAGGTGTACGAGGAGTTGATGAAAAGAAAGATCGAGCCGACCCACTATGTCGTTCGGAACACAATCCGCGACCTTGGGTTCGAGGCTAATCTCAACTATATTCTCCAAGGTCAGGTGCACCAAACCGATAGGACGCCCGATGAAGTCCAATACTACGCCGAGAGCCATCTGTTTTTCGGCGAGTGGCCGACTTATAAGGAACTCATGGCAGAGTTCAAGGCATCCTTGGACATCAATGTGGTGCCCAATGATGTGATCACCACCGACAGAGAGTGGAAGAAAGGGCGGGTGTCGTTCAGACTCTACAAAAACAATTACACCCTCACTCTCGACCAGTTCAATTCTATTTATAACTGGGCTCATCACAACTACCATCACCAGAGGCCAGATAACAGGACGGACTACGACGCCATCTTCGCCCAGCTTGTGACTGTACCTCCGGGCAAATCTGTCAGCTACCATAATGATGCAGTTGCTGACTTTGAGCATCCATTTGTGTGGATTCTGCACTACATGCTCTGTACCACATTGTTCGCTCGAGGCGACTTGTCTCTCAGCAAGTTCCAAGAGGCAGATTTTTTCTTCCTGCACAAATTGTTGAAGCGCGAAGAGTTCAATTGGGGCGCGTTCTTCTTGACGCGTGTGGTGGCCGTGAAAAGGAGTACGAGGAAATCTCCTTTCCATTTTGGAGGGCTCATCACCCCGTTGGCCCTCTACCTTGGCATTTTCGATGGCCCGTCATCGCCATAGAGGACTCTGATGAAGACGGCGACAATGACGACAATGACAATAACGGCGACGAGAATGAAGAGGAAGAGGAGGCTTTCACTCCTCTTCGGGCATGAGTAGCACCCCAGAAGCATCCCCGCATGCATCTGGGTGCATCTTCATCTTCACAGCCTCTGCCACCTCCGCCCTCTCATCAAGGAGAGGATGCCTATTCCATGCAAGGGATGTATGCAATGCTGCAGGATATTCATCAGACGCAGCAGCAACATACAGCTTCATACGCTGGTATTCAGGATATGACAAATCGGCTATTAGACAACCACAGGGCCATTTTTGAGAATCAGTGCCTCCTCCTCAACAACCAACAACACATCCATGACAGGTTTCATAGGATGGAGATGCAGCAGCAGCCCTTCTACGATCATTACTGGAGCCAAAATTATTTTGGGGGGTATCCACAACCTCCACCAATGCCCCAGTACGATCCGAGCTTCTAGGGGCAATACCCATCTTGGGACCCCACGGCTCCGTAGTACATGCCTCCTCCTGAAGAATGATCAGCATCACTGTTCCAGTTGTTAAGGTTGTTTTTTACTATGAGGCCATAGTCGAATTCAAGCTTTGGGGGAGTTGGAACAGTTTCTATCCTTTATTTTCCTAGTTTTTAGTTTTTATTGCTTTGTCTTTTGTCCATTATTTTTCTTAGTTATTAGTTTGTTTGTAGGATCCACACTCTATCTAGTATAATTGTGGATGTCTAATGTCTTGTGTCATCTCGTTGCTTGTACATGGGAATCAGGGAAAATTTTGAAAATTTTTAGTGCCTTTGCAAGCTTGTGTTGTTTAACTTTGAGCAAAAAACTTAAGGAAATAATTGGGTTTGTCAACTCTAAAACAGGACATCACTACTGTACATTCCTTTGATTCATGAAAAGTGGACGGAACTGGTTGTTTGAGCGTAAACTGGCCAAATGATAATGAGACCTTAATTTGAAATAAGAGAGAGAAACCTCTTAATTACTACACAGGTCAGTATGGAGGGACACATAATTTTTTCCAAAGGTCCTATCAATTAGTCTTGTGATCTATCCACCCCATTGTTTTCATACTCCACCATAAGAATTGGAAGTACATTATGGTTTTCATCTCTTGGATTGCATCCCATGTAGATAGGTCTTGCATTACAACTTTTCTTGCATATTGTTTGTATATAAAAAAAATGAAAAAAAAAAATATAGAGTAGTTATACATGCACATTATCCTTAGGTGCGTGTCATTTAGTTGCATACCTGTCATTTTGTAGCTGCATTCACATCTTTTGTGCATATAGTACATCATGCATCTTATGTCTTCTGAAACATAAAAGGTGATGAACTTGTTCCATACCTTTTGAATGCTTCAAATGTATAAGTTATGCAGAAATAAGTGAGCCCGACAAATAATTCATTGTCAGCTATGAAAATAAGGGCTTAAAATTTTTTGTAAAAGAATATATAAAAAGTTAAAAAAAAAGAGTATTGAGAAGCAATTAGGAATGAGAGGGAGAAAGGAACATGTTCCAACTTGCATCCTGAGAAGAATAAGCAT
The DNA here is from genome assembly GCA_963693085.1 of Alisma plantago-aquatica. Classification (NCBI taxonomy): domain Eukaryota; kingdom Viridiplantae; phylum Streptophyta; class Magnoliopsida; order Alismatales; family Alismataceae; genus Alisma; species Alisma plantago-aquatica. The sequence continues at coordinate 1,136,518,619 of OY856413.1, read as the reverse complement.
GGTGTAGTTTCTTAGATATTCCATCTCACCTGGAGATGGAATGATAATGCATGCATCATTTCACCCAAATGTAGCCATTAGGGAATTTCCATTTGCATATGCATCATTTAGGTCATTATTGTTTTTGTGCATTTTAAAACCGTATAATGCTTCCATTTCTTCCACAAGCCACCCATTCCATCCACCCGTTGCTCGAATTGGTAGGCCACCGTGATTATCTCCTCACTCACTAAGACCAGGAGAGTTGCTTCCATGTAGATGGTAGTTAGGGTGAGCAACGTAGATAAGAGATCACAAGATGCACCGAGTCTGGACTGGAGGATTTTATTATGTTAACTACCTTATGTGATAGTGTTCATCAATTTTGAGGTAGATATCTTTTATTGATGATTATTGTCGCCTTTAGGGTAATTATCATTCTGTGGTTAGTGAGGGTCGGAATGTGAATGTTTGGTGGGGATCATATGGTGCAGTTTGTTGTGATAATTTGTTCTTTAGTTGACCCTCGCAATTGTATTTTAGAGTATTGTTGCTCGAGGACGAGCAATGTTCAAGCTTAGGGGAGTTTGATGCGATGATTTTGACTCACATTTATAGACTTGTTTTACTTGCGTTTTATGTATTTATTGGTCACTTTGGTGGTTAATATTGCATAATTCACTTACTTTAGTCTATGATCCTTCTCAGTGTCAAATCTCTCTTATTTTATTGTTTTGAGCATAAATGATTACAATAATAGGTTTTATCTCGGCTTATGTGGATTTGTTTTGTAATTTTAGGAAAAACACATATCTGCTGTTGTCGATACCATCGACAGCAGTCGATACTATCGACACAGCCACAGGTAGGCAGCCGCAAGGAGCATCACTGATTCGATACCATCAACAAGGAAGTCGATGGTAGCGACTTACCATCAGGTTTCCAACGACCAGCTAGTCGATACTATCGACCCCAAAGTTGATACTATCGACACGTGTATCTTCAGTGACGGAAAAGGGATAAAACTGACACCTAAGAGTGTCGATACCATTGACCCTCATCGATGGTATCGAGCCAGCAGCAGGCGCAATGACAGAAAAGAAAGAAGGCTTGCCGATATCGTGAGGGGTCGATACCATCGACCCGCGTCAATGGTATCGACGTCGTCAGATTAAAGTTTGTTTCAGATCGACCCAAATCTGATGGCTGTGATATTTTGGCGACCTAACTCGGTGATTATACCGAATGATGGAGACCAAGAGCCATCTATCACGTCATTAGCCGCTGCACACGTCCCGACAAGGTGTGGTGGAAGAACGGAGCCCAGAAGCCCACCCTAGCCGTTCCGGAAGCCGAAGAAGACATTTTCCACTGCCGAAAGGTTGTAGATCGTGCATTCTACGTCGAGGAACGATTGGATCTTCTTCGTTCAGGGGTTTCATTACTTATTCACGTTTTTCTCCATGTTTCCCCTTTCTTCAACCACGTTTTTCTCTGAGATGAACATGCGGGGCTAATCCCCTTTATCTTTATGACCAGGAGTAGCCTGGGGAAGCATTGTATGATGTTTTTATCATAGTAATTCATCATTTATCTCTTAAATCCGTGGTATGATTTCGTTTTCTCAATTATATTGTTATGCTTGATCACCATAATGATAATCTAATGCCTTTAATTACTTTGAAAGAAGAATTAACGGTTGAAAAGAGACAAAATTCACATTAATTAAAAAAACCCTTGAATAAGGTGATGTACGGTTAATGGTGGAAACCCATAGGTCGATTCTAATGCACCTAGTTTAGGGTATAGGTTACTATGACGGTGGAACCGACCTAGACTTAGGTAGTGAATTGTACCACGACAGTGGACAATTCTGACTACAGGCCACTACCCGGATTGAGAGATGAACCTAAATAACTACGTGGAAATTCATACAATGAAAACCCGTGGTGAAACTACAATCCTAAAGATCCCCATTTGAATTAATTAAACTAAACATTTAATTGATTGCTTTGTTTTATTTTCTTTTCTTTTATTTTACAACATCTCTCATAACCTTTTTATTGGTCTAGCTGATTGCGAGTAGTTAGTAGTAGTCTACCAATAATTTAAGTGTCCCTGAGTTCGACTCGGGCCTCACAAGGGCCTGTACTACTTTGACGTGTGCACTTGCGTTTTACGCACGGTAAAATCGTGTCAAGTCCCATTTATTCACAATCCTTATCATCATCATCCTGGATCTCTTTATAGTCAAGTGCATTATCTTGTAACACAAGAGAAAGGTATTTGATGTATTCTACACTTTGATTACCAATTCTAGTGTTAAATACCACTAAATCAAGTATTATCCCTAATTCTTGGAACTATGATAAGAATTAGGCATTGAACCCATTTTATTAGTATTACTATCATTTTTAAGATTAAAATTCATATATAACTTGTCCAGATCAAATCATCCTATCACTTACTACAATTTTTACAAAATTGTCATTAATTTGACCAATGGAATAACGCCATGTCAGCAAGAGAATGTCTTTTTAATTATATCCAATTCATATAATAATTAGAGTGAAGTTACCACCATTCCCTTGTGCTTTAGGCATGTGACTCGGGGTTATTGGGTCATTTGATCTATGGTCGTCCCTTTCCTTGCAGAGAGTGTGACTCTGCCCTGAATGAACCAATTGTGAGTTTACCTCATTGGTTTCCAGGCTATAGATTCCTATGGATAGCTAGAGAAGAACAACCAGCCAATGCCATACATGGGTAGTCCTCTTGATACAACCTAAGGCAATTTATATGAGGGAACAAGGGCTTAACCAACTGGTTGCAGCATATTATAAACTCTATGGAAAGATCCTTACCTTTGTAGCCTCCTTGTTTTGGTCATGGTTGAAGGACATGTAGATGATGATATGATCCCTTCTCTACTATCTGCAGCCAACCCTTTCAGGATACCATGACCATCCCATGGTTGATACAATGTTATACCTGTGGAGGCACTTTTTGCTAGGTGTAGGGTAGTAAAAGCATGGAGATGTTCTAGTCTCAAGGATTAGGGTATCTAATGCCTTTTATAAGCCATGTTGTAGTGGTTGCGGCTCTACAAGCCTTCTAAGTCTGAGGGAGGGGGGATAGGGTTCTTGTGTATACACATTAAGGGAAAGATATGACTCTTCCCTTTTTAATATAATAATTTTCTTTTAATAAAATCCCCATATATGGGAAGTATTTATATCTCTCTCCTATAACTCCTTTTCCATCAAATCTTAGTAAAACCTTCCTTTTAATCTTATAGTCAACTGGGAGAGATAGTGGATCAACCATTATTTTAGATACCCCAAACTTGCCTTTTTAGCAACTTTTAGAAAATTACATATTTAATTTCGTAGATCACAAGGCATCTTAGAAAGTTCTTATTTTATTTCCATAGTCTTATATTTGGATTATCTTTCTTCTACAATTATATTGGGTAACTATTATGGGCACGAGATACCCCATTCTCTATTTTGTATCATACAGACCCATATGTGAACTTTTGATTATAGGAACTTAAATAAATCATACCCCTCTCTTTCCTTTGTACTCCAACTGGACCCAAAGTTTAAAGAAAACCTTTTAATAACTAAATCTTGATTTGTACAAGGTTTGGTGTCAAAAAGTGAATACTAAAGTTACTTTTATTTGCCACGAAGTATTTCCTTTATTTGAATTATTGAAGGCATGTAATAACTCTTTTCTTGCCCAAACTTGGAAAAAAAATCTTATCTCAATATGTTCTCTCATTAAATACAATATTGGACCAAATAACACTTATTAGTTTCCTTCCACTTGTCTTTCTAGAGATTTCTAAAACAATTCCTTATTTAATCACCCATTGTCCTTTACTTTTTGGAAATTCCTTTATTATTAGATTTTCCCATTATTTCTTTAGCAAATAAAGAAATAATGGATTATTGGAAACAACAAAACACATGAAATCCATCCTTATGGAGAAATTTCATTCTTAAATAAAAACTTTAAAATAGCTTATATAAAATATCAAGCTTTCTAATATGTCCTTAACATTTCATTATTTGCAATCAAACATATGTAAAAATATGTGGAAAACCAAGTTATAACATATTTCCCTCTTATAGGAATTTTTTCCTCAAAATTTAAACCAAACTAAATTAGAGTGATTGACAACTTCTCACAAATTTCCAAAACTTAGCGTTACAAACCCGTCTCATATATCTTTATCTAGATCATTCTTAACAACTTTTATTGATCTATGAAATTCTCACTTGACTAAGGTTTGCGTTCAATTTCAATTTCAAGGTACATACACAATCCTATCCATTGTATGAAATCCATCATTCAATAATTAATTCATGATTCTAATTCCACTTTGTAATTACATTTTCATTTTTATTTCATTTCACTTGGTGACCACCTTTTCACCAAATGTTCCAATCTATTATTCATTATTTTCACCTAAGGGTGGTGTAACACCTTAAACCCTAGGTTATACCATTAAATCTCGACTTAGGCATTCATTTTCCCATATATTTTTTAAAGCATAACATGTGTCTTCCCAATCTCCTACACTCATAACAAGATGAAATAAGAATTTGGCTACAATCCAAATACAAATATCATCCCATTCCAAGAGTAGAGACTGTGCATTCACACATTATCTCTAAATCCAAGTTTTGCATAAGTCATTCCCAACCATGACTCCACACCACTGTTTGAGAAATCGATCCGCACGGCCGCATATACTCCCACATATACCTATTAAGTCACCCTATCGCACAGCATATTGCTAATCGGTCCACTAAGCAGTCATGGGCTGCATATACTCCCACTTGGCCGATTAAGTGGCCGATTAAACTCCGCTTTTTGAAAATCCCACAACTTATGTCCATGCATTTCATACATACATGCATACATGTACACACACATTTCAATGTATATTTAAATTTAAATGTATAGTCGTTGATTTATATGTATACATTGCAATGCATATAAAAATTTCCAAACGCATTTGTACATTTATATGAATACCTTTTGATATATTAAAATGTATAAATACATATACAATATACCTAAATATACAATCACATATTTGTACATGTATATATACATTTTGATTTATTCACATTTATACACATGCTCTAGACATATTTGTACATTGATTTACATACATTTTAGTATTTGTACATATATTACAAACACATTCCATATATAAACATATATACATATATAAGCATATCATACATCATACATACATGCATATTAATATATCTATATGTAAATGTATATACGCGCCTACTCTATATATTTTAATTTACGATCTCAATATATCATTTTCTATATAATTAGTTTATTCATATAAAATAATCCAAAACCGCATATACTCCCGTATATACTCCCGCATACCACGTATACTCTATGCAGTACCCTCACTGCCCGTACAAAGCATACCGCTTTACTGAACAATGCTCCACACTATGAATACATTTTATTCCTTTATTTCTTACTATGTCATGCACTCACATGGAATGTGATTTTTCTCAAAATTTTTGAGTCTATGCAAATCTCCTTTTTGATATTTCTATTCAACACCATCACATGTCTTCCTATATTCTTTTCATCTACATCTCATATCTCATTAGCCTCAATCATTCCCTTAAGTTCTCTAGGGCATAGGTACCTTTGGAGTGATCTCCTCTTGACCCCCAAGGCCTTACTTAGTACATGATCATTCCCCCAAACCTCATAAATCTAATGTACCTTTAGTCATCCTACTTGATCTTAAGGTGGACTCAGGGCCCTACCCTTCCCAATGGTTTCACTGAGATGTCATAACATTATTCTATTTCATTACACATTTTATTTGAGGTTTCTCTGATAATATCCAAGCACATTGTATCCTTTAAAATTCTTTCACCTGAACTTCCTACATCTCTTAGGCCACACATAGTTTACTTTATGTCCCTTCATTGGGCTCATGGAGACCTTCCTGTCCGAGCTTGTTCCCACACTAATGGTCACTTCCATAGTGACTTTTCTTCATGTTCCTTAGAAATGGCATACATGGGTCAAAAGAATCATACTCAATATATGTGCTTTCATGCTTCATGCACTTAATCTTTCAAGTTTTAAGTGACATTTAAGGTTATTTCAATTCTTAAATTGATTTCTGAATTCACCGTTCTAGGGAAGTTCCTTTCCCAGGACAAGATAAAACTAGCATTTGACAAAAACCAATTGAAACAAACTAGAACAAAGATTTATATTACAATAAAGGGGTATGTCCTTTAGGCATTTTTTCCATTAATTTTATCCATGCATTTTTTTCCTGAGAGTTATATCATTACTCCATGTGGTCTACACCCAAGAGTTGGATCACTATCAAGTACATCACTACCAAGTGTTGAAATGTTTTGGATACAATAGAACTGATATATTAGGTTTCATATGTTTAGGACTATATGAACAATCATTTCATTTAATGTCATATGCAAAGTACTTTGTACAATTCATACCATATAGTAGGCCAAAAGAGATAAAGTGTACTTGAAGAAGACAAATTTAACTACCACATAGTCATCATGTCAACTACAACCATATTCAATATTTATCATGAGCATTATCTCATTCCACTTTCTCATATTAGGTTGTAATCTTTACTAAAGGATCATCCTAAAGTTATCTAGTTACTTAAAATTATCATATTTCATACATATTGATCACCAATTGTAGATAGAGAACCTTTTAGGCCATTTGTAGTCTTCCATTATGCCATATCCATACCTCACCTCTCTAGGTTGGATCAACTTCAAGATATTATGGTGGTTCTAAAACAACTTGTATGAGAGGCTCACTAAATATATAAATCAAAGTCCAAGTGGGGTTTCCCCTAACCCAGTACCAGAGGGGATTTTGTGCTCAACTTCTATGAGCATCACTCAAATTTATGAGCATTATATACACTAGATCCATTTTCCTCCTTTCTTCTAGAGTCCTCAAGTTTACCTTCTCAGTGTCGGTAATAAAGTATGTATGATCTAGCCACTCAAGCACATACCAAACCGATAATATGGTGTTCTCTTCTTAGGTCTCTTCTCGTTAAATATCCTTACCCAACTCTCTCTTTCTCGTGAACAACCCTTAGAGTTCTACACAAGGATCCACCAACTGAGCATGATGCTTTGCAGCATGCTATCTTCCCTTACCTCTTCAAGATCTTGGAACTCCCTTCCCTCACCTAGATGGTAGGTACTTATATCATTTACTTATATATATATATATAAGCAGCCTCTTCCTAGTCTCTATGGTTTGGTCCTCCAAGGAGATCTAGGGTACAACAAGCCTTTATGAATCATGCATGTAGCAATTCAACTCATTTACTAATAGGTAGTCTAGTTTAGGACATATCACAATGAATATATCTTATAATTTTCATATCTAAGAGTCTAGGTTTCTGACCTTTTCCCTTTGGGTCGTACTCTCTCTGAAGTTAACCATATATCTAGTCCTAACACTACATGTCCTGCATTGTAGAAGAGATTGAGGCTCTTTTAGATTCATATCTTATCTTCACTTAGCTTGTCTTATCTCAGAGAATCACACACACTTGTATTATCAATTCTTAACTCAAAATCTCAAACATAAATTCAAATTCTCAAATCCAACTAAGGCCATTATCACCCATGTATCTCATCATGTAAAACTTAAGTCATATCATCTAAACTTATGCCATGTATTCTATCAGGACTTTAGGCACCTGATCTAAAACCAACTTCTCTTCTACCTTGATGCCCCTCACTTCCTATCGATGCATGACAACCTCCTACTCATACTTGATTGGAGGCATACTTCCTATTAGGGTACCTACCAGAATGAGTTTAGACATTCTAGTCACACCCTGACCTCCTAGGTTAGGGTGTTATATCCCTCATATATCTTTTCACCAGTCTGGGGTTGACTCACCCTCAGGTCAGGACACCAACCCTAAATGTTTGACTATGGGTTTTCATATCTTCTTTGTTATGTAATCATTGGTTGCCTATATTTCATGTGTATATTCAAACCCTTCACATGTATCATGTATGCCTTACTCCATGTACATGCATGCATGGATGAACTCATTGTATTTTTTTTCCTCTTTCCATTTCTTAGGGTTGATATGGGTAGGGTTATTATTTTCTCATACTTTTCTCATAACCTAGGATTAAGGTTTAGGGCTAAGGTTAGGGACTACACTCTATACCTTAGGTTTTTATGATTCCCTTGACCCACTAAGATTTTTCCTAAACCAACCCTAGCTCCATCTAGGTTTTACCTTTGTAAGGAAAAATGCATAAAACATTTTTATTAAATTTATCATCATTTCCGCATTATATGTGCATTAATTGGCAGAGGATGCCTTAATCATACTTCTTCTCAAAAACCTTAACTTGAGATGAGGAGGGAAGCATCTTTAGAGTTCATTAAGCAAGAGGATGAGAAATGGATGAAATTAGAAATGAGAAGACTTTAGAGGAAACCTCAATTCAGGAAAATCCTACATTCTGGCCAGGCCAGTATCACATTGGCTAAGGGAGTCCTCATATACCGACTTAATGATGCACATGAAACTATTGCCAGCCCATAAAACTAAGATCCATTATAGACACAAAAACCATCAAGTCGTTCCTTAATAAGTTTCCTTATATTTCTATGGATTACTTGAAGTTGTAAACTATTAAATATTATTAGAAAATTATGGGGCTCCAGTACCAAATGTAACAGCCTCACTTGTCAGCATCCCTCAAATGAGGAAAGACCCAAAAGTTTAGAATCATTACCCAAAATTTCTTGAGGATACAGATTTAACCAAATAACAAATAATTGTGAATAATTTCCACTAATTAAAATATTATTTACAAGATGCTCCTCTAAGGAGTTACATGAATTTCTATAACTATACATATGGGAAGAGGTATCTAACTAATCCTCCTTAACATAACTTTAATGCCTTCAGATGATTTCAACTGATTTTCACATCTTCATATCTTCTTATTTGGCATGTACCTAAAACATAGTGAAATAAAATCACAGATCAGCATACTGATATATACCTCGTACATGGGAGAAACAATATACTTGCATGTAGGTGTAACGATATATCAACCATAGAAACAATTAAGATTACAAAATTGAACAAGCATTTTCTTATTTTAACCTCACCACCCTTATCCTTTTTTCTCCGTGTTGGGCCCTCTATCTAGAGGAGCCTCTGTATGGGGAACCCTCTCTTTAGGATTTGGTCCTTGCAGTGGACATTTATAACCTTCCCTTACACGGTCTCGGATTCAAAAAAAATGTCTTCCTTTTTGGACTTGGCTTGTGGTGATCTTCCCTTACAGGCTTGATCACACGTCATCCCCATAATGACTTTATTTCACCCCCACGCTCTTTAAATCACCAGAGATGATTCGGGCTTTGAGCATGTTACATTATATAAGATGATATCCATAGTGACTTTATAGATTGTAGGAAGTAAATAAACAATCAAGCAGTTTAGTTGCAATCCAATAGATAAACTTCAAAAAAAAACAATAGAAGTAGGTTAAGGTGAGTAGTCATAGGCGTAACCACATACCTTTTCTAGGACCATGCAGATATCATGTAGTATATACTTCAAGTATATTCAATCAATCCAATCAACAGATCCAAGCAATCAACAGTAAATATGCATGTTTGTAAATCCTAAAGTGTCACCATCATGTTATTCAAATTAAACACTACTCATGTCCTAATGTAGAGTTCAGAGTTGTCTCAGGGTTTGGATAAGGAATAATTGCATCAAACCCTAATTCTTTCACATCATATTTTAAGTTATTAATCCATATTAGATACTAGGTGAAATCCATATTATCAAGTAACACTTTTTAGACCATGTTAAGCAATTATGTTAGATTATGCAACTTAAGATCATAATGAAATAGTATATTAGGTTCTAAATGGTGATCATCATATTTATCATTGAACCTTTAATGATAGTCATCACTATCCAAATTGCACTAAAGACTTAGATTCTCATCAAATTAAACATACTTAGGCTATTATAAACTTTTAAATCAGATTAGGATCATTAAGATACACATGTTGATGATCATTGGTCTATGATTCATAATTGTATTCTTCTAATTTTCTATTTAAAATTCATATATAACTCATCCTGATCTGATCATCCTATCACTTTCTATAATTTTTACAAAATTGTCACTAATTTGACCAATGCGAGAGTGCCATGTCAACAAGAGAATCTTTTTTAATTATATCCAGTTTGGATAATGATTACAGTGAATTTACCCTCGTTTCATTGCACTTTAGGAATGTGACTCAGGGTTATTGGGTCATTTGATCCCTGGTTGTTCCCTTCCTTGTGGAGGGTTCGACTCTCGTGCCCTAAGCGAACCAATCATGAGTTTACCTTGTTGTTTACTAGGCTACAAAGTCCTACAGGCAGCCGGATAAGTTCGACCAGCCTGTGTTGGACCAGTGTAGGCCTTTTGATATGGATGGAGGCGTTTGGTATGAGGGACCAAGGGCTTAACCTACTGGTTGCAGTAGATTGTAAACTCAGCGAAAAGATCCTTACTTCTGCACCCTCCTCGTGTTGGTCATGGTTGAAGGATCTGTAGATGATGATATGAGCCCTTCTCCACTCTCTCCAACCACCTCTTTTAGGGTACCATGACCATCTTGTGGCCGATGCAGCACTAGACTTGTCAGAGGCGCCTACTGCTAGGTGTTGGGTAGTCAGAGATAGGAGACGTTCTAGTTTTGATGCTCGGGGTATCTAACCCATTATATAGGTCATGGTAGCATCAGTTGCAGCTCTACAAGCCATGCAAGTTGGGTGGGGGAAGGATAGGGTTCTTGTGTATACACATTGAGGGAAAGATATGATTCTTCCTTTTTAAGAAAATAATTTTCTTATAATAACTTTAAAAAATCATACCTCTCTCTCTCCTATTTACTCTATCTGGCCCCAAAGTTTAAAGGAAACCTTTTAATAAATAAATCTTGATTTGGACAAGGTTTGGTGTCAAAAAGTGAATATTAAAGTTACTTTTCTTTGCCTCTAAGTATTTACTTTATTTGAATTATTTAAGGCATGTTATAACTCTTTTCTTTTCCAAACTTGGAAAACAATCTTGTCTCAATATATTCTCTCATTGAATACAATATTAGATCAAATAAAACTTATTAGTTTCCTTACACTTGTCTTGCTAGAGATTTTCTAAGCCAATTTTTTATTTAATCACCATTGTCCTTTACTTTTTATAAATTAATTTCTATTGGATTTCACACTATTTCTTTAGTTGATAACCAAATAATGGATTATTGGAAACAACAAAACACATGAAATACATCCTTATGGATAAATTTCATTATTAAATAAAAAATACGTCAAACAAGACATATAAAATACCAAGCTTTCTAATATGTCCTTAACATTTCATTATTTGCAATCAAACATATGAAAAAACGTGTGAAAACCAGGTTATAATAGGGCTAGATTAGGTAGCTTTCCTAGATCTTCCTTTTTTTATATATCATGTGTACTTTGATTTTATATATAAACAAGAGTTATATATATATATATATATATATATATATATATATATATATATATATCTGTGTGTGTGTGTGTGTGTGTGTGTGTGTGTGTGTGTTTGTGTGTGTGTGTGTGTTTGTGTGTGTTTGTGTTTGTGTGTGATGAATATAAATCTCTAGGTTTTTAAATCTGGTCTACTATGGAAGGACCAGGTCATGGTCAGGTTATGTGATTCTGGACATGTGCCAAGTCATGCCTGCTTGGTTAAATTTGATCCTTTAAAATAGACAACAATATTCAATGTCTAACACAAACTTTTCATGTTTGACAAGTCAGATATATGTATCTCTTTTAGGAGAGTGTGGTTTTCTTAAACCATAATCAACCTACTTCCTATCCTATCAATAAATTTACAACCCATAATAATTAACATTGTAAATTGGATCAAATAAGATGTTTACTTTGAATATCCAGTTCAGTGACAAAGTTAGGTCTATTATGGAGGGGAAGCAAAAAATGATTATTGTAAAAAATATAAAGTGGATGAATAAGCTAAGCATGTATGGAAGTTACAGATGAGAAGAGATAAATAACCGCATTACCATAGCATATGTGATTTACATGGTTTGGTCGCAATTACCTACTCCACGAGAGGAGAGTGATTTTATTATATTAGATAAAAGGGTAAGAGTGAAGCATGAAGGAGGAAGAATACACCCTGGAGTACCATTGTCGCCCATCTCAAATACAGAATAAAGAGTCCCTCAACCCTAATAAGGGTTCACAATCTTATGCATGTAGTTATATAGAATGATCCTTATTTGGATCTAAAATATAAATAGTGTCATACCGTGGGGAGCTCCCCCCCCCGGCATAAGGCAAGGCCAAATTCCACTAAATGGGTTAAAAAAAAGATCCATTTAATTTTTCATCAAATTTGTAATATGATTAGAATATTTATTCAAGGAACATAATAATTCTTGAAGTTTATAACTATTTGAAAAAGAATAATGGTAGATCTCTCCTCCTTTAGCCCCTAAGGGAATTACTACATGCTATGTAGATTAACCAAGTCCAGGCAGTGTCTGAACTTGGAAGCTACCAATGTCATTGTCATCATATCAACATGATTTTCTACACTAGCCATCTACTTCACTATAATGTTTCTCAAAATTGTCACTTTTCTAATGATTTGATACTTATAGTCAATGAGTTTTTTTATCTCATAAAATATTAGGTTCTTTGTGAGATGAATTGTGCTTTGATTGACTGTTGTCTTTTCAAGAATACATAATTTTGCATATAGTCCTCTAAGCATAGTAGCTTCCTTGATGGCCTCTATATATCCATGTACTCAGCCTTAGCAGTTGATAATGCAACAGTAGGTTGTAATGTAGATTTACAACTTAAAACACACCCTATAAAAGTAAACATATAGCTAGTAAGATATTTCCTTCTTTCACAGACATTTCAAAAGTTAGAGTCAACATCTCTAACAAGTGTCCATGTGTTCTTTCTAAATCCAACACATATAGAAGTTGTATCCTTAGGTACCAAAGAATGCACTTTACTGTCTTCTAGTGTAGCTTTCCAGATTAGACATGTATTTTCTTACCAAACTAACAACTTGATTAGTATATGGATAGGTGCAAACCATATAGCATACATGATTCTACCAACTACACTAGAATAAGGAACATGAGACGTATTAGCTTCATCATATTCATATTATGGTAACTCAACATATGAGAGCTTCTTGAACTGGTTATCTAAGGGAATAGATACATGCATGCTTCATACATAGGAAATTGTTGTAGAATTTTCTTCACATACTTCTCCCGACTGAGAAATAACCTTCCATCTTGATGACTTCTAGTTGTTCCCATCCTCATGATTTTCTTTGTTACTCCCTAACCTTTCATTTTAATTTCCACTAAGTGTTTCATTATGAAAATTTTAGAAATATCCTTTGTAGTAATTAATATGTCATCAACATAAAGCAAGAGGTAAATAAGAGACTCATCAGGAAGTTTCTTCAAATAGACACAAGCATCATATTTTCTCTTGGGATAACCATGACTGACCATGAAGGAATCAAATCTATGATATCGTTGTTGTGTAGATTGCTTCAAGCCATAAAGACAATTTCTTCAACAACGACATCTTTTTATAAAAACATAACATTAAGGTTGGTGCATGTATATATACTCCTCTAAGTCAACATGGAGGAATGTGGTCTTTACATCAAGCTGATCCAGCTCCAAGTCATATCTAGAAATTAAAGCCTTAGAAATCTAATGAAGATGCTTTTGACAATAGTAGAAAGACATCATTTTAATATATACCTTTTACCTAATTGTAGTCTTTTGCAACTAACTACTCTTTGAACCTTGCATTAGTATCTCCGCATGCAACTTCCTTTCTTTTGAATACTCATTTGCAATTAGAAATTTTCTTTCCCATAGGGGGGTTGAAAATCACCTAATATTCCTTCATAGCTACAACCACTGTAAACAATTTGGATCAGATATAGCTTCAATATAGGTAGATGGCTCCCCATAATCATTTGTTTCTTCTATAGTATCCAATGCATACACAACAATATAATATGAATGCCTTGCGGGTGATCTGATCTCTCTTCTTTATTTGAGAAGCAATGTTATTTGGTTGTTCTTTAGGATTGTCATCTTTCTCGTCATTTGGGTTTTTTTGTGTAGAAAGACTAGGTGTCAGGTTGTGTGCACTACTTCAAGCTCCACCTACTACTGAGAAGAACTGCAACAAAAGAGATAACACCATCTTATTTTTTAGAAAACATAATAGATTCATCAAATGTGGTGTTTCTTTCAAATAAAAACTTTGATGAGTTTGACTCATTACATCAAAATTTGTATCCCTTTTCACAGTCAACATAACCCAGTACATGCACTTTTTGCTCTAGGCTCAACTGTTCCATTATTTGAATAGATATATTTAGGACAACCAAACATACGCAAATTATAGTAATTTTTAGATGGCATACCATATCTCTTCTAGAGTTCTAAAACCAATTGAAATAGAAGGATAATGGTTAACAAGATAGGTAACAGTAGAGATAGCCTCGACCCTAGTGTTTTTTAAATGACGTGCACTAATCAACATGCATCTTGTTAACTCTACAAGAGTGATGTGTGTGCATTCTGCAACACCATTCTTCTTAGGAGTATTTCTAACTATGTGATGTTTGGAAATACCTTCAAATTGACAAAATTTATTGAATTCATAGGGAAAAAATCCATTTTGTTATCTATGCTTAGTCTTTTGCTGGAATTTTATATTTTCTATTAACTAGTGTCTTCCATTTCTTAAACTAAATAAAAGCATCATATTTATACTTTTGAAAATCGACACACACTTTCCTTTAGAAATCATCAATGAAAATAAGTATATATCGAGCACCATCCTTGGACAACACTTGAGAAGGGCCCTAGAAGTCTGAATGAACATAATCAATAATATCGTTTGTACTATACATTCAAGCTAGCTAGAAAATTTGTCTTTTTTTCTTCTTGCCCATTATGAAATGCTCACAAAAATTCAATTTTCCAGTAATGACACGCCTAGATATCCTCTCTTACAAAATAATTTGAGACATTTATAACTCATATGTCCCATTCTTATGTGTCATAGCTTTTTGGTATCGATATTTGAAGTAGTTGAAGAAGAAACAACATCAACAATACCGATGATAGTTTCACCGACCATCTTATAAATATTTTTAGAAATATACACTCCTTTATTAAAAAGAATCTTCTTTGGTTATAGGAAAGATATCATTGTCTACATTATATAAAAAAGCCATTAGATTGAAGCAAGACGTTGAAGATGATGAACGTTTGATATTGTCTGAATAACCCCGTCAAACATCTCTACGTGGATTGACCCAATGTCAATAGTCTTGCATGTAGAGTCAAATGCCATGTTCACTAATCCTCCATCAAATAATTCATAAGAGAAAATCAGTCTCTACAAGGACACATATGTTGTGAGCAATTGGAGCCCAGAATCCATAAAGTTTGTAAAATTAATGGATGAGGATGAAGATGATCATGCCATAAAAACAAAGTCTGGAACTTTGGATCTTCTCGTTCTATATTAGCATCTACATGGTATTCTTAATTTTCACCAGTGTTCTTCATTTTATTTTTATTTTGTAGCTTGTATCAGTCATCAACAAGGTGTCCAATCTTCTTACAACATTTATAGACTTCTTGTTCTTGGGTCTTGACTTAGATATTTATGTCTTTTTTTGTTATTCTCGTTTTCCTGTATTTAACCCTTGACCATTAGAGCATGTAATTGAATCCAGTTAGACAAAGCAATTAGATCTTTATCAACCATGGTCTTTGACAATAACAAGGATAATTTCTATGAAGGTTTCCCATACTGAATGGTTTTATGAAATTTCTTGCATAAACGGGGCAAAAAACACAGCAAAATTATGTCTCTATCATCTTCAACTTTAATATCTATGTTTTTTAAGATCCAAGAATTATGTCCGGGATAGCAAGCCAGGTATAGAAAATTTGGAGGCCTGAGATTAAAGCTGGAGAAGAGTATATATCTTTTCTGATTTAGGAATAGTTGATAAGAGGAAGAAGAGAAATAGGTAAGGCACCTTCTGCTTTTGCCATAGGTTAGTTCCAAGGTTGTGGTCAGATTCTTCCTAATTTAGTTGAGACTACTAAAGGTGCACATGAACAAGAAAAACCCTGTCACTTTTTTTTGTGGGTTGTCATCAGTCAATTTGTGTCCTTCGACATCAACAGGAGAATATATCCTAAAAAGCATTGTGGATTCTTTTGCTAGAAAGAACAAGCCCGGAAAGAAATAAATTTTCAGAAAAGAGCATCCAGTCTGCTGATCAGTATCCGTATCTGAATACTGCGAACAAGGATCGGTAATTTTTTGTTTACCTAGTTGTCAGCAGTCAATTTGTGTCCTACAACATCAATACAGAAGCCTCCTCTTGAGAGTAACCCGGGTTATTTTGCTAGCGAATTTTCAAACCAGAGAGCATTCAGTTTGCTGATCGGTATATGTGATTGAAGAATAGATTTAGACACTAAGCTGCGGTGAAAAGTGTGGACACTGATACTCACATAAGGAGAAGCAATGAAGGATCGATTTCCAGCCAAAACTTAAAAATGTATGTTCAAGGATCGATTGCCAGACCCTACTGAAAGTAACTCAATCTACATGTACGGTAACTCATGTACATGGTGGAATTGACAACTATGAATCCATCGTCAGCAACAACTAGCATTTTCCTTCAAGTCAACTCTACAGCATAGAAAAATTAGTGCCACTGCCAACTCCTCCCTGAGGAGGTCTGGCAGTGGAGGTCAGTTTTCGCGACAAGGTCACGGATGTTCTCGAAATCGAAGATGGGGCAGGGGATCGTGATTCCGCCTCTATGATGGAACCCATACTCCTGCGCCGCCTCTATCCCCTAACCATGTCCTATTGCAGACATTTTAGAGGCCTCGGGATGAACATAAAAAATGGACCCTTTGTATACTATTATTTAACATATTTAAATAAACACAAGTGTAGTCATAATTGTCAAAATTATCATATAAAAAATATAAAAAAATAGAGTGTGTTCTTACAAATCAAACTAAAAAGAACGTAAAAATTAAATATAAGTATCTCCTTATCAAGCTTCACTCATCATATAAAACGACTACTTCAAGCCTTTCTATATGCAAAATCTTGAATAACACTATCAACATCTATATTTCCCAACATATCTTTTTCAATGCATAACATTGCCGAACCGTTCAATCTTTCTTGAGACATTGATAATCTAAGGTAGTTTTTCAACAAATTTAGCTAAGAAAACTCTTTTTTCATACGCTACTATCACTGGCATTGTCAACAAAATACGATAAGCAATTGAAATATGAGGGAAACAATCTGCATCTTACACAAATTCAATAACTTCAATAGTTGACTTTTGCTCTTTTGGCAAACTCACCTGCAATACTTTCAACTCGGAAAAAAGTCATCCAAGTTTATGTCTGATGAACTTTCATGAGGAAGGTAGCATGAAACTTAGTGCAACATGCCTCTAGGGTAGCTTCATCCAATGATTTTAAAATCTCTAAGTTATATAGGAATCCAAAAGTATCTTCAAATATCTTCACTTGCTCAAATCTCTCCTTGAAAGAAGAGATTGTCATATCCACAACTACTAGAAAGTAATTCACTCAAAAAGACTCTTTCTCTGATTGAATAATATCATCATCATCAACATCATTCTCATCAAATTTTCTTTTCCAAACAATGCGACGCTTAACTTGAAAAGTTGGCTCAGCATGCATCTCAGAGGCAATCTCAATAGCAACAACAATACTAGAAGTAAACCCTTCATCTCTATATTTCTCAAGAAAAGACACAATATCTTTCAATAACTTAACAACAACATCAATGCAAATAGATTTAGATTGCAACTTCTTACTTATTGTATAAATAATATATAAAATAGCATGCCAAATAACAATACCCAACAAAAACTCAAAACTCTCGATCGGGTAAACCAGACTATTTGTTTCACTTTGTGTCTTAGCATCATCACGAGAGTTGAATAACTCCATTAGAGCCAACCTGATTTGAGAAGCTTGAAATCTAATAGCTTTGACACTTTTAATACGACTCTCCCAATGAGTATTGGACAGTGATTTAACAGTCAAACCTGAGACATTGTCAAGTAAAAACTTCCACCTTTTTAGAGAACTTGCAAATAATATATATATGTGTTGTCTATTTCTAAAAAAAGAAACAATTGGAACACAGGACTGAGCCATATCACTAATAGTGAGACTAAGACTATGACAAGCACAAAACATATATAACGCTCTAGGGTTGTACCTCGAGTAACTGCTTTTTCACACCTTAGTGTTTTCCCTTCATATTAGAATCGTTATCATGACCTTGACCTCTCACGTCCTCCACATTAAGATCAAGAGACTCAAGAGCATTTATGAGTTCATTAAAAAGCCTCAATTCAGTCGTATCATCAACTTTCAGAAACTCTAAAAAGAACTCCTTTATTTTTATTTTCTGACCAGACATGTTCACGCATCGTACAATGAGAGTCATTTGTTCTTGGTGGCTCACGTCAGGAGTACAATCAAGAATTATGGAGAAATATTTAGCCCCTCTAATGATGTTCAATATTGAACTCTTAATATTGTGGGCTAAAAGAGATATCAACTCATTTTGAATTGAATGCCCAAGATACTGAGATGAATCTCATGATCCTGAATGCGTCAAACATGATCTTGCATTACCAAATCAAATTCTGCAAGCATTTCAATTATCCCCAAAAAGTTTCCATTGCTATCTTGGAAAAGTTTGTCATTTGATCCTCGAAAAGACAAATTACATTTAGCAAGACACTTAACAACGGATACTATTCTTAATAAAACTTGTCTCCAATGCTCTTTCTCCTTTGAAATTTCTTTTTACAGTTCTTTATCAACAGTGTGCTCATTGCTAAATCTTGCTTTTAATTCATACCAAGTGCTCGTATTAGTGAGATGCTCGATGCTATTCTCATGCTCTTTGAGTCTCTCACTGACATGTTTCCAGTCTTTGAACCCATTATGAGCTAGTGTACTTTTATTATTCTCATACTTGAACAACTTATAACAAAAACGATAAATTTTATCAACGTATTTTGAGTAAACTAGCCACTTCATATCAGGAGTCTCTCCAATGCTCAATTTTTTAGAATAATAAGCATAAGAGAAGTGCCTCTTATTGTCATCTAAAGGAAGCACAACATTCAGTTCTCTGTTAGGACCTTTTTCAACTAAAATATCCCTTATTTTGTTGTCAATATTATCCCAATTTAAGGGATCATAAATATCAAAAGGAGGGGGAAGTTGTTCAACACTATCTAAGTTGCCAACATTTAAATTAGTGATGTCGGTATCATCCTCAACCTCATCAGCATTTTCATTCCCAATTACATTTTCGAGTTCTATAGTAACATGATCATCATCATTCACTTTTTCATTAGATTGATCAGGATTATCAACATCTTCAGAAGTTCGAGGGATAATGAAAATAAATTTATCAAGCGCACCTTTCTGAATAGCTAGAAATTACTCATCTTCCTTCTTCTTTCTTCTTTTCTCACTTCCGGATAGATATTTTTTCAGAGCAAGTTGAGTAAACCACATTGCCAAACATAGAAGACAACCAAAGCAAAAGATTAGTGATAGTTTATTGTGTCATTTTAAAAATTCATATAGTATCGCTGCAACATCGTTGTTTAAAAAAACAAACACGTGATAAGAATAGCATCTAAAATATACTTTTTTAGTTGGTTTGGACATTTCCAAACACGAAATAGAATTACGTTGAAGTGAATATGAGAACAAAATCTTTGTTTTCTAACAGTAGCACGTTCTGATTAATTAATTCAAATACACACGGCGGCAAGAGACTGACTAGTAGAATGTGATATTTAAAACCAAATCACAACCTAGTGTCTGAGTACGTTACAATCATTAATCATAATTTAATATTCCGTGACTCCTATTGGTTTGTTGTAACTAGAGTTTTTAAGGAAGTTATTTTTCTGGATCTAAAGTCCAGTTCTTGGAAATTGAGTTCAAACAACCGGTTTAATAATTTAGTTTATAACAGAAGTTGTTCTATCTGGTTCCGTCTCCGCATTCTTATTTCTTATATATATTTCTATCTTGTTTTCTAGAAGAAACACATTCAATAGAACAAAAGTAGAGTTCTATTTTGCCTCTAGATTTGCATAGTCGTGTACAAATAGATTGTTTAATGTCAGTCGATAGCATTCGTATTAATTTAATCCATCTAACAACTAGTCCCCATCACCTGGATACATATGCGATAGATTTTAGAACTGTGAAGGGGTCTTTCTCAGTTATACATTCAAAAGAAGATTGTTAAAATAATTTGTAAACAATGACAACAAGTTATACAAGACAATAGCAATCTGCCGCCGAGTAAGAACACATGCAAGTCGGCAAGTACGGTAAGAATGAGCGAAAAGATTTTCAGCCCACTTACAGCGAACTAATCGGGGCATTAACTAGCAAAGTGTGCAGTGTAAGACGCCAAGATCAAACCAGAATTATATATAACACCTGTGTAACATCCCTGACCTGGGTTTTGTTTTAACCCTAGGTGTTTTTCTTAATAAATTTGATTAGATGCTTTCTCTTATCTCTTAAAAAGTAATTAAGGCTCAAGAGGAACGTATATTTCAATTTTAGTCCTTTTTTAATAACGTTGAAACATGATTTTGTTAGTTTTGGACTAAAGTGCAAATTACCCAAGTTGAGGGGTTAACTTGCAAATTGTAAATGAGAAAATGTTCCTCAGATTTTGAGACATCATAAGAATGAGTATGATGCAGTGGTATAGTTTCCACAAGCTTGAGCACCAAGATAGAGCTTGTTGAGCAATCTTTGTGCATTAAAACCTAGTTTTAGTGTAATGTGCAATTTACCCAAAAACCCAGGGTTCAATATGCAAAATAGTACTTCTAGAGGGTACCTCATGTTTCTTGGCATCATATAGAGAAAATAAAATGAGAGGGGTGCCTCATTTAAATTACTTTGGAGGAGAGAGAATCTTGATATTAAAATAATCAAGATTTAAGCATAAATGGAACTTTAATTCAATTTAATGCAAAAATAAATATATTAATTGAAGAGCCCTTCAACCAAAATGTGAGGTATGAATTTGCAAAGGTTTTTAGGAGCTTATGCCTTGCAAAGGCACGAAAAGATCTTGAGTGAGTGGAGACTCCACTCACATTAAGTTAACAAAAAGTAATATCCACTAAAATGGGATATTAGTATAATATGATTAAGGTGCTTAATTTCTTTTCTTTTCATTCTTGGATAATGAAGAAGTTTTGCAAGGGGAAGAAGATTTCTTCGTGGCCAAGGAGTTGAGGGGGGAATGTGGCATTAATTTTGGAAATTAAAGAAATTAATTCTATTTTCTCTTTCCTTGGATTTCCTTATACATATCCCATTTTCCACCCACATAAGGACTCTTTTTCAAAATTCCTTTCTCTCCTTGCTTTGACCGAGCACAAGGGAGCTTAGGAGCAGGATAAGGATGACACCCAACCTGTAGGTAAGATCCATGGTCTTCTTTCACCTTGATTTCATGGTGGAAATTGAAAATCAATGCTTGATTTCTTGTTTTCTCCATTCGATTTTCAACTCTAGTCAATCCTTTCACCCAAAAGCTTGAGAACAGACCTTGGGAAGTTGCCAAAGCTTCATCCACCATTGGATACATGGAGCTTGAAGCTTGGTTTCAGATTTAAAGGCGGGTTATATAACTTAAACCCTTAAATGTTGTTATTGCATTCAATTCTCCATTATTTGTGGATCGTTTTGATCTATTTGAAATTCTCTTGATCCATTGTTGTAATTACCATGAAAACGGCAGTAGCTTTTGAATGAAAGAAGTTAGATTATGATGACATCATCTTGGGCACTTTTCCCAAAGGAATTTTATTCCAATCGGTTTCAACAAGTTGGTTCAATCGGTTTCAACAAAATTGTTTGAAATCAAACAGTTTCATCAAACCGTTAGAAGCTAAACGGTTTCAAACCGTTTGGAAGAGTTGACCACAGTTGACCGTTTGGAGATTATATACTAGTGATGATGGTTGATGACCCATTATAATTAACTGATTGGTTTTAAAGGGTTCATCAACTAAAGGTCCATCAAGTAATAAACCCTAATCGGGTTAAGTGCTGAAATTGCAATTGATTGAGTTAAAACTTTGGGTTGATTAACCCAAATGGTCTCAAGACTGTTTGGAGATCACCCAAACGGTATCAAGACCATTTGGAGGTCAACAAAGACCGTTTAAGAGGTCTAGGTTTGAGTATGATGGGGTGGTTGAAGATCTAAAGATATCAAGTAGAAATACAACTAATAGCTAATGTGGTGATCAATCCAATGATCTAAGCGCTAATTGAATTTCATAATTTTCAATTATGGATGGGGCAAACGGTCTCAAGACCATTTGGAGGTCATCCAAACGAACTAAAGACCGTTTGAGGTCAGGTCATGCCCAATTTGAATGGTGGTCTAATGATTTCAAAGTCATTAGTTACACAATGACTAATATTGATGGTTCATCAATTTCAAACTCTAATCCAATTGGGTTTAAAACCCAAATTGATGAACAATTGAAAGTTAAATCAATTGATGGATGATTTATTAAGCTCAATTAAGGAATGGCACTTAGATTCAATTGATGAGTGGTTACATGGATTCAATTGATGAGGGAATCGATCTTGGAAACCCTAAATTAATATGAGTGGTTGAGACCATTTTTGGTCCAATCGGTTTTGAGGAGGTTGGACCAAATGGAATCAAGACCGTTTGGGACCAAAAGATCCCAAATCAATTAAAACTCAATCGATCTCAAGAACATTTTGGCTAAACGGTTTTAAGCATACAACTTCTAAATGGTTTCAAACTGTTAGACCTAGACCGTTTGAAGGACATTCAAGCAAGACCGTTTGAGGTCTGGTTGGTCAAGACCATTTGGGGTCTAAGTGACCAAGACCATTTGGAAAGTAATTAACCAAAACCGTATGGACACTTAAGGTGATTAAAGGTCAATTGCTTAATTGATCATTACATGATGTAAATCAAGGGTAATTATAGTAATTGTACCCTTAATAGGATAAGGTGATTAGTACCTTTTGAATGATTAATCTTTAATGATTATGGAAGTAATGACATAATATTTGGTGTCCACTCTTCATTCAAGTTGAGTTGACCTAATCTAATCAAGTCTGAAGTAGGCATAATCTTATAGAAGATGAGAAAGAGAGAACTTCCTACATGAATGATAATCATATAATGGTTAAGTCTCAACACTTTCAACATGAATGAATGTGTAATTAGGGTATGATCCTTGATAAAGAGATCATGAAACCTAATTAAGAAGGTTGATGAGTCCTAACCCTAATTAAGGGCAATGATAGGTGAAGCCCTAATTTATGGTGATGGTATGATCCTAATTCAGGGTATTTTAATAATAAACTTTGTTTGGATGTGAATAGTAAGCCCTAATTGAGGATGATGTTATGAGAAACCCTAATCAAGGGTGAAGCCATATGAAACCCTAAGTGAGGGTGATGTTATGTGGAACCCTAGACAAGGGTGATGTCAAAATGAAATCATAATAATGTAAGGTAAAACCTAATTCAAGGTAATTCTATGTATTGGTATGTGATATCTTGATATGAAATCCTACACTGAGATAGGATAAAGATATGTGGAGCCCTAATATTGGGTTATAATGTATGAAACCCTAATCTTGGGCAATATGATGATAAATCATGATCCAAATCTGGGTAATGAGATAAAGTATTCCTAATTGACATAAATTGGGAAATCCTAACTCTAATGAGGTAATAGAGATGTTACTCTTACAATGCATAGTGCTTATTTGTAATTGATATAATTGTTATCATGTACACTAACTATGTAGATTTCATGAGATGTTGGACATAGCCAGGTATGAGCTATGATGTTTTACTATTGAAATTTCTTTATGGCCTTGTGAGCCATGATATGTTGTGTTTCCTAGTGAAAAGTAACAAGGGATACTAATGTGCTTTAAGAGCCATGTGAAATACCTACATTGCAATTATTATGTTTACATTGGTCAGATGACCTGAAGGCATTAAGTTATCTGAAAAAGTGGTAACAAGTGTTTGATGATCTAAGGGTTTGAACACCCATATTCTATAAGCATAATGATGAGATGATAAGGGATGAGAATACCCTGATGTGATAAGGGATTGAGATTCCAATGTTTAATAAAGCTTGGAAAAGAACTTGATAGAAATAGTACTCATTCCTTGTAAGCATTTGTTATAATGTTTTATGTTTGAAAACATGTTTGATGCTAAAAGAATATTGTAAAGTACTAAATTAATCAAGTGAAATGATATCATGTAGAGCCCTGACCATAGATCCATCATCGTTAGTAGTTTGGTGATGGTGAAACAGGTTTACCTACGGGAACTCCTGGAGGGCATACTATTGAGTATGTGGGGGTTATGGGCACGAATATCCTTACGCCCTAATGGAGGAATTGATGTGAGATAAACATTTAATCTCTCAGTCCTTCATTATAAATGTCGGTATGGATGTATCACTAATCTCCCGATGATGTTAATGCCGAATCGATGTGAGATAAATATGAAATCTCTCGATTGCGAAGAGAGTACAGTGTGCCACTATAACTCTAAATAGCAAAGTTACCAGTATACCCTAGAAAGCTATTTAGCAGAGACACAAGATGTCCTGCATTTGGTCCTCACATTGACTGAGGAAGATGAGATCATGGGAATCTGGCTCTTCTGTTGACCTATGTATGGTACCGATTTCGATTTCGCAATGGTCGGTTGGAGTATGAGTGGTATACCTCATCTCCTCAGGGCTTAAGTATGTATGTAAAATGTAATCAGCCGTGTAGTGTATTTGCTTAGGGTTGAAATATGAGAATCATTGGTTGATGTTACTTTGAATAACATATCCTAAATGAATACATGTTATCTATGCTTTATCAAGATATAGCTGAAAGGACTTGAATAGAGAATATTGCTCTAATATGTTTATACATTGATTTAACTGTTGTTGAATACTTATGATTACTCTATTCAGTTTTATTCCCTTTATTGCAATAATAATGTTTCTGGCGGAGAGTTATATCTCTCGCTGGGACAATTTTCATTTGTCTCACCCCGTGGGATCCAACTTTTTAGGTAGACGTCGAAGAAGAGGCAGAAACCCTACAGTAGGTGAAGAACAGCAGTAGCAGCAAGGACAGTAGTGAATCCCCAGGTGGAGACATTGACTGACATGTCCTGTAAATAGATAGTCATATGTGTCGTCTCTGTACTCTCAGGTCCTAGAAGTCAGTAGTTAGTTTAGTATTGATCTGAGATTTTGGCTTGATGCCTCGAGATTTTTATACTGCCTATGTAAAGTTTAATAGGGCAACTGATGTTTGTAACTCTCGAGAAGGATAGGTACAAGAGATGTACTGATAAACCAGAATGTAAATAAGTTACTTTGGTTCCTGATGAAAGAGTTTTTCAGGTTATGGATCTCTTTGTAAAAAGTTTTATTTTTTAGTGATTTTCAATAATTCCGCTGCTAACGATACACTTCTGATTAGTTAATAACATTTTGTTCGAACAGTGTATCACAATTTAGTGGTATCAGAGCTCTAGGTTCGCTGAGTTTACAAAGACATAGCATTAAGGTTGTTGAGTTTGTTCTAGTGTCTTTCAGTTATCTGATAGTGTCTTCTACTCATATAGGAGGAGGAGAAGAACTAAGGATGTCTGGATCACACGATGAACATGCTGCTGAGAGCAGCGTTGCTGCACCAGGAGGAGGTACAAGAGACCAAGATAGGGAGGATCCCGAACCTAAACTAACCCAGTTCAATCAAGCAAATATGGGGAACCTAGCCTTCCAAGCCATGTTTGGATATTTTATGGTGGCCATGACTCATATGACAGATAGGATGCCATTACCTACACCTAGGGCACCAGCTCACCATGAAGGACAAGGAGCCGGAAAGATATTTGAACGACTTTGTCGTGTTGGAGCCACAGAGTATGTTGGTACAGCTGATCCAGCAGACGTAGACATGTAGCTGACTGAGATGGAGAAGGCCTTTAGAATCCTTAATATCCCAGAAGTTGAGAAGGTTAGACATGCAGTGTACCTTCTTAAAGAGAGTGTTGGTCATTGGTGGACCATAGAAGAAGGCAAGAGGCCAGGTGTGGAGATCGGATGGGAAGTATTCCGACGAGAATTCGTCAATAGATACTTTCCTAAGACGTTCCTAGATGATAAGATCTCTCAGTTTGAGAGATTAAGGCAAGGACCAATGAACATTAGTGAGTATGAGGCTAAGTTCATGGAGCTTTTGCGGTTCTGTCTGCATATGGCAGCTACCGATGAAGAAAGGATTCGGCATTTTAACAAGGGATTGAACGCTAATTTGACCACTCCTGTGTATGCTTTGGAGAACAGGGAGAGGTTTGCTGCATTTGTAGAGTCTGTTAGACAGATAGAAAGGTCTGTGACTGAGAAGCAACAGACTAAGAGTAAGAAGGCATGTACTCAGTTTCAAGGACAAGGGTCCAAAAGTTTTAAGAAACCAAGCTTTTCTGCACCAATAGCACCACCAAGGTTTAATACCCAGACGCAATGGACGTCTAATAGGGGTAGAGGTCGTATTTTACCACCAGAAGGAGCCCACAGCTTAGCATCAGTGTCGGTAACATGACCATCTAGACCATAGGCAGGGAACAGAGGTTGTTTTATATGTGGAAAGATGGGGCATCTAATGAAGGATTGTCGAGCCAGAGAAGCAAGTGTGACTCAACCTCAGAGGCATAGTTAGCAAGGCTCTCAAAGGAGACAGTTTCTAGGTGGCACTAGAGGACGTGGACAAGCGTCCCAAGCTAGATCATCAGCACCCAGTAATCGAGCACCGAGCCAACCGCAGGCGACGGCGAGATTCTATGCGATGAATTAGCCTGATGCAGTAGTAACCCTCGGGTTGTGACAGGTCAGATGGAACTGTTTTATTCTGATGTGTCTACATCCTGCTTCGTATCTGTTTTAATTGATCCCGGTGCTACGCATTCTTTCATCACTAAAAGAGTGATTCTTGACTGCAATATGACAGTTGGTCATAGGGCAGAGAGTTTGAAGTTAGAAACTCCTTTGATGGAATCTGCATTGCTGCGGGAGGTGTGTTCTCCCTGCACTCTTTTCTTTTCTAAACATCGCATTCAGGTGGATCTTATACCACTTGAGATGCATGGGTTTGATATAATTCTTGGGATGGACACCCTAGAAAAGTACAAGGTTGTCTTGGATTGTGAGTCCAAGCAAGTTGTGTTCACAGATGATAGTAACGCATGGATCTTTCAAGGAGATAGAAAGATTCTTCCAACCTATCTTGTGTCAGCTTTGGTAGCTGAGAAGCTGATGAGGCAAGGATGTTTTGCATTCTTGGCACATGTGGTAGATACCACCATGGAGATCTCTCATCCTTCTGATGTTCCGGTAGTCAAGGAATTTGAAGATGTGTTTCCTGAGGAAATTCCAGGTGTACCTCTGCCCCGAGAGATTGATTTTGAGATTAATCTAATCCCTGGAACGCAACCTATAGCACAAACACCATATAGGATGGCACCTGCTGAGATGGTAGAGCTCAAGAAACAACTTCAGGAGTTACTTGAGAAAGGTTTTATTCGACCGAGTACTTCACCCTGGGGTGCTCCGGTACTCTTTGTTAAGAAGAAGGATGGATCGATGCGGTTATGCATTGATTACAGGCAGTTAAATAAAGTAACTATAAAGAATAAGTATCATTTGCCAAGGATAGATGACCTGTTTGATCAGTTGTGTGGTGCAACTATCTTCTCTAAGATAGATCTAAGGTCAGGATAGCATCAGTTGTGTATTAAGGAGAGTGACATACCTAAGTCTGCCTTTAGGACAAGGTATGGTCACTATGAGTTCATAGTTATGTCATTTGGACTAACTAATGCACCAGTTGCATTCATGGAACTCATGAATAGAATCTTTCGACCTTTTCTTGATCAGTGTGTAGTAGTCTTGATAGATGACATCTTGATCTACAGTAGGGATGCTCAACATCATGAACATCACCTCTGTCGGGCTCTAACTTTGCTAAGAGAGCATAAGTTATATGTTAAGTTTAGCAAATGTGAGTTCTGGTTACCAGAAGTTTCTTTTCTAGGACATGTAATATCTACTTCAGGTATTCGCGTTGATCCTAAGAAGGTAGAATCTATCCTGCAATGGGAACAGCCAAAGATATCGACAGAGATTCACAGTTTCCTAGGGTTGGCAGGCTATTATAGGAGGTTCATTAAGAACTTCAGTTCTATAGCTTTACCCCTAACCAAGTTGACCAAGAAGGAAGTTCCTTTCGTCTGGAATGACAAGTGTCAACAATCATTTCAGTTGCTGAAGGAAAGGTTAACTAGTGCACCTGTGCTGGTGTTACCTGAGCAAGGGAAAGGATACATAGTTTTCTGTGATGCATCCAAGAACGGACTAGGATGTGTGTTGATGCAGAATAAGCAAGTGATTTCTTTTTCTTCTCGACAACTTAAGAAACACGAGGAGAATTATCCAACACATGATCTAGAGCTAGCTATTGTAGTCCATGCTTTGAAGATCTGGAGACATTATCTCTATGGAGAGACATTCTAGATTTTCACAGACCATAAGAATCTAAAGTACATCTTCTCACAGCATGAGTTGAACATGAGGCAACGCCGCTGGATGGAGTTAATCAAGGACTACAATTGTACAATTGATTATCATCCAAGAAAGGCCAATGTAGTGGTTGATGCACTAAGTAGGAAATCAGCAACACCAGCCTTAGATAAAGCACAGTTGAATTCCTTAGTGTGCTCTAAGAGAGATATATTTATTTCCTTGAGGCAAAACAATGTAAAGTTTAAAGTATCATTGTTAGCCGGGTTGTTAGCTGAGATGCACATAAAACCAACTCTGAGACAGCAGATTAAAGAGGCACATCAAGCTCATATTGTAGTTCAGCAGATTAGATCAGAGTATGGTAGTGAGAAATGGGATGGCTTTCATGAGTCAGAGGATCAGGTAGTCTGTTACCATGGTAGGATGGTAGTACCCGATGCCAATGACTTGAGAAAGTTAGTTTTGGAAGAAGCTCATTCTTCAATGTATGTTATGCATCTAGGGACCACCAAGATGTATCATAACTTAAAGATATGTATTGGTGGCCTGGATTAAAGAAAGATGTAGTTGAGTTTTTTATGTGGTGTTTGGTGTGCCAGCATGTTAAAGTTGAACACCAGAAGCCTACAGGAACAATGCAACCTTTGCCTATAACGCAGTGGAAATGGGATCATGTGACCATGGACTTTGTGGTTGGTTTACCTAGAACAACCAAAGGTCATTATTCCATTTGGGTGATAGTTGATAGGCTGACAAAGACAACACATTTATTGCCTGTCAAAACAACCTACACTGCTGAGAAGCTGGCATAGTTATATGTAGATGGAATAGTGCAGTTGCACGGGGTTCCTGTTACTATCATTTCTGATAGAGGTCCCCAGTTCACGAGTCTCTTTTGGGAACAACTTCACAAAGTTTTGGGTACGCAGTTAAGGTTTAGTACAGCCTTTCACCCACAGACAGATGGACAATCTGAAAGGACTATACAGACCTTGGAGGACTTGCTTAGGGCATGTGTCCTTCAGTTTGTAGGAAGTTGGGATCTACACCTGATCTTGATAGTATTTGCTTACAATAATAGCTATCAGCATAGTATTGACATGGCAAAAGCTTTATATGGTACACGTTGTAGATCTCCTTTATGTTGGTATGAAACTGGAGAATATCAACTTTTGGGTCCTGAGCTTGTGCAGCAGGCAACTGTGAAGATTAAAATAATACAACAATAGTTAAAGACTGTATATGTTAGACAGAAATCATACGCCGAAAAACGGCGAAGACCTTTAGAATTTCAAGTTGGAAATAGAGTATATCTCAAGGTCTCACCTTGGAAGGGAGTTCTTAGATTTGGAAGGAAGGGAAAGTTAGCTCCTAGATTTATGGGGCCTTATCTATTTATTGAACGGATTGGAAAGGTAGCCTTTAAGCTAGAGTTACCACTTGAGTTGCATAAGTTGCACCCAGTGTTCCACATTTCCATGCTAAGGAAATGTCACCCTGACACAGAATTAGTTTTGCAACCTATGGAGGTAGAATTAAACGATGATATATCATATGTTGAAGGACCTATGTTGATTCTTGATAGAAGAATCAAGCTGAAAAAGAAAGACATTTGTCTTGTAAAAGTTCTCTGGCATCATCATGGCGTTGAAGAAGCTACGTGGGAGTTAGAGGAAGAGATGAGGAGGAAATACCCTACTCTTTTCTTTTAATGCATTTGTTGATGATTTTGGGGACGAAATCTTTATAAGGGGTGGATAATTTGTAACATCCCTGGCCTGGGTTATGTTTTAACCCAAGGTGTTTTGCTTAATAAAGTTGATTAGATGCTTGCTCTTATCTCTTGAAAAGTAATTAAGGCTCAAGAGGAATGTATATTTCAATTTCAGTCCTTTTTTAATAATGTTGAAATATTGTTTTGTTAGTTTTGGACTAAAGAGAAAATTACCCAAGCTGAGGGGTTAACTTCAAAATTGTACATGATAAATTTTCATCATATGTTGAGACATCATAAGAATGAGTATGATGCAGTGGTATAGTTTCCACAAGCTTGAGCACCAAGATAGATCTTGTTGAGCAATCTTTGTGCATTAAAACCTAGTTTTGGTGTAATGTGCAATTTACCCAAAAACACATGGTTCAATATGCAAAATAGTACTTCTAGAGGGTCCCTCATTTTTCTTGGCATCATATAGAGAAAAGAAAATGAGAGGGGCGCCTCATTTAAATTACTTTGGAGGAGAGAGAATCTTGATATTAAAATAATCAAGATTTAAGCATAAATGGAACTTTAATTCAATTTAATTCAAAAAGAAATATATTAATTGAAGAGCCCTTCAACCAAAAGGTGAGGGATGAATTTGCAAAGGGTTGTACGAGCTTATGCCTTGCAAAGGCACGAAAAGATCTTGAGTGAGTGGAGACTCCACTCACATTAAGTTAACAAAAAGTAATATCCACTAAAATGGGATATTAGTATAATATGATTAAGGTGCTTAATTTATTTTCTTTTAATTCTTGGATAATGAAGAAGTTTTGCAAGGGGAAGAAGATTTCTTCGTGTCCAAGGAGTTGAGGGGGAAATGTGGCATTAATTTTGGAAATTAAAGAAATTAATTCTATTTTCTCTTTCCTTGGATTTCCTTATACATATCCCATTTTCCACCCACGTAAGGACTCTTTTTTGGAATTCCTTTCTCTCCTTGCTTTGGCCGAGCACAAGGGAGCTTAGGAGCAGGAGGAGGACGACCCCCAACCTTTTGGTAAGCTCCATGGTCTTCTTTCACCTTGATTTCATGGTGGAAACCGAAAATCAATGCTTGATTTCTTGTTTTCTCCATTCGATTTTCAACTCTAGCCAATCCTTTCACCCAAAAGCTTGAGAACGGACCTTGGGCAGTTGCCAAAGCTTCATCCACCATTGCATACGTGGAGCTTGAAGCTTGGTTTCAGATTTAAAGGCATGTTATATAACTTAAACCCTTAAATGTTGTTATTGCATTCAATTCTCCATTATTTGTGGATCGTTTTGATCAATTTGAAATTCTCTTGATCCATTGTTGTAATTACCATAAAAACGGAAGTAGTTGTTGCAATTGATTGAGTTAAAACTTTGGGTTGATTAACCCAAACGGTCTCAAGACTGTTTGGAGATCACCCAAACGGTATCAAGACCGATTGGAGGTCAACCAAGACCGTTTAAGAGGTCTAGGTTTGAGTATGATGGGGTGGTTGAAGATCTAAAGATATCAAGGTGAAATACAACTAATAGCTAATGTGGTGATCAATCCAATGATCTAAGCCCTAATTGAATTTCATAATTTTCAATGATGAATGGGGCAAACGGTCTCAAGACCATTTGGAGGTCAACCAAACGACCTCAAGACCGTTTGAGGTCAGGTCATGCCCAATTTGAATGGTGGTCTAATGATTTCAAAGTAATTAGTTACACAATGAATAATATTGAAGGTTCATCGATTTCTAACTCTAATCCAATTGGGTTCAAAACCCTAATTGATGATCAATTGAAAGTTAAATCAATTGACGAATGATTTATTAAGCTCAATTAAGGAATGGTACTTAGATTCAATTGATGAGTGGTTACATGGATTCAATTGATGAGGGAATCAATCTTGGAAACCCTAAATTAATATGAGTGGTTGAAACCATTTTTGGACCAATCGGTTTTGAGGAGGTTTGGACCAAACGGTCTCAAGACCGTTTGGGACCAAACACTCTCAAACCAATTGAAACTCAATCGATCTCAAGAACATTTTGGCTAAACAGTTTTAAGCATACAATTTCTAAACGGTTTCAAACCGTTAGACCTAGACCGTTTGGAGGTCTAAACGGTCTTAGACCATTTGAAGGACATTCAAGCAAGACTGTTTGAGGTCTGGTTGGTCAAGACCGTTTGGGGTCTAAGTGACTAAGACCGTTTGGAAAGTAATTAAGCAAAACTGTATGGACACTTAAGGTGATTAAAGGTCAATTGTTTAATTGATCATTACATGATGTAAATCAAGGGTAATTATAGTAATTGTACCCTTAATAGGATAAGGTGATTAGTACCTTTTGAATTATTAATCTTTAATGATTATGGAAGTAATGAAATAATATCTGGTGTCCACTCTTCATTCAAGTTGAGTTGACCTAATCTAATCAAGTCTGAAGTAGGCATCATCTTATAGAAGATGAGAAAGAGAGAACTTCCTACATGAATGATAATCATGTAATGGTTAAGTCTCAACACTTTCAACATGAATGAATGTGTAATTAGGGTATGATCCTTGATAAAGAGATCATGAAATCTAATTAAGAAGGTTGATGAGTCCTAACCCTAATTAAGGGCAATGATAGGTGAATCCCTAATTTATGGTGATGGTATGATCCTAATTTAGGGTATTTTAATAATAAACTTTGTTTGGATGTGAATAGTAAACCCTAATTGAGGATGATGTTATGAGAAACCCTAATTAAGGGTGAAGCCATATGAAACCCTAAGTGAGGGTGATGTTATGTGGAACCCTAGACAAGGGTGATGTCAAAATGAAATCATAATAATGTAAGGTAAAACCTAATTGAAGGTAATGCTATGTATTGGTATGTGATATTTTGATATGAAATCCTACACTGAGATAGGATAAAGATATGTGCAGCCCTAATCTTGGGTTATAATGTATGAAACCCTAATCTTGGGCAATATGATGATAAATCATTATCCAAATCTGGGTAATGAGATAAAGTATTCCTAATTGACATAAATTGGGAAATCCTAACTCTAATGAGGTAATAGAGATGTTACTCTTACAATGCATAGTGCTGATTTGTAATTGATATAATTTTTATCATGTGCACTAATTATGCATGTTTCATGAGATGTTGGACATAGCCAGGTATGAGCTATGATGTTTTGCTATTGAAATTGCTTGATGGCCTTGTGAGCCATGATATGTTGTGTTGCCTAGTAAAAAGTAACAAGGGATACTAATGGGCTTTAAGAGCCATGTGAAATACCTACATTGCAATTATTATGTTTACATTGGTCAGATGACCTGAAGGCATTAAGTTACCTGAAAAAGTGGTAACAAGTGTTTGATGATCTAATGGTTTGAACACCAATATTCCATAAGCATAATGATGAGATGATAAGGGATGAGAATACCCTGATGTGATAAGGGATTGAGATTCCAATGTTTAATAAAGGTTGGAAAAGAACTTGATAGAAATAGTACTCATTCCTTGTAAGCATTTGTTATAATGTTTTATGTTTGAAAAAATGTTTGATGCTAAAAGAATAAAGTACTTAATTAATCAAGTGAAATGGTATCATGTAGAGCCCTGACCATAGATCCATCATCGTCAGTAGTTTGGTGATGGTGAAACAGGTTTACCTACGGGAACTCCTGGAGGGCATACTATTGAGTATGTGGGGGTTATGGGAATGAATATCCTTACGCCCTAATGGAGGAATTGATGTGAGATAAACATTTAATCTCTCAATCCTTCATTATAAATGTCGGGATGGATGTATCACTAATCTCCCAATGATGTTAATGTCGAATCGGTGTGAGATAAATATGAAATCTCTCGATTGCGAAGAGAGTACAGTGTGCCACTGTAACTCTAAATAGCAAAGTTGCCAGTATACCCTGGAAAGCTATTTAGCAGAGATACAAGATGTCCTGCATTTGGTCCTCACACTGACTGAGGAAGATGAGGTCATGGGAATGTGGCTCTTCTGTTGACCTATGTATGGTACCAATTTCGATTTCACAATAGTCGGTTGGAGTATGAGTGGTATACCTCATCTCCTCAGGGCTTAAGTATGTATGTAAAATGTAATCAGTCGTGTAGCGTATTTGCTTTGGGTTGAAATACGAGAATCATTGGTTGATGTTACTTTGCACAGCATATCCTAAATGAATAAATGTTATTTATGCTTTATCAAGATATAGCTGAAAGGACTTGAATAGAGAATACTTCTCGAATCTGTTTATACATTGATTTAACTGTTGTTGAATACTTATGATTACTCTGTTCTGTTTTATTCCCTTAATTGCAATAATAATGTTTCTGGCGGAGAGTTATATCTCTCGCTGGGACAATTTTCATTTGTCTCACCTTGTGGGATCCAACTTTTTAGGTAGACGTCGAAGAAGAGGTAGAAACCCTACAGTAGGTGAAGAACAGCAGCAGCAAGGACAGTAGTGAATCCCCAGGTGGAGACACTGACTGACATGTCCTGTAAATAGATAGTCATATGTGTCGTCTCTGTACTCTCAGGTCCTAGAAGTCAATAGTTAGTTTAGTATTGATCTGAGATTTTGGCTTGATGCCTCGAGATTTTTATACTGCCTATGTAAAGTTTAATAGGGCAACTGATGTTTGTAACTCTCAAGAAGGATAGGTACAAGAGATGTACTGATAAACCAGAATGTAAATAAGTTACTTTGGTTCCTGATGAAAGAGTTTTTCAGGTTATGGATCTCTTTGTAAAAAGTCTTATATTTTTTGTGATTTTCAATAATTCCGCTGCTAACGATACGCTTTTGATTAGTTAATAATGTTTTGTTCGAACGGTGTATCACAATTTAGTGGTATCAGAGCTCTAGGTTCGCTGAGTCTACAAAGACATAGCATTAAGGTTTTTGAGTTTGTTCTAGTGTCTTCCAGTTATCTGATAGTGTCTTCTGCTCATATAGGAGGAGGAGATTAACTAAAGATGTCTGGATCACACGATGAACATTCTGCTGAGAGCAACGTTGCTGCACCAGGAGGAGGTGCAAGAGACCAACATAGGGAGGAGCCTGAACCTGAACAAACCTAGTTCAATCAAGCAAATATGGGGAACCCATCTTTCCAAGCCATGTTTGGACAGTTTATGGTGGCCATGACTCATATGACAGATAGGATGCCATTACCTACACCTAGGGCACCAGCTCACCATGAAGGACAGGGAGCCGGAAAGACATTTGAACAACTTCGTCATGTTGGAGCCACAGAGTATGCTGGTACAGCTGATCCAGCAGACGTAGACATGTGGCTGACTGAGATGGAGAAGGCCTTTATAATACTTAATATCCCAGAAGTTGAGAAGGTTAGACATGCAGTGTACCTTCTTAAAGAGATTGTTGGCCATTGGTGGACCATAGAAGAAGGCATGAGACTAGGTGTGCAGATCGGATGGGAAGTATTCCGATGAGAATTCATCAATGGATACTTTCCTAAGACGTTCCTATATGATAAGATCTCTTAGTTTGAGAGATTAAGGCAAGGACCAATGAACATTAGCGAGTATGAGGCTAAGTTCATGGAGCTTTTGCGGTTCTGTCCGCATATGGCAGCTACCGATGAAGAAAGGATTCGGCATTTTGAGAAGGGATTGAACGCTAATTTGACCACTCATGTGTATGCTTTGGAGAATAGGGAGAGGTTTGCTACATTTGTAGAGTCTGTTAGACAGATAGAGAGGTCTGTGACTGAGAAGCAACAGACTAAGAGTAAGAAGGCATGTACTCAGTTTCAAGGACAAGGGTCCAAAAGTTTTAAGAAACCGAGATCTTCTGCACCAATACCACCACCAAGGTTTAATACCCAGACACAATGGACGTCTAATAGGGGTAGAGGCCGTATTTTACCACTAGAAGGAGCCCACAGCTCAGCATCAGTGTCGGTAACAAGACCATCCAGACCACAGGCAGGGAACAGAGGTTGTTTTATGTGGAAAGATGGGGCATCTGATGAAGGATTGTCGAGCCAGAGAAGCAAGTGTGACTCAACCTCAGAGGCAGAGTTAGCAAGGCTCTCAGATGAGACAATTTCCAGGTGGCGCTAGAGGACGTGGACAAGCATCCCAAACTGGATCATCAGCACCCAGTAATCGAGCACCGAGCCAACCGCACGCGACGACGAGATTCTATGCGATGAATTAGCCTGATGCAGTAGTCAACCTTCGGGTTGTGATAGGTCAAATGGAACTGTTTTATTCTGATATGTTTACATCCTGCGTCATATCTGTTTTAATTGATCCGGGTGCTACGCATTCTTTCATCACTAAAAGAGTGATTCTTGACTGCAATATGACAGTTGGTCATAGGGCAGAGAGTTTGAAGTTAGAAACTCCTTTGATGGAATCTGCAGTGGTCTGGGAGGTGTGTTCTTCCTGCACTCTTTTCTTTTCTAAACATCGCATTCAGGTGGATCTTATACCACTTGAGATGCATGGGTTTGATATAATTCTTGAGATGGACACCCTAAAAAAGTACAAGGTTGTCTTGGATTGTGAGTCCAAGCAAGTTGTGTTCACAGATGATAGTAACACATGGATCTTTCAAGGAGATAGAAAGACTCTTCCAACCTATCTTGTGTCAGCTTTGGTAGCTGAGAAGCTGATGAGGCAAGGATGTTTTGCATTCTTGGCACACGTGGTAGATACCACCATGGAGAGCTCTCATCCTTCTGATGTCCCGGTAGTCAGGGAATTTGAAGATGTGTTTCCTGAGGAACTTCCAGGTGTACCTCCGCCCCGAGAGATTGATTTTGAGATTAATCTAATCCCTGGAATGCAACCTATAGCACAAACACCATATAGGATGGCACCTGCTGAGATGGTAGAGCTCAAGAAACAACTTTAGGAGTTACTTGAGAAAGGTTTTGATTCGACTGAGTACTTCACCCTGGGGTGCTCCGGTACACTTTTTTAAGAAGAAGGATGGATCGATGCGGTTATGCATTGATTACAGGCAGTTAAATAAAATAACTATAAAGAATAAGTATCCTTTGCCAAGGATAGATGACATGTTTGATCAGTTGTGTGGTACAACTATCTTCTCTAAGATAGATCTAAGGTTAGGATATCATCAGTTGTGTATTAAGGAGAGTGACATACCTAAGTCTACCTTTAGGACAAGGTATGGTCACTATGAGTTCATAGTTATGTCATTTGGACTAACTAATACACCAGTTGCATTCATGGAACTCATGAATAGAATCTTTCGTCCTTTTCTTGATCAGTGTGTAGTAGTCTTGATAGATGACATCTTGATCTACAGTAGGGATGCTCAACAGCATGAACAACACCTCCGTCGGGCTCTAACTTTGCTAAGAGAGCATAGGTTATATGCTAAGTTTAGCAAATGTGAGTTCTAGTTACCAGAAGTTTCTTTTCTAGGACACGTAATATCTACTTCAGGTATTCGTGTTGATCCTAAGAAGGTAGAATCTGTCCTGTAATGGGAACAACTAAAGATATCGACGGAGATTCACAGTTTCCTAGGATTGGCAGGATATTATAGGAGGTTCATTAAGAACTTCAGTTCTATAGCTTTACCCCTAACCAAGTTGACCAGGAAGGAAGTTCCTTTCGTCTGGAATGACAAGTTTCAACAATCATTTCAGTTGCTGAAGGAAAGGTTAACTAGTGCACCTGTGCTTGTGTTACCTGAGCAAGGGAAAGGATACATAGTTTTCTGTGATGCATCTAAGAACGGACTAGGATGTGTGTTGATGCAGAATAAGCAAGTGATTTATTTTGCTTCTCGACAGCTTAAGAAACACGAGGAGAATTATCCAACACATGATCTAGAGCTAGCTGTTGTAGTCCATGCTTTGAAGATCTGGAGACATTATCTCTATGGAGAGACATTCTAGGTTTTCACAGACCATAAGAATCTAAAGTACATCTTCTCACAACATGAGTTGAACATGAGGCAACGCCGCTGGATGGAGTTAATCAAGGACTACGATTGTACAATTGATTATCATCCAAGAAAGGCCAATGTAGTGGCTAATGCACTAAGTTGGAAATCAGCAACACCAACCTTAGATAAAGCACAGTTGAGTTCCTTAGTGTGCTCTAAGAGAGATATGTTTATTTCCTTGAGGCAAAACAATGTACAGTTTAAAGTATCATTGTAAGCCGGGTTGTTAGCTGAGATGCACATAAAACCAACTCTGAGACAGCAGATTAAAGAGGCACATCAAGCTCATGTTGTAGTTCAGCAGATTAGATCAGAGTATGGTAGTGAGAAATGGGATGGCTTTCATGAGTCAGAGGATCAGGTAGTCTGTTACCATGGTAGGATGGTAGTACCCGATGCCAATCACTTGAGAAAGTTAGTTATGGAAGAAGCTCATTCTTCAATGTATGTTATGCATCCAGGGACCACCAAGATGTATCATAACTTAAAAGATATGTATTGGTCGCCTGGATTAAAGAAAGATGTAGCTGAGTTTTTTATGCCGTGTTTGGTGTGCCAGCATGTTAAAGTTGAACACCAGAAGCCCGCAGGAACAATGCAACCTTTGCCTATAATACAGTGGAAATGGGATCATGTGACCATGGACTTTGGGGTTGGTTTACCTAGAACAACCAAAGGTCATGATTCCATTTGGGTGATAGTTGATAGGTTGACAAATACAACACATTTATTACCTGTCAAAACAACCTACACTGCTGAGAAGCTGGCACAGTTATATGTAGATGGAATAGTGCGGCTGCACGAGGTTCCTGTTACTATCATTTTTGATAGAGGTCCCCAGTTCACGAGTCTCTTTTGGGAACAACTTCACAAAGTTTTGGGTACACAGTTAAGGTTTAGTACAGCCTTTCACCCACAGACAGATGGACAATCTGAAAGGACTATACAGGCCTTGGAGGACTTGCTTAGGGCATGTGTTCTTCAGTTTGTAGGAAGTTGGGATCTACACCTGAGCTTGATAGTATTTGCTTACAATAATAGCCATCAGCACAGTATTGACATGGCAAAAGCTTTATATGGTAGACGTTGTAGATCTCCTTTATGTTGGTATGAAACTGGAGAATATCAACTTTTGGGTCCTGAGCTTGTACAGCAGACAATTGAGAAGATTAAAATAATACAACAACAGTTAAAGACTGTATATGATAGACAGAAATCATACGCCGACAAACGGCGAAGACCTTTAGAATTTCAAGTTGGAAATAGAGTATATCTCAAGGTCTCACCTTGGAAGGGAGTTCTTAGATTTGGAAGGAAGGGAAAGTTAGCTCCTAGATTTATGGGGCCTTATCCAATTATTGAACGGATTGGAAAGGTAGCCTATAAGCTAGAGTTACCACTTGAGTTGCATAAGTTGCACCTAGTGTTCCACATTTCCATGCTAAGGAAATGTCACCCTGACACAGAATTAGTTTTGCAACCTATGGAGGTAGAATTAAACGATGATATATCATATGTTGAAGGACCTATGTTGATTCTTGATAGAAGAATCAAGAAGCTGAAAAAGAAAGACATTTGTCTTGTAAAAGTTCTCTGGCATCATCATGGCATTGAATAAGCTACGTGGGAGTTAGAGGAAGATATGAGGAGGAAATACCCTACTCTTTTCTCTTAATGCTTTTGTTGATGATTTCGGGGACGAAATCCTTATAAGGGGTGGATAATTTGTAACATCCCTGGCCTGGGTTATGTTTTAACCCTAGGTGTTTTGCTTAATAAAGTTGATTATATGCTTGCTCTTATCTCTTGAAAAGTAATTAAGGGTCAAGAGGAACGTATATTTCAATTTTAGTCCTTTTTGAATAATGTTGAAACATTGTTTTGTTAGTTTTGGACTAAAGTGCAAATTACCCAAGCTGAGGGGTTAACTTGCAAATTGTACATGATAAAATTTGCATCGGATGTTGAGACATCATAAGAATGAGTATGATGCAGTGGTATAGTTTCCACAAGCTTGAGCACCAAGATAGAGCTTTTTGAGCAATCTTTGTACATTAAAACCTAGTTTTGGTGTAATGTGCAATTTACCCAAAAACACATGGTTCAATATGCAAAATAGTACTTCTAGAGGGTCCCTCATGTTTCTTGGCACCATATAGAGAAAAGAAAATGAGAGGGGCGCCTCAATTAAATTACTTTGGAGGAGAGAGAATCTTGATATTAAAATAATCAAGATTTAAGCATAAATGGAACTTTAATTCAATTTAATACAAAAAGAAATATATTAATTTAAGAGCCCTTCAACCAAAAGGTGAGGGATGAATTTTCAAAGGGTTGTACGAGCTTATGCCTTGCAAAGGCACGAAAAGATCTTGAGTGAGTGGAGACTCCACTCACATTAAGTTAACAAAAAGTAATATCCACTAAAATGGGATATTAGTATAATA
The DNA here is from genome assembly GCA_963693085.1 of Alisma plantago-aquatica. NCBI lineage: Eukaryota > Viridiplantae > Streptophyta > Magnoliopsida > Alismatales > Alismataceae > Alisma > Alisma plantago-aquatica. Next base: position 1,136,477,526 of record OY856413.1, on the reverse strand, counting down.
TGATTAAGGTGCTTAATTTCTTTTCTTTTAATTCTTGGATACTGAAGAAGTTTTGCAAGGGGAAGAAGATTTCTTCGTGTCCAAGGAGTTGAGGGGGAAATGTGGCATTAATTTTGGAAATTAAAGAAATTAATTCTATTTTCTCTTTCCTTGGATTTCCTTATACATATCCCATTTTCCACCCACGTAAGGACTCTTTTTTGTAATTCCTTTCTCTCCTTGCTTTGGCCGAGCACAAGGGAGCTTCGGAGCAGGAGAAGGACGACCCCCAACCTGTTGGTAAGCTCCATGGTCTTCTTTCACCTTGATTTCATGGTGGAAACCGAAAATCAATGTTTGATTTCTTGTTTTCTCCATTCGATTTTCAACTCTAGCCAATCCTTTCACCCAAAAGCTTGAGAACGGACCTTGGGCAGTTGCCAAAGCTTCATCCACTATTGGATACGTGGAGCTTGAAGCTTGGTTTCAGATTTAAAGGCGGGTTATATAACTTAAACCCTTAAATGTTGTTATTGCATTCAATTCTCCATTATTTGTGGATCGTTTTGATCTATTTGAAATTCTCTTGATCCATTGTTGTAATTACACAGAAAATGGAAGTAGTTGTTGCAATTTATTGAGTTAAAACTTTGGGTTGATTAACCCAAATGGTCTCAAGACCGTTTGGAGATCACCCAAATGGTATCAAGACCGTTTGGAGGTCAACCAAGACCGTTTAAGAGGTCTAGGTTTGAGTATGATGGGGTGGTTGAAGATCTAAAGATATCAAGTTGAAATACAACTAATAGCTAATGTGGTGATCAATCCAATGATCTAAGCCCTAATTGAATTTCATAATTTTCAATGATGGATGGGGCAAACGGTCTCAAGACCGTTTGGAGGTCATCCAAACGACCTCAAGACCGTTTGAGGTCAGGTCATGCCCAATTTGAATGGTGGTGTAATGATTTCAAAGTAATTAGTTACACAATGACTAATATTGAAGGTTCATCGATTTCAAACTCTAATCCAATTGGGTTCAAAACCCTAATTGATGATCAATTAAAAGTTAAATCAATTGAAGGATGATTTATTAAGCTCAATCAAGGAATGGTACTTAGATTCAATTGATGAGTGGTTACATGGATTCAATTGATGAGAGAATCGATCTTGGAAACCCTAAATTAGTATGAGTGGTTGAGACCATTTTTGGTCCAATCGGTTTTGAGGAGGTTTGGACCAAACGGTCTCAAGACCGTTTCGGACCAAACGGTCCCAAACCAATTGAAACTCAATCGATCTCAAGAACATTTTGCCTAAACAGTTTTAAGCATACAATTTCTGAATGGTTTCAAACCATTAGACCTAGATCGTTTGGAGGTCTAAACAGTCTTAGACCGTTTGAAGGACATTCAAGCAAGACCGTTTGAGGTATGGTTGGTCAAGACCGTTTGGGGTCTAAGTGACTAAGACCGTTTGGAAAGTAATTAACCAAAACCGTATGGACACTTAAGGTGATTAAAGGTCAATTGTTTAATTGATCATTACATGATGTAAATCAAGGGTAATTATAGTACTTGTACCCTTAATAGGATAAGGTGATTAGTACCTTTTGAATGATTAATCTTTAATGATTATGGAAGTAATTACATAATATTTGGTGTCCACTCTTCATTCAAGTTGAGTTGACCTAATCTAATCAAGTCTGAAGTAGGCATCATACCTAATCTAATCAAGTCTGAAGTAGGCATCATCTTATAGAAGATGAGAAAGAGAGAACTTCCTACATGAATGATAATCATGTAATGGTTAAGTCTCAACACTTTCAACATGAATGAATGTGTAATTAGGGTATGATCCTTGATAAAGACATCATGAAATCTAATTAAGAAGGTTGATGAGTCCTAACCCTAATCAAGGGCAATGATAGGTGAAGCCCTAATTTATGGTGATGGTATGATCCTAATTCAGGGTATTTTAATAATAAACTTTGTTTGGATGTGAATAGTAAACCCTAATTGATGATGATGTTATGAGAAACCCTAATCAAGGGTGAAGCCATATGAAACCCTAAGTGAGGGTGATGTTATGTGGAACCCTAGACAAGGGTGATGTCAAAATGAAATCATAATAATGTAAGGTAAAACCTAATTCAAGGTAATGCTATGTATTGGTATGTGATATTTTGATATGAAATCCTACACTGAGATAGGATAAAGATATGTGGAGCCCTAATCTTGGGTTATAATGTATGAAACCCTAATCTTGGGCAATATGATGATAAATCATTATCCAAATCTGGGTAATGAGATAAATTATTCCTAATTGACATAAATTGGGAAATCCTAACTTTAATGAGGTAATAGAGATGTTACTCTTACAAAGCATAGTGTTGATTTGTAATTGATATAATTTTTATCATGTGCACTAATTATGCAGGTTTCATGAGATGTTGGACATAGCCAGGTATGAGCTATGATGTTTTACTATTGAAATTGCTTTATGGCCTTATGAGCCATGATATGTTGTGTTGCCTAGTAAAAAGTAACAAGGGATACTAATGGGCTTTAAGAGCCATGTGAAATACCTACATTGCAATTATTATGTTTACATTGGTCAGATGACCTAAAGGCATTAAGTTACCTGAAAAAGTGGTAACAAGTATTTGATGATCTAAGGGTTTGAACACCCATATTCCATAAGCATAATGATGAGATGATAAGGGATGAGAATACCCTGATGTGATAAGGGATTGAGATTCCAATGTTTAATAAAGCTTGGAAAAGAACTTGATAGAAATAGTACTCATTCCTTGTAAGCATTTGTTATAATGTTTTATGTTTGAAAACATGTTTGATGCTAAAACAATATTGTAAAGTACTTAATTAATCAAGTGAAATGGTATCATGTAGAGCCCTGACCATAGATCCATCATCGTCAGTAGTTTGGTGATGGTGAAACAGGTTTTCCTACGGGAACTCCTAGAGGGCATACTATTGAGTATGTGGGGGTTATGGGCGTGAACATCCTTACGCCCTAATGCAGGACTTGATGTGAGATAAATATTTAATCTCTCAATCCTTCATTATAAATGTCGGGATGGATGTATCACTAATCTCCCGATGATGTTAATGTCGAATCGATGTGAGATAAATATGAAATCTCTCGATTGCAAAGAGAGTACAACATGCCACTGTAACTCTAAATAGCGAAGTTGCCGGTATACCCTGGAAAGCTATTTACTAGAGACACAAGATGTCCTACATTTGGTCTTCACACTGACTGAGGAAGATGAGGTCATGGGAATCCGGCTCTTCTGTTGACCTGTGTATGGTACCGATTTCGATTTCGCAATGGTCGGTTGGAGTATGAGCGGTATACCTCATCTCCTCAAGGCTTAAGTATGTATGTAAAATGTAATCAGTCGTGTAGTGTATTTGCTTAGGGTTGAAATACGAGAATCATTGGTTGATGTTACTTTGCACATCATATCCTAAATGAATAAATGTTATTTATGCTTTATCAAGATATAGCTGAAAGGACTTGAATAGAGAATACTGCTCTAATCTGTTTATACATTGATTTAATTGTTGTTGAATACTTATGATTACTATGTTCAGTTTTATTCCCTTAATTGTAATAATAATATTTCTGGCGGAGAGTTATATCTCTCGTTAGGACAATTTTCATTTGTCTCACCTCGTGGGATCCAACTTTTTAGGTAGACGCCGAAGAAGAGGCAGAAACCCTACAGTGGGTGAAGAACAGCAGCAGCAAGGACAGCAGTGAATCCCCAGGTGGAGACACTGACTGACATGTCCTGTAAATAGATAGTCTTATGTGTCTTCTCTGTATTCTCAGGTCCTAGGAGTCAGTAGTTAGTTTAGTATTGATCTGAGATTTTGACTTGATGCCTCGAGATTTTTATACTGTCTATGTAAAGTTTAACAGGCAACTGGTGTTTGTAACTCTCGAGAAGGATAGATACAAGAGATGTACTGATAAACCAGAATGTAAATAAGTTATTTTGGTTCCTGATGAAAGAGTTTTTCAGATTATAAATCTCTCTGTAAAAAGTTTTTAGTAATTTTCAGTAATTCTGCTGCTAACGATACAAGCTTAGTTAATAATATTTTGTTCGAACGGTCTGAACCTCAGCTGCCAATTATGGATAGTCCATTATATATGGTTTTCCAGGGAGAAGAGGATGGATCTTTGTCGGTTCTCACCCCGCGACTACGGTTGCTGACAAAAAGTTTGTGAATGACTGCACGAGCGGCAGGAAGAGACTTCGTGGTACTCGTGGACGTCGAGCAATGGAGTGCAGCCGCAGATTTCTCCGAATGTGAACAAGCCTAATGAACTGGGAGTGGGGAGCATAACTTTCGGCGGTGGTTAGGCCCGTAGCCGTCACCCAAGTTGGGTGGTTGAAGTAGATCACCGGCACCACCACGCGGTGAGGTGGCAGCCCGCCATCCGAGCCTCCCTTCCCGACGTACACGACCAGGTGCCCCTTGGGAGGCTTGTACGGCTGATGTTGCTGCTGCTGCTGCTGCTCCACCTTTTGATGCGGGTGGTCAAAAGGCAGCATCTTTGGTATTGCAGAAGAACAAGCGTCACCTCGGTTGTATCGCCCTTCTCCTCTTGCTGCCACGGCGCGTTGCTGGAGCTGGAACAACCCTGTGGTTTGATTACCTTCGGCATAGCTTCCTGCCCCAGCCGAAAAGTTACCTGTCAATGTCGCTTGCTTGTTGCCGTTTCTGTTATGAAGAGCTGATGCATACAGGGCGGATGAGGGAGCAGTAGGAGGCGGGGAGGAGGAAGGAGCGCCGAGGCAAACATAGGTGGCACGCCTGGGTCGGCGTTGCCAGCATAGCAGGCGCCCACCCATGCAGAGGAGCTTCCGACTGAGTCGAAACCCGTGGAGGTTCTTCATGGAATAAAAGAAGACGGACGGGCTGTCGCTTCGCAAACTAAACCTGGAGATGATGGAGCAGCAGTGGACAGTGGGATGAGTGATAGATTGGCCGCAAGGAATAGAGGGCATAGGGGATTATAGAGGGAGGAGGGGAAACTAAACGTGTGAAGGGAACCACAAACCCCTGCGATCCATGGTAACTGCCCCGGTACTTTCTTCAAAAGAGGAGCGCCCACTTCATTTACAACCACGGAGACGAAGGTGGAATCTTGGATGCCACCGGAAAAAAAAATGGACAGAGCAGAGCAACACGTCTCAGATTTCTTTTGGGTTTGTCCGTGGAACGGAAAGAGTACGGCAACAGAAGAGGGAGGGGCAGCCGTTATATGAAGAGGCCGTTAAGAGAAGAAGAAAAACAGAGGCTGTTAAGATAGACAAAATAAGGATCATGAATTGCAGTAGAGGATGAAAGCACGGTCAGTGTAGTCAGGCACTGCCGAGGCTTTAGCCCTCCTAAATTCAAAATAATTTATAGATTAACGTTAAAAGAAAATATGTATATACATAAGATCTGCGGACAAGAGACAAAATAATATTGTAGGCTGATTGTGTATTGACCCAAGTTCGAACACCAATCAAAGTATTTTTTGTCATAAAAAATTGAATTAATTGTAAGTTCCTAGATACGCCCTGGATGAAAGGACGTGGTGATTTCTAGAATGTTTCTGCTATGTGGACTCAAAATGGGAAGTACTTATTATCTATTTTGACACAAAACAAGAAGTAAAAAGAATAATATTTTGTTATGTCATTTGTTCTGCGTGGAAATGACAAAATGTGTCCCACCTTGAGTCTCAAAACTAGGGGTGAGCAAATCTCGGTCCAGACCGTTAGACCGGACTGGACTGTACATTCGGTCCGGTCCGGTCCGGTCCTGGACCGAATATGTAGTCGGTCCGGTCAACGGTCCTGAAAATTTGTAATTTCGGTCTTCGGTCCGGTCCGGTCTAAAACTGTAAACCGGACCGTAAACCGATTGGCTGAGTGCTTTTTTACTAGATCGGCCCGGGTAATGACCCATCCAGTATCCCTGATTTTGTCTCCCTGTGGTTGTGACCCGAAGCGGCAAAGTAAAGTAGCGAATGCGACTAGAGCACCGAAGCGGCGAAGCAACCGGCGGTCCTCTTCTACGGCAGGGTACGCGGCGCGCGGTGCACGGCTTTTGGTACGCGGCGCGCGGCGCACGACGAAACTCGGAAGGCTCATCTACCAGCCGCCAACTGCAATCGTGTGAGTCCATTGCTGCTCCCAACTCAACCGGTCAACCCTGTTGTCTGTGTTGGACGTTGTAGTGTTGTGTTGGGCGCTGCTGGGTGCTGATTTCGTGACTCTGTGGAGGGCAACAGATTCCGGTCAACTGATTACGGGCCGTTATAGATTGTGAAGCGTGAAACCAGAAGACTGGATGTTCTTTTTGTTTGCCGATAGACCCATCTCCTTCAATTCAACATATAAAGTCTATTTGGTTCCATTCACCGTAGAATCTCGGCTACTAGCCTACTTCTATCTGCAGGTAAGGTAAATAATCGTTAACTAATTGTTGATTTTAGTTCTCTTTCTATTGGCCCTCTCTTTTCCGTTCAATTGTTCTTGTGTCTTCTCTTCGAAAATGTTAAATACTTAGGGGTGGAAGGGGGTTTACGGCTTCTTTAAAAGTTGGATTCAACATTCAGTCAAGTATGAATTGTTTTGATAATTTTTACCTAATTTTTATCAATTCACACCATCCCACCAGCCACGAGAGTCTAAGGGGGGCGCAGCTCACATGTGAGCTTGTTCATACTTATTCTTTGATGGGAAGTAGGAAGAATATGCTCTGTAATTGTTGGAATTTGGCCACTAATTACTGTTTTGATTTCTTTAGCAAATGAAACTAGAGTTCAGTTCAACTTGTTTGAATTCTTGTTGCCTGAAATTTCATTTTAGTGGTCCTGTGATCTCTGTGTTGTAATGGATAGTGGTCATAGTGCTAGTTTGTTTTCACTTTATAACAATGTTGGTTACATGAATTTTTTTTTTAAACAGAGATTGTTTTTGCTGCAATTTCGTGTGGGTGGCTATCAATACGAATTCGTCTACAAGATTATCGTGCAATGTAAGATTTCTCCTTACATTTACTTATAATATGTGCTCACCATATTTAGGTACAATATTTTAACTACATATTTTGATGTCTATATGTACAGATGTGCTCCCAATCCAAAAGGCCAAATGTTAGGTCAGGAGAGACAACAACTACAAATGAACCATCACCTCAAATGTTGATTGAATCCATGGAAGATCCTACTGTTGATGAAGTACACAACTGTGGAGAAGAAAGGGACTTTGAGAAAGAAGATGTGGGGAAGCCAAGAGTAAAGAAAAGATCTCGCAAGAGGTCATAGGTTTGGTTACATTTTGAGGAGTTCATTTCTGATGATAACACAATTCGAGCTAGATGCAAGTATTGTAGTAAATCTTTTGCTGCTCACTCTTCTAAAAATGGCACTAAAAACTTGAAATTTCATTTGCCTAAGTGTGAGAAATATCCTGAAAACAAGATCATGGGATACAAACTCAAATAGTATTGGAAAGGGGAAGCAATGAAGGGGACAAGGGAGACTAAAATGTTGGACATTAAATCGGGGAGATGTTAGAGATGCTCTAAGCTATATGATTATTGTGGATGAGTTGCCATTTAAATTTGTTGAACATCCTGGATTTCAACATTTTTTGTCTATTGTTTGCCCAGATTTTAATTTGCCATCTCGTTTCACACTTGCCCGTGATTGCTACCAATTGTATCTTAATGAAAAAACTAAGTTGCAAAGTTTTTTGAAACACACATGTCAAAGAGTATGTGTAACAACTGATACATGGACCTCTATTCAAAAAATCAACTACATGGCCTTGACTGCTCATTTTATTGATAAGAATTGGAAGTTAAGGAAGAAAATTTTAAACCTTTGCCCGATCTCTGGTCATAAAGGTGAGATCATAGGAAGAGCAGTAGAAAGTTGTTTGATTGATTGGGGTTTAGATGGTAAATTGTACACCATTATGGTTGACAATGCAAGTTCAAATGATGTTGCATGTAAGTATGTGAAACAGAAAATGGCACAAGGGGGGGGGGGGTTATATGTGATGGGAATTATCTCCACATGAGATGCATTGCACACATCATAAATCTTATAGTTGTTGATGGTCTAAAAGAATATGAGACTTCTGTAGATCGTGTAAGGGCAGTTGTAAGATTTGTAAGGCAGTCTCCTGCTAGGTTGAAGAGATTTAAAGAGTGTGTGCAAATTGAGAAAATTGAGAGCAAGGCACTCCTATCTCTTGATGTGGTAACTAGATGGAACTCAACATACCTAATGTTAAACTCGGCCTTAAAGTTTGAGAGGGATTTTGAAAGATTTGGGTATCTAGATCCATACTTTAGGTTGGAGTTAGATGATATTGAAGGTCAACATGTTGGAGTTCCAATAGAAAGTGATTGGGTAAATGTGAGACGTTTGTCTACATTTTTAGAATCTTTCTATGAAGTGACTCTTCGTGTTTCAGGGACATCATATGTTACTGCGAATTCATTTTTCTTTGAAATTGATGCTCTGTATGATCTTTTATGCTCCCACATGTCTAGCAGTGATGTTGAATTGTGTAATATGGCCACATCAATGAAAGCAAAATATGACAAGTATTGGGGAAATATTGATAAAATGAATATGATGATCTATATTGCAGCATTACTAGACCCTAGAGTGAAATTAGTTGGGCTAAAGTTATCTTTCATTACGATGAATGGCACGAAAAAAGGTGAGGAGATGACCGATAAAATAGAAACAGCTATGTCTGCATTGTTTGAAGAGTATAGGAAATTGTATGCCCCAATTGCTTCTCAATCTGGTCAAACAGAAGGAGCATCTTCTAGTGGAGCAAATAAGACACTTGCTTGTAGAGGTGCTGGTTTTCAGAAGAATATCATGGAGGATATTAAGAGGATGAGAAATGCAGCAGATAATGGTTTTGTGAGGACTGAATTTGATGGATACTTAAATGAAGAAATGGCTGAAGATGAGTCTGATGATTTCGATATCTTGAAGTGGTGGCAAGTTCATGGGCCGAGATTCCCAGTACTTTCTTGTTTGGCACGAGATGTTCTAGCTATACCGATATCTACAGTGGCTTCAGAGTCTGCATTTAGCACAGGAGGTCGACACCTTGATTCTTTTAGGAGCTCTCTCACTCCTAAGGTAGTAGATTTTAGTTTCTTTATTTGTTTTTTAATCCATCTTTACACTTTTATTCTTATTGACCACATCAAACATTGTCAGACTGTCCAGTCTCTTATATGTGCACAAGATTGGCTTAAATCTACCCCTCACATGATTGATGTGGAAGCTGATCTTGAAGAGTTAGATCAACTAGAGAAAGGTAAATGGATGATTATTAGACATTTTTAATAAAAGAAGAAAATATTCTTATGTCTGATAATATTTGTAAAATCTTTCAGAGCTATCTAATCTCTATTCAAATGATGTTGTCATTGATGTTTAGAGTTAACAAATATTTTGACATGTAAGTGTCTTTGCTTCCTAATACATTTTTTAACTCAAGGTTTTATGTTCTATTGATGCCTATTATGTATTTTCAGAGTTTGTTAGCTGGATTCAAGATATATATCATTGTTTTTCAGTCTAGGGAGTTACATAACATGCAAGTGGTCTATTTTTTTGTGTTTGTAGTTTCTTTATTTTACCTATATTGACTTCTATTGTTTCTCCTTGTAGAAAATCGTTGTTGTGAACAAGTTTCATTCAAAATACATTGAGGAAGTCATTCACACGTCTTGGTCAAGTGAAGTAGTGGACTACGAATTTTGGCTTGTGCACTTGATTAGAGTCTAGTGATCGTTACATTTCTCATATTTTTGTTGTAGTCAATACAAACTCATGTCATGGAGATATTAATGTTACATGTCTTTGAAGTTTAATGTTGCATTTATATTTGTAGTTCCAAACATATTTTGAAGCTGTTGTATAAGCATGTATTTATACAGATTGAGATAAAAAATGTTGACTTGATTTTGGCTTTCTGTATAAGCTGTATAAGCATTTTGGCTTTCTGTATAAGCTGTATAAGCATTTTGGCTTTCTGTATAAGCTGTATAAGCATTTTGTAGTTCCAAACGTTGTTTTATAACATGTATAAGCATGTATTTATGCTAGCTTATAGTTTACTTAGCCCAATGTGATTTACGTTTTCCGGGCTGTGTGGGCTGTTAAAAAATACTTGGACAACAAATATTGTCCCGTTGAACAAAAAAACTTGGTCTCATTGAAAAGAATGATAAGGATCAGGTTGTCCACCGGCTGCATTTTAAATTTAAGATAGCCTAAAACAATAAGTTATCATGTTGTTTCATTTGTACAATGAAAACAGTCATTGTTGAGTGAAAATATTCATAAACCAGAACTTTTGTTCAATGTTAAGCTCAAATTTCAAACAGCAAAAATGTTCTGCAATTTCGGTCTAAGCGGTCCGGTCTCGGTCCGGTCCAAATGCTAAACGGTCCGGGTCGGTCCGGTCCAAGTATGAAACGATACGATCTACGGTCCAAGTTTTTACATTTTTCAGTTTTCGGTCCGGTCCGGGTTTGGACCGATGCTCACCCCTATTCAAAACTGATTAGTATTTTCCTTTTTAAGAAGGAAGAAGCGGGAGCAGAAGAAGATAAGTGGAGAGTATATGTGAGACTTCCGGCTCAACTGAAGAAGTAGGCCCTGCAGAAGACGCTTCCTACAATCTATCCTCAAGCGTGATGTGGCACGCATTGTCTGTTTGAAAAGGACGGTTTGATTTCTTGTCCCAAGGGACGCATGTCACATGGTGCGGCCGTACACGACATGAAAGTTTGTCCATTTCTAATAGAAAAAATGATCATGTTTTTGCACACTCCAAATCTTTTGTCCATACTTATGTTCAAATTATGTCCAGTTTTATCCCATTCATACACAGACGCAAGAACTCATCTATAAAGAAATAATTAAGTGTGTTAATTGCAGAAATAAAATGGGACGTGCTTGGAACACAAACTTGGGGCTAGCCTTATAAACATATCGAATACCGAGTGGAAACTACTCTATCTGATATCAGAAAGAAATAAAATCAAATTTGATATCTGATAAATATTATGCGATGGCATCTGAATTTGACCTGAGCAGGTAATATTCTTTTTTCGAAAAGTCATCATATGCTTTTATTCAGCCCACTCTCCCCATAAGGGCTAAATCCTCAAAGTTCTTAAAAACAACATTGTATTCTAGAAAAGGAAATAAGGTAGTATTACTACCCTTACAACTAATACTAACAGCTAAGTTATTTAGAACCCTAGGGGGTTGATCTGAATAGAATGCAGAAATGATTTGTTTTTGTTGTAAACTTTCCAATCAAGTGGACACAGCTTCTTTATCTTCAACACCCAGGGTGCCAGACGTGGACTTCCTTCAACATTCTTAGTGGTAACTCGCATTGCATTGCTACTAGCTGGTTCGATTACCAGTTGACGTCAACCAGCCTCATAGGTACCTTAATTGCCAACTCTATCGCCTCAAATTCCCCTATAAGAACTGTGCTTGTCTTCCTGGCACATATCCATCCTCCTCTCCACTGTCTCTTTGCATCCCTAGCCACCACCCCCAGTGAGGCTTTGTGTTTGCACCAGGCCACATCAGCATTCAACTTTATCCACTTACCTTCCGGTTCTTGCCATACCATCCTGATGGTTTGTAAAGACTTGTGATATGATTTCCTCATCTTCTAGTGTGCCCTCCTCACCATGATATCCTTTTGGTGTATCATATTTATCGAACGAGCTACCAGGTCCGTCTTAGAGTTGAAAACATAGTTATTCCTACTCTTCCAGATTTTCCAGCAGGTTAGAGCAAGTTGAACTCATGAATGATTGGATTGATCGATCCCATTTCCTAATCAACTTTCAAGATTTCCACTGTTGGCCTCCTGAATTCCCCTAATTCTCTCCTACACTTCTCGGGCTGAAGTGCAGTCTCTGAGTGCATGCAAAGTTGTTTCCTCATGTGGTATATAATATGGGCAAGATCCATCATCTATAAGTTTCCTATGTTTCCTTTTATAGTTAGTCATGATGACTGATGCTCCACTATCCAAAGAAAAGTCTTCACTTTATTTGGTACTTTTATAGTCCATAATTCCTCCAAGGTCCAATTTTTGACCTTCCATTCTCTCTGGTAGTGAGCAGATAAATTGAGGATGTGCTAAACTGTCATCTTTGAAGTCTTTCCAAAACCACTTATTTATCTCCCTTGTGTCAGCTAGAGGTGGTAAGGTTTTGATAGTGTGCACTACCGTATCAAGTAGGTCTTCAATCATAAACTCCTCATTCCAATCACCATTAAGGTTGACCCAACTAGAGACTGTCGTATCCAGTAGTTCAGTTGTAACTGCCTGAGTGGCAATCTCTTGCAATATTTCACCTGTCGGACACCAACGAACCATCCAGGCTTGAGTATTATGTCCTCTCATAGCCACTTTGGTTGTGTTGCCCTCAAAGAGATCTCAAGTCAAGGCTTTTTCCACTCTCACGCACAAGCTAGGATCAACTTCCCGACTGGTCACCCATCCTAGTACTACTCCAAGCCAAGCACGCTTAACTATGGAGTTCTTTAGTGATGGGCTCCCAGAAAAGGAGGTCACCTTAGTGATATGGGTAGTCCAATCATTCCTTTAAAGATCATTTTATCTGAGGCATCAAATCCTGGGACGCTACAATCTCCCCAACTTAGACTCTTGACGCCCTCATCAAGGCTCAACTATATGGCCTCATAATATTACCCTATTTTATTGCAGACCCAGAATGGCCCATGGACACCCAGCTCCCGATCACATAATACCAGCGCAAGGGTGGCTACGTCACCATGGACAGCCCTTTGCTCTAGTAGAGTTTCAAGAATGAGGACTAACCCCATAGATCACCACTAGCCTTAACAAGGTACTTTGTCCACTCTCACGCGTAAGCCAGGATCAACTTCCCGACTGGTCACCCATCCTGGTACTACTCCAAGCAAGCACTCTTAACTATGGAGTTCTTTAGTGATGGGCTCCTGGAAAAGGAGGTGCACCTTGGTGATATGGGTAGTCCAATCATTCCTTTTAAGATCATTTTATCCTAGGCCTCAAATCTTGGAACGTTACACATCCCTTTTGAGAGTTCAGGAACCTTTTGTGCTTCCTTGCGACTCTTATAACCCAGTGCACATCATGTTTATCTTTGATATCCTAAGCCCTCTTCATGGGTAGTGCTTTATTTCAATCGATCATATTTTTAATTCCTAAACAACCTTCCATCACATGCTATGTAACTTCCTCCCATCCAATGAGTGATAATGCGGGTTGTCCATTACCAACGCACATGAATCTATGAATGGTTTTGTCTATCCTTTCACAAATATGCACCGGTAAGAGGCACATTTTCATCATGTAAGTCGATATGGCAGCTAGCACCAATTTTATTAAGCTCACACGACCATCTTTACTTAGTGATTTTATTGCCCAACTTGCGATATGTTGTTCAATATTTTCTAATATACCTACATAGGTATCCTTCTTCTCATATCCATGTAATATAGGAATTCCCAAGTACCTCCCAAGGTTTTTTGTCTACTTAATGTCTTCCATATCACTAATTTGCCTCCTCAAAGAGTGAGGAACACTTTTAGAGAATAAGATGCATGTTTTATCAATTGACATTAGTTTCCCTAACGCTTCTTCAAAGGCCTTGAAGCACTTTATTATTTCATCCCTCTTATTTGAGTTTGGCTTGGCAAACATGATGATATCATCTGCAAAATCCATGTGTGAAATGTGAGGTACCTCAGAAGACATCTTAATAGGTATCCATCTCTTGTTTTCCACACTGATTCCTATCAACTATGAAATTCTCTCCAAACGCATGACAAATAAGTATGGGCAATCCCTACTTGCTTCGAATGGCTTTAGTTGCTCTCCTTTCCATAAAATTTTCATGGTTCCTCCAATAATCGAGTTCATGACATGCCTGATAATGTGTGATAGCCATTGTGCTTTCTTTAGTTTGTCAAGAACAAAGGACTATGACATCCTATCATAGGCTTTAGACAGGTCAATTTCAGTAGCCATAAAATTAGCTGATATGTCTCTCTCCATGTTACGGATGGTCTCTTGGATAAAAATTTTGTTATCAGTTATGTGAAAACCTAACACAAAGCTTCTTTGAGATGTAGAAATCCATTTAGGCATGATTCCTTTCATCCACTCAACTAGGATCTTCAAAGACAGCTTTAGGATCATATTGCTCAGAGAAATGGGACGAAGTTGTTTACAATCAATGGGCTGTTGCACTTTAGGAATCAGTTCTACAAATGAGTCACACATACCCTGTGTAAGAGGGAAGCTTCTTAGATATCTTCCCACTATAGAGAATACTAACATTTTGATCATCTCCCAATGTTGCTATATGAACCCAACATCAATTCCATCAGGTCCTTCAGCTTTGTAAGGTGTAATTTGATGTATTGTGTTTCTAATTTTGGACTCATCTAGAAGGGAAGAAAACACGAGGGCATGTGTCTCATTCATTTTTGAAAAGGAGCAAGGAATATTATTTATTGCCTTGCTACTAGGATGCATCTCTATTGTAAATTGCTTAGTAATATGATGGTGAGTTAACTTCTTAATTTCACCATCGTTACTGAACCAGCTTCGTTCTTCATTTTTGAGCTTGCATATCATATTTCTTCACCTTCTTGAACATTTGTGTGGTAGTATTTTGTGTTTCAGTCACCATTAATCAGCCATTCAACATGAGCTTTATATTGTATGTCAACCTCCTGCTTGTCAAGTATATCTTCCAAAAAAGTTACTTTTTAGAACAAAGTTTATCTATCTCGTCAGCATACTTCACCTCCATCTCTAGTTGAACCTTGTCTATCTCCTCTAGAAGCTTTGATTTTGACATGCCTTGCATTATGTTGTCAGTTGTCCCATTTCTAGATTTTATCAGTCATGAGATTCATGGCCTCACTAAACTCGAGCTCTCTGCTCCACCCATGATTGAGCAATTGTTTGAATTTGGGGCTATAGTTTGAACTTGCTTTAGTTTGAAACACATATTTTGTTTTCCTTCTTGTTTGTGCTTTCACCAGCAAAGGGTTGTTGTTAGATCTAATTTGCGTGAGATGCATCACTGACCAGTTTGTTGGGTTTTACGTGGTCGGAGTAGGTAGCAGAAACAAAAATTTACTTGACCATAAACCCAAAACCAGCAGATCGCATCAACATCTATGTAATGGGACGGATGGTTTTAGCGATTTATACCTGGTCGTGAGGCTTTCTCAGTGACTATACCTCACAACAAGTGTGGTCTTCAACCACCTACCTTCGATGACGTCTGTACAACTCCTAGTCTTGACCCAGACTGCAGTTGACTATCGTCCTCCTGAGTGGCAGAAGTCTCCTTCCTCTATAGATAGTTCACACAGACTACTGGGAACTCTAGTTTTCCTGAAGAACAGACTAGAAGGAGTTGTCCCATTCTATTGGTGTACTAGTCACCAAAACATTCTCCCACAACCAGTTGCTTTTCTGCAGTTGTCTTTCCCTCATTGTTCCTCCCTGCATGGGTTGAACTTACTTGGGCTCTCTCGGTTACCAAAACTAGAGAGGACAACAACTTTGCAGAGCAACTGATCTTCTGAGTTGTGTCTCTATTGTGTGTCTGGAGAAGCCCCATTTACCCCTCTATTTATGGTATAGGGCAGGGTCAGGGTTTCCAGTCTGTACGGGAGTAGAAGGGTCCAGATTTTCCATGAATAATTTGTACTACGGTAGGCAAAGCGATCGATTCTTTAGTGAACCGGTCGGTTGGCATAGTGAACCGGTCAGTTCCCTTAGTGAACCAGGCATTTCACAAGCTAGACCTTCTAGCAATTGAATTTCTTGATTCATTTCTAATTAATGCAAATATTAATTCTTGTCCCAATCAAATTGAACAAGTGAAATGGGAAACTTTTCTCACAAATCGGGAAATCCAACACTTGCTCGTTTCGTCTAAGTGAACCGATCAGTTCACTAGAGTGAACCAGTTTTTCCATTGACCATGAGCCGATCGGTTCACCCAGTGAACCGATCGATTGGTGGTCCAAATTGTGTAGAACTCAGTCAATTCAGTTCTCAATCAATCTGACACTCTAAGTAGTTGATTCAATACTTGAACTTGATGATTCTAAGTCAAGTTTATTGATTAAATGTTTGATTGAGTACCTAAACACTTTAGTAATCAATCCAAACATCATTCATGGATAAACTCCTCTTCCAAGTGAATCCTATGTGTGTGACCCTATAGGCCCCATATCACGTTGGCAGTAAATGTCCATAACTAGCCTATGACATCACAAGCAAAGATAGGTTCCAAGTTGCATGTCAGTGCTACCCAAGTGAATGGAAAGTGGAAGAACAACCTTCAACATACATTCTGTGATTGGTGTTCCAGTGAATGTATAATTCCTTTGTCTCTGATATCCTGAATGAACTCAAGGCATGAAGTTGTCATCCTTTCAATGTTCATTCATATTTCTTGAAATAGAGCAGACTGTAGGAGATATATGCGAACTCAATATCATATATTGATTTACATGTTCATGCACATGCTTTTCTCATTCTCTCTTATCAAGTATCCAGGACATCATACTCCCTTAGGAGGGACAAATCCCATATCTATCACTCACAGTCTATCTCATGCGTCAAAGCCACCCAATCATCACCTTTATAACAACCCATGTTTCAGGACTGCATTTGATGATGTCAAAGTGTACCCAATCACATTTGACGAGTGTAGTAATCTCAGGTCTAAGAGTTACAATCACCACCACACTATGAGAGATGATTCTAACTACCATGTCATGGTTCAATGTGTCACTCGCATGGTGGGTCTGTCTGATACATTGTTCTCCAACATGTATCTGTGTGCTTGGTTTGATATCATATATCATGACTAATGAGACATTGCCATCAACCAACACACACGCCTAGTCTTTATGTGTCATTATTGTCTATCAACCTTACACAATGACATCTGACCTTGTACATAACAAGAATGCACATACTCTTAGCATGCCTATGATCTCATTGTTCAGATCCTTAACCCAAAGACATACTTTATTGAGTATTGTCATTGTTTAGTGATTCATTCTGCTCCATCATTTATCTCATAATTGATTGAACTAGAATGAATTGGAAACTTGCCTTTGATATTTATCAAATCAATCATAACATATGACAATCAAATCATCATATGATTGGCTCTCTGGGCATACATACCAATAGACTCCCACTTGCACTTAGAGCCAATCACCTTTGAATCATATTCTTAGTGATCTCTCAACATGTCCAACATGTTTCTACTGCACTAGTGCTAATCCAGTGAGTTAGCATCATTCACTATAAGAAACAAAGGAATTAACGACCAAAGTAGCGACAACATAATTTGTTTGTTGTAATTGTTACCCTAATCATGACCACACATTTTTATGGTCGATATTAGTATGTTTAATAATGGCCAAATATATTAGTTGTCATAAATATGATGTCTATTTTGTCACTAAAATACATATATGTCATTTTGTTACTCCAACATTTCTTAAAGCCCCTTTATGTATTTATATGTGACAAATGAAAAGTTTATGTATGTATATTTGACAAATTGAAAGAAAAAAATGAATATGACCACTATTCTCCCTCCCGCCCCTGCCCCCCGCCAACGCCACCCCCCTTTGCGACCAAGAACTGACGCCCGATCCCTGCGGTGGCAAAGACCACTCTGGACCAACTCCCACATTCTCCCACTCCACCGATAATTCCCACACCTGCCAACCCACGAGCAGATAGATCCTTGGCTCTCTACGCAGTGACTGACGACCCAACTGATTTCACACTAGTTCGATCGCCTACTAACTCCCAAGCTCTCCTCTTCGGCAATGATGATCAGGTCGATCTAGTACTTCCGACGGCCGATCAAGGGTGACCCATAGCAGTGCGCCAGGCATCACAGCAACGCCAGGCATCATGAGTAATAGAACCCTGATCTAGAACCAGAGGCGAGTGTCAACCTAGCTTGGAGACGGTGATTGATCTGCAGGAGGAACAGCAAGGTATGCGGTCGCCGTTCTACTCCACTCCCATAGTCATGTCTTCCGAACTCATCTATTCTCTACTTCTTCTACTTCTTTCTACTCTGTGTAGTAACATCATGTGGCCCTAGGAAAACCAAGGTAGGATAAAGGACCATGGACCCAAAGGCAAGAGGCGAGGTGATCTCTACGGACCCAAGACGATCGAACTGATGTTTGTTTCAAATGATACAGGAGGGTATGCAATTTTCTCTCTTTCTATGTGGGTTACCTATAGCTTTAGAATGTCTCCTCTAGCTCCATGAGCTAGGGTACCATGTTGAAGTTGAGCTTGACCTACCACTCAGCAAATTAGAAGTTGAGTATGAAGATCACCTTCCTTTGAATCTGTGAACACATAGTCGCTTTATTTATGGCTTTCATAGAACCACATTCACCTTGTACCATCCCTCCATGATCGTCCAAGGAGGGAGAACTACTTGGAAGAACCCCCACTGCTGACAGCACAACACACAAACTCAAAAATACTGGTAGGATTTTTGTAAAGTCTATGAAACTGCATTAGAATTATATGTTGTTAAATATCATTTTACTAACTTGTAATGATGGATTAGTTATGAGTCATAAGATCTCAAATCAAAGTAAAACTAATATCACATTTAATTTATATGACACAAATGGTAGTTTGCAATTTATTAATACACACAATGTAACTACTTCTGTTTAAGGATAAAATATAAAACAATGTGTAGGGAAACATTATTTTTAAAGCTCATATGCATGTGCTTTGCATTATATTTTTTATGAAAGTGGATATAGATAACAAACTTGATCGCCCTCTAACTATTTCGTTCCTAGTTAAGTAACCTCAAGTTGACAATGTACTTATCCAAATTGTGTGATAGCATGGGGGTGGACTTGAAGAGGCCGATTAGGTTGTAGGAAAGAACCCTTTTATTTTTTATTGATAAATTCAACAAATTTCTTATTTAATGGATCCATTAAGAAAATTCCTATAGTGATTTAATGTGAGTGAAATATGTAAAAAACTAAATTAGTTTGAAGATATTGCTAGTAGTTCAGGAAAGGGAGGACGTTGATACTTGTACCCCACTTCTAATGGCTGGTACATGGTTGAACTGACACATCGGTGGGTTGCCATTGGCCACATAGATGAATGGGGTGCTATGACGACACCAGATATGGTCCAACAATGGGTAAACCTATGAAAAATAAAGTTATCTCCAAAGATCAGACACTTTTGTGGCATGCTTGCACTTACTAATTAACTACCCTCAAGAGACTCATCATAGGAGACACAATATTCCTAATGAAACCTATGAGTTATGTGGTTGTGCTGAAGTAAGTACCACTAATGTCCTATTTGCTTGTACAGATGCAATAGCATTATGGTTATCTCTTTCTGTTAGCACATCTTTTGCTTGTGTGCCTACTGAAGCTAGGTTAAATTTTTGTAGTTGGCTGGGATCTGTAAAAATTGAGGACAAAATCATGAATATAAGTACCTTGTTCATCACCTTGCAGAAATGCAGACATGAGAAATTGCCTAATGGTAAGATTCTCAACTTGTTAATCATGTTTCAGAATTAATTAGCTGGGTGGTGGGACATAAAGATGTTCTTACTGCTGTCCTTAGAACTAAGCCCTGAAGGACAAGCAGAAGTGACTAATGGGTGGACCTTCTTGAGGGTTGGGTCAAAGAATACTAATGTGACCATTCATAATAAAACAAATTGGGCTAGGCATCATATACACAGACAGTAAAGCAGTGAGTAATCTAATAGTTATAAGGAACTATCAATGTGTATGTTGTTAGAGGCCCGTGTGAAGGCTTATGCGGTTGTACTTGCCACTAAGATTGTTGTGTCTAAAGGCTTCATACATCTCATCCTTAAATCATGTGTTTCTACATAATCTACCACATCAATGGCAAAGTTATAAGGCCCATTCCTATGATTTGCTACACAACCATCATAAACTCATTCCTAGTTTCATAAACATATCCTTTATCCCCATTTTCAAAGAGAGTAATACAAGAGTGCACGATCATGTATATGCCAACCTTATGGTCATCTGGGCAGCCACCATTCTAATATAATCTTCTTATACTAATTGGTCCTAGACTTAAAGACATGTAAACATTACGATGAAAGGTAATATTTACTTCAAAAGAAGTACCAGATGACTACCAACACCAATGAGTGTTCTGCATAGTACTTGTATTGGATTCATTCTCTATAGAATAAAGGTCAAGTATCACATGAACCAGCTACATAATTTGAAAAAAGAATTAGTGTTTTAAAAACTGAACCGGACTGACCGGTCCGACCGGTCAAACCGGTGAACTAGTAGCTGACCGGTCCGGAAGCCTAAAAAATCAGTTACGTGTATTTTTTCGGTCCAACCTGTCCAACCAGCCGGTTGGACCAAAACGGATTGAACCAGTGGTTCAAAGAGGAGAAAACATAAGGTAGAATACATATAAGAATTTACATATATGTATATATGTATATATATGGGATATATATATATATATATGTATGCATGTATGTATGTATGTATGTATATATTTACATACAAAATATACATATAAGGTAGAATGCATATATATATATATATGTAAAATATATGTATATTTGCATATATGCATATAGATGTAGTAATTTTTTTTTGCAACCTAATACTCACTTAGTGATAGGTTATGATGGAACCTCAATCTTTTCATAATATGGAAGTGACATAGGGTGTTGATCCTCTAGTGGAACTCAATAAAAGTGAAACTATTTCTCTAGCTTACCCCGTCATCAAGTATAACACTCTCACATCTATCAGATCTTTTGAAATAGAGTCAAATCTAAATAGAGTAAAATCTGGATACTCATTTCAAAAAATCTTAATTTTTGTGTATGGCAACGTCTCTCCAGACATATTCTACCAATGCAGCATAATCTCATCCTAAAGTATACACCATCGAAAATCCAAAAGACAATATTCATGCTTGTCCTTTAACTACATCATCTAGATGCCAAAAATGTGACAATAAGTCAAATCCCATAAAATTCACTCGTATTTAACACTAAAATTAATGCTAAAACAAATTCTGAATGTAAAATAGAATACTTGTAAAAGAAAAATAGTGTTGGTTCATCATGATTCAACTGGATAGAAAATATGTACATGACAAGGTGGAGTGTCGACATGTGAGTTTAATATATTAGTTTAGTAAGAATCAAAAATTTAAGTGAAGGTTAAGATGGAGTGAAATCTTTAGGTCATCTTTCACAGTATCAAGCATAGAGACATTTCCAGTTTCCACTACATGTAATTTGGACTTTTTTTGAAATTCAAACATCACATAATATGTAGATACTTACTGCGAGAGCCCACAAAGATGTACCTGTGGGAAATCATAGCAACAGATTACTAAGTAGGTTGCTCAGGCACAAATTGAATGAAAGGTTGGACTATTGAGACCAGTGTCTGTGTTTCTCCCATCACAATAGATTCCGAGTTTGTAATGAGATGTGTGAGTAATACAAACGTAATTCATGCTCACTTTTGTTTCTCAAGGGTCTAGAAAACTTGAGAATGGTAACTCTAGATTGTGATCTGTATGTGAGGATATAAATACTTGTTATAGACTATGAGTTAGGATCATCTGTCCTCCTACCTATTTTTATCATAGACAAAACAAGTATGTGGATAATTCTAATGAAATCGTCAACTTTGTAGCTGATATAATTTTTTTAACATTAATGAACTTTAGATTGTTGCAAGTAAATATCTCCACTAGTTGTTTACGATTATGATTTCTAGGATTTTGAGAGGTAGTATACATCAGTATCTACCTCATTACCCCAGAGAAAAATGATACTTCAATAACTATGGGTAAGTTATAACTTATAAGTATAATTAAAAATCAAAATGCCAGATCCAGGTCACCTTGAAGGACATAATTTAACATTTAATATAGAAAATACTCAACTTCCAGATAAAAAATGAAATTCAAGCTTCATTTATAATTTATTAATTTTTTTGTGGGTCTTGGAAACATGGAACATAACCTTCTCTTCTGAATTGCAACGTGGACCTTATTAAGAATTCAATTGGCCAGAAAATGAAAAACAAGAAGGTTTGAATGTGTTAAATACAGAGGTAGGTTGGTAACAACTTAGTTGCAAACACTAGCAAAATAATAGTTAACTTGAAAATGGAATAATAAAAAGCCGAGTTGGAAAATGAATCATTTGATACATAGATCAATTGGACACTAACATTGATAAGATTTAGCTGCTATAGGATAGGAATAGGAAGACTGCACATATTTTTTAAAGATACTTCTCATATTTTTAGGGATATATTCAATCATATGATTCCACCATACCAAGAAATATATGCCAATATTCCATGGTTTCACATAGTCAGTATATGCAATCCTTATTTTTGGAACTTAGCCACAATGACTCTAGAAGAAATATAAACTCCCAGAAGGAATAAAGTGTTAATTTATTGCAAAATATGGTGTACACACTAATATCTTGCCAAAGGTGTTTCAAGATGAGACAAGCTTCCAGATGAAAACAAGACATGTTTCGTCACTGATGCCTTCTTTTAAATTGAAAATGATATTAGATTAATGTCAGAAGTTAATTAAACCACAATTAGAGGAAGATGTTGGAAAATGTTGCACACAAATCTGAAATTCTATGAATGTGTATTTACCTAAATATAAAGTTTCAATGAAATGGTTAGAATGAATAGCCACTTGCTTCTCTGACTCCTACATAGTGATGGATAATATGTTTTCCTCTTATCCATTTTAGTTTTAGCATTAGGATTTTTTTGTCACTGGAAGAACATTATGTATGAAAGGTCACATAAAGAATTACATCAGTGAAATGGTTAGCGATAGAAACAACTATTGTATAATAAGGATGAACATCTTAGATATATGATAGAGTTAATTTATTCAGCCTTACACCAATACCCTAGGTGGTATTCAATCAGTGGGACAAATGCAAAATTGATGAATCCTATTTTGAAAGTTGCTTATTCAGATAATAGACATTTTGTGCTATCAATATAGGACAAATTAGGGGAAGTTACGTCTGATTTGGTCATGTTATACTGATATAGGTCTCACTTAGGCCAAATTAGGGCATACCAAGTTAAATTAGGTCCAATTTAGTTCAAGTCAAATTCGGTCCAATCATTTTACTATCTGGATATCTTATTCGATTTAGAACATTAAAGAGAGCTAGTAGATAAAAAATATTATTAGCACCACAATGTTGTTATGGAAAACTAATATGACTTGGAGATTGAAGATAAGCCCAACTGTTGGCCAATATAAATGATATTACAAATGAATAGAATGGTGTATCCAACAGTTTCATAGAAAAAATGAACCTAGAAAACTATAAAGTTCAGCTAGGATAGTATAGTTACATCATTATGGACTATGTGCAGGTAGAAATAGGCCATCTTGATTATATGAATAAATCAAATGAAGAGTAAGAAATGTTTACTAGCATTGACAAATATAGGAACTTAGGAAGGGAACTCAAGGTTGAATCATTGTGGAAATATTCTTAGTAATACTATAGGCCAACTGATTGTTGAGTCCTTGGCTGCATTGTCACAGCTAGAAAGTCCATTTAATTCCAAAGATGTGGCGAAGTTATTTATTTTGAACTCTTGGAAAATTTAGTTAGTCAAAGCAAATGTAAAGGATGGATAATTGTTTGTATAAAGCAATGGAATTTTGCTGATGGTCTAGAATTCTAGAATTCAATATTAGTAAACCATTATTGTTGTTAATGGAGGCATGTGCTCTATGGTTATTCTCAAATGTCCCATTACCCCTGATAAAAGATTGCATGATTTGAGGCATCAATCTGATAACCTTGTAAAAGTAGGTTATCAAGAATGCCCTGGAGGTCCGTCACTAGTCCTAAACTATCTGTAGCTTCTAGAACATCCCAATTGTTCAAGTATCCCATAGTCTCAGCTATACCAGATGCCCAGTAAATTATGCAGGTAAGTACACCATTCCTTACCCTATTTTCTGCCCTGCACCTAGGATAAAAAACAAACTAATAAATTGAATCGAGCTATCTAGGTCATTTGCAATTTTAAGGTCTTCTTTTCAGACAATATCTAGTCCAAGGGTCATACAACTTAAGGAAAACAATAGTTACAAAGGTGATTTTGATCTATTATATAACATGGGCAGGAAAAGGGAGAAAGGGTGGAAGGATTGCGTTGGTGGTGTCTTCTTTCTCTTCATTCTCTAAGAGCTATCATGGTGTGTCAAGTTGGGTCACCGCGCTTTGTCTAGGCAGAGAGTGCATAGAAGGGGGCAAGGAAGACGTCGGAGGAGGGGGGACTAAGAAGGGATTGCATTGGTGGTGTCTTCTTTCTCTTCATCCTCTAACTTTGTTTATGTTCAACCCTTTCCCCCGATAAATCCTCTATCATACCTCACAAAAAACATGACGTGAGTGGATATAAAACAAGTCGCACTCCTCTATGCAATAGTGAATGATATGACTTTTTACTTCTTGCATCATGGTTTGCAACAACGAAATTGGAAAACTATTTTTACTTTCTACATCATGGTTGCATGATATAACTGTGTATACCCTATCTTAACTTCCTTATTAGTTTTCAAGGTGTTTCATAACCCAAGTGCTAAACATTGAATATATAGACGCCCAAAGGAGTCGGGCATAGAGCTGCATGCTACACATCTTTATCTTTTTTTATTAAGGTAACCAATAAGAGAAAGAAATGTTATATTTGTGTCTGTATGCATTCTGGGTCAGGGATCAGCGACCTTTACTTTAATCTCTCTCTAGAAGTGATCTATTCCATCTTTAGAAGAGCTAGTTGTGTTATGTCGGCGGCTAGCAGGGACAGGGCAGGCTCCTCCGCTCCGTCCTCCACCCCCGAATATGGGTCGACTGCATGGAATAGCCCGGCGGTGGATGTGATGATAGGCCGGTCCTGGGCATCTATTGTCGAGAAGTTGAGGGACATACAAAGGAGTTTGAGGCCTGTGGAGTTTAAGGGTGATCCTAGAGCACCCATATTCAGGAAGGATGATGACTAGCCTTTGATGCGCATCTCAGAACATGTGGCTGAGGCGATGGATGTTTTCTACAAAAACTCTGTCATCGTCCAGGTAATGGGGAGGAGATGTGTTTGTGAACAACTACTAGGTTGGATGATGAGGTCATGGAAGCTAAAAGGGGATCTCCAGTGCACCATGATGCTGGGAGGACTCTTCCTTGCTAGGTTCATGACCGAGGAAGATGTGAGGGTGGCCCTTGATCAAGGTCCTTAGTTTTTCGACCAGAAGTTGGTCCTGACCAGGCGATGGTCACCAGAGGTAGATCTCAGGAGGGAGGTGCTCACGTATGCTTCGGTGTGGGGGACGCTGTCAGATGTGGGTCATTAGTGGTCGAGGAGAGCCATTACCATCATGGCATATGGGATTGGAGTCCCGAAAGTGGTTGATTTTTGGTCACAAGGCAGATTCACGGGGGCATCACATATATGCATCGAGGTGGCAGCTGATCATGTGCTTCCACCAGTGGTGATGCTGGAAATGCCAAATGGCAAGGAACTCAAGATCAGGGTCATTTATGATGGCCTTCCGGACAAATGTGGAAGATGTAAGGTGTTCAGGCATGAGGAAGTGTTACAATCCCAATTTTTGGCTTCTTTGGGTGAGAAATGTAATTTCTCATATTAAAGATAATTGAACAAATAATGATATTTTTTTTTAGTAAAAGGATTTCGTTTACAATAGCCTTGATGGTTGTTTTGTGGGCTTTATTGGCTATTGGGCCCAATAACAAGGAAATTCAATGAGTAAATGAATAATTGAGTTTTGGAGGAAAGGAAAATGTAGAAACCTCTAGAAGTAAAGAGAATATAATCCAAAGGTGGATTCCGTGCCTCTTGGGTTCCTTGGGGCGCAAGGAGTCCAAAGTTGCAAAAATAATGCAATCAGAAAAGAAAAATCAATTAAATATTTCTTATTAAGAAAGACATTGGAGATAATGATAAAATGTGGAAAATAAGTGGAGAGAGGTAAGATTGAGTCATCCTTGATATATTTTTGTATCCATAAGGTTTCTAATATTAAAAAGGAATTCTAATAAGGAAAATAAACAGAGAGATAAAGAGAAATCCTCAAAAAGAGATATTTTAATAAAGAAATAAAAAGGATAATGAGAAAGAATGGATAAAAGATAAGTAAAAAGGCTAATGTATATTTACAAGATGGGATTCTGAGCCATTAAGGTTTCTTGAGGTTCAAGGAACTCAGAATAATAATTTAATAGCAAGGGAAAGAGAAAATATGTGCGATATATATATAATTGAGTAATATCTTGCACCTAAAGTAAAGGCACGTTTTCTTTTAGATAATGAGCCCAAACTTGGCATGATGATAGGATAAGTCATTATTAAGTTTCCCTCAAAATTTGGGATTAAATGGAGCCATGGTTTGTAAGTTTTGATTTTTCCAAGTTATTCTAAAATGAAAAGGATTTTTTTTTTAAATAGGAATCATGTTTTCCTTTGTTTAGACGCGAGCAATATGGATCGTTGGATCCTAATCCAACACAGGCTGGGTATCTTCTTATTCTAGCCGAACCAAGAGATAGGTCGTGGATAGAGGGGTTTTTCCACCTTATTTTTCTCGTGAATTAGTTGATGTGCAAACGAATAAACTTGTTGGTTGAGTCCAGGAGGGGAATCCGCACATCTTAGACCCTGGTTCTTCATGCTTTAGATGCTTCTAGAGAAAATGCCCAATTGCCTAAAAGGACAGGTGACAGTGGGGGTAGGGAAACCCTAAAATTGACCCAAGGATCTATATATATAGCCTCCTCTCGACTCCTCATGGTTACATGATTTCAACCGGCCTTTTTCCCTCTTCTCTCGTGTCCCAGATCCATGGATTAGCTTTTCTCTGGTGAGCTTCAGGCTGCGGCACCGCTGCAGGAAGCTCTGCTGGATTGGGAGAGGACGAAGAGCAGATGCCCTTCGATCGGAATCCATCATGGACCAAAGCCACAGATCGACGGCCCTGATCATCTGCAACTTGCAACCAACTGTTAGTGGGTACTGGTGTTGCGAGCCATGCGATCGTGTGTGGTAAAAGAAGACCAGTGATCCGATGGTTGTAATTTTCCAAAAAACTCAGGTAACTCGCCTCTCTGGGCAATATTTAAGAAAAATATTGAAACTTGTATAAATCGCTAAAAATAGATCCTTTGGCCGAAAAATATAAATAAGTAGTGCTTTTTGATCAGAAAAATGCAAGGAATACAAATAAAATGTAATTGAAGTCTAATTCTTCTTGCAATTCAAAAAGTATGTTAAGATGCTATCCTTAAATGTTTAATTAATGAAAAACCCTAATCTTTGATGGTTAATGAATTGGGAAGGGTTAAATGGATGTTTAAATTTGATATTAACTAGTTGATTGTAAAAAGGTACATTAAGAACAAAAGGGATGAACTTTGCACGTTATTAGTTTAATGTGCATAAAAATGCTTTAATGGGCCTTGAAACCCTAATATTAATAAAAATGACTCTTAATGGCTTTAATTGCTCGAATTCATAAATAAAGCTGAGATAAATGACGAGTTTAAGCTATTTTGAGTATAAAAGTTCCTAACTGTGGATAAATACCTTTAATATGGAAATTAGGGTTTTCTAATGGATAAAGGTGGAATCATGATAAAAAGAGTTCATATGTGAATTAAATCGTAATGAATTATGAGTTAATCCGGAAGGAACCAAAGATGATAATCGGGCCTAATGATCTTGTTATGAATTAAAAGGACAAAAATGATAGTTTTAATGTAAAAGAGGCATAATGGACTTAATTGATGTTTAAATGTGTCTTTAATCTGAAATTAAGTTGTTAAAGGGTAACCTTAATATCTTTCGTGAAGAATAGATGAGATAATTAGGATTTGTGAATAATTGTATAAAATTAGGGTTTAAAATAGTATAAATGAAGAGAAACCCTAATTGCAAAGGAAACCCTAAAAGTGGACTAGAAACCCTAGGAAGCAAGCTAGGTTTAATAGATCTTGATGGCATGATTAATGATAGAAAATTGGATTCATATTTCAGGATCAACTTGTGTGTGCTTGCTTGGTTTCTTAATTGGTTGAGTTATTTCTGCACTCAAGTCATCCTAATAGGTATGTGGTTAATTATGGTTAATCGCATTAGTTTCCTGAATGGTTTCCCAGATGATTCATCACAATGAATGCAACTATCATTTGGATGTTCATACTTGCAAATTATAAAGTCACTATGATTATCACAATTGTAAAATAAATGTGTATTCTCGCACCTACATGCCACCCTGATGGATGATGCAAAAAGGTCAAGCCCAGGAGGGAAGACCAATGGGTACCATGAGAAGTGACCCCAGGCACTAAGCTCGGGATTGAGAAGGTGGCCTATGATATTGCATGACTAAAGGGCACCATCAAGGGTGACCCCAGGCACCAAGATCAGGATTGAGAAGGTGGCCTTAAGTCAATGGCAAAAGAGAAACCCTAAAGAGGGTATTCTAGGGTTAGGGCAAAAGCGGTGGAGAATGGCACATTGAAAATGTAAATTGGCTTGTTAATAACTTGATTGTGATATTTAGATTGTTAGCCATATTTGTGAAATTTTTGGTTGTCCCCACATACCGGCATATTTCGATATGCGGACCGACATTTTGTTTGTCGGTGTTTTAGGTACAAGATTGAAAAGGACAAACAGTAAAGTGGCACGTGTGGAATTAAATAAGAATTAAACTACAAAGGAGGAATTAGAATAGACTCTTGATGTGGATAAATGTAGATATCCAAGTTTTTGAAAAAGGTATGCAAAGTTTTATTTTATACCAGTTTTCAGTTTCATTTGGTAGAATTTCATAATTATTATCGATTATTTGTCGAACCTTTGATTCGGAAATTGGGATAATGGCTCTGACCTCTTTGTCTCCCTTAATTGGGGGTTACCAGGAGGCGGGGTCGTTACATTTGGTATGAGAGCATAGGTTCCTCATTTAATCTTTAATAATTATTAAATTTTACAAACTCTGTAGAACCTAAGGGAGTTATTAGAGGATTTTCCGAAAGACAGAGGTGTCTAGAAAAGGATCACGTCTGGGGGCTGGCAAGATTTTCCTTCACATCGCTAATCAGAATACGAGGAATCTCGGATTAGTGTGACTGCCTAGCCAAAGTCTCGGGATTTGACTCAAAATAAGATACATTTAGGACTCTCTCATCTTGTTCATCCCTTGTCAACTCAAATCTTGTTAAGGACCTTAAGGATTAGGGTTTTATCTCTTTTCCTCACCCTCTTGAGGTATGGGTAAGGTTGATAAGGTTTAAGGAATCCTCCACCAAATTAATAAAAAGCATGTAAATAAGATGTCATGGACATAAGCTTAATAGATTAAGCAAAAAGATTAGATACATGCTTAGGTCGTATGACATAAGTTTTCATGCCCTCAGGAGAGACCTGAGGCTAGACCTTCTTGTCAGGAGGATAAGTAAAGAGAGTTATTCTTGGAGGTAGAGACCTCCATTATAAGTAAAGACCTGGCCCATCCTCTGAGGATGATGTTAACCCTAACCCTAAGTGAAGGTTAGAGAGAGAAAGATGACACGATGAGCTAGATGACATGATAAACATGATGTATGGACATGCTTTTGGATGTTCATGGGGTAATGAGCCAAGGGGCGTGCATGTTAGAGTGAAGGATAGCTCCTTCAATGACGAGGTTAGTGAAGAACCTATAGAAACCATATGGGCTTATGCGAGTAGGGCATAACATGCACTCAGAGTACGACAGTAGTGCGGGCAGTAGGTTGAAACCCTGGCCAGGAGAGTATGTTGGCTGGCTTATGAGATAAGCATAAAGAGCTATGGATAGCTTTGAGCAAACATAATTTTGAACATAGGTTTCACCAATGTAGGGGTGTGCTTGTGAGCTTGATCCACCTTCGTAGAGAGAGGACCTCTAGTAGTAAGGTTGTTTGTAGGGTTAGCTATAGAAAGAGAGAGAGCAGGACCCAAGCAAGAAGGTGGGAAGCTTAGACTCTGAGATATGAGGAATAGTGGGAAGTTGAGGATGATGCGACCTAATTGGATGATAGTGGTTGCCTCATGCTAGACCCTGGAGGTTGATGATATCTTGGTTGTCTTTAGAGGAACCAAACCCTAGAGAGAGGATAATGTTGTTGGTACCTATGTGACTATGGGGTAGGCGTTTACCTTCTGAGAGGAGAACAAGAGTGCCTTAGTGTCACGGAACCGGAATCCCAGTCCCATGAAACAAACATATACCAAAGGTGACATGCGGAAACGTAAAGCTTAGAACACATGAACAAATAACAAGATACAACCACCAACACAATCTCAACAATCAACAAGATATATTAAGTAACATTATCATATTACATGATTTGAATTACATATTCAAGAGTCACTTTGTACAAGTCTGCTCATGTATACTATATCTGGATCTTACAACAAGTACACCTAGCATAGCTCACCAAGCACTTCATCTGTCAAGCTATCTCTGAACCTAAAAACAACATACGAGAAAATGGGTCAACACACGAGGTGTTGAGTATGGGGTCGAAAGATACACATATATATAAGCTTTGCATAATTTTGAAAAGATTTCAAGACTAAATGAACAAGAATAAACATGTTAATTGTTTAACAAATGCAAAACCATATTTTATGTCATTTCACTCCATTATACCAACAATATCAAGCATGTTTAAGGCCTTTGACCATCTTCCCGTCGGAAGGGTTCGTAAGGGTACTCAAGCTTAGCTAACCCTTTTATACGAGAGGGACCTCAAGGTCGTAGCCAAGAGCTAACCCTTTATCAATCAATATTATAATGGAGTTTTATCTATATATGTGTTCAAGTTATAAAACTGACGAGGCACACATCGAGTAACACATAGCAATACTACATGGCAATATTTGAGAAAATATACAAACAAGCATACAATATATGTCTTTTCAAGAAAGAAAGTGGTAGTCATATAACTAGATAAGGCCCATACCTGATTCTGAGATTCATATCCTAACTTATCCTTCAACATCTAGCCACATGCCAAACCTGATTGACAACAAGATTGCATATACACATTAGATTCTTATCATTAACCCTAATTAGGTGTATTTTAGGGTTTTGGCCAAGATGGGTTCCAAGTTTCTTATCATTGTGACGCTCCATGCACTTTTTATGATCATATCTAGGTTTAAGGCATTTACATGCATTCTAGGGTCAAAGGACTCACAATAGGGCACCCTAGATCATGATTCATCAAGTCAAGAGGTTTAGATCTAAAAGATGATTTAGATCAAAAACATTAGGTCATAAGAAACATATAACAAGATTAGGTGGTTGTCCATTAACAACAAGATTAGCAATTTTAGGGCAAGGTTCATCATTAAAGTCCAAAGTGGGCACATATGTACAAAAGGAGTCATGTATGAGCATTAGGGGGAGTATGACCTTCATTTAGTTCAAGGGTGCACATAAGTTATTGATTAGATGAGAAAGAGGGTAAAAGTGCACTAAAAGTTCAAGCTTCATCATTATTACACATTAGATATATACAAACATAGTCCAAGATTGTATTTTTAGTAAAACATGGAAAGCATCAGTCTTATAGGGTCTCAAACCATGCCCAACTTGTAGGACTTTTTGAGAGGATCAATTTGACATATAATTTTGCTATATTTGGCCCTAGGATGGGATAGTTATGATTTTTGAAAGATTTTGCATCTTAACTATAGGGATTGAGATTGATGGTGTTACCATGATTCATTGACGAATCCCAGCCGCCAAAAGACGATCCAGCAGTTTGCATTGGGCCTCTCAAAGACGCTCTGCGGTCCAAGCTCTTTAGTGACGTGGCCCACAACCATTAGTCGCCGCCCCCTATCCAACAGACGCCTTCAGTCTCTCGTGACTGCGCCCTAGCGGTGGCGCGTGGCTGGTGACCAGAGCGGGTCGCCTGCTACCGCAAAAACCCACCCACAACAAGCTTTCCTGGCCATGGTGGAGGCTTCAGTATAGCTCGCCAGAGAAACAAAGACAGAGAAGAGAAGGGCGCGGGAAGAAGCTCTGAACCATCGCCAAAACTCACAAAGGTCAGGCGAGTATAGGTCTGGAGTCTTTTCCGCCAAGGGGGGTTGTTGCAGCGGTGCCCAAAGATGCCTTGGTTGGCGGCGCCGGCTAGGGCTAGAGGAAGAAGAAGAATAGGAACTAGGGTTAGATGGGGGCGGGCTATATAAGACATTATGAATTCTAGGGTTTAGATCCCAGCAATCCTGAGCATCCTTACGTTGTCCATTTTGGAAAGGAAGGAGGATGGCGGCTGCTTACCTTCAATGCTTTCTCAAAGGAGAAAGGGGGTGGGGGCGCGTAAGGGCATTGCATCGGCTGGGCCCATGGATAGGCCGGCCCAATAAGCAAGCAAGGAAACAAATGCACTTAAAATCAAGGCAAAACAAAGCATCTTCAAGCTTTCATAACTCATGCTACAAAGGTCTAATTGGGTTGATTTTTGTGCCGTTGGATTTGTAATTGAATCCACTACATTGTGGTTCATATTAGAAAGACAAAAGATCATGGTGATGAGGTTCAAAACTAGATGCAAGAAGGTGACATGATATAGCAAGATACTTAATTTAAAGGTACGAATTAAAGTCACACACTGTGAAATGGACCATTGTATTCACCAAATTGGAACATCATATCTAACCAATTATGAAGTTAATATCAAATTGAGTAAGAGACACTTGATGAGAGAGGAGTAGTACAAAAGAAGAGAGAGAAAATCGAGGTTGTCACACTTAGACCCTGAAGAGGCTTAGTAACGGGTGGTGAGACCTTATACCTTGTTGGTTGTCCTTAAGGAGGACTCCAGTCTGAAGTGTTGTTCAAGTAGAAGGATGGCGGCAAGGGCATGCCATACCTTGTACATGTTTGGTTCGTGGTTAAGAGGTTGAGCATGCAGTTGGACACCCAAGGAGTGAGCCTAGGGTTCCTAGACCTAAGAGGGGAAGTGGTGTACCCGATGCTCATGACAAAGGTTTGAGTTTCTATATATTTGTGCATGGAACTCCTCACGGTTAGAGGAAAGGGAAACTCCTTAAGTCTAAGGTATGTTTGATGAACCCCTCACAACTAAGTTGGTGACATGGGAAGGTATGATCTTGATCCAATGTTGAGGATGAAAATAAGTGTGACCTAGCATGGTTTAGTAGGTGGTATGTTTGTGCCTTAGTAGCATGCTAGGGTTAAGCATGCTTATGTGGATGTAAACCCTAGACATAAGGACGTTTGTGACCTTTGTTATCAAGATGTAGTTTCCTCCCATCATGGGAGAGGGACCCTTTTGTCGTGTGTATACCAGTTTTTTTGGTTTGAGGTAACCTAAAGAGGTCTCATAGGATCTTGAGAAGATAAGTGAAAAGTACATAGTATCAAAATGAACCTATAGACCCATAGATAACCATCTCTAAGTGCATGTGGATGTGTTACCATGGAATTAACCAGTATGGGGCCTGACCAAGGTAGGCAGGTCGCCATGACCATTATGAAAGGATGAAAGTCAGTCGTTGAATGCAGAGAGAGGATGGAGACTTGGGTAAGGTTCCAAGTTGGACATGTACTATGATAGAATCCTAAGTTTATCCTAGATGGTCAAGTAGGGATAAGCCTGATGGAAGTAGGAGTTGCATAATTCCCTAGTTGCACATGACCATAGGGTTAGGAGGTAATAGCTATCATTGTCTGAGGGCCATGGGTTAGGAGACTGATCACCTTCATGAACTCATGGGACACAAAGGGTAGATGAGTAGGGCACTCTCTGGATGCATAAGGGAAGAAGGATGACCCCAAAAGTGTCGGCACCCTACAGACCTGGAGGAGATGACCAAGGATTGTGTGGTGACCCAAGTAGGTTTGAAACCAGTTTTCCATGGAAGTAACTTTGATATCGAGAGTATCGTGATATAGAGACATAAGATTTGAAGGTGTATTGGCAAGGTGGGATGTACCATCTCTACTCTTAGAATGGGAAGAACTTTGTATTTGGACTATAGCCAAATGCTTATTTCCTCTTGTTATGGGAGTGAGAGATAGGACAGTACGCATGCCATACACCAAGGATAAAAGATGTTGTGAGTTGGAACATTGCTATGAGGTATGAGGATAGATATGACAACATACCCTTGTGGAATGAACGATATGGGGATGGTTTGCAAACATTAAGAGTATTAAGGTAATCATCTTGTAAGGATGTTTTATCATGAGCTAGGTGTAATTTGTGAGTTATACAAGGTTGAGTTGATAACCATGAAGACGAGATCAGAGTTTTCTTGATGAAGATAGATTTAGAGTTTGAAATGAGATAATAAGTGGAATACATGGAGGTGTATGTCTTCAACATTACCTAACACCTAAGGATGTGAGGTGGTAATGGATGCTCTGGTTGAGATGCAGCTACCTAGTTAGCTAGTGGCTAGAAGAGGTTGTTAGGCTAACCCTAAGTTTGAAAAAGGAGATATGTTTGGATAACACTAACGAAGTTTGTTGAACAAGTTAGTAGTTGTTTGGTTAGCCAACCTAGGCCTTGATGAAATAAAAGGATGGTTGTAGAACCTCAGATGCACTTCTTTGGAAAAGAAGGTGATGAAACCTCAACTAGAGTGGTTTAGGGTTTCTGAGGAATCAATCTTGAGCAATCATGACATACCAGAGATCATGATTTTACGTTCATCATACACCATGGTACTACTAAGATAGTAAGTTGCAATAGTACATTGGACGTTTAAGATGAAGTTGCACGTGGCTTGTCGCCATGTAAGCCAGGAGGTGAAGAACAAACACTAGTAACCCAATGAGTTGATATAGAGGATAAAGAGTCCCCGCGAGAGAATGGGAGTTCATCACTAGGGATGTTGTGGTAAATATCCCCTAGACCAAGGAAGGTCAAGATGCAATATGGGTTATGGTAGATAGCCTTACCCAGATGACATGAGAAAGAAAGAATATTGTCAAGGGATGGTTTCGGTTGAACTACATACGAGAGAGAGAAGGTTCAACTACACCATGATATGAGTTCAAAAGTTCTTGAGTATAATCTAAAGATTCACTTCCAGGAGGAACTCGATATCACCCTAGAAAACGGTTAGTACGATACAGACTAGAGGGTTTGATGAGAGCATGTGGGCTCATTCAGGGTGATACATGGAGACAGTTCTTGTCCCTTGAAAGATGTGATGATAACCACCATAGGCTGTATTGGGATGTAAAGAAGATATGTAAGGGAGGTTGTATCGGGCACCACTTCATTAAGATGATGTTGGTGAATGGACCTCGCGAAGGTCAGAAAAGAACCACAATGTGTGCAGATGGAGTCGCTTTGAACGTGCAATGGCTGAAAGAGAGCCCAGGGATGACATGAGTCATGAGATGATGCAAAGCAGACCGATATGCAGTTCACTGTGGGAATGTATGTGATGTGAAAATCTGACCCCTCTAAGCTACAGCTGAGAGAGCTGAGTCCCCGGTATATGGGTCCATTTGAGATCGATTGGTGGAGATGGTTGTCTTTAGCCTTACCCCTCAGGATAACATGATGTATAATGTGTTCCATAAGTTCGATCTAGAGCACTATGTGAGGTACCCAAGCCATGTGTTGAGCCCTGAACCTATTCAGCTTTATGAGAGGTTGAAATGTCCTCAGTCACCTATGAGGGTACGATATACCAAGGTAAGAAAGAACTCAAATGGAAGAATATGAGATGATGAAGGTTCTTGGAAAGCACCATGGAAAGGGTGAACCCACATGGGAGCCCTGATGGACATAAGAAAGGCTTATCCTATTTGTTTGTTTGCTTGATGGAATTTTGGGGGCAAAATTCCTATAAGATGGGAAGGATGTTACAACCCCAATTTTTGGATTCTTTGGGTGAGAAATGTAATTTCTCCTATTAAAGATAATTGAACAAATAATGATATAATTTGTTTTGAATAAAAGGGTTTCGTTTACAATAGCCTTGATGGTTGTTTTGTGGGCTTTATTGGCTATTGGGCCCAATAATAAGGAAATTCAACGAGTAAATGAATAATTGAGTTTTGGAGGAAAGGAAAATGTAGAAACCTCTAGAAGGAAATAGAATATAATCCAAAGGTGGATTTCGTGCCTCTTGGTTCCTTGAGGCCCAAGGAGTCCAAAGTTGCAAAAATAATGCAATAAGAAAAGAAAATATCAATTAAATATTTCTTATTAAGAAAGACATTGGAGATAATGATAAAATGTGGAAAATAAGTGGAGAGAGGTAAGATTGAGTCATCCTTGATGGATTTTTGTATCCATAAGGTTTCTAATATTAAAAAGGAGTTCTAATAAGGAAAATAAACAGAGATATAAAGATAAATCCTCAAAAAGAGATATTTTAATAAAGAAATAAAAAGGATAATGAGAAAGAATGGATAAAAGATAAGTAAAAAGGCTAATGTATATTTACAAGAAGGGATTTCGAGCCATTAAGGTTTCTTGAGGTTCAAGGAACTCAGAATAATAATTTAATAGCAAGGGAAAGAGAAACTATGTGATATATATATATATATATATATATATATATATATATATATATATATATATATATATATATATATATATATATATATATATAACTGAGTAATATCTTGCACCTAAAGGAAAGGCACATTTTCTTTTAGATAACTTGGCATGATGATAGGATAAGTCATTATTAAGTTTCCCTCAAAATTTGGGATTGAATGGAGCCATGGTTTGAGAGTTATGATTTTTCCAAGTTATTCTAAAATGAAAAGGATTTTTCTTTAAAAATAGGAATCAGGTTTTCCTTTGTTTAGACGCGAGCAAAAATGGATCGTTGGATCCTGATCCAACACAAGATGGGTGTCTTCTTATTCTAGTTGAACCAGGAGATAGGCCGCGGACAGAGGGGTTTTTCCACCCGATTTTTCTCGTGAATTAGTTGATGTACAAACGAATAAACTTGTTCGTTGAGTCCGGGAGGGGAATCCACAGATCTTAGACCCTGGTTCTTCATGCTTTAGATTCTTCTAGAGAAAGTGCCCAATTGCCTAAAAGGACAGGTGATGACGGGGGTTGGGAAACCCTAAAATCGTCCCAAGGATCTATATATATAGCCTCCTCTCGACTCCTCATGGTTACACGATTTCAACCAGCCTTTTCCCCTCTTCTCTAATGTCCCAGATCCATGGATTAGCTTTGCTCCAGTGAGCTTCAGGCTGCGGCGCCGCCGCGGGAAGCTCTGTTGGATTGGGAGAGGATGAAGAGCAGATGCCCTTCGATCAGAATCCATCATGGACCAAAGGCGTGGATCGACGACCCTGGTTTAATGAATTGGGAAGGGTTAAATGGATGTTTAAAGTTGATATTAACATGTTGATTGTAAAAAGGTACATTAAGAACAAAAGGGATGAACTTTGTACGTTATTAGTTTAATGTGCATAAATATGCTTTAATGGGCCTTGAAACCCTAATATTAATAAAAATGACTCTTAATGGCTTTAATTGCTCGAAATCATAAATAAAGCTGACATGTGATGATTTTAAGCTATTTTGAGTATAAAAGTTCCTAATTGTGGATAAATACCCTTAATATGGAAATTAGGGTTTTCTAATGCATAAAGGTGGAATTAATGATAAATAGAGTTCATATGTGAATTAAATCATAATGAATTATGAGTTGTTAATCCGAAAGGAACCAAAGATGATAATTGGGCCTAATGATCTTTTCATGAATTAAAAGGAAAAAAATGATAGTTTTAATGTAAAAGAGGCATAATGGACTTAATTAATGTTTAATTGTGTCGTTAATCTAAAATTAAGTTGTTAAAGGGTAACCTTAATATCTTTTGTGAAGAATAGATGAGATAATTAAGGTTTGTGAATAATTGTATAAAATTAGGGTTTAAAATAGTATAAATGAAGAGAAACCCTAATTGCAAAGGAAACCCTAAAAGTGGACTAGAAACCCTAGGAAGCGAGCTAGGTTTAATAGATCTTGATGGCATGATTAATGATATAAAATTGGATGCATATTTCAGGATCAACTTGTGTGTGCTTGCTTGGTTTCTTAATTGGTTGAGTTATTTCTGCACTCAAGTCATCCTGACAGGTATGTGGTTAATTATGGTTAATCGCATTAGTTTCTCGAATGGTTTCCCGGATGATTCATTGCAATGAATGCAACTATCAGTTGGATGTTCATACTTGCAAATTATAAAGTCACTATGATTATCACAATTGTAAAATAAATGTGTATTAACACACCTACATGCCACCTTGATGGATGATGCAAAAAGGTCAAGCCCATGAGGGAAGACCAATGGGCACCATGAGAGGTGACCCTAGGCACCAAGCTCGGGATTGAGAAGGTGGCCTATGATATTGCATGACTAAAGGGAACCATGAAGGGTGACCCCAGGCACCAAGCTTGGGATTGAGAAGGTGGCCTTATGTCAATGGCAATAGAGAAACCCTAGAGAGGGTATTCCAGGGTTAGGGCAAAAGTGGTGGAGAATGGCACATTGAAAACGTAAATTGGCTTGTTAATAACTTGATTTTGATATTTAGATTGTTAGCCATATTTGTGAAATTTTTGGTTGTCCCCACATACCGGCATATTTCGATATGGTGACCGACGTTTTGTTTGTCAGCATTTTAGGTACAAGATTGAAAAGGACAAACGGTAAAGTGGCACGTGTGGAAAATAAGAATTAAAGTACAAAGGAGGAATTAGAGTAGACTCTAGATGTGGATAGATGTTGATATCCAAGTTTTTGAAAAAGGTATGCAAAGTTTTATTTTATACCAGTTTTCAATTTAGTTTGGTAGAATTTCATAATTATTATCGATTATTTGTCGAACCTTTGATCCGGAAATTGGGATAACGTCACTGACCTCTTGGTCTCCATTAATTGGGGGTTACCGGGAGGCGGGGTCATTACAGGAAGGCTGCTACCCGGGGGAGCGGATAGTGGTGGAAGACAAGGTGTTCGATGATTTTCTGAAGATAAGAGGAAGGGCCAGGTCCAGAAATCACAGTAGAAGGTCGTCGGGTAGATCGGTTTCAAATCGACTTGAGAAGGAGAACCCAACGACACCTGAGGATGTTGGTGTTGACCTAGAGGTTATACATTGTCCATGTTTTGATAATGACTTAACCATTCCATTCATATGTATCTAATATGCATATTAAAGATTGATTTCAGGTATTAGGTACATGAAAAGGATCCAAAATCAATAGCCCTAGAATGGCTCAAGTTCAAGTCAAAGAGCTACAAGTGTGTATTTGTGGAAATCTATGTAAATGACCTTAGAACATTTTTGTAATCACTTGTAATGATGAATTGACTTGTAACTTAAATAATAAAAATGATTGGGACATAAAACACCAAAGTTTAATCACTTTAGATGCATTTTCAAAAGATTGACATCAGGTTGTCAATCAGTCGAGTTTTCCCCAGGACAAACTCGGTAGATCCATCTTGATCAATTTTCTAAAGATAGCATCGGTCGAGTTGTTTTTTCACAGAACTCGACCGATCGAGTGCCTGACCAAAACGATCTTCATTGATCGGTCGAGTTTCCTCAGAAAAAACTCGACCGACAGTTTGAATATCAGTTTTGTCTTTTACTTGATCGGTTGAGTTAACTTTATTGAAACTCGATCGATTTCACTTTACGGAATTTTGCATAAAAAGTTATGTGATCGTTGGTGTGTGTGTTGAGCGAAAATAGAGTCGTTGCTTTGAATAAAAAATGGCTATTTTTGTATCTAAGTGTCCCACAACTTAAAGGGGCACCCTCAACTATAAATAGGACCTCTTGGAGTTCATTCCAAGGCTGCTCATTCATTCCAAACTTGGTTCTAGCATAGTTGAGAGTGTTCTAACCCTTCGATCCCCTTTCTCTCTCTACCTTCAAGTCAAATTTGTGAGTATGAGTGAGATAGGTTCTTGTGTAAGAGAGATACTCCCTGTATTGATGTAAAGCTCTCCTCCTCCATCTTCCTACCTCAATTCCCATTGAAGATAAAGTTTGAAGATCTTCTCCAAGTGAAGGAGAAGGAGGTGTTGTTCTTCAAGGATGAAGAAAGCAAGGTGCTCCAGATCTCCAAGTGAAGGAGATAGGTCTTCAAGATCTCCAAGTGAAGGAGATAGGTGTTCAAGATATCCAAGTGAAGGAGATAGTCAAGGTGATGCTCAAGGAAAATAGGTAATCCCTTGAAGGCAAAAGATTTGAAGGAAGGAGTGGGTAAGTCCATGTTGATGGCTGAAGACTCCATAGTTCAAGTGGGTAAGCTCCTTCTATAGGTTGAAGATCTTTGCTTGAGGTACTAAGCCTTTGTATGTGTGGTTGTTGTGTCTTGTAATCTTATTGTGGAATATAAGAGTACCAATATTGCAAATCCTAGAGACTAACCCACTCTATGGTAGTGGACTGACATTGCTCCTAAGTTTAGGAAATGGAACCACTCTAAACCACATATCCAAGTGCTTGCTTTTCCTTGTCTCTCATCCTTTCTATGCATGTTAGATTAAGACATCAAATTTCTGCTTGTTTAAGCTTTTACACTTTATATAATTTGGTGGTATAATTTATCTTGTGAGAATTGTGAAGCTCTATTCATCCCCCCCCCTCTAGAGCCCATTGATCCAACAAGTGGTATCAGAGCAGGTCTTCTCCAAGCTACTTCAACAAGTAGGAGAAGATGGGCGATTTGACACTTAGATCCCTCAACCTAGAAGGGAACTTCTCCATGTGACCTCCGGTCTTCGACGACACCAACTTCCTATATTGGAAGAGAAGAATGCAGTTCTACCTTCAAGGTGTGAGCTACGAGATGTGGAAGGTGGTGCATCTCAAGTATGAAGACCCAAAGGGGGAGATCTCCACTGGGACTGAAGCTCAAATGATGTAAGCCCAACTCAATGCAAGAGCAGTGAGCATCATCTAAGCATCCCTCACTCCATCCGAGTTCAACTAGATATCTTCTTGGAACACCGCACATTAAATTTGGAACAAGCTATGTGTCACCTATGAAGGTACGGAGCAAGTAAAGGAAACCAAGATCTACATGCTTGGTGGGCTACTTGAGAACTTCAAGATGGGTAAGAATGAGAGAGTGGCTGATATGTACACTAGGCTCAATGTGATCATCAATGGATTGGTAGCCCTTGGGAGTGTGTTAGACAAAGGCTCTATCAACTCCAAGATCTTGAGATATCTTCCTAAGAGATGGGAGCCCAAGGTTACATCCATTGAAGAGGTGTACAAGCTAAGTGAGTTTTCAACCAAGGAGCTGGTTGGTAACCTTCAAGACCATGAACCTAGGCTTGATAAGCAAGAAGAGGAAAAGAAAATAGAAGAGAAGGAGTCCAAGAAGATAAAGGACACAACCTTCAAAGCACAAATAGAAGAGATGATGCGGTAGAAACAACTAGCTCTAAAGTCTCCTACCCCTTCCTCAAGTGAAGATGAAGGCCCTAATGAGCATGAAGCAAACTACTCCAAGGGCAAGCACTACAAGGGGAAACCTTCTTCATCAACTCTGAGATGCTATGAGTGTGGACAATAAGGCCATTTCAGGAGTGACTGCTCAAAGGCCAAGAAGAGTCATCACAAGAGCATCCACAATAAAGACAAGGAGTACAAGAAAGTAGGCAAGTACAAGAGGAAAGAAAAGAAAGAAAGAAGATCCAAAGATGCAGTTCATGCAGCATGAGAGGAATCCTCCTCAAGATCTTCAAGCTCCAAAGATGGAGAATGCCACCTTGCACTCATGGCCGCTACAAGTGAAGATGTATGTGAGGTAAGTGAGGTAAGTGAGGTAAGTGAAGTCAATTTGCATGAGTTATCTAAGGAAACCTTATTGATATGCTTAATGATTGTCGGTCATCGTTTGCTAAATGCAAATCTAAAAGGGAAAGATTAGACAAGATAGTAGATGATATTTATGCTAAAATTGAGATTCTTTATAACAATGAAAAATTGCTCCTTGATAGAATAGATTCTTTGCAAGGGAAATTTCTTAACCTTGAGCTTCAATATAATGGAGTAGAGGTTGAGAATGGGGTCTATCTTAAGACTATTTCAGACCTTATGGAAGAAAACCAAAAGTGCCAAGATGAGTTAGATGCTCTTAAAAGTGAAAATGTAGAACTAACTCACATTGATGATGCTAGGAAGCAAGAC
This sequence comes from Alisma plantago-aquatica, assembly GCA_963693085.1. Lineage (NCBI taxonomy): Eukaryota > Viridiplantae > Streptophyta > Magnoliopsida > Alismatales > Alismataceae > Alisma > Alisma plantago-aquatica. The sequence continues at coordinate 1,136,435,014 of OY856413.1, read as the reverse complement.
ATTCATGTTTATCAAAAGGAAATTTTGTTGCTTAAATCTGAAAATGCTAAGTTACTTTCTCAAGTTAATGATTTATGTTCTAGACCTATTTTGTAAAGTAATGAACTTGCTAGCATAGCTTTAGAATGAGATTCCTTTCATATTAAATCCCTCTGTTTAGAGGCCGACCTATTTCATGCTAGAGATGATCTTTCTAGTCTTTCTACTACTGTCATTAACCTTAGTGATGATAATGCCAAGTTAAGATCTTTTTTGCAAAAGTTTCTTTCGGGAAAGAAATTCCTCAATGATGTCCTAGAACTCTCTACCAAACAAATTGGTACTAGTGGTTTGGGATATGATTGGACTTCTCCCAAAGGTAAGAGGAAGAGCAAGAACAAGGGTAACAAGAAGAGTGTGGAACCTCCTATTTTCTATGGAGAGACCTCTGGCTCTAAGAACCCTATGGTATGTATCCATTGCAAATGTGATTACCATTATTCTACTTTTTGTCCTTACAAGCCCAAGGGGACCAACCCAAAGATGAAATGGGTCCCTAAGCTAACCTCATATCCCAAAGTTTAAGTTGGGTTCCGATATCCTTCTTTCTTGTAGGTTAAAAAGAGATGGATTGTTGATAGTGGCTGCTCTAAGCACATGACTGGAGAAATCAGCCATTTCAACAATTTTATGAAAAAGAAAGGAGGATCGGTAACCTTTGGGGACAACTGTATTAATAATGTGTTTCTTGTTGATGACCTACATCACAATTTGATTAGTGTAAGTCAACTATGTGATAATGGATATCTTGTGTTGTTTACATCCTTAGAATGTTTATTTCTAAATTCCCTCTCTTATAATGTCATATATAAGGGAACTAGAAATGGTAATCTTTATGTTATTGTTCTTGATGCTCTTAAGCCCATACTTGATAGATGCTTAGTAGTGGATAAAAATGATATTTCTCTTTGGCATCACCATTTGGGTCATGTGAATATGCATCAAATTAAGAAGTTGAGCAAAAAGGATTTGGTTTGAGGACTTCCCAAAATGGATTTTGAAAAGGATGAGGGATGCCAACCTTGTACACAAGGCAAACAAACCAAATACTCCTTCAAATACAAAGGAGTCATGAGTACCAAAATAGCTCTTGAGCTTCTTCATATTGATCTATTCGGACCAATGAGAACACAAACGCTTCGTGGTTCCAAGTATTGTCTTGTTATTGTTGATGATTTCTCTCGATATACTTGTACCTTCTTTCTCCTTTCAAAAAGTGATACTCTAGATGTTTTCTCAAGCTTTTACAAACAAGTTGAAAATGAAGCTTCTTGTCGGATTGTTTCTATCTGCAGTGACCATGGGGGTGAATTTGAAAATGATCATTTTGAATGTTTTTGTGAAAAAATTGGTTACTCGCATAATTTCTCTTCTCCTCGTACGCCCCAACAAAATGGGGTAGTAGAGAGGAAGAACAGTACACTTCAAGAGATGGCGAGGACAATGCTTCTTGAATATGACATTCCTAAGAAGTTTTCGGTCGAAGCCGTTAGTACCGTCTGTTTTATGCACAACTGAGTTTTCACACATCCTTCTTTGAAGAAAACCCCCTATGAGCTATGGCGTGGTAGAAAGCCATCCATTGACTTCTTTCATGTTTTCAGATATCCTTGTTTTGTCTTAAACATGAAGGATTCTCTTGACAAGTTTGATCTAAAATCTTATAAGGCTTTCTTCCTAGGCTATAGCACTACAAGTAGGGCTTATAGAGTCATCAACATTGAATTGTCTAAAATTGAAGAATCTATTAATGTTAAGTTTATTGAAACTAACCCTATTGTTGGAAAGCATGTTGTTGATAATGATGTTGTAGATGAATTAATTCCTATCTTGAAAGACCACAACATCGACAACAAAGGCAAGCAGGTGATAGAAGCAGAAGAAGAAGAAGAACAAAAGAAGGATCCTACTCCCCGCTTTGCAAAGAACCATCCCAAGGAGCTAATCATTGGCAACCCATTCGAGAGAGTGAAGACACGAGTTGCATACAACAAAGAATAAGTAGACAGTGCCTTCATCTCACAACTAGAGCCAAAGAACATCAAAGAAGCCATTGGTGATGATGAGTGGATCCTAGCCATGCAAGAAGAGCTAGAGCAATTCGAGAAGAATCGTGTGTGGACTCTATTGCCAAGACCAAGTGATAGAAAGATCATTGGCACCAAGTGGGTCTACTGCAACAAGCTAGATGAGCAAGGAAAAGTGGTAAGGAACAAAGCAAGGTTAGTAGCATAAGGTTACAACCAACAGGAAGGTATTGACTTTGAAGAAACTTATGCTCCTATTGCTAGACTTGAATCTATTAGAATGCTACTTGCCTTTTCTAGTTACAAATATTTCTTGTTATATCAAATGGTTTTAAAATTGCATTTTTGAATGGTACAATCGAAGAGGAAGTATTTTTTGATCAACCTCCGGGATTTGAAAATGACAAGCTACCCAATCATTTTTATTTGTTGCAAAAAGCTCTCTATGGCCTTAAACAAGCACCTCGAGCTTGGTATGAGAAATTAAAGAACTATTTGTTAAATAATGGGTATGTCATGGGCAAAGTTGATTCTACCTTGTTTCTAAAGCACACTTCTAACAATTTTCTTATTTTTCAAATTTATGTTGATGATATCATTTTTGGTGGAACTGATCTTGATCTTTGCAAGGATATTAGTTCTCTTATGCAAAGTGAGTTCAAGATGAGCATGATAGGTGAGTTGACCTTCTTCCTCAGCTTTCAAATCAAGCAAACAAAAGAAGGAAACTTCATCAACCAAGGAAAGTACACACAAGAACTACTCAAACGCTTTGGGATGGAGAACATGAAGCTGATGGATACTCCCATGTCCAATACGGCTAAACTTGATAAATATGAAGAAGGTGAGAAGGTAGATGAGAAGATCTATAGAGGTATGATTGGAAGTTTACTTTATTTAACTACCTCTAGACCTGATATTATGTTTAGTGTTGGCTTGTGTGCTTGCTTTCAATCTAGCCCTAGGAAATCACATCTTATTGTCGTTAAGAGGATTTTGAGGTACTTAGCCAAAACTCAAAATTTTGGACTATGGTATCTTAAGTCAAGGGACTTTACTCTTTTGGCATATAGTGATGCAGATTACGCAGGTTGTTTGATTGATAGAAAGTGCACAAGTGGCACTTGCTTCCTTCTAGGACCATGCTTGGTGTCTTGGTTTTCCAAGAAACAGAGCATCGTGGCATCATCAACTACCGAGGCTGAATACATTGCAGTCGGGAGTTGTTGTGCCCAGGTCCTATAGATGAAGCAAATGCTCCAAGACTTTAACATACATTTTGATGCCTCTCCTATCTATTGTGAAAATACTAGTGCAATCAATCTCTCTTATAATCCTATATTGCATAGTAGAGCTAAACATATAGAGGTTCGCCATCACTTTCTTCATGATCACATTGCCAAGAAGGATATTTATATCACGCATGTGGATGCAGAAAATCAGTTGGCGGACATTTTCACTAAACCTTTAGCTAGAGAGAAATTTAATTTTATTCGATCTAAACTGCTCATTATTGCTTTGGATGGTATTGATATGTGATCTAGCTAGTTGTCTCTATCCTATATGTTTTCTCATGTCATTCCTCACCTTGTCTACCTATATATGCTTAAAATGTGCCTAACTTGATTGTTAACATGCTTAGTTTTTGCTTGTTTTTGGGTTTTTATCGAATTTCATGTTTTATCGCAAAATAGTACCCAATGATGAGCTAAATGTGCCTAAGTATGTTAATTATACATAATAGAATTGAAAAATGAATTTAATTGGCATGTATATGGCTAGAAATTAAGAATGATTGTTTTAGGTCAGGTTGACCTTCAGTCGAGTTTCCCTCAGGAAAAACTCGACCGATCAGGAGCCGATAGTTGTTCTCTAGAGAACCATTTGGTCGAGTTTCACACTCTCAAAACTCGACCAATCCGCGGGTTGAGCCAACTATAAGTTACGATCGGCCAACTATTTTCCCTCTCAACTAGAAAATAGTCGACTGATTCATCATCCTCAAGCCCTAAGATCTCAACCCTAGCCCTAAACCTCCCATTCCCAGCCATTTCCCGACCTAGGTAGCTTAACCTAGACCTTCCCGAGAGATCTTTGGTGGTTTTTGTTTGGCTTTTACGGCTTGTTTTGCTTGTTTGCACATTTTCTTTCTCTATTTCGCCTCTATGGCCCCCCAAAGAAGGAAAAAACCTACTCCAAGAAATGCATCTGCTTCTTCATCCTCTAATTGCTTGACTCCCTTTTATGATACATTTTTTATATCGACAGAGGTTGTAAATCGGTACAAGGAACTTCTTCCTCGAAGCTCTTTTCCTTTTCGTGCCTTAATCATGCCTTCTCCTAGACGTCAAGAGATTATTGATCAAGTAGCTAGGTTTCTAGATGTCCACCATCTATCTACCCTAGCCATTGAACATGATTGCTTTAACAACTCTATGTCAAGCACTAAGGCAGTTCACGAGTTCTATGTGAATTTGCATTGGAACTACGACTCGCTTATCCCCCCGCTGAATACTCAAGTGATCCTCACATCGATGATCGCGGGTCGCCATTTCCAAATCTCCGAGGATACCTTAAATGTCTTTCTTTCCAGAGACCAGGAAAATGACACCTGGTGAAAGGATTGCGGAGAGTATTTCAATCTTCTTGACCCGATAGATTTCTACAAACAACATGAATTGACCTTACCGGACATTCATTGTTATTTGAAGAAACCTGACGTGTCTTACAAGAAGATGTCCACCCTGCCTTCCTCCTCCCTTGACCTTAGGAAGTGCATATTGGCTTTAGTAATCAACTGTAGTGTCCATCCAAAGAAAAACCAAATGGACATTGTAGAGAAAACTGTTGTCATTATGTATTGCCTATTAGAGAACATCAGTGTCAAGTGGGCCAGATATATTCTACACAATATGACCTGCTTCGACACTGGTAAGAACACAAAAGGCACCCACCCTCCCTACCCGGCTTTGATTTGTGGCTATTTCAAGTTCACCACTGACAAGTCCCTCTTTTTTGACTTCCACTATCCGATCTCCAGAAAGGGTGTTTGCATCAGTGAGACCACACTTCAAAAGTCAGTGCATGTGTTTTCCTCCACCCCCGGTTCTTCTCCCTCTGCCTCAGCTTCTGCAGCCCTAGCCTCCTCCACCCGAGCTCCACCACCGTAGCCTCCTCCTAGACCTAGTCGTGCTTCATTCCGTGTATCAAATGAAACTCGTTTGGGCTACTTGATGTACCAACAAGCATATAACTAACACGTTCAGGACCATTTGCATCAGGATTTATGTTCCATCATGTCTACCATGAACCTATCATGTGCTTACCCCTTTCCCACCTACCAGCCCTACCCCTATAGTGATTATGCTTCCTATGCATATAATCATTACTACCCCTCTCCCGCGCCTTCCGTTGCTGCTCCTCCACCTCCGCCACATTTTGCTGCTGGTAGCTCCACTCCTGTCTACCTACCATTGCATGCTGGCCCCATGGCCACTTTGCTTGCCATCCTTGGAGACTCTGATTTGTACTTCCCACATACCAATGAGCTTCATGCTCTTGGTATGTCTTGGGCTGAGCATAATGCTCATTGGCCCATTCGCTCTTTTGGACCTCCTACTGATGAGGAGATGTCGGACCGGGCTAACAATGCTGAGGTTGATATTGTTGATGATGACGGTGATGATGAGGATGCTTCGGACGATGGTGATGGTGATGGTGATGACTCCGGTGATGATGGCACTGCTACTCGACCCTCTAACGGAGACAAGGACTACATGCTTGGAGATGATGATGATGATACCGTGGATATAGATAGATTAGATGTTTAGGTTGTTTCTTAGTTTGTAGTCTAGCATGCTTATCATATACATCTTTCTAGACTATTTTGTATAAGAAACATCTTGGCACGTATATCTGAGTTGTACTATTTTATCTTTGTTTTCATCGCCTTATGCTTGTAGTTGCTCTCATGTAGACTTATCTCTAAGTTGTAATCTGATGTGCACTCTGGCTTTTTACTCTGCTCTATTGTATGTGTTGGTTCCATCTTCTTCCATATTTTGTTTACAAATTAGAATGTATGTTATCTTCTATCTCTGTGTGACATATGCTATGTGATTGCTTATTCTTTCTGCATATGTGGTTACTTGTGTTTTGGAGAAGACCTGAGTTTATGCTCTTCTACCCCCCTTACTTTTTGATAATGTCAAAAGGGGGAGAGATATTTCAAGTCTTGAAACTCAATCATATTGTTATTCATTATTATACTACTACTTTTTTTTTCTTGTGAGATCATTTTCTTGTTCATTCACTGTTCATCATGTGAACTTGCAAAGGACGACATACTACATGTATATTGTTATTGCTATGTGTAGATAGACTAACCATGCAGGTTAGAGGAAGCATAGATTGAGGGGGAGAAATTTACATTGTTTGTATCATGAATCCCCCTAATTCACAAGGCAAAGGTATAACTTCTACATCCTTTTTTAATATGTTTGAGGAATGGTTTGTCATTGTCAAAATGGGGGAGAATGTTGACCTAGAGGTTATACATTGTCCATGTTTTGATAATGACTTAACCATTCCATTCATATGTATCTAATATGCATATTAAAGATTTATTTCAGGTATTAGGTACATGAAAAGGATCCAAAATCAAAATCCCTAGAATGTCTCAAGTTCAAGTCAAAGAGCTACAAGTGTGTATTTTTGGAAATCTATGTAAATGACCTTAGAACATTTTTATAATCACGTGTAATGATGAATTGACTTGTAACTTAAATGAGAAAAATGATTGGGACATAAAACACCAAAGTTAAATCATTTTAGATGCATTTTCAAAAGATTGACATCATGTTGTCAATCGGTCGAGTTTTCCCCAGGACAAACTCGGCCGATCCATCTTGATCAATTTTCTGAAGATAGCATCGATCGAGTTATGTTTTCACAGAACTTGAATGATCGAGTGCCTCACTAAAATGATCTTCATTGATCCGTCGAGTTTCCTCAGAACAAACTCGACTGATAGTTTAAATATCAGTTTTGTCTTTTACTTGATCAGTCGAGTTAACTTTATTGAAACTCGACTGATTGCACTTTACAAAATTCTACAGAAAAAGTGATGTGACCGTTGGTGTGTGTTTTAAGCAAAAATAGAGTCGTTGCTTTGAATAAAAAATGGCTATTTTCGTATCAAAGTGTCCCACAACTTAAAGGGGCACCCTCAACTATAAATAGGACCTCTTGGAGTTCATTCCAAGGCTGCTCGTTCATTGCAAACTTGGTTCTAGCATAGTTGAGAGTGTTCTAACACTTTGAGCCCCTTTCTCTCTCTACCTTCAAGTAAAATTCATGAGTATGAGTGAGATAGGTTCTTGTGTAAGAGAGCTACTCCCTGTATTGATGTAAAGCTCTCTTCCTCCATCTTCCTATCTCAATTCCCATTGAAGATAAAGTTTGAAGATCTTCTCCAAGTGAAGGAGAAGGAGGTGTTGTTCTTCAAGGTTGAAGAAAGCTAGGCGCTCCATATATCCAAGTGAAGGAGATAGGTTTTCAAGATCTCCAAGTGAAGGAGATAAGTGTTCAAGATCTCCTAGTGAAGGAGATAGTCAAGCTGACACTCAAGGAAGATAGGTAATCCCTTGAAGGCAAAAGACTTGAAGGAAGGAGTGGGTAAGTCCATGTTGATGGCTGAAGACTCCATAGTTCAAGTGGGTAAGCTCCTTCTATAGGTTTAAGATCTTTGCTTGAGGTACTAAGCCCTTGTATGTGTGGTTGTTGTGTCTTGTAATCTTATTGTGGAATATAAGAGTACCAAGATTGCAAATCCAAGAGACTAACCCATTCTAGGTAGTGGACTGACATTGCTCCTAAGTTTTGGACATGGAACCACTCTAAACCACATGTCCAAGTGCTTGATTTTTCTTTTCTCTCATCCTTTCTATGCATGTTAGATTAAGACATCAAATTGTTGCTTGTTTAATCTTTTACACTTTATCTAATTTGGTGGTCTAAATAAAGATAGATGAGTCGACTTGATATTGGCATTATCATCACAAAGAAAGGATTGTCTTGTGAGAATTGTGAAGCTCTATTCATCCCCCCCTCTAGAGCCCATTGATCCAATATTTGGGGGGGATGCAAGGGAGGTGGCTAGTTCGGCAGGAGTCGTATCTAATAAGAGTGATGGCGTTCATAGTTCGAACCAGGGGGGAGGCGGAGGAGGCTTGGGCTATTCCGCCGACTACCACGGTGAATGAGGTGGTAGTAGTGCAAGTGATGAGAAGAGAGAACCATGTAGTCGATGTACTGGCGAAAAGAGATAGAACCAAGTCTGCGGATGCCAACCAATTCTCTGTGTTAGAGAACTTGGATGAAAATGACCTACTGGAAGAACTATCCGGCATGAGTATGAGCAAGACGGACAGGGCCTCTACGGTAGCTGTGAGGGGTAGGCGATCATCGACAAGAGTGACCTCTATGAGCAAGGGGGTCACAAAGGAGGTTGGCATGTCCATCCTCACATTGAATGTGAGGGGGGCATCCAGGCCTCAGAAGCAGAGAAGAGTGTGGAAGGTAATTGGGGAATGCCAGGCTACTATGTCGTTCATTCTAGAGACAAAAGTCAAATGGTCCATGGAGGAGAGGATGATGGGAGTGTTCCTTGGGGATTGGGGTGTGGAGTCCAATTTGGAACAGGTAGAGGGAGGCCGCATTGCTGTCGGGTGGGATAGAAATGTCTGGGATTTATAGGTGATTCAAGCTACAGATCAGTTGATGGTCATTACCTGCATCAATGCTGGAGGTTTCCATTGTGTGATCATTGTAGTGCATGTTCATAATGATGAAGGGAGAAGAAGGAAATTGTGGGAGTATATCATCATTTGAATTCAAGAACAGGTACCACATCCGGTGGTGGGGGACTTCAACAATGTCCATTGAGCGGGAGAGAAGGTTGGGGTTAAACCTATACTTGATTCTATATTGGGAAGGTTTAATGATATGGTGGATGCGGCCAATTTGGTGGAGCTAAATATGGTAGGGGGCATCATAACTTGGCACAATAAAAGGAGGCTGGAACATAGGATCTCAAGCAACCTGGATACAGGTTTGGTGAATGTTGCGTGGCTGGACACGTTCTCAGAGGCTAAGGTGGTTTTAGGTGGTCACCCCAATAGTGATCATGCTTGGCTTAGGATACCTTTGGCGATTACACATATGAAGAACAGGCCATTCAGGTTTCTAAATTTCTGGGTGGACTGGTCGGGGTTCAAGGAGGTGATGGTTCACACTTGGGCAGAGAGGGTGGATGGAAACCCAATGTTCAGGGTGTCGGAGAAGTTAAAGAGGACCAAGGCTGCTTTGAAAGAATGGGCGGGTGAGTGTTCCAATCTTCCTGTGTTGGTTTAAAAAGTTGTTGATGATTATCGGGTGGTTGCGGAGGATCTTAGGTTGCATCCTGATGATCCAGGGAGTATGAGGAATGAAAAGTGCAAAGCTAAGAGACTGCTACAGCTTGAGAAGGCAGAGGAGCTATACCACTGGCAGAGATAAGTAGGATTCAGTGGATAAATGATGGGGACTGCAATGCAAAAATTTATCACAATGCAACTAAGAAGAATCACATGTGTGACTGCATTCACAGTATGATGAAGGAGGACGGGTCGGTGATGAGGGGTGAACATGAAGTGGCCCAGGAGGCGGTACAATACTTCAAGCAGTTATAAAATAAACAACAGAGAAGTAGTGGGAGTGTGATACTTGATAGAAGGGTTATAGAGGATATGAATAGGGAACTTTGCGGTCCTATTTCAACTAGAGAGATCAAAGAGGTTGTGTTTCCCATTGGTGCGTCCAAAGCTCCGGGACCTGACGGGTTTAATGGAATTTTTTTTTAAGCTTGTTGGGATATTATTGAGGAGGATATGTGTTGTGCGGTAAGGTGTTTTATGGTGGGAGGGAACATGGTAAGGAAGGTTAATCATGCTTTCATTAGGCTGATTCCAAAGAATAATAGGCCGGCTTCAATGACGGACTATAGACCCATAGCCTATTGTACAGTTCTCTACAAAGTCATGGCCAAGTTGTTGGAAGGTAGATTGAAGAGGGTGCTTCATGTGATCATTTCTACCGAGCAACTCGCTTTCATCAAAGATAGATCCTTGGCTGAGGGTGTGCTGCTAGCTAAGGAATTCTTAGAGGACTTCAACTGTAACAGGACCACGAAGAAGGATTGCATCACATTGGATATCACGAAGGCCTATGACCATGTGGATTGGTCTGTCCTATGGAGAATCATGAGTGTGCTTGGTTTCTCAGACAGATGGATCAAAATTATGAGGAAATGTGTGGAATCCACTTCCTTCTCTATTTTGGTCAACATGGTGTCGCATGAGTTGTTTACAATCTCTAATGGTCTAAGGCAGGGGGACCCCCTATCCCCTTTGCTATTTGTTATCACCATGGAATATCTATCACATAGCATTCATCGGGAATAGGACATTGGAAATTTGAAGGTCTTCAAGGTGGGAAGTGTTCCAGTTTGGTCACATATCCTTTTAGCAGACGATGTCATGGTGTTCACTGGCAGACATGTGAAGTATCTCAGCAAGGTGAAGAATATCTTGATCTTTTTTGGAAAGCTGACTGGGTTGTACATCAGCAAAATTAAATCTAGAGTTTTTCTCTCCAAATCTTGTGATCAGAGAAGAGGGAGGCTGAGGAAGGTGGTGGTATCACCAGGGGGTGTTTCTAACAAAGTAATTGGGAATACCTTTATTAGGTGCGTATAGGAATGGCAGACACCATAGCTCTATGATAGATGATCTTAGATGCACAATGGAAAAATGGGTGGGGAACAACATTAATTTCTATTGCTAGTCGGTTAGTTCTGATCAAGGCAGTTCTTTCAACTAAAATTAATTTCTAGTCTCGTCTTACGGAACTACCAAAGTTCATCATTGATAAGGCCAGAAGTATCTTGAGTGGCTTCCTCTGGGGCGGTAAAGGCCACGGTGTGGCTTGGGCCACAGTTGCTAGGACAAGGGAGCAAGGTGGTATGGGGGTGATGGACCCGTAGCTGTTGGCGGATAGATGTACCTATATTTGGATCGATAGATTTCTCACAAAGTCAGGATCGCCATGGGTGAGGTGGATGAGAATGAGATACAGTTCCAGCCTCGATGCTCAGCCTTTGAGGGGTGCCTCTATGGTGTGGAGGCGCATGAACAAGTTGTGGAGTGATGTGAAGAAGGAGTATAGACAGTTAGACAGTAATACTTGGTGTTGTTTGGCTGCCTTTCTCAGGATATAGAGGATGGTCAGACCTCCTATCCCATGGTTCATTGTCATCTGGAAAAATGGTTGGTTCCTAAGTGGAACAGCAACCTTTACATGTGTGTTTTGGGTCGATTGCCTATGGCTGACAGAATGGAGGGATGGGGTCTGGTGGTTGATCAATGTTGCAGGTTGTGCAAGATGGATAATGAATCTCATTGGCACCTCTTCTTTAATTGTGATTTTTCCAAATATATCTGGATACATTTCATCCTAAAGTGTGGCTGGGGGGGGTCACCTCCCTCAAACCTTATGGAGATTTTGGATTGGCTACGGACCAAGATGGCTAGGGATCACGTTTTAGGTTCGTTTGCGAGTTTGGGGTTATCTACGTTGACTTTCCTTATCTAGCAGGAAAGGAATGCCAGAGTACATGGTGGTAGGGAGCTGGACAAGTTCCAGTGTTTTGATGCGCTTACGGATAGACTCCGCTTAGTGTGTAAGGCCAAACATGTGCTCTATAAAGGTTTGAGCCTTATAGTGAAAATCCAATGGGGTTTTTTGTAGTTAGTCACCCCAGGGATTTTGTTGCTTCCCCTTGTATAGCTCAGTATAGGGCTTCTATACTTTTGGTCATAGTATTATTTTACCCGATCCAAAAAAAATCTTATATTTATCACCAACAAGAAATAATTGTATTATATGACTTGTAAACAATAACATGAATTCTTCTTTGTAAAAAATGGCACCGGATAAGGAATGGATTAGACTTTTGACGATAGGCTTGATGATCCATCATATGAAATTGGTGTTGAAGATTTTCTTAACTATGCATGTCAAAAAATTGGTGCAAATAAAATCATATGTTCGTGTGTAAGTTGTGTTAATACTTCTTCTATCCCACGTGATGTGGTGAAAACACACTTGATGGTTTGTGGTATTTTGAGAAGTTATACTCTGTGGTATCATCATGGTGAGACAGGAAATGAAAGTGAGTCTGATTCAGATACTTTAATCAATAACGATGAAGGGGATAATGAAGTAGATGATGAGATGCTAGATCTTCTTGAAGAAATGCACCCTAGTTCACATAATCTTAGAGAGGAATGATGGTGGAATGGGAAATTCCAACCACGTTGATCATGAAGAGGAACCTAATACCGAGGCTAAAAGGTTTTTTAGGTTGCTGAATGACCTCAATCAACCTCTCTATAAGGGATCGAAGGGGTCAAAATTATCTACCTTGGTAAAATTTCTTCATCTCAAGAGACTTGGAAAATGGAGTAATCATTCTTTCAAATTACTACTTGAATTATTAAAAGATGAACTATTCCGAGGTGATTCAACCTTACCTAGCTCTTATTATGAAGCAAAGAAGACAATTAAAGATCTTGGTTGCTCATATGACAAGATAGATGCACGTGTGAATGATTGTATGTTGTTCTGGAAGGAAGATAGTGGCCTTGATAAATGCAAAATTTGCAATACTTCAAGATGGAAGTATGACAAGCACAATGGGGAAGAGAAATTAAAAGCAAATGGCAAGAAAGTACCAGCAAAGATCTTGTGTTACTTCCCAGTAAAGCCCCACCTTCAAAGGTTGTTTATGTCCTCAAAAACATCTTCCCTAATGAGGTGGTATCACGATAAAGAAGATGATGGGAATTTACATCATTCGACTGATTCCTTGGCATGGAAAAAGTTGAATGAGCTTCATGGTACTTTTTCTATAGAGCCCAGGAATGTCAGACTAGGCCTTTCTAGTGATGGTTTTCAACCATTCAACAATTCTAGGTCATCATATAGCACTTGGCCCGTTATTCTTATTTCGTACAACTTGCCTCCTTGGATGTGCATGAAGCAAACAAATCTCATTTTGTCCATGTTGATTCCAGGTCCTGACGGTCCAGGTAATTGCATTGATGTTTATTTGCAACCATTAATAGATGAATTATTGCAGCTTTGGAATAATGGTATATAAACATTTGATGTGACTACACATAAAAATTTTAATCTTCGTGTTGTTGTGTTGTGAACCATCAATGATTTTCCTGCATATGGGATTTTATCTGGATGGAGTACCAAGGGAAAACTTGCTTGCCCGTGTTTCCATAAGGGTACTCATTCGATTAGGCTGGCTAATGGTAGAAAGGAATGCTTTATGGGTCATATGCGTTATTTTCCTTTGGATCATTAGTGGAGAAAGAATAAATATGCACTTGATGGCAAGATCGAGAAGGGCACACCCCCTACACCACTAAGTGGTGATGATGTCCTCATTCAAGTGCAAATTTTTGAAGGGAATGTTCTTAGTAAATGTTCAAAAAAGGTATCTCACAAGAGCAGGGGGATAATTGGAACAAGAAAAGAATTTTCTTTAAGCTTCCATACTGGAAAGATCTATTGATATGACATACTTTAGATGTGATGCACATTGAGAAAAACATATGTGATAGTATTCTTGGAACTCTTATGAATGTGAAGAATAAGACAAAAGATAATTATAACTCTCGTCTAGATTTGCAAGCAATGAATATTAGGCAAGAGTTGCACCCAATGATGATTGGAGGGAAAATAGTGTTGCCTGATGCATCATTCACATTATCTGTAGATGGAAAACTTAGGTTTTTAAGATTTTTAAAGGATCTAAAGGTACTAGATGATTTTTCTTCAAACATTTCCCAGTGTGTGAATCTTAATGAAAACAAACTTTCAAGATTGAAGAGTCATGATCACCATATTTTATTACACCACATACTCCCTCTTGCATTGTGTGGCCTTGTTCCTAAGGATGTTTATGAACCACTTCTTGAGTTGTCGTGTTTCTTCAAGGTTTTGGGAAACAAATGTTTATATATGGGGGATCTGAAGCAAATTGAAGCTCAAATTGCAATTACTCTTTTAAGTTGGAGCAAATTTTCCCACCATCATTTTTTGATGTGATGCTACATTTGCCTATTCATTTATCACATGAGGCTATGTTATGTGGGCTCGTTCATGATCATTGGATGTATTCAATAGAGAGATATTTGTACACATTGAAGTCCTATATTCGCAACAGATGTTGTCCAGAGGGTTCCATAGTAGAAGGCTATATAGAAGAAGAATGCATGAATCTTTGTTCCAGATATTTTCATACTGTAGAGACAAGGTTCAATCATCTTGATAGAAACTATGATGATTATTTCAATGAATGTGCAACATTATCTGTATTTTCATACAAGGGAAGAGGATTAGGATGTGGAACAACAAGGGACCTTGATGTAGTTGAGTGGGAGAAAGCTCATATATACATCTTGAACAATTGTGAGGAAGTTAAGACGTTCATTGAATATGTGATTCTTGAATTGTGTAACTGAGCCATTTGCTGATAGATTTTATATTTTGTTTACTAACTTCATCACATGCATTTTCAATTTATTCTAGAGAATATTATCAAGCTCAAGGAGTTGATCCAGATCAAATATCTATTAAGGATTTAAATGAGGATTTCATAGAATGGTTTAAGATGAAAGTAAGCTGGTCTGATTTGTTCAATTTGGTTTTGTGTACACGCTAATTTGATTTAGTTTTTCTACTAACTATCTTTTTTTAGATTGGAGATCAACATGAGAATGATAAAAGCAAGAAGACTGATGAGTTGCTTTCATTATCACGTGGTCCACTCAAATGTGTGAAATGTTTCTATGGATATGTAGTGAATGGTTATCGGTTCCACACTAAGTCTCATGATGAATGATCAAGGTCACAATGCAGTGGGGTAACCATGTTTGGTGATGATGGTAGTGGAATTAGTAGAGATTACTATGCACAACTGACTGAGATTATATAATTACAATATTTGGGCAGTAAGAGAGTGGTATTATTTCTATGTGATTGGTTGATGTTGCTAAAGGAGTACAGACTGATGTGTATGGATTCACGAGTGTTGATTGCAAGCATATTTGGAAAACTGTTGAGTCATTTATATTAGCAACTCAAGCATCTCAAGTTTTTTATGTGAATGATCAGATTAATAAGGGGTGGCATATTGTGACAAAGATCGATCTAGGGGACAAGTTGGAGCTAGTTGATGATACAAATGATTCACATGATGATCCAATGCTTATTTCATAATGTTAACTAGATTACTATTCCTCTTTAAGTACTTCTAAATGTGTAACAATTATAATAGTCAAACTTATTTGTTCCATATCTCATTACAATGTTATGAGTGAATATGTTTACTTGTGTCAGGATTTTTATTGCCAACCAATGTTTGTGGTGATGCATGTAATGGCGACAAACCTGAAATTAAATGATGTGCTTCTTGTCATTCTTGTGATGGTGTCAACTTAATTATTCCTTTTTACATTCTATGCAATTATAATTTCATTTATACTGATTCATGCAAGCAATTATATTAACAACTAGCTTGATGGTTTTGTATGAAGTTGGTTGCAAGCACATCAAGAAATGGGAAAGATCCAATGGCTAAGTCCAAGGCTAAGAAGTTGATCTCACCACAACAATTGAGTGTAATTGGGAAAGGATGTAATTATGGATTACAAATTAAGAGTCGCTTGTTGAATTGTATAGGAGGTAACAAAAGCCATGGTTACATGGAGTCATGTGATAATCATTTATCCTTTTTGAACAACTTGACTTCCAAACAAAGCAATATTCAGGATCAATCTAGGATGGCTCCCATGTCAAAAGGAATTACTCCTCCACCAACTGAAAATGTTTCTCCACCACAAGCATGTGATGCTCCTCCAACTAAAAATGTTCCTTCCCCATAAACTAAAGTTGATCCTACACCTCTTGAAGAAGTTCCTATTGAACCAGAATAGAACGTGGAGACCGAACTGATGTTCTCTAATGTCGTCAATGATATTTCAATGTGTATGTTCACTTTCCTTTATTCATAATAAGCAGATTCCAGGGCTTGAGTCAAAAATTCCTTAACTTGTTTTATTTATGCCTGCATCATAAATATCCCTTAACTGGATCATGGTTCTGTCTTACTAACTGCCAATGTATTCATAGAAATTTATAAGGGTTACCTTCTAGATAAGGCTTTACAGGATATGGGCCACATGCCCCCCCGAGGCATCATGGGCATTAATCCATCCTAGGTACCGGGTCTGAGAACAGGTTGGAAGGCTTTCAGTGACTCCCAACAACTCCATATTTGCCACATATCACTTAGTATCCAGATGAAGGAATTGCAGACAGATGTATGTCTATTTAAGGATTGGTTTTAGAATTTTTTTTAGGAGTACGAACTGGGTCTATTTGGGTCAGGGTTCACTTCTTATATGTAACACTACATGCTTAAATCTCTGCCTAAGGCACATGAACTCATAAGAAAATAGAAGGATTCATTTTCAAGGGATGAAGGTGTCCTCTAAGGCTGGCCCAGGTGCATAGAATGCATAATATTTGATTGTTATCAAACATTAGGTTATCATAGTGATTGAAAAATATAGGTTTTCTTCTAACATTAGGTTATCATAGTGATTCAAACATAAGGTTTGCTCATACACAATTTATGTCATTTCTGATCAGATCCTTGTTCCCTCTCCTATCACAGACTGTTTTTCTCCTCATCAACCTTTTTAGAATTTTCCTCTACCCCCTTCTGCCGCCTATTCTTTGCCACCTCCACTACCACTACCCCTTTTTCTCTTCCCTCCTTGTAAATTGCAGTAATGAACTGACCTAGTGGGTAATCAGGCTTAAATTAGTTGTGGCACCAATAGGAACCATGACTCGTGCCACCATTGCATGCCCTCATGACTATCATCACAAATTAAAATTAATATTCTAGGATGCCTCATTTTGAAACTTTTGTTCTTTTTTTATAATGAGCTTCTCACATCATCATAATTCGGTTATGATCAGATTGAATTTTGGGAAGATGTTCAAACTTTACACTCTCATAGCGATTCAAAAATATAGGTTTGCTGCTAACACAAATTACCAATATTGTAACATTTTCTTTCTATAAGTAAACATCATTCTAGAGAACCTAATGTTTGATAACCCTACCTTCAGTAATCCTTTCGGCAGGCCAACCTTCATGTGGTTGGAGTGTTTATTGTCAATATATGATGATAAGCTGATATTATAATCTATATATTAGAGTGTCTATTTACTTAAGAATTTTGTCTATGATGCATAATCATTGTGTTAAGGTCATATGCAACTAGATCACTATAAAATGCTATGTGTTTGTTGTGCTATGTGTTTCATAACTACACACATTATATATCTTATACAATACTATGTAATGCTTCTTTATTTTTTATTACTGAATATAGCCAGCGCCACTGAAAAGGAAGTCAGACGTCGAGGACGTAACAAATGTAAAAAAGTGGCTAGACTAAGAGGAGGTGCCAATATAGATGTCACATTCTATCAAGGTTGCCCTATTGGAAAAAATCATAAGGTGTGTAGTAGACATTTGGGTAGGATTATTCGTGATCGGAATATTTGTCCAATCAAAGTGCATTCTTGGAATGAAGTTACAGACAGACAAAAATATCACATGTGGGCTGCAGTTATGGTAATATCTTCTACACTTTATTGTTATCATCATTTGACAAACATCCATGATGCATTGATGTTCTTGTGTAATTAAACATGTATTGGGATAAATTCTCAAATGACCACATGGAGGAACACAAAGCTCACACTTTAGAACACTTGAAAGAAGTATGGATAAAGTGGAGGGCATCAATGCATCAAATTGTCAAGGGTATGACATGCAACAACAACTAATAAAGAAACCTATGGCAATTGAAGTTGATAGTGATTGGGAATGGCTTGTGAAAGAGATTTTTCACAGTGAAAAGTTTATGGTGACCTTTTTATTATAAAACCTTACATCAATTCAAATTATTTGTTCTTATATTTCTTTTTTTTTCTCTATCTATATGCACATTATATTAAATGCAGGCATTGAGTAAGAGAAACTCCATAAACAGAGAAGGGATGAACAATAAGTTACTTCATTGCATTGGTAGCATGCCTCTTAGAGAAATATCATGGAAGAAGGTTGTTTAATTTTCTCTTTATGCTATACTTTGTCTCTAGGTATGCATATAACTTTTTTGTTGTACTATAGGGAGGAAAAGATGGGAACCCACCTAACTTGGGAACAATGTACTTTGAAAGCCACAAGAAGGGTGATACCTTAGCTACTATGGAGTCATCCCAAGTTCATGTAAGTAAGAAAAAAAAATGTTTTCAGTCCCTTAGTTACTAACATAAATTGTTGATTCAGGAAAAAATCATTACCATCCAACAAGTAGAGCCATCCCTTCACCCCGTTGAGGTCGTCGAAAAAGTGTACTGAGAATCAAAGACAAAGAAATATATATCATGTTATGGTGGAGGTGTAAAGCCAAGAGATGTTAGAGGACCATACAAAACAAAGAATGCCTTACTTGATGAACTCAAAGCAAAAGACCAAGCATTGAAAGACAAGGAGGAAGCTTTGAAAGTTCAAGAGAAAGCTCTTAAAATAGTTGAAGATGGAAAGCGTTCCACACAAAAACATTTGGAAAATGTGGAAAATGTACTAGATAGGATAATCATCAATCAAAAATTTCATGAACTTTTGGATTTTAGTGAGGATGATGATAGTTGTGCCTTTTCTCCAGCTATTTCAGATGATGATACCTCAAATTAGTTATGAGGTCAGTTCACTAATTGACGATGTTTCTTATTACCATTGTATTCTTTATAGTTTATATATTTGCATATCATAGTTTTCTATTACACATATATATTGGTGAAATGAAACTAAATGTTTTATTATTTTATCTTGTAGGAATTGGAGTCTCCAATTCTATTAACCATTTCGATCCCATCATGTGGTTAAGCTGGAACATTAGGCTATCAAGGAAGAACTTGTTAATATTTATATTTCATTGTTGTTTATATTTCTTGTTCTAGACATTCTCCACCTTTTCTTATGAATAAAATGTACTAGTGTTGCTCTGAGTACAAGTTGCTCTAAGTACAACTAATAGTTGGATAAAAAATATATTTGTGTTGCTCAGCTATGATGTAGCTAATTTACTAGACTGGTTTGGTGAAGTTTTATTGAGAAAATCAATTATATCTTTTATAAGTATAACACTGGTTTATTTCTATATATGTTGGGTTTATAGGCCCCGCACTTGGTCATGTGGGAGGTGGCCAATGATAGTGATGTTTAGATTGTGGTTAAGCTAATTCCATAGTATGAATGTGGTTGTATGTAATAACCTCATTTTCTAAACCAAGATTTGTAAATCTCCTTTTAAAAGATAAAATCAATGGTTGATTATTTGTTTGAAATGAATGGTTTTCATTCCTAATATCCTTGTTTGTTTTCTTTGTGGGCTTTACTGGATATTAAGCCCAATTGAAATAAAAAGAAAAGAAAAGGAAAAGGAATTTGTTTGAATAAAGGGATAAATAAGAAAAGGGATAAAAGAATAAGAGGAAAGGGCAAGGAAATATTTCCCAAGGTGAGATTTTGTCCCTTTAAGGTTCCTTGAGGTCTAAGGAATCTAAGATGATAATTTAATGGCAAGGGAAAAAGAAAATTTGTGAAAAATGTATATAATAAAGTGATGACTTGAAACTAAATAAAAGGACCCGATTTCTTTAGATAATAATCCCAAATTTAGCATGATGAAAGATTAAGACTTTAATGAGTTTTCCTTAAAATTTGAGATAAAAAGGAGCTACGGATTAGGAGTTATGATTTTCTCAAATTATCTTCTAATATATGGTTTTATCTTGAAAATAGGAAATATTTTCCTTTTTGGTTGAGTGTGAGGGATGAGGGTTGTTGGATCTTGATCCAACGAGCGCTGCTCATCGTCCAGTTCCAAAGGAACTAGGACTCTGGCCGAGTTACAGAGGGACTTTCCCCCTTGATTTCCTCTTGACCCAGTGCATGTGCACTCATGGAAATAATTCCATTGAGTCTAGGAGAGGTTCGCGAACCCTCTCGACCCTGGATTGGGGATCTCTCGAAGCCTCTAGGAGAAATGCCCAATTGGCCTGAGGAACAGGTGGCAGCGGGGTTGTGAAACCCTAAGAGGACCTTCCCAAATCCTATAAAAGGACCCCCACTCGATTCCTCACCCCACAACGATCACGAATGGCTGCCTCGCGAGCCTCGACCCCCTCTCTGCCTCTGGATTGCTCTCGCTCTGACGACAACTCTGCCGCGGTGCGGCCGCAGCCTCACATGAAGAGAAGGATGAAGATGACGCACAGTAACCGTCAGATAGCGTTCCACGGTAGTCCACGTGCTGATCCTAAAAGACACTAGAGGGGGTGAATAGGGTTTTATAAAGATTTTAAAATTAATCAACCAAATAATCACAATTGAAATTTTGAGAAGGAGACACGATGTTTAGAGTGGTTCCACCCTTAGCAAAAACTAAGGGAGTTAGTCCACTACCCAATTGCTTCCAATTGGGATTTTGAAAGCACTTGTATTTTATTACCTCGCAAGGATGTTACATACGATACAAATACCTTCACCCTTAGGATAGCCTTCACCTAGAAGTAGTCTCACCAACCTTGAAGAAGCCTTCCTTGAAGTAACTCCAAGCTCCCCATTGAAGTAGCCTTCCTCTTGAAGTAGCTTCCTGTTGAGACAGCCTTCTTGAAGCAATCATAAGTTAGCCGAGCTACCTTCTCCACTAGAAGAAGCTCATACAACCTCCTTTATGCAACCTCCAACCTAGGAGTAGCAAAGGAGAACCAATGCAATAAAAATGAACAAGAAAGAAACAGGAAAGTACAACTTTACCAATGTAGCACAAGGCTTGAATCTTATATCAAGTGTTTGTTCTCCTAACTAAAGTGGATGAACGTGAATGTATAGCGGATAGGAGATATCAGCCTATAGGACACGAATTCACAGTTTGTGGAAATGTTTTGCAAGTGAAAGCTTTGCTAATGGCTTGCTACAATGTGATCTCAAGTGAATTGCATATGCAAGTTGTGCTTTGAGGTGTCCTATGGCTATCCTATTTATAGGAGTGGTTTGTTAATGCTTGGGGACATTCTAAACACCTTCTAGGGTGTTCTTAGTGCTCAACTAGCCATTAAGTGTCCACTAATTGCATTTGCAACGGCTAGTTAATTAATTCAGAAAAGTGCAGATAGAAACCTTCTCGGTCAAGAAGTTTGTCGACCGAGTGTCTCTCAGTTGAGGAATTTGTCGATCGAGGGTCAGTCTAGAGCAACGTTCAACTCAACTCCCAACCACTTTTTCCCACTAACTCTAACATCTATAGAACTAAGTCTAATGGCTATAGAACCTATTCGAGACACAATCTCGATTGAAGTAAAGTTCGACCGAGCCTTTCTCTCTGATGGCTTTTAGTAGGTTTTGCAAAGATGTTCGTTTTTTAGACTTGGGAGTTTCTCGGTCGAGAAAATGTTCGACCGAAAGTATCTCAGTCGAGAAGTGTGTCGACCGAGACCAACTCTGCTTCAAAACTTTAACTCATATGCTAAGTGTAAGAAATGAATGTGTAATTGTGATGCTCACTTAGGGATGACCTATCTAAGTGTTGTGTGTGGATAGGGAAGATCTAAATGCTTGATTTACATGATATCTAAGTACTTGTACATTATAAAATTGTACAAGTTTTTACATTGATTACAATCATGAAAATAAAGCAATTTTAGCAAATTGATCTTCTAAGTCCTCACTATCCACCACCTCATATGCTTGTCCTTGAAACACTCAAATAGCAAGTTAAAACCATAAGAAATAAATGTTTGTCATCATCAAAACAAAGGGATTTATAATAATGTCCAATTTAGCCAACAATCTCCCCCTTTTTGAAGATGGCAAACATTTCCAATATAAATCAAAGTAATGTAAATCATATAAGTTTCATACCTGAAATTTCCTTTGCATGTATTCTCTTATTCAAACAATATCATTTTTAAAACCAAGAGATTATGAAACTCTTTTCTTTTGATTTATATTGTTTCTCCCCCTTTGTCATTTCAAAAAGATATCCAATATAATCAAGACTTTTATTATTCCCCCTTAATTGTATTCTTTGATGCTCCCCCTTAATAAGATAATTTGATACTCATTACAAAACACTTATTTTTATGTCAAATTTAGCCACAATTTATTTCTCAATCATTTGCAAAGGATGTTAAGCCTTGAAATGATATGAGATCCTTTTAGATTCATGGCATATGTGTTTTGATTTCTCATCCATTTTACAAGGGATGTTAAGCCCTAAAAATGATATGAGATCCATTTAGGCTCATGATGGATACATATATTGATTTCTCATCCATTTTACAAGGGATGTTAAGCCCTAAAAATGACATGAGAATCCTTTAAGCTCATGAATATATTAATAGTTTCTCAACCATTAACAAGGGATGTTAATCCCTGAAATGATATGAGATTCTTTTAAGCTTATAGTAGAATCAATAAATGTATCTCTAACCATATACACAGGATGTTAAGCCCTAATTTGTTTACAGAATTCCATTAAGGACATTATATTCATAAATATTGTAGGCTCCTTTATTTTTATATACAAGATTACTTTAAAGATACTAGGATCATAACTAGTTTCAAATTTTCTTTATGATGTTTACAAATTTTTGTGAACTCCTTCTTAATCTTATAGTCAATATAGTTTGTGTGAGCTCCCCATTAATCTTATAATCAAGATAATTTAAGGATTCTAAGTTCATAATAAGCATTAGATCATAATAAGTTAACCTTTTATGAGAGCTATGCACTAAAATCTTGTTTTCAATATACTAAGATTGAGTGCAAGGAAATGATTTACAATTAAGCATTTTGTCAAGCTTATTTTAGGTCGACCTTGACTTCGACTAGGGCGCCCCTAGGTTGATTTTTATTTTGACCGAGAGGAAATTTCTACAAATTTTCCAGTTTAAGCATTCACAATGATCCACTTGATTTAATATGTGAAACATAGCTTGCAGAGTATCGTATAAAAAGTATTCATGTATAACAAGGATAATATCATTTTCCATAAGCTAAGCACAAGATAATCATTTAACTAATATGTCAAGATGCATTTGTGCCATAGAGATTTACCTTAATGCAGAGATGGCATTTTCAATGATAACATCATCTTTATGTGAAATGAGCTAAATCACTATGATCATTTTTAAAACAATATCCATTCATGGTTTATATAGATCAAAGATTATTTTAAGCAAACCAAGTAAAAGATGAAGCACAATGATCATGATGAAACAATAAAGGAATATCCATAACACAATGATCATGATCATTTAAAAGAAAATTTCAAGACACATGGTTTCTATATAGATAGACCAAGGAATACTTAGGACAAACCATGTGGATTATAGTAATTTCCTTGATTAAATCAACATGGTTCATAATTTTCAGTTTTAAGCCAAACAATGTAGGAGATGAACCAAAATAATCTCATGAGAACCAAATCCATGATTTTCTTGATTAAACTTACTCAAATCATCACATTTTTCAGTTTTAAGACAAAGCAATATCTTTTTCTTGATCAATCATGGTTCATCAATTTTAAAATTTAAGACAAATTGTGTACATGAACATGCTTAATCATTTCAAGAGAAATAGAAATTTAGGGTTTTACAATGTGTGCATTAATTTTAAGAAAACATTTCCTATTTATATTTGCATATAGTTTTGATCACATAATTAGTAAAATTACATCATCTTTAATAAGGATATCATATAGATCATGATGCAAATTATCAATATGTGATTTGAAAGTTGTCTCCAAGATTTATGATTCATTCATAATTTCCAATCAATTTTCATTTATACCAAATTTATAGCAAGTTTATAGAAAAATGAACCAGTTGAACAAGTTTTCTAGAACCTTATTCAGTTGAAAAATACTTCGGCCAAAAATAATTCGGTCAAGAAAGAGTTCGACCGAGAGTGTCTCTGCAGATTTTATTCAGCAATTTGTTTGTTTAAGTTATGGGTTGAATTACTTTGATTTCTTTTGTTATTCTATTATATTAAGTTGTGATAGACATAAGGATGTTCAAATCAATATTATTGGTCATATCTCAACTTGATTAATTCATATTTATTTAGTTTGGGGGGTTTGGAACCCATACCAACTCAACATCCTTTTTCTTGTAAGGACATGAAAAAGAATTGTGTCCAAGACGCAGGCAATAGTGACAACAAATGGAATCAATTTCATTTCTTTTTATAGGACTTTGAGTTGAGTTGTTCTAGGGTACATACATAATTTTGGTCTTGGGTGCATGAGTTCTCCTACGTTTAAGTTGATAAAAGTTTTCCTTTAGAACATATCCTAAACCTCTTCTTCCAGTATAACCAAAACAATATTTTAGAATCTTATCAAGAATACCATTATTTCTCAAGCCACTAATTTCTTTTTGTAATTTAGCAATCTCATCCATTCTCTTTTTAACATTTAAATTTGCTTGCTCTAGATTAGACAACAAACTATCTCTTTCTTTCATAATAGCATCATAATCTAAATGAGTACACAAAACAGGTTGTTTTTGAAGATCATTTACTTGAGCTTGCAAGTTAATCTTATCTTGAGAAAGGAGATTGCAACTTGATTCTATTGATTTTAGCTTAATATCATGGTCTTTGATGGTTAAGTTTAATGTGTTTTTAAGATCTTCATTTTCAGATGTAAGAACAAGAAGTTTAGCATGTAGATCATCATTTACTTTAGTCGATTTCTTTAATTTATTCTTACAATCAATATACTTATCATGTGTTTCTTGAAGGCTAGCAATTAAATCTTCTTTTGATAAATGAAACAGACTTACCTCTTGTTCTTCTTCATTTGTAGTAGTAACGAAGCATTGTACCTCTTTATGCATCTCTTCTTTCTTTGACTTCCTTGGACAACTAAGTGTTGTGTGTCCCATTCCTAAACACCAGCTATAGCTTGTTGAAGGTCGGTCCAAGTTTCTCCTTTGATTGAGGTTGTAGACACCACCACCCTCCATCTTCAAGACTCGATTAGAGCTCCTTGAAGCCTACTCTAATACCAATTGAAAGACACTATAGGGGGTGAATAGGGTTTTATAAAGATTTTAAAATTAATTCAACCAAACAACCACAATTGAAATTTGGATAAGGAGACACGGTGTTTAGAGTGGTTCCACCCTTAGCAAAAACTAAGGGAGTCATTCCACCACCCAATTGTTTCCAATTGGGATTTTGAAAGCACTTGTATTTTATTTCCTCGCAAGGATGTTACATAAGATACAAATACCTTCACCCTTAGGATAGCCTTCACCTAGAAGTAGTCTCACCAACCTTGAAGCAGCCTTCCTTGAAGTAACTCCAAGCTCCCCCTTGAAGTAGCCTTCCTCTTGAAGTAGCTTCCCATTGAGACAGCCTTATTGAAGTAATCCTAAGTCATCCGAGCTACCTTCTCCACTAGAAGAAGCTCATACAACCTCCTTTCCACAACCTCCAACCTAGGAGTAGCAAAGGAGAACCAAAGCAATAAAAAGGGACAAGAAAGAAACATGAAAGTACAACTTTACCAATGTAGCACAAGGCTTGAATCCTATATCAAGCCTTTGATCTCCTAACCAAAATGGATGAACGTGAATGTATAGTGGATAGGAGATATCAGCCTATAAGACATGAATTCACAGCTTGTGGAAATGTTTTGCAAGTGAAAGCTTTGCTAATGGCTTGCTACAATGTGATCTCAAGTGAATTGCATATGCAAGTTGTGCTTTGAGGTGCCCTATGGCTGTCCTATTTATAGGAGTGGTTTGCTAATGCTTGGGGACATTCTAGACACCTTATAGGGTGTTCTTAATGCTCAACTAGTCGTTAAGTGTCCACTAATTGCATCTGCAATGGCTAGTTAATTAATTCAGAAAAGTGCAGATAGAAACCTTCTTGTTTGAGAAGTTTGTCGACCGAGTGTCTCTCGGTCGAGGAATTTGTCGACCGAGGGTCAGTCTAGAGCAACGTTCAGCTCAACTCCCAACCACTTTTTCCCACTAACTCTAACAGCTATAGAACTAAGTCTAACGGCTATAGAACCTGCTCGAGACACAGTCTCGGTCAAAGTAAAGTTCGACCGAGCCTTTCTCTCTGATGGCTTTTAGTGGGTTTTGCAAAGATGTTCATGCTTTAGACTTGGGAGTTTCTCGGTCAAGAAAATGTTTGACCGGAAGTATCTCGGTCGAGAAGTGTGTCGACCGAGACCAACTCCATTTCAAAACTTTAACTCATATGCTAAGTGTAAGAAATGAATGTGTGATTGTGATGCTCACTTAGGGATGACCTATCTAAGTGTTGTGTGTGGATAGGGAAGATCTAAACGCTTGATTTACATGATATCTAAGTACATGTACATTATAAACTTGTACAAGTTTTTACATTGATTACAATCATGAAAATAAAGCAATTTTAGCAAATTGATCTTCCAAGTCTTCGCTATCCACCACCTCATATGTTTGTCCCTGAAAAACTCAAATAGCAAGTTAAAACCATAAGAAAGAAATGTTTGTCATCATCAAAACAAAAGGATTTATAATAATGTCCAATTTAGCCAACAGATCCAATACTCCAAGGCCAAGTTGGGTCCTTAAGCCGCACGTGACGTGAGACGTCAGATTAGAAGGAGGATCACCGGACCATTGATTGAGCGGCCCCGAATTTTTGGTAAATCGCTCTCTCTAACTGAAATTCCAGAAAAATGCTTTTTCTTGCAAAATTCATAGAAATCACTAGAATCTCAGATTAACAAACTTAATACATGAAAGTTGATCAGAAAAATGTGATTAATAAGATAAAAATAGTTTGAAAGCCTAAATCTATCCCTTTTAACAAAAGTATATTATTTTGATGAAAAAGGTATTAATTTTTTATTAGAAACCCTAATTGATGATAAAGGATAGATTTAATAGTGCAAATAAGTTAATTCGAGCATTGTTAAATTGTTTAATGATGAAAAATGAATTTTAACCTATTTTGAAGATGAAATTGCAAGATTTAGGGTTTTAAATCTAATATGATGATTAATATCCTTAGAAACCCTAAATAGGGGAAAAAGGAAAGAAAAGTGCCTTTAACCCGAAATTAGGGTTATATGTTGTTAAAATTTAACCTTAATATCTTTCATGAGGAGTAGATGAGATAATTAGGGTTTGTGAGTAATTTTATAAAATTAAGGGTTTAAAACAACAAAAATAAAGTGAAACCCTAATTGTAATCAAAACCCTAAAAAGGATTGGTAACCCTAGGAAACAACTAGGATTAATAGACCTTCACGGCCTGATCAATGATAGGAAAAAAATTGGATGCATATTTCAAGATCAACTTGTGTGCTTGCTTGTTTACTGGATTCCTTGATTAGTTGGATTATTCTACACTCAAGTCAGCCTGACAGATATGTGATTAATTATGGTTAATCACATTAGTTTCCTGAAGGTTTTTCAAATGATTAATCACATTGAATGCAACCTACCAGTTTGGATGTTCATACTTGCAAATCATAAAGTCACTATGATTATCAAAATTATAATATAAGTGTATATTCTCGCACCTACATGCCACCCTAATGGATGATTCAAAAAGGTCAAGCCTAGGAGGGAAGACCCATGGGTATAATGAGTGGTGACCCCAGACACCAAGCTCGGGATTGAGAAGGTGATCTTTGTTGCATGACTAATGGGCACCATGAGAGGTGACCCCAGGCACCAAGCTCAGGATTGAGAAGGTGGCCTTAAGTCAATGGAAAAAGAGAAACCCTAAAGAGGGTATTCCAGGGTTAGGGATAAGCGGTGGAGAATGTCACATTGAAAGCGTAAATTGGCTTGTTAATTAACTTGATTGTGATATTTAGATTGTTAGCCATATTTGTGAAATTTTGGTTGTCCCCACATACCGGCATATTCCTATATGCTGACCGATGTTTTGTTTGTCAGCATTTTAGGTGCAACTCTGCAAAGAACAAACAGTAAAGTGACACATTGCGAAAATAAGAAATAAAGTGCAAGGAGGATTAGATAGAGTAGATTCAAGCTGTAGATAGAAGTAGATTTCCAAAGTTTTTAAAAGGTAGGCAAAGTTTTATTGTATACCTGATTTCAATTTAGTTGGTAGAATTTCATAATTATTATTGATTAATGGTCAAATCTTTGATCCGGTTTATTGGGATAAAGACTTTGACCTCTTGATCTCCCTTAAGTGGGGGTTACCGAGAGGCGGGGTCATTACATTTGGTATCAGAGCATCGATTCTTCATTTAATCTTTAGTAATTATTAAATTTTACAAATTTCGTAGAACCGAGGGAGTTATTAGAGGATTTTTTAAAGACAAAGGTGTCTAGAAAAGGATCACGTTCGGGGGCTGGCAATATTTTCCTCCGCACTACTAGTCAGAATACGAGGACTCCTGGATCTGTGTGACTTCCTGGCCAATGTATCAGGACTTGACTCAAAATTAGATACCTTTAGGACTATCTCATCTTGTTCATCCCTTGTCAACTCAAATGTTGTTAAGGATTTTAAGGATTAGGGTTTACTCTCTCTTCCTCGCCCTCTTGAGGTATGGGTAAGGTTGATAAGGTTTAAGGAATCCTCCACCAAATTAATAAAAGATACATAATTAAGATGTCACCGACATAAGTATAATTAGTTAAGTATAGACTGAAGGTCTTTCTGTGTGCTTATGTAGATGGCTCGTACAAAGATCGTTGCTATCCTGGTTGCCGGAAATGGTGGTGGGCCTCCCCACAAGAATAAGGGGTCTTCTGAGAAGAGGAAGCAGATTCGTGGTGGTGAATCCTCAAATAAGAGGAAGAGACCTGAAGAAACTACACATGAGGTCCCCAACCCTGACCCGATACCCTTCAGCAATCTTAAACAAGAGGAGGGACAGGGATACGAAGAGCAACATGTGTAAAAGGAGGAAGCCCAGATGGAGGAGCACCAGTCTGGTGGTCTGGAATCGACTATGGTGGTTCACATTACAGATGTGGTTTGGATGGAGCAGCAAAAATGGCTGACTGAGGCTATCTGGTCCCTAGCCCTCAGGGACATAGCTAGAGATGAGAATGGTGAGCCACTTCCTATTTTTCCTCCACTGGGAGCCACCATCTTGGACTTCATCAAGCTGAACATTGAGAAGTTCTGGGGAGAAGATAAGTCTGAAGTGGTCGACAAGACGGAGGCCTGGCTGCTTGCAGTCGAGAATGGATTTTGTATGCTCGAGGTGCATCCAAACAAGAAGGTTCTCTTTGCTGCTCACCTCTTGGAAGGTGCAGCCAAGATATGGTGGGAGAACCATATCATGGGGAGAGACCTAAGCAAAGAACCAATGGCATGGACCAATTTCAAGACCATCTTCACCACCAGATTCATCCCCGTCTCAACTAAGAAGGAGAAGGAAAGAGAGTTCACCAGCATGACTCAAGGAAGCTCATCAGTTGCAGACTTTGGTCACAAGTTCCACATCCTGGAATGTTTCGGACACATGATGGATGAAGAGAGGAGGGTGGACCACTTCATAGAGCGTCTTCACCATGCCATCAAGCCTCATGTGATGGCTAGTAAGTCGAAGACCTTCTCTGAAGCCTACAACACTGGCTTGGACATGGAAAGGATAGTGATGCCTGCACAAAATCCCTCCAGAGGATACCTGGGTTTCACTGAAGGATCTCAAGGGTAGAAGAATGAACACAAGAAGGGGCAAGCGTGCAACCACAACAAAATCAAGCATGGACACAAAGGCAAGCCTCTTAATCGCCTCCAGCAGTGTCGCACCTGCAGACAGACACATCCAGGGAAGTGTCGCTTTGAGAAGAAGGTGTTTTTCTGATGTCAGCAAGAGGGACACTTCATCGCCAACTACCCTGAGCCCGACCCAAGATGACCTTTAGGGTCACAACCAGTGGCAGCACAACCAGTGGCTGCAACACCCCCAGCAGGAGCACCAGCCACAGCACCCCCAACTGGAGAGAGGAGACAAGCTAGAGTGTTCGCCAACGACAATGAAGAAGCTCAGGCGAATGCTAATAGGCTAATTGAGGGTAATAACCCCTAGAGTTTTCCTTTTAGTTTAGTAGATCATGTAATAACTTTCTGACATGGTATGAACTATGTAGGCTTGTTGGAAGTCATGGGATAAAATGTAAAAGCACTTTTTGATTTTGGTTCTACTAATACTTTTATTTTGAGAAATTTGGCAACTATGCTTGGTTTGGACATCAAGGATTTAGGGTATGTTTTGGATGTCACCACCCTGAGTGGTCATATCTATACATCTCTTTTGAAAACCCCTATCTTGCCAGTTAAGTATCTGAATCATGAGCTTCCCACTAACTTCATCCTTCTCAATATAAATGATTTTGATGTAATCATCGGTATGGATTGGCTTTCCACCTACAAAGCCCAGATTGACTGTAGAGAGAAGAAAATTCTTATTAGGAAAACCGTACATCCACACTTCACCATTCAAGGAAGGAAGGATGTGATGACCAGCCTTTATGTGTCCGCCTTGAAAGTTGAGCGGATGATATCCAAGGGTTGTCGAGCCTACCTAGCCATAGTTACCAAACTTGAGGTTAAGGGGCGATCCTTAGAGGAGATAGAGGTGGTTTGGGAGTATGCAGATGTGTTTCTAGATGATCTACTAGGGATTCCCCCTGAGAGGGAGGTAGATTTCTCCATCGAGTTAGCTCTTGGGACTAACCCTATATCTAAGGCACCCTATAGAATGGCCCCTGTAGAGTTGCTTGAGTTGAAAACCCAGTTACAGGAGTTGTTGGATAAGGGTTTTATCTGTCCCAGTACATCGCCTTGGGGAGCACCAGTCCTCTTTGTGAAGAAGAAGGATGAGTCACTTCGGATGTGTATTGACTATTGGATGATCAACGAGGCAACCATTAAGAACAAGTATCCCTTACCTAGAATAGATGACCTGTTCGACCAACTCAAATCAGCTTGAGTATTTTCCAAGATCGATTTGAGGTCAGGATACCACCAGGTGAGAGTAAGAAGTGAGGATATACCTAAAATAGCTTTCTGAACCTGATATGGCCACTATGAGTTCGTGGCCATGCTGTTTGGATTATCCAATGCATCTAGTGTCTTTATGAATCTCATGAACAGTGTGTTCCAGCCTTTCCTTGACTCTTTTGTGATAGTGTTCATAGACGACATTTTGGTGTATTCTGATGACATATCCCAACACTGTGACCACCTGGGTAGAGTCCTTGATATCATGAGAAAGCATAAGTTTTTCGGAAAGTTCTTGAAATGTGAGTTTTGGATAGACCAAGTCATGTTCCTTGGACACATCATCTCAGGAGGAATGATCGTCATAGATCCAACCAAAGTATTGATAGTTCGAGACTGGCTGGCACCAAAGAACCCCTCTGAGATTTGCAGCTTCTTGGGGTTGGCCGGATACTACCGTCGCTTCATCAAGGATTTCATAAAGATTGCTTTGCCGTTGACCAAGTTAACCTGGAAGGATGTGAAGTTCATGTGGTCTGACATATGTGAAGCTCGCTTCTAGGAGTTGAAGGAGAAGCTGACCACCGCCCCTGTGTTGACTCTACCTTCTGGCAATGAGGGTTTCATGATATTCACCAATGCTTCCAAGATGGGACTTGGCTGCGTGTTGGAACAGAATCAGCATGTGGTTGCATATGATTTTCGACGGCTCAAACCCACTGAGGTGAATTACCCAACACATGACCTAGAGTTAGCTGCTATCATCCATGCCTTGAAGATATGGCGGCATTACCTATACGGTGCTACCTTCGATATCTTCACTGACCATAAGATCTTAAAACATCTGTTGACACAGAGAGAGATGAACCTACGACAGCGACGATGGATGGAGTATATGAAGGATTACAACTTCACCATCGCCTATCATCCAGGTAAGGTGAATGTCGTAGCAGATGCCTTGAGTCAAAAATAGCTCAGGTGTGTAGCTATTTTGTCCAGTCAATGGAAGAATTTGGAGGAGCTGGTGGAGTGGACTCCACAACTGGTTGAAGATTGAGTTTGATTAGCTAATATCCAGATCCAATCCAAGTTGGTAAGTGAGATTGTAGCAGCACAGTTGACCAGTGAAGAGCTCGACAAGATGAAAGGTTTGATGATGAAGCCCCAGACTCATCTATCCATGGGAGTAGATGGAGGAATCAGGTTTGAGAATCGTATATGGGTTCCGGTGGATTCATCAATAAAGGAACGTATCCTGCAAGAGGATCATGGATCCAAATACACAGTGCATCTAGGAACTACTAAGATGTTTAAGGACCTACAGAGGTTTTTCTGGTGGCCTGGAATGAAAAGAAACATTGCGGCATGTGTGTCCAGCTATTTTACGTGCCATATGGTCAAGGCTATGATAACCTCCCATTTTGTGACTTATCTTATTAGTTCTCCTTAATTTTCCATACTCTTTCTTAGATAAATTAGATAGAATCATTAACTTTTTACTTTATTGCTGATATACCAATAAACTAACTTCTCTTCTTTATCATTACAGGAAAACACAAAAAAATTACAAAGACTCCATATGGTCCCAAGACCGCATGAAGGCCATACGGTCCCAAGACCGCATGAAGGACATACGGTCCCAAGACCGCATGAAGGACATACAGTCCCAAGACCGCATGAAGGCCATACGGTCCCAAGACCGCATGAAGGCCATACGGTCCCAAGACCGCATGAAGGTCATACGGTCCCAAGACCGCATGAAGGCCATACGGTCCCAAGACTGCATGAAGGCCATACGGTCCCAAGACCGCATGAAGGTCATACGGTCCCAAGACCGCATGAAGGCCATACAATCCCAAGACCGCATGAAGGCCATACGGTCCCAAGACCGCATGTTGGTATGTATTCCATGAGAGCCAATCATGTGATGATTGGTGGGATACATTAAGATTGATTTGATAAACATCAAAGGCAAGCTTCCAATTCACTCTGGTTCATTCATATGAGATAGTGATAGAACAGATTGAATGTCTAGAGAATGACAATACTCAATGACGTATGCTTTCAGGTTGAGGACCTGAATGATGAGATCATACGGATGCTAAGAGTTTGTACATTCTTGATATGTCCCTAGTCGGATGTCATTGTGGAAGGTAGATAGACAGCAATGACACACAAGACTAGATTGTGGTGTTGGTTGATGACAGAATCTCATTAGTCATGATATAGAGATATCAAACCAAACACATAGGTACTTGTTAGAGAAAAAGTGTATCGGACAGACCCACCGTGAGTTTGACACATGGAACCATGAGATGGTAGTCACAGTCAGTACTCACAGTGATGGTGGTGAGTGTGATTCTTAGACCTGAACTCACTACACTCAACACATGTCGTTGGGCACACTTTGACATCATCAAACGCAGTCCTGAAACATGGGTTGTTATAAAGGTGATGATTGGGTGGCTTTGACACATGGGGCTTTTGAGGGGTGAGTGATAGATATGGGATTTGTCCCTCCTGAGGGAGTTTGATATCCAAGGCCACTTGATGAGTATGATTGAGATAGGTGTGTGCACGCATGTGTGAATCAGTATGTGATATTGATTTCATACATATCTCCTTCAATCTACTCTGAGATCAAGAAAGTGAATGAACTTTGACAGGATGACTGTTCCATGCCTTGAGTTCATTCGGGATATCAGTGACAAAGGAATTATACATTCGTTGTAACACCATTCACGGATTGTAGGATGAAAGTTGTTCTCCAACTTTCTACTTTCACTTGGGTAGCACTGATGTGTGACTAGGCACCGCTCTTTTCTTGTGAAGTCATAAGTGTTATGAACTTTCACTGCCAACGTGAAATGGACCTGCAGGGTCACACACATAGGATTTAACCTGGAAGAGGAGTTTTGTCCACAAAGTAATGTTTAGATTGATTACTAAAGGAGTTTAGTAGTTCAATTAAATACTCAATCAGTCGATGGCTCAATATTGTATGGTTCAAGGTGTTGGACGCATTGATTGGAGTATCAGATTGATTGAAATCGCATTTGACTGATTTTGCCCGACCTATGCTCCCAACCGATCGGTTCATGTGATGAACCGGTCGGCTGAGGTTGCTGAACCGGTCGGTTGGAGTGTCCAGGCCGATCGGCTCATGCCCAGGTTGAGATGACCGGTTCAAGATTTGAACCGATCGGCTCAACTGGTGCAACCGACCAGTTGGGAAAGTCATGTCGGCAAGAATTTTCCTTTCGTTTCAAATTGCCCAATTCGATTGGGAATAATATTGGTATTCGATACCAATTGGGAAAGAAACAAGGAAAGTCTTTTTGAGCTGGATTAGGACCATGAACCGATCGGTTCAGGGAACCAACTAATCGGTTGGAGTGCCCCAAACGATCGGCTCAGGTCCAACTGATCGGTTCAATGGCCGAACCGATCGGTTCAGTTGTGAACCGATCATTTCAAGTTGCGAACCGGTTGCTTTTTGTGGAAAATTCTCGAACCCTTCTACTCCTGCTTTAGTCCCGCATTGCCCGAGATGGAGAACCCTGTCCCATGACTCTCCTATATATATAGGGGTATTGGGGGCTTCTCAAAGTACAGCTCAGTGCAACCAGTTGCTCTGCAAGTTGTCGTTCTCTCTGGTTTTGGTAACCGTGAGAGAGCCCGAGCAAGTGCTTCCCTCAAAAGGGAGGTGCAGCAAGGGAAGGACAACTGCAGTTGCAACAGGAGGTAGGAGAGCATGTTGGAGACTAGTACGTCAACAGGAGGGTGCGACTCCTTCCACTTCCTTGTGGGACAAGGAGTGTGGAGTTCCAGGTGGTCCGTGTGGACTACTATAGAGGCGGGAGGACACTGCCGCTTAGGAGGACAACTGTCATCCGACAGTCCGGTTCGAGTAGGAGTTGTCAGTCCCGGTGTGACCAGGAGCTGCACAGACACCGTCGAAGTCCGGAGTTGAAGACCGTGCATTGCACGAGGTATTGTCGCCGAGCAAGCCTCGGGACAAGGTATGATTCCGCAAACCATCCTTTCCTATTATATAGATGTTGATGTGTTTCCTCGGTATGGGTTGGGGAGAAAATTTTTGTTTCCGCTTCCTTCTCTGTCTCCCCTAAAACCCTACAGTGGTATCAGAGCCACGTCAACTGCTCTATATTTTTGGAATATCGATATGATCGATTTTGGTTTGTCGCCTTTATTTATTGCATGCGATGCGAATAATATTGGCTTTATGCATGTCCAATCCTAAATCCACAAATCCCAAATTACATATATGATATGTATTATTAATGCACTCGATACGCGTCGCCCTTAAATGAGTTTTGTGGTGGATGTGTGTAGCGTGATTATGGCCTATAAACCCCTATCTGTGTGTGGTTGTTTGTGGTTGCTTGCATCTCGGTCTGCGCACCGATCTTCCCTCTCTTATTCCTGATGTAACTCAAAATAATTCGAGATTCTTCCTACCTTTGCTCCCCCCGAATGTAAATTGGGGTTTCTCCTTTAAAGCAATGTAATAAATAGAATAGGATTTTATTTCCTGTTATGTCAAAGACCGGCGGATACCAAGATGACTGCTCAGACAGTCGGTTCAAGGAGTGAACCGATCGGTTGACCTTCCAGACGGTCAGTTCAAGGAGTGAACCGATCGGTTGATGACCGGTTCGAGGAGCGAGACGAGCAGGTGGCGGACATGACGAGATGCACGATGACCAGGCGAATCGATCGGTTGGAGGAGCCAACCGATCGGCTGGTGGCACCCAGACGACCGGCTGGAGAGTACAGATCATTCATGTGATGAGTTGATCAACTCGGAAGGCAAAGGCACAGATTTCATCTTGTACAGGTTGCATGTGATGTAGACCTAGATGACCGTGATTCCTCTTGGCTCGAGGAATCACATTAGGATGGCCATAATCATCGCTCTTTATCGTTTGTGCATGTTTTCTGTGGGATATAGCATGTATATGATACGTACTATGTATTGTGGTGATTGGATATGTATATGTATATAAAACCAAATCCCTCATTAAATATTAAGTTTTAGATGCCTTCCAAATGTGACACACGTGAAAAGCTTGATCGACCAAGTGTGGGCACGCCCAAGCGTGGTGCACCGTCTATCTCGTGGAAGCGTGAAGGATGAATGTGTGGGTCTGCCCAAGCAGGGTGCATATTCATTGTGTTTTCTTTGGGTTGGACTTAACAAGGTGACCTAGATAGGATCTAGTGCCTTGAGGCATGGAGATGATCATTGCAAGGAGTTGTAGATGACATCTTATCAAGAGTTGCATATGATGCAATTGGCAAAAGTTGCCTACCTGAGAGATCTATGTTGTGGGTAACAGCCCAAGCTGGTCCATGACTTAGAGGATTTCAGGATCTTGCCCACTAGAAGGTTGTACGCTGCAATCTTCCGAATTGATGGTGAGGGCTATCAATTTGAAATAAAATAGTGGGAGCGATAATTATTTAAAGGCCTAATTATATCGTCAAATTTTCAAATCAATCAAATAAGTCAAAAATGAGTTTTGGACTAAAATTGCATATTTTCCTTTTTGTAGTTCAAATGGCAACAAACAACAACAACTTTTCTTTGCGATCGGTCCTTTTTTTTTGAAAATAGCTCAATATCATTAAAAGAAAGCCATACGACATCTACAAGATAGACATCTCTCATCAAATAACCAAGCAGCAACTCCTTTTGCGGAAAGATATAGCACAAGGCTCAGATTGGGATGCGATAGGTACGCTTCTGCACCGTCCACCTCTAGTCGTGGCTGTCTAAAGCAGCTAACTCGGATGGAATTCGTCAATCTACCAGAACCTATGAGTACATCTTGATAGGAGTAAGCAAAGCCACTGACAGAGATTACCATCATGAAGACAACGAAAAGATTACTCGATAAAGAGCTTGACCCCAAAAAACAAACGACACAAAACTAACAACACAGACACAACGCCCCACTAAACAGGACGAGAAACACAACTACTATCGACGCCACTAAGGTTGCCCACCAGCAGACCCGGGAAGGAGGCCAAAACCCAGTGATGCAGATACAAAGGAAGGATGTCTCATGCGGAAACAAAGGTGGGGAGTAGAGGGTGCCGGGAACTCCACCACCACTCCCGACCACCACTGCGAACAGGGGTTGGGAGACCCACACGAAGCCCAAAACCCAGCTTCCTCCTCCTCTGCCTAAAACACCAAGGGGTGCCCGAGCCCACCGTCTGCCAAAGAGGGAACCCGAGGCACGACACGACGAA
Source organism: Alisma plantago-aquatica (assembly GCA_963693085.1). Classification (NCBI taxonomy): domain Eukaryota; kingdom Viridiplantae; phylum Streptophyta; class Magnoliopsida; order Alismatales; family Alismataceae; genus Alisma; species Alisma plantago-aquatica. The sequence goes on along the minus strand of OY856413.1, from coordinate 1,136,397,382 downwards.
CTAACGATACAAGAAACCCAGACCGAAACTGGAAAGACACAAGAAGGAAAAAGGCAGACCAACCTTCCCAAACCAAGAAACGACCAAGCAAATGGGACAAACTTCCACGACTAGTATCGGACATTGAGAATTGTTCTCACTCAAGAGTGTAAGCTCTATGTCCTGGATACTCCAATTCCAGAGGAGCCCGCTCCTAATGCACCAAAGACAGAAAGGGATGCTTACAAGAAGCATTCTGATGATGCCATTGATGCAAAGTGCTTGATGCTATGTTCAATGAACCATGAGTTGCAGAGGCAACATGAGAACATGGGTGTCATAGAGATGATTCTGCATCTCAGGAACATGTATGAAGATCAGGCACGGCAAGAGAGGTACAATGTTTCTAGGGCGTTGTTCAAGTGCGTCATGATAGAAGGAGATCCACTTGGTCCTCACACACTCAAGATGATTGGGTATGTGGAGAACCTGCAGAGACTGGGATTTCCAATGAGCCAAGAGTTGGCTACTGACGTGATACTGCAATCGTTGCCAGAATCTTACAGTCAGTTTGTGATGAACTACAACATGAACAACTTTGATAGGCCACTGTCAGAGTTGTTGGGCATGTTGAGGACAGCTGAGTTACAGATGAAGAAGGACAAGCCTAAGTCCGTGATGGTGATCACGAGCAAGAAAGGCAAGTCCAAGCGCAAGGGCAAGGGCAAAGCTAAGAAAGGTTCTGAAGCTAGCAAGGAGTCCAAGCTATCTTCAGCTCTCAAGGCCAAGGGAGGCGTGACCAAGAAAGGAAATTGCCACCATTGTCAAAAGCCAGGACATTGGAAAAGGAATTGTCCTCTCTACCTGGAAGAACAAAAGAAGAAGGAGGCGACTGAAACCTCTACTTAAAGGTGTCATGAAAGTAAACTTGTAACACTTTTGAGATATATGATATCAAGATGTAAAGTGTAAAGCATTCTTACTTGGGGCAAGTGTTGCCTTTATAGATAGGAATACTTTAGTTTATTTTCAGCCAATAAGGCATGTAATACAGTTATGAACTGCTATTTCATACTTTCCAATAGATAGAAACACTTTATTTTTGCATATTGTATGACAATGATGGCAATTAATAAGGTTGTGTTTTCAATCTTAAAGATATGATCTTTGTGGCAATGCCTTATTTATCTTGTGATATTTGATATGCATAGGATAAGACGATACCTAAAAGTTATAGATAATTCAAACAATTTAATTAGCATTAATCATGAGAAATTCATTTCTAGTTTCCATGTCATGGATAAAACTAGACTCTTTTGGTTAGAGAACCAGTAAGGGACATGAATATCTTGGACATGATTAATCAATCTTCACTAAAGTAGTGGAAGAGTGATTATCCTATTAGGTATAATACATGTGATGTATTTACATACCTATTGGAATAAATGCTAATACTTCAAATGGTGTTTAGAGAAATACCAATATGAATGTCTTGAAATGTTCAAGATTATCATAAATGAAGTACAAATTTGGTAAAGTATTAATTCTTGATGAGATCAATGAATGAAATACTTGGACCAAATGTTTGAGATCCTTATGAGTAATTATGATAGTGTATCATAGTGAACTCATGATCAAGGCATGGTGATGTCTGAATCAAGAAGGAATCATACTCTAAGGAGTTAGAGAATGATTATCAAATAACTGAATTCTTCTTAATAAAAGAATACCCCATACTAATAAAAGAAATTAAGAACCACAAGGGTTGTGAGTTCTTATATCTTTAACAAATACACCTCAATTATCTATGTGATGAGTTGTTCATGTGATGAGTCAACTATCAAGATGAATATGAGGAACCGAATCTTGAGTTATGGTTTAAAACCATTACATCCGAAATGACTTCCATGTGAACCATAAGGTATGACCTTGATGGTAGCACTCATTGGACCATATCCATAAGTGCAGATGAATCTTAAGTGTTAAGACACATGGATAACATTTTGAGAAGGATGATGCTTGTTGATTGCAACTTAATGGATAAGACATTTGGCATATGGATACTAAAACCGCATCCCTATGAGGAATAAAACCAGGATGTGTATGTGACACAACCTATAAGGTTTATGAATCCACTAATGCAAATGAAGTCTATAAGTTACAATGGACTAATCAATGTGATTGATTGAGTACAAGAAACTCAAAATTGGATCTTTATTTTGATAATATAGTCAAAGGGTTTGACTGATATGTCAAAGATAAAGAAGTGATCTGTGATTTAGTGGGAGCGTATTCACATTCCACATATTGATGTGAAATGGAATTGTTCTAGAATGGAAATCCAAAAGTGGAAATTATCTTTAAGGAAGATAGAGATGTTTCCTATGTGATAGGAATAGAGATCTATAGAGATAGTTCTCAAAAATCTCTTGACCTGAAAGAGAAAGCATACATTGGCAATCTGTACTGAAGTGTTCAGTATGCACAGATTCAGTGGGAGAAAACTTGTCCATGTTACATGGATATTAGTATCCCAAGGCCAAGTGTCCAATTCTTATGAAGAATGGGAACACTAAGAATAGATATGGATCTATCATGTATGTAATCATCCCATTATCTTGCATGTATGACATGGCAAGAATAAAATGCATTCATCATCTTGTATGTAGGACATGGCAATATGATGTGCTCATCCTGATAACTCGTATGTGTGACATGACGAGTGGATGTCTGTCTGCTTCTAGTAAGTGTTACTGGAATACCATGAGAACTTGATAAGTGCTTGTGAAGCACTAGTTCTATGGAGAAGAGTTCGATGTAAAGAGTTACATTGATGCGAACTTCCGAAAGGATAGAAAATTAATCGCAATATATATACATGAGATGTATAAAAGTGAATGTTTGTTGATAATTGGAAGTGTTCCAATAAAGCCATTTAAAAGGGAAATGCCGAGTATCTATGTGTTACTGAACAGCAGTGGATACTATATGGATCTGAAAGTTCATGAGATGAACTTATATTCCACTCATTGATGACAAGTCTGGAATCCTTGATCATGCAATGTGACTAAAGGTTAGCAAAGGAATACTAGATCGCATATTACGGCAACTCCATCTCATATGTATGACGTACAGCGAAGAGATGAGAGACATGCAATTTATACAGACTTTGGAAAGGTGTTGCCATTACTCACTATGTTGACACTACAGCACAGTAACATGTGGGACATGTTTGAAGATCACTATGAATATGATTCATGGGTGATTGGCTCGCAGTGCAAGTGGGAGTCTGTTGGTATGTATGCCCTGAGAGCCAATCATGTGATGATTGGTGGGATACATTAAGATTGATTTGATAAACATCAAAGGCAAGCTTCCAATTCATTCTGGTTCAGTCATATGAGATAGTGATAGAACAGATTGAATGTCTAGAGAATGACAATACTCAATGACGTATGATTTCAGGTTGAGGACCTGAACGATGAGATCATACGGATGCTAAGAGTTTGTACATTCTTGATATGTCCCTAGTCGTATGTCATTGTGGAAGGTAGATAGACAGCAATGACACACAAGACTAGATTGTGGTGTTGGTTGATGACAAAATCTCATTAGTCATGATATAGAGATATCAAACCAAACACATAGGTACTTGTTAGAGAACAAGTGTACCGGACAGACCCACCGTGAGTTTGACACATGGAACCATGAGATGGTAGTCACAGTCAGTACTCACAGTGATGGTGGTGAGTGTGATTCTTAGACCTGAAATCACTACACTCAACACATGTTGTTGGGCACACTTTGACATCATCAAACGCAGTCCTGAAACATGGGTTGTTATAAAGGTGATGATTGGGTGGCTTTGACACATGGGGCTTTTGAGGGGTGAGTGATAGATATGGAATTTGTCCCTCCTGAGGGAGTTTGATATCCAAGGCCACTTGATGAGTAGGATTGAGATAGGCGTGCGCACGCATGTGTGAATCAATATGTGATATTGATGTCATACATATCTCCTTCAATCTACTCTGAGATCAAGAAAGTGAATGAACGTTGACAGGATGACTGTTCCATGCCTTGAGTTCATTCGGGATATCAGTGACAAAGTAATTATACATTCGCTGTAACACCATTCACGGATTGTAGGATGAAAGTTGTTCTCCAACTTTCTACTTTCACTTGGGTAGCACTGATGTGTGACTAGGCACCGCTCTTTGCTTGTGAAGTCATAAGTGTTATGAACTTTCACTGCCAACGTGAAATGGACCTGCAGGGTCACACACATATGATTTAACTTGGAAGAGGAGTTTTGTCCACAAAGAAATGTTTAGATTGATTACTAAAGGAGTTTAGTAGTTCAATTAAATACTCAATCAATCGATGGCTCAATATTGTATGGTTCAAGGTGTTGGACGCATTGATTGGAGTATCGGATTGATTGAAATCGCATTTGACTGATTTTGCCCAACCTATGCTCCCAACCGATCGGTTCATGTGATGAACCGGTCGGTTGAGGTTGCTGAACCGGTCGGCTGGAGTGTCCAGGCCGATCGGCTCATGCCCAGGTTGAGACGACCGGTTCAAGATTTGAACCGATCGGCTCAACTGGTGCAACCGACCAGTTGGGAAAGTCATGTCGGCAAGAATTTTCCTTTCGTTTCAAATTGCCCAATTCGATTGGGAATAATATTGGTATTCGATACCAATTGGGAAAGAAACAAGGAAAGTCTTTTTGAGCCGGATTAGGACCATGAACCGATCGGTTCAGGGAACCAACCGATCAGTTGGAGTGCCCCAAACGATCGGCTTAGGTCCAACCGATCGGCTCAATGGCCGAACCGATCGGTTCAGTTGTGAACCGATCATTTCAAGTTGCGAACCGGTTGCTTTTTGTGGAAAATTCTCAAACCCTTCTACTCCTGCTTTAGTCCTGCATTTCCCGGGATGGAGAACCATGTCCCATGAATCTCCTATATATAGGGGTATTGGGGGCTTCTCAAAGTACAGCTCAGTGCAACCAGTTGCTCTGCAAGTTGTCATTCTCTCTGGTTTTGGTAACCGTGAGAGAGCCCGAGCAAGTGCTTCCCGCAAAAGGGAGGTGCAGCAAGGGAAGGACAACTGTAGTTGCAACAGGAGGTAGGAGAGCATGTTGGCGACTAGTACGTCAACAGGAGGGTGCGACTCCTTCAACTTCCTTGTGGGACAAGGAGTGTGGAGTTCCAGGTGGTCCGTGTGGACTACTACAGAGGCGGGAGGACACTGCCGCTTAGGAGGACAACTGTCATCCGACAGTCCGGTTCGAGTAGGATTTGTCAGTCCCGGTGCGACCAGGAGCTGCACAGACACCGTCGAAGTCCGGAGTTGAAGACCGCGCATTGCGCGAGGTATTGTCGCCGAGCAAGCCTCGGGACAAGGTATGATTCCGCAAACCATCCTTTCCTATTATATAGACGTTGATGCGTTTCCTCGGTATGGGTTGGGGAGAAAATTTTTGTTTCCGCTTCCTTCTCTGTCTCCCCTAAAACCCTACAGACCACATGAAGGTCATACGGTCCCAAGACTGCATGAAGGCCATACGGTCCCAAGACCGCATGAAGGCCATACGGTCCCAAGACCGCATGAAGGTCATACGGTCCCAAGACCGCATGAAGGCCATACGGTCCCACGACCGCATGAAGGTCATACGGTCCCAAGACCGCATGAAGGCCATACGGTCCCAAGACCGCATGAAGGTCATACAGTCCCAAGACCGCATAAAGACCATACGGTCCCAAGACCGCATAAGACTAAACGATCTCAGAGACTGCATAAAGGCAAACGGTTTGAGAACCCCAAACGGTCTCAAGACCGTTTGGGCTCAACTTAAGCCTATAAATAAGACCCCAAGGGTCACCTCAAGGGAGAGAATTCTCATACGTCAAAAGGCTGCCCCAATCATTCCAGAGCTCCTGCCACTTCCATCCTTCGCCCTGAGGTTGTCGATCTGAGATCCATACTCCATCCTGAAGCTGCTTTCTCCTTCTTCGCTAAGAAGGTGGGAAGAGGAGACCTCCTCATCGTGCAACCTACAAAGACTGGTGGATCGTTTCTATCTCTCCCCAAGGAGTTGACTTTCCCCCCTTCCTTTGTGGGGATGATGCTCTCTCTCTCTCTTATCGCCTCCTTCTTGGTCCTAGTCATGAGGGAGTAGTCTTCTTCACTAGGGTGCGGGGAGTAGCCCCGCTACCCATACTTTCATATCATGTAAAATGTAATCCTTAGGTTGCAATAGAGAGTTCTTATCTTTGTTAGTTTGACATCAAACGATTAATGAATGCATGTTGCTTTATCTCCAACTTGTGTTATCCTTTATCTTTTAGTATGAATTGTCTACGTTTGTACTATTAGATTTGAAACTCGTTTGCATGTTGGTTCTTGGTGCATGTATCCACCATGCATCTGTTTTGGTATCCAGAAGTGTATCTCAAGAAGTGGAGTAAACTCACTATCATCTGTTGCACTTTCATACTATGAAATGGAATCAGTTGACGTATGGAAGTGCAACCTTGGTATGTCGAGGAACACACTTTGCGAGGGGAATGATGCAAAGTAATGTGACCATTTGTTTGGGAATGGTTGGCGTTGCAACATTCCCGCACTTCTTGTAGCTAGATTATCCAAAAGGAGGCTAGGTCTATAAGGATACTAACTAACTGAACTCTTTTTGCAGGTTAAGTTTTGCTTTGCATGTGTTGATCGATGTGTAGTGGCAGTGAAAAACCGATTACACCCTAGTGATCTTTCATCTTTGTTAACAACCTAGATTTACTTGCTTTCTTTACTTTACTTGCACTTAGCTTAAAAATAACCAAATCAACCTTGTGATCTAAATACCAACTATTGAGTGATTAAGTGAAATTCAAACGTTTTCCATCTTGTTGGCAACAACAAGACCGTTGTCTCGAGGATTCGACCCTTAACTATACTGCGATAAGACTTCCACGTATCCTAGCATACGTGGGTAAAGTTTTAACTTAGTATAAGCAAGGATAAACTTAGAGATCTTCTATCTCTAGGATTTTTAGTGGTGCACGCAACTCCACGTAAGTGGAGGCTCCATCAAAAATTGGCGCCGTTGCCGGGGACAACGGAACGTTCTAATTTCGTTTAGTACCTTGTTAGTTGGTTAGGATTTTTCACTTTCTTTTAACCATTACTCCAAATCTTCTTGATTTCTTTGTTTCTCTTCATCATCTAAACGTGTGAATTTCCTTCTACTCAGGTAGAAAACGTGTATGCAAACTCCACATCACATCGGATTCTCCCCTGAACCAGAGTACGACTCTGAGGTAGAAAGAAGTTTCCATCGAAGGATTAGACTTAATCGCCAAAGAGCCAGACAGATGGCTGAGGAGCAATGCCTCGTTGCAGAAAGAGTCAACGCCGCCATAGCTGCACAACGAGCACAACTCATTGCCAAGATTCGAGCTGAGGAACAAGCCCGCATCCAAGCTGAGAACGCTACTGCTCAATTAGCGCTAAGAAACAAGCAACTTCGGGACTACACAGTCCCAAAGAATTATGAAGACGATCACCCAATCCGACCGCCGATTATTAACATACCAAACTTTGAAATCTGGATGCAATGGATCCAGATCATGCAAGGCATCTCTTTCTCCGAAGGACGTGGAGATGATTGCATGGATCATCTTAAGAGATTCAAGTCACTCTGCCGCCTTGTACCTCAAGCGGGAGTTGCCTTGGAGGCAATAATGTTACACCTCTTTCACTTCACCTTATCTGGAAGAGCACTAAGTTGGTACAATGCTTTAGATAGGCACCCTATCATCACTACTTGGACCCCCTTAGAAGAAAAGTTTCTTGAGAAATTCTTTCCACCTTCACTAACCTATGAGATCAGGGGACAGATTAACCACTTTGCCCAACTACCCGGAGAAACACTTGCGGAAGCTTGGGAAAGATTCAAAGAACTCCTGAGAAAGTGCCCTCATCATGGCATATCTCAAAATCAACTAATAGAAACATTCTATAGAGGAGTAAGTGATGATATCAAGCAATTTTTAGACTCCTCATCTGGAGGAAACTTTATGAGAAAGAACTATGAAGATGCCTGGAATATAGTCACGTTAGGGGCCGAGAACCAATCCAATTAGGGAAGGTCGTCTAACCAATCTAAGGGAGTCCTTAAAGTCTACAAGGCTGAAGAATTCATGGAACTCAAGGCCATTGCAGAAGCCCTAAAGACTATTGCTACTAAGCAACAAGCTCTCGAAACTTCTTTTGGAGAATACGACAAGAAGAAAAGCTCCCAGTTTCAACAAGTAAAAGCAGCTACTGGAACTTGTGAAGCTTGTCATGCATCTGATCATCCCACATTATCATGTGGTCTGTTATACAATGTTATGATGGATCTACAACCACCAGTGCCGCAATATGAACCCATTATTGAACATCCTGAGGACCAAATGCCAGAGCAAGTCAACTCCATTCACTCAATACCTGGCCAGGTGTATTACAATCCAGACAAACCAAGAAACCACCCTGGTTTTCAATACGGGAATCCTGCTGGGACTTCCAATCCACAACAACAGATACAAGGTGGATCTTTCAATAGACAACCACCAGGATTTCAGAATAACTTCAACTAAAATCAAGGGAATTATAGAAATGGGTTCCAACGATCCAATTATCCTAGGAATACCTCTTACCAATATACCCCTCAAGGACTGCACCCACAGCTGCAACAACCTCAGTTGCAGCAGCCACAACAACCGCAGTTAACAGCACCCCCACAGCAACCACAAGGGCAGCAAGTCACTCAATATCAACAGAGGAGTGCCCCTCCCCAACCATCTGATGAAATTTCTTTGATTAGACAGATGCTACAGTCTCAGCAAACCATGCTTGCAAACCAACAGGCTCAACAAAAGGTTGTAGAGGCCCAATTAGCACAGATTGCTGCTCAGTTAAAACCACCAGCAGGTACCTTAGCTGGGCAACCAGAGGAAAACCCAAGGCATGACCAAAATAGACCTGAGCAACTGAATGCTGTCACCACAAGGTCTGGTCGTGTCCTTCCTGATACTACTAGAATCATCCATGATGATGAGGATGTAGTTATTCTTTCCCCAACAGAAAGCTCAACCAATGAAAAGGAAAAACCTACTACAACTACTGAAAGAGAAAAAGAAAAGGAACCAATTCCAGAAGTTCCACCCAAAATTCCTTATCCGGACAGGCTGAAAGGAACCAAAATGGACACTAGGTTCCAGAAATTCAAAGAAGCTATGAAGAAACTATACATTGATATACCATTCCTCGATGCTCTTTCCAAAGTGCCCGCTTGGGCTTAATACCTGAAAACCCTTCTATCAAGGAAATACATGACAGAACAGCACGAAACAGTGAAACTAGCTCAGACCACTTCAGACATTCTGCTTAACAAAATGCCAAAGAAAAAGAAGGACCCAGGTTCCTTCGGTATTCAGTGTTCTATTGGAAATGGCTCCAGCAAGAAGGGCTTAGCAGATTTAGGGGCAAGTATATCCATCATGCCTTACTCTATGTGTAAAAGATAAGGTTTCACTGATTTGCTACCTACGACAATGACAATTCAGTTAGCCGACTCTTCCATATCTGCTCCCCTTGGAATCATTGAAGATATACCTATCAAGATAGGAACGAATTCTTATAGTCCGTGCGATTTCATTATTATGGACATACAAGAAGACCTAAGATACCCGATAATCTTCGACAGACCTTTCTTAGCTACTGCCCGAGCGCTTATCGATGTAGAAGCAGGGACTATTATCTTGAGACTTGGGAAGGAAGATTTTCAGTTCAGAGTTCTTAATAGCATGAAAGGTCCAAGCATTCAAGAGGAAGTTTTTCTCCTGGATGCTATATATCAAATGTCCCAATTAGAAATGTCTGACCCTCTGATGAATTGGAAAAATACCTTGACTAATCCGGAAGTAGAATTCTCGGCAAATGAACTAGTGCAACAATGCCTTCAATACTTAGAAAAAGTTGAAGAAGCCCCAACGGCCACCTTTGAAGAACTTAAGGTTGTCACCATTATAGAAGCAACCGAGCCACCTAAGGCTCCTGAAATGAAAGCCCTACCCGAGGGACTCAAACATGTCTTTCTCGACGACGAGAAACTTTGTCCAGTGATTATCAGCTCCACTCTGGAAGTAGACCAAGAAGACAGACTTCTTGATGAACTAAAGAGACATAAGAAAGTTATCGGATATAAGATGACTGACTTGACGGGTATAAATCCAGCCTTTTGCATGCACAGATTGCCCATGATGGAAGATTTCAAACCATCAAGGGAACATCAAAGAAAGTTGAACCCTAATCTCAAGGAGGTAGTTCGTCTCAAGGTTCTCAAACTTCTGAAAGCAGGCATCATCTACCCAATCTCGGATTCTCAATGGGTAAGTCCCGTGCAGGTAGTCCCTAAAAAAGGGGGAACCACTGTTGTTCTTAATGACAAAAATGAACTGGTACCTACTAGAACAGTAACTGGGTGGAGAATGTGCATCAACTACAGAAAACTTAACAAAGCAACAAGGAAATATCATTTCCCCTTGCCCTTGTTGGATGAAGTTCTTGAACGACTCGCTCACAAAAAAAATTTCTGTTACCTTGACGGATATTCAGGATTTTACCAAATCCCAATCCATCCTGAAGATCAAGAAAAAACCACTTTCACCTGCCCTTTTGGAACATATGCCTTCAGAAGGATGCCTTTCGGGTTATGTAATGCACCCGCAACCTTCCAAAGATGTATGAACGCTATCTTCGCCGGATTAACAGAATCTATCATGGAAGTCTTCATGGATGATTTTTCCGTATACGGAGATTCTTTCGACAACTGTTTACTCAATTTAGGAAAAGTCCTGCAAAGATGCGAGGACACCAACCTGATCTTGAACTGGGAAAAATGTCACTTTATGGTGACTGAAGGTGTTGTCCTAGGACATCGAGTAAGTAGTAAAGGGATTGAAGTGGATAAAGCAAAGGTAGATGTCATATCAAAGCTAACTCCACCTAAAGACATCAGAGGAGTCAGGGCATTCCTTGGTCATGCAGGATTCTACAGGATATTTATAAAAGATTTTTCAAAAATAGCAAAGCCACTGACTCACCTGCTGACCAAAGAAGCTGATTTTATATTTGATCAAGAATGCATTAATAGCTTCATAACTCTGAAGAATGCCCTTATCTCTGCCCCTATTTTAAGAGCTCCTGACTGGTCTCAACCGTTTGAAATAATGTGTGACGCTAGCGATTATGCTATAGGGGCAGTCCTTGGTCAAAGGATAGACAAAAAGCCTTACGTCATATATTACGCCTCCAAGATGCTTGATGAGGCACAAAAGAATTATACTACCACCGAAAAAGAGTTCCTGGCAGTTATCTATGCTTTTGAAAAATTTCGGTCTTACCTAATCGGGTCAAAAGTCATAGTATATACTGACCATTCTGCGATACGATACTTGGTCCAAAAACAAGATGCTAAACCCCGACTTATCATATGGGTTTTAATGCTTCAGGAGTTTGACTTAGAGATTAAAGACAAAAGTGGGGTTGAAAATGTCGTCACGGATCACCTCAGTCGTATTGAAGCTAAAGATTCTGATAAATTACCTATTCGAGACTCTTTACCAGATGATCAACTAATGAAGATTACTACTGGATTTCCCTGGTATGCTGATATTGTTAATTATTTGGCAACAGGAATCATCCATACGTCTGCATCTTACCATGACAAAAAGAAATTCATTCATGACGCTAAGCTGTATTTCTGGGACGAGCCCTACCTATTCCGCTTATGCGCATACGGACTTTTTCGTCGATGCATTCCGGAGACGAAAATCACCTCGATTCTAGAGCACTGTCACTCAGGCCCTACTGGGGGCCACATGAGTTCTAAGAAGACAGCCCTCAAAGTCCTGCAATCTGGTTTTTACTGGCCGAACATTACAAAGGATGCACATGAATACGTGCGATCATGCGACAAATGCCAACTATCTGGGGGGATAACCAAAAGAAATGAAATGCCATTGAATATATGGCAAGAAATCGAACTCTTCGATGTATGGGGAATAGATTTCATGGGTCCTTTCCCCCCATCTTACGGATTCATGTACATCTTGGTTGTTGTGGATTACGTTTCGAAATGGGTAGAAGCTCTACCAACCATTTCTTGTGATTCAAAATCGGTAATCAAGATGTTTAAAGAGATAATATTCCCCAGATTTGGCGTTCCAAGAACGATAATATCCGATGGTGGATCACATTTCTTGGAACGGATCTTTGAAGCCTTATTAAGAAAATATGGAGTCAACCATAAAGTTTCCACACCGTATCATCCACAGACATGTGGACAGGTTGAAGTCTCCAATAGGCAAATTAAAGCTATCCTGGAAAAAAAACCGTCAATAGGCACCGCACCGATTGGTCCACCAAACTATCTGACGCTCTATGGGCCTACCGCATATCTTTCAAAACACCAATTGGAACAACACCGTTTCGATTAGTGTATGGGAAGTCTTGACATTTGCCAGTTGAATTAGAGCATAAGGCTTGGTGGGCCATTAAGCAACTAAACTTCGATCTCAAAGGCGCTGGTGAATTCAGACAACTTCAACTCCAAGAACTAGAAAAATTACGAATGACAGCCTACCACAATGCAAGAATTTACAAAGAACAAACCAAGATGTGGCACGATGGCCACATAAAAACAAAGGATATAATCGTCGGAGATAAAGTCCTCTTATTCAATTCCAGACTAAAAATGTTTCCTGGAAAACTGCGTACTAAATGGTCGGGGCCTTTCACAATCAAATATATCTACCCGACAGGAGCTGTCATTATTCTCGATGATAATGGAGGAGAAAGGACCGTTAATGGTCATAGATTAAAGAAATACCACACTCCAGCAGACAAATTATCAAGACAAACTATAGAGATCCAAGATCCTATAACATCAGCATAGCTGGAGCAGAATTTTGTTGAGCCAACGACGTTAAACCAAAGCGCTTCTTGGGAGGCAACCCAAAACCTGAGTATCACCTTTTCTAATTTTCTAGTCTTTTATTTTCTTTTAAACTTTTTTTTTCTTTCTTTAAGTTCTTTCATCATTAATCTAAAAATACATAAAAATTCACATAATCTAAAACAAACATAAAAACACAAGGTCTTAAAAACAAAAACCTTAGCGGTTAGGGGCGCCCCCCCAAATCCTATAAATACCCTGCCCCCCCCCCCCCCCCGTTCTTTCTTCTAGAATCCCGAATTCTCGACTTCCCTGTTTCATTCCAGAGCTTCATTTTCGCGCTCGTTTCCCTCTCTGATGCTGCCGTCGTCTCCACCGCCATTTCATCACCTCGCCGTCGACTCAGCTTTTTCGATGTCGTCTCCGGCTCTGTCGTCGTCCCCGTGCATTCCCGCGCTCCTGCTCTGCTGCTCACCGCGCCCAGCATTCTCGCCGCCCTCACTTACAGGTAGACCACCCAGCAGTTCAATGGATTACACCACCGCCAGACGGTCACAAATTTTCGAACTCTGTCGTCGCCACCATCGCCGTCAGTAACGTCGACATGCTTACCCTTCTTCTCCGTCGCAGTTCCCTGCCGACGAACGGTCGCGCGGTTCGTCTCCCGCGCGGTTCATCTTCCTTTTGGTCTCCAAAGCGTTTGGGACCATTCAGTCTCCAAACCGTTTGGGACCATCCGACCTCCAAACCTGTAAAAATATATATATATATAATAATAAATACTCAAGATCGTTTGAGACCAAACGGTCTCAAGACCGTTTGAGACCAAACGGTCTCAAAACCGTTTGAACTCAACCAATCTAATAAACCTGAAACTCCAATAACATTACTTTGTTATAATTTCAAATTTAAGAATTCTAACTATTGTTTTCTTGTCAATAATTTTAGAATGACATCACCTTCCAAGCAACCTCAAGGAACAGCTGATGCCCCTTTCTGGACAAGGGAACAATTAGAAGCTGATCGTGACAAACTACAACAAGTCGTAGATAGCTATGAAACGACTGGAAGGGTCCCGGCAAAGGTGAACCTGCTCAAAGTCATGCATGAGATCAAACGCATCAACAGATGCTTAGCTGAGGTACCCTCTGAAGAAGAGGTTGAGGAAATTTCATCCGACGAGGCCTCGGAATATCAGCCTTCCCCCGAGGCAGAATCACCCACTGCAAAGTCTAAGGGGAAGAGAAAAGCCCAAGCAACCACATCAGAACCAGCACCCAAGAAAAGGGCCAGGAAGCAAGTTCACCCTGCCACTGCAAGGGAACGAACCCTGGAAGGGTACATCCCACCATCCACCACCACCACTACCACCCCTGCCACAATTACCGTTCCTATTTTCCCCCCCATCACCACCACAACACCACCACCTGAAAATCTTTATCTCCATAATATCCCTTCCATCAGCCAAACTCTTAAACCAACAAAGTATGTCTGCCCAAGCATACTTATGAAGATGGGGATCTATAATAGAATCCTCACACTACTTGACAATTCCAATCTTTCTCGGCTATGCTTTGTACCCGAAACTCCCTATATTGAGCCAACAACAGAATTCTTCACCTATTTCCACAAAGAATCGGTGGACATCATGGATAGAGCAAGGGACGGTGGTGACCGTAGAATAACCACCAGAATCTTTAACAAAGAAGTGGTCATCACTAAAAATATGTTGAATGAAATCTTTACAGATAACCAAGACCAGCTGAAGAAAGATAAGGCCGCCGGTACAGAACACCCCAAGTTCAACAAACATACCTTCTGGAAATCACTAACGGGGATACCAAATTTTGATGCAAAGACAAGCAAGGCCTCTAACATTCATTCTGGCCTAGTGCGCACACTTCACAAAATCATCGCTGGTGCACTCTTCCCCAGATCAGAAGGAGGAACTGTACTCATATTTGATCTCTATGTTCTCTGGTCCATCCTAAATGGAATGCCAGTTAACATTGGACGTCTTATGCTCCTCAAGCTATCAGCCTTCGCCCTAGGAAAAGAAATTTGCACGGGTGGTCATATCACATCCATCATCAAATATCTTAAGATGGATAGACTTCTACCCAAATGCAACCCAATAAAGGGCGACATCCTTACCAACGAACATATATTAAAGAACTCCTATATCATAAAAGAAAAGGATGCAAAGCTACACTACATTTTCTGCCCCACAACAAAATCCTCCAGAACCCTGCTCCCACTTCCAGAACTTGCTGACTATGACAAGGACAAGCTCCTATTCTCAGACAACGAGATCGTCAAACTCATAGCCTCAGTCAAAGCCACAGAGAAGAAAGCAACAGTAGGGCAGGCAGAGCTCAACATAAATGCCCTGGCAGCTAAAATAACAAAAGTTCCAGTCAAACAACCTTCCAGAAGGCTTGTGAAGGCGCATGAGCTGTCGGGGACACCAACATCAAAACCCCACCCCAAATCTGAGCCCCCCCTTCCAGACGAGCATATTACAACCTCATCACTAGACTCTTTTATAATGAGTCTAAATGTTGAGCTCACTACCACCTCTCCACCTTCCACCACCCCAACGTCCACTACCCCACCACCTTCCACCACCCCAACATCCACTACCCCACCACCTTCAACCACCCCACCATCTTCCATTTATCCACAATCAACCACTCTTCAATCATCCTCCACACCACTTTTCACTACACCACCCTTCTCCACAACCATACCACCACCCCCACCCTTCTTCACTTCGGGCATCCCATTCTCCACTACAACACCCGAATTCACATCCTTCACCTCCACCGCCTTTCCATCAACATTCCTGGATCCATTCCTCTCTCCGGGTATGTCACCACCTTTTCCATCCACCACCACCCCGACATCGCTGGTGACCCCATCCACAATCACCACGCAGTTCGCGGGTCCATCAACAGTGTCTTTTCCGCACGACACTACCATTCCACCCCAACCCCAGCCACCTCACTCTTCATTTACTGGGGTCCCTTTTACTAACGTCGGTGAGGAATTCGGACGTCAATTCGACACCATCTGAAACCTCCTCACCGACCCCTCTAACATTTTAAATTCTATTTTTTCTTGTGTGCAGGGTCTAACACAACAGGTCGCCAAGATTGACGAGCAGAACCACGCCATGCCAAGCATCCTCCAAGGAATCCAACAACGCCAAGATTCAGTGGCCAAGCAAGTCGACCACATCGACGACCACTGTAAAACTTTGCCCGAGTTGATACATGGAGTACAACGCCAGCATGAAGCATTGGCAAAGCAGGTCGATAGGATCTCTACACAGACTCAACCTCTGCCAGAGACCCTCCGCGAGCTCAAGCAGCAACAGCAAGCTTTCAGCACGTGCCTGGACGACATCAACAACACCCTCACACAACTACATAATCGCCAGGAGGTGTCATCAAACAATGAGCTTATTCAACTACGAGCTCAAGTAACTGACCTCACCGCACGACTCCTCTCAGTCGAAGAGCGTTATTCTGATTTAAAAGAAACCCACGAAGCACTGCTCGAAACACACGAGCACGTGCAAGTGGCATACGACGAGCTACAATCCCTCCATCGTCAGTGCAAGAAGAAATCACATAAGAAAACAACTGATAAATCGGCAGCAGATGAAGATGATGAAGATGACGATGAAGATTCTGATTCCTCCGCTGACTCAAACAACAGTACCTCCTCAGCTGATGACTCCGATAAGCCAGATGATGCTGGGGTGGGCCCCAGCCAAGGAATAGAACCAAAACACCAGAAAGATCACCAAGCTAGTGATAAAGATCCCAAATCCCCTGCTCACACGGAGAACGTCAACATATATTATGGGGATCAATTCCTAAACTACTCCACAGGATCTTTGGGGGAGGCTGCGAAAGAAGTGGCTTTTGCTGAGTTCGAAAAATGTATTCTGGGAACCAGCAGCAGTATACCAGCCACAGCAGCTCAACAACTCTCTGCACATGAACCTTCAGTGCCTTTTCCCCCTGAGCAGGAAGAATCAGAAAGAGTACGCCTAGACACTGATGAAGAACTAGATACTCCTTCTGATTCTGACAGAGATGAAGATCTGCAGCATTACATGGACGACTTAGAGCAGACTTCTTCCCCCACACCGCAAGAACTACCCCCGCCGCCACCTCTACCTCATAAAATGCACGACCTCGATATGACGGCCATCTCTACCTTAGACGCATAGGATATCTTCATCCTGAACACTATAGTAGATGATGCCAAGGAAGGGGGGGATGTTATCTATCAAACACAAAGACCAAGCGCAAGTTGACACGTGAGGATTTCCACTCCATCCTCCGACCCCGGTCTGAAGTGAAGATGGCAACCTTCCGCACCCTTCTTGCCAATTCTATCGAAAATTATAGAAGTCCCAAGCGGCAGCAACCAGTTCTGAATGCCTCACCAGCTCTGGGTTTGTGCTTGCTATACAAAGAACTACAGCACAAATCCATTGAGCAGTTGCATAGGGGAATGGCCAGAAGACCACATTTTATATCCGTGCCATTTCAAGTCTGTGGTCACTGGCTACTTATGATCGTGGACACCTTAGCTAGAGACGCAAAAGTGTACAACTTCTGTGCTAGTGAACTAAAGGCCGGAATAATCAACTTTGTCGACACTGAAGCTGGGGAGGCAAGATGCCTCCCTTTTCGGCTTCTAAAACTCATATGGGCCGCATGCCCTCCTCTCCGCCAAGATTGGAGTCAACCCTGGTTTAGAATAATCAACTCACAAGTCCAAACCACTGAAGGATCGGGGACTGCGCTTTCTACGTTATACGGCACATTTTAGCGCTAAACCAGCAAGTCCCATTCACCGATCTCATTAACGAAGATTTCCACTCCTTGCGAGGGCGCTATGCCATGGAGCTTATCTGCGATAGAAGGTTCTTCAATGACCCTACTAAGGTTCCAGATGACGTCCCTCATTATCTTTTTTCATCCATCCAACGTCCGCAGAGGAGACCATTCAGACAAACCCTAGCGGAGTTGGCAAAAGAAAAGCAGCCAACCAAAGTCACCGAGCAAAGTCAATGGAACCCTTACACCTTCGACCTGGCTCCAGATAAAGGTGATGTTGATCTGATATCCAGGGTAACCATCAAGAGATCCTCACCACATATGGTGCCCCCATCTGCCATTGAACCATAATTTCCAAATTTCAATCGGGAAGCTTGCAAAATCTTTCAGACAATGAGCTCCGACTCATAATGTCACGGCTATATGCCGAAAAGGACGAGCTTGTATATATTGACGGGGATATCTTGGTTATGGTAGATGTCCTCCGTGAAACCGTACAGATCAAAGGTTCCATGTCTGTAAGTGTAATGACTGCTTATCAATACTTACTCGCACAAAATCACCACACGGTCTATATGGTGACCGCTTACATGAAGGATGATCTTTTAGGGCTGAAGAACTTCGGAACAAAGGAGCCACTCATCTCTTATCTCCAGCATACAACTCCGAAGTTCATCATGCTACATTTCCTTCATCAAGAGCATTGGATGTTACTGGCAAATAATCTTCATGAAGGAACAACAATAATCTACAACAGTTCCGACAGCCAGTATGATCCAGAACCGAAAGAATATACTACAACTCCAAAGACACCAATGGAGGAGGTGGCGAAGGAGTGTGCTGACAAATTACACGATCTTTTGGGTCAGCACACACGGGCATATGACAAAGATCACTTCAAACCACCAGCCTTCTACCACAGGTGCCCCCAACAAATTAGAGAATCCAATGACTACGGCTTCCACGTCCTCTTCTGGATGTATACAATCGTGGCCCTTCACAAGCCTATAGAGGACATGACAGAAGTGGACTACCACACACTACGTGGAAAGCTCGCAGCCACCTTACTCAGAACTCATGGGGGAAATAAAGGATTAACAGAAGCCTAATGCCCTTGTCCATGCACTTCTCAACCTATCACTTTGACACTCTGTGGATAGAGTGAGTGATAAGTTAGGGGGGGAGTGCACTGGACAAGGGCAAGGTATCATTCTTCTTCAACCCTTCTATCTCTACTCCTTCCCTTAACTCATACTTTTTCGCACATCATTTTCAAACTTTATGTTCATATTCATACTTTTTCCAGTAATTTCTTCAATAAAATAACTCTTAAGTATAACTTTCATCCTGGAAAGAATCACCCCTAGCTAAGTTAGAGATAAAGTAGTCCTCAAGAATAAATAACAAGATTACCATATAGGCATGAATGGCAAATTTATAAATTACATTCACAATTGGTTTTTATGCTTTTACTTCAATTCTATCTCAGACTCTTCACAGGTCAACTCCAGGGCCAAAGCAAACCGAAAACTCTCAAGGTCAAGAGGGAAATCAGGGGGAAATCCAAAATCAAGAAATCTCGCAAGCGGACCACCAAATAAAAATAAGTGCATGTCAGGAATCCTAAGAACAGTTTTCTTCTTTCAATAAAAGAGGCTTGGCCGCCCAATCAAAAACCCTAACAAAAACCCACTTCCTAAGCCTGTGAGTTTCGAATAAAAGCCAGAGTGTTGAATAAAAACATGAGAGTTGTGCCACGCATAAGGACCTATATGAAGAGCCAATAAAGATCTCACCCGGCTAGTACATACAGCTGCCCTCATGAAGGCAGATGTGTCGTGCCCGGTAGTGAGATCCTAAGGTCTCCTAATATATGAAAAGGCTGATAAAGGACTCGGCCGGCCAGTACATTCAGCTGCCCTCATGAAGGCAGATGTGTCGTGCCAGGTAGCGAGACCCTAAAAGCATAGGACAAACCCTCCCCCACTTGAAGGGGGAATTACACAATAAGCCTTTTAAGCCAACCCTCATACCCACTCTAGATGCCGGTAGGTTTCTCAAAAGAAGTATAAAACGGATTAGAGTCGATGGCATGCACATAATAAGAAAGGTGGTCCCAATGCGAGACTCGCGATATGAAAGGAACCTGAGATCCATGCAACTCTTGATACTCGAAAGAGTTAGTGTAAGCAGAAGCCCTAATAAGACCTCGGTAGATCTCTGATCTAGAATTGCAGCAAGAGTATGGAAACCCTAACTAAATAAAATCACCTCGCCACTGCATGCCTTATCTCTATCTAACTTGAGGACAAGCTAGACTCTAAGTTAGGGGGGTGATAACCTCCCATTTTGTGACGTTATCTTATTAGTTCTCCTTAATTTTCCATACTCTTTCTTAGATAAATTAGATAGAATCATTAACTATTTACTTTGTTGCTGATATACCAATAAACTAACTTCTCTTCTTTATCATTATAGGAAAACACAAAAAAATTACAAAGACTCCATACAGTCCCAAGACCGCATGAAGGCCATACGGTCCCAAGACCGCATGAAGGCCATACGGTCCCAAGACCGCATGAAGGCCATATGGTCCCAAGACTGCATGAAGGCCATACGGTCCCAAGACCGCATGAAGCCCATACGGTCCCAAGACCGCATGAAGGTCATACGGTCCCAAGACCGCATGAAGGCCATACGGTCCCAAGACCGCATGAAGGCCATACGGTCCCAAGACCGCATGAAGGCCATACGGTCCTCAGACCACATGAAGGTCATACGGTCCAAAGACCGCATGAAGGCCATACGGTCCCAAGACCGCATGAAGGCCATACGGTCCCAAGACCGCATGAAGGTCATACGGTCCCAAGACCGCATGAAGGCCATACGGTCCCAAGACCGCATGAAGGTCATACGGTCCCAAGACCGCATGAAGGCCATACGGTCCCAAGACCGCATGAAGGCCATACGGTCCCAAGACCGCATGAAGGTCATACGGTCCCAAGACCGCATAAAGGCCATACGGTCCCAAGACCGCATAAGACTAAACGATCTCAGAGACCGCATAAAGGCAAACAGTTTGAGAACCCCAAACAGTCTCAAGACCGTTTGGGCTCAACTTAAGCCTATAAATAAGACCCCAAGGGTCACCTCAAGGGAGAGAATTCTCAGACGTCGAAAGGCTGCCCCAATCATTCTAGAGCTCCTGCCACTTCCATCCTCCACCCTGAGGTTGTCGATCTGAGATCCATACTCCATCCTGAAGCTGCTTTCTCCTTCTTCGCTAAGAAGGTGGGAAGAGGAGACCTCCTCATCATGCAACCTACGAAGACTGGTGGATCGTTTCTCTCTCTCCCCAAGGAGTTGACTTTCCCCCCTTCCTTTGTGGGGATGATGCTCTCTCTCTCTCTTCTCGCCTCCTTCTTGGTCCTAGTCATGAGGGAGTAGTCTTCTTCACTAGGGTGCGGGGAGTAGCCCCGCTACCCATACTTTCATATCATGTAAAATGTAATCCTTAGGTTGCAATAGAGAGTTCTTATCTTTGTTAGTTCGACATCAAACGATTAATGAATGCATGTTGCTTTATCTCCAACTTGTGTTATCCTTTATCTTTTAGTATGAATTGTCTACGTTTGTACTATTAGATTCGAAACTCGTTTGCATGTTGGTTCTTGGTGCATGTATCCACCATGCATCTGTTTTGGTATCCAGAAGTGTATCTCAAGAAGTGGAGTAAACTCACTATCATCTGTTGCACTTTCATACTATGAAATGGAATCAGTTGATGTATGGAAGTGCAACCTTGGTATGTCGAGGAACACACTTTGAGAGGGGAATGATGCAAAGTAATGTGACCATTTGTTCGGGAATGGCTGGCGTTGCAACATTCCCGCACTTCTCGTAGCTAGATTATCCGAAAGGAGGCTAGGTCTACAAGGATACTAACTAACCGAACTCTTTTTGCAGGTTAAGTTTTGCTTTGCATGTGTTGATCGATGTGTAGTGGCGGTGAAAAACCGATTACACCCTAGTGATCTTTCATCTTTGTTAACAACCTAGATTTACTTGCTTTCTTTACTTTACTTGCACTTAGCTTAAAAACAACCAAATCAACCTTTTGATCTAAATACCAACTATTGAGTGATTAAGTGAAATTCGAACATTTTCCATCTTGTTGGCAACAACAAGACCGTTGTCTCGAGGATTCGACCCTTAACTATACTGCGATAAGACTTCCACGTATCCTAGCATACGTGGGTGGAGTTTTAACTAAGTATAAGCAAGGCTAAACTTAGAGATCTTCTATCTCTAGGATTTTTAGTGGTGCACGCAACTCCACGTAAGTGGAGGCTCCATCAGGCTAAACACCAACAACCTGGTGGACTGTTACAGTTGATAGAGATTCCAAAATGGAAATGGGAGTAGATCACCATGGATTTTGTGGTGTGTCTACCCCGGACCAGGAAAGTTCATGATGCGATATGGGTTGTGGTAGATCGTCTTACCAAGTCGGCGCACTTCCTTGCCTTAAAGACCACTGCCAAGGTGTCAGACCTAGCTGAGTTGTATATT
The DNA here is from genome assembly GCA_963693085.1 of Alisma plantago-aquatica. NCBI lineage: Eukaryota > Viridiplantae > Streptophyta > Magnoliopsida > Alismatales > Alismataceae > Alisma > Alisma plantago-aquatica. The sequence continues at coordinate 1,136,374,960 of OY856413.1, read as the reverse complement.
AGAGAGATAGTGTGTTTGTGTGGCGTACCTGGTTCGATCATCTCGGATAGAGGCCCCAAGTTTACTTCCAAGTTATATAAGCAAGTTCAAGAGGAACTTGGTACCAGGTTGAAGTTTAGTATCGCTTATCACCCCCAGATGGATGGTCATTCAAAAAGGATGATCCAGACACTAGAAGATCTATTGAGAGCTTGTATGCTCGATTGGGATGGCACATGGGAGCAGTACTTACCTTTATTCAAGTTTGCCTACAACAAAAGCTACCAAGCCAGTATCGGGATGCCTCCGTATGAAGCTTTGTACGGGAGACCATGTCGGTCACCACTTCACTGGGATGATGTGGGTGAGAGGACCCTATTGAGGTCAGATGAGCTCCAAGTGTATGCTGATAAAGTTGCTTTGATCAAGCAAAGGCTGAAGAGAGCCCAGGATCGATAGAAGTTGTATGATGATGCAAAGCGGACTGATGTGCATTTCACTGTAGGGGGGCATGTGTTCTTGAAAATCCAACCGTTCCGAGCTATAACCAAGAATAGAGGAAAGTTGAGTCCCCAATATGTGGGTCCATTTGAGGTGTTAGAACATATTGGAGAAGCTACATATCGTTTGGCGTTACCCCCTTAGTATAGCATGATGCATGATGTGTTTCACGTATCCAACCTGAAGTGATATGTGCAAGATATGAGCCATGTGTTGAGCATTGAACCTATTGATCTTCAAGGGAAGCTGACTTATCTTGAGACACCTTTGTGGATTCTAGATACCAAGGTGAATGTGCTCAAATGCAAGAATATAGAGATGGTAAAGGATCTTTGGAGGCACCATGGTGAGGATGAGGCCACATGGGAGCTAAAGGCGGACATGGATAAAGCATACCCTAATTTGTTTGTTTGATTTCTTGAAATGTTGAGGGAAAATTCCTATTAGCAGGGGAGGATGCTATAACCTCATTTTCTAAACCATGTAATAAGATTTGTAAATCTTCTTTTAAAAGATAAAATTAATGGTTGATTATTTGTTTGAAATGCATGGTTTTCATTCCTAATAACCTTGTTTGTTTTCTTGGTGGGCTTTACTGGATATTAAGCCCAATTGAAATAAAAAGAAAAGAAAAGGAAAAGGAATTTTTTTGAATAAAGGGATAAATAAGAAAAGGGATAAAAGAATAAGAGCAAAGGACAAGGAAATATTTCCCAAGGTGAGATTTTGTGCCTTTAAGGTTCCTTGAGGTCTAAGGAATCCAAGATGATAATTTAATGGCAAGGGAAAAAGAAAATATGTGAAAAATGTATATAATTAAGTGATTACTTGCAACTAAAGAAAAGGACCCAATTTCTTTACATAATAATCACAAATTTGGCATGATGAAAGATTAAGACTTTAATGAGTTTCTCTTAAAATTTGAGATAAAAAGTAGATACGGATTATGAGTTATGATTTTCTCAAATTATATTCAAAAATATGGTTTTATCTTGAAAATAGGAAATCTTTTCCTTTTTGGTTGAGCACGAGGGATGAGGGCCGTTGGATCTTGATCCAACGAGTGTCGCTAATCGTCCAGTTCCAAAGGAACTAGGACTCTGGCCGAGTTACAGAGGGACTTTCCCCCTCGATTTCCTCTTGACCCAGTGCATGTGAACTCATGGAAATAATTCCATTGAGTCCGGGAGAGGATCGTGAACCATCTCGACCCTGGATTGGGGATCTATCAAAGCCTCTAGGCGAAACGCCCAATTGGGCTGAGGAACAAGCGGCGGCGGGGTTGAGAAACCCTAAGAAGACCCTCCCAAATCCTATAAAAGGACCCCCACAAGATTCCTCATCCCACAACAATCACGAACGGCTACCTCGTGATCCTTGACCCCCTCTCTGCCTCTGGATTTCTCCTGCTCTGATGACAACTCCACCGCGATGCTGTCGTAGCCTCGTACGAAGAGAAGGACGAAGACGACGCATAGCAACCGTCTGATATTAGTCCATGATAGTCTGCGTGCTAATCCAACGCTCCAAGGCTGAGTCGGGTAACTTAAGCAGTGCGCGACGTGAGACGTCAGATTAGAAGGTGGATCACCGGACCATTGATCGAGCAGCCCCGAATTTTTGGTAAATCACTCTCTCTGACTGAAATTCTAGAAAAATGCTTTTTCTTGCAAAATTCATCGAAATTGCTAGGAATCTCATATTAACAAACTTAATACATGAAATTTGATCAGAAAAATGCGAGTAATAAGATAAAAATAGTTTGAAAGCCTAAATCTATCCCGTTTAACAAAAGAATATTATTTTGATGAAAACAGTATTAATTTGTGATTAGAAACCCTAATTGATGATAAAGGATAGATTTAATAGTGCAAATAAGTTAATTCAAGCATTGTTAGCTTGTTTAATGATAAAAAATGAATTTTAACCTGTTTTGAAGATGAAATTGCAAGATTTAGGGTTTTAAATCTAATATTATGGTTAATATCCTTAGAAATCCTAAATAGGAGAAAAAGGAAAGAAAAGTGCCTTTAACCCAAAATTAGGGTTATATGTTGTTAAAATGTAACATTAATATCTTTCATGAGGAGTAGATGAGATAATTAGGGTTTGTGAGTAATTTTATAAAATTAGGTTTTAAAACAGCAAAAATAAAGTGAAACCCTAATTGTAATCAAAACTCTAAAAAGGACTGGTAACCCTAGGAAACAACTACACTTAATAGACTTTCATGGCCTGATCAATGATAGGAAAACAATTGGATGCATATTTCAGGATCAACTTGTGTGCTTGCTTGTTTACTGGATTCCTTGATTAGTTGGATTATTCTGCACTCAATTCAGCCTGACAGGTATGTGGTTAATTATGGTTAATCGCATTAGTTTCCTGAAGGTTTTTCGGATGATTAATCGCATTGAATGCAACCTATCAGATGTTCATACTTGCAAATCATAAAGTCACTATGATTATCACAATTATAATATAAGTGTATATTCTCGCACCTACATGCCACCCTGATGGATGATGCAAAAAGGTCAAGCCCAGGAGGGAAGACCCATGCATACCATGAGTGGTGACCCCAGACACCAAGCTCGGGATTAAGAAGGTGGTCTTTGTTGCATGACTAATGGGCACCATGAGAGGTGACCCCAGGCACCAAGCTCGGGATTGAGCAGGTGGCCTTAAGTCAATGGCAAAAGAGAAACCCTAAAGAGGGTATTCTAGGGTTAGGGATAAGCGGTGGAGAATGTCACATTGAAACCGTTAATTGGCTTGTTAATTAACTTGATTGTGATATTTAGATTGTTAGCCATATTTGTGAAATTTTGGTTGTCCCCACATATCGGCATATTCCTATATGCTGACCGACATTTTGTTTGTCAGTGTTTTAGGTGCAACTCTACAAAGAACAAACAGTAAAGTGACACATTGTGAAAATAAGAAATAAAGTGCAAGGAGGATTAGATATAGTAGATTCAAGCTACGGATAGAAGTAGATTTCCAAAGTTTTTAAAAGGTAGGAAAAAATTTATTTTATACCAGATTTCAATTTAGTTGGTAGAATTTCATAATTATTACTGATTAATGGTCAAATTTTTGATCCAGTTTATTGGGATAATGTCTCTGACCTCTTGGTCTCCCTTAAGTGGGGGTTACCGGGAGGTGGGGTCATTACATTGTATCACTTTGAGTACAAATTGGTTGTATGTAACCCATGAGGGGTTGTTATCATTTAGCATTTGTCATTCTTTTCCATCATATGTAAGAATGTGTTAACATTTAGTTCAGACATAACTACACTCTTCAAGCTCTAGAAAGCCCACTTCCAATGAGGCTGAGTCGGAATGCTGGTGAACCACCTCTGAGTTGATCACAACAGGTATATTGATGTTCAAATGTATTTTGGTGTTCGATGATTTTGTTGCACCTGATTTTTTTTCCCTTTAATAAGTAGAAGTATCTCTTCCAGAGACATCATCAAAATGAAGATAAGTAGATCAATTAGATTTCAGTGGTTCTCGTTTGTAGGGACTTTGGATCTTTTCAAGTCTTTTAGTAGGTTACATGCACAGATGGGTCTGAAACTAGGCTTCCATGACATTCCTATTTTATATCACTCATCCCAAGATTGAATATTCTGGAGGCAACCGATGTAGTACCACCTCAGAGTACTTCAAGTAAGTATCAAGTGAGCACTTCCTTGAGTAAATATCAAGAAAAAATGATTACTTTTCTAATTGCTCTTCAATAAGATTTCTCGTGTCCAATGCTTAAAGAAGGTGATTCGAACACAAAATTCTTCTAAGCCTATATGAAATCTAAAAGTATTAGAAATCAAATTTCTACACTTTGTATTGATGTATCTATCTCTTATGATCCTAACATGTTTGATTATCATATCACCAACCATTAAACTTCTTTGTTCAATAATAATGTAGCTAGATGTGCTTGGAAGGGACCTTGGAATGGTCCTAAGTTGAATGATGATCAAAAGGAGCTTCTTACTGCCTGTATCTCTCAGAAAGAGATTGATGATATTTTGGTTCTATGTTTGGGATTCATATCAACAATTCTAAAAGTGATGTGTTTTTTATTAAAGATGCAGATAAAGTCCATCTTTAAACATTCTTTCCATTGAAGAGGGTAGTCTTCCTTCTAAATTTATAAGCATCAACAGTTTACCAGAATCATCCATAGTTTATAAGCATCAATTATAAGCAAACATAATATTCCAGGAAAGTTTTCTCAATGGAAATATAGGCATGCTTGATCTTTCTTCTTTATGGAATTAATTATAAGAAAACATGTACTTTTGGTTTCTTTTATGTTTTTCAGCTTTAATAGAGAGTCTTGCTTCTTTAATGTTGAAGAGCAGAATAAACAACATTGGCATCGGCATCGGCATCATCATCGGCAGCAATGAGTAACATGCAGTTGTAGGTGGCATGCCTGTGTTGTGTTGTTTGAATGGGCAACTCTGTGGCAATATCAACAAAGCATCTGTTATAACCCCAATTTTTGGGTTCAATTGATGAGAAATGCAATTTCTCATATTAAGGATAATTGAACAAATAATGATGTGATTTGTTTTGAATAATTGGATTTTGTTTAAAATAGCCTTGTTGATTGATTTGTGGGCTTTATTGGCTATTGGGCCCAATAACAAGGAAATAACAAAGAAAATTCAATTAGTGAATGAATAATTGAATTTACAAGAAAAGAAATATGTGGAAACCTCTAGAAGGCAAATCCAAAGAGGATTTCGTGCCTCTTGGATTCCTTGGGTTACAAGGAGTCTAAAGTTGCAAAGAAAAGCAATAAGAAAAAAAAGATTAATTATGTATTTCTTTATTAAGAAAGAAATTGAAAACATTGATTAAATGTGGAAATTGAGTAAAAAGGTGAATAATTGAGTACCCTTTTATAGAATTTCGTATCCCAAGGATTTCTTATGATAAAAGGGATGCCAATGAGGAAAATAAAAGAGAAATAAAAAGAAATCCTCAAAAAGGAATATTTAAATGAGAAATAAACAAGATAATGTGAAATAAGGCATAAAGATGCATCTAGAAGGATAATAAATATCCTTGGAAAAGGATTTCGAAATAATGAAGTAACTTGGGATCCAAGGAGTCCCAATAATGAGGAAAGAGAGAGAAAATACTAAAAAGGCAAAATAAGAGGGTAATGTGTTGCTTTATTAATGATTTTGTGAAAAAGGAAAGTATTTTCTATTAAAAGAGGAAAGACATGTTTTCGTGGCTGATATATATTGAAAGGCATGAATAAAGAGAATAAGAGAGAGAGAGATTTCGTATTTTTTTTTAAAATATACATGCAAAAAGGGTTATAAGGAAATAAAAGTTAGTAGAGAGAGAGATTGCTTCCAAACCAAGAAAAGTGAGTTCCTCTCGAGATGGGACTTGTGTTCTCAAGAGGCACGCTCTAGGGCTTCGTACCCCACCCTATATAAAGGGGGTAAAGCCTAGTTCGAGTCCGAGAGAGAGGGAGAAAAATCCCACGTTCTTTTCCTTCTTCTTTGCGTATAAACCCTAAACAAGGGTATGAACCCGACCATGGAGCAATGTGGGAGTGCTCGGTGATCTTGCTTGAGGCAGGAGGCCTCCACGATCACCTAGGGCGGTTTAGGAACCACCCATCGACCCCCGGCTTCACGCAGCTGCAGCGACAAGGCTGCAACCACGATCGTCCTTGGAAGGGCCCTCGCTCGTGCTCCAGCCGGTTATACCGCGGCCTATGCGGTGCTTTAGGTGCGCCTAGGGCCAAGGAATCTTGGGCGGCCATCGGCGGAGGTTCTTGGGCCCTGGAGTGGAGGAGGTGAGCTCGAGAAGCCCTGCACGCGGCGGCTAGGGCGGCAGCCGTCGGGCTGCTGGAGGAAGAAGAAAGGGAAGATCCGTTGGACGGTTCTGCCCTCCACGTTCTAAACAACCAATTCACTTAACCAGGGGCAGCATGGTCTTTTCGAAATGTTTTCCCAACCAAGTCGCGCATGGCTGAGATGACGTGGCGCAATCTCATTGGCTGTGGTAAGTGGTTTATTGCAAAAATCATATCTCATGATTCGTAGCTCGGATGACAAAAGTTTATATATGAAACTTGATCCTCAGAACGAGGGGAATTTAATAAAAATATTTTTATAAGCCAATTCCTCTTGCAATTTGTAAAGTGGTGTAATTTATCAACTTTAACATAATGATGTTTAAAGAAACCCTACTTTGATATGATTAGGGTGATTAATAGGGTTTAATGGATCATTAGGGTTGATATTAACCTGTTAAATATAAAAAGGAACATTAAGTTCAAAAAGGAAGAACTTTGCACGTGATTAGTTTAATTTAGAGTTTATGTGCTTAAATATACATGAAATTGGAAAAGTACATAAAGATATCATCTTTAATGAGTTAACCCTTAGATTTAATGATAGATGGATAATTCAAGATGATATTAACCTGTTTTTAATAAAAGAGAGAATAGGATTCAAAAAGATGATCTTTTTATAATATGGCTTAATTTAGGGTTTCGTGCACGAATATGCATTAATGAGCTTGAAAACCCTAATTTAGGTGAATATGAGTTTTAAATGTTTTAATTGTTCAAATCTGTAAATAAATAGGGATATGATGATCCTAAGTCAATTTTGGGTGTAAAAGATTATTAAAATGAATAGTTGAGCAATTAAGGTTCATATAAATGGAAAAGAGAATTCTAGGGTTTGTTAACCTAAAAAGGATAAAGTCCGAGAAATCGATCTAAGAAACCCTAATGAGTGTTAATGGAACCGTAATGCGGATTAGAAACCCTAGAAAGAGAATCCAAGTCAATGAAGTAGTTTCTTGATAAGAGTGTAATAAATAGAGTACATATTTATTTCAGGGACTATGTGATGATTGAATTGCTTGCTTGGATCTGTTGATTGACTTAATTGTATACACATGAAGTATATGTTGAATAATCTGCATGACTCACCAAATCAGGTATGTGGTTACTTATGGTTAACCGTTTAGGTTTTCCGACGTTTTCCGAATGTTTAATCGCATTGGATGCAACTAAACAGTTTGGATGTTTATTTCTTCCATGCAAAATATAAAGTGACTATGACTATCACTTAATGTATATGCCATCTAATTCAATCCTTGGTTCCCTCTGTGTCGTAATGGTGGACCTGATAAAAGACTACCTAGAGGGTAGGTACATCAGGCCATGCATGACTTTGACTACCTAGAGGGTAGGGTCATGAATGACTTTAACTGCCTAGAGGGTGGGGTCATGAATGACTTTGGCTGCCTAGAGGGCAGGTCCATCAAGTCACCTTATAGAGGTACCATGTAAGTCCTAAAGGGACAACACAGAGTTGTGAAAAGATGGATTGAGTAGTTTGGCTTAAAACATAATCTTGGTTGTTAAATGATTAATTGAATGATTACATGGTTATCATAGTTGCACGATTATCTGTTTCCCCCACATACCAGCTTCGGCTGACCGACGTTTTGTTTGTCGGCGTTTTAGGTACAATGAAAAGAACAAACAGTAAAGTGGCACATATGATACTAAAAGAGAATTAAAGTGCAAAGGAGGATTAGATAGGTTAGTGTCGGTGTGGATAAAAGTTTAGAGATCCAAGTTTTCAAAAGGTATGTAAAGAAAAATTTTATTACCATTTTCAGTATAGTCTGTTAGAATTTGATAATTATTTATGGTTATATGTCGAACCTTTGATCCGGGATTAATGGATGCGGCTCAACCTCTTGGTCTCCCTTAATTGGGGGTTATCGGGAGGTGGGGTCGTAACAGCATCACTTGCAGTAAGATTTTCCCCTGTTTCCCAAGTAACTCTTTTCTTTTTTCATAATTCTCACATCCCTATCTAGAAATAGGGACAGAGGTTGTCTAAGGCTTGTTTATACTCATTATATACTATGTAATTTCATCTCTATTCTTCACATGCTACATACTTCCTTCTATGCCCTGCCGCAATAGGAAAATTATGGGCATATTTTATCTCAAGCTCTTGCAGCTTATGAATAAAGTGAAGTACTTCATAATAGAGCAAGTTTGTGATAAATGAATCAATTTGTCTGTTTATTTAGGAGTGTGATTTCTCATAGAATCGTTCCATAGGTCCCAGTAATTAGTAAAAAGTAGGAGCATATCCATATCGTATATACTTATCTTCTATATTCTATGCTTTGATCATGTTTTCTATACAATTTTAATGTTATTTACGCCTTGGTTTAGTTATCATGCACTTTTCATACTATGTTTAATCAAAGCATTGCCGAACTAAAGGTTCATGGATGTGTTGTTACTACTAATGACTACCACTACAATAATTTAAGGTAGTCCATATATATCAAGTAAAAGTAAATCACTACGGATAAAGGGGGGATAAGATATTTTAAAGTTGTCGCTTTGCAACAATATCCGCTACACGACTTGTATTCTAGTTACTGAATCGAAATCCACACTCTTGAATCTTCTCCTTCATGTTGGTGATTCTTGCAATCCATGGTTTGAAAGCTGGAGAAATAATAGTTGCATAAGAATCGAAGTGGATGTCCATTGTGAGTCTGATTCATTAACATAATAGGAGAAACCACTTCCCATTTCCATGAAAATCCCTTCCATTGTTCCATACTTCTCAATTTCTATTACAATATGTAGAATATGTCTTTTTCTTCTATCTAGGACCCAATTACAATTTTGATTTCTTGCTAACATTGTTTCCATTTTTACTCAGGTTCAACATCAACATCAATCTTCGAGTACCCCATTGGAGGAGGTTCCCATATGCCTTCATATATGTGTCGGTATTCCTAATCCAACCCAACACAACACAAACTTTTTTACCCAACATCATCCCTACAATTTAATAGCCATCTCAGACTTCAATAATATCCAACCTTGATTTTAGTTTGAACAACAAAAGAGTTGCAACATCTGATGATTTGTGACTCGTTAGCTCAAGATTTAAGAATAATATTTGCTTCAACCCCTTAGGTATATGTTCTTTCACGAGCAATAGTTGACTACAGCCAAGACAACAACAAGTGACTCACTCAAACCACACAAAATTAGACTCCAAAAGATCAATCACAGATTAACTGAAATCTCACCACTTAAATGAGACACTAGAAATAAAATGAAAGAATAAATGACAATTGCAACATCTTCCTTCCATGTAGTAGCTATCTCATACTTCAAGGATCTCCAGGCCAGACAATCAACACCACTGAGCTTGAGTCAGTACATCTGCATAAATTTTCAAGATGAATCTTGGTAAGAACTTATAGTAGCAACTCCTTCAACCCATTCAATCTCTGGAGGAGACAACAGGAAGGAACTTAATCCACAACATAGTCTTTTCAAATTCAAAAGCCAACAGAATTAGACCCCAGAAACCTAATATTCATCTTGAACATCAATATAACATTAGAGATGAGACAAAAGATCAACATTAGTAGCTCCCTTCTCGCTCCACAACTTTAACTAGAATAGAGTCAACAACATATTCTAGAGCATCATGACTTTTTTAATTACTTGATTCTGCTTTTGCATAACAATAGAAGGGTACCACTGGAAACAAATGATCACCAATACCAGCTTCCTTTGACAACAAACTACTATTCATCTGACAAGAACAACCAACCTCCTTCATAATCAACAACCAGTAGCATCAACATACGCTAGGTCCATAGAACAACTCACATCAGGTGAAGATAAGCTAACCTCCTATGGCCTTTTGTGAATGTCCTGGTTAATCATTCACTAGCTCTTGTTTTTAAGCTCGCCCAAACTTATCTTGAATACTAATTTGGGACTATGGTAACAGGGCTTCTCCAACTTCCTTGACAGTGATTAGAGAGGAGGGACTGATATCATTATGACTGCAATAGAGGGTTTATTGAGAATTAAGAATCACACAACAACAACAATAACAAATGATCCTAGTAGTGGCAAAAGTACAATGGGTGACACACTAAGGAAGAAGGGCCCCTCTTCTCAGTTGTTGGATGGATATGATCCTTTTTTATTTCTTATTTAATGGCTATGTATTTGGATCACTGCTCTTATGCCATGTGGAATGTATTAGGCTAATAGATGGTTATATTATACAAAACTATAATTCTATAAAGTTGGAGAGGGGGCACTTAGAATGAGTCAAATAGATGGTTAAATCCATTTAACTTGTGCATGTATAATCCCCTCTTTATATTGTTTTATAGATAATTGAGCATATTGTATGCCTAAATTTACCCATTGGTTGTTATCTATTGTCTTATAGTGTCATCTATTAAATGTTTCAGCTTGACTTGAAGAAGCAAGGAAGCCAACTTTCAATATATAACAACCAGAATAGAAAATGGATACTCCCTCTACTATTTAGTTTTCTTGAATGTCTTCTGTTAATCTAATTGGCATTTTATTTGGACATTCCAACTGATAGAGAAAACTAACTATGACTGATATCTATCAGAAGACTGTTGAACTTTTATTATTAGAGTAGTTACTAATGAAATACATTGTGTGTTGTGGTCAGGTCTGCAACTGTCCCTATTTCACACATCGCAAGACCTAGTGAGAACAAAGTGTCGATCTCCTAAAGTGAAGACCAACGATGATGTATCTAGGTAGAACTCTATTTTCATTTGTTTCCATTCCTTTCATTCAATTTCATGTTCCCATGTGTTAGTTATCATTTGGTGGGGTGTGGTACCCACATATGTCATCGTCAATCGTTTCTAGGGCATGGTACAACAAGACATACACCATAGATTCATTGTTTACATTTATAGACATTCATTGTTCCCTCTAGTGTCCCACTCTATAGTGATGAGATATGTGGGTACTCAGCAATAGTTCTGAAAGACGAAGCATCAGAAAACTCCAGAAAATAGATAGAAATAAAAAGAAAAGTCAACTGAACACAGTAAGAAGTCATCCATCCAATGCAGGAAAGCTCAGCCACCGACAACTACAGCTCTGCAACACCAAATTGAATAACTGGCACCACATCCAAGAATCAAAGCTCAGGAGCTCAGGAGCATGATTAAAACATAGCAAGCATCCCACTATATCATGAGCGAGCTCTGCCACTCCAAAAGAAAGAAAGGGGGTAGGCTCAAACACTCGAACAATATTTCAAACTGCCACTCCAATTCGATAAGCTCATCCACTCAAGAAACCTACAAAAGGACTTGAGAGAGCTCTACCACTCCAAGAAGAAAAGGCATCAAAACAAGCAACCAACACGAGCTCACTCATAACATATGAACACAAGACAAACCTCAACCGTCTGTAATCTGATAAGAAACAAAAATGGACCCAGCAGCTAGCAGCATACAAAATTCACAAACATCATACACTAGGCCATCCACAGCTACTTCAGGAGAAAAAGCAAAATGAGCATAAGATCATAACAGTATATTTTTCATGCATCAAACCCCCAAAGAAAAAAATAGTCCTGAACAATCTTCTTACTAATATCTCCAGCAGTTAAAGCCCTAACTTGAAGGCTTTTTCTTTTTCAATTACTTGTTTTCATGTTGATCCATGGAATGGTGCTCCCTGGTTCCTGTGTGTATATGTTTTTCCTTCCTTTATATTGATGCTTTTACATTATTACATATACTTAGGCCAGCCAATAGTTATAGGCGCTGACCTGAGCTTTGTGTAGTTTTTGTTTATTCTTTCAAAACCCAATAAAAGGACTAGCCTGTTACAATTAAAAAAGAAGTGAGACTCAAAGTTTGTGTTATGTTTAGATGTGCTCATATACTTTATTTTTACTTGTTTCACGGATGTTCGACGTTCTTAGACTTAATCCTTCCTGGAGCAACCTTTTATATAGCTGGTTTTGTGGTATTTCTTCACAGATTACTGGATTGAGAATCAATTGATGGTGCTGATTTAGCTAGTTGATGCTTGAAATCCATTATCCTTATGTTGTTGCACTCTTCTGTTTGGATCTATAGGAATGCTTCTAATTTCTAGAGTTGAAATGTATATTTTTTAGCCCTCCTATGTTTCTTGGTGCTGAAGTGTACTTATTGAGCCACACGTTGGGCTTATGTCAGACTTTCTTAAAAGTTGTCAGCCTTTGTTATTGTAGGGATCTATGGGTTTATCTTGTTTCCCAGCTGGATGTTTGATGTAGTTGGGTTTATGGTGCTTCTTTACAGGTTCTTGTATAAAGAACAACTATGGTTGTATGATTGTGGCCAATGATTCATACTATACAATTGTAAGAAGTCTTGTAGCAGCAAATGGTTACTTTTTATATTGTATTTGGTAATTTATTCAAGGTGTCAAAGGCTCATGTCCTCCACTATGTACATCAACATTTTTTTAATGCAATAAAAGAAAGGATTTTTGGATTTTCTATGTAGTTGTCCAATTGTGTATCCTGGATGTCAAATGTAAATGTTATATTAGATATGGTGCAGGAATTTTGAAAAATATTGTATATCCTTATAACTATTTATGATGGAAATTTTCTGTCCCAGTTAATCTAGTTGAGATTACTGATAAAGTTATCATCGTTTCTAATTACGATAGAACTTTGTTGTCGTAAATACCAATTACGATAGACAATTTAAGATGAGATTATAACCATTAGTGATAATGTTTATTATCCATCTTTGTTAATAATAATGATGGAATGAATTTTTTGTCATTATTAATAATAGCGGCAAGACCAACAATGACCACATGCGACGACTAATTTTTTCCATCCTTAATATTTATAAAGACGAATTTTCTCACAATTACGACGAACACTTTCCATCATTATTGTTATATATTCCTGTAGTGATTTTGCTTTAGTCGGTATATTGCATGTTTCACATCTCCTCACTATATGACATTTCGTATGAGATGGAGTTGCCTTAATATGCTATCTGATATTCCTTACCGAACGATTAGCTCCATAGTTTGACTTAGTATTTCTACTTTGTCATCAATGGTTGTAATATCTATAAGTTCATATGTATGAACTTTTAGATCCATATAGTATCATCGGGTGTTCAAAACACAAGAATACTCAAAATTCCTTTTAGAATTAAATGGATTTTAATTTTACTCAGAGTGTTTACATTTATCAACATATATTCACTTTTATATTTTGTATTTTGCAATCAATTTCTGTCATTTCAGAATCTTGCATTAGTGTAACTAATTTACACTCAACTTTTCTTTTTATTACCATAGAACTAATCCTTTGATACTTCATAAGTACTTAAATAAGTTCTTTATGGCATTCCAGTGACTCTCACTGGAAGTAGACATACATCCACTCGTCATGTCCATTACATACGAGATATATTGGATGAGCATATCATATTGTCATGTCCAATACATACAAGATGATGAATGCATATATTCTCTTGTCATGTCTGATACATACCAGATAATGGGATGATTACATACATGATAGATCCAATTGAAAATGCATAAGGCATCTATCTATGTGTTCCTATTCTTCATCGGAATTTGGGACACTAGGCATCTGAGAGACTAACTCCATGTAATATGGACAAGTTTTCTCCCACTGAATCTTTGCATACTGAACCCTTCAGCATAGACTGCCAATGTATGCTCTCTCTTTATCAAGTCAAGAGACTTTTGAGAACCATATCTATTTGTCTCTATTCCTATCACATAGGGCATTTCTCTTTATTCCCTTAAAGAAGGTATTTCCAAACCAGTTTCTATTCCGCACCAGTTTCTATTCTTAGAATGTTTCATTCCTCATCATCGTGTGGAATATGAATATGCTCCCACTAAATCTTTGTAATCACAGATCCCTTCTTTATTTCAATATACTAGTCAAACCTTTTGACTATATAATCTAAGTAAAGAATCCAGTTCTAAGGTGCTTTAATCTCTTGTAACGTATATACTCCATTTGCATTAATGGAATCATAAAACCCTTCAGGTTTAGTCATATGCATAGCCTCATGCTATTCCTTCTAGGAATGCGGTTTTAGTATCATATGCCAAATTTCATAGTCTTCAAGTTCCAATAGCAAGCATGATCCTGTATGGCCTACAACCACTGCAATTGGTTAAATAAATTCATCAGGTTCAACACCTTGAACTCACTTGAATTCATCTCAACCAATCAGCTCTTCAAATGTCATCCATGTTAGTCTTAACTCTTAAGACCCAATTGCACTTATGGGTTTCATCCCTATAAGTGCTACCATTAAGGTCATACCTTATTTGGTTCACATAGAAGTTATTTTGGATCTTATGGCTTCAAGCCATGACTCAAAATCTAGTTCTTCAACATCATCTAAATATATTATTGGCTCATCATCATATGACCAATTCATCACCTCTGAGTTTGTAGGATATCATTATCCATCAAGCTCAAGGTATTTTCTACTAGATATATGAGGTGTATTTGTTACATAAGGAATTTGAGATTCCACAACACTTGTGATTCTTAATCTTCTTTTGTACCTTATCAAGTATCAATGTTATTATGTCTATCCCAAACATTTTGAGTTCTACTTCTCTCCCACTGATTTTTTTTGGAATCTAGATATCCTTATAACAAACACTTTGTTATTGGATTGAGATTAATATTCAACTAACATTATGTGATTTATGAATGAAGCTCTTTCTAAGAAACTAGTTTTCTTATATGAGCATTCAATCACTAAAAGACATATTGGAACATTCCCAATACCATATCTCATATGGTGTCTTTTATACCTTTTGAATGGTACATTTATTTAGTGTAAAGCATGTTATTTAGAAGAATTCCAGAAGATTAGTCATTTGTTTGATGATCATGCTCTTACTATTTAGAGTATGATTCCTTTTTTGATTTAGACATTATTATGCTTTAATCATGAGTTCTCTATGATACACTATCATAGTTACTAACAAGGTCCTCAAACATTTGGTTTAAGTATCTCATACATTGATCATATCAAATAATTAATACTTTTAACAAGTTTGTTCTTCATTTATGATATTCTTGAACACTTCAAAATATTCATATTTGTATTTCATTAAATACCATATCTAAAATATTAGCATTTATTTCAATAGGTATGTATATACATCAATACGTATTATACCTAATAGAGTAGTCATTCTCCCACTACATCAAGTGAAGATTGAATTATCATCATGCTTAATAAATAAGACATTCATACCTCTTAATAGTTCATTAACCAAGAGAGTCTAGTTTATCCATCAACATGGAACCTCGAGATGAATTTCTCATTCATTTGTTTAGATGATAATGCTAATTTATTATTTGATTCATCAATAACTTTGAGGTATTAATATTTTAGCTCATGCATACCAAGTACCACAAGATAAATAAGGCATAACCAAAAAGATCATATCTTTGAAATTGAAACATAAATTTTATTGATAGACATCCTTATCATTACAAGATGCAAAAATAAAATGTTTCTACTTATTGGAAAAATGAAATAGCAGTTCATAACTCTATTACATGCCCTTTGGGTTGAAATAAACTAAAAGTACTTCTATCCATGGCAGCAACACTTGTTCCAATTTTGATGAGTGTTCCTTCTTCATCCTTTCATAAAGGCCATCACTTCTTTTCGGATCCTGCACGTCATATATGTTAGATTTATATCTTGGTATCATATACCTAAGATAAAGAAGAATTTTAAGTTTATTTCATGATACCTAAGGTGGAGACTTCCATCCCCTCCTTCTTCTTCTTTAGTTCATCTATGTAGAGAGGGAAATTTCTCTTCCAATGTCTTGGCTCATGACAATGGTGACATTTGTATCCCTTGTTCACCCCTCCCTTGGCTTTGAGTGTTGAAGATGACTTAGGCTTCTGGCTAGCATTAGAACATTTATTTGCTTTTCCATTACCCTTGCCTTTAGACTTTCCCTTCTTTCTACTGATCATCATCACAGATTTGGGTTTGTCTTTCTTCATCTGTGCCTCGGCTGTCCTCAACATGCCCAACAACTCTGTTAGTGACCTATCAAAGTTTTTCATGTTGTATTTCATCACAAATTGATGGTAGGATTCTAGCAGCGATTGCAATATTACATCAGTGGCCAACTCTTGGCTCAGAGGGAATCCCGGTTGAGTTAGGTTCTCCACATACCCAATCATCTTGAGTGTGTGAGGGCCTACTGGATCTCCTTCTATCATGACACACTTGAATAGTGCCTTGGAGCATCATATCTCTCTTATCATTCCTGATCTTGATACATGTTCTTGAGATGTTGAACCATCTCAATTACGTCCATGTTCTCATGTTTTCTCTACAATTCATAGTTCATTGAGCATAACATCAAGCACTTCACATCAATGGCATCCTTAGTATGATTCATGTAAGCATCCCTTTCAGCCTTTGGTGTGGTGGGAGTGGGTTCTTCTGGCTCATCTAAGACATAGAGCTTTTGCTCTAGAGTGAGAACAATTCTCAACATCCTAAACCAGTCATGGAATTTGTTCCCAATTAGCTTGTCCTTCTCAAGGACCGATCGCACCTAAAAGTGATTGTTGTTGGTAGCCATTTATTCTACAAAAAGGAAATTTTCAATTTTAGTCCAAAACTCTTTTGATTTGATTTGATTTAAAAATTGACAATGTTTAATTAGGTCTTTAATTAATGTTCGCTTCTCAATATTTTATCTCAAATTGATAACCCTCATTATCAATTAAGAAGATTGCAGCGTACAACCTTCTAGTGAGCAAGATCTTGATTTCATCTAAGCCATAGACCAGCTAGGGCTGTCATCAACAACTAGAGTCTTTCAGGTAGGCAACCGTTGCCAATTGCATCATATGCAACTCTTGATAGATGTCATGTGAAACTCCTTGCCATGTTCATCTTTATGCCTCAAGGTGCTTGATCTGATCAAGGTCACCTTGTTAAGTCCAACCCAAAAGTCAACACAATGAATATGCACCATGTGAAGGCAAACCTACATATTCACCATCACACTTCCATGAGATAGATAGTGCACCACGTGAAGGCATAGCCACACTTAGTTGATCAAGCTTTTAATGTGTGCTGCTTTTGGAAGGCATCTTCAACTTAATATGTTTTTTGAGGGGTTTTAATATGCTTATGTATGCATATATGTATCCCACCACCACATATATAGTACATATCATATACATGTTATATCCCACAAATGAAAACATGCAATAATGATAAAGTGATGATTATGGCCATCCTATTATAGTTCCTTAGAGCCATAAGGAACTACAATAATCTAAGGTCTACATCACATGCAACCTGTTATTGATGAACATTTGTGCTTCCCAATCCATCTTGATGGGTTCAACCTTTGAACTGGTTGACTCGCCTCTTGGCCGGTCGACTCGCCTCTAGGCCGGTCAGTTGGTCTCCTCCATCCGGTCGTCTGGCTCCTCCAGATGGTCGGTTCGTCTGGTCATCAGGGCTTCCTGTTGGTCCACCAACTACTCCTCAGTCGGTCCACCAACTGCTCCTCAGTCGGTCATCTCGGTCCATCAAGTGGTCATCTTTAGTCTTCATCATAATAAGAAATAAATCCAATCCTATTTTACATAATCTTTTTGAAACCTTGAGTTACATTTGAGGGGAGAAAAGGTAGAAGAGAATCTCAAGTTATCTTGAGTTACATTTAGAATAGAAGAAGATGGATCGGTGCATAGACCGAGATGCAAACAACCATAACCAACCACACACATGCACATAGGGTTTATAGGCCATAACCATACTACACATCCACCATCAAAACTGTCTTAGGGCAACACTTATCGATTGCATATATACCATATCATATATGTATATATTAGTTTAGGATCATGTGGTATTAATTAGATATTCACATTAGTCATTTAAATATTTGCATCATATGTAATAAATAAAAATTGTAAAACCAAAATATGATCATATCGATTATCCCAAAATATAGAGTACTGATGTGGCTTTGATACCATTGTTGGGTTTTACATGGTCAGAGTAGACATCGGAAACAAAAATTTACTTGACCATAAACCCATAACCAGCAGATCGCATCAACATCTATGTAATGGGAAGGATGGTTTTAGCAAGTTATACCTGGTCTTGAGGCTTGCTCAGTGACTACACCTCATAGCAAGTGTGGTCTTCAACCACCTGTCTTTGACAGTGTCTGTGCAGCTCCTAGTCTTGACCCAGACTGTGGTTGACTGTCCTCCTTCTAAGTGGAAAAAGTCTCCTGCCTCTATAGATAGTCCACACAGACTACCGAGAACTCTAGTTATCCTGAAGAATGGACTAGAAGGATTTTTCCCCTTCTGTTGGTGTACTAATCACCAACACGCTCTCTCACAACTAGTTACCATTATGCAATTGTCTTTCCCTCATTATTCCTCCCTAGACGGGTAGAACTTGCTTGGGCTCTCTCGGTTACCAAAACCAGAGAAGACAACAACTTTGCAGAGCAACTGATGTTCTGAGTTGTGTCTCTATTGTGTGTCTAGACAAGCCCCATGTACCCCTCTATTTATAGTAGAGGGCAGAGTCAGGGTTCCCAGTCTGTGTGGGAGTAGAAGGGTATGGATTTTCCATGAATAATTTGCACTACGGCAAGCGAACCTATCAGTTCACTAGTGAACCGGTCGGTTGGCATAGTGAACCGGGTGGTTCACAAACCTGACCCGCTTGCAATTGACTTTCTTAATTCATTTCTAATTAATGAAAAAAATAATTCTTGTCTCAATCAAATTGAACAAGTGAAACGAGAAACTTTTCTCACGAACTAGGAAACCCAACACTTGCTCGTTTGGTCCAAGTGAACTGATTGGTTCACACGAGTGAACCAGTCATCCCACTGACCATGAGCTGATCGGTTCACCCAGTGAACTGGTCAATTGGTGGTCTCAATCTGACACTCTAATTAGTTGGTTCAACACTTGAACTTGATGATTATGAGTCAAGTCTATTGATTGAATGTTTGATTGAGTACCTAAACACTTTAGTAATCAATCCAAACATCATTCATGGATAAACTCCTCTTTAACGTGAATCCTATGTGTGTGACCCTATAGGTCCCATATCACATTGGCAGTGAATGTCCATAACTAGCTTATGACATCACAAGCAAAGATAGTTGCCTAGTCGCACGTCAGTGCTACCCAAGTGAATGGAAAGTTGGAGAACAACCTTCAGCCTACAGTCTATGATTGGTGTTCCAATGAATGTATAATTCCTTTGTCTCTGATATCCTGGATGAACTCAAGGCATGGAGTTGTCATCCTATCAACGTTCATTAATGTTTCTTGAACTAGAGTAGACTGTCTGAGATATATGTGAACTCAATATCATATATTGATTTACATGTGCATGCACATGCTATTCTCAATCTCACTTATCAAGTGGCCTGGACATCATACTCCCTTAGGAGGGACAAATCCCATATCTATCACTCACAGTCTATCTCATGCATCAAAGCCATCCAATCATCACCTTTATAAAAACCCATGTTTCAAGACTGCATTTGATGATGTCAAAGTGTACCCAATCACATTTGATGAGTGTTGTGATCTCAGGTCTAAGAATCACAATCACCACCATCACTATGAGAGATGATTCTAACTACCATGTCATGGTTCCATGTGTCACTCTCATGGTGGTTCTGTCTGATACATTGTTCTCCAACATGTATCTATGTGCTTGGTTTCATAGCATATATCATGACTAATGAGACACTGTCATCAACCAACACACACTTTAGTCTTGATGTGTCATTGTTGTCTATCAACCTTCCACAATGACATCCGACTAGGGACATAACAAGAATGTACATACTATTAGCATCTGTATGATCTCATTGTTCAGGTCCTTAACCCAAAGACATATTTTATTGAGTATTGTCATTCTTTAGACATTCAATCTGGTCCATCATTTATCTCATAATTGATTGAACTGGAATTAATTGGAAGCTTGCCTTTGATATTAATCAAATCAACTAGAACATATTCCAATCCAATCATCATATGATTGTCTCTCTGGGCATACATACCAACATAGTTAGGGTTCTCTCTAATCCTCACATCATTAGCAACGACTATGTCTATACGTTCAAATGGTTGACCACTTTTATAAGTAAAGCGTGCACCTAAGAAACCTATATCAGAAATCCCTTCTACTAGATAAGTGTCATTGAACTTTCCTACCTCCCTCATTTTAAATAAGTTCTCCCTTTTTCCTCCTCCAGTGTAAGCATGGAGTTGAAGTTTCCAATAGCTATCTAGTTGTCGCTCATTATTTTCCCAATATTAAGAATATGTTTCATAGAAGCTTCCTAGTAGTAGGATTTGGACTTTCATAAACAAAAGTAACAAACTCACTATTATTAACTCGGTAATGGCATAAATGATAGTGATTCAGTGAAACCTCCACCTTGCAATCTTCATTCTACAATATCCATATCCCCCCTAAGAAACCATGGACTTCCACTTGGTGTGAGTTAGAAAAGTCCAAACATATCGCAATATTATATGCCTTTGTTCCTAATATCCTAGGTTCCAAGACTGCTACTATAATAGGTTTATGGATTTTGATCAGATTATTGAGTCTTCTTTGGGTCTGATCATCATTGATACCCCATACATTCTAGATAATAATACTAATCATTAAACTTTGGGAAGCACAAAAACATAGTATCATTTTTTACCCTTCTCAGATTCCTTCCTAGGATCACAATGCAGTCTGATTGATCTTACAAGAGTAGTAGGGACTACCTCCTTCCCTTTCTCACTCTCCTTGTTTATGTCAGGGGGTACATAATGTTCATTCTAGCATTATGTTGAGTATCCTCCTTATTGGTGGTATTGGTAGCCTCTGAATTTTATTTTGTACCTGGTATATCTCCTTACAGTGTACCTAATAATAGATCATCACCAATAGGGTCTTTCACTATGTGGTTATCTTTTGGTTGCTTCTCATTTCTCCATCCAATTTCCATAGTTTTGCCCCTATTGTTCCCTCATTGGTTTTCTTGGTAATGTCCTCGAGTGTCTCTTTTTCTGCATCCTTTTCTATTGGAATATTCTTCTTCTTTCTACCTCTTTTGTGATTATTCTATGTGGGATGAGATTGTCTCTCTTCCTCTTGTCGTGTTGCCTCATTTTTGTTTGTTGTTGCACTTCTATATTGTTCCTTATGCGTCTCTTCCTCCTTGTCAATAACCTCATATTTGTTTGTTGTTGCCCTTTTTTGTTGCTTCATTGGAAATTATTCTCTATGTTCCCTATTCCTCCCATTATGGATATTATTCACATTATAGGCATACCATATTTCTTCCTCCTCCACCCACAACACGCATGCATTGTTACAACCCCAATTTTTGGGTTTATATGGTTTGAAATGCAATTTCTCCAATAAAATGTATGATTATGAAATTGTATGATTTAATTACTTTGAATGGATTTATTTAGTAATATTCCCTTTGCATATATGTTTTTGTGGGACTTATTGAAGCAATAAGTCCAATATGTTTAAAAGAGAATAAATATGGAAAGAGATCTAATAATAAGAGAAATTAAGATAATGATGAGAAATATGTGGAATTCTCTGGAAAGTTGTATGATTGATCATCATGGATTAGATTTCTAACCCACATGGTTTCTAATGGTAAAATGAATCCAAATAGAGGATATAAAAGAGTAAGAGAGAGAAAATATGAATAAAATATGCCTAGATAATTTGTATATGAATAAAAGTCTCTTTTACTTTCGAATTTCGATCCCAAACTTGGCACACAAGTAGTTTACGTCATTATGGACTTTCCTTTAAAATTTGGTATTAAAAGGATGCATGGTTTAGGAGATATGATTTTTGTAAGAATTCCTAAAGTGAGAGGGATAACTGAGAAAAGTATTAAATGTAACGATTTACATTTGATTTGAGAATCTTGGGCCCAGCCCAATTATGACATCACACAAAGTCTTGGATGTTCAATCAGGGATCTGACAGTTGAAAACTTATCTCCTAGCTATGGAATAGATGAGAAGGGAACTAAGTTTTCCCGATCAAAATTCTTGCGAACCAAGACACATCAGATTTAGGAAACGTTTTCAATATATTTGGGGATCAATCTGAGTTGATCTACCCCAAGTTTCTTGGAGTTTCATTGCCACTAGAACTTTTTCCCAATCTAAGACTCAGAGGCTTCTTGGCTGGCATGGGGAGCTATAAATATGGGGCCTTGGACCCCCTCTAAGGTGGCAAGCAAG
Organism: Alisma plantago-aquatica; assembly: GCA_963693085.1. Taxonomy (NCBI): domain Eukaryota; kingdom Viridiplantae; phylum Streptophyta; class Magnoliopsida; order Alismatales; family Alismataceae; genus Alisma; species Alisma plantago-aquatica. The sequence continues at coordinate 1,136,352,234 of OY856413.1, read as the reverse complement.
TGCTTTGGATTCGTTCTGGTGTCGCGAGCGATTCTCCACTCTCAATTCCTCAAGATACCTTGTTCTTATACCCTATCATCATTAGAACCACGTCGGACCTCCCACCCAATCTCCGCCCACTCGACCCTAACCACCATGTGAGAAATTGAGAGAGTCTTCGACTCTGGTGGGGTCTGGCAGAGGCGTAGCCATCTTCGCCTGATGCCCAGCCAATGAGGAACATGAAGTCAACTGCCGTGTTGACTCACCCCAAGACCTGGCTTGTGAATGGGAGATGATCATGAGGTAGAAGATGAGGAAGGGGTAAATTACCACTTTGCCAACACGAACTAGTCACAAGCTCAAGGTTGCTCGGGGGTAGAACCGTCCTTCAGTCTGAGTCAGAGTGTTGCCTGTGTGAAGTGAGTTTCCATGTGGTGTAGCTCAGTTCGCTGAGCCAGGATTGCATGGAAAGTAGTGGAAAAGAAAAAGGGCTCTGGCCAGCTAATGTGGCACTCTACTATTGGTCTAAAGGTAAATTATCATGCAAAATTCATAATTAATTATTGGTAACTCAGATGAAATGATGCTATCTATGAAATTTGATCAGAAGAATGCAAGGAATCCACTAAAATATAATTGAAGCCTAATTCTTCTTGAAATTCGAAAAGTACTTAAAGTTGTCACATTTAGTGGTGTTATTAATGAAAAATCCTAAGTTTTGATGTTAAGTTGATTTAATGATGTTCTTGGGATAATTTAAGCCAATATTAACCTATTGTTAGTAAAATGGAGAACTAGATCTAAAAAAATATGGTCTTTGTGCTTAACTAGCCTAAATTAGGGTTACATGAGTATAAAGTGAATTAATGGGCTTAGAAACCCTAATTTAGGTGATTATGACTTTTAATGGTTTTCATTTCGAAAATCCATCTATAAGACACAGTTATGATGATCCTAAGTCAATTTGAGAATAAAGGAACTTTAATATGGATAATTTGACTAATTTGGTTTTTGATGTATAGAAAATATGTTTTAGGGTTTGTTGACCTAAAAAGGTAAAGATTGCGAAATAGAGCTAAGAAACCCTAAGGAAACCCTAATTAAACCCTATAAGGGATTCCCAAGTCAATAAAAGGAGTTTATGATGAGTAAGTAGTAATTAGGTCATACATGTTTTTCAGGATTTAGTTGTGCTTGCGTGATTGGCTTGATTGGTTGATTGGATTTCCTTATTAGATTGTAATTATCTTGTTCTTTAAGATTTACAAATTAGGTATGTGGTTATTTTATGATTACTCACTTTTGTTTCACGGTGATTTCTGAGGTTTCATTGATTTCTTGAAAAATAACTATTTGGGTGATTGTATTTCTTGCAATCTATAAAGTGACTATGATTATCACAATGTAATTATTTATGACTTGCCCAAACCCACATACCATCTCTGGATGTAATATTTACGAGGACCAAGCCCTGGAGAGAAGGTCATAAGTGTCCATCCTTGGAGGGAAGACCACAGGGCACCCAGAGAGGTGACCCATAAGGTATCAAGCTCAGGATGGAGAAGGTAGCCTAAAGTCCCTTGCAAGGACTAAACCCTAAGATAGTGTATTCCAGAGGATGAGTAAAAATGGTTGAGAAGTCATAATTAAAATGTAATCTTGAATTGTTAACAACTATTTGATGTGATTATGTTGTTATGCAATATGTGCAAGATATTGGTTGTCACCACATACCAGTATATTCCTTATACTGACTGACATTTTGTTTGTCGGTGTTTTAGGGATTAGGAATACTTGAAAAAGGACAAATAGTAAAGTGATTTTTGAAGAATAAAAATAATAAAAGAAAGGAGGATTTAATTAGATAGACTCTACATTGGGTAAAGTTCCAATCTCCTATTTTTGAAAGGTATGTGAAAAGTAAATTTTAATCCTGCTTTAAGCTTAGTCTTTCGTAGAATATATTAATTATTTTTTATTATTTGCAAAACCATTGATCCTATTTTGGGATAATGGACCCATCCCCTTAGCCTTCCTTAAATGGGGGTTGTTGAGGTGTGGGGTCGTTACAATTAGTATTAGAGCATGGTTTTCCATTTAATCTCTAATAATTATAAAATATTACAAACTCTTTAGAACCCAAGGGAGTAATGAGAGGATTTTCTAAAGATGGAGGTGTCTAGAAAACGATCACAATCTGGGGGCTGGCAAGATTTTCCTATACCCCGCTAGTCAGTCTACGAGGACTCCCAAATTCTGTGTGACTGCCTAGACGAAATCAGAGGATTTGACTCAAATTAAGATACCTCTAGGTCTTCTCTCATCTGTCTTCTTCCCTTCTCTACCCCATTTCATTGAATAACTTTATGAGATTAGGGTTTCTCCCTCTCCACCCCCTCCTAAATTTAGGGTAAGCATAACAAGGATTAAGGAATCCTCCACCAAATAATAAAAAGCATGTAAGAAAGATATCATGGACATAAGTCTAAATGATGAAACATTAGACTAAGATTAATTACATGCTAGGGTTGCATGGCCTGTGTTGTTGTGCCCTTGGATACCCCTTAGGAGAACTCTAAGGTTAGACCATCTCATAAGGTGAGGAGGAGAGGGTTAGCCTTGTAGGAAGAAGCCTCCAAGAAGAGGAAGAGGCCTGACGCATCCTTTGAGAATGATGCTCAACCCAAAAACCTTAAGCAGTGAATAGAGAAAGAGAAGACATGATGAGTTGGATATCGTAGTTGACCATACATGTATGTATGTGGGTTAGACATGCATGCTTTACATAGAGGTTTTGAGTAAGCATGAGAAACATAGATTATGAGTGGTTGTTTGACCCTAGTGCCTTGTGATGATTCGACCTTGGGTGGGTCATGCCTGTTGAGGGTGAGGGATGGCTCCCTCATTGAGAGGGTTAGTGATGACCATATAGGAACCCTAATAGGCATATATGAACAAAAAAGAGGCATGTACCTACATAGAAGAGAGTGACAGAAAGGCTGGAAGTAGGTTTTAGACCTAAGCCAATAGGGTTATGTCTGATAGTTTATGAGATAGGCATGCAGAGCTTTGGATGATCTTGGATAGACATAAGTTTTAATAGTATGTTTCACCCAGGTGGGGATAGACTTGTATCCTTAAAGAGCTTGACCCATATTCTAAGAGAGAACCTCTAGTGGTTGGACCAGATATAGGGTTAGCTCTAGAGAGAGAGAGCGAGAGAAAGACCCAGATAAAGAAGGTTGGGGACCTAGACTCTGAGATATGTGGGACCATGAGGAGGTTTGGTATGGTGTGGCCTAGAATAGATGACCCTGAATAGGTGTATGTGGTTGCCTCATGCACAATCCTTAGTGGCTTGTCGTACCTTGGATGCCTTTAGTGGAACTAAATCCTAGAAAAGAGAAAGATGCTTCTGGTACAGATATACGGATGATACAAGTGCCTATCTTTTAGGAGTAGGAAAGGGAGTTCTAAAGACCCTAAAGAGGTATGGTATGATAACAAGTGGTGAGGCCTTGCACCCAGTTGGTTTTCCTTGTGTAGGATTCTAAAGTTTGTTCACATGGAAGAGGAATTATATGCCATATTATGTATAGGTTTGGTTCATGTTTGAACAGTTGAGCATGTAGTTAGACAGCCAATGCCTAAGAGGTGAACTTGGAGTTCCTAGACCAAAGAGGGGAAGTAGAAGTACCCGATGCACATGATGCTCATGAGGCTAATTGAGTTCATAGGAATTAAGCATGACACTCCTTCCCATGTATTAGAGAAAAAGGAAATCCCACTTGAACTGAGGTATATGTTTGATGAACCACTCACACAAGTTAGTGACATGCGTATGTATGATATTGGTCCAACCTTGAGGAACGATGAACAAGTATGACATACCAAGGAACTTAGAATGGTTTAATTGGTTGTCTTCTTGCTATCCAGGTGCATAGGTATCCAGATGGGAGCTATAGATATACATGATGACACAGGCTTTGAATGCAATGACATTTAGTGACCTCTGCTACTATCAAGTGATAGTTTTCTCCTATCTTGGGAAGGGACCCTTTATGTTGGAGTAAGTACCAACTCTTGTTTAGGTTTGAGGTAACCTTAAGAGGTCACTTATATGAGCTTGATGAGCTAAGTGTAAGAGAACATAGTATGAGCATGAATCTATAGACCCACGTGTGACCATCTCTAAGGGGCATGAGGATATGTTGCCATAGAGGTAACTTGTATGGGGCCAGACCGAGTTAGGTAGGTCACCATGATTCCTATGAAGGGATGCAAGGTTAACTAGGATTGCCCAAAGAGATGATAGAGTTTTGGGTGAGGATTCAAGTTTGAGATGTGCTATGATAGAATCTTAAGCCAATACCAAGGTCAAGGAGGGATAAGACCGATGGGAGTAGGAATTGTTTATTCCCTAGATGCATAAGACCATAGGGTTGGGAGGTAACAGCTACCATTGCCCGAGGGCCATGGGTTAGGAGGTTGACCACCTTCATCATTCCATGGGGCATAAGGGGTAAATGTGAAAGGCACTCCCGAGATGCATAAGGGTAAGATCACCCAAAAGTACCAGCACCCTAGAGACCTTGAGGAAATGACTAAGGATTATGTGTATATCTATGAGTAATATGAAGACCCAAAAGTATTTGGGAACAGCCTTTCTATGGGTGTAAAGATAGAATTGAGATATGCATTGTGTGGATTCATGTGAAGTATGTTCAAACTCAAATTGGAAAGTGTAATGGCAATTGTGTGGATTCATGTGAAGTATGTTCAAACTTAAATTGGAAAGTGTAATGGCGATGTGTGACACATCATCTCTACACTTGGAATGGGATGAAGTCTGTATTTGGACTGCAGTCAAATGCTTATTTCATCTTGTTATGGGTGTGAGAGATAGGACAAAATGCATGCCATATACTAAGGATAAAGGTGATATGAGTTGAAATATTTCTATGATGTTTGAGGAAGCTCCACACCCTTTTAGAAGTATATTGAATAGATGGTATGAAAGCATAGGTGAACTAAGGTAATCATCATATGAGGACATTCTTATCAAGGGTAGTTTGGATTTTAAGAGTTGAAGTTTGGTTTTAATAACCGAGATGATGGTTGCAAGAGCTCAAAGTCTTCTTGACACAGACAGAAACCCAAGACAAAGATGATGAGTGGAGTATGTGAGGGTTTATGTCTTCACCATCTCCTAGCACACAAGAAGAATAATGTGGTAACATATGCTCTTAGCTAGAACACAGCTCAGGTGTGCAACTATCTTTTTTAGCCAATGGAGAGATTGGAAGAGGTTTCTAGGTGGATCATGTGATCATTGGAAGACTAGACATGTGTGGCTAACATCCAGATATAACCAGACATGTGGGTCGAGTTAGTGGTTGCCCAGTTAGACTAGAACTTGAGGGGATGAAAGGTTTGTTAGGGGAACCTCAGATGCACCTCTCAGGAAGAGTAAGTGGAGAAATCCACTACTAGAGTGTTTTAGGGTTTCTGAGGATTTGCCCTGGAAGAATCATGTCGTGCAAGAAGCTCGTGATTTTAAGTACCCCTTGGTACTACCAAGGTGGTTAAGATTTGTAGCAATATCTTAGAGGCCAGGAATGAAAGGGGTATATAGAGGCATATGTGGCCAGTTGTCTCACGTGCTAGATGATGAAGGCTGAATACCAATGACATGGCAGACTGTTACAGTCAATTGAGATTCCATAGTGGAAATGGGAATAGATCACCATGGATTTTGTTATGGGTTTCACCAGGGCCTAGAGAGGTCATGATGCGGTATGGGTTATGCTAGATCGTCCTACCATGTCGACACATTTCCTTGCCTAAGAGAGATCTATCAGTGTGACAGATTTGGTTGAACCATATATATGAGAGAGAGATAGTTCAATTACACATTGATTCGAGTTCAAATATTCTTGAACATGGCTTTAAGTTTGTTTCCATGTTGTGGAAGTAAGTACATGAAGAACTCGATACTACATTGAAATTTAGTATAGCATATCACTCCCTGACTGATAGACAGTCAAGAGAGTATAATCCAGACTATAGAAGGTCTGATGAGAGAATATGTGCTCATTTGGGGTGGATCGCCCCTAGTGAGTTTGCTTGTTATGACAGCTACCACGACTAGTATCGACATGTATGAAGCTCTTTATGGGAGTATGTGTCGGTCACCGCTTCACTAGGATGAGTCGGTGAGAAGACCTTGTAGAGGTCAGACAAACCACAGTTGTATGCTGAGAAAGCCGCTTGGATCGAGCAATGGCTAAGAAAGCCCAGGATTGATAGGAGTCGCATGTTGATGTCATGCAAATTGACTCACACTTCACTATGGGTTAACATATGTTCTAGAAATCTGACCCCTCTGAGCTATAGATGAGGTTAGAGGAAAGTTGAGTCCCTGATACATGGGCATGTTTGAGGTTTTGGAATGGATTGGTGAAGTTGCTTTCATTTAAGCCTTACCCCCTCAGGATAATATGATGTATGATGTGTTCCATGTTTCCAACTAGAGAACTATGTGATGTACCTAATCCATGTGTTGAGAATTGAACCTATTGAACTCCAAGGGAGGCTAACTTACCCTAAGTAACCTATGAGGGTATGAGATACCAAGGTGAGAGAGGGCTCAAGAGCAAAGAACAGAGATAGTAAAGGTTCCTTGAAAGCACCATGGAGAGGATGAAGCCACATGAGAGCTAATGATGGACATGTGAAGGTCTTATCCTAAATTGTTTGTATGTATGGTGGAATTTTGAGGGAAAATTTCCTATAAGAGGGGAAGGATGTTACAACCCCAATTTTTGGGGTTATATGGTTTGAAATGAAATTTCTCCAATAAAATATATGATTATGAAATTGTATAAGTACTTTGAATGGATTTCTTTGGTAATATTCCATTTTGCATAAATTTTTTTGTGGGCCTTATTGAAGTAATAAGTCCAATATGTTTAAAAGAGAATAAATATGGAAAGAGATCTAATAATAAGAGAAATTCAAATAATGATGAGAAATATGTGGAATTCTCTGGAAAGTTGTATGATTGATCATCATGGATTAGATTTTGAATACACGTGGTTTCTAATGGTAAAAGGAATCCAAATAGAGGATATAAAAGAGTAAGAGAGAGAAAATATGAATAAAATATGCCTTATTAAGAGATAACTTGTATATGAATAAAAGTCTCTTTTACTTTCTAATTTCGATCCAAAACTTGGCACACAAGTATTTTAAGTCATTATGGACTTTCCTTTAAAATTTGGGATTAAAAGGATGCATGGTTTAGGAGATATGACTTTTGTAAGAATTCCTAAAGTGAGAGGGATAACCGAGCAAAGTATTTTTTTATCAATAAGCATGCCTCTATCTATTCATATAAATTTTATGTACAAGTGGGGAAGCAAAGGCTTCAAAAAGACTATCTATGCAGAGTAGTATAGTCACTAAGGATACTCTTATAGATACGAGTTCTAGAAGGTATAACATTTTCAAAAATGGCTCTATTCCTACTGACCCAAATATGGTAAATGATACGAATACTCATAAGTTTACTATCTTTGTTTTTACCTTCAGCAGATCTTCTCTGTTTCTTGGTTTGGCACCAAGCCAAGGACTTGCTCTCTCCCATAATTCATCGCTGAAATTGTAGGACCAAATAACATGATATATTGTTTCATTATTGGAATTGCATAGGTTGCATCTCGACGCCAAGTTGAAGCCTTTTCTTTGAAGGTAGATTTCTGTCAATAGTACATTGCAGAATTTTCCAACATCTCACCTTGATTCTAGGTGGAGCTTTGGAATTCCATAGCCAGTGAGCCCAATCCAGTTCTCTGTACTGGTGCCTGCATATATGCCAATCACCTTTCAAGGAGAACTCTTCAAGTTTGCTAAAGTAGCATTTGTCTTCATTTGTGAGTGAAATATTATCACATAAATTGGCAAGTTCTTCACTGCCTCTGAAATCTGGAAAAGCCCACTTCTTGTCTGACATTATAGCACTGAGAAGAGAATTAGCACTGATCTTAGAATGGAGCTTCAGAGAATTAGCATCAGAAATGCACTAGTCCAAAAAACTACCATTAAGCCACGGGTCCTTCCACATGGAGATGTTGAGACCAGTGCCAATATCAAACCTCACCAAAGGCAGAACTTCATCTCTGACTTTAATAATGGATTTCCACATCCAACTATTAGTCTGTTTGGAGCTAGTTGTCCATATTATGTCGTATTTCAGATACTTTCTATGGATCCACTTGATCCACAAAGTATTCTTCTTATTTGCAAGATCCCAGAGGAGCCTTAACATGCCAGCTTTACTCCAGTATGCCACCTTTCTAATACCCAGACCAGCTTCCTTCTTTGGTCTACAAATAGCTTCCCAAGAGATAGTGTGGAAGTGTTTTCTATCTTCTTTATCACCCCAAAGGAAATTCTGGCAAAGTCTCTCAATCTCTTTCATAGTAGCTATAGGAAGTGGAAAGACCCCTGTCCAGAATAAACGGTATGTTGAGAGGGTTGATATGATCAACTCTAGTCTCCCTGCGATAGAAAGAAACAAAGTTTTCCATGAATCAAGTTTGTTTTTTATTCTATCAACCAGAGGAGCGCACATAGCCTTAGTGAGGTGACCTACAAACAGTGGGAGCCCAAGGTATCTCATAGGAAATTTAGTCATCTCAACATTAAGTCTATAGCTAATCTCCAATGGGGATGACTTGCTCAAGAAGAGTTAGCTCTTAGCTGGGTTCATTTCCAATCCAGAGATGCGTTTGAATTGGTCGAAGTAGCTCATGATGCCAACATCATCCCTATCTGTCACCTCAGAGAAAATGAGTAGATCATCAGGAAATATCAAATGTGAGACATTGGTTTCTCCTGCTAAAAGAGGCTTAATTTTTCCTTCATCAACTGTCTTTGAGAGAATAGATGATAGTCCTTGCATAGCAATCACAAATAGGTAAGGTTCCAAGGGGTCCCCTTGTCGGATACCTCTTGTTGCTTGACTAATTTATGAGGGTGTTCCATTAATGAGGATTTGAAATGAGGCTGAGTTAAGACATTCAAACACCCATTGTAGCCAACATTCAGGAAAGCCCATGCCTCTCATCACATCCAAAATATAACCTCTATCAACAGAGTCATATGCTTTCTTCAGGTCTACCTTGAGACATAGCTTCTTCTTAGCATATAGTTTTTTTAAATCATGAACCAATTCATTTGCCAAGAGTATAGCATCAGATATACGTCTACCTTAACAAAAGCACATTGGCTAATATCAATAAGATCTGGCATAATGTCCCTAAGATGATTAGCCAAAATCTTAGATATAACCTTGTAAGCAAAATTACATAGGGAAATAGGCCGCCACTCACCAATCCTCTGCAGTTGTTTTATTTTTGGAATCAGAGTGATATAGGTCTTATTGACCTCCTTCAACAATCTCCCCTTGGTAAAGAAATCCTTGACAGTGAGGCAGAAGTCATCTTTAATGGTTTCCCACGAGGCCTTGTATAATTTGGCATTCACACCATCAGGTCTCGGGGACTTCTCTTCATTATCATTTTTCACCACTTCATAGATCTCCTCGTCAGTGACCAGAGCACACATGCTTTGAATGTAATGGTCCTGCAGTTTAGGTAGATTCATCAAATTGAATCTATCTAACCAAGCAAAGTATTAAATGTAGCAATTTGCATTTGATTTGGGAATCTTGGGCCCGGCCCATGATGACGTCACGTGAAGTCTTGGTCGTTCAATTAGGGATCTGATGGTGGAGAACTTATCTCCTAGCCGTAGAAGAGAGGAGTAGGGAACTAAGTTTTCCTGATTGAAATTCTTGCGAACTAAGACACATCAGATTTAGGAAATGTTCCCAATAGATTTGGGGAATCAATCCAAGTTGATCTGCCCCAAGTTTCTTGGAGTTTCATTGCCTCTGGAACTTTTTCCCAATCCAGGACTCAGAGGCTTCTCAGTAGTCATAGGGGGGGCTATAAATATGGGGCCTTGGACCCCCTCTGAGGTGGCAAGAAAGTTATTTGGCTTTGTTCAGATGTCACGAGTGATTCTCCACTCTCAATTCCTCAATATACCTTGTTTTTCATCCCTTTCATCATGAGAACTACGCCGGACCACCTCATCTCTATCCATCCAACCCTTACAACCATGCGAGAAATTGAGGGAGTCTTTGACTCCGGTGGGGTCTGGTGGAGGCATATCCATCTTCGCCCAATGCCCAGGCAATGAGGAATCTGAAGTCAACTACTGTGTTGACTCACCCCAGGACCTGGCTCACGAACGGGAGATGAGCACGAGGTAGAAGATAAAGAAGGGGTAAATTACCATTTGCCAATGTGAACTAGTCACATGCTCAAGGTCGCTCAGGGGTAGAACCATCCTTCATCCCGAGTCAGAGCATTGCAAGCGTGAAGGAGTTTTCATGTGGCATAGCTTGGTTCATTGAGCCAGTCTTGCATGGAAAAGCAGTGGGAAAGAAAAGGGGCTCCGGCCAGCTAACGTGGCATTCGACTATTTGTCCAAAGGTAAATTATCTTGAAAATTTCATAATTAATTATTGGTAACTTAGATGAAACAATGCTATATATGAAAGTTGATCAGAAGAATGCAAGGAATCCACTAAAAATATAATTGAAGCCTAATTCTTCTTAAAATTCGAAAAGTACTTAAAGTTGTCACCTTTAATGGTGTTATTAATGAAAAACCCTAAGTTTTGATGTTAATTTGATTTAATTATGTTCTTAGGATAATTTAAGCTGATATTAACTAGTTGTTAATAAAAGGGAGAACTAGATCTAAAAAATGATCATTGTGCTTGATTGGCCTAATTTAGGGTTTCATGTGTATAAAGTGCATTAATGGGCTTAGAAACCCTAATTTAGGTGATTATGACTTTTAATGGTTTTTATTTCGAAAATCTATGTATAGGACAAAATTATGATGATCCTAAGTCAATTTGTAAAAGAACTTAAATATGAATAATTTGAGTAATTAGGGTTTTGATGTATAGAAAAGTTGTTTTAGGGTTTTTTGACCTAAAAAGGTAAAGATTGAGAAATAGAGCTAGGAAACCCTAACTAAACCCTAGAAACCATGGACGGGATTCCCAAGTCAATAAAAGGAGTTTATGATGAGTAAGTAGTAATTAGGTCATACATACTTTTTAGGATTCAGTTGTGCTTGTGTGATTTGCTTGATTGGTTGATTAGATTACCTGATTGGATTGGAGTTTGCTTGTTCTTTGAGATATCCAAATTAGGTATGTGGTTATTTTATGATTACTCACTTTAGTTTCACGGCAATTTTTTAGTTTTTATCGATTGATTGAAAATAACTGTTTGGATGACTTTATTTCTTACAATCTATAAAGTTACTATTATTATCATAATGTAATTATTTATGACTTGCCCAAACCCACATACCATCTCTGGATGTAAGATTTATGAACACCAAGCCCTGGAGGGAAGGTCATAAGTGGTCAAGCCCTACAGGGAAAACCACATGGCACCCATAGAGGTGACCCATAAGGTACCAAGATCAAGATGGAGAAGGTAGCCTAAAGTCCCTTGCAAGGACTAAACCCTAAGAGAGGGTGTCCCAGAGGATGAGTAAAAATGGTTGGGAATTCATAATGAAAATGTAATCTTGAATTGTTAACAACTATTTGATGTGATTAGGTTGTTATGAAATATGTGCAAGATATTAGTTGTCACCACATACCAGTATATTCCTTATACTGACCAACATTTTGTTTGTCAGTGTTTTAGGAATACTTGAAAAGGGACAAATAGTAAAGTGATATTTGAAGAATAAAGCTAATAAAAGAAAAGAGGATTTAGTTAGATAGACTCTACATTGGGTAAAGTTCCAATCTCCTTTTTTTTAAAGGTATGTGAAAAGTAAATTTTTATCCAGCTTTAAGCTTATTCTTTGGTAGAATTTATTTAAAAAAATTATTTGTATAACCATTGATCATGTTTTGGGATAATGGCACCAGCCTCTTAGCCTTCCTTAAATGGGGGTTTCTGAAGGGTGGGGTTTTTACATGCATTGCCATTCTTCTCTCGTATCTCTTCCACCTCTTTCTACAACTTCCTTTGTTGGCATTTGGATGATATGTGTCCTAGCTTACCACAGTACAAATAGATCTTCAGAAGAGACTCGTACTCCAGTTGTATTCATATACATTAATGAGAATTGTTGGTTGCATATGATTGCTGGTATCTAACTCTACATGAGTCTAGCAAATTTTCTTGGAAACCTATTCATGGTGTACTCATCCACTTTCTTGAGATGCCCTATTGTTGCTTTGATGACCTCAAAGATGTGAATGTTGTAGAGGTGCATTGGCAGATTCACCACTCGAACCTATGTTACAATCTCATAAGGTATGCCTATAGTAGGTTGGAAGGTATGAAACCATTTGCAAACCATTAGAGGGAAGCCAAATAATGTTTATGGACCCCTAGTTAAAACCTTCTTGTAGTCCTCTTGCTAAATGGTGTAATAGTTCATGCACAATTCATACACATGTATACGCCCAATTGGTCTTCATAGAAGCTTTAATCTATCATGCATGGTTAAATATTCAACATCCCTTCCAACTATCTTGGTGATGAAATCATATTGGAATGGTTTTTCTAGTATTTCATTGGTCGATGGTGCAATGAAAATCTCCAAAAAGCTCAGATGATTGATCAATTCAATATATGTTGGTTCCACCTCTTGTGACTTCCTTGTCCAGGATAAACCTATTAGCTGAGTTAGTATTTACTTCTCCAAACAAAACATTCATCAACCTTCTTCCATTATCTAATCCTTGGTTTGGTTGTCCTCCTAGGTTTTCAGGTTCGTTGTTTCCTTCTGCATTTCTCAATAATGGAAATTCTCTTTGTTTTAATGATATTCAATGCTCCCTTGAGTTATATCTGGATCACCGTCTTATCCCTTCTTTTGTTAATTCATGGTTTCCTCTCATATCTTTGTAGGTTTATCCTCCTTCTTCCAGTCTAAGACAAACTCCTTGGTATCTGCCTCGGTTACGGAACCTTACTAACTGCTTCCGCTCCCCCTATCACATTGTCATTATCTCCTCCTCCTCCAATTCGGCTGCCAAACCCTAGGTTCATCCAGTAACCACCGCCAGATCCTTTCTCCCTCTTACGCCCGCCACCGGTGTACACCCATGATCTTCTTTTAATTGAATTTTTTTTATCAATAAGTTGTTTCTTCTTTATTCCAACTATATTTGTATACAAGTGGTATAAGTATAAGCAAAATAGAAAACTATCTATACATGAGTCATCTATACTCATCAGCTATTCTACCCCATGTAGTACAAGCTATAGGATTTCTATCTTCAAAAATGAACATGTTTCTTGTACGCCAAATCCAGTAAAGGATTAGTAATGCCATAAGCTTTTTGTTTCTGCCATTTAATTGTAGTACATCTTCTTCGCAGTTGGGTGCATGAGCGATGACGTTTCGAGCTCCCTGCCATACTTCAATCGCAAACCCGCGATTGCAGTGAAGATGGTTGCTCATTTCACAGTTGTTCTTACACAGACTACATCTAGATGCAATGTTGAATCCTCTATGTTGCAGGAAATCCTCTGTTACCAGTCTATTTTGCAGTAGCTTCCAACCAAAGAATTTGACACAGTTAGGTGTGTTGGAACTCCATAGCCATTTATCCCATTCAAGTTCAGTACCTCATGATCTTCTAAGGTCCCAGGCACCCCTGAGAGTGAACTATTCTATAATTGAATTTGATCTGAGCAAGTAATATTCAAATTCAAATAAATATCCAGTCCAACAATTAATGTTAATAAATATATTGTATGTGTAAAATATAGATATTACCTTAGTATATATTTGATAATTTGTCTATATTTTCACATTTTATATTTGATAATATATGTATATACTTGTCAAATATGGATCTTTTCAGAGCGAGTCTAGCAATATATGATATTTGATGTGAACCGGATCTGAAATTTGAACCGAATGCAGAGGATGCCATTTTTTAAAATTTCAGACTTGAATTTGGATTGAATGTGTAGTTTTGAACTACTACTTAAAGGACTACTTGGAATAGAGGATTTGAGCTCATTTTTGGGACACTCACGCTCCCTTATGTGCACATTACGTACGTGAAAAATCACCCAACTCCCCCACCAAATTGCTCAACACACAATCAACTATTTCCCACTCATCTCATGTTGATTTTTGCCATTAAATTGGGAGTGGACATGTGTCCACTGATAATTTCACACACTCTCCCCTAGTTTGGGGCTTGTCCCCTACTCACCCTCTGTTTTTTCTTTTCACCATGCAACTAGGAGAAGACATGTGTTCAGTGATTGTTACTTTCACCATATAATTAGGAGTGGACTTGTGCCCTCGCCAAGGGACTTGCTTTTGGGACTTATGCCTTTGCACCATAGAATTGCAACGGTTGGGGGTGATTTGGCCCCACATAAAATATATGCCTATTAATATTGGGTATGCACTTATTAATGGTGAATACACGCCTACTAATAGTGGATACATTCCCAGTAACTATCAGTTGATTGTTAGTTTGTTAGTAAATATGCTCCTGGTAATGGTGAATACACGCTTGCTAATAGTGAATATATGCCTAAAATTATTGAATACATGCCTATTAATAGTGAATACGGGCTTGCTAATCAGGAATATGTGTTAGGTAATTATCAACTTGCCTTTCATTTTTTTCTAAGTATATATGTTTTCTTTAGCTGATTGTGTGCCTACTTTATGTGTATTTGTGCCCACTAGTGTTGAATTTATGTCTATTAATGGTGAATATGCACCTACTAATGGTGAATAGGAGTCTACTAATGGTGAATATGTACCTGCTAAAGGTGAATATGTGCCTATTTATGTGTATATGTGTCCATTTTTTATCTTTTGATACCTAGTTTTGGCTATTTGTGCCCATTTTTGGTTTTTCAACGCCCACTTTTGGTCAATTGGAATCTACTAAAGGTGAATACACACTTATTATATGTATATATGCACCCATTTTTATCTTTTGATGCCCACTTTTGATATATTTTCTACCATCAACGCCCACTATTCAATGTGTGCCTACTAATGATGAATAAGTGCCTACTTTATGTGTATTTTCCTCCATTTTTCATCCTTCGACAGCCACTTTTAGCCTATTTGAGTTTTATTTTGATCTTTCAATGCCCACTTTTGGTCAACTGGTGCCCACATTCTGCACCCAATTTTGGTATGTTGATGCCCACTTTTTTTCAATTTGTGCTCATTTTTTATCTCTCAACGTGCACTTTTGTCTATATTTTCCCATCTGTTGACTTTTGGTGTGCACTTTTAATTAGTTGGCACCTAAATTCTATGCCGCTTTTGGTCTATTCACGCCCATTTTATGTCTTTTAATGCTCATTTTTGATCAGTTTGCACCCATTTTTATCTTATGGTTAACTTGTGGTCACATTCTTCGCTCTCTTTTGGTAAATTTGGGCACACTTTTGGCGCCCACTTTTTATCAATTTGCACCCAACTTTAGTCATTTTCCACCCCATTTTGTCATTATTCAATGGCCTATATTTGTTATATACACTTTTCACAAATCTCGATTGATTTTCATCCACTTTTATTCATTTTATGCCCAGTCTTTGTCATATTACGCCTACTTTTTGTTTTGAACAATGAGCCTAGTTTTACTTCTCCCCTCTCATCACTTCCCTCCTCTTGCCATTTTACTTTCCTCATTTCTTAGTTCTCACTTACCTCCTCACCCCATTATTTTCCTCCTTTTTCCATCTACTTCCCTCATCTACTGTCATTGCTTCTCTCCTCTTCCATTTAACTTCCATCCTCCTCCCCTTTACTTTCTTATTGTTTTATTTTTTGGCCACTTGGAGCCAAATTTAACTTATGTCCTCTCAGTACTTCCCTTCTCTTCCCATTTTACTTCCCTCCTCTTTTCCCATTACTTCTGTCCTCATTAATATTTCCTCCTAATTATTTTCCTCATCTTTCCCCATTATCTCCCTCCTAAACTCCCCCTTCTACTCCTTATACTTTCCTACTCACATAATTATCACTTCCCTCCTCTTGCCTCTTTACTTCTCTCCTCTTTTTATTTTTTCTGACTCCCAAAAGAAGAGGAGTCTAGTCACTCTCTCCCCCTATCTTTCTCCCTAGAATTACTCTTCTGTACCCTTTCCACATCACCTTTACAAAACCACTTATCCCCTCTCCAAACTTCCCAACTCATGAAAATGACCATTCAGTTGTGTGTAACACACATGTGATCCTCTTTTGTGTGTGACCTAATAATTCTTCTAGGAAAATACTATGTGTAGTGAGTTTAAAACTAAAAATTGAACCTTGTTTGTCTTTATCCCATGAGACAAGATGCATAAGACAAAAATATGATGGTCGATGACACTCTTATATCATTGTTGTTGTTTAGATTTAATTATTGTGTTAGTGTTGATTATATTAGGGAGGAGATGTGAGATAAGTAGTGGGATGACCATAGGGAAAAAATAAGAGGAAGACAGAGGAGGGAAGTAACATGTGAGAGACCAATAAAATAAGAAAGAAGAGAGAAGTATTAGGAAGAGATAAAAAAAATAGGAGGGAGGAGGAGGGAAGAAGTGGGATGAGAGGGAAAGATAAAAATAAGAATGGAGGAAGGAGGAGAGTAAGAGATAGAGAGAGAGAGAGAAAAAATAGGAGGTAGCAAGAGGGAAGTAATAGGATGAGAGAGAAAGGTAAAATAAGAATAGTGAAATCACTAGTACAGATATCACCTTTAGCGTTGCTGAAACACCTAAGCAGGAGACACTACATTTGTGGACCTTTTTCTAATTTTTTAGGATCCACCAGACTGACAAAATAGAGAGAGAGACATTTTCTTTGAGAACAAAAATCGACAACACAATATATGACTCGAAGTAATAAAGAGTCATAGAATCACTTTGTGTCATCGATTTGAGGAAAACAACCAACGCTACAGTCAAACTGTGTTGTCAGTTGTTGTTAAACAACTGACATCACAGATACCCAATGTCAGATTATTTAGAAAAACCAATGTCATAAGCCAATTGGTAGCATGATTGTGCTGCCCAGCACGGCCTTCTTAGAATGGTTATGTCGTCCGTGAAAGGAGAAAACCGACGACACAGCTAGTCCATAGCGTCATTTTTTTTAGAAAATGGATGCCACAATCCACTTGGTAGAACGACCGTGCTACCTAGCATGACCATTTTTTAATATCTATGTCATCAGTTTAAGAAAACAAATCAACAACGCAACTTGTCTATAGTGTCAATTTCTTTAGAAAATTGACGTTATAGACCTATAACATCAGTTTTTTCACAATAACTGATGTAGAAGTTATATTTTTTTGAAATAGAAGGTCTGCAGACATATTGTCTATCTATTCAAGGATGCAAAACCTACAGTTTATTAGAACTATAGGTGTCATCTTGTATTCATCTTAACAACAAGCTAGCGCACATGTAAAACTTGTAATAACAAGCACATACACACAATTCATCCACCCACATAAATTTTTATTCTTCAATTTTGTTCTCTCAACACATAATTTCATTCTCATGCACATACACAATTCTAAAAATATACATACAAGATCCATTATCTAATTCCATTCGCATGATATGTACAAGTACAAACTTCATTGCATTCATTCATCTTCACATTCATCACACATGCATATATACACATATTATTCACATATGCACCAACAATTCACTCACATTAAATTTAAAGTTACAAAAAGTCTTAACCACCACATGTATATAGAAATAAATGACATCAAGGTTTATAAAACTCACATTTTATCCCAACTATATTCAAGTCAACTTCCATAGTGAAGGTGTGTCCTCACTCTTACTGTATCTCATCTATCTCTTCTTATGTATAGGGCTTTGTTGTGTCAAATAGTTGCAAACAGAATGATATAATTCAAGTTTTTGATTTGATTTTTCATATTATTAAATTATATTATTTACTTATGATGATCAAGACTATATAGATTACCTTTTGTATACAATGGATGTCTAGTGTCACATGTTTGACAATCAGGTCCATATACTACATCATGTAGTCTGCATGCCCAACCATTGTCTTGTATAGGACACTATAAATTTAAAGTTATGTGAAATATTTATAAATAAAAGTAAGCATAGTGGTCGTATATATGCATTGGAATCAGAAAAATACATGAACATTCTTCCAACTTAATGGTTTTTTGTATTCTCTACCTTTCCTCTGGCCTTTTTGAATTCTTTAATAGCCCTATAAGGTAAAGTAACACATTTAATTGGATTTGTAAATAGTCATGTAATTAATGATGCAGACATCAATATATGTTAACGGATATAAAAATTTACTCACATAAATAATGCCTTTATCATTGCATGTCCCCCACTGTTTAATTTCTCACTCGGAGGATTTAGATAATACACAGTTAGAGCCTTGGAGAAAATTACCAACAACACCAAATATTTATTACTAAGTAGAAAGAAGGCAAACAAACAAAACTCAAAATCCACATTGAATTATAATTTATTAGTCTAAATCGTAAGGAAAGTACCCAAAATTTACCCAACATCAAAAGGGTCTATAATTACGCTCTTTTTCACATTAACAAAACATTAAAAGCGGTAGAGAAGTAATTGCTGATAGATTTTGGGTCGTTATATACGGGTCTAATAAATGTTGGAACTAGAAATGCCACATTGGCTAGTGTGAACTATCCACACACCCTATATAAAGGGCTATTGTGTATATGTATGCATTAATATATAAGAAAATAGATCAACATATACTTTTACATATATAAAGTGAGGTAGTTTCCATAAGAACTCACCTTATCCAAAGTTCTATCATAGTCGTATTTAACCAAGCATCTGTAAATAGCTCCAAAACATCTTTCATGAATACAATAGTGTCGTGATCTTGACCTATAGCGTCGTTGTTAATATGGACCATCATACTCGACCCTTCTTGTAATTTGCTTAGCCATATTGTCAACCCCCTAAAACTAGGATATAGTAACTCAAATAGGTCCTTCATGATCCAAGTAGTAATTATATATCTAGTGGAGGAAGTGGAGGAGGAACTGTAGGGGGTTTCTTAGGTGTTATGGCTTGTACATGTATATTTTCATATCGATGCCAAATAATTACATAGGTAGAAAAGAATCACAAATACAAACATAATGAAAATTTAGCATACATCAATGTAGACAACTCCTACTTTACACCACACAACCACGTTGACTTTTGCATCACCTATCGTCTCGTGCTTGGGGTGTGCATGTGGCAGTAGTGTTTGTTTCCAAGCGACATAGATAAGCCTGATAGACACACAAACTGCATCAGTGGGTATTGCATGAACATGAATCATGTCACTTGGAAGGGGTGGGTAAGCTTCTCCCAGTGCGATGACATATTGATCTTCTAGTAAAAGATGACATGGCCTAAACCCCTACAAATTTGTATATAGTGTTAAATACACCTAAATAAAAACATATAATAAATTCACCTAAAAGACTATTATATCACAAAAGGACTTACACTGGGTGTGCTAAGTGGTAGGTCTATGGGATTACTTTCAACTACCTCTTTCGTAGGGGGTCCACCTCGTATGAAGAGCGGGGCAGCATTGGTATAGTTTGAGGAGGTAGAGAATGAGAAGCATGATGTTGTCTCATTGTGTCCTCTATTCCCTTTGCAATCATGTCTTACACATGCTCTTGTGACCAGACTCCTTTCTTGACATATTTGTGCTTCTCTAATGACCCCCAAAAAAAGGATATTATACTGACACCAGCCCTAACATGGCAAGGATGACTTGGAGTACCCAGAGCAACTGTCAATTCATCCCTTTGGCCCTCATTTATGAACTTGCCTTCTTTTCTTTGCTTGTAGAGCTCCACCAAATCATCAACAATAGTAGTTGGTAAGTAAAACATAACAATTGGTTATCAAGGTCAAAAATGAACATATAGTATGAAAAGCCTAGTTAATCAAAACCATTTGTTAATTATGTAATACAATAAATTCATATCAATGTACATTAAATATGGAATAAATTGTGTAACACATTCAATTCATTCGATTAGTCACTAAGAATAATATGTAGAAATAAAGGAGGCTTAATACCTTGAATTCATGTGTTTGTCTTGAAGCAAGAAATGTTTCCCACATGTTTAGGTCTAGATATGCCCATTGCTCAATGGTGGACTTCATCTTCTTGTTGCTCATTATATATTCTCTTGTCAGACTTGTCCTATAATTTCTTAATAGCCTCCCACAACATTGCATAACCACTTTGTGATGTAGTTTTTCATCAAGCTCAAAGATTCTCTACAAGATTTCATATACTTAATGGCATATTTATAAAAATAAATTTGTGAATATCTTTAAAAAGCATAATATATTACGCATAAGTCCTTCCATATTTAGTCTTTCTTGGAAGGATCAACTATATGCCAAGATTCTATTATTATATCCACTTTGCTATGAGTAAGAACCCCTAGATATTGCATTAAACTATCATTCTTCCCTAGGATTTCTTACATCATCAAAGTCAACATCCAGCTTCGTTCCTTTACCCCTTTGCGCTACTAACTTGTTCACCAATGTGATGCCTCTTCTATGTGTGCAATCATGTTGTTCCTCTACAAAGCTAGCAAGACCCTCAGGGTCTAAATCCTCAAGATTCTCAACCTAAAAATTTCAAGAAACACATATAAGTGATAGATAATGTAAAATGCACATCTATATAATAATTGTGATAGAGAATGTAAAATGCACATCTATGTAATAAAACAGTACAAGTTACATTGTCACTATGCTCATCCTCATGGTGCATATCATCATGGTGTTCATTCCCACAATCATACACCATCTAACAAATAGTCAAAGAATGAGATATAAGTGATAAAGAATGTAAAATGTACATGTCGCATATGAAACATATATAACTTAATAGATAATGTAACACACATCTAGCATTTAAAAAAATAAAATGCATGCCTCTATTATTGGTTGGATATTTGATCAATTAATATTCCTTCTGTGTGATCTCCACACAGATATAATTCAGTGTTAGCTATAATATTTGGTGTTGGCAAGCCAAATGATAATGGACTGGAGTCACTGTATAGCCATGTACAATCCCGTTGCACATGACACTTTTGATTTCATCAACAGTTTTGACTTTCAAGTTGTTACTGTAATTCTTACATGTACAATAGAACCTATCTCCAGGTTGTTTCTTATTTTCTTCCACAAATCTTATAAACTGATCAAGACCAATAATAAACTTGAGAGTGTAGCAATTTGAAATGGACATCCATGATCGATCTATTCTATTATCATATAGAAAATGAGTATTGGATCAGGTATTTGGATATTAAGATTTAGGCATTAGGGTTAAGAGATTAGGGTTTAAAGATTAAGGCTTATTATTTAAGGTTTATAGTTTAGGGTTTTAGACTTAAGGATTAGAGTTTACAAATTAGGGTTTAGGTTTAGCGTTTAGTAATAAATCTGTACCACCTATCCCATTCTTAAACACCTAATCTCACTAGTAAGTGTATAATGTATCGGTTTTAATAAACATTTTGGAAGAATTTCCCCATAGATCTCCAAGTACAGTAGTGTAGATGGGAAAATACCCACATGCATATGTACTTAGAGAGAAAACAAGGAAGTACTGAGAAAACATCTTGAAAACCAAATATACATTATACATTGACATCGTAAGTGAACTTGAGTGCTCAAGAATAGTTCCAAACTAGGGACTATCCAAGATTTACTCCTAATGAGTAAATCTCAAATAGATTTCTAGGCCAAAACCATGATTTAGAAATTAGGGATTACATATTAAGGTAGGTCTGCATGCCGCATATATGTCGGTCATTTATCAGAATTTATATCATCATTAATTATCTTGAGGGTTGGTCTCATAAAACATTTTCTACACATATACAATTTACATACCAAATATGCCTAACGATATTGAACATAATATTCAAAATGTATATGAAAAATTCTGAACAAACCTAACAAACAAATATACATGCATTTTAAGAATTATATCAAACTAAACAAATCAAACAAATAAACAATAGATATTTCAAAGAAGAAAAAATAAGCCACCCTAAACAGCAGTAGTAGAGGATATGGGGGCATCTCTAGTAGTAGCAACAATAGCGGTAGTGATGGCAACATGTACAGCAGTAGTAGCAATGGCGGCTCAAACACCAGTAGTGCAGTAGCAACGACGGCGGCTCAAGCACCAACAGTGCAACAATGACGACGGAAGACAATAGCCACAATGGCAATACACATGGTATCAAAAATGGCATCTAGTATAGCAGTAATGACAGAGAAGTGGCAGAAGCTGCGACAGAGAGCGACGAAGAAATCGCCTGAGAGTGGGGTAGATATCTCACGAGAGTGGGGGGGATCACATGATAAATAGAGAATGGGTGAGTGTTTATTTTGTGGGTGTTGTTAAGTGGAACTTAGGCCTCAGTTGTTGTAAAAAAACCAATGACTAAAACTTTAGGAACGTGTTTCCTTTAACAACCAACAATATATGCCAACCTATATCATCCGTTTCCCAAAAAAAAACTGACACCACATGTATTTATCCCTACTAAAAGATACCAACCTTAGTAAGACTTTAGTCGTCGATTATCATTTAAAGCTAACATCATAGGCCACTCTCTGTCGTCAGTTTCCGTCAAGAAACAAACACCACATATACTTATCTCTAATAAAAATACCAACCTCACTAAGACTTTAGTCGTTGGTTACTACCAAAAGACCGACCCCATAGGTCAGTCTTTGTCATCAGTTTCCTACCAAAAAACTGACGCCACATATAATTATTCCTAATAAAAAAATTCAAAATCGCAAAGACTTTAGTCATCAGTTGTACGAGAAAATTTGACGTTAGTATACAATTTGGGGGAAAATATTTTTTGCGGGGCTCATGGCAAAAACCCTTTCTCATTGGTTCTTTTAGTAAAAATCGACGACATATGATTTTTTGAGGCAAAACGTTTTTCGGTTTACTTGACCTACGACGTCAATTTATATGGTATAAATTGACGGTAGAGTATTTTTAGAGGAAAATTTTATTTCATAAGAAGGACTTTATCATCATTTTATACCATCAATGCAGTAGGCCTATATCAAATCTTTTTACTCAAAATCGAATTTTCTTAGCCGCTCTTAAACGTCAATTCTTTACAAGGAAATCAGCATTATAGTAAAAGTTGTACCCATGTTTTTTCTTAATTGACAAGACTTGACTAATAGTGTTGTTTGTGGTATACCAACTGACGCTATAGGTCTATGGTGTCAGTTTTTTGTAGAAACTGATGTTAAGAAAAGTGACACTAAGGTTAAAAATGTACTAGTGGATGAGGGAAGAATTTGAATGTAAAACATTCATATGTGATATTAAACACATTTTGCCACACGTGAATATAAAATGAGCGATGAGAAAGGAGGGAAGTAGTGGGAAGAGAGAGAAAAAAGAAGGGAGGGTGGAAGTAGTCAAGAGAAAGAGAAAACAAGAGGGGAGGAAGATGGGGTGAACTGACAACTGATATGTGACATAAAATGTATTGTAATACATGCGAACACAAATGGATGATAGAAGCGGTGAGAAGAGGAAAAAAAATATAGGAGTGGGGAGGGAAGTGGTGCATAACCATGTATCTTTGTTTGTAATCAATGTGTTATATATGTTATGGTGTCATGTTATATTTAGTGTGTTGTCTCATTTTCTTGGCTCCTTATTTCACAAGTAGAAGAGGAAAGTAGTGTGATGAGAGAGAAAGAGAGAAATAATATGTGACTAGGAAATAACACATTAGTATGTGAAAATATATAATAACACACTTAAAAACAAATGGAGGAGGAAAGTAATGGAAGAGAGATAGAGAGGGAACACAAGAGGAGCGAAGTGAGAAGTGAAATAAGGAGGAGAGAGGAAAATAAGATGATGGACCAAAGATAAAAGACATCAGACTAGAGATAAGAAATTGATTATAGACAAAAACAAAGTATTGCCTAGTACTTCTATCCTCCCTTTATTTTCTCTCTCTTCCCACTACTTCCCTCCATTTGTGTTCAAGTGTATTATAATGAGTTTTTTGTCATATATTAATGTGTTAATTCTTGTTTATTCCCTCCTCCCTCTTATTTTTTCTTCCTTCCTCTTCTTACTACTTCCCACCTTCATGTATTTGAGGGTGTTATAATGTGTTTCTGACACATATTCATGTGTTCTTTCCCACTACTTCCATGATCCCCACTATTTTTTTCTTTCCCCCTCTTGCCACAACTTCCCTTCTCCATTTGTTTTCAGGTGTGTTATAATTTTTTATCACATATTAATGTATTGCTTCCCTTCTATATTATTGTCATGTGTGTTATAATGTATTTTCAGTCGCATATTATTGTGTTATTTCCCACTCACATACTAGTTTTTGATAGAGAAAATACAAGAGGAGGAAAGTAAGGAGTGAAATGTGGAGGAGAGAGGAAAATAAGATATTGAACCAAAGATATCAAGGCATTTCATTAAAGGTAAAATAATTAATTACATACAAATATATATTACTACCCACTACCATCCTCATTCCTCCCTTTTCTCTCTCTATTTTCCCACTACTTCTCTCCTTCGTTTATGTTTATGTGTATTAATGGTGAGTTTTCTAACACATATTATTGTGATATATCCCACAACGTCCCCCATCCCTCCTATTTTTCTCTTTCTCTCATAGACTACTTCCCTTCTCTATTTGTACTGGTTTGTGTTGTAATTTATTATGTATCACATATTAATGTGTTACTTCCCTCCTTTTATTTGTATTTATGTGTGTTATAATGTGTTTCCAACCACATATTAATGTGTTATTTTCAATTCATATTACTAATTATGGAGAGAGAAAATACAAGATGATGGAAGTGATGAGAGAAATGAGGAGAGAGGAAAACAATACATTGTACTAAACATAACAAGACATCAAACCAACAATGACAAATATATTACATATAATAATAAATTACTACCTACTACTTCCCTCTTCCCTCTTATTTCTCTCTCTCTCTTCCCATTACTTCCCTTTACTTGTGCTCAAGTGTGTTATAATTTTTCTTTTCTCATATTATTGTTTTATGTCCTACTTATTATTTTTCTCTATATTTATCTTCCCATTACTTCCCTCGTATTGTGATATAAGGAGGAGAGAGAAAATAAGACACTTGACCAGATATGACATGACAACAAACCAAAAATGAAACATCAATTATATCCAAAAATGCATTAGTAATCACTACTTTCCTCATCCTTCTTATTTTTCTCTTTCTCTCTCTTCCCACTGCTCCTCCTCCATATGCGTTCACATATATTATGTTGTATATTTTGTCATAAATTAATTATGCTATTTCACCCCCATCTTCCTCCTCTCTCGTTTTCTCTTTCTTCTTCCTACTTTCCTCTTCTCTCCTTTTCTCTTTCTTCACACTACTTCCCTCCTTTCTCATTGCTATTTTTAGTCATGTGTGTAGAATTTTGTTTTATGTCAAATTATAATGTGTTATTTCTAACTACTTACCTACACTTTCTATTCTTGTTTTTGTCTTTCTATCATCCCACTACCTCCCTCCTCCTCCCTCATATTTTCTCTCTCTATCTATCTATCTTATTCTCTTTCTCTAACTTTTCTCATTCATCCATTCTTATTCTTTACCTGCCATCTATTTACTTCCCTCTGCATCCCTCCTATTTTTTCTATCTTCCCACTACTTCCCTTATCTTTCTTATACTTATCTCTCTAAACTAATTAATTCCTCCCCCTCCCTCTTATTTTTTTATTTCTGACTCCTCCCGCCACTTATTAAATCTCTCATCCATAGATAGTTGTAGATGACGCAACAATCAAATAGGATCTTTCTTATATTACAACTAACTTGATACATGTCAAATCCCGTCTATTTAAGAAATTGAAAATCACACTAACTTCTTATGATATTCACTTTTGAATAATTAATTTAATATAGTAAACATCATGTGTAATATCATATACCCATACATCAAATATATGTAATTGTTTGGTTAGATTTGGATATAATGACATGAGAAACACATGTTCTCAACCTCAATTTATTTGTCCAAAATGTGAACATGAAAATTTGTCATGTAGTTGTTTACTACCAGAATTCAACTTCAAATGACTAGAAGGTCAATAGATAAAGGTACATAGTGTCCATTCCTATAATGAAGCACATTTACATAACATATGTATGAATAAAACAACAACAACACAAACCATAAGGTATGAATAATTTGTATATGCTACAAATAAATAAGCAAGTACATGAACATCAAGATCAGAGTCACTTATATTAAACCATAAGGAGATTCACATGTATTTCATGATGATCAACAGAGATATATGCAATAGATATCATAATAAAATAGAAGCAACAATCATAGCATGCTTGATACCTAAAATCATAATCAGGGGTACACATCAATACAAATGTGTTTAGTACTCTATGAAACAAGAGAACATATATTGCTTGGCTAAAACCCATGATAATGACAATTAAGAAATAAAAAATATTAAAGACTTTATTTTTAATATGCAATTGTGTTTTAAGTTCATATCCATTATACCAATAATCATCATAAGTCCTTTGACCAGCTTTTCAAAGGAAGGGGTCCATGAGGGTTGTTAGAAAGTATTATTAGCCTATTGAGTTAATAGGATAATTAGTTAATGGGCTTAAGTGTCTTAGCCCATATAGCCTACGTTGAGACCCAAATTTGTAATACATCCACCTTTTGTACTATATAAAGGACAAGGGTGTGTCATACAATATAATGCAACACAAGTGAGATTTGCCCTCACACCTTTCAATATGGTATTAGAGTGTACCTTGGGGACTTAACACTAGCTATTGGCTCTCCTTCCCTCTCCTCTTTTTATGCTCACTGCCACCCTAGCTTGCACCTCTCTCTCCTAGAGAGAGAAACAAAGAGATATTCTGCCTACAGGTGGTCATTGTCTCTTCATGGCTTAGGCTGGATGCCTTCCAAGAAACCTTATGGCCTCCATGCTTGTTTCTCTTCTTCTTTCACATAGATTTTCATCTACTCGATGGAACCATACTTCTTGAACATTTATGCTTCCTTGAGTCTCTAGAGTATGCTAAATTGCATCCAAATCTATTCATCTTCCCTTCCCCAAGGTTGTCCTCCCAATCATGAGTAGGATCTTGATCATCCCAGATATCATCAACTATCATTTGCCCCATCTCCATCCCAACATCTTCTCCATAGTGAAGCAGCAAAGAAAGACATAGCAACAGGGGAGTTGCCTAGTTCTCCCTTTCATCCTCTTGATTCTGGACGACACTAATTCCCGTTCAGATCTATATGTTTTCTAGAAAGTGAGCCACTATTATCATCCAAGAAACCTCCACTATCCCTAGACATCTTTCCCTAGAGGGTGTTTATTCCTATTTAAATCGGTCCTTGGTCTAGCAAGGGGTTGTTTTTGCCTAAGATCTGTATGATCCATTGTCATAAGTGATGGTAATAATTCATGTCACCCCTTAGTGTGTCTTCCCAGGGTTGTCCTCTCTTTGATGGTGCTAATTCTCATCAAGACATTTTAATTAGTAGCCACCAACACTGTGTGTTTTCCAACAACATGTTGTGTCATATTCCAAAAATCTTCTTGACAACACACAGTTTCTCTTAGATTGCAAGTCACACGACATGTCAAATCTCAACCTAGTGTGTTGTCGGAAGCTTGTTTCATGCCTATATGGCGTGTCAAATTTCCAACATGGTGTGGTGATAGAAATCAGTTTTATGTCTTCAACATTCTATACGACGTGTCAAAATCTCCACATGGGGTGTTTGTAGGAGCATGTCATATTTGACCAATATAGCTACATGATGTGTCTGGTCTTTACATGGTGTGTCAAAAACATTTTATCTACTTCCAATTGAATCTATGGCATCCTCTAATACCTAATCATAGTCAGATCCTTGTTTTGACCTATTTTTAGGGTCAAGAAAATATTTGTTGAATTTTTCTATCTGAATCTTATAATTAGGTTGTTTTAGATATTGATTCTTATTATCAATTTCCATTCTCTAGATAATAAACTCTCTTCTTATGTTTTCCTTTACCGTCCTATCACCCATCATGTGTCTGTCTCTTTCCATGTGTAGGACCATATGTCTTTTTTCCACACTACCTACTCATTCTCTTCATATTTGATGTGGGGGGATATAGAGGAGAGATATTACGAGGAGACTATGAGAGAGATCATATGAGGAGAGAGATTAGGGTGATATATTCCATGATATCTTCATTATTCTTCACAATCTTTAGTACATATGCTCTTTTGATGTCTTTGTGGTGTGTCATTCCCACTAAGCAGCGGTTTACATGTGAGTTGCCTACCTACGCTAACTCTAATTGGCCACCACTTACAGATGGTGTTGAAGGATCTTAACTGCAACATTGATGCCAAAATTTTCATGTTCCGACTGCAATATGTTCATCATTACAAGAGCTTGTTGTGTTAAATCTGACCTCTTATTCACTCTGGTGCTAATCATGTTTCAAATTATCATTATCGATGCATTCCCATGAGATCGATGGTTTCTATTTCACATCACAAAATCATCAATTTCTAGCTTGTGTATTCTATATCTATTACAAGGATTCATCTAGATTTATCTTCATCGAGCTACTTCATTTACGTGTTTAATGAGTTGCATTTGTTGACATGGATCTTCTGTTGATCTTCTTGGTTTCGTCCTTTATGGTGCCATTCATTCCTATCAAGCCCCCAAGGTTTATGTGTCATATTAATGGAACAAGTATTGCATCTATTAGCACCTCATCCAGCTCGGGTTTGTGCCAAGTTAGACATGTATGTGGTTTTCTGTGCTAATTCCAGTTGGATACATTTCTCAGCCAATTTGAAGATACCTCTATTGCTACATTGACATTGTGCCTCTGTGTATGTGTCATGTTATGTATATGGGATGTGTTGATTGTACATGTATACCACTCATGCATTCCTATCTAGTGAAGATGGTTAGTCATGATACTTTTGATCATTTACTCTAGTTTTACTGTGACAAGTGTTTGCTATGACATTTTGGGTTCCAAGTATCACTTGTTCTTCATTCCAGATGCATTTCAAAAGACTTTTTTTAAGGATCTAGCATTTCCAACCTAAATAACACAAACCAAGAGAGGCATCATCATATGTTACTTAGTAACTATATTAAGCAGGAGTGACAATGTTTGTATGGGGAGTGGACATTTTATCTGCATCGTCTAACAGAGTCTTGTAAGTCCAAGCTTGGACATGAGTTTCATCCATGCTCTGGCTTGAGGGAGAGTGTTACAAAGTAGTATTAGTGTATTTAGTTATAATATAATTAGTTAATGGGCTTGAGTGTCTTGACCCATATAGCCTGCCTTGAGTCTCAAGTCTAAAATATCTTCTCCCTTTCTCCTATATATAGAATAGGGGTGTGCCATCTAATTAATATTACACAAGACAATTGAGTTTTCCCGTCACATATTTCAACAAGGGTTATTTAATCTAAAGTTAAGTATGTACTTTGTCTCAACTTGAGGGTCTACAAGACAAAATTTCAAGAGTTAACCTAATTCATTAGGGACCTCAAGGCCATTTCCAAGATTTAATCCTTTGACCAACATGGTTTGGCCTTGCTTGATAAATCAAGTAGGTACACCCATCCTTGTGTCGTTACCCCAAAATATAGGTAGGTTCACAAGTTTATAATGGACATCTATGATTATCTTTTTTCTTTGTTCTATATAGTATAATCAACACAAAACATTGAGTTGTAAGAAACATGTATATAAAAAAGTACACATATCCAAGCATTTTAGATTAATTGCATACAAACAATCTTCATCACCAATAGTATGTCCAATAGGAGGATGAATTTTACCTTTTTAAGAGCACTAGATTAACAACTTGATCTATAAATCCTTAATTAGGTATTTGAAAATTGAAACATCTAAAAATATAAATAAAATAAGTTTCGGGTCTTTAATGCAAATTTTCAATTTTTATTTCAAAACCTAAACATTGATACAAGTTACTCTAATATTGGATACATTATTTGAAACAAGAAATAAAGAGAGAGAAAATGAAGTATGAACCCTATTTTCTTTCTTTATGATTAAATGAATTCAAAAGATAATTCCCTTAGTCTCATCTTTTAATATGTGCATTAGGATAATGACCTATATGAGTTTCATGAACAAAAGGTTATCAACACCTAAATCTAAATGTATAGGAAAATTCTAGACTTCTAGTTTAACTTATGGTTCAAATTTGAAGTCATTAGGACTTCATTTTACCCCTCTAATGAATTTATAATGTTTCCATATAGTTTGAGACATAAATAAGCTTTTATTTGAATAAATCAAATCAATTTCATATGATTCACTTATTTTAATGTCACATGGGATTTTATCTCTATGTTTCTGCTTTACTACGCATTCTCTAAAACCTAGCCTCCTTTTCAACCTTTTGATGTGGATCCAATGGTCAGGAGGACCATCTCCTACCTTGAGACAACCTGTTCCTAGACTCCACAGTTCGCAGGTCCTCTAATATCTTGCCCCCACATTCTC
This sequence comes from Alisma plantago-aquatica, assembly GCA_963693085.1. Classification (NCBI taxonomy): domain Eukaryota; kingdom Viridiplantae; phylum Streptophyta; class Magnoliopsida; order Alismatales; family Alismataceae; genus Alisma; species Alisma plantago-aquatica. The sequence goes on along the minus strand of OY856413.1, from coordinate 1,136,321,444 downwards.
TCTCTCTTTCCCTCCTCGCCTCCTGTTCTTTGTCTTTGCACATTTCTCGCACCCCTCCAAACCTGACGAGTCCAACCTTAATTGGAGTTTTTGCCCCAAATCCTCTTCGGCCAGACTCCCTAACTATCCCCTATTTTACCCCTATAGTTGGGACTCCAGGTCACACCAGGGCGTCGCACCTAAATATGATCACCTCTCTACCATCCTCAAACACACAGAAACATGTTTTGATAGTTTGTTTGGTCTCAATTTCTCTACATCCATATCTCTCATCTCTAAGTTTCTCCCACCATCGTCGGAGGTCCTCCTCAAGTGTGTTGATCACTGCGAACCCAAGAACACCCATTAAACGATAGATTGAGGCTCCAAGTAAATTTTTCGGCCTTCTCCTTTGACTCGTTTGAGCTAATTCATGTTACCCTAATTTCCCCCCCTTTTTGTTCTATTTTTGACCCCCGTAGAAATCTCAGAGCATCTAGCCATTGTTTCTTTCACTTTTGCTACTTTTGGCATCTTCATGCTCTGTCGAAGTTACCCCCTTAGTCTTCAATCTAACTGGGTAGTTGTATTAGCATCCCCACAGTCTGGTTCCTATCCTCGGCATGATGGTAGGTGGTTTTAGAGCCCCAAACCACAAAATAGCCCATGCTAGGGCTTGTTGACTTCAAAATAAGATAAGGGACTCGGCTATGTTGTCAGTTTACAAGTAGGATGAAAGTATTGAGCTTTGGGTTGAATGTTTCCTACTATGTTCTTCGTGGTTTTGAGAAAGATGAATTGCACCTGAAAATTTTGGTTTTTGTCCTTCTTTGTTTGATGGTTTGATTTCACGTACATGGGCAATTACGGGGTTTTGCACTACCTTACCCCTCTTCCCACGTGTTTGGCTTGAGGGAGTACACTTCTAGTTGGTAGTCTCTGGTTGGCCTAGCTAAGTGGAGCGGTTGTAGTTGTGGATATATTACCTACATGGATTTTTTATTAATTCCTATTGGCCAACAACTCACAAAATTGTAGTAAGATGTCAAAAAATTATGGAAAATAGTTTCTATAAAGGATTTTCCAAGTAGAATCTGATTTCAATGTTTTCAAACCCTAAGTCCATCATTTGTGACCATGTTTCCTTAAAAGACCCAAATTAGGGTTTAGGATGGTGTTGAAGGTGATAATTAACATAAATCATGTAATTTCAGGGAACTTAGGATTGACTCAAGACCATGGAGACCAAATTAGGATTTGCTTTGCTCCAGGTAAGCGGGTCATGCCATTATGTGTATGTACTATGGATGAATTGTATGTTATGTATGATTTAGGATTATTCTTTAAATTTCAAGTTGAAGAATGAATTTAAGATCATGGTGATGCCTTTCATTATATTATTCAATGGTGTTTGTTATATTCATAAAGTCCTATGTTTATGACTGATGCTCATTAGTTTAATGCCATGACCGAGTAATGATTAGGACATTGAAGAAGGAATCATGTAAATCATGTAATGTTAATTTCAAGATTAAAAGGGAGAAATCCCATGATGATTAAGATAATGCACTTAAGTTTTGAATTGTTCCCCTTGATGTTATTTTGTCTTTATGACATTGATGAGAACTTTGATGCAACTAAGATGAGCCTTAACTGGCATGATGAGCACTTTGGTGCAATTATTGGATGAGGACAATTTACATTGATGTCAAGATAAGAACAATGATGTTAATGATTAAGATAAGAGAATTGAGTAACTTATTATATGCTTCTCGCAATAATGGACCTTTATGGTCATTATGGGTTTCCTAGCATTGATGGGCTTTCCGAGCATGATGTGCCCCACGTAGGTAGTTATATGCTTACTTTTCAGTTCTTATAAGATACATAGTGCCTCTTACTTACATTGTTGCTTTGTTTCACATGGTCGTGGGACGAGATGTCCCTAGATCAAGGAGCGAGAGAGAAATGAAGCAATCCCTTTAGCATACCTAGCATCAAAGGGGACTTTATCTTGGTGGGGTGTCATTTACCACTCATGTAAGGCCCCGAAACTTGCTTAATGAGTTGAATAAGCTTAATTACCATAATTTAATGCTTAGTGCATCATTAAGTTGATTAAGTTGAATTAAGTACTCATTGATGCAATTAGTGCTTTGATCGAGTGTTACAGTCTCATTAGCATGATTTCTTGCTTTGAGATTGTAGTGGATTCTGTGCTTGAATTTTGCAAAAAGAATCACCTCAATCGGACACTCGAGGCGAGAGTTACGACATTTTCAAGAATCTTGGACCTAAGATGTAATTTTTCCAGTTATTTGATATGCCCCATTTTCCCTTTCTCCCTTATCACCTTTCCCAATCCACTGCTTGAGCGACGCACTGTAGCGGCGCCCAGCAGTCCGATCGCAGCAGCATAAGAGCGGGCGATCTAGGGTGATTTTGGGCGCCCTTGGCTTCGTCCAGCAGCACCCTACCTCCACCCACTTCTCTCCTTCCTTTCTTCCTCCTCTAGCATGCCCCAGCAACGCCCATCACCAGCGCCCCAACCAGCCAGTGAAGGTCGGCCAGCAGCAGCCATGGACTACTAAGGTGTGAGCAGCAGCACCTAGCATAGCATCGAGCTTGGCTGAGTGTCCAGAGCACAAACCCGCACCTCCGGTAGGCGCCGACGCATCCTCCTCCTTCCTAGCTCCTCTGCGGCACCCCAAACAGCAAGGCGGCGCCCCCAAGCAGGGTGGTCGGCCTGCAGCAGAAGCTGCACAGAGCAGTGCCCAGGGGCTCACTTGGCGCGGCCAACACCTCAGAAGCGACGCCTTGAGCTCGGCCTAGTGCCTCGAGCACGAATCCTCAACACCTGCCCCAACCTGCAGGAGCAACCATGGCCGACTAAAGCAGCTGTGGCACGTCCAGCAGCCACTTGAGAGGGAGGGGCGGGGCATTTCTTGGCCCCATTGCTTCAGCCATCGATCATCTGCACGTTGATGCTCTCCTTCCTCTTCCTTGCTCAACCGCAATGCCCAACCAGTAGGGCGGCGCCCTAGCTAGATGAGCAGCAACAGCTGCAGCTGTGGCCTTGAGCCACCTTGGGTGCGAGGAAGCACCGACGAATGATGCTTTGAATTTGTCTTTAAGGTCCAACCGTGAAGCTGTAGCTCCTAGCCAAGTTCAGCCATCAAGCAAGTCCGTTTCCAACCTGTGCGGGTGTTAGCAGTAACCTATTTGCAACAGGTTGAATTCCAGGTTATTTCGAGGTTGAATCCGGACGTTTCGAACTGCGGTGAGTAGAATCTCACTCCCATTCGCGCGTTTCGGTTAAAAACAGTGCTATTCATAGATGTTAGTGTTTACCCGAGTGTCGAGCAGTTTCGGCACCGCTCGACTCCTAATTTGCACGTTTAAATTATTAACGTCTGTTCGACACTAATTAGTTGACTGATATGTGCGATGGGATTTAGTGAAATTATACGATCAATCGAACCTAGTTTACTCGATTAAATGTAGAAATCAATAGTGCACAACCAGAAAAATGTTCCATAGTAGAATTTGCTGTAAAGCTCTAAAACCCTACATTTCTTACTCTTTATGTTTAGAATTTGCTCATTTGATGAAAAAAGGTGCTAGATGGACGAATTCATAGCTTATTCTTGAATTTCTTCTGTGTGTGGTTCCATCTTCTCATTAGAGGCAAGTTTTATAACTTGCTCCACGTTTATTGCTTACCATAAGTTTTCTAGATCATATTCATGCTTGAAAATGATGATCCATGCACTAAAAAGTTATGCTTGAATTAGATTTTGATTTTTATAATATTCCCTGTTCTGATTTCAGTTATATATGAACATGTGATCATGTGTGTGTTAGCACTAAGGTATAATGTGACTTGGATTAGATTGTTTTGACAACCCATGTTCACCCCCTTAGGTCAGGTTTTGGACCAATTAGAAGTTTAATGATCAACCACTAAATACCCTACTGATGTTATCAATCAATGTTGACATTAGCTTGATATTTGATGTTGATTAAGGAATATAGTGTTGATCTACCAACCTATAGTGATTTAATGATCACTAATGAGGGTGGATCAGGTCTCTACAATTTATGGTGAGTTAATCATATAGTTTTAGCATTCATTAATCCTTAGACCACTTGTTTCTTAGGTCTTGATGCAATGGTCGAACATATACAGTAATTGATGGTTTTAATATATGAACTTGACCCATTGGTCAAGATATAATGTTTATTCCTCCAATAAAGTGGAATTATGGATAATGTAATATGTTGGTCCTAATAATGGGATTTAGATGATTTCCTTTATATGATCAACTTAAGGATTTTACTTGTTGGCAATGGATGGCTTGTTCTACCTGAACAGTCGATTGTGGGTTTTACCCTACTCTCGGAACTTTTTATGTTTTTTATCAAAGGATGTCTAGGGTTAGATGGTGCCTCTTTCTAGAGCACAAATCAAGGACTTCATAGGTGGTTTATCCAAGTTGTTTACTTATGTAAACAACCAAATGTCTTACCTTTTAAACATCCAATGGTTCTGGGTGACATTGTGGTATGGTGATATGGGTTGAATGATGATGGAACAAATGGAGGGTTACCCTTAATATGTTAGTCTTACCTATTCACTCATAAGAATAGAAGGGGTGATAACCATATTGTGTTTATATGTAACCCTAATGAGGTATAGCTTGTTATACCTAACTTTAATATAACTAAATGATGGTAATTGGGTATGAATAGTCCTTGAACGACTAATACAATCATGGAGACTTTGTTATTGTTGTTGAAACCTTAGTATGCTATAACATGATACTTACACCTTGATTTATGTGTGGGTTCATACTTGAGAATAGTATGGAATGTGATGGTGATGCTTCACCTTATGCACCCATGGTCCAATGGGGATGTCGTGAGTTAGGGTTTGGGTATGAGTGTTGATTAGTAACATTGATATAATTTATCATGTTGAACCTAACTCTAATGCAAATAGATAAAGACGAGTATTCATGTTTAACATTCTTATATGATGGAATGATGGTGGAATAACCTCCTTAACATGATCATAACCTTAATGTGTTAATTGGTGGTTATCATAGCCACATGGTTGATACTTTCTTATGTTGAACATGTGCATTGTAAATATGATGAGTGTTAATCATATCTAGATTCCTTACATGCTGATGTAATTAAGGAATGTTCTTAATGTTAATATAGCCCTGCTATGATTGTTTATAAATATCTCCTAGCTCCTTACTGCAAGATTGTGTTGATTTGGTATATTATATAGATGTGATGTTGTTGAGCCTTGTTATAAGGCATGGAAAGATAATGATGATCTTGCATGGAATATTATGATGGTCTTAATGACCTTTGGGCATGGTTGAGCCATGAATGAGGTGTAATCCTCTTATGTTGATAAGGGTTGATACCATGTGATATTGTGAAAATGATTTATATCTTGTGATAACATGATGATTGGTGCGGTCTCATGAATGGAAAGTGAATAGTACCATGTGATAATGAAATGAGAAATTATGTTTCACACATATTATATCTTTTCAAGTTTTGATATTTATATGCTTGCTAGAAGTGAATTAGGGTTTGTATGTCCACTTGTTTGATGCAGCCTTAATTCACCCAATTGGTATAACTAATCAAGTGCAACTCTAATCATGTAGTGCCATGTGTCGTAGAACCATCTTCAGTGTCAGAACTTGCTGGATGGTGAAACGAGTATTCCTAAGGGAAACTCGGAGCGCATACTGTTGAGTATGTGGGGGTGGCAGGTTGATGATATATCCTTGTCATCCACAATGCAGATTGTGGAGGTTAGCTATGGTCATGCCTCATACATCTGATGTGATTGAGAACGACTGCGGTCGCATCTTGGTGGTTATAACATGATGTGATTAGAGGACAACTACGGTTGTACCTCAGTGATTGGGTTTGAATACCCTAGTTTCTAGTGTCGTGATCTGTACCAAGGTCGGACTAGTGGTCTTCATCTTGACTATATGTCGTTGTGGTGGCAGCTTTGACTGATATGTCATATGTCATTGCCTTTTTACTCATACTGACCGAGGGGAAGAGATCTTAGGATACCGGCACTCCTAGATCTTGTACGGAACTGAATAGCCCTTCGCAGGGGTCGGTTGGACTTTGAATGGTACGATTCAAATTCCCCAGGGCATAATAAAAGATGTAATATAGTCGTATAGCATATTTGTTTAGGGTTATATACAACGTTTCACATTGGATGATAACCCTTGTTTGTTATCTTTACATAAAGATGATGCTTAGTGCAATTAATAGATAGTAGATATACTTATGTTATGGATATGCTTAGGATTGTAGATGCGTACATACAGTATCCTGCTTATGTTGATAACTATACTACTATTGTTGATTATAATCATGATGCCAGATATCTCATGTTGTTAGCTATGCTATGTTATTAGACTTGATCATGATGCTAGATATGCATATTCTACTGAATTGCTTATATTGTCAACAAGATAAAGGATGATAGTCTGGTTAATAATGATAGTTATTATCTGCTCCTTTATGTATTTTGTTAATCATCAGTACTATTGATCTTATTTGTTATATCTGATTAAACTTATTAACTGTTTAATTACATAAAAATGTTGTAATCAATAAACGTTGTTGATGGTTATAACTCTTGTTGGGACTGGGTCTCACCCTTGTGGTTCGCCACATTTTTTTTTGGTAATCGAAAGTGATGAAAACAAACATGTGGCAGCAAAGAGGAGCTACAATAATGAATCTTTGAGAAAGTTGATTAGATGTCTAGTGTGTCCTAGAGTCATCCCTGTACTCTCAGGTCCAGGCAAGAAAAGTTTATATATGGTGTATCCAACGAATCAAACTTTTGTTAGCATATTAATGCTTATTTGTGTGGAATATACAAATATTGTTCTTCTGTGTATATATGTTGTGGCTAAGGTAATAGAACAATTTTCTCAAATTCTTAGCATACTATGGATATAAGAGATGTTGGTCTCTCATGCAAATGTTTTTGAGTAAGTGTTGACGTTGAAATCGGTTTTAATTTATCCATATTTTTTGGTATGTGATTAATTAGTGATTGATTGTGTTTTATGTTTTGAGTAATCTCGTTTAGCACGAGGGGTCGTGACAGGTTGGTATCAGAGCTTTAGGTTCACTGAGTCTACAGGGACACTAGGACTTAGGAATAGGATGATGTCTAAGTCAAGAATATGACACAAAAGTATGGTGCATACTACCTAATCTCAGTATTTGGGTGCCCTGGCCAGGTATTCAATTATTGAATAAGGGTAAGTATGGAACTCTTAGATTGTTATCTTTTTTATTACTCTGATCAAGTATTCATTCTGAGACAATCTAAAGATCATAATGAATAAGAAATCATGTTGTGAATATCTCAATCCTACCTTAAAGAAGATGAGAATTGCATCATTATCTATCAAAACTTGAATGTTTGGTTAATATAAGAGAATGATACAACACCATGAAATCTAAATCTGAATAAAATAAGGAAAAGAGGAGTTCTTGAAGATGTGATTAAAGAAGATAATAAAGTAAAAGATAGATAAGTCTATGCTTATAAAGTGAATCAAGATATGAAATCCACATAAGATGGAAAGAACTCATTAACAAGTACAAAATGAGAAGATGAATGGAAACAATGGAAAAGAAATAAGGTGGAACCTGAGTTAATCTCAGACCAACCTATGTGTGTAAGAAAGTGTTAATGAAAAATCAGCATGATAGGTGAAAGAAATTAAGGGAGATGATCCTGATTTAATGAAGAAAATATGGAAAATGATGATTTACATGTTGATAAGTGGTTGAAAAATATAATAAAATAAGAAAACATACCCAAGTGGGATACATAGTCATCAAGGAAGGAGTAATGATATATGTTAATCATGATGATTCCTATGATAATGGCAAGGAACCTGAAATGAAAAAGGTAAAATGATACATAAGAAGTTGTAATATGCGTAATGAAAATAGAATTGGTTACCTTTTTGTTAGTGACCCTGAACAATGCTTCTATGATGTGGGAAGTATGTTTCCATTTGTGTCTTTTCTTTCCATGGCACTACTTTCAAGTGGACCATTGCTACTTGGTATGTGTTGATTCATTCTAAACATGAGAATGGATATCTTATTATAGAATAAGGTTGTTTGGACTATGGTTCCAATTCATAAAGTTTGTGATGATTTTTCTTTTGAGTCTTCCAATAATTAGGAAGACTCCTCTTATATGTCTTGATATTTGTTATGTTGGTAAAAGTAGATGATATAAGGATGTGAGTTCCTTATAGCACATGAGGTGCATACCAAGGTAATGAATCCTAGTATCCAAGATGTATCAATAATATGAGAAATATGTGAAGGTTGGAGATGTTTATTAAATGAACATTTCAAGTATCCGTCTCTTGTAGAGAGAGAGAGTTGATAATGATCCTATAAATGTTGTAAAAAAAGTGATTCTATAATGTTGTGTATGGTTCAGTGATAGCTGGGCAAGACCACTATCAAGGATAGATGGTTTGTTGGTCAATAGATATGTGATACCGTGTTCCTTTAAGATAAACCTATGATCAAATATCAATGCATAAGAGTTAGATTGGATGACATAATCCACATGACCATAATGAGTTTAGAGTTATGTCCTTTAGACTAACCAATGTACCAATAGAATTTATGAATAGGAGGAAGAGAGTGTTCAAGTAATGTTTTACAAGTTGTAGCAATCTTTGAATGATGACATGTCAAAGTATTTCAAATATGGTCAAAAATATGATCAATATTTATTCAAAAACCTTAGGGTTGCCAAAGCAGTAACTACTATGAGAACAAGTTGAATAAGAGTGAGATGGAGTTGATTAAATTTCTTAATGAGATCATGATATGTCTTCTTATGTAGGTGTTTTGGTGCTGACCTAATATGAGATATGTATGAATGATGTGACATCACCATGATATGCAAGTAACCATGTGAAGGTAATAGGATGAGGTGCAGAGGTAGTACCCATCTTTATTTATCTTGGATTTCGGGGGTGAAATCCCTATTAGGGGTTTATAGTTGTAAGGCCGCGAAACTTGCTTAATGATTTGAATAATCTTAATTACCATAATTTAATGCTTAGTGCATCATTAAGTTGATTAAGATGAATTAAGTACTCATTGAAGCAATTAGTGCTTTGATCGAGTGTTACAGTCTCATTAGCATGATTTCTTGCTTTGAGATTGTAGTGGATTCTGCGCTTGAAATTTTGCAAAAAGAATCACCTCAATCGAACACTCGAGGCGAGAGTTACGACATTTTCAAGAATCTAGGGCCTAAGATGTAATTTTCCCAGTTATTTGATATGCCCCTTTTTCCCTTTCTCCCTTATCATCTTTCCCAATCCACCGCTTGAGCGACGCACTGTAGCGGCGCCCAGCAGTCTGATCGCAGCAGCATAAGAGCGGGCGATCTAGGGCGATTTTGGGTGCCCTTGGCTTCGTCTAGCAGCACCCTACCTCCGCCCACTTCTCTCCTTCCTTTCTTCCTCCTCTAGCTTGCCCCAGCAACGCCCATCACCAGTTCCCCAACCAGCCAGTGAAGGTCGGCCAGCAGTAGCCATGGATTGCTAAGGCGTGAGCAGCAGCACCTAGCTTAGCATCGAGCTTGGTCGAGTGTCCAGGGCACAAACATGCAACTCCAGTAGGCGCCGATGCATCCTCCTCCTTCCTAGCTCCTCCGCGGCACCCCAACCAGCAAGGTGGTGCCCCCAAGTAGGGCGGTCGACCTGCAGCAGAAGCTGCACAGAGCAGTGCCCAGGGGGCTCACTTGGCGCGGCCAACACCTCAGAAGCGACGCCTTGAGCTCGGCCTAGTGCCTCAAGCACAAATCTGCAACACCTGCCCCAACCTGTAGGAGCAACCATGGCCGACTAACGCAGCTGTGGCACGTCCAGCAGCCACTTGAGAGGGAGGGGTGGGGCATTTCTTGGCCCCATAGCTTCGGCCATCGATCAGCTGCATGTTGATGCTCTCCTTCCTCTTCCTTGCTCAACCGCAACGCCCAACCAGTAGGGCGGCACCCTAGCTAACTCGAGCAGCAACAGTTGTAGCTGTGGCCTTGAGCCACCTTGGATGTGAGGAAGCACCGATGAATGATGCGTTTAATTTGTCTTTAAGGTCCAAACATGAAGTTGTATCTCCTAGCCAAGTTCAGCCATCAAGCAAGTCTGTTTCCAACTTGTGTGTGTGTTAGCTGTTTGCAATAGGTTGAATTCCAGGTTATTCCGAGGTTGAAGACAACCCCCTGGACACAATTCCAGTCGAATTCGGACGTTTCGAACCGCAGTGAGTAGAATCCCACTCCCATTTGCACGTTTTAACTCGAATAAGCGGACGTTTCGGTTAAAAGCAGTGCTATTCACAGATGTTAGTGTTTACCCGAGTGTCGGGAAGTGCCGGCACCGCTCGACTCCTAATTTGCACGTTTAAATTATTAACGGCTGCTCGACACTAATTAGTTGATTGATATGTGCGATGGGATTTAGTGAAATTATACGATCGATCGAACCTAGTTTACTCGATTAAATGTTGAAATCAGTAGTGCACAACCAGAAAAATGTTCCATAGTAGAGTTTGCTCTAAAGCTCTAAAACCCTACCTTTCTTACTCCTTATGTTTAGGATTTGCTCATTTGATGAAGAAAGGTGCTAGATGGATGAATTCATAGCTTATTCTTGGATTTCTTCTGTGTGTGGTTTCATCTTCTCATTAGAGGCAAGTTTTATAACTTTCTCCACGTTTATTGCTTACCATAATTTTTCTAGATCATGTTCATGCTTGAAAATGATGATCCATGCACTAAAAAGCTATGCTTGAATTGGATTTCGATTTTTATAATGTTCCCTGTTCTGATTTCAGTTATATATGAACCTGTGATCATGTGTGTGTTAGCACTAAGGTATAATGTGACTTGGATCAGGTTGTTTTGACAACCCATGTTAACCCCCTTAGGTCAGGTTTTGAACCAATTAGAAGTTTAATGATCAACCACTAAATACCCTACTGATGTTATCAATCAATGTTGACATTAGCTTGATATTTGATGTTTATTAAGGAATATAGTGTTGATCTAACAACCTATAGTGATTTAATGATCACTAATGAGGGTGGATCAGGTCTCTACAAATTATGGTGAGTTAATCATATAGTTTTAGCATTCATTAATCCTTAGACCACTTGTTTCTTAGGTCTTGATGCAATGGTCGAACATATACTGTAATTGATGATTTTAATATATGAACTTGACCCAATGGTCAAGATATAATGTTTATTCCTCCAATAAAGTGGAATTATGGATAATGTAATATGTTGGTCCTAATAATGGGATTTAGATGATTTCCTTTATATGATCAACTTAAGGATTTTACTTGTTGGCAATGGATGGCTTGTTCTACCTGAACAGTCGATTGTGGGTTTTACCCTACTCTCAATGGAACTTTTTGTGTTGTTTATCAAGGGATGTCTAGGGTTAGATGGTGACTCTTTCTACAGAACAAATCAAGGGCTTCATAGGTGGTTTATCCAAGGTGTTTACTTATGTAAAGAACCAAAGGTCTTACCTTTTAAACATCCAATGGTTCTAGGTGACATTGTGGTATGGTGATACGAGTTGAATGATGATGGAACAAATGGAGGGTTACCCTTAATATGTTAGTCTTACCTATTCACTCATAAGAATAGAAGAGATGATAACCATATTGTGTTTATATGTAACCCTAATGAGGTATAGCTTGTTATACCTAGCTTTAATATAACTAAATGATGGTAATTGGGTATGAATAGTCCTTGAACGACTAATACAATCATGGAGACTTTGTTATTATTGTTGAAACCTTTGTATGCTATAATATGATGCTTACACCTTGATTTATGTGTGGGTTCATACATGAGAATAGTATGGAATGTGATGGTGATGTTTCACCTTATGCACCCATGGTCCAATGGGGATGTCGTGAGTTAGGGTTTGGGTATGAGTGTTGATTAGTAACATTGATATAATTTATCATGTTGAACTTAACTCTAATGCAAATAGATAAAGACGAGTATTCATGTTTAACATTCTTATATGATGGAATGATGGTGGAATAACCTCCTTAACATGATCATAACCTTAATGTGTTAATTGGTGGTTATCATAGCCACATGGTTGATACTTTCTTATGTTGAACATGTGCATTGTAAATATGATGAGTGTTAATCATATCTAGATTCCTTGCATGTTGGTGTAATAAAGGATTGTTCTTAATGTTAATATTACCCTGCTATGATTGTTTATAAATATCTCCTAGCTCATTACTGCAAGATTGAGCTGATTTGGTGTATTATATAGAAGTGATGTTGTTGAGCCTTGTTATAAGGCATGGAAAGATAATGATGATCTTGCATGGAATATTATGATGGTCTTAATGACCTTTGGGCATGGTTGAGCCCTGAATGAGGTGTAATCCTCTTATGTTGATAAGGTTTGATACCTTGTGATATTGTGAAAATGATTTATATCTTGTGATAGCATGATGATTGGTGTGGTCTCATGAATGCCAAGTGAATAGTACCATGTGATAATGAGATGAGAAATTATGTTTCACACATTTTATATCTTTTCAAGTTTTGATATTTATATGCTTGCTAGAAGTGAATTAGAATTTGTATGTCTACTTGTTTGATGCAGCCTTAATTCACCCAATCGGTATAACTAATCAAGTGCAACTCTAATCATGTAGTGCCCTGTACCATATAACCATCTTCAGTGTCAGAACTTGCTGGATGGTGAAACGAGCATTCCTAAGGGAAACTCGAAGCGCATATTGTTGAGTATGTGGGGGTGGTAGGTTGATGATATATCCTTATCATCCACAATGCAGATTGTGGAGGTTGGCTATGGTCATGCCTCATACATCTGATGTGATTGAGAACGACTGTGGTCGTGTCTCTGTGGTTATAACATGATGTGATTAGAGGACAACTACGGTTGTACCTCATTGATTGGGTTTGAATACCCTGGTTTCTAGTGTCATGACCTGTACCAAGATCAGACTAGTGGTTTTCAGCTTGACTATATGTCATTGTGGTGGCAGCTTTGACTGATATGTCACTGCCTTTTTACTTGTACTGACCGAGGGGAAGAGATATTAGGATACCGGCACTCCTAGATCTTGTACGGAACCGAATAGCCCTTCACAGGGGTCGGTTGGACTTTGAATGGTACGATTCAAATTCCCCAGGGCATAATAAAAGATGTAATATAGCCGTATAGCATATCTGTTTAGGGTTATATACAACGTTTCACATTGGATGATAACCCTTGTTTGTTATCTTTACATAAAGATGATGCTTAGTGCAATTAATAGATAGTAGATATACTTATGTTATGGATATGCTTAAGATTGTAGATGTGTACATACAGTATCCTGCTTATGTTGATAACTATACTGCTATTGTTGATTATAATCATGATGCCAGATATCTCATGTTGTTAGCTATGCTATGTTATTAGACTTGATCATGATGCTAGATATGCATATTCTACTAAATTGCTTATATTGTCAACAAGATAAAGGATGATAGTCTGGTTAATAATGATAGTTATTATCTGCTCCTTTATGTATTTTGTTAATCATCAGTACTATTGATCTTATTTGTTATATCTGGTTAAACTTCTTAACTATTTAATTACATAAAAATGTTGTAATCAATAAACGTTGTTGATGGTTATAACTCTTGTTGGGACTGGGTCTCACCCTTGTGGTTCGCCACATTTTTTTTGGTAATCGAAAGTGATGAAAACAAACACGTGGCAGCAAAGAGGAGCTACAATAATGAATCTTTGAGAAAGTTGATTAGATGCCTAGTGTGTCCTAGAGTCGTCCATGTACTCTCAAGTCCGGGCAGAAAAAGTTTATATATGGTGTATCCAACGAATCAAACTTTTGTTAGCATATTAATGCTTGTTTGTGTTGTATATACAAATATTGTTCTTCTGTGTATATATGTTGTGGCTAAGGCAATAGAACAATTTTATCAAATTCTTAGCATAGTATGGATATAAGAGATGTTGGTCTCTCATGCAAATATTTTTGAGTAAGTGTTGACGTTGAAATCAGTTTTAATTTACCCATATTTTTGGGTATGTGATTAATTAGTGATTGATTGTGTTTTATGTTTTGTGTAATCTCGTTTAGCACGACGGGTCGCGACAACTCAGTAGATTGTTTTGTCGAGTTTATCATTTCATGTTTTAGATTTGCTTAGCCCATGTGTATTAGGTTTGAGATCAAGATGAGATATTTTATGTTTTCCCTTTCAAGAACTGTGAGGCCCATCGCCACATGAAGCAAGATAATTCAAAATAAAAAGTGGAACTTACAGTAATCATCCAAATTATCAGGAAACAAGGTAAATGAAAATGGATTCCATATAACCACAAAAGCGGAAACATATTACACCTGAGTCCACATAAAGCCACGTGCATTACATGTCATCCCACAAGATGATATATATAACATTGTTCACTTGGCCAACTTGCCACAACATGTTACATATGATAACATGTTCACATATACTAACCATATATGTACAACCATGGGATCCTACCAAAAACTTCATATCAATATACAACGTTACAAAATACCCCCAAGGACCTGAGAGTACAAGGATGACACATAGGACTCTACTACAAAACACTAGCAACATGTCCAACCTCTAAAATCTATTGATCCTCTTGCTTCTCAGCCTCAACCGCACATTCTCTACCTCATCATGCATGACCACCTAAAAGATGTGGAAACCCACAGGGTGAGACCAACCTCCTAGCGAGTGATATAACTCTCCTCCAACAACTATTATAAGCAGAGATTGATTAAAGCAGTAAGATAACATTATTACCAGGATGAGCAGATTCATCTAAATGATATGAGTAAAACAAATAGCATTGCTTAAGAAATTTAGGCATCTACAACTGAGTAGCCAAACATCTTATACTTTTCTAAGGAATATGAAGAATATGTATAACAGTTGATTTCTCTTACCGTGTTATTAATCAACTAATTAGTACAAGAAACAAGTCAAAGGGTCATCAAATGTGAGTCATGTTTAAGTCTGAGAAAATGTGTTACATGGTTGTATTATGTCATTTATTATGCCCTAAGAAGATGAGGTATACCACTCATACTTCAACTGACCACTGCTAATTCAAAATTAGTGCCATACAAGATCTAGGAGGAGCCAGACTCCTATGATCTCTCACACCCTCCGTCAGTCTGAGACTGCCGCAGTGACATATAAAGTCCAACTACAAAACAACCTAGTCTACCTTGGTATATAGGCACAACACTAGTGAAAACTAAGCTACCACCACAGCCACACTCTTGCCGAGGCATGACCACAGTCATCCTCAAACATATCATATATATACTGAATCACATCACTAAGATACGACCTCAACAGTTCTCCTACCAAGGTATGACCACAATCAATCTTGTAAATTGCATATACTCAATAGTATATGATTCTGAGCTTCCACTTAGGGAGAATCTGTTACACCATCCAGCATTGAAGATGGATCTATGGTACATGGCAACTACATGATTAGGGTTTCACTTGATTATTTAATCCAATTGAGTATCCTTTTTTCATCAATCAAGTCACAACATACAAGCCCTAAATAAATTCTACAAAACAGGCGTAAGGGTACAACTCCAAAAGATATAAAATGTATGAGATATAAAATTGTCACATCATCTCTTGATATCTCTATCATACAAGGTCATCAACATGATCACATCACTAGGGGATAACAGTTCCCCATTTCATCATAAGAGGATATCACCTCACATTAGGCATAAAGCCTTTTCTAGGTCATAAGACCCAAATCACATTGTTCATGTACATCATCATTATCTCATCATGCCTAAAAGGCACATAATCATCACCCTATGTCACATCGATCACATCATAGCATTCACTAGCTATGCTACTGATTCCACCTATAAGGTTAGGGTTACACAAGTAGGATTGAGAAAACATCATTACTAGATAATCACTTTAAGCAAGATAAGAAAGAACATATCATTCCCAAATTAGGGTTAGGGTTTCTCACATAGTTGAATAGGTTTTCCAATTCAATAATCATCATATAACCCTAGATATACCATCTCCCACTTTCTTGGATCATATTAGGTTTTAGCATGTGTATCATTATTATTCGAACACATACATAACAGTATGTGTCAACTATAGAGGCAGGGTACTGTAGCGAACACCTCACACACCAAGTGTTGCGACCATCAGGGTCACCCCACTAATGGTAGCGACTGCAACACATGGGTGTCAACCACAAAACCTTTTTTCTACCGAAGCACATCATTAAGCATGTGTTGTGACCTGCTAGGTTAACTTGGTTGTTACCACACCAAGCACAAAGTGTAGTGACCCATCACACAAAACCAGGTGTTGCGACCGAGCAAAACATAAGGTGTAGCGACCAAAGGTGATTAGGGTTAGCCATGTAGCATCTGCAACACCTCATTGAGCATGTGTTAACCAACTCAAATCAAGATACTTTGACTGTAACAAAGACCAATAGAGTAGTGACCCAAAACAGATTGCATATATAATGACCATCTCAACCACTAGGGCTAGGGTTTGTTGCACCCGCAATAACCCACCAAAAACATGTAGCGACCAACTTAAAAAAATAGCACCAAGGCAAGTGTAGCGACCTCAAGGTAAAGCTACTCCAAATAGCACATAACCAACTCCAAAATAGAACTAAACCATGATTAAAATAGATGATAAACATTAAGAAAACTTAAGCATCATCAAGGAGAAAAACTTCATGCAAAGATGATCATCAAAACCCTAAAACCAATGCCGCAAGATAAACATGGAAAACCATGATAATATGAGAAAAACCATGTGTCCATCTCATCTAAACCAAATATAAAAACCTCCAACATCATATGATGGTTGAAACACATCATGGTGATAGAACCAAGGATCAAGATGCTTGTAGAAACAACAACTCCTTTATCTCTTAGAAAATCGGGTGCATGAAATTAGGGTTTAGGAGAAAGAGTAATCCATGTAAGAATACTTAAAAATCATAAACCCTAGATCATGATAACATCATCTAACATCTTAGGATCACATACTAGGGATGAAAACAGTAGCACGCAAGTAAGAATATGGTGCAATGATAGTAGAGGGGAAATTTAATAACCTACCTTAAGAAGAAGATAAGCCACAAACTCCAAGAGAAAAGAAGAAGCTCCAACTTGGATCAACTCCATGGCCACAATGTCACCTCAAGAATAAGAACACATACCAAGGTAAAGGAAAGCTCAAGATGAAGAAACTCAAACCCTGGGCTGAACAAGAGAGAATAAGGAAGAAAGGATAAAGGAGGAAGCTTCATCTCACTTAGGCACTACCATGGTGAAACCATAGCCTCTGACCTTTATGAAGAGAAGATCCTCAAGATATCCACCATGGTGAATCATAGTATCATGGCCAAGAGGAATAAGAAAGAAGAGGTAGGGTTTCAAAGGAAAAATAAGATCAAGGTAGATAATAACTTGCCAAGAAGGAAGATCATCAAGGATTGCCACAAAGAAGATGATCAAGGTCAAGATCACCACATGCAAAGATGATCAGACACTATAGCTCCAAGATCATTCCTTCTCTAGCACCACCAAGATCCAAGGTCATCACAATATGGAGAAAGGAGAAGAGGGATAAAAGGATTGCTTGCATGTAAAAGGGAGAGCTTATACACTCAAGGGGTAGGAGGGAGGTAAAGATATGAAGTGTCAAGACATAAGAGCACCAAAAGGACACTTGGACACCAAAGGATAGGCCACAAAACCACTATAGACTTACATGCAAGAAAGAGTGATAAACACAAGGTAGTGTAGCGACCACTAAGGTCCACTACACCCCAAGGTCGAAACAAAACACATAGGTGGGTCGCAATACCACCCAGGGTTGCAACACTCCTACACATGAGAAACCTTAGTGACCATCACAAGGAACAAACATCAAGGTTGCAATAAACATCCACTAATAGAGTGTTGCGGTCACAACACCTCAAAAACCATCAAACAAGGTTGATACACCATCACACTCAAGCATCCATGCAAATCCATACAAACCCTAACATCATCTCATGATGTCACCTCATCAACCAAGGTCCAACAAGGCACCTCAAGGCATCATTCTCTCTCTCATGATACCAAGGCACAAAGGACACAACCTACATGTGATAAGTTGCAAGTTAGACCCTCAACATGGGTAAATTGCAACTTGGTCTGAAATAAGCATAACTAGCTCAAACATCAACCAAACAAGACCAAACTAAAATTATAAACTTGTCACATGTTATTAATGCATCTCAAGAGAACAGATTAAGCTTTAAGCATCTTATTTTGCAAATCAAGAATAATCAATCACTAAGCTAGGTCAGGGGCCTTACAAGAAAAATGTATGAATCATTTTACTCAATGTATGGTGTTTCATTTATCTTGTTGCTATGTATATCATGTTTTACGATGTTCTTCCAAGCCGAGTGAACCTTGTTATGGACAACATGGGGTTATCTTATGTTGATACATATATATTAGTGTGTGTGTTTATATACATATATATATGCTTGGAGGGGAGTTACAATATGGTATCAGAGCGACGAGTAGATGGACACTAAGCTAAAGATTCACATGTTCTAACCCTAAGTGTACCTTGTTTTTCTACAAGGTCCCTAAGAGATAAGACAAGGGAAGGGATAAGGATGATGGTGCTAGATCTTCTAGTGGGGGAATTGGACCAAGAAGGAATCCTAAGGAAACCTTGGAGGACTTAGTCCAAGCGCTCACCAATGCCCTAGGACAAGAACAACATCAACCCAGAAACCATGAGCTGACTAGAGTAGACTTCTTGAAGATCAAGCCTGACTCCTTTGCTAGAGAAGAAGAAGTTAATGTCATCACCAAGGGAGAAGAATGGATTAGGAGCATGGAGAATTGTTTTTGTAACATGGATTTCCATCAACAGCTAGGGTTCAATTTGCAACCCATATGTTGAAAGGAGCTACTCGTACATGATGAGAGAATTTCCTCAATTCAAGAGTGTCTGGTGCACCTCACTCACATGGGAAGGATTTATGGAGGCCTTCCAGGAGCACTATGTGTATGAAGTCATGATAGAGAAGAAGGAGCTAGATTTTTCCAATCTATCTCAGGTTGGTGACATGACTGTGACCCAGTATGTTGTGAAGTTCAGGATCCTAAGAAAGTATGGTAATGATAATGATGAGAGACATAGGAAAAAATCAGTTCATTCGATGACTCAAACCCGACCTAAGCTTTGCCCTGTCAGAAAGAGGCCACAAAACCCTTTAGGTTGCCCTGGATGTCGCCCTAGAGCTAGAAGAACACCCCATAAGGTCCTATAAGAAGGAAGCTCCTCAAAAGAACAACCAATATGAACATCAACCTCCCAACAACAAGAGGAAATTTCATGTGATATCCAAGAAATATCACAGTGCCCAACTTGTAAGAAGGTCCATGGAGGGTCATGCAACTTTGGTACTGGAGTATGCTATTATTGTTGAGATGTTAGACATATGAAGTTGGATTTCCCTAAGATATAGAGGAAAGAAGCCACAAACCAGAACTCGTCTCCTAAGATATAGTCTAGACTCTTTGCAATGAACATGGAGGAGGAAAATGATCAAGGTATGGTTTAAGATTGTCACTTTTAGATTATAACTTTATCCTTAGACCTTATATGTGTATAATCATGAGCGTTTAAATAGTATTTTATGACATTATAGGCTATGGAGAACCCTAATGTGGGTATTAGTCTAAGAAAATTTTGAGGATGAAATTTATTTAATGTGGGTAGAATTGTAACATCTCAAAATATAAATAAAATAAGTTTAGGGTCTTTAGTGCAAATTTTCAACTTTTACTTTCAAAGCCTAAAAATTTATGCAAGTTAACCAAATATTGGATACATTACTTGAAATAGGAAATAAAGTGAGAGAAAACAAAGTATGAACCCTATTTTCTTTCTTTATGATTAAATGAATTGAATGGATAATTCCCTTAATCTCATGTTTCAATAATATGTGCATTAGGATAATGACCTATATGAGTTTGATGAACAAAAGGTTATCAAAACCTATTCTAGACTTCTAGTTTAACCCATGTTCAAATGTTTAGTCATAAGGACTTCGTTTAACCCCTATAATGAATTCATAAAGTTTCAATATAGTTTGAAACATAAATAAGCTATTATTTGAATAAATAAACACAATTTCATATCGTTCTCTTATTTTAATGTCACGTGGGGTTTTATTTCTATGTTTCTGCTTTATCACGTGTTTTCTAAAACTCAGTTTCCTTTTCAACCTTCCGATGTGAATCCAACGGTCAGGAGGGTCATCTCCTACCTTGAGACTGCATGTTTCTAGACTCTGTAGCCCGTGGCTCCTTCAACTTCTTACCCTTGTGTTCTCTCTCTCTTACCTCCTCGCCTCCTGTTCTCTATCTCTATGCATTTCTCATGCCCCTTCGAACCTGACGAGTCCAGTTTTGATTGGATTTATTGCCCTAAATCCTTCGTCGGCCAGACTCCAGACTGATCCCCTGTTTTCCCCCCTGTGGTTGAGACTCCATGCCACACTAGGGCGTCGTGCCTATATATTCACCTCTCCACCGTCCTTGAACACATAGAAACCCATTCCAATAGTTTTTTGGTCTCAACCGTATGTGTCCATCTATCCCATCTCTAAGTTGCTCCCACCATCACTGGAGATCCTCCTCAAGTGTGTTAATCATTATGAACCTGAGAAGACCCATCAAATGATCCACTGGGGCTCCAAGTAACTTTTATGGACTTCTCCTTTGACTGTTTTATGGTAATTCATGTTACCCTAGTTTTTCCCCTTTTCATGAGATCTTTGACCCCCATAGAAATGTCAGAGCATCTATCCATGGATTATTTTTCTTTTGCTACTTTTGGCATCTTCATGCTCATTTAAGTCACCCCCTTAGTCTTCAATCCGACTGGGCAGCCGTATTGGCATCCCCATGGTATGGTTCCTATCCTCACCTTGTTGGGAGGTGGTACTGGAGCCCGAGACCATAGAATAGGCCATGATATGGCTTGTTTAGTTCAGAACAGGGTAAGGTACTCGGCTATGTTGTCGATTTACAAGCAGGAAAAGTATCAAGCTTTGGGTTGAAGGTTTCTTGTTGTCTTCTTTGTAGTTTTTGAGAAAGATGAATTGCACCTAACGATTTCCATTTTTGGCCTTCTTTGTTTAATGGTTGATTTCTCATACATGGGAAATTATGGGTTTTCACGCTACCTTTCCCCTTTGCCCGTTTGTTTGGCTTGAGGGAGTACACTTCTAGTCAGTAGTCTCTGGTTGTCCCAGCTAAGTGGAGCGGTTGTAGTTGTGGATAATTATTCCTTACATGTATTTTTGATAATTTTCTATTGTCCTGTAACTCACAAAATCGTAGTAATTCCATACAATGTTAGAAAATTATGGTAAAATAATCTTCGGAAAGGATTTTCCAATAGAATTTGATTTCAATGTTTTCAAACCCTAAGTCCATTATTTCTGACCATGTTTCATTAAGAGATCCAAATTAGGGTTTAGGATGGTGTTCAAGGTGATAACTAACATAAATCATGTAATTTCAGGGAACTTAGGATTGACTCAAAGACATGGGAGACTAAACTAGGATTTTATTTGATCTATGTAAAGGGTTCATGCCACTATGCATATGTACTTTGGATGAATTGTATGTTATGTATGATTAAGGATTATGCTTTAAATTTCAAGTTAAAGAATGAAATTAAGACCGTGATGATGCCTCTGATTCTATTATTTGTTTTATTCATAAAGTCATATGTGTATCTCTGATGCTCATTAGTTTAATGCTATGACCAAGTAATATTTAAGACATTAAAGAAAGAATCATGTAAATCATGTAATGTTAGTTTTAAGATTAAGAGGGAGAAATCCCATGATGATTAATATAATGCACTTAAGTTGTGAATTGTTCCTCTTTATGTTGTTTTGTCTTTATGACATTGATGAGCACTTTGGTGCAACTAAGATGAGCCTTAACTAGTCAGATGAGCACTTCGATGTAATTATAGGATGTGGACAAATTACATTGGTGGAAATATAATAATAATGATGTTAATGATTAAGATAAGTGAGTTGAGTAACTTATATGCTTCTCACAATGATGGACCTTTATGGTCGTTATGGGCTTCCTTGAAATGGCGGGCTCTCTAAGCATGATGTGGCATACGTGGGCAGTTATATAGAGAATGCATATGGTAACATTTCTCAATTTGTTGATGTAATGAAAGCTATAGTGTATTGAGAGTTTTTAATGTTAAGTCATGTCAAGTTTATTTCATTTCAATTATATGCTTACTTTTCATTTTTTATAAGATGTATAATGGGAAAAAAAGATGCATAGTGTCGCTTATTTATGTTGTTGCTTTGTTTTGCATGGCCATGGGATGGATGTCCCTAGATCAAGAATCAAGAGAGAATTAAAGCAAGCCCTTTAGCATAGATGACATCAAAGGAGACTTTGGCTTAGTGGGGTGCCATCTATCACTCAGTAGATTCTTTAGTCTAGTTTATCATTTCATGTTTTAGATTTTCTAAGCCCACATTTATTAGGTTTGAGATCAAGATGAGACAGATTATGTTTTCCCTTTCAAGAACAATGTATGAATCTCTTTTAATCAATGTATGGTGTTTCATTTATCTTGTTTTTCTGTATATCATGTTTTGTGATATTCTTCCAAGTCGAGTGGCCCTTGTTATGGACAACGTGGGGTTTTTCTTCTGCCTAATATATATATATATATATATATATATATATATATATATATATATATATATATATATATATATATATGTGTGTGTGTGTGTGTGTGTGTGTGTGTGTGTGTGTGTGTGTATGTGTGTGTGTGTGTGTGTGTGTGTGTGTGTTTGTGTGTGTGTGTGTGTGTGTGTGTGTGTGTGTGTTTGTGTGTGTGTGTGTGTGCTTGGAGGGGGTTACAAGCATTGTCACCCAAAGTGATCATGACATTTAAGCAAGGTGATTTCATTAACATAAGCAAGATTAGGTCATCTTAATCATTATATTATGGTGAGTCTTGGTATCATTTCTTTCAACATTGATTTCAATATCTCAAAAAGTGCATACTAGATCATTGTCAAGTTACATACATATCATGGATTTTATTTGAAATCTGGGGTGACATCACAATTATATCATGGATTTAGGATTAGGATTTCATGGTCTTAGTAGAGCAAACATGAAATCTAGAGAAAGATTAATGAACATAGGCATCAACATTGTCATTTCAAGACATTATTATGCAAGATGGACATTATAATAATATAAGAGATATTCACTTCAATTTTGTGTCATAGTAATCATCAAGCTACTGATTTGAAGTCATATTATAGTATGGATTGTCATTATGGAAATATTTGTATAAGATTTAAAATATATTCATCAACATGTGTGTTCTATGTCATGTTCCATGTCATATGTATGTAAAGTAGTCAAAATAGGGCATATAAGAGTGATCCACATGATATTTCAAGTTATGTGGCATCACGATTACTGATTTTGAATCCATATATTAAGATCTAGGGTACATATAATAGATTTTGTCATCAAAGTAATGATTTTTAGCAAAAATAAGGTCCATATTAAGTCATTTAAGTATCATATTAGGGTTCATCAAGGTTGAAACTTTGACAATATTGAATCAAAAGTTACTAAACATAGTTTTAACAATCAAGTGGATTCATTATTGCATAATGTTATGACATGATCTGGAATGAATTACACCAAAAGATTAAAAGTAGGCTTATTTTGCATACTAGAAGTGCTACAAGTAGAATTAGGTCTTGAAAATATTCTCATTAGATGGATCTCATTCTTAGATAAAATATCATACAGTCATTTTTGGCTAAAGTATCGATTTTTAATCAACTTTACAGTAATAGTTTTGTTCCTTGGAAATTATAGAGAGAGAGTATACTAAGAAATTGACGAACTGGATAGGCCTTCATCTTTGAGCTGATTTAGGCCGATATAAGATATGTGACTCACAAATCACCGCTCCATGAGAGCAATAATGGGAAATGGGTGTGAACGATATGGGTTGTTGATTTGTGATCCATCACTGATTATCTCTTCCCCACTAGGCTACTCATGTGAGCCACTATAGTATCTCTGCAGTGATGCCACTAGAGAAAATAGGAGGGAGGAGAACTACGAAAGAGAGGGCCAAAGGAGTGATGTATGTGTTGGTCATGTCCATGTGAAGCCAAGGGAGGCCTTATTTGGGGATGGGAAAAGTCATAGCATGAATAACATGTTGCTAGAGATGATAAGAGGAAGGGCCATTTTAGAGCATGAAAAGTAGGGGAAAGAGAGGGGAAAATAAGTGGGATAAGAAACAAAGTGAAAAGGATTGCCAATTTGGAGGGGGGAGGCTTAAATTGGCCTAGAGCAAGGGTGGTTGGCATAGCTATTGTACTAGACTGGCACAAGGTATGGGATGACTCCTCTATTGTTAGATCATATAGGGGATAATATATGGTCATGGATCTATACGCTCCCATAGGTTGAGGCCCTTTAGGCCAAATAGCTGGTTGGATCAAGTCAAAAGAAATATAAATTCCAAATGTGTTTCTTTGGTCATTTGCAAAATCCATAGCTCTTTAACCGTAACAACAATTTGCATGAAATTTTCACCTGTGTCACAAATTTCCTCCTCTTCTTTTATAAAAAGTTTGAATCCTAATTGTTTATTTTTAGGACATTCAACAATAAAAAATCATGTTCAAAAGTCTAATTATGAACTCAAATTTAGTCAAAAAAAGCTCAAAGTGACATTTAATAAAAGAGATTCATCCATTGAGCACAATGTGACTCAAAGTTAACCGGTTGAGATTGAGGTAGGTTATGGAATGAAATTGAGTAGAATATGAATCAATATATGCATAATTGGAGGAGAGAAATTGCAAGTTGTTATATCCTCCCCACCTAAAAGGAATTTTGTCCCCACAATTAAAGAAATTACTCAATTGAGATTGAGACTTCATACCCATTGTCATAATCATCATATTAATCCACATAAGGTGACATCATCGTGACACTATTCCAAAAATGGGCAATCAAGAATTACTCAAAGTATAGTCACATTCATCATCAAATTGGAAAGATCATCTTATAGAACACATATTTTGAGAGATCCATTATTTAGGTCAAATGAATAGGGCTCCTAGATTCAAGAGTAAAACATATCTTTTAGTCTTAATATTTAGGGTTCTATCTACTGCATTGGCCTAGGTGGGTTATACATCCATGAATGATATTTTGTATTTAAACGATTTGAGACAAACTATCATGATTTCATGTCTAGAATCAAGAAAAGTTTCCACCCTAGTACACATGAAAGCTTATCCCTAAATTGTAGATGTAGAGGTTAGCGTGTCATCATTTCAAATTTCAAGATCTCTGGAGCATGAAAGTCATCAATCATATATCATTGGTGATCTCAATATCCATGTAGGGTGATCCTAGGAGTCAAATTGTTATCAAAACTAATAACCATGAGTCAATATTTTTTCAATCAATATTTAGAGTCGAGATTTTGACACTAAAACTCATAGGTCCAAGAATTTTGAACCTATGTTATAGGATTCATATTTAGACCATAGGTATGATCATTCATCCATATATAACAAACAAGCAACAATCGCAATATTCGAGAAACATTTTGAGATTTCAATATCAAGTTCATTATCATTGTATTCAAGGTTGATGAATGATCTAGACTTAGGTATTTCTAGGAACTTAACCATAAGCTACTAGTCAACATCATCATATTTCAAGATCATCATGAAATCAAGATTCAAGATCAAGTATCAAAATCATCATATGATTTGACCTATTAGATACTTAAACAAATAAATCAAAATCATGTGGAAGGGGTCACCTTTCCAAATTTTGAAATAATCAACAAGGTGAACATTTAGAGGCAATCATAAAAGAGATGTGACCTATGTTAGTGGAGTTATAATCTAGCACATTTGTCCTAATAGTTATGAATCATCGAGCTTATCAAAATAGGGAGAGCATCACTTATCAAATCATATTTTACAAAATCATGAGATCAAAGATAAAATAACATCATAGAACAACCATATTTAGAGATTTTTGCAAGATCAAGGTCATAATTTCATTCTATAGATTTCATGATCAAGTTAAAGGTAAATTTATAACTTAGAATTCAGATTGGGCACTTCAAGAGTTAGATCATCATTCTATAAGATTTAGATCTCATTTTCAACATATTATTCAAGATTGAATTTTACCAAGATTTATTATAATTAATAATGAAAATTCTCTCGTATAAAGTCTCATCGTCATGATTTTGAGAGTCCAAGAGCATAGTCATTTCAAAGCATAATCATGATACAAATCAAATAGGATAAAATTTTGCTTAATCATGTTTGAGGTTTGATCATTAATAGGGGAAACATATAAGTAATCGATATGGAACTATCAACTTATGTGTGTAATGCATTAGTTATCCTTATTTGATTATATTCATGATAATTATCAATTTACCTCAGACAAAGGATGTTAAAATAGAGTTTACATTATCTGAGAGATTATACATGAGTACTTAGCTTTAAGAGTACTTTTATTAATCATAACAGGGTTTCAAATAAAGATCGGATCATGGTATCATTACCATCTTAACCAATGTTTACCAATTCTTTCATATTCTAGTTTTCCCAGACATAAGATACCCATAATTGAGAGATCATGTTATTAGCTATCATGAGAGATATCACATGACGAGATGAGAAGACTAACTAACCATCATCTAATAGGTGGCTTGAGGAGGTCCTAAAACAAGATATGATATTCTATAAGACTTTGTAAGATTTGTAGGAAATAATCCTTAATACCGTCTTAGATCACTTTGTCCATGTAGGTATACAAAGGAGACCTCAGCCACCAAAACTATGGGGATGTGAGGTGTATCAACCCCCTACAATGACCAACCTAGACACCTCAACTTCACCATTATGGACTCAAGTTTTCCCTAGGTTCATATGAGTAATTGAGTTTCAATCATACATACAATATAAGTGATTGGCCTTGATACTATTTGTAATGGAACCCTTTATTACCAAAATCCAAACTCTAAATGACTATAAAGTTAATGGATAAAGGACCCTAGATTGAAGCACAATCAAAAAATACATTTGTAAATAAAACAACAACATAAACCATACAGTATGAATAAAAAGGTATATGCTCAAAGGAACTATATTATTACCTAAATTTCAATATCACAGTCTCTTTTATCAAACCATATGAAGATCCAATTCTATTGCATGATGACCAATAAAGACATATGTATCATACATCACAATAGAACTGAATAAACGATCATTGTATACTTGATACCCAAAATTATAAAAAAAAATGGCACATATCAACACAATTGTGTTGAGTATGTTATGTAAAAAAATAAAATCACAATTTTAAGAGAACATATAGTACTTGGTGAAAACTTAATGTAATGATTATAAAGAAAGCAAAAACATTAAATACTCTTATTTTTAACATGAAGGCATGTTTTAAGTTCATTTTCATTATATCAACAATTATCATAAAGCCTTTGACCAGCTTCTCAAGGGAAGGGGTTCGTAGGGGATACTTAAGCCAAAGCTAATTATGTACTATGTTTCATCTTTAGGTACTACAAGAGTAAATTTCAAGGTTACCCCTATTCATAAGGGACCAAGCAGTCTCTCGAGCACAAGTGAATTGACTGGATCGTGTTACCCATAGAGCAGTGGAATTAAGTCCTTCATTTATCACTAACCCACAGAGCCTTTGGAAACTTGCTAGCCTACTGAATTGTGATACGAGTCAGATAGTTGACCTGTAGCACATCATCTGTGAAGGAAAGTCAGTCACTCGGTTCACCTCCAGGTCAATCAACTCAAATTATCTCCCAAAGACCCACTAGATTACCAGTCACTCTACCCCCATCTCAATTTACCAACTAGAAATTCAACAGACACTCCCACTTTAAGGTTAATTGGGTGACTAGTCTTTCCCATCAGGTGGTCGGCACATCAGATACGGTAGAAGAAAGACAATATTCATCCCAATGAAATGAGATTTGGTGAGCCCGTGGACATACATATAAAATAAAAACAAAACCTAACGGTTGAGGGGTCATCTACTTTTGTTCCAAGTTAAATTTTAGTTGCAAGAGTCTAAGAAAAGAGAGAGGGATGTCATCCTCTTCAAGGAGAGTTTTGGTGTGACGCCCTGATCCCCGAGCCGTCTCTAATGACCCCAAAGACCGGGGAGTCTGTTGGGTTTTAGGGGAGACAGAGAAGGCAGCGGAAACAAAATTTCTCCCCCAACCCATACCGAGGAAACGCGTCAACGTCTATATAATAGGAAAGGATGGTTTGCGGAATCATACCTTGTCCCGAGGCTTGCTCGGCGACAATACCTCGCGCAATGTGCGGTCTTCAACTCTGGACTTCGACGGTGTCTGTGCAGCTCCTGGTCGCACCGGGACTGACAACTCCTACTCGAACCAGACTGTCGGATGACAGTTGTCCTCCTAAGCGGCAGTGTCCTCCCGCCTCTGTAGTAGTCCACACGGACCACCTAGAACTCCACACTCCTTGTCCCACAAGGAAGTGGAAGGAGTCGCACCCTCCTGTTGACGTACTAGTCGCCAACACGCTCTCCTGCCTCCTGTTGCAACTGCAGTTGTCCTTCCCTTGTTGCACCTCCCTTTTGCGGGAAGCACTTGCTCGGGCTCTCTCACGGTTACCAAAACCAGAGAGAACGACAACTTGCATAGCAACTGGTTGCACTGAGCTGTACTTTGAGAAGCCCCCAATACCCCTATATATATAGGAGAGTCATGGGACAGGGTTCTCCATCCCGGGCAATGCGGGACTAAAGCAGGAGTAGAAGGGTTCGAGAATTTTCCACAAAAAGCAACTGGTTCGCAACTTGAAATGATCAGTTCACAACTGAACCGATCGGTTCGGCCATTGAGCCGATCGGTTGGACCTGAGCCGATCATTTGGGGCACTCCAACCGATCGGTTGGTGCCCTGAACTGATCGGTTCATGGTCCTAATCCGGCTCAAAAAGACTTTCCTTGTTTCTTTCCCAATTGGTATCGAATACCAATTATATTCCCAATCAAATTGGGCAATTTGAAACGAAAGGAAAATTCTTGCCGACATGACTTTTTCCCAACTGGTCGGTTGCACCAGTTGAGCCGATCGGTTCAACCCTTGAACCGGTCGTTTCAACCTGGGCATGAGCCGATCGGCCTGGACACTCCAGCCGGCCGGTTCAGCAACCTCAACCGACCGTTTCATCACATGAGTCGATCGGTTGGGAGCACATGTTGGGCAAAATCAGTCAAATGTGATTTCAATCAATCCGATACTCCAATCAATGCATCCAACACCTTGAACCATACAATATTGAGCCATCGACTGATTGAGTGTTTAATTGAACTACTAAACTCCTTTAGTAATCAATCTAAACATTGCTTTGTGGACAAAACTCCTCTTCCAGGTTAAATCCTATGTGTGTGACCCTGCAGGTCCATTTCACGTTGGCAGTGAAAGTTCATAACACTTATGACTTCACAAGCAAAGAGCGGTGCCTAGTCACACATCAGTGCTACCCAAGTGAAAGTAGAAAGTTGGAGAACAACTTTCATCCTACAATCTGTGAATGGTGTTACAGCGAATGTATAATTCCTTTGTCACTGATATCCCGAATAAACTTGAGGCATGGAACAGTCATCCTGTCAATGTTCATTCACTTCCTTGATCTCAGAGTAGACTGGAAGAGATATGTATGACATCAGTATCATATACTGATTCACACATGCGTGCACGCCTTTCTCAATCCTACTCATCAAGTGGCCATGGATATCAAACTCCCTCAGGAGGGACAAATCCCATATCTATCACTCACCCCTCAAAAGCCCCATGTGTCAAAGCCACCCAATCATCACCTTTATAACAACCCATGTTTCAGGACTGCGTTTGATGATGTCAAAGTGTACCCAACGACATGTGTTGAGTGCAGTGATTTCAGGTCAAAGAATCACACTCACCACCATCACTGTGAGTATTGACTGTGACTACCATCTCATGGTTCCATGTGTCAAACTCATGGTGGGTCTGTCCGGTACCCTTGTTCTCTAACAAGTACCTATGTGTTTGGTTTGATATCTCTATATCATGACTAATGAGATTCTGTCATCAACCAACACCACAATCTAGTCTTGTGTGTCATTGTTGTCTATCTACCTTCCACAATGACATCCGACTAGGGACATAACAAGAATGTACAAACTCTTAGCATCTGTATGATCTCATCGTCTAGGTCCTCAACCTGAAAGCATACGTCATTGAGTACTGTCATTCTCTAGACATTCAATCTGTTCTATCACTATCTCATATGACTGAACCAGAATGAATTGGAAGCTTGCCTTTGATGTTTATCAAATCAATCTTAATGTATCCCACCAATCATCACATGATTGGCTCTCAGGGCATACATACCAACAGACTCCCACTTGCACTGCGAGCCAATCACCCATGAATCATATTCATAGTGATCTTCAAACATGTCCCACATGTTACTGTGCTGTAGTATCAACATAGTGAGTAATGGCAACACCTTGCCAAAGTCTGTATAAATTGCATGTCTCTCATCTCTTCGCTGTACGTCACACATATGAGATGGAGTTGTCGTAATATGCGATCTTGTATTCCATTTGCTAACCTTTAGCCACATTGCATGATCAAGGATTCCAGACTTGTCATCAATGAGTGGAATATAAGTTCATCTCATGAACTTTCAGATCCATATAGTATCCACTGCTGTTCACTAACACATAGATACTCGGCATTTCCCTTTTAAATGGATTTATTGGAACACTTCCAATTATCAACAAACATTCACTTTTATACATCTCATGTATATATATATTGCGATTAATTCTCTGTCCTTTTGGAAGTTTGCATCAATGTAACTCTTTACATCGAACTCTTCTCCATAGAACTAGTGCTTCACAAGCACTTATCAAGTTCTCATGGTATTCCAGTAACACTTACTGGAAGCAGACAGACATCCACTCATCATGTCACACATACGAGTTATCAGGATGAGCACATCATATTGCCATGTCCTACATACAAGATGATGAACGCATTTTATTCTTGCCATGTCATACATGCAAGATAATGGGATGATTACATACATGATAGATCCATATCTATTCTTAGTGTTCCCATTCTTCATAAGAATTGGACACTTGGCCTTGGGATACTAATATCCATGTAACATGGACAAGTTTTCTCCCACTGAATCTGTGCATACTGAACACTTCAGCACAGATTGCCAATGTATGCTTTCTCTTTCAGGTCAAGAGATTTTCGAGAACTATCTCTATAGATATCTATTCCTATCACATAGGAAACATCTCTATCTTCCTTAAAGATAATTTCCACTTTTGGATTTCCATTCTAGAACAATTCCATTTCACATCAATATGTGGAATGTGAATACGCTCCCACTAAATCACAGATCACTTCTTTATCTTTGACATATCAGTCAAACCCTTTGACTATATTATCAAAATAAAGATCCAATTTTGAGTTGCTTGTACTCAATCAATCACATTGATTAGTCCATTGTAACTTATAGACTTCATTTGCATTAGTGGATTCATAAACCTTATAGGTTGTGTCACGTACACATCCTGGTTTTATTCCTCATAGGAATGTGGTTTTAGTATCCATATGCCAAATGTCTTAGTCATTAAGTTGCAATCAACAAGCATCATCCTTCTCAAAATGTTATCCATGTATCTTAACACTTAAGACTCATTTGCACTTATGGATATAATCCAATGAGTGCTACCATCAAGGTCATACCTTATGGTTCACATGGATGTCATTTAGGATGTAAAGGTCATAAACCATAACTCAAGATTCGGTTCCTCATATTCATCTTGATAGTTGACTCATCACATGAACAACTCATCACATAGATAATTGAGGTGTATCTGTTAAAGATATAAGAACTCACAACCCTTGTGATTCTTAATTTCTTTTATTAGTATGGGGTATTCTTTTATTAAGAAGAATTCAGTTATTTGATAATCATTCTCTAACTCCTTAGAGTATGATTCCTTCTTGATTCAGACATCACCATGCCTTAATCATGAGTTCACTACTATCATTATCACTCATAAGGATCTCAAACATTTGGTCCAAGTATTTCATTCATTGATCTCATCAAGAATTAATACTTTACCAAATTTGTACTTCATTTATGATAATCTTGAACATTTCAAGACATTCATATTGGTATTTCTCTAAACACCATTTGAAGTATTAGCATTTATTCCAATAGGTATGTAAATACATCACATGTATTATACCTGATAGGATAATCACTCTTCCACTACTTTAGTGAAGATTGATTAATCATGTCCAAGATATTCATGTCCCTTACTGGTTCTCTAACCAAAAGAGTCTAGTTTTATCCATCACATGGAAACTAGAAATGAATTTCTCATGATTAATGCTAATTAAATTGTTTGAGTTATCTATAACTTTTAGGTATCGTCTTATCTTATGCATATCTAATATCACAAGATAAATAAGGCATTGCCACAAAGATCATATCTTTAAGATTGAAAACACAACTTTATTAATTGCCATCATTGTCATACAATATGCAAAAATAAAGTGTTTCTATCTATTGGCAAGTATGAAATAGCAGTTCATAACTGTATTACATGCCTTATTGGCTGAAAATAAACTAAAGTATTCCTATCTATAAATGCAACACTTGCCCCAAGTAAGAATGCTTTACACTTTACATCTTGATATCATATATCTCAAAAGTGTTACAAGTTTACTTTCATGACACCTTTAAGTAGAGGTTTCAGTCGCCTCCTTCTTCTTTTGTTCTTCCAGGTAGAGAGGACAATTCCTTTTCCAATGTCCTGGCTTTTGACAATGGTGGCAATTTCCTTTCTTGGTCACGCCTCCCTTGGCCTTGAGAGCTGAAGATGGCTTGGACTCCTGGCTAGCTTCAGAACCTTTCTTAGCTTTGCCCTTGCCCTTGCGCTTGGACTTGCCTTTCTTGCTCGTGATCACCATCACGGACTTAGGCTTGTCCTTCTTCATCTGTAACTTGGCTGTCCTCAACATGCCCAACAACTCTGACAGTGGCCTATCAAAGTTGTTCATGTTGTAGTTCATCACAAACTGACTGTAAGATTCTGGCAACGATTGCAGTATCACGTCAGTAGCCAACTCTTGGCTCAGTGGAAATCCCAGTCTCTGCAGGTTCTCCACATACCCAATCATCTTTATTGTGTGAGGACCAACTGGATCTCCTTCTGTCATGACGCACTTGAACAACGCCCTAGAAACATTGTACCTCTCTTGCCGTGCCTGATCTTCATACATGTTCCTGAGATGCAGAATCATCTCTATGACACCCATGTTCTCATGTTGCCTCTGCAACTCATGGTTCATTGAACATAGCATCAAGCACTTTGCATCAATGGCATCATCAGAATGCTTCTTGTAAGCATCCCTTTCTGTCCTTGGTGCATTAGGAGCGGGTTCCTCTGGAATTGGAGTATCCAGGACATAGAGCTTACGCTCTTGAGTGAGAACAATTCTCAATGTCCGATACCAGTCGTGGAAGTTTGTCCCATTTAGCTTGTCCTTGTCAAGGACCGATCGCAAAGAAAAGTTGTTGTTGTTTGTTGCCATTTGAACTACAAAAAGGAAAATATGCAATTTTAGTCCAAAACTCATTTTTTGACTTATTTGATTGATTTGAAAATTTGACGATATAATTAGGCCTTTAATTAATTATCGCTCCCACTATTTTACTTCAAATTGATAGCCCTCACCATCAATTCGGAAGATTGCAGCGTACAACCTTCTAGTGGGCAAGATCCTGAAATCCTCTAAGTCATGGACCAGCTTGGGCTGTCACCCACAACATAGATCTCTCAGGTAGGCAACTTTTGCCAATTTCATCATATGCAACTCTTGATAAGATGTCATCTACAACTCCTTGCAATGATCATCTCCATGCCTCAAGGCGCTAGATCCTATCTAGGTCACCTTGTTAAGTCCAACCCAAAGCAAACACGATGAATATGCACCCTGCTTGGGCAGACCCACACATTCATCCTTCACGCTTCCACGATATAGACGGTGCACCACGCTTGGGCGTGCCCACACTTGGTCGATCAAGCTTTTCACGTGTGTCGCATTTGGAAGGCATCTAAAACTTAATATTTAATGAGGGATTTGGTTTTATATACATATACATATCCAATCACCACAATACATAGTACGTATCATATACATGCTATATCCCACAGAAAACATGCACAAACGATAAAGAGCGATGATTATGGCCATCCTAATGTGATTCCTCGAGCCAAGAGGAATCACGGTCATCTAGGTCTACATCACATGCAACCTGTACAAGATGAAATCTGTGCCTTTGCCTTTCGAGTTGATCAACTCATCACATGAATGATCTGTACTCTCCAGCCGGTCGTCTGGGTGCCACCAGCCGATCGGTTGGCTCCTCCAACCGATCGATTCGCCTGGTCGTCGTGCATCTCGTCATGTCTGCCACCCGCTCGTCTCGCTCCTCGAACCGGTCATCAACCGATCGGTTCACTCCTTGAACTGACCGTCTGGAAGGTCAACCGATCGGTTCACTCCTTGAACCGACCGTCTGAGCAGTCATCTTGATATCTGCCGGTCTTTGACATAACAGGAAATAAAATCCTATTCTATTTATTACATTGCTTTAAAGGAGAAACCCCGATTTACATTCGGGGGGAGCAAAGGTAGGAAGAATCTCGAATTATTTCGAGTTACATCAGGAATAAGAGAGGGAAGATCGGTGCGCAGACCGAGATGCAAGCAACCACATACAACCACACACAGATAGGGGTTTATAGGCCATAATCACGCTACACACACAAAACTCGTTTAAGGGCGACGCGTATCGAGTGCATTAATAACACATATCATATATGTAATTTGGGATTTGTGGATTTAGGATTGGACATGCATAAAGACAATATTATTTGCATCGCATGCAATAAATAAAGGCGACAAACCAAAATCGATCATATCGATATTCCTAAAATATAGAGCAGTTGACCTGGCTCTGATACCACTGTTGGGTTTTAGGGGAGACAGAGAAGGCAGCGGAAACAAAATTTCTCCCCCAACCCATACCGAGGAAACGCGTCAACGTCTATATAATAGGAAAGGATGGTTTGCAGAATCATACCTTGTCCCGAGGCTTGCTCGGCGACAATACCTCGCGCAATGCGCGGTCTTCAACTCCGGACTTCGACGGTGTCTGTGCAGCTCATGGTCGCACCGGGACTGACAACTCCTACTCGAACTGGACTATCGGATGACAGTTGTCCTCCTAAGCGGCAGTGTCCTCCCGCCTCTGTAGTAGTCCACAGGGACCACCTGGAACTCCACACTCCTTGTCCCACAAGGAAGTGGAAGGAGTCACACCCTCATGTTGACGTACTAGTCGCCAACACGCTCTCCTGCCTCATGTTGCAACTGCAGTTGTCCTTCCCTTGCTGCACCTCCCTTTTGCGGGAAGCACTTGCTCGGGCTCTCTCACGGTTACCAAAACCAGAGAGAACGACAACTTGCATAGCAACTGGTTGCACTGAGTTGTACTTTGAGAAGCCCCCAATACCCCTATATATATAGGAGAGTCATGGGACAGGGTTCTCCATCCCGGGCAATGCGGGACTAAAGCAGGAGTAGAAGGGTTTGACAATTTTCCACAAAAAGCAACCGGTTCGCAACTTGAAATGATCGGTTCACAACTGAACCGATCGGTTCGGCCATTGAGCCGATCGGTTGGACCTGAGCCGATCGTTTGGGGCACTCCAACCGATCGGTTGGTGCCCTGAACCGATCAGTTCATGGTCCTAATCTGGCTCAAAAAGACTTTCCTTGTTTCTTTCCCAATTGGTATCGAATACCAATTATATTCCCAATCAAATTGGGCAATTTGAAATGAAAGGAAAGTTCTTGCCGACATGACTTTTTCCCAACTGGTCGGTTGCACCAGTTGAGCCGATCGGTTCAACCCTTGAACTGATCGTTTCAACCTGGGCATGAGCCGATCGTCCTGGACACTCCAGCCGACCGGTTCAGCAACCTCAGCCGACCGGTTCATCACATGAGCCGATCGGTTGGGAGCACAGGTTGGGCAAAATCAGTCAAATGCGATTTCAATCAATCTGATACTCCAATCAATGCGTCCAACACCTTGAACCATACAATATTGAGCCATCGACTGATTGAGTGTTTAATTGAACTACTAAACTCCTTTAGTAATCAATCTAAACATTGCTTTGTGGACAAAACTCCTCTTCCAAGTTAAATCCTATGTGTGTGACCTTGCAGGTCCATTTCACGTTGGCAGTGAAAGTTCATAACACTTATGACTTCACAAGCAAAGAGCGGTGCCTAGTCACACATCAGTGCTACCCAAGTGAAAGTAGAAAGTTGGAGAACAACTTTCATCCTACAATCCGTGAATGGTGTTAGAGAGAATGTATAATTCCTTTGTCACTGATATCCCGAATAAACTCGAGGCATGGAACAGTCATCCTGTCAATGTTCATTCACTTCCTTGATCTCAGAGTAGACTGGAAGAGATATGTATGACATCAGTATCATATACTGATTCACACATGCGTGCACGCCTTTCTCAATCCTACTCATCAAGTGGCCATGGATATCAAACTCCCTCAGGAGGGACAAATCCCATATCTATCACTCACCCCTCAAAAGCCCCATGTGTCAAAGCCACCCAATCATCACCTTTATAACAACCCATGTTTCAGGACTGCGTTTGATGATGTCAAAGTGTACCCAACGACATGTGTTGAGTGCAGTGATTTCAGGTCAAAGAATCACACTCACCACCATCACTGTGAGTACTGACTGTGACTACCATCTCATGGTTCCATGTGTCAAACTCACGGTGGGTCTGTCCGGTACCCTTGTTCTCTAACAAGTACCTATGTGTTTGGTTTGATATTTCTATATCATGACTAATGAGATTCTGTCATCAACCAACACCACAATCTAGTCTTGTGTGTCATTGTTGTCTATCTACCTTCCATAATGACATCCGACTAGGGACATAACAAGAATGTACAAACTCTTAGCATCTGTATGATCTCATCGTCTAGGTCCTCAACCTGAAAGCATACGTCATTGAGTACTGTCATTCTCTAGACATTCAATCTGTTCTATCACTATCTCATATGACTGAACCAGAATGAATTGGAAGCTTGCCTTTGATGTTTATCAAATCAATCTTAATGTATCCCACCAATCATCACATGATTGGCTCTCAGGGCATACATACCAACAGAGTCACCCTCAGTAAACGACTCTTAACTTTTCTTTACTTGATCACTTAAATTCAACTTAAAAGAAAACCATAAAACTCGAATAGTATCGAATTGAAATAAAACTGCAGAAGTAACTTACCATTAACCCTATTAGGAGGAAAACCAAACTTACATGTCATATTACACTGTTCTATTTGAGATATGAAGCACAACAGATAACTATAAATTTAATCTACATATTACATAACATCCTCTCTATCTCACCACATGCCCAAGGACCGAGGGGAAAGGACCAAGAGACCTCTAAACCTAACTAAACACTACCTTCTAAGCGTCTAGGTGATATGATCCTTCAGCTTCCTCATGCTGACGCTGACCTGAAAAAGGTTTCAGTAGGTTGGTGAGGTACTGGCTCAGTGAATAGAATTTCACCCAACCATCGCAGATAACTCATTTTATTATTATTAATTGAAATAAAATACAAGATAATATTAAACTGAGCAGATCTAAGCAATATAATTTAAACAACAGGAGATGTCAACATTTCATTATGATAACAATTACTGCAAAGTTGTAGATACAATTAATTAATAGAAAATACTAAAATTTCATTTAAAGGACAACTACTGTGAAACTAACTCAAACCTTTCTTAACTCTTTAACTAACTCTGTGAACCTATGTGAACATATTTTATCTTATGCCCTAATCGTATGTAGTGTACTCTACATATGAAGACTTGTAGCGAACTACGATCCCACCGTACAAGACTTAGTCGACACCCCGAGATAGCTAAGTCTGACTATTGTCCTGGTCTGCTACAGGAAAATTGGCTCTCTAGCCTTGGCACTCCTATGGTGTCGTAAATTGGACTCCTCCTCTAACCTGAGCACATAGGCGGAGAGTCAAGTTGTGCCACCAGGACGTTTGGTTAATGTTAGACACGCTTTTTTGTACTCTAGTGTCACCAGGACGTCTGGTTAATGTTGGACACTACAAACTTGGTACGCTCTGTGGGTACCTCTGGGTTACCACCGGGACGTTCGGTTCATGTTGGGTAACCTATCTTTTCTTAGGAGACTTCCTCAAGGGCTTCATCTCCCCGCACGCTCTGTGGGTGCGTTTTGACCCCCGTATACTGGACGCACCGCCAGGGTAGGTCGTTTCATCCCTAAGGCGCAGACCTCTCATATGGATTCTATGGTGTCAGGGCCCTTAATCTATTATTTTATTATTCTAGAAAAGCTCTTACTACATTGCATCCCTCTTACATATTCTTGGCTTTGGTATCTCTATGATATCTCTTCAATTTAATCGAAGCTTATAACGTAACATGAACATCATTCTAAATTGGACAAGCTGTGTACTCAAGTATTGCAGATACCAAGAGATTCAACATATAAAGCATGCAGGCAGATTTCAAGTTCTTGAATAAACCAAATTCATATTCCCATGAAATTTACCGAGAAATCAACATTATTATGTGTGTAGGAAGACTAAAATTCTTAAATAAATAGAAATCATATCAACTTGGCACATATACATTGAAATCATACAAATTATCATTGTAACGTGCTAACAAGAGTTATTTACTCAATATATATGAAATTGTCAGTAGCACTTGTAAATTATCTAAAATTCCTCGATAATTGTGCACATCAACCTAAATTATGGGATGAGCATCACGTAACTCAATTAAAGATTAATTTACTTGTCATGGCAAGATTCAACATATAAGCATACATAGTAACCCAAATCTTGAACTATGCATCACATAACTCAATTAAAGATTAATTTAATTGTCATGGCAAGATTTAACATATAAACATGCGCAGTAATCCTAATCTAGAATTTTGTATCACATAACTTGATTAAATTTATCGGTATTCATTATGACACAAATTATTGATATTGATTGAAATTTTAAATGTTTTCTTGAGTTGAGCATCTCATCGCTCAAATAAAAGTCAAATATTAAATCATTCTCATTAGATATGACCTAGAGCGTGCAAACTAGGTTTTCTTTAAATATTTTTCATATCATTGTCATTTCTGGGTAACCGTGCGTCATTTAATTTATTAAAATCATGCAGTCTGGGTTTATACCCAAACTTTCCATTTTTCCTGGTCGTGCACTATTGTTTTTGACATTTAATCGAGTAAACTAGGTTTCAATCGATTATGAAATTTTACTAAATCACATTGCACATATCAGTCAACTAATTGGCATCAAGCAAGCGTTAATAATTAAAACGTGAAAATTAAGAGTCGAGCGGTGTCGGCGCTGCCCGACACCTGTGTAAACGCTGACATCTGCGAATAACACTACTTTTAACCGAAATGTCCAATTATTCGAGTTAAATCATGCAAATGGGAGTGAGATTCTACTCATCGTGATTCGAGACAGAGGCCAGTTTCCGGGCATCAACAGGTTGTCTTCAACCTTGGAACTGCCATGTTACAAATGTGCTATGAACAGGCTATTGCTTTCTCACGCACAGGTAGGAGACGAGTTGCTTGGTTGGGTGTTGATCTCTGTTGGGGCTGCAAAATCATGCTTAGGCACCAAGGCTGAACTCAAGGACAACGTTTGGTGCTGCTACTCGCACCCAATCGGCCCCTGATCGCTACTTCTTGCAGCAGTTGTTGCTGCTTGCTGGGATGCCGCCCCTAGGGCACGTTTGGGCTGGTGAAGGTGAAGGGAAGGTAGAGGAAGGAGATGTGTAGCTGGGCACCACCGAAACGGCCCTCCCAAGGCCCTAGTCTGTCGTCACCATTGTTGCTTGGTCGACACAGCGCTGATGGGTGTCGCACCTGCAACAGGTCGGCCGCCCTAGCAGGTCAGGCTGCTACTGGGCACCGCTAGGGTGAGCTAGAGGAAGAAGAAAGGGTAGAGGAAGAGTGGGCTCAGCTATCGGAGGTGGAAGCACAAGAAACGGCTGCCGATTCCTCCCCCTAGGCTATTGTTGTGATTGGGCGCTAGTTTGGGGTGTCGCTTGTCTGTTGCTCTGTGTGTCGCTCATTTGGGGAAGAAAGGAGAAGAAAGAAAGGAATAAAAGGCCAAAATTGGAAAATTTTCACTATATGTCTAAGGAAAATAAAAATGGTATAACTATTGCCTCAGAGGTACAAATCAAATGATTCTTTTTGCAATGTTTCAAGCACAAGGTCCTCTATACCCTCAAAGCAAGAAATCATCCTAATTAACTAGTAACACATGATCAAAGCACTAATTGCATCTTGAGAACTTAACTTAACTTATTCAACTTGATGATGCACTAAGCACTGTTCTTACTTAACTTAATCTTCTTAATGATGTTGTGATCATTGAACTTACTAGTTAACTTTGGAGTGGGTCATAACATTTGGACTTATTGCTATTATAGCATAGAATCGCGGTCAGAGACCACTTGATGTCTACTTCATTGTCTTTAGTGACATGCTATCTTCTCTCCTCCTTTGTATTCATTCTTTCTTCTTGGATATGAGTGAGTAGACACAATAGTTGGGGCATGCAGAGTAGCCACATCGCCTATATTTGTTCTAGTATGTTCTCAAACACAACATTTTTGGACAATTAGATTATTCTTCATTCATTTATTAGTTTCTCTTTGAATCGATCATCTGATTTGCATGTTAGGTATAATACTAAAAGTAGAAATACCTAAATTTAAGATTAGATCCTTGAATGAATATGTAGAATTTCAGATGTGATGATTGGGTGATGATTTGTGAGTAACAAGACCTCAAGCACATGGGAAATTTGATCATTGTGCTAATTTGTGTTTTGCAAGGAGACAGAGTCACATGCTCCTACTCTAATTGTCTTAGATTATTGAGTCATAATGGTTAGAATAATTACATAGGTGGTAGTGGTAAAATCCATATGTCTCAATGCTTTTCAAATATTGAATTTGATCTTCTTTTCAATCATTTCCATTGCAATGCTACCATTAGTTCAACCTTCGTTAATCAACTCTTTCCACAATTATTTCTAAGTATCACTAAATAACAACTTTGATTATGATTTCTTAACCAAGTTGCATGTGGGTTCGACCCTTTAAGCTTTACTGCAATAGACTCCTCCCCCTTGTTGGTGAGCGGTATTGGACTTGGAAAAAAGGATTAAAAGGGAATTTCTTGTGTAACAAACTCACATTAATTACTTGCAAGAGATGGGGTTCTTCACCTTTCTATATAGAATCTCACATCTAGGACCAAGAATAAGGTTGTGCAATCATATGAAAGATTTTTACATCAACATCTATGAGCCATGTTCCTAATTGGTCATTTCATATAGTTTTGATTCTATTTGAGAAGACGGGAAGTAAATCCAAGAAGCAGTGTAACTACATCCATGAAGGACTTCAAGGAAGAAATCACTAGCTATGAGTTATCTGATATGGGATTCAATGGAAACAATTTCATAATTAAAATTGGCATCCTCTTTAAGAGATTATACATGGCCATGGTTAATCATGAAAGGATCAATTATAATATCAACTATGTGCTAGAACATTTATTTTGTATTGGAATTGATCCTTCATGCCCTACTATTGACTAATGATGGAGGTGGTAGAAGTGAAGAAAAATTATAGCTAAAGATTCATAGAGAACGGATGAGGATTTATCTAAATTACTAAAGAATAACTAGAACAAGTATCTTCCTTTGGAATGATTATCCTAAAATTCTCAGAACTAGTGGATTAAAGAGAAAAGAAATATGATTCCAATACCAGACAAAAAAGAAGAAACTAGTGGAACATATCATGAAAGTTGAGGGCATATGGATACGTTTGGGTGATGCACCACTAGCAACTAGACATGCCATCCTTTCAAAGAACTATAACAATCTCTTAAAGTTGGACGGGGACATTATGAGACAATGATGTATAATAGATTGGCTATATTTTGAGGTTACTAATACAAATTATTTTTCAAAGATACATGAAATGGAGGCAAAGAACTAATAAGCTTATAAAACTCAAGAAAATCCTATGGCAATGGTTTAAGGAAAAAGATCATCTTGTCATTCTTGTTTTCAAATAATTTTCTATAAATTTCAATCCGATGAGTAGGTGCATTTCACATTAACTCATGCCATTATTTCTTTACTAACTTCCAAACCAATAGTCATGCTTCTATACACCACATAATATGTACACCTTGAAAGGAGGAGGATATAAGAGTCATATTCATGATGTTATCCTAAAAATCTCTAGGTATAAATGGTTTTGATGTTTGGTT
Source organism: Alisma plantago-aquatica (assembly GCA_963693085.1). Taxonomy (NCBI): domain Eukaryota; kingdom Viridiplantae; phylum Streptophyta; class Magnoliopsida; order Alismatales; family Alismataceae; genus Alisma; species Alisma plantago-aquatica. The sequence goes on along the minus strand of OY856413.1, from coordinate 1,136,278,520 downwards.
CATCCAAGCCAAGTGGCCACATTTGAAAGATTCACTTATGAAGTCATTTACTAAATTAATTCTAAAGGAGTTTAAGATCTGGATATGTCAAATGTTCTAGTTACTCTTATTCTTAAATGTGATCTCTACTATAATTTTAGACCTATGTATATGTCTAAAGTGAGTATGGAACTTATAGCTAAAATATTTATTGAGAGAGAAAAAGTTCCTATATTGGGTTTGGTTGGTCCCATGAGAAGTAGCTTCATCAATAGTTGGTAAATTATAGCTAATATATTCTTGGTTAAGGAACATATTAATTCCATGAAAACCTAAGAAAATGAACTTATGACATGTTCTAAGCACATGGAACACACCCAAGTTAGTATATTAAATTACAAAATATATGAATAAAATTGAACTAAAAAGAGATGTGAAAATAACATATAAAGTATGCATATCAATTGAATATGTGTAATGAAAATATGAAAGATACACAAAAATTATCATCCATGTGTACTACAAAAGATAGGTCATCTTTGAGAAAATATGTGTTGGTAATCACGTTCTTTTGCATATAAATATAACAAAAGAGGTCATTTATATGTGAAGTATCTACTTACATGTGATTGGAGGGCTTGGGTGCAATACAACATAGAAGTGTTTGAGGGGAGAGTGTGCATGAATGGATGGTAGTATTTCCCTTTCAAAGAATCAATTTGCATTGCTTTCAGGGAAGAAATGACGTCTGGAAGCTTCCTTCATACATGTACCTAATACCAAGTGAGGGGCTGCAATAGGATGAAGTCAAAGATCCAACTTTGTTGTTTCTTCATATGATATATCCTCTCTTTTTTAAGTCTTGTAATGTTTGTTGAGAAGCATCTAAAAGAAAATATAAGACATTCATGTGGATGCACACAAACATGAGGATTGATAATTAACTATGATGTCAAAACTTTGGATGGGTATTAGAAGGGGAATACCTTTTTCCTAGATTATCTGTCATATATAGTACTTCTAATAAACCATAGTTTGTTTCATTGTAATGTTTGTGCTATTGATGAAAGATGTTTTGATGACAACTTCAGCATTGTCGCAAATTTGATATGTTTGTCATTGTGATTTATTGATTGTCATTGCAAAACATGATTAGACTAGAATTTGTAACCTTTGAAGGTAAATATTACCTTTTCATCATCTTTTGAAATTAATGAAATTCTTAGAGTAAACACTCTCTTTCATTTTCTATGTTGAGATGCTATTTCAAAATGAATAATATTCTTGTTGAGATTTGCAAAATTAATTCATGTACTTTTAAAAAGACATGAAAAGAAATAAATATTTATGACTAGCATAACCAAACACATTTTTGTGTCAACTTGTGAGGTGGAGAGCACTATGAGTCAAGGAATGTATAAATTCTTCATCTTGTAATTTATTGGTGTTATCAATAGGAGAATCAAAATGGATGTACTTCTCTTATATCCATGGAGTATTCCAGTTAGTAGTTTATTTATTTCTTAAACATATTCACTTTTTGTAGTCAAAATTGCATGTTTAGTTAGAGAATGTATGTTATTCTAGTCATCGGTAAGTTTGGTGATATTGCTTGTATCAACTCATACTTAGAAGATGCTTCATGGGTAAAGGGGATCACAATGCATCCAAGAATTTAAATTTAATCACTATGCATAGATTCTTTTATTTCATTTCTAACTTGAAGAAAATATTTGTTTATATATGAACTTAATATTGGTCTCATATTTTGTTTGAGTTGTTGTTTTCCACTTTTTCACACAACTTTTATTTTACAAAACTTAATGTAGTAGTTTGCACTTTCTTCCTTTTGGTGATACATTTAGAATTTGTCTAAAGACACCATTAAACACAATAGTTTTTCTTGAAAAGGTAATGTTTGATTTTTCTCATCTTAAGATAAGAGATTCAATGATTCAATTGCTTGATTCTTTGCCATGATACTTTATCCCAAACGAAAAGATTCCTTCTTTAAAATGGAAGAATTTTAAGATCATTACAAGTAGTTGTAACCATCGGGATCCAGCATGATGATTACTAAAGAGAGTAAAAAAAAGAACCCGATCCCCATTTGCACCCAAAAGCCAACCTAGAAGAAGACGATTGCTTGGAGAGGAGTTCTTCGATGCTTGAAATTTTAAAAGAAGCCCTAGGTTCGTCCTTAAATTTAGGATTTTGAGGAAATGACATATAATGACCTTTTTATGTTTGTCTTCATGCTTGGGATGAGTTGGGGTCTACTTATAAGAATAGGACATGTGGCCGAAGGCATGAAGTCACCCAAACTTGTTCGGATCGTGATTACAGTCAGGTTGGACCGTATAGGATTACTAGCTGGACGATAAATCAGGTTGTAGACCAAATTATGGTCCAACTAGACTGTAAACAATCTGGCATGGACTGTAAATATTGCTTCTATTGCTCTTGTCCAAATACGATCCATGGGACTGTATATGGTCAGTTGACTGACCACAAATCCATCTGTAGATGCCCAAAAAGCATTCTGACGATGATGAGGCTTAGTGTAGACATATAAAGCTTTTTATTTGGTTGAAGGCACTCTCTCCACATAAGGGCTGGACGGTTTGATTGAGGGTGTGAGATAGATGGTATTGGTAATATTTGTAGCAACCTAGTGTGCCTCGAGGGACCATTAGAATCATGTTGAACTGCTTGACAACAGCGGGATTGAAACTGTCTCGATAGAGGAGTCAAAGGACGGTGTATGGGCATTGTTACTACCTGATTACAGACATTTGGTGATTCTTTCTTCTATTGTCGCTAATATTGCAAAGCAACAAACCTCTGATCATCATAGGGATTGACCAGGGAATATGAAGAAGGTGCAAGAGGGATAGAAGGCAGCAAAAGAAGCGGAGAGAGTACTATAGGGAACAAAGTTGTAACTGTCGCATAAAAATCAAAGGTGATAAGTCGCCTAGACAAGAAACTGGCTTACCAGACAGATATGTTGAAGCAATACCATTGCTAAACATCTTAGTTTGTTTGTTGTAACCAAGACACCTTGAGCACCATAGTCGTCGCCTCACCAATCCCCCCCCAACCCCCCTGGTTGCTATTTTTTGTTTCTTTTTCTTATTTTGGGTTTGGGTTTGGGGGGGGGGGGGGGGGGGGGGGGGGGGGGGGGGGGGGGAAGGGTGTTCAGTGGTCTTGTGGATAGTTCAATATCTTTAAAGCATGATTTGAGCATTATGTTCAAAACTATTATGAAAGCATGCCCTCTAAACCACGTCGATCGAGGTCAATCTAGCCATGTCTAAGGGACATTTTCCAGACCAAAAGAAGTCCTCGTCGTCCGTGTTTCCGTGTACTCCATCCGGAAACAAACCGATTGACTAACTCATATATACAATAAATCAAATGAGACCAATTCGCTCCCACGACGGTGGTACGGAGTGAGACCTTTTGAAAATTATACTGTCGTATACCGCGAGCCATGCGTCCTCATTAACAATGCCAACTGACGACTAAATATTGGATTAATATAGAAACGGGACCCGCGCAGTGTGTACGAATCAAAGGTGCGACTATTAGAAGAAGACGGCTACTTAGAAATTTAGTGAGATTATAACTGCTTAGATTATTTCTTTAACGTCAAGGAGTGGTGTTTAGCAATGTTCTAAGTGAGTAAAAAATAATTGTTTGATAAAAAGTATAGTGCCTAGCAAGGTCCTGGTCAGTAATCACCAACTATGATCCCAATTTACCGCCTAGGTATTACTTGGTTCGGATAGATTAAAGGTCCTGGGCACCAAGGATTTCCAAATACTCTTCTGCGTTCCTTTAAAAGAAACAAAACATCCACATCAAGCATATAAACCACTCTCAATTTATGATGGATCGAGTGAGATTTTACACAAGCCTCAATTTTCTTGAGGAAAATAGATTTGATTTTGCTTAAATAATGGTTTATACAAACTTTTCTTGGACTCTATACAAAATCTGAAAGCGGGGTAACATGATGAGAGCCATCAGTTATTTCATGTCACACATGCCAGTGGATTCATCGCAGAATCCATCTCGGTCCAGCAATTTTGGTGGCGGTTTGCTCAGCAGTGGTGAGGAGGGACTTCCGTAAGCATTACGACGGCTGTTGCCGCACCCCAAGCTAAGCCTGGTACTCACTCCAGTAGTAGGATTTGTCCCGCTGGCGTACTTGCACAGAGCCTGTAAAAGGGAAAGCATACAAGGGTTTCAGGGAACTGCTTCATTTGCAACCAGTAATGTATCTTTCAAGTTGAGCGTGATCACACTCCAGCACCTTAATAAGAGGCGGTGGCCGTGTTGTGGAGTGGAAACTAGGGAAGAGATCCGGTGGCCTGAATTTTTACTCAATATGCTAGCGAACTGCTACAATCCAGTATGTACGCTCATGATAAATAATCGGACAGAGAAATCATTTCTTTGGTTTTATCAAATATCGTTCGTCGTAGTTCAATTCCAAATCTCTGCTAGAGGACTGTCAGACCCTAACTAGGGGACAGTCAATGTTACATAATTGAGGGATGGCCAAAGAAAGCAAATAATCTTTATATTTCTTTACAACCCAAACTTACTGCGAATTTAAAAATGAGCAAAGTAAAAACTACAACGCTAAGGTCCTGTTTGGTAGGATGTAAACATTGAGTTTAAACGCAACCATTTCCAGATTAAATTTCGTTTGGTACGGTGTGATGTTGTGCAGTTTGTTGAAATGAAATTACACCGGGCTACCTCATGCTGCTCGAACTCCTAGAAAAGGTACTGCGCCCGAAACCAGAGTGGTTGGTGCAGTTCAGTCATTTTTATACACAGCTGTGAGCCTTCTATAAAGCTAACCATCTTGCCAGCTGTGAGCTGCTTATTGTCTATTAGGGCCTGTTTGGTAGGGTGTAGTAGGAGGTAGTTAGGTGTTTTTAAATGTATTACGATCGAATGTATATGTTTAGAACGTCATGGATGTTATTTGGTAGAGTGCATGTCAAACTTAAGGAGTTTAATTCCGTCTGTTTGGTACACATCTGCATAGAACTTATATTTATTATTTAAAAGTGCACAGTCAAAAAGTAATCTACTATCCGTGGTTGATATTGCGTATAGTTTCGATAAAGTAAGAAGGAGAGACGTGCCGGCGTACCGCGTCAGTTTTATTTTTTGCATATTTTTCGCATGATGACAAGCTGTCCGTCAAGCTCTCTCTTATACTTATCCAGCAGCAATTATGGTGTATCCCACAAATTGCATAACCACCAAAAGCTGCTAGGCTAACTAAATATAGTCAATCGATATGAGGTGCAGCAGGCTCCACGCAGATTCGGAGCCCTCCATGTCATCCAACATGTTCTCTCAACATGTCTACATAGCACCTACTAAGTTGTAGTTAAAATTAGTATTGCCACATCATCACACGACTTGGCTCCATGGCCGATGCCACTTTGCCAGGCACTGGCACTAATAGTTTGTCTTTCAATTACTTTAAAGAGGGCGTGACGTCAACAATACTAAAAAAGAAGCAAGCTGATTTTAGGATGCTCAAATTTATCATCAAATCCAACTGTACTTCTTTGGAATCATCCTTGTCCCCACATAAAAACTGGCATCTGCCTTGAGCGTGATTACAGGGTGGTCAGGTGTGGCACCAGCTAACTGGAAGCTAAAACAGACTAATGAAATCACTCATCAGCAACCCAATCAGGATCCTCATTCAAGTTAAAGGAACAGCCATGCATCAACTTAGACCAGAGAGTAATTTCAGGAATCAGAAAGGGACTGGATAATCAAAGCTAGCAATGCCACACATTAGACAGGAGGAAAGTGATGAAAACCAGGATAAGTCTCTGATTTACAGAAAAGAAGTCCTACTTTGAATTTGGTTATAAAGTTTCAGTTCATCAGAAGTGGGTTTTCAGTAGATCTGAGTATATAGTAGCTGAAATTGACAGAATATTACATTTCTATGAGTAGACAAAGCTTAATGCGACTGAAAACCGCAACAAAATCAAGCATCAGACAAGTTTTGCCTATTCTAATGGTAGATTCCTTCGTATGGTAATGCCCTGTAGCTTAGGGATCCTTACTGTGTCCAGCAAAGTTTTACTAAGCTTTGACATTTACTTCTGTAGTACTTGGAAAGAATTGACACACTACCATAAGAAGCGCACCAATACTTAATAAGAATATATTTTTCAGTTTGTGAACGGAAGGAAACTCCAGATACTGGTTTATAATATTTGATTATGCTTAGAAATCAGACTATTGGGCGATCACAGTTTGAACTCGAATCGCTAACTTGCCATAATTGAGTAGATGAGTTAGCTTATCATGGACAACAATAAAAGGCAACTAATTTGTTTGGCTTTATTGATCACTTGTGAAGTTCAAACTCCAGTTCCACAATGTAATAGATAAGCATGTGCTTACTCTTTTAGTAAACAATTGTGGATTATACCTAAACAAGCCAACCTTTTTTCCCATTCAAAGAATTTCAATCACCAATTCTAAATAAGAAATGGATACAGGAGCAGTGAAAGCGGCTACTTGGGTAATAAATTTGGAAAGCATTTGTTCTATGTAACTTAATTTTTTGACTAATAAAGCAGCAAAAATATTTTAATCAACAAGTTGTGTAACTTTGATGAAACATGGCAGGTCAAATAGATTTGGATGGATGAGTCCATCGGTGTTTGTTGTGCGCCCATTAGGTTAAGTGGACCTATCTTAATTTTTCAACTTACCGTGCAGCAAATTATTATCTAAAGAGTTGGCATAGCTGAAGGGTGCAGCAATTATCATTTGATTAGATAAGTGAGTCCAAATTGGTTTTAATATTCCACATTTCCACTTTATAAAGCCAACTTATATTTGAAGAGATACAGCTCGTAATGGTACTACATTACATTACCTGGAAACCATCATATGATGTGTTGCTTCCTCAATATCAGATTTGTTTTTCATTTCTAAAAGAGACCATGACATCATCTACTATGACGAAATAGCAGTATACATACCCTTAAGACTTGAACTTGTCATGCAATCTAACAGTGCACTGCTGTCAAGTCTTGTGCAATAATCAACACAGCATACAGGGCAGTTAGATATCAACTATTTGTAATTGTTGACGGAATGATGAACCAGGCTACAGAATTCAACAACCAATATGTTTGTGAGAATGGTTTCACACCGCTCAGTTTGGGGGTGATCATTGGGATTATAAGGTGTGTTGTCCCTTCACTCATGGTCAACTTGGTTTGAGTTGAATATCAACACTTTCACACAGGACATCAGAGTGGGCCCTACAAAACAAAATTGAGAATGCCCACAGCCTACAAAATGAAAGCACATACAACCACATAAAAGTGGCGGCACATGATGGGAGATGTGAGAGTACTCCAAGCGATGAGTTTGGGTGTAACCCTGCGTTTATAAGCTGTGTCCCTTCACTTATGGCCAATTGGTTTGAGTCAAATACCCATTTCACAAGATTCACTAAGAACAACATTTGTTCAACGACTCATGGACTTGTAATTTTATAGTTTGGGCTTAGATAGGCTAGACATTGAAGGCCAACACATTAGAAGGAGAAATCTGACAAAAACAAGTTCCGTGCTCAGAGAAAAGAAGCCTCACACTTTTCAATTTGTGAAGTACTTTCCATCTTCTCAATGGTTATCATTTAAGGGCATTGGTGGAGGATAATTCATATTAAATGATTCATCATATGTATACATCACATATGACTTAAAGACGATATGAAACAAAGAAACTACAAGAACACAGTACTAGATGGGTTCATTATTATATCTTGCAGCCTAATATTATGCAAGCAACAGTGAACTCCTAGCAACAAAACCATTAGCACAGATTACAAAAAAACAATTAAGAATTAAAGTACATCATTCTAATGCGTAGTCTTAAGGAAAAACCAGCAGATGCTTTTTACATTCAGCAAAAAAAAAAACAATTTGTCGAAATATATTTATTGGACTTCCTGGGCCTAGCTTAGCAGAGCCCATTATTAGTGGTATAGCCTAAGAATCATGGAGACAGACACCGATACAGATATGGACATGGGACAGTGATTTTGGAAAATATGGGACACAAACACGGTGTGGGACATGGAAAAGCAAGTTATATATATATATATATATATATATATATATCGAGAGAGAGAGAGAGAGAGAGAGAGAGTCAGGCTAGTGTACACTCGAGTGTACCAGAGGCACCGTACACCTCAGTCGTTTTTAAAGATAGAGTAACTTTTTGAAAAATCTAAACCGTTGATGAGTAACTTTTTGAAAAATCTAAACCGTTGATCTTCTTAATTATCCTAAGAACCTACTATATAATAAATTTTAGCTCATTTGGACACTTATAGGTCGTGCATCTAAAGGAGGCAAAAATCATGCATTTCAAATTAGCTTTGTGCATCGATTTTGTTGTCCTTAGATGAGTGACTTATACTCATCCAAATGAGCTCAAATTTTATATGTGGCTTATTATTATTGTAACCATGAAGATCAATGGATTAGATTTTGGAAAAACATGGTCTAGATAGGCAAACACCATTGGGGTGTACGGCGTGATTTGTACACTCGAGTGTATTCTAACCTCTCTCTCTCTCTCTCTCTATATATATATATATATATATATATATATATATATATATATACTTCATAAAATTGCACAAAAAGATCTAAAATATATCAAAGAAAGTCGATCATATTTTCTAATTCAAAAATATAAATGTGTGTGGAGTCATCTGCACTTCAAATTCCAAAGATACCTGGCTCATTTCTCATTTCAAGCAACAAACACAAATAAAGAATACAGCCAATACCACACAATATTTTCATATAAATCAAGCCCATAGTGCAAATCACTATGAAATAACCTACAAAAAAACTACAATATCAATTTAAGGACACCAAATCGAAGTACTATGTATATTTGAGAACAATGAAGATTTACTACTAGTGGTGAGAAAGAGGAAGAGAGTATATAATATAGTAAAGCGCAGAGGAGGAAGAGGAGACCAGAATGACATATGAGAAATGAGTGTGTGTTGGATTGTAGTTTCAATACACTCATGATGGTGTAGGAGGATGTGTGTTGAAGTAACTAATGGAGGAGGGGAAGGTAAATGTAGATATAGTGATGTGGAACACATCTTGAAGAAGAAGAAAGAAGAAGATAAACAACAATTCTCAAAATTCAATTCATATTCAACTGCCTAGGTAATGGCCCCGAGGCTGGCTTTTATAAGAGTACATGACTTGACCCTGAAGTAATGAAAATAAAATCCTATTTAACAAAATTCGGAATTAAATAAATCATAAAATAAAGAAAAGCATAAAATATTTATGACTAAGTACATTAACTATATAATTTGCACTTGGGTCCCTAAATATAAAAATAAAACAAAAAAAATAAAATAAGGCTTAATATATCCTACATCAACTCCCCCGGGGTTCAAAAGACGAGTCATCGGTGAGTCAAGTACCTATCCTACGCAGGCTCTCCCAAAAGTGGTTGGTGGTAGGATAAATGGATTGGACGACGTCGTGCGATCAGAGTTGGGGTATTGTCAACCTCAAGCATGCCATAATGTTCACGCAGTCGTAGAGACTTTATCTTTAGAGCATCTGCAAGCATCGACAATACCAAGGTGGCAGTGTAGCCATCATCAACTGGAAGAGCATACATGTCGATTAAGGGCTTTCATACTTGGTGTGGTGCAAGGTTGACATCATTCTCTAAAGGAGGCATCGAGGAACGCATGGACATGAGATCAATACGGATTGGATTAGTGACGCCACCCCTTATTAGAGGTGGTGGAGGCTCTGTCTCGGACTAGTCTTTGTCAGTTGTTGGGTCACAAGTAGGGAGTGCATCTTCATCATCTTTCTCATCAACCTCGTCTACATTGTTGTGCCTCTGGTCATTCGAAAGAGGTGCATCCTAGAGCTTGATTTTTGTCTTGTGATTGCATGACAATCGTAGTCTTGACATGGCTTCATCCAGCCAATGTCGATGTTGAACTATATCATTCTGTCGTTGAACTATATCCGCTTGTTGCTTCATCATGTTGTCCAATTGTTGTTGAATAGCCTCCAAGGTGGTAGTAGTTTTGGCCATGAAGTCATCCAGTTTGTCGTTGACTTTTTGAAGAGTCGCCATGAATTTCTAGAGAAGAAAGCCTCCTTGAAGTTGATGTAGAAGGAGGTGCCTTAGAAGGAAGGTTAATGCTCGACCCCTGCTTGGGGGTTTGGGGGCGGGAGCCCCCGGGAAAAAAATCGAGGCTGCTTACTAGCAGCCTAGATGCGTCGCGCTTGTTGTAGGTGGTGTATATATGCTCTTCGCTGCAGAGGCGGTAGTTGGCTGCTTGTAGATCGATGTGTGTTGTCCTTGCTGCTGGTTGACGATGGTGGGTAGAAGGACTCGTAGTTGTTGGACGTTCTACTGCTACGGCTGTCAGTTGGGGTTGAAGGGGTACTGGGAGGGAGACACGGGAGGGGAATTAGCGGTGGATGGCTTCCTAGATATAGGAAACCAGGAAGTAGAGACTGTGAATCTGATTTTGGGCAGCAATGCAGGCCTTATGATTTTTGGGTCGTGCGGTCGTGCACTGGCCTGCGAAGGCTGGGTGGTGGGAGGCTACGCTGGGAAATAGATGATTTAAGCAGAAGGTGGACCAGGCGCGCGGAGGAGAAGGGGCATGAGGATTTGGCAGACTGGTTGGTGGCTGGCTGGTGGCGGATTGTATGATGAAGACAGGGAGTTTGTGGAGCGTCGGGGTTGTTGTCGTCGGGGATCGGGTGGAAAGTAAATTGTGGTTGTTGTTGGTGGGCGGAAGCAGGAAGGAGTTGGGGTTTGTTGGGCGGCGGCGAGATGGAAGGTAGACGGCGTGAAGGCGGAGCGACGGGATAAGGCCAGCAGGGGCCGCTTGGTGGACAGGGAACAATTCCGGTTGATGGACAGCAGATGAGGGGCGGGATTTGATTCACGGCAGGTGAGATGTCTTGGTGATGACAGCGGAAGAAAAGGGGCAGCAGAGATTTTTGTTGAGCTGACGAAGAAAGATGCAACAGGGCTTGTTGTCGTCAAGTAACAGGAAGGGGAAGTCGTGAAGAAAAACAGGAGAGAAGGGGGAAGGATGTCGTCGGGTAACAGGAAGAGGAAGTCATGAAGAAAAACGGGAGAGAAGGGGGAAGGAGAAGAGGTCGTGCCCTAATGAATTTAGGGTTTGGCTCTGATACCACTTGATGTGGAACACGTCTTGAAGAAGAAGAAGAAAGAAGAAGATAAACAACAATTCTCAAAATTCAATTCATATTCAACTGCCTCGACAATGGCCCCGAGGCTGGATTTTATAAGACTACATGACTTGACCCTGAAGTAATGGACATAAAATCCTATTTAGCAAAATTCGGAATCAAAAACATAAAATAAAGATAAGCATAAAACATTTACGACTAAGTACATTAACTAGATAATTTGCACTTGGGTCCCTAAATATAAAAATAAAGCAAAAACAAATAAAGTAAGGCCTAATATGTCCTACATCACATAGTGGAGGGTATGTGCTATAGTTAGACATATTTCTATAGTGGAAAGGAAGGGGAGGAGACCATTTGTGGAGCATGAGGAAGTACGTAGGAAAACATGTAAGAAGAAGCAAATGGGTCGATGGGGAGGAGGAAAAGGAGGTAGAACAAGGACACTTCTTAGAGGTTGTAGTGGATGTTCGAGATATGTGTCTGACACGGACACGTCATGGACATGTATTCCGTGTCTGCTGCATGTTCACGGTGTGTCAAAGCTGGACACATGTTGAGGGCAGACATTGCAGCCTTTCGGAAGTGTTTGTGTTTCCCAGGGTATAACTTATCTTATTTTGTTCCTCACATGTAGCACACCTCGATCCTCTCTTATATATAGGACCCACTTGATTAAAAAGAAAGCAATCTGATTTACCACATGGTATCGAAGCACTTCCTCAAACCCTGCCTCCCAACCCATCTCTTTCTCTCCTCTCTCCTTTCTTTCTCGAAAGCACAATTGCCGCTATTGAATCCAGGGCCAGCAACAGCAGTGGTCACTCCCAGTAGATAGGCAGTTGCTGCTGACAGGGCCAGCAGCAACAGCCGGCCGAACCTGGCACCCTCCTTCCCAACCTGGTCTTTCTCGTCTCTCTCCTTTCTTTTCGGCACTGACTAGAAGACCAGGAAGCACAGCGGCCACCACCGAATGGAGGGCAGTAGCAACAGCTAGCTGAACCTGGCAGTCCCACAGCTTGCGGCCGCCTGCCCCAGGGGCCGTGTGACCCATTTACAGCTGTGACAAGCAGCTACCAAGCAGGAGGACCGCATTTTCTGCCAAGTGGCATGATAGGCAGCATCTACCACTACAGGCATAAGCAAGCAGCATGGTAAAAGAAAGCCTGCCTTGAGGTTCTTGAGGCTTACCTCTAGGTGAGGCTATCCCATTTGCGCCTCGAGACTTACGCCTCGATGTCCTGGACTGAGGCTTACACCTCACAATGTCTGAGGCTCGCTCAAAACATTGAAGCTTTGAGGCTTAGCTGAGGCGCAAGCCTCGATTCTGGATGATAATGTATTATGTTAACCACCAAATGATCTACTATTAAGATTTCTACAAGCACTTTATCTAGAAAATAATATTCAGAGTTGTTGTAGTTAATTATAATTATTTATTATTAAAACTTAATATTATCATTCTCTGAGTGACATCTTTTGATCTTCATTGCTAAATCTACCTTTGTTTGCTACCTTCTTATTTACTATGTCGGTGAATTTCATCTCCTTATTAACTAACTTTTGATCCTTGTTCCTACTTATTTGAAATTCTATCTCCCTTACTTTTTCATTATTAATTACATATTTTAATCTAATAGTATTAATTAATTGATATCTTATTATTTCTATGCATATCGTTCAGTATTGTGGTGGTCTTTAATTTTTTTATGTCCTTATTAAGTTTCATAAATATTTTCTATTTCATTTTAGTTTTGTTTGTAACTTTGTATATACATATTTACGCTACATACATGCATATACATAAAATATATCTACACATATATCATTTATATATATATATATATATATATATATATATATGCATAATTTTATTTATTAAGATGATAAGATCACCTCATGCATATTTTGAGGCTTACGCCTCAAACGCCTTAAGGCTTGTGACTCGCCTCACTTAGACAAAAATGTCTCATTACGCCTCACGCTTTTTATAACCTTGGCAAGCAGCAACTACCGCCAGCCTAGCCTGGAGTTGCCAGCGCAGCAGCGCTGTGGTTTGACAGCGCAGCGGCAACAGCCATCCAACAATCACCGGAAACACACAAAAAAGGGGGAGTTGTAACCTCCATCCTCGTCGCCTACTTCTGGTTTCTACATCAACCATGACGCTTATTCCCTTTACCTCCCCAAGTTCATTCCCCACATGCATGGGTGAACTCGTTAACTTAAGGAATCTTTTTTCTACCTATCATTGAACATATGACATGTGATACCACTCTCTATGTGCTTCAAACTATTGATACTGCTAGAAAGTAATACTAGCCTATTTAGTTAATAGGTTAATTAGTTTATTTACATGGGTCTGTTTGCCTTGGCCCATTAGGTTTTAGTCTGCTTCCTCGTGATTGCCTCCTCCCCTATATATAGGACAGGGACGTACATATCAATATACAACAATTGCAATGTCCCACACACTTGTCAACAGATACTTCTCTGGATTCATGGTGCATCCTACCAGTAACTACTACTTTTCCATAAGGTTGAAGAAAATGCACCTGAAACCATTGTCTACAACGGAAATGTGCCAACTTTCATCATTAAAATGGAGATAATTAATTGTTTTAACTGAATATTATCTACACATTATCAAATCCAAAGATGACTTAAATTCATAGCCTGGTTGATCTACAAGATGAATGGAACATGGAGTTCCTACGACTTTACCTACCGGAGACTGTCATCCATGCTATTGTTAACCTTCATACGCCCATAACAATGATGAAGAGGACATTTGGTGCTAGAACCCTACTTCTGATGGCAAATTCTTTACGCAGACAGTGTATGCCATTTTGAGGAAAGGAAGGGATAGAAGGTGTACGGTCTGATTGAAAAAGACATCGGGTGCAAAAATCCCAGCGAAATATAAAACATTTTTGTGAATTATGACTCGTGGCACTCTGACGACAAACTCAAGGAGGTTTACGCACTTCACAGATGACCCAATGTGCACCAGATGCTCAGGGGAGGAAGAAAGAATCCTTCATGCCTTACGGGACTCTACTGAGGTGGTGCAGGTGTGGAAAAGTGAACTTTACTGTTTCCTGGAAATAATTTCAAAACGGGGCAAAACAAATTCGCTCATTTCGACATGGCGGTACAGCCACGTGATTTCGTAGCAGATGGTGTCGAAATCAAAATTTCGAGCAAAATTTCGCCAATTTCGTGGAAACTTCATTCCTTGGCTGGTACGTGGAGTTCACACAGATCAGAAGACTTCAGAATGGTATTGCATATGCTCTTGCTAAGCAGTACCTCAAACAAAAACTCGGACTGGACCTACAGTCATCCTCCCCAAGAGGTTTACATAAACTAGATATCTTGAATTATAATGGTAGTGATGGCATCTTTTATTCCAATTACTTAAATTCTGAAAGTAGGGTGAGTTCGGCATGCACAAAGTAAGGTCTCATGGCTTCTTTCAAAACAAAAGCAAAAAAATCATTGAAAAGCCTACCTATTACGTCCAAGTGGATGGGGGAACATCAAAGTCAAGATCTAGCGGTGGAACAACATGGAGCCCTCTATTGTCTCCAAGTACATGTTTGACACGAATTCTAAAGATCTTTATGAGGCCGCTCGCCGTCACTTTACCCAAGAGAACTCCATGAGTATCTACAGAATATGGGATCTTCTATATACTGAACATTAGGGGAGAAGTCCCTAGAGGATACTTCCCTAGATGATTATTAAAATTTATCTTGCCTTATCATGAGTCACGACAATTAGACTTCTTACAGTCTGTTTCTTCTGATGAACAGAAGAAAGAATGGGCATGTCTCATCATGTGAAGTCCCTTAATGGGCTGCACCTGCATTTGTGCCCATTCGCAATGTCACTCTTTCTGGAGACCAGTTTTCCCACAGTGGAGGCATGCTCTTGCCTTCAACAATCTGATGTGCATCCATAACTCAGTCTTGCAATTCTGTGTGAACCACAAAATGTCATGGTTAGTGCTCTGGGTGTGTGGATGTGGACGCAGCCCCAGATCTAAATATACCTACTGCAACAAAATTGGCCAGCATGAGAAAAAATGTTACCAAAAGCACAGTCACCATATGGGTGTGGTCGTGAGGCAGGTCTTGCTCACATTGCTCAAACAGTAGAGAGCTCATCTCAAGTCTCCATCCCCTTTGAATATGTTTAGCAAACGTCAAGGAATTTCCAAGCTTCCGAGCACTCTGGGGCTTCGCAACTCCTTACCACATCCTCACCCACATCTAGCCTCCCACAAAGGTAATGTAGGTGCCTCCATGATATAGTTAAAAATGTTTGATTTTGATGTAGGAACAGAAATTTCAACAAAAAATTCAACAAATCTGTGATTGTCAACACAAGATTGGACACCCAATCCGACGACCAAATAAACGAATCAAGTCAAAAAAGTTACTAGAATGATCTGCAAACATAAATACACCTAATTATGCTATAACATCAAATGTTTGATATTGGGTGGGGAGCTTCTACATGTGTGCGTAAAAAGACAGTTATTCAAATGGGGATTTTGATTATGCAATGTGTGTATACATACATGCATACATATATGTATTCTTATGCAATAACAAGTTTAATCTTATATCTTGCATGCAATGAAATAATAGATAATAATTCTCTATCAGTTTTTTCCTTCTTTTTCATTTTTTAATGAAATTACATATCAAATTGTTCCTGGTAGGTACATGAATTTCTGTATTAGGTACTCATTGAAAACAAAGTTCGCTCTTTTGGTCTAAATTTTTAAACCATGCTCCATGATGTCCACCAATTTCCTCTAGATTGTTAACTCTGGGGCCATCCAATACACAAGGAGTATGAAATGCCTCCTTTCTACATTAGAATCCCATATTTCATGTTCATATATCACCCTAGTTATTGGTACCATTAAAACAGCCCAATAGTATGGCAATGTGAATATCTCACCTAATCTTCAACTTATGTTTATTCACTACATTCCCGACTTTCCTCTTAATTTGATGATTTTTTAAACTTTTTAAGTAATATTTTCCCTTTGTGGTTTTGTATTACATGATTCCAAGAGTTTGAAGACGATTGGTTGGGTTTGAGAGCAAGGTGACCTCTACTACCTCGGTGATGGACATTCTGCAGTACGCCCTTTTCTTTTGTTCACCTCTTCAGTTTCAACAGCGTTATAGGCATCCATTTTTAGAAAAACTCAAATAGCTTGAGCCATCTTTATCTAGTTTAAAAGTCTTTCTTCTAATTTTTACCAATTAGGGAAGCATCCTAGGATTTTCTTTCCTCAAACATTTTTTATCTCATTCATAGTGATATTTGTGGTCCTTTCGCACCAAAAGTTTTAATGGCTAACAATATTTTATTTTTATGATGATGACAGTTTTAAAATGACTTGGTTGTCAATGTTGAAAACTCAAGATGAAATGTTTGGTGTTTTTAAATCGTCCCCTCAAACGATTAAAATCCATTGTTACATCACTATTAAGATTGACCACAGTGAAAATGTCCTTGAATATATCTCTCAAAATTGTCTCATAATTGAATGATCTGTCAGAGATCTTGCGTGCACACCACAACATAATGGAGTTGTTGACCTGATAGACATTTCTTCTCTTTTAGTCCCATATACCCAAACCCTACTAGTCTGAGACTGTCCTCGTCACGTCTTGATGCAAACCACTTTGCAAAAATCAAACTCATTCATATAAATCAATTTTTTCCAACTATACCCCATGTGTGTAGGTTTATTTGGAAAACTCGAGGGAAGCCCTAATTGGCTTATTTCTACTGATGAGTATAACAAAACAATAAATAAAACTAATTAATTAAGAATTTATAAGTAAGTTCCTAATATCACACTAAGTCCAAACACTAAAACAATTGCATAATAAACCTGTGAAAAATAAGATTTGATTGAATGCAATAGGATGAATACAAGATTGGACGCCCTCTCCTTTATATAGGAGAGGGGAGATGCCCTAAGACTTAGGACACAAGTAATCTAAACCGACTGAAATACAAAAGCCCAATAACTAATTAACCTATTAACGAAATAGGCTAATATAGACTCTCTAACACTCCCTCTCAAGCTGGAGTATGGGTGAAACACATGTCCAAAGCTTGGAGGTTACAAGACTCGATAAAACGATAAAAGGAATGATAAATGAAAGATAAAAAACAAATATCACTCCCCATACAAAAGATTGATACTCCCCCTTAAACAATACTCCCCCTGAATCATACGACGGAGCCTCTTTTCTTTGAAATTGTATTCTGCAGGCTGGAGATCCTCGAGCTTTGATGAAGGTCTTTTGGAGTGCATCAGGAATGAAGAACATCTGAAATGGAACCTGAATACTACAGCAGTAATTCGCTAGTTGGAGCAGACGATCGTCAATACCACGACTACGGCAACTTCACTGGAATATGTACTTAACACGACACGAACGTGGATACACAGTGTCGATGTAGCAGTAGCGGAATCTTCAAATTGTCTGGGAAGACGTGCATAATGTGGCACGAACACGCACGGACGATATGCTGGTGATACGATACAGGTACCATAACTTTTACGCATGAACCTTGGGGGCTTGACAGGATAGGAGATATCATCCATCAAAGAAAGTCCCAAGAAGATCAGCAGAAGGCGATGCTAATACAGCAGATGCGGCTCGGAGAAGACGTGATGAAGCAGCTCGGTGAAGATATCTCTGGACGAACTATCAACCTTGCAGATGTAGACTTGGCAGACTTGAAATTGTTGAGCTTCTGAGAAGTCTAAAGAAGCCCCCATTTGTCTCATATAAATGCAGCTAAATAAGTACACCATCAACACCTGACGTACATAATGTGGTACGAACGCGGATAGCTCGGTGTTGACGTTGAATGAATATCCTTCAATGCTGTCTGGAAGTAGAGAATGAATGTGTTGAACAATGTGAAGCTCCATGAAGATAATAGCCTGAATACATATATCATCTCTTCTCATACTCTCTCTAATACATATTCTCACACTCTCTCTCTCTTCTCATCTCTTCCTCACCTCTCTATCCCCCCCGCACACCAAATACAACGAGAGTGAGTGTTTGGTGTGGAGAAATGGATATATGACCCCCCCGCACTGTGGAAAGGGATACACACATGATATGGGTGGGTGGGAAAGGAATTGGTGGATTTGAGAGAAATTTGTGTATACGGAGATGTGTAATATGTGGAGAATGAAACCGATAACCGGAGAGAATATGCTAAATGGGTCAATGTAAGATCCCGATAGAAAAATAAATGGATCTAATCCCGACCCGAAAAGGGATTTGTTTGGCCCGTTAGGGCAACAAACTCGGGGGCGCGGGGGTGGAGCCCCCGAGAAAAATAAGGATCTAAATATCAATAGGCATCTGGTATATGGGGGCAGTAATAGGGTTGTTTGGTAGCGGTGGAGAGTGATGGGTGACCATGGTCGAGCCAAGGATAGGCAAAAATGTTGGGCAGCAACGACGAGACGGAGAGTAGCAGTGGAGCAGCAACCAGGGGCATGGATGACGGCGGCGGCTGAATGGTGTGATCGGCGGCTGGGGATATGGTTGCTGGATGATATGGCAGCAACACAGCACCAGGACAGATGACGATAATTGTGTCGCTCGGTTGATGTAGCACTTAGTCGCAACAAAAGAGACGATACAGATCTCCTGCACGGCTCCGGAGATATTGCATGCCATGAGGCTGCATGTTGAGTCAAGTGCGGAGCCTCTTCTTATGAGACGAGGAAGGCTGGAGCTGAGGACATCAGGGCGATGCAGCGGTAGATGGTTGCTGAATAATGCGAGTGTGATGGCGTCGACGGATGCGGATGGTGGTTGCTTTTTACTGGCCGCTCGGAATGATGGTTGGGTGATCGTCGGTGGCGGCGTGCTGCTGACGGAGATGGCGCTTGGCGGTTGTTGTCGCTAGCGGATGGCAACACTTTTGTTGTTGTTGCTGGCGGCGACACTGATTGCGCAGGATAGAGGCGTGGTGGAGGCTTTGTCTGTTGTTGGTAGCGGCGTTTGCACGAGAAGGATGATGATGGCGCCGGGAAGGTGATGGTGTCAATGCACGGAAAGAAAACTAGATCGTTTGAGAAAGAGAAAGATATGCTATGGAGACTAGGAGATGCCTAGCGGGCAGCCGGCCTAAGCCATGACAACGGCAGCGGCCGCCCGCAGGCGGGGGTTCTTCCCCTCGGTTGCTCTCTGGAAAAGACGAGCGGCAGCTAGGGTTGCGTGTGCGCCGGAAAGGAGAGGGAGGGAACGCGCTCTGTTCACGTAGGAATCAATGTTCACGCGGCGGCTAGGTTTCCCTCAGGAGCGAACGCGCTCTGTTCATGCAGGAATTACTGTTCACTCTGACGTACTATTCATGTCGTGCACTGCTCATCGCCGGAGTTACTGTTCACGCTGTCGTTACTGTTCACAGCTCTGATACCATGTGAAAAATAAGATGTGATTGAATGCAATAGGATGAATACAAGACTGGACGCTCTCTCCTTTATATAGGAGAGGGGAGACACCCTAAGACTTAGGACACAAGTAATCTAAACGGACTGAAATAAAAAAGCCCAATAACTAATTAACCTATTAACTAAATAGGCTAATAGAGACTCTCTAACAAAACCTTATCCAGAAATCAAGATGCAGTAACTAAATAAAATTCAAACGTTGAAAAGATGACTCGTAACACACCCTAATCAAGAGAAAGAGGTGCCAAATGCTAGCCATTCTCTAGATAATAGGTTGTCCTACATCAACTCCCCCTGGGTTGACAAAACGAGCCTTCCCTGAGTGGGAGTATAGCTATGGTACTTTATGGTAATCTGGCATGGGAGCATACGTCCAATGAACATGGTGCACTAAGGTGTGTCATCATCTGGTTTGTCGTCGCTAGGCTCACTTGCGGGAACGACGTCCTCATATTCTTCATTGTCTTCCTTAGTCTTTGAAGTCATTATTATCACGCGATTAGAGCATTGATTGGAGCATATGTCTGAACCCCTTACAAGAGCAGCACTGAACCCGACTGGAGGATATTGTTGCAGAAGGCATGGGTGTGACTGTCGTCATGATTGTAGTGGAGTCAGTAGATGGGGTTGATGTCAAAGAAGAATGACGCCAAGGGGTGGATTTATTGGTGCATCATTTATGCTCATGTTCTATCGGCGTAGCTACGTGAATCACGTCATCCATGGAGGAAATCCATGAAGTAGCCAACGCAACGGCGATAGATAAATTGAGCCCTCGACAGAACTATGGTGATCTTAGTGGTACTATCCTAGGTGTGTCTGACTTATAGATCAAGTCGTAGAATTTGTGAGTATATTCATCCACAGAATAATATGCAATTTGTAAGTGAGATCGCTTGAGGTATAATTGTTGTTTGTAATTGGAATGGACAAAGAAAAACTCCATATCAATGTTCATCTTTGACAAGGTTGCTGATGCGGCGAACTATACGCAATCGCTTCCACCAAGTGTGGTATTGGATGACTTATATGTATTGGATCTTGTGATTATCTATAAGCTAGTGCCAGTCAAGAATGACTCTTGGCCCTCTCGTAAAACATATCAGGGTCGTCGGTGCCGCAAAAATATGGAACATTGACCTTAAGTAGTCAATCTTGTCGAGAAAGAGGCTCCTGCTATCGTGGGCATCGTTGTTCAGGCAGCTCGTACATGCGATCAAGCATGACACACATCTCTCGTTTCATATCATGTGTCAAGGCCTCTAGGCGGTTGAACCACTCATTGTGGCATGCCAAGCATTCCTCCAATTCTGTAACTTTGGCATTGAGCTCTTCATTACATAGCATTTTGTGCATTAGTGGAGTGTCTAGCTGTTGTGAAAGTGTGTCTCAAGGCCCCTGACCAGAGAATCCAACTTACCGTGGTGAGTTGTCTGGAAGAAGAAATTTTTTTATTTTAGGCACCCAAGAAGCGTGAATTGCAGGACAACCACTGCAGAATCTGAGAATTTTGAGATGTCATGGAAAACTCCCTAAGTTGTCGAAGGTGATGATATAAAGGCGTAGAGTTGGGGTTGCTTTGGCGCCAATTACACCATAGGGGGCTAAGGAGAGTAAATTGAGAAGATGGAGAAGGGCATAGGAGGACGTGGGAGGAGGAGGTGGAACTGGAAAGGGGACGACAGAACGGTAGGTAGGTTACTATGTTATGGATTTAGGTTTTCTTCCCAGCCAGAGGCATCGGAAACTAGAATCCGTGATACACATAAACCAGCATTAAAGTCATCAAGTTGTTTTTCTACAGTCTTAATTTACTATAACAATAAGATGTAAAAAATATGTGAATACTAGATGACAAACCCAAAAAATAATTGACAGCACTTTGTAGTTACCTGCTTTTGAGTAAGATCTATTACAGCGTCACTGAAGTCAGCCCCTTCAATAATAGCACCCCCAAGATCACTCCTTGTGAGTACTGATCGAACAAGCACCGCATTTGTGAGATTTGCTTCATTGAGAACCTGTTTCAATGCTGGTCAGCATACACTTTCTTAAGCGAGATCTTCATATCACTGATTGTAACATTCCTATTTTTCATAAAAAAAAATTGCTAGTATAAGTGATTAATCTAGGAAAACATATTTCACCAAACAAAATGCAATGGAAGAACTACTTTGGATTCAAACAAGTCAATAGCCCACGTCTATCGAGGAAGGAAAAGTAAACTGGGGCACATGTTAAGCAAGGTGGCAATTCACCATTCCTAGTACAAGTACAAGCTCCCGCAAATATGGACATCTTTTTGCTTTGCCATATGTATTTTGATATCAGTAGTATATTGTCATATTTGTTTTTTATTATTATTTACCTTTTGTGCATATCTTTAATATGGGGTGTCACACTTCTGTGCGTCTCTGTTGAATTAATGAGAGAATTTATTGAATAATTGTGAGTAACCTTTATTAACATGGTATAAGAGCAGTTCATAACATGACCCTACTCTCTCTCTCTCTATGAGGCGGTGTAGCGGTTGATGCTTCCTACTCACGTGTTTGAGAGTATAATAGCTTTGAATAACACCACATGATTCTATCAAGATTAGCAAATTTAGGTTGTCATT
Source organism: Alisma plantago-aquatica (assembly GCA_963693085.1). Lineage (NCBI taxonomy): Eukaryota > Viridiplantae > Streptophyta > Magnoliopsida > Alismatales > Alismataceae > Alisma > Alisma plantago-aquatica. The sequence continues at coordinate 1,136,256,082 of OY856413.1, read as the reverse complement.
TAGTTCCTGTGTAAAACATTTATGTCACATGCTGTGTACTTCAATCACATGTCGTGTGATCCTGCTACACGTTGTGGATGTTGTCCACCCATCGACTAGGTATTCGCGAACCAGTAAAAACATCCTCACACATTGTGTACTAGGGGTACACGTCGTGTGTCATGATGCAACAACAGAATAAACCCTGAAACGGAAGCATAACAATGTAGAATCCTTCCATACATCCACCAAAGTAAAGTAGGGATTGGAAATCCTTAATAGTAGTAGGAAAGGTGGATCTTTTGCTATGATTTGGCATTGGATCTCAAAAATGACGGCCTGTAGATGGCGGCAGAGTACACATATAGGCGGCAGCGTAGACAGCGACTACGTAGATGGAGGCAGAATAGACATTGGCAGAGTAGGAAGCAGCAGTGCATCTGGCAGCGACGTAGATGGTAGAGTAGTAGATGCAGCAGTGTAAGACTGTGGCGGCAGCTCCAAGAGGGCAAACGGGGGCCATTCATTAGACATAGCAGCAGCAATGGAGAAACATCATGGAAGGTTGTTGTTATGTGATGTAGAGAGATTTCGTAGAAAATGCAGGAGATGGGCATCCCTACAGGCTACAGTCAGCCAAAAACCACCAAGCGGTGGCAGCCATCCGCAAGGTGAGGCTCTCTCCTTTTCTCTCTCTCTCTCTCTCTCTCTCTCACATGTAGGATTAGGGCAACGCATGACCGGCTACTCTAAAACCATGTCAAACATAAAGAATAACGGAAATTATATGTATGTTTGTTATTGGTAAATGGGAAAACCCCTCCTACATATAGAAGAGGCTACTGCAAGGAAGTGAATATACCCTAATGGACTAGGATTCCAGATACTAATGGGCTTCAATGCACGGCCAATATACAAAATAAACCAAATAGTCTTTTACCTAACAACCCTAAGCCCCCCAAACTCTGCTTCTCAACTATATGTATTGTCCAACCCCAAGAAAGGCAGGAGCAGCAGCAGCCCCAAACAGGTCGCCCATACCACCGAGAGGGGCCTTCGATAAGGCAAACAGTCGTGACTTCATTGACGCTGCGGAATGGTCAGCAAAGAAGAAGAAGGAAGACCGAAGAGCTAAAGATCGTTTGGGAAACACAATCCACTGGAATCAATTTCAACTAGCCCTCAACTTCGATTACAATCTGGCTAGAAGCACAATGGACTTACAATGTAAGTTGGACGAAATCCTCAGGAGGGAGGAGTTGGATTGGCAACAGAAGGCACGCTGCACCTGGGTCAAACTAAGCGACAATAACACAAAGTATTTCCACTCTATTGTCAAAGCTAGACGGAGCAAAAACAAAATCACTCGCTTAAAGGACTCCAACGACACCTGGATTGATGAAGGCGACGACCTAAACAACCTTATTCTTTCCTTCTTCTCTAAAGTATACCAGGAATCATCTATCGAGATGCGTCGGCGCACGAGTGGAACCTTCATTGGGAGGTTTGTCCCACTCAGCGAGGAGGTCAAGGAAGCCCTTGCACAGACTCCAGACAGTGAAGAGATACTAAAATCACTTGAATCCATGCCACCACTAAAGGCACCTGGTCCTGATGGTATAGGTGCATCCTTCATCCAAAAGAACTGGTCCATTCTTCAACAGCAGATATGCAACCTTATATAAGGTCCCTTCGCCGGCCATCCTATCGAGCCAGGTTGCACTGACTCGACCTTGATCCTCATTTCTAAGGTGTCGCAACCAGAGTCATGCTCCCACTTGCGGCCGATCTCTTTAAACAATGTCTACTCCAAGCTCTTGTCCAAGGTTATCGCCAACAGACTGAAACCTTATCTTCCCACATGGATTTCTCCTCACCAGTTCAGTTTTGTGCCCGGACGTAAGATTGGAGACAACATAGTCCTTGTTCAGGAGATCATTCACTCCCTGGAATCCAAACAATGTCGTTAACATTACTGTGCTATTAAGCTTGATTTCATGAAAGCCTTTGACAAACTCAGCTGGCCCTTCATCACTGACACTCTCTCCAAATGTCATATCCCGAGTAACCTCATCCACATTATCATGCAAGTCATTACTTCTGGGACGACTTCTATCCTTTGGAACGGGGAGGACATAGGTTCCTTTAAACCATCTTGTGTGGTGAAGCAAGGGGACCCCCTCTCCCCTTACCTTTTCATCCTATGCTTGGAGTGTTTTAGTCAATTGATCGAAGAAGAAGTCTCTTTAGGCCATTGGAAACCTGTCTGTTTAACAAGGCAAAAGTTGGCCTTCTCCCACGTCAGTTTTGCGGACGACATCATCCTTTTCGGGGAAGCTTCTGTGCGTCAAGCAAACATCATCACCAGATGTCTCACACGCTTCAGCCAAGCATCAGGACAGTTTCTCTCTAACGAAAAATCCTCGGTGTTCTCCTCAAACACCCCAAGGCACCAGCGTGCAGAAGTTTGCAGAGCTTTAGACATCAAAGAAACGTCTAACCTGGGACGTCACCTTGGCATCCCAGTTATTCACAAGAGAAAAAGCAAAGACCATTACCAATATCTAGTGGACAAGATTTGCACACAGATTAACTGTTGGCCAAATAGATTTCTATCTCTAGCAGGAAGAGTCACATTGGCGAAATCTGTACTATCCTCCCAGTCTTGCTATACGATGCAATCCACTCTCCTACCAGCATCTACAACAGACAGAATCAACCAACTCACTAGAAACTTCATCTGGAGTGGCTCGCAGAACTCAAAGAAGTTGAACCTAGTAGCCTGGGGGCACATTACCAAACCTCCACACAAAGGGGGACTGGGAGTGAAAGAAGCAGCCAGTGTCAATAAAGTATTGCTAGCAAAGCTCGCCTGGGAATATGTCCAGCAAGGTCCAACACCCTGGATAAAACTTATGCTTGCCAAATACGGCAGGAAAAGCTCGACAACCACTTCTGGATCCCACACATGGAGGGGGATCAGATCACTACTGCCTCTCATCCTGACTAATTCCACAATGACGGCCATCTCAGGCCTCAAAACTAACGTATGGTCAGACCTCTGGGTTGGAGACGGTGTGGCTCCTATCCTTAGATCCGATCTCGTGATCCCGGAAGAATTAAAAGATATGACAGTATCTTGCCTAGTCACCAACTCAGGAAGCTGGGATACGAGTTTCATTGATCACTGGTTCAACGAGACCTCAGCACAGGCCATTATCCTCATGCCTCCTCCAAGGCCGTCCTATCGGGAGGATAAAAGGATATGGACACCCTCCGCTAACGGCGTTTTCTCCTCCAACTCAGCTTCTAAGATCCTCATGCATTTCACAGATCAGCCAATACCAATTGTTATAGTACTATCTGGGGTTTGAAGATCCAATAGCGCATCAAAACTACCATATGGCTAATACACCATGATCGGCTCCTCACCAACGAGTTAAGGGTCAGACGCAAGTTGGCCCAAGATACTGCCTGCACCAGATGCCAGTACCCGATAGAAACTATTCTCCATGCCATCAGAGATTGCCCGCAGGCGACAGCAGTGTGGAATCGGCTGGTACCACCCGAAGCAGGAGACTTCTTCGCCCTCAACTCAATCCCGGCATGGCTCTCCTACAACTTGAAGACCTTAAGTAAGATACCCAGCTGGGACGTCTGCTTCGCCACAACATGTTGGTGGTTGTGGAAGAACCGCAATTTGCACATCTTTGAGCACAAAGCTCTACCGCCTTCAGTAATAGTCACTCATTGCAACTCATCGATATCCACTGTTGCTCGTGCGTTCCAACCGCATTCAAAACATGTTTCAGTGACTCCCCCGAGTGCCATAAGCCTCCTCGTCGCCCCGAACTCCTCCATCGTCCATGTGGACATTGCTACCAACGAGGCAGAGGGCACACGAGCTACCAGTTTGATTGTAAGGGACCACCAGGGATCCTGGATCCATGCCCAAGCCAGACGCACGACAGGCACAGATCCCACGAGAGGCGAACTCATGGCAATTAGAGAGGCGTTGTTATACGTGAAACATAAAGCTATCAACTCCGACATTATAATCACCGACTCTTGGAACGCAATGACATGGATCAAGAAGCTAGTTGCCCCTCCCCCGAAATATGAACTCCTGACCAAGGCTATCCAGCTTCTCTGTGAAGAAATACTTCGCTTTACTGTGGAGTTTCAACGAAGAAGCCAAAACAAGCTAGCAGATTGGCTGGCCAAGCAATGTCTCAAGCAACCAGACATCTCATGCTCGTGGGGTTGCTGCCCACCCCCCCTTCAACAATCTTTTCATGAGGACCTCCAAGTCTTTAACAGCCTTTTCATTCAGCAGTTAGTTAGTCTGTAATTCTTGTAACCTCTTGGTATTTTCCAAAAAAAAATTTGATTGACACTATAAAATGTACGGTAACATTTGGGCCTTCTTGTTTTGTATTACATGATCTCAAGAATATGAGGACAATTGGTGGGGGGGCCTAGGAAAGGTGATCTCTACCTTTTCCACGGTGACAGTCTGCCTCGCCCAGTATCTGCTCAAGCTCCATCCATCTTGTTGAGTGGTTCCCCCTTACTATGGCATTGCAGATATGGACATCCGTCGTTAGAGAGCCTGCGGAAGTTGGAACCTGAATTGTCCCAAGTGTCATCTTTAGAGTGTCAGTCATGTCAGCTGGGAAAGCATCATAGGTTGTCTTATCCCAGTCGTGTCAATAAGCGGGCATCTTGTCCTTTTGAGTTAGTCCACAGTGATGTATGGGGTCCTGTTAAAGACCAGAGTTATAATGGTTTCCGTTATTTTATTTCCTTTGTGGATGATTTTTCCCGCATGACATGGATCTACCTTCTCAAAAGTCGTGAGTCTGTGTTATCTATTGTGAAACATTTTCATAAAGAAATAAAGGTTCAGTTTGACTGCAATATAAAAACTATCCAATCTGATAATGCTTTAGAGTATGTTCAAAAGGCTATGTCTGATTTTTGCAGTTCTGTGGGCATGATCCATCGCACGTCTTGTCCTCACACCCCTCAGCAAAATAGGGTGGCTGAGAGAAAAAATCGCCATCTTCTTGATATTACTCGTTCGATCATGTTTCAATCCAATGTGCCTAAGAAATTCTGGTCTGAAGCTCTTTGAACCGCTTGCTTCTTAATTAATAGACAACCATCCTCTGTTCTTAAAGGACAAACCCCTTTCTCTGTGTTACGACCCACGGATAGGCCCTTCTCTGTTCCCCTTAGAGTGTTTGGTTGCACTTCTTTTGTCTATAATTTTGACCCTAAGGCTGACAAACTTTCTCCTAGGTCTATTAAAACCTTGTTCCTTGGTTATTCTAGTACTAGCAAAGGATACAAGTGTTACTGTCCTGGTCTTCGTCGCATGTTTGTGTCTAGGGATGTTACCTTCCATGAGACCACTCCATATTTCTCCGATGCTATGAGTAAGGGGGAGCAGTTGAGAGAGGGAGTGCCACCAGATTTTCAGAGTGAGAGTGGCACCATCTGTGCAGAGTGAGGGAGCGCCACCCATCATTCCTGATTATACTTTTATTCAGGACGAGCAGGCAGCTGACAGGCATGTTATTCAGTAGTACACACATGTTTATAGTAGGCGAGGCAGACAAGATCCAGAAGAGGTAGCGACACCAGCCCCTGAGCCTTCCTCATTGTCTTCTACACACGAGACTCCTACAGAAGCATTGATCTTCCTATTGCTGTCTGGAAAGGTACTCGTTCTTGTACTATTAGACATCCTATTACAAATGTGAGTTGTCTGTCCCACTTATCTAAGCAGGCCCGCGCATTTGCTATTGGGATTGATTTTATGGATATACCAAGGAATCACTATGATGTTGTGAAGACAGTGGCTGGAAACAGGCAATGCAGCTTGAGATGTCAGCTCTTTTGCATAATGGCACATGGGATCTTGTTGACTTACCTGCAGGGAAGAAAGTTGTGGGTTGCATATGGGTTTTCACCATCAAACATAATCCGGATGGATCATTTGAGAGGTTGAAGGCCAGATTGGTAGCAAAAGGCTACACACAGACTTATGGTGTTGATTTCTTTGAGACCTTTTCTCCAATAGCTCGTCTGAATTTTGTGCGGATTATTATTTCTCTGGCTACTACCTTTGATTGGCCCCTATTTCAGCTTGATGTTAAGAATGCTTTTCTACAAGGTGACCTACAGGAAGAGGTATATATGGAGCAACCTCCTGGGTTTGTTGCTCAGGGGGAGTGTCAAAAGGTGTGTAAATTGAAGAAAGCCATATATGGGCTGAAACAGTCTCCTCGAGCTTGGTTTGACAAGTTCAGCGACGTTGTACTCCAGATGGGTTTTTCTCGCTCCATGACTGATCACTCTTTATTCTACTCTAGCTCTTCTTGTGGCTCTATCATTATTGTTGTATATGTTGATGACATAGTGATTACTGGCAGTGATTCTACAGGCATATCTCGTGTGAAGGAAGGTTTGCAGAGACACTTCCAAACGAAGGATCTGAGTAAACTGAGATATTTTCAGGGCATTGAGGTGCTTAGATCTCATGCGGGTGCTAATCTATCTCAGAGGAAATATGTGCTTGACTTACTACAGGAGACAGGCGTGACTGAATCCAAACCGGTATCTACTCCTATGGACTATCACATCAAGGAGATGGTTGATGATGTTGAGTACTCAGATCCAGGATATTACAGGAGAATAGTTAGCAAGTTAATATATCTGACTGTTACACGACCTGACATTTCTTTTGTTGTAGGCGTCGTGAGTCAGCATATGCACTCACCACGACAGTCACACTGGACAGCAGTTTGTCGGATTCTGAGATATCTGAAGAGTGCTCCTGGTAAGGGGATCACATATTCTAGACCCAAGGTGCCTCCATCTACTTTGACTCTCACAGGGTATTCAGATGCAGATTGGGTTGGTGATCATATTGATAGAAGGTCTATATCAGGCTACTGTACCTTCCTAGGTGATCATTTGATTACTTGGAAAAGCAAAAAGCAGCATGTGGTAGCTAGATCCAGCACTGAGGCTGAATATCGTGCTATGGCCCATGCATGTTGTAAACTACAATGGGTCAAATCTGTTCTTTTCGAGTTAAAGATCCTTATTTTGTCTTCTATGGAGCTCAAGTGTGACAACCAATCTGCTATACACATTGCCAGGAATCCTATCTTTCATGAGTGTACAAAGCATATAGAAGTGGATTGTCATTTTATTCGTGATCAAATCAAAGATGGCACTATTGTGACGCCATACGTCAAGTCTGAAGATCAACTGGCAGATATCTTGACAAAGCCTTTGGGTCCAACAGCTTTTCAGAGATTATGTGGCAAGTTGGGCATACACGATGTGTACTCTCCAGCTTGAGGGGGAGTGTGAAGCAACCTGCATCCCCGTCGATACTATCGACAGGAAGTCGATGGTATCGAGTTTATCACAGTGACAGAAGAGCGTCTGTCGATATCATCGACAATCCTGTCGATGGTATCGAGAGTTGATCAGCGGCGATCGGCAATCCATCAACCGGTTCTATCTTTATTATGTTATTTGTTTTATTTATTGTTACTCTCTATTTTTCTTCTTGTACCACAATGTATTTCACCCTAATATATAAAAAGAAGAGAGACGGTTATTGCCCTCTAAAGGGAAGTTGCTCCTTGCAGCCGACAAATCTCTCGGTGTTCGTCTCCTCTCCTCCTCGCCTCTTCTCACAGTCCTTGTAGTCCACAGACCAATGTGACTTTTTTATGTCTTGTTCTTCCTCTGGATCTCTATTCATTCTTGTGATACAAAAAAAAGAGGTAAAGGAAGTTAAAATATCCCAACGTTGATAGAAAAGAAGGGGGCAAAGTGTTAATTGTTTCTTCCTCTCCATACGGATCCCTTAAATTGCATGATAAAGTGCGCTATATGCTAACTTATGGGGTCCATGTTTAAAAAATCATTGCACCATATACATGCAATTTTTTCCTACTGTGCTTTCTATTGCAGTAGTGCTTTCTACTTCTATTTTATGTTCCTATCGCGCCTTGATGCTAGTATGCCCTCGCTTCTTCCTTTTGTATTGTGATCTGTTCCAAAACATATATCTGTTAACATGGCTAAAAATAAATCCCCTATTAAACTTTATAGTGACATGTGACTACATTTGCTATCAAAGTGAATGGTGACAGTTTTCTAGTATAGATGAATGCAGCCCAGACATTCCTCGAATACCACAAGCAAGGCCATCCAATCCACAAGGCATGTGGGTAACAAGAAACAGTCAAGTATTGTCATGGCTTTGGGAAAATATGGAGCCACACATCGCCATGAAGTAGATGTGGCATCGCAACGCCAAAACAATGTAGAATGAGATGAAGAAGTTATATACCTAAGTGGAGATTTTCCTTCGTCTCTACAATGTTATGGACCTACTCTTTTCCCAGTAGTAGGGTGACTAAACCCTTGAAAAATAATATGACTCAATGAAGGTGCTCGCAAACTAACTCAACTTTTGCTCACCCACTATGTTAGTTAAAGTTACCAAGGAATTGGATTTCCTCATCATTGGCCATGTTCTTAACGATCTCGATCCTTGTTATGCAATCGTTCGCCAACTCCTACTCGGCAGCACATTTCTACCTCCCATAGATCAGGCATATGCTCGCTTGTCCCATTCGATATGGCACCAACCACGCCACTACATCAACTCCTTTGAAGCTCTTGTCGCAGTAGTTGTGGGTAGTACAAGGTCATGGATGGGAGTATAGATTGTGCACCAAGTACACTTACTACAGCATGTTGGGCCACATTAGAGGATGTTTGCCAATCCAACTGTCGCCATCTCGTTCACTACGGGCACAGACGTGGCAGAGGTACTACACATATGGCCAAGACTCCACAAACCTACATCAAGGTCCCACCACGGTGAACGTCGTCGATGGAGTCTCACCTAGAAGCTCCTCTCAAATCTCACTCACAAATGAGGAATATGAACATTTGCTTCACACCTTGAAGCGGTTTGGGGTGCTCACCTACATCAAGTTTGCACTATCATGCAGTCTGTAATCATCTACATAAACATCAAACTTGAAAATTAGTGATCACCAAACGCCTCACCTTTGGTACATCTTATAGTTGTTCATCAAGGTAAACTGTGGGACATCCATGCTCGTCTCTCACTCCAACTGGATTGTGGACTCCTATACTACCCAACACATGACAAGTACACCACACCTACTTACCTTGATCAACTTCTTCATCCCATATTCCAATGTCACCTCGGCATATGGATTCGTTAAACAAGTCGCAAAATGTGAAATTATTCTCCTGTCCCCCACTCTAAACTCATCCTCAGTATACTCTAATCCTAATTTTCTTTATGACATATTGTATGACTCTAAAACTTTTAAACTCCTTCCATTATTATATAATCATCAGGGTCGTCTGGCTTTATCTTGCAGAATTTACAGAATATGATGATTGTACAGGGAGTGCATGAATTAATATTCATCCCAATTTAACTACATTTCTTAGACCAAATTTTACCTTAGGCTTCCACTCCCATAATTGTTAATAGATCGGTTTTCCTATCATTATAGACAAATTATGGTTTGTTTTAAATAAATCCGAATTTTCACCACTCTTGTAGTGAGTACAATAATTTTGTTAATGGCAATACTTTTGTTTTATGCAGTGAGCGTTGCAATATCAAGAATTTATTCATGGTTAATCACAATTTAACCAAGAAAAAAAGACAATTAAAGCTATCGATGTCATTTCTTTATTTATAAAGAAAAGGGATAGTTGCCTTCATGTATGGGCCATCAAGTTATTTCTTTGACCGGGTGGCAAGACAACTAATTAAACAGTTTCCTTAATGAGCGGTCACAATGCAAATTTAGAACAACGCAAAACGACAAATTTAGAAAATTTCTATAAAGGTGTGGATTCCACCATCAATGCATAATCTTCGAAAGGGCATTTAACGATTGAGTTTCCTTTCAAAAAAACCAAGCCACGCGCCAAGAAGCAATCGAGGCAAGAGGCATAAAGCATTAAAGGGTCAAGTGATCAAGGTAATTGTGTTAAATTTACCGAGGCACCGACTACATTGATCGAGGCAAAGCATTCTTTATATATTAGTGAAGTCAAGATAGGTCGGCCCATCGTGCTTGGTTGTCTCAAGATTATGTCTTGATAGATATATTTATCAAGCAAGGCTACACATACACAAACAATGTCAGCCACCCGCAAGTTTCCACTCCACAAAACAGTGACAACATCGACCTATGCAGTCAACTGCCGCCCAGCGAGTCTACTCGACAACCCAACTCTCTCCTGATCGACCAACTATCCAACCACCAGTAACCAATGGCTATCGATGTCCGGTTGGGTATCGACCTCCAAGTGGCTATCGACCTCCGACTGGCAATCGATCTCCTCCTCCATAGCTCGATCATTGCATCCTCGATAGGTTAAGCTCCACAACGACATCTCTAATCGACCAAGATAGTTATCGTCCTCTGCGAAGCAATGTCTGGTAGCAATACCAATCAACATGTTCCTTCAATCGACCTTTGGCAATAGACCTCCACGACAATCGGCCGCACAACATGAATCAACCTCCGTCAGCCATCTTGGTCGATCGTTTCATTTAATAGCGGGTTGGGTCCCACTCATTAATTTTGTGACTCTTAAACTTTATTCGCAATAAGAATAAATAAGACCCAGTAGCCACCAAACAAAGGGATCAGACTCCTTGTGACCCATCCCTTGGTATTCTCTTGGTCCTTTCTCCCTTGACCTCTGCGGCAAGGAAGGAAGATCGGTCAAGTGAGTAAACAAGGCAACCACGCTGCTGCTCCTTTCACCATTATCCTCCTCCATACACCCATCGACCTCCTTGTTGCCACCAAACAGCAAGTCATCACTCCTTCCACCATTGACAACAGTCCCATTCACCATCCATAATTGTTGTCTTGTCAGTTGTCACCTACTTGGTCCCCATAAATCAGCACCGATACCCGAGAAAGGAGAACAAAGAAGATTTTCCGTCGTACACCACGTCGTGCCTCCACATGTCTACTTTCATGAAAATGATTGCACCTTCCTATTTCATATGTCGTGTTGACCTCTCTATGTGGAGCGAGTAGTTTACTCATTGAGGTGTGGGGACTAGCCTGCTACATGTTTCTTGCAATTTCATTCTTGTGCCAATTTTTGTATGAACTCATTTCATTATCAATCATTTAACGCATGTTTTGTGGATTGATCACCCGCTCTATGTGATTTAGTATAATCTTAGACTGTGAGAACTTCAACTCTAAAGATTTCAATATTGATTGATTTTGGTTGATGCCCTGACGAGAACTTTTGATGAGAAGTCGTCGGAGTAGCAGATAAATAATATGTAATCATGGAAACATCGAGCTTACAGTGATATCCTAACGCCGAAGGGGAAATTTGCATAACTCCAATTAGATCTTCACACGAGATTGGATTGAATAATGCGCACATTCGAGTAGTGGTGGTGAAACCCAATTCCACCCCAATGTTTCCCATTATTTTATTTAGATTCAATTTATTTTCATCTTTTATTTTTCTTGCAAGTAGGTTAGTTAAAATCAAACAAAATTCTTGATCAAAAATATTAGTCTTAATTAACAAGATAAAAATTAGCAAGGTTCTTAATAAAGTTGCCTATTGGGATTCAATCCTTAAGTACATTGCGATAAGACCATGTTCACTTGCCAGTGGTATTATTACACGTTTGTTTTGATAAACTCTAGAAATTTTATTCCTAGTGAATTTGTTAGTGCGATAATCTCCACATCAAATTTCGGCGCCATTGTCGAGGACAATGGAATCGTCTAATTCTGTCCAGTTTAATCAGGATTCATTTAGGAATTTTTTCCTATTGAAAATATTGAAAGAAAAAAATTGAACAGTTTTTTTTAATTCTACTTGATTACATTGTTCTTTCAACCTAATAATCAACTTCCTTAACCATACTAAATGGAGTGGTCGGCACAACATTGTTTACAATGTCAGTTGTATGGTTATTACAATCATACATCAGTAGACTGTCTCAATGTGTCCCCACAGTTACGACAGCAATTCGTAAGATCAGCGCCGAGCATGATGTCATGTCTTCTTATCATTGTGGATATGAAAAATATTATAATCTAATATTATGAAAGTTACTATGAGGAACCCTTCTACACAAATCAATATAATATTAAAGAGAGTTACAATCAACAAAATTGTGGGGGTTTAGGTGAAGAACCTTATTGTGAAAACAAATATTCACCCAAATCAGAGGAGAGATTTAATGCCCTAGAGAAGATCCTAGTTGTCTAAGAAAGGATGATAGTCGAGCAAGCAGTTGAGAGCAAGAAACTAGAGGTTGTTTGGCCCAATTAACTGAACAACTCTCCCTACAATCTGAGGCTTTTGAGGCTCATACTGAAAGTTTCCCAAAACAAATAAAGCAATCAATGGCCATGATCACTAACGAGGATGATAGTAATCTCATGTTTGAAACAAGAATACATAATACAATTGTTGCAACACAAACTGAGGAAGTGGAGTCAAAAATTGATATGTATGCATGTAGTCCATTCTTCGTCGCATTAGGGACCTTGAAACGACAATATGAAAGAAGACAAAAGGACAATGAATTTCGCACAACTTAACCACGTGCTCCAGAGCCCGTTCCGCTTATGGTCCCAATTTCAGACTATTACAATGTTCAATCAATTTTGATTAAGCCTATTTTGGATAATGAACCACCAACCCCCAATGCTTACTCGGTGGATTCTAGTGAAGAGGGAGTTTCTCATCAAGAGCCTTACATTTACCACAACCAGTTTTGATTCCATATATGGTTGTTTCAGATGGGGAGCTACCACCTCTACAAGAAATTCGCATGCCCCCATTGTTCGACTATGATGACAATCATGTTGTAAATCATCTCGAACCCATATATGACTTGGGTACATCTTGCATGGAGGAACTAGAAGAACATGTTGAGTCAACAATGAACCCCATTGCCCTCATTTGACACAATGTTGATTGTATGATTTTTCATGAGGACACAGAATCATACAAAAAATTTACGATGTTGATTTTACTATTGAGATAATTCTTCCAATGTCGGCACCACTCCGCTACATGCAGATATATATGACAAGGAGAGACCAGAGCCAGATTCTCCACCTAATGTTACACAGCTGGCAATACATGTCATGGAATCTTCACCCAATACCTTAGCCTCGGAAAAAGAGTCCATCGTTCGTTTTCTTGGATGAACCACTCCCAAAGACCCCATATAGGCCCATTCTTGTTATGTATCTTTTCTAGCAGAGCCACTTACATATGTTACACTTCCTTTACTGATGGAGGAACATCTATGGATCTTATTGGATGGATTGCGACGTGAAAAGAAATTTTATTGCAATTATCCAGAAAGCCTCTTTGAGTTGCCAAGACCACTCAATCATAGGGGCACATTATGGCACTTACACAATCAAGGCCGCAACCATTGTCTATATTCCATTCAGTTGGACCTTCTTTGAGTTGTTAGGACCGCCTGGATGAACCCCGAGGAATTTCCCTCCATTTTGAATTTAATGTTTGCTCAGGAACGAACAAATTTTTAAGTTTGGCGTGGAGGTTGGATGGTTTGTATCTCACTCTGCCCACCCTTATCTGCTTTAATTTTTGCTTTCAATTTTAGGATTTTTATCATTGCCTGCATAAACAACATTTAGCATGGACATTCAGCATTTTTAGAATAATTAAAGCCATTATCTAGCCACCTTAGATTTGAATCTTCTATTTGCAGACATGTTCACATCATTCAACTCCCCTTATTTGAAGTAAATCTTAAAAAGTAGCAATTTTTTAAACTAACCAATGGTTAGAATTTATCCTATGTGGTCTACCAATCCAAAAATTATGTTTCCTTCATAGTAACAAAAGTCTCCGAATTTTACGAAAAATCGGCGATTTTTTGCGATTTTATAGGCTCCCGAATATTCAACACGATTAATACGCCAGTTGCCGATTTTTCATGACTTTTCACGATTTATCCCGCTTTTTCGCGGTTTTTATGATTTTTCACGATTCTTCATGACTTTTCACGATTTTGCACGATTTTTCTTTTTTAAGTTGTTTTCTTTTTTTTACCAAACCATGTATACAAAACTCCTCATATACACTAAACTTCCAACCCCCCACTCTCCCCACAGTCCATTGTTATTGCTCAATTATTCTTTAATTATTTTCCTATTTTTTTACTCAATAAGACTGTATGTCTTGTGACCTTAGTAGTTACATGTATCTGATATGTATGTATCTATATACAGACATACATATAGATATACATATATATGTATATATATGTTAATATACAGCCGCCTTATTCTTGATTATTTCTGAATAGTTGACCGAACTTTGATCGAAATTTATCGATCCTTTCACGAATTTTCCCGATTTTTTCTGAATTCCGATTTTTTCCGACTAGCCGAAAAGTTGCCGAATTACGAATTTGTTACTATGGTTTCCTTGGAAAAGATGGCAAGTAAGAAATAAAATAAGAGGGATCAAACATATCGTGCTTCCTACCGACTACTGGAACAAATTGCATAAAATTTCCATTTAATCCACCATCTTGCCATTATTAGGGTGTAGTGTGATATGAAGAACACCCCGGTGCACTGAATTGTAAATCAAGTTGCATTTTGATCCGAACTCTTCTACATTTCATCCTCCATTTTCTTACCTTCCATCCACGAAAAATAAATAAAAAGCCACAAAAATGTGTCAAACTCTGGCACATTCCCTTCTCTTTCTATCTGCTTCTTCCATACCCCTCGCTATTTAATAGGAGCGTATCACCAATAAAGAAGAAGAAACAAAGACGTTAATGCGCACAAAAAAGAAAAATATTGCTACAATATATTTATTCGTGCAAATAAATGCAATCTTGAATTGAATAAAGGATAGATTATCTTCTTCCTTCCATACCTCCATTCACTTCCTTTTCTACCTGTGAGCACAATAAATGTCTCACTTTCGAACATTCTTTTGACTTACACCAGTGCCGGATCATATGCATACTTGTTGTTCTGCGGATCTCTCTAAATTCTCATAAAACTTTTAGACGTGCTTGATGTTGGGGATGGTGGTGAGGAAGTGCTTTTGGGAAATAAAATTGGAAAAGAAGATACAGAAAGATGTGTTGTGTGATCTCAGGAATTTGGGTGACTTGGTCATATTTGGTGGCAAGAAAAACTACATGATGCGAGGATGGGACAATCACATGGTTTGAAAGTATTAATTTGGTGAGTGTTTTAAATTTTGTGTTACTCGAGGACGAGCAACGTTTAAGTTTGGCGTACTTTGATGAATTAATAGCTTAATACTAATCCCAATTTAATTGTATTTCTTAGACCAATTTTACATTCTAATTTAGCATTTTATCCCATAATTGAGTTCATTAGGCTTCCACTCCCATAATTGTTGATAAATTAGTTTTCCTATCATTTTAGACTATTTATGGACTGTTTTAAATAAATCCGAATTTTTACCACTCTTGTCATGTGAGTAAATGATTTTGTTGATGGCATTACTTTTCTTTTGTGTAGGGAGCGTTGCAATGTCAAGAATGTATCCATGGCCAATTAAAATTTAACCAAGAAATAAGCAAGACAATTAAAGCTATCCTTGTCATTTCTTTATTTATCAAGAAAAACAATAATCGCCTTCATTTATGGGCCATCAAGTTAATTCTTTGACCGGACGCCAAGGCAACTAATTAAATAGTTTCCTTAATGAGCGGTCACAATGCAAAGTTAGAGCAATGCACAATACAAATTTAGAAAAATTCCATAAAGGCATGGATTCCCACCATCAATGCATTATCCTCGAAATGGAATTTAACAATTGAGTTTCCCATAGAAAAAGCCAAGCCATGCGCTAAGAAGCAATCGAGGAAATAGGCATAAAGCACTCAAGGGTCAAGTGATCATGGTAATTGTGTTAAATTTATCGAGGCACCGACTACGTTGATCGAGGCAAAGCTTTCTTTTTATATTAGTCAAGTCAAGACAGGTCGGGCCTTCGTGGGGTTGTCTCAAGATTATGCTTTAATAGATATATTTATCGAGCAAGCTACACATACACGAACGTCAACCACCCACAAGTTTCCACTCCACATAACATCGACACCATCGACCTATGCAGTCGACCACCGCCCAGCCAGTTTGCTCGACAGCCCAATATTTTTTCCCTCTTGATCAACCTATTGTCCAGCCACCAATCACCAATGGCTATCGATCTCCGGCTGGTTATCGACCTCCTCTCCTCCTTCATAGCTCGATCATTGCCTCCTCGATAAGCCAATCTCGACAGCAATGTCTCTAATCGAAAAAAGTAGTTATCGAGCTCCGTGAAGCAATGTTTGACAGCACTACCAATCGACATGTTCCTTCAATCGAGCTCCTGCTATCAACATCCACGACGATCGAACGCACAACATTAATCAACCCCGGTCAGTCATCATGGTCGATCCTTTCATTTAATAGAGGGTGGGTGCCACTCATCTATTTCATGACTTTTAGACTCCATTCAAGGAAAGTATAAATAAGACCCAGCTGCTACCAAGAAAAGGGATCGAACTCCTTGTAATCCAACCCTTGATATTCCCTTGGTCCTTTCTCCCTTGACCTCTGCGGCAAGGAAGGAAGATCGGCCAAATGAGTAAACAAGGCAGCCACGCTGCTCCACCTTTCTCCATTGTCCTCCTCCATACACCCATCGACCTCCTTGCCGCCACCAAACAGCAAGCGACCACTCCTTTCACCATTGACAACAGTCTCATCCACCATCAACACGGTTGTCCTGTCACCTATTCGACAAATGGAGTTTGTTCCCCATAAGTCAGGGTTGATACCCGAAGAAGAAGAAGAAAGAAGACTATTTGTTACACACCACGTTGTGACGCTACCTGCCTGCTTTTATGAAATGATTGCACCTTATTTTTTATGTTGTGTTGGTCTCTCTATGTGGAGCGAGTAGTTTATTCATTGGGGTGTGGGGACTAGCCCCGCTACCCGTTTCTTGTAATTTCATTGTTGTTCCAATTTTTGTATGAACACATTTAATTCATTATCAATCATCGAACACATGTTTTGTGGATTGATCACCCATTCTACGTGATTTATTATGATATTAGACTGCGAGAACTTCAAATGTTTAAGATTTGAATATCAATTGATTTTCCAGCACTAGCCTTAACTACGCGCTTTTTCCTCACTCACATGAATGCCAGGATCAACTTCCCGACAGGTCACCCATCCCAGTACTACTCCAAGCTGAGCACGCTTAACTATGGAGTTCTTAGTGATGAGCTCCCAGAAAAGGAGGTGCACCTTGGTGAATATCAATTGATTTTGGTTGATCCCCTGACGAGAACTTCTGGTGAGAAGTCACCGGAGTAGCAGATAAATGATATATAAGCATCGAGACATCAAGCTTACGGTGATATCCACTCATGCAAGTTTCTAACGCAAAAAGGGGAAACGTGCATAACTACAATTAAATCATCAGATGAGATTGGATTTGAACGAATGCGCACATTCGAGTAGTGGTGGTGAAACCCAATTTCACCCCAATATTTTCCATCATTTAATTTACATTCAATTTATTTCATTTTTTATTTTTCTTGCAAGTAGATTAATTAAAACCAAATTAAATTCTTGATCATAAATATCCGTCTTAATTAAATGGATAAAAATTGGTAAGGTTCTTAATAAAGTTGTCCCTTAAGATTCGATCCTCAACTATACTACAATAAGACTTGTCCGCTTGAGGGTGGCATTATTGCACGTTTGTTTCAATAAACTCTAAGAATTCGATTCCTAGTGAATTTGTTAGTGCGATAATCTCCACATCAGTGCGCTTTGGTTATGTTTTCTACTTCACCCCAGCCCACACCCCTCATCATTACCATGCCGCTACAGCTCCATCAGTGAATTAAAAAACGGCCGCCTGGCCGCTTAAGCGGGCAGCAAAGCCCATCCGCCTAATATCGCCCTTAAGCGCCCGCTTGAGCGGGTTTTCAAAAAACGCCCGCTTTTTTCCCGCTTTTTCTCGCTTTTTGCCCGGTTTTTTCCCGGTTTTTTAAAAAAATGTTGTTGTAAGCATGTAATGTTAATTAATTATATAATCCAAGTAGTATTGAGTATAATATATGAAGCTTGTATACATTAAATGTTCTATGATATACCTAGTCCTACTTTAGAATGCAAACTTTGTATGTAAGTTGTATATGATAGGGTACTGCTGTAATATATCCAAGTAAATATCATATTACTCTATTATACTTCTAATGGTTTTACTGATTTTACTGATATTCTTGCAGATTTCGTTCATTGGTAATTGATACTACTGGCTAGTATTACTGATTTCCTTAGAAATATATTTTTTATATACACATACATGTAATTTTGTATATAAATATATAAGAGTTTAAGCATCTGCTTTTTCAAAAATCGCCCGCTTAAGCGCCCGCCTGCCGCTTGAGCGGCTACAAGGTCCCGTCCGCACGCCTCCCGCTTCCCGTTTTTTAATACATTGATCTCTTTTCTGAAGAACTACAAGGTAGTCTGGAAAACCTTTTGCCAATATATATAGTGATGTTTGTGGTCTGTTTCAGACACCCTGCTATAATGGTTTAATTATTTACTTACCTTTATTTATGATTTCTTGCGGATGACGTGGTTGTATCTTCTCAAAATATGTGATGAGGTCTTTCCCCTTCTGCGCTTCATATAATGATTTGCCTTCAATTTTTCACACCTAAAATTCTCTACGCCAATAATGCTCTTGAATACACTCAAAACATGTTTTCTTTGTTTTTCATGAAAAGGGCATGATCCATTAGTGCTCGTGCACCTACTCTTCACATCAAAATGGTATTGTTTGGTGTAAGAATCGTCACATGCTTGACACGGATCGCTCTCTTACCATCCATGCTATGCTTCCCAAACATTTTCGATCTGAAGTTGTAATAACTACTTGCTTTTTATCAATTGCCAACATTCTTTTTGTTTGAAAAAGGAGATCCATTTTTCATCTTATATCCTCGGAATATTTTTTCCTCCTCCTCAGGCTTTTGGCTATATTGCCTTTGAGCACAATCTCGACCCAAAGGTTGATAAGCTTTCCTCCCAAGCGCTTAAAGCGGTCTTTCTAGGATATTCTAAAAATAAAAAAGGGGTATGAGTGTCTCAATTATGTGGTTGGCCGCCTCTATGTCTCGGATGACACCACCTTCCACGAAGACGAGATTTTCCTCTAATTGTCTTTCAAAGTGTTTTTCGATGAAATGATCTCCATCCTAGTCCCTTTTCTTGCGGCCCCCACCACCAACTTCATTGCCATCACGACCACCTCCGCCATCATAGTTCTATTTCAAAGTCCATCACCAGTGTAAGCAAGTTGATCTACAGGCAGTTGCCCCTCCATCGTCTATTCTAATACAATCTGATGGACCACTAGCTCTTTGCAAAGATATAAGCTCTTGTACCGCGAAACATCCTACTTTGAATATTTCTTGTCTCGTTCTCTTTCGTGTATTGACAATACATTTGTTTCCAAGTGTTCAGTTGATTCCCTTCGATACCCTAGGTGGAGAGTTGCAAGGATGATGAAATGGAGGTGTTGCATGACAATAGCACATGGGAGATGATGGATCTAGTTCTTGACAAGAACATTGTTAGTTGTAAGTGGGTATTCTCCGTAAAGCATAGTTCCGATGGCTCTTCCAATGTGCTCAAAGTGTGGTTGGTTGCCTGTTTTACTCATATTGGCATTGCCTACATGGAGACATTCTCTCTAGTCACTTGAACTGCCTTGCTCATAGCTTGATATGTTAAGTTGCACATCTATATGTGCCCATGTTTAGTTGAACATTAAAAATGCTTTTCTCCATGGTGATCTATTGGACGTAGTATACATGCATCAACTTTTGGGTTTTGTTGTTGATGGGGAGTATTCTCACAAAGCTCAAAGCCGACCAACTTCTTTGCTCTTATATGATATAAAGTAGTCTCCATGGGCCTAGTTTAATAAGTTAAGCATTTTCTTTGAACAATTGGCCTTCATAAGGTTTGCTACAAAGCATTCCACATTCTTCTCGTCTCATCTCGAGGTCACATCATTCTTGTTATATATGTGGATGATATTTTGAACAATGGCAGTGATACTAAGGTTCACATCCTTTTTGCTATGTTCTTCTCGTTCTCATTTCGGGTTCACATGCTTCTTGCTATATATTCTTCTAGTTGTTTTAACTAATGAGAACTATCTTCGTACCCTCATTGGCATCATCATCCAAAATTTTGGAAATACTGCTCCAGGGTCTTCAATTGGTCACCCTTGTCGTATCCAAATACCCTTGATTGCTACAAGTTGCAACTACCAGCTCAAAATGAAAAATGTGATAATTAGTTGTAACTTCATCATAAATTTGTGAAATATATTTGTACATCTTGGATGTTTATAACATTGTGTGGACTATAATTGAAATATGGTACTACTTAGTCTAGAGCATTAAGTAGTTGTCGATTCCCCAAATTTGGGTAGATCTACAACCTGTAAATCCCCTAATTTTGGGTTAAATGTAGCTATTGATCCATGGGGTAAAAGTGAAAGATGGTGGTATAATTAGATTGCATTAGGGCTTATATGCCTAAGGCATAAGCTAGATGACCCCCGTAAGGGGTAGCTCCTCTGTGGCCAGCTTATAACGAGCACATTACTGCAGTTCTCAAAATAAATATGCCGTATTTGTTGAAATTGTCAAAATTTCATAAATCCCATGTCCAAAGTGGCAAAATTCATCAAAATTTTGGTATTTAGTTGAAATTGCGAAAATTCTATAGAATTTGGCGAAAATGACCAAATTTGAGTTATCACTGTTTATATATCTAATCCTCGCTGTAACTGAAACTTTGAGTTTGATCAAAATTTAAATCTATGGTTTGAGGTTGTTCTACTCTATTTTTGGTTTTGTCCCCATACCACCCCAAAGGAGACCAATCTGTGTAGCAGTAGAACAAAAAAAACTGTGGGTTGCGACTTGTGTTGTGACCCCCTATGTTTGTTGACTAGCTCCACCCCTAGTTACAGGTGAATATTTGGTGTTATTTGCAGTCTATTTGGTGGTAATAATAGTAGTAACCGTTTCCAAATCAAAAGATACAAATCAAATTATAGAAAAAATCAGTTGTATGGACAAGGTGTATCAAGGAGCATATTACTCAGAAAGAAGTCTTTCTAAATTAACATAAAAATGGACCTTCCTTCTACACAGGCCGTGATCCATGGAAATTTCAAGTTTGACAATTGATACACTTCAAAGCAGAGGCAACTAAACACCCCAGTACAAGACTAAGACAACTCTTGGTGTTCTGTTGTTATAACTCCTTTTAAACCTGGTTTGAATGCATTTGAGTTTTAGAGATAAAGAGTGAATTCCATTACTCACCATGCGATCCATCAGTGTGTCACTTAAATCAGCCCCTGCACCGTGTAAAAGCAGTACACGTTATATGACCGAAAAGCGACATAAAATAAGAACAAGGATTGCTAGCATTTATGCAAGTAAATTAATTAGCTTCAGAAATTAGGACGTAAGATGGAAAGCCAATGTAAGCTAAATGTGATTATATATTTGATAAATTCTACAAAGCAAAGCAATGCCCCTACCGGTTTCTAAACCATGTTTCGTTTTCTAAGCAGGGAATATGTATGCCAGCAACTCCTGACATTAACGCTTACAAAACATATAAACGGTGGACGGGGCTCGACAACAAATGACAAGTTCATATTTATGCTAAGTAAAAAAAAAAAAAGTATCCCAACCAAATCCACGTCAGATGACATAATGGGACATCACAAACAAGCAATAGTCAAACAACCTGTGAAGTTTGCCTCATAAAATAAGAACAAGGATTGCTAGCATCTATGCAAGTAAATTAATTAGCTTCAGAAATTAGGACGTAAGATGGAAAGCCAATGTAAGCTAAATGTGATTATATATTTGATAAATTCTACAAAGCAAAGCAATGCCCCTACCGGTTTCTAAACCATGTTTCGTTTTCTAAGCAGGGAATATGTATGCCAGCAACTCCTGACATTAACGCTTACAAAACATATAAACGGTGGACGGGGCTCGACAACAAATGACAAGTTCATATTTATGCTAAGTAAAAAAAAAAAAAGTATCCCAACCAAATCCACGTCAGATGACATAATGGGACATCACAAACAAGCAATAGTCAAACAACCTGTGAAGTTTGCCTTATAGGCGACTGCCTTCTCAAGGTAAGCACCATTGAAGGTTGAACCACTGAAATTAGACTCGCGCATGTCTGCAGAGGTAAAGTTAGCCCGTCTGCAAGGTCAAAGAGGCAATGAGTTACTCTTCTGCTAGGCATAGTAGCGATCATCTGGGATGGCTGGAAAACGGATAGGGCTGAATCGAACCTGAAGTTTTCGTTAATATAAACTGCCTTCCTGCAGATACAGAAACACCAATGACAAGCAACAGAATTGTAGTTAAAGAAACGGTTGTGATGAAGACAGAAAAACTTAGAAAGGCTTTACATTCGAGACTAGAACAAAGCAATTTGCAGAAGTATAACAGTAGTAGTAGTCCATACTTAAGGTCAGCGGACCCGAACTGCGCGGCAGATCCAATCCCAAACTCGCCCCTGACATCCGCTTCGTACTTGTTTAGATCAGCACCAGCAGGGAGCGGCCCCGCGAGTCCTCCGAATCCGATGACGACAGCAGCAAGTGCAGCCGACGCGGACACCCGCCAGCTGCGCCCAGAAAGCGTTCCCTCCTCGGCCTGTTCCCTGACGGAGGGTCCGGGCTCCCCAGAGGACTGGCGAAGCGCGGCGCAGTGTAGCGGCAGACACCGGCGGGCATTTCGCCTCGGCGAAAGCAAACTGGCTGTGCCAGTGGAAAGAGAAGGAGCGCATGCCGCGGCGAATGACATGGCCGGGGTCGGGAGATAGAGGAAGCTGCTTCAATAGCAGTCCAGGTGGCGTGTCCGACGCTGAATTTTGTACTTTGGAAGCAGAACAAAGGTGAGTCGGAGAGAACGAACGTATCTTGTGGCTTTTGAAGCGTCCACGAGGACGAGGACTAAATTCCTTCGCACCAAATCCTCCAAAATATCCTTAGAACCTAATCCACTGTCAGCGCGCCTTTGTTAACATTCGTTTAAGATTCACGGGGAACAAAAGTTTATCATTGTAAAACATATAGATATTTTATAAAAATATCTTTACCTATAGATCTAAAATTAAACTTATAAGTTGTAGAAGACAGTAGCATGAGGTTCATACTTGTGACATGTAAAAGCGGTCGCATTTTCATCAAGTACTCTAAAAGTATCAAAAGTAAAAGGTTAAAAATAATGAAGATTTGTCATACAAGTTACAACTTGCAAAATGCTTTTGTACTTTTGCAGCGGCATCGCCAGCTGTAGGTCTACTTTAAAGTTATTTGAGGAACATCTGACATAGGAAAGACTCCAATAAGGTCAACACATGTGTATTTTTTCATCTGTCCAATCGAATAGTAAGATGGCAGTAGGATGTTGGGAGTGGGTACTATCAGTTCGCGCGCTAAGAAAGGCCACAGGAGCCTCTTTTAGGGCTTCTAATCCAACTCTAGAGGCAAGTTTCATAAAGAATATCACAAATTAAGCCATGTCAAAACGTATATCCATGTCTTGTGCGATAATGAACGGTATGGTCATTAAAGGCATTAAGGTATGTAGTGTTGTAAAGTGGGCAAGATTCATTGATTAGGTACAAGGAAATCATGAGTCGATAACGAAGGATAGCTTGATACTCAATAGATGACATGAAAAACCAAGACCATCAATAAGAACGACAAGTAGGAAGCCTTGTGCATGGTCGGGTTGGAGAGAGACATGATAGTTAATTGTCGTTGAGAGAGGCCACCTGTAGTTGATTGTCGGATGACAGTTTTGTACTAAGCGTCTGTCAAAATAAACTACGTCTTTTGAGTGACAAAAGGCGTACATGATAACTAGGACCAGCAAAAGCTAGAAAGAGCTTACAGATGGCGATGTGTGTAGTAACAATAGGAAACACAAGTGATCTTGGAGGATGTGATCATGGAGTTCATGGGTGTGGATCCAATAGGAAATATAAGTGAATTTGATGACATCATGTGAAGATTCGACGTTCAACCATCCAAGATGCATAAGAAGCATGGACAAGAGCCACTGTAGATCGCAAATTTTTGGGTCATCGCCAACCACAATATGTGCTAGATATTGAAAAAATGCACAATAACACGTAGACTCAACACACCATTTAGAAAAGATATCTAAAATTGCAAGTCTGAGTCTAGGTTACATAGTAGAAACCACTAAGTTTATCCTTCTAGAGATATAAATAAACAAAAAATAGAGTAAAGACATATGAGTTTGTGGGGGAGGCACCCTAGACAAACTTTAGAGACAAATATACTATAATTGGAAATTGGGTAATGGACATTGATAGCCATGAAGGATCCATTTCCATCGATCTTCAATTCGTTCTTCAAGAATTGTCTCCAGTGAATATATGTTGTGACAAATATTGCCATCCCTGAATGTATCATTTGTGTAGCCTTAGCTTCTCTAATGAGCGTTTCAATGTTTGAATCAATGCCTGAATCTAGAGGTGAGGAAACTTTGGTTAAAACCAATTTGGTTAGACGAATTTGGTTAATTTGGTTCAAAAAATGGTTAATTTGGTCATTCGATTAATGGTTCAGTTAATAGAAAAAATAATATGGTTAGTCGATTAACCAAATACATTATTCATGTATTACATAGGCCCAATAAGTAGCATGCTCAATTGTCCAAAATTCCAATGAGTCGGTCAGCCCATGCCCATTCTATTCTATTCCAGTAGGGGTCTCTGGTTCACAAGTTGTAGCACTTCAGTCGACCCGTGTAGGCGTTAGTACTCCTAGGTCCTGGCTCCCTGAGTTCCTGTCTATCGTGATTCTGATGGCACAGCTAGGGGTGAACATTTTGTCAATTCGGTAGATTAGGTTAATTCAGTTCGGTTAAATGGTTAGTTTGTATTTGAGATTTTAACCATTAATCTAAACACATTAGTGTAGATTAATTCAATTAATAGTTAATCAGTTAAAGGTTGATTTGATTGGTTAATTTGGTTAACCAAATAATACTCTTATAATAGTATTGTATGAAATTATTCATAAAATTTTGAACAATTACTATACTATAATGTATTGCATATAGATTTAGAGGTACTTAGTTAATTAAAACATGATAAGTACGTAAATGTTTGAGAGGTTTTATTAAATAAAAGTACAACCGTGTAGGTTCATATATACGTGTAGAATATTTTTTTAATAAATATATATTAGTTGTTCAGTTAATTTGGTTAACCAAATAGAAAATATTTTTAACCGTCAAATTAACCATTTAACAATTAATTGAACTAAATTAACCAAATTAATCAAATTGTTCAAAATAAATTAACCATATTCTGCTCATCCCTAGGCATGGCATCTCTGCCCCCAAACTGCAAGCAACAAAACCTAACTATGCCACGCCCAGGACACCTTGATCATCAGAGGTGCTCCCAGTTAGCTCCTCCATCACCACCGACCGCTGCACAGACCACAACTACAAGCTTCATCATCGTCGGTCCCCTCTCCTTTGTCACTAGTGGCCGCCACAGACGCCATATCTCTGAGGTTTTGTAGGCGCTTCTATTCTTTGTCACTTCCGGCTCATGTGGCTCCTTCACGTTGAGGAAATTGCACTATCTCCTTAGTTAAATGTTCTATTTTCCTGGCAATTGTTGTTGGTTTATTGTCTATCTTACAATCTTCTTGGTCATTTCTACTGCCTTATTGTCCATATTGTCGTCTTCTTGTCTACTAGCCATTAGTTGTTGTGAGCTGCATTTGAATAGGGGATTGTCTTCAATTAGACTGTCGGTGGTTGAATACAACATCCAATTATTCCAGTGGACCACTTGTCTTACTTTGTAACTGTTTGAACCATTATTTTGGATATCTAACACGCAAGCTCCTCATTCAATTTTTTTGTTGAACTTGGGACATCCATAAGCTCTAGGTAACTCAATCCTTAGTAATTCCATTCTTTTTGTACATATTTGTGCATGACATTGTATGCATTTTGCCTCTATAAAGTGTAATGTGAAATATACATTTAAACATAGTTCAAAAAAGATGTTTACATGTGTATATTATCTATTTGCCTCATGTATTTAGATGTTTGCATTTGTCATAATTGAAAGGGTGTCTCATTCACATCATTGACTTAGTTTCTTCCACCACAACTTCATCAACATCAAATACAACACCTTGTAAGGTATATATTGCACATTGTTGTATAATTGAGAGACCAATTGTCTATTTTTAAATGCAAAGACCTAACATCATGCACATCATTTTTAGATGATAACCACATAAGTTGATGTTAATTCTAGTTTGGAAAGTGAACAACCTAGGGTTGAACAAACACAAAGAGCTGAAAATCAAGAAGTAGTTGTATAGACCTTGGACCATCTAGTAGCAAAAGAAAGAATATGAAACTTAGGTCACAAGCATGGGACATTTACAAAGTTTGCCAATGAAGAACGTGAAAAAAAGAGCAAATGCAATTATTGTTGTAGAGAATTTGGTTCCCATAGTAAACAGAATGGCACATCATCACTTAATTACCACAAAAAACATAGTAAAATGGCCCCTCCTAGTGACACAAGCATACATCAAGAGCTTTCTTTTTAATCTAGAGGTCAAGATGAAGAGGCAATGCTCTTCAATTGGAAATTTGATCAAGAAGTTTCTAGGAAGGCTCTTTGTCTCATGATAGTTAGGAATGAACTTTCATTTAAGTTCATTGAGGTAATTGGGTTGAAGAATTTTGTATCCTCCCTTTGCCCTATGTTTCACTTTCCTTCTAGATGGACTATTGCTAGGGACTGTTTTAATATATATCTTGATGAAAAGGCTAAGCTTAAATCATTCATGGAAAGCACTTGACAAAGGTTTTGTTTAACTACTGACACATGGACCTATTTGCAAAAAGTTAACTACATGGTTCTAACTGCACATTGGATAGATTCAAAGTGGAACTTACAAAAGAGAGCATTCAATTTTTGTCCAGTTTCCAATCATAAAGGTGAAGCAATAAGAAAAATGATTGAGAAATGATTGCTATGGTAGGGTATTGATAAAAAAAATCTGTGACAGCGGACAATATTAGTTGTAATGAAGTTGTCATTAGTTACTTGAAAAGAATATTGATTAACTAGGGCAATTGTGTTTGACAAGGAAAATAGCTACACATGTATTTCATTTCTCATATTATTAATTTAATTATTTTGGATTGTTTGAAAGAAATTGGTGAATCTCTAGACTGTGTGCTTGCTTCTATTAAATATGTTAGACAATTTTTTGCTAGGTTGCAAAAGTTCAAATAATGTGTTAAAGTTGAGAAAATTCAAAGAAAAACCTTGTTTCCCTTAGATGTTCCCACAAGGTGGAACTTGTAACACCCCACTTGTATTATTATTCACAACAGAGTGCGGAAGCATATAATTCACATTTACTTTCCAAGGAGGATGTCACAACCATGATATTCATTGCACAAAATAGATTTTAAATAAACCATCACATGATAATGATCATAATTTCTCATTCTCAAATCTTAAAAAAATTTACATGTACATAATCTTAGAAAAGGAAAAAGGATCTATAAACTAGGTACAGTTGGCACCCCACTGATGCTTTTCTCCTTGACAGTCCTTGAGCTGGGATTTCCACCTCAGATGGCATTCCCTCCTTAGCTAGATTCCAACTTGTGGGCATCACACCCCCAACCATGCAATAAAATAAGCAGTGAGTGGAATTGAATATATTATATTTTAACTAAAACTTGAAAACTGAAAATAAGCATTTAACATTGAACATTGAAAAAATGCAATTTCTTTTAGGTCAATTTCTTTTATCTTAACCTATATAAGTGTCCTCGGGTTGCACATATGTGCCTCTTCTCTAATGCACCGAAGTGCCCCTTAGGTTGCACCAAGGTGCCTCTTCTCTTATGCACCAAAATACCTCTTATCTTATGCACTGAAGTGCCTCTTCTCTTATGAGGAACTTATATAGGTTTTACTTTTAACATTTTCTTTCTCTTAAATCTCTTGAAATTACTTTGGACTTTATTTGTAACTTTATCATTAAGATTCATGAAGGTGATACCATATATGACATACAAATCAATTCATCATAATTTTACTGATTTTAACAATTTGGAACAGTAAATAACGTAAATGTAACATTCATTGCAAATTTCATATATGCATACATAAGCCAAACAATTTAAGTTCAATTTGCATGGACAACTTACCTTTTCACTTGGAGAGTATCTTCTCTCTTTTCTAGGTTGAGTAAGCCCTAAACATGCTCTTGGGGGTTTGGTAACTCTAATCTCCCTATTTACAACATGTTTCACATTAATATACATTTTATTCACCAAATTATACCCTAATTTCCATTTCTCATAAAACCAATGTTTGGTGATTTAGAAACAGACTCTAAAACCTCAATATTCAGATTCCTCTTGAAAAACCATTTCTAAAACATATTTTTGCTCATTTTTCTGAGCATCCTATGATTTACTATGAATATTTAAAAATAGACCAATGACAAAACAAGAAAAAGCCACGTGTATATATCCAAACCCA
Organism: Alisma plantago-aquatica; assembly: GCA_963693085.1. Taxonomy (NCBI): domain Eukaryota; kingdom Viridiplantae; phylum Streptophyta; class Magnoliopsida; order Alismatales; family Alismataceae; genus Alisma; species Alisma plantago-aquatica. Next base: position 1,136,227,256 of record OY856413.1, on the reverse strand, counting down.
GTGGGCCGGTTCTGAGTTGGACCAATAAGGGTCGAAAGGCTCGCCACTAAGGACCCACAATCAAAGTAGGAAGGGTGGACAAAATCCCTTAAATGCCCTTGTCCCAAACATTAGTCGATTAAGTATGTGGAGGCAATATGGTCTTTTGACCTAATTATCAAATTCATGAAGAAAAGAAATGGGAAAGGAAATACCACTATTTCCCTTGAAACATTGACAAAGTGATTGAAATTGCGGGGTTTCCATGGTCATTCTAGGATCTAGCTTGTTCCCAGGATCCATGGCGTGAGGTGCCTATTCTGGAGCTCCAAGTACTGGTGCTAGCAGCCGGAGGACAACCACTCATGGGGGATGGTAGTCTCCTTTGACTTCCCTGAGTCAAGCCGAAGACATCGAGCTAAAGCTAAGTCTTCAGGGCGTCGAGAAGTGCTTGGCTCCCTAACGCTCTCGAGGTTGGTTATTGTTGGGGACAACAAAGCCTCAAACTGAAGGAACCCCAAAAATCAACCAAGTGAGAGACCTTGTTGGAGTCCGTCAAAGTCAGAGGGGCATGCATAAGGCAGCGTGTCTTGGCATCGTGATGCACACCGACAAAGTAGTGAGAAATAGGGGAACCACACTCAGAGTCAGCCAGGAGGAACTAGAGTGAAGAAACATGAACCAAGGATGAAGAAAGATCTGTCAAGTTCAAGCAAAGCAACCAGATTGGTTTATGTGTCCTTAGAGGCACAGAAATGCCATGACGCCTAGCACAGATGAAGACCTTGCAGAGGTCTATAGGGAACATCATTTGGGGGCATGGCAAACCAAAATGATAAAGGAAATAGAAAGATCAGAGTTCAGAGATGCTTACTGCGAACCTGATTGAATCGGGATGGTCAAAGCAGTGTGCACTGACCCGCCGTCACCGAAGAAGGAGAAGGGGTAGGGGTAGGTCAATGGGCTCGACATGAGAGGAGCACCAATTGGTGGTGGAGGAGGTGTGTGCAGGGCCTAGTCATTCTCCTAAAACCCTAGGGTGAGGAGGAGAGAAAGTGTGGCGGTGGCTGTGTAAAATGACAGAGAGGGGAAGTGACACCCTAAGAGGCATTTCCTTAAATGGGCACAAGAGGGGGAGTTTTAGGGATTGGTGGATGTGGAAGGATAAGGTGAATTCATGAGAGAAGAAATCATGAGGAGAGAGTGAGTAATGAGAGAGAAATCAGTCAGGGAACAAAATGTTGGGTCGGCGCCCCTCTTGCCTAAAATGGCAGGAGGTAGGGATGACACCCACACTGCTGGATCAAAAATCAAAGGTGCGTGCAAATAAGGAAAATAATATGTAATGTGTGACATGGATATAAATCCCAGAATTATAGGGAATCAAAAACATTAAATGTGAATCTTATTAAACTTTATACAAATCTTTCCTATTATAATTGAAGGGTCAAATAAACCCCAAATGAGTCCAAATTTGGATCATTGGCTAATTAGATAGTCTAGAATATTCCTAACCAATTAGATTTAGGATTCTTGTATGTTTAGTCTATGATTTATATTTTTGTCACTTGTCTAAACTTAAATGCATAACTAAATTCAATAATTCAGTGGAAACTTTCCTTTGTGGCTTTTTACTCCAAAATTCGAGATAAACAATATTTGTCTCTTTTAAAGTCATGTCACATATATTCCTTGCCCTTTTTAGGTACTTTCTTTGAAGGAGAGAGAAAATAAGAAGTAATAGTACTTCCCTCCTATATATAGATATAAACAAAGGGAAAGTGACTTAAGGTTGCCCAAAATATTATATTTCTTTATATTTTCGAAATTAATGAATAAGAGACATCTCATAATTCCTTTTTGACAAATCTAAGAGAAGGAGAGAGAAAGGTGAAGATTAATGACTTTATTAAGGCTATAAAGGTAAAGGACACTTATTGCCCAATAATACGAATTTCAAATTCCTTACCTTTTTCTCTCTCTTTCATTTCTTTTAAACTTCTTTGATAAATAGAAAAGGGAAAACCACATTACCATTTTCATTTAAATAATTGCAACACATCTAAATAAAAAGGAAAAAGTTATTTTGAGTCCTTTTCCTATTTTTCTTTGCATTGTGATCCTAGAAGTAATACTATTTTGATCTATTTGCATTAAGGCCTTTAACAAATTTTCATGCAAGGAAAACTAACTAAAAAGTTTTAAATTACTCGTGAAAATTAGGGATGTTACATTTCTACCCACCTTAATAAAATTTCATCCTCGAAATTTTGTTAAAATACCCACCTTAGAAATTTCCATACATGTGCAAAACTTTAAACATACTAATATTATCATGGGAATCAATAGTTTCAAGCATTTCCACCCAATAAAAGTTTGAAAAGAAAAGGCATTACACTCCTAGACTTCTACTTAGTCTTTTCATCATCACTATCTACCATAGTGAAGATTCTAGCCTGCCTCTTCTCCTTAGGTGCTTGATTGACATCATATTCCTTCTTTTGAACCTTAGGGCAGTTAGGTCTTATGTGGCCTATTTCACCACATGCATAGAAAACACATGTTCCAAACCTGCATTCACCTAGGTGATACTTGGAACACTTTGCACACTCGGTCTTTGCATTCTGGTTTGCAACATTTTTAACTGGAGCCTTCTGCTTCTTGTCATTGTGATGCTTGGAGTTGTGGTTGTTGTGGTGGCTCTCCTTCCTCCATGCTCTTTCTGGATGATCTTCTAGCTCTAGGGTGGCATCTAAGGCACCTTGAAGGGTACGGTTCCCACATCCTGACAACGCAAAACTAAGGTCTGGCTTGAGACCTCTAATGAACTTCTTTGTCTTATGACGTTCATCATAGTCGTAGTCATACTTTTGTAGTATCTTGAACTTCATTGCATATTGGGTGACTGTCATGTCACCACATTGACGTATGTTGCAAAATTCTTCCTCCTTCTTCTCGATCATGGCCTCATATATGTAGTGGTCTTTAAAGGCCTCAGAAAATTCCTCCCATGTGAGTAAAGGAGCATCAGCTTCACGAGAACCTAGCAGGTTCTCCCACCAAGTCCTAGCAACACCCTTCAGCATATATGTCCCAAAGAAAACCTTGGATTGGTTGGGATAGTCCAGCTCACGGAAGCAGTGTTCCATGTGCTACAACCAACTCTCAACTTTTCCTACCACATCCACCTCTTCCTCTCCAGCGAAGGAGTCAGGCTTGATCTTCAAAAAGTCGAATAGGGAAATCCCAGGGTTGACCCTAGGGTTGCCCACTTGGTCTTCTCCTCTCCCCATGGCAGTGGCTAGAGCTATAACAAGGACATCAAAGGGCACCAAGGGGGTTTCTTGACGTGGAGATTCTCGATGTTCCCCCACACTAATAGATTCATCTTCATCCCCACCCATGTCTACCTTTTCATTATCACCCTTCCTCTTAGGAGCCATCACTGTGAAAAAGACACAAACTACATGTGATTATGAGAAAAGCCTGGTGGCCAACCATATTTTGGCTCTGATACCATTATTGTAACACCCCACTTGTATTATTATTCACATCAGAGTGCGGAAGCATAAAATTCACATTTACTTTCCAAGGGGGATGTCACAACCATGATATTCATTGCACAAAATAGAGTTTAAATAAACCATCATAGTATAATAATCACAATTTATCATTCTCAAATCTTAACAAATTTTACATGCACATAATCTTTTAAGGAAAAAATATCTATAAAGTAGGTATGATTGGCACCCCACCGATGCTTTTCTCCTTGACGGTCTTTGAGCTAGGATTTCCACCTCATATGACCTTCCCTCCTTAGCTAGCTTCCAACCTGTGGGAATCACGCCCCCAACCATGCAATAAAACAAGCGGTAAGTGGAATTGAACATATTATATTTTAACTAAAACTTGAAAACTGGAGATAAGCATTTAACATTGAACATTGAAAATACATGCAATTTCTTTTAGGTCAATTTCTTTTATCTTAACCTATATAAGTGTCCTCGGGTTGCACATATGTGCCTCTTCTCTTATGCACCAAAATGCCCCTTAGGTTGCACCGAGGTGCCTCTTCTCTTATGCACTGAAGTGCCTCTTCTCTCATGAGGAACTTATATAAGTTTTACTTTTAACATTTTCTTTCTCTTAAATGTCTTGACATTACTTTGGACTTTATTTATAACTTTATCATTAAGATTCATGAAGGTGATACCATATATGACATACAAATCAATTCATCGTAATTTCATTGACTTTAACAATTTGGAATAGTAAATAACATATATGTAACATTCATTGCAAATTTCATATATGCATACATAAGCCAAACAATTTAACTATGTTCAATTTGCATGGACCACTTACCTTTTCACTTGAAGAGTATCTTCTCTCTCTTCCTAGGTTGAGTAAGCCCTAAACATACTCTTGGGGGTTTGGTAACTCTAATCACCCTATTTACAACATGTTTCACATTAATATACATTTTATTCACCAAATTAAACCCTAATTTTCATTTCTCATAAAACCAATGTTTGGCGATTTAGAAGCAAACTCTAAAACCTCAATATTTTGATTCCTCTCAAAAAACTATTTCCAAAACATATTTTTTCTCATTTTTCTAAGCATCCTACAATTGACTACGAATATTTAAAAACAAATCAATGTCAAATCAAGAAAAAGCCACATGTATATATCCAAACCCAGTGGGCCGGTTCTGAGTTGGACCAATAAGGGTCAGCCAACTAGTGAGAAGGCTTACCACTAAGGACCTGCGGTCAAAGCAGGAAGGGTAGACAAATCCCTTAAATGCCCTTGTCCCAAACATTAGTCAATTAAGTATGTGGGGGCAATCTAGTCTTCTGACCTAATTATCAAATTTGCAAAGAAAAGAAATGGGAATGGAAATACCACCACTGCCCTTGAAAAATTGACAAAGCAATTGAAATTGTGGGGTTTCCATGGTCATTCTAGGACATGGCTTGTTCCCGGTATCCATTGTGTGAGGCGCCTGCTCTGGAGCTCCAAGCACTGGTGCTAGCAGCCGAAGGACAACCATTCATGGGGGACGATGGTCTCCTTCAACTTCCCTGAGTCAAGCCAAAGACATCGAGGTAAAATCTTAGGATTCAGGATTTCGGGAAGTCCTTGGCTCCCCAGCAGTCTCGTGGCTGGTTACTGATGGGGACAACAAAGCCTCAAACTGAAGGAACCAAAAAAAAAATCAACCAAGCGAGAGACCTTGTTGGAGTCCGTCAAAGTTAGAGGGGCATGCACAAGGCATGTGTGTCTTAGCACTGTGATGCACACCAACAAAGTAATGAGAAATAGGGGAACCACACCTAGAGTCATACAGGAGTAACCAGAGTGAAGAATCGTCAATCGAGGATGGGGAAAGATCTGTTGAGTTCAAGCAAAGCAACCAGATTGGTTTCCGTGGCCGTGGAGGCACAGAAACGCCATGATGCCTAGCATCAGAGAAGACCTTGCGGAGGTCTATAGGGTACAATGTTTGGGGTATGACAAGCCAAAACAATAAAGGAAACATAAAGACCAGAGTTTAGAGATGCTTACCGCGAACCCGATTGAATTGGGATGATCAGAGTAGCGTGCACTGACCCGCCGTCGCTGGAGAAGGAGAAGAGGTAGGTCTATGGGATCAACATGAGAGGAGCACCAATTAGTGGTGGAGGAGGTCTGTGCAAGGCCTAGTCATTCTCTTGAAACCCTAAGGTGAGGAGGAGAGGGAGTGTGGCGGCGGCTGTGTAAAACGGTGGAGAGGGGAAGCGACGCCCTAAGAGGCGTTTCCTTAAATGGGCACGAGAGGGGGGGTTATAGGGATTGGTGGATGTGGAAGTATGAGGTGAATTTGGGAGAGAAGAAATCATGAGGAGAGAGTGAGTAATGAGAGAGAAAACAGTCAGGAACAAAATGTTGGATTGGAGCCCCTCTTGCCTAAAATGGCAGGAGGTAGGGAATGACACCCACACCGTTGGATCAAAAATTCAATGGTCACAAAGGTGCGCACAAATAATGAAAATAATAGGTAACGTGTGACAGGGATATAAATCCCGAAACTATAGGGAATCAAAAACATTAAATGCAAATCTTATTAAACTTTATACAAATCTTTCCTTTTGTAATTGGAAGGTCAAATAAACTCCAAATGAGTCCAAATTTGGACCAATGTCTAGTTGTATGGTCTAGAGTACTCCTAGACAATTCGATTTAGGTTTCTTGCACTTTTAGTCTATGATTTCTATTTTTTCACTTATCTTAACTTAAATGCATAACAAAATTCAATAATTAAGAGGAAACTTTCCTTTGTGTCTTTTTACTCCAAAATTCGAGATAAACAATATTTGTCTCTTTTAAAGTCATGTCACATATATTCCTTGCCCTTTTTAAGTACTTTCTTTGAAGGAGAGATAAAATAAGAGGTAATAACACTTCCCTTCTATATATAGATATAAAGAAAGGGAAAGTAACTTAAGGTTGCCCAAATAATTATATTTCCTTATATTTTTGAAATTGATGAACAAGAGACATCTCATAATTCCTTTTCGACAAATCTAAGAGAAGGAGAGATAAAGGTGAAGATTAATGACTTTATTTTTAAGGCAATAAAATAAAAGGACACTTATTGCCCAAGTATTATGAATTTTAAATTCCTTGCCTTTTTCTCTTTCATTTCTTTTAAACTTCTTTCATAAAAACAAAAGGGAAAACCACATTACTATTTTCACTTAAATAATTGTAACACATCTAAATAAAAAGGGAAAAGTTATTTTGAGTCCTTTTCCTATTTTTCTTTACATTGTGATCCTAGAAGTAACACTATTTTGATTTATTTGCATTAAGGCCCTTAACAAATTTTCATGTAAGGAAAACTACATAAAAAGTTTTAAATTACTCATGAAAGTTAGGGATGTTACATAACTCCTCCTTTCTTATGTTATATGTTGCTCAAAATGGAAAAGATTTTGTTAGGTTTGATTCTCAAGATCCTAACTAGCAAAATGATCTTGAGAGTCAAGATGGAGTTCCTATAGAAGTTGATTGGGAGAATGCAAGATGATTCAGTAGCATGCTGTCATATTTTTATGCATTTACTGTACATGTTTCTGGTACCTCTTATGTGACAAGTAATTCATTCTTTGATGAGATAACTGAATTGGAATCCATCTTACAAGAATGGAAATATGGTAAGGACTTTGATTTGAGCTTGATGGCTGAAAAGATGAAGGACAAATATGATAAATATTGGGGCACTTTTAATAAACTGAATATGTTGATAAACCTTGTTGTTCTAGTTGATCCTAGCCACAAAATGGAATATTTGGTCTTTGTTTTGAAGCAAACCCATAGTGAAAAAGGAGTGTGTAGTCTTGGTAAATAAGGTTATAAAGATGATACATGGCATGTATAATGAATATAAATATATGCATGGGTCTCTCTATGGACATTTTACAAGAAAAGGCCAAGATTCAGTTGTTGATTCTAGTGTTTCCCAAAAGCATGAAATAAGTAGATAATGGAGTATAAGAAGTATAAAAGTTGGGAGTGGGAGTGAAACAAAATCAGAGTTACACAAATATTTGCAATAAAATAATGATTTGGATAAGTCACCTTTTGTGTAAGACCCCTAACCTGTGTTTTGGGTTATCCCTATTTGTTTTACCCAATTAAGTGCTTATTTCCTTGCTCTATTCCTTTGGGATGTTCCTAGAGCTTTTGGAGAGCTTAAGTCTCCAGTTTGAGTTTGTTTGGATGATTTTTATGCTTTATGTGCTTATTTTGGGTCAAATTTCAATTTACCCATTTGAGAGGGTTATATTGCAATTTGCCACACCTTGTGCGTACCTTCTCTTTATTAGCTTCATGAGAGAGAGTTTGATGCTTTGTGGTGCTTTAAATGAGCCTTGGATGAGTGGTGACACCCTTAGAGGTGATTAGGGTTTCTAGGATTTTGATGTGTCTCAACCATGTGTGCATGGTTGTGTGTAGTGACCCTTGTCTCGACCATGAGGATGTTCCTTGTGAGTGTCTCAACTGAGACACCTTATCTAGATGTTTTTGTCTCGATCATGATGGTTCTGGAGTGATTTGATCAAGACAGTTATCCTTTTGTGAAGTGTCTCGACCTTGGTGGTCTTTTGTCTCAACCATGATGTGTGTGATGCTCTTTGTCTCGACCCCTTGGTGTGTCTCGACCGAGACCAATGTGATGGGGGCCTAAGTGGTCGAGACCCAACATTGGTTGTATCACCATCTTGTGAATGCATGGTTTAGGTGGTTGCATGTGTGTTTCTTGGGAAGACAAGTGTCCCTTTGGCACCTTTAGGTGGTGACACCTCATCTCCACCCTCCTTCTCTCCTCCTCAAGTATATAAACCCTTTTCTCTCCATACAAGTGAACCTTTCAGCCTTCCTACTTCCTCCATCTCTTTTTTTCATCCTTGGAAGCTTGGTGGACCAAGGAGAGCTGATCCTTGGAGCTTTGGTAATCGAGATCCCTTACATGTGGTGACTTTTGGTCATCTTCAACCTTGGTAAGTGTTTGCCTTTATTTGGTGACATATTCCTTTGATCTACTACCCATATCCTTATCTTTTCTCATCCATAGACCATGTATCATCCATGGTGGTCGTTTTGGAGGGAACATCCTCATCATAAGGGTCATAGGCCATGTTTTGATAAGGTGATACCCAAATGAGAGGAAGTTTCTTCTGTCTTTCTCCCTTCTTCTTTTGGTTCGGCCTAAGGTTTCTTACCCTCTTTTCTTGATCTATCTTTGACCTTGGTGTCTTCTTCTACTTCAGGTAATATTGTGGTCAAAAGTGGAGCCTTTTGTGGAGCATAATCATCATACTTGGTGATCGTGTGCTTGGATCTTGTGATCCTTGGAGTTAATCCTCCTTAAGGTGAGTTATATAGCTATCTACCCTCTCTATTATTACACTTTTCATTACATGCATGTTGTTGTTTCTTTCTCTAAAACATGCCCTTAACATATTAGTAGATAATGAAAAAACCACTAGAGGGGGGTGAATAGGGTTTTAAACTAATTTAACAATAATTTAACTCAAACAACCACAAATGAGAAATCAAGAAGGAGACAAGGGGTTTAGAGTGATTCCAACCTTAGCAAATACTAAGGTTGTCAGTCCACTACCCGGTTGCTTACCCAACCGGGATTTTGAAAGTATCAATTTTATTACCTTCACAAGGAATTACATAAAATACAATACTTTCTTACACCCCTTGAACAACCTTCACTTGAAGTAGATGCACCAACCCGAGGTATCCTTCTTGAAGTAACTCCAAGCTCCCCCTTGAAGTAGCCTTCCTCTTTAGAAGTAACCTCCCGTTGCACCAGCCTTCTTGAAGTAGCTCAAGGTCCCCTTCTTCACCAAGAAGATCTCCAACCTCTCCAATCCACAACCTCCAACCTAGGAGTAGCAAGGAGAGTACAAACAATAATAGTGAACAAGAAAGGAAAAAGGAAATTACAACTTATCCTTTGAAGCACAAGGCTTGATTTGCCTAGATCAAGCGTGTAGATCTCCTAACCAATGTGTATGGAATTGTGATTGTTGTGGATAGGAGATGCTAGCCTATAGGACACAAAATTTGAGCTGAGAGAAGAAGTAGCCATTTGTCAATATGCTCAATTTCTCACAAACAGATTGCTCAATGTAAGTGTATGCTCAAAGATCGCTCAAGTGTAAAAACAAGTAAGTTTAGGTGTCCTAAGGCATGTCCTATTTATAGGAATGTCCTACAAGCGCTTAAGGACGTTCTAGACACTTTCTAGGGGTTTCTAAGTGCTTAACTAGCCGTTAGGTATAAGTTAGTTGCTTTAATAATGGCTAGTTAATTAATTATGCAGTTGCTGTCAGAGTCCATCTCGGTCGAGAAATGGTCGACCGAGACACCTACTCGGTCGAAGTTTTGTCGACCAACAGGCTCTCTGGATCAAGTGTTTTGCAACGTTTATCTCCAACTGCCAACTACCTTGTCAGCTGTGTCTAACAGCTACTTGGGTCTTTCTCGATCGAGAAGTTTGTCGACCGAGAGTGTCTCGGTCGAGGATTTTGTCGACCGAGATAGACCCTGTTTCAATGTTTCAAACAAAGACATTAAGTGTGTGTATGAGTGTGCATATGTGATACTATTGAAGGAGATGACCTATCTAAATGTGGTGTTTAGCTAGGGAAGATCTAACGCTTGATTTACATGAAGTCTAAGTACTTGTACATTATATATTTGTACAAGTTTACAATTTATTACATTTCATGACATTTACAATCATTCAAGCATATAGATTCCCTAGTGCTTTTTCATTCACCTTATTCCTGCAACACTCAAGTAGCACGTTAGATCAACAAGAATGAAATGTTTGTCATTATCAAAACAAAGGGATTTACAGATGTCCATTTAGCCAACAATCTCCCCCTTTTTGAAGATGACAAACATTTCCTAAATATAAAATAAGAAAATATAAAACATTTGAATTTCATACCTGAAGATTACCTTTGTAAATTTCTTCTCTTGTTTATAAAATGTGTGCTTATTATTCCCCATGAAGTATGGAACATGAAATCCAATTCTTTAGGGAATATAACAACTTTCAATGTAAAGCCAAGAGTTTTTTTATGAAACTCATTGATTGAGTTTTGCATTTATATTTATTTCTCCCCCTTTGTCATTTAAAAAATATATCCGTTTTAAAAGAACTCCCCCTTAATTAGATGTCCCGTCAATTTCAAAAAAAAAGTCCATTAAAAGCCAAAATGATGCAAATAAATGACATTGTTAAGAAGAACAAATATCAAAGAAAACATCTTCCAAAGGAGTGATAAGCAGTTGCTTCCTTATTTTGTTGAATTGGTCTAGTGGAAGTGGTTTTGTAAAAATATCAGCCAATTGATCTTCCGTATCAACATGATGAAGGGAAACATGATTCTTAGAAATATGATCCCTTAAAAAGTGATGACGGATTTCAATATGTTTAGCTCGACTGTGTAAAATGGGATTGTGTGCTAAGTTTATAGCGCTTGTGTTGTCACAAAAGATAGGCGTAGATGAAAGAGTAAAACCATAATCGTTTAACACTTGTTGCATATAAAGCACTTGAGCACAACAAGATCCGGCTGCCATATATTCAGCTTCAGTTGTAGAAAGGGCAACCGTGTTTTGTTTCTTACTAAACCAAGATATTAAAGCTCTCCCTAACAAGAAACAGCCACCACTAGTACTCTTGCGATCAAGTCGACAACCAGCATAATCAGCATCAGTATAAGCTTTAAAATCCAAGGATTGTCTTTTTGGATACCATAAACCAAAACATGTAGTGCCGGCTAAGTATCGAAGAATTCGTTTAACTGCTTAAAAATGAGAGTGCATAGGTTGCGATTGAAATCGAGCACAAAGACCAACGGAAAACATGATGTCCGGTCTAGAAGCAGTTAAGTAAAGCAAACTACCAATCATGGCTCTATATAAGGAATCATCAATAGGTTCCCCATTTTCATCCTTATCAATCTTAATAGAAGTGGCCATAGGAGTAGTAGCATGTTTGCACTGATCCATCCCAAAACATTTTAAGAGTTCTTTAGTATACTTTTCTTGGCTTATAAAGATCCCTACAGGGGTTTGTTTAATTTGGAAACCAAGAAAGAAAGTTAGTTCACCCATGAGGCTCATTTCAAATTCTTTTTGCATAATGTCACTGAATTGTGTGCACAACGATTCATTAGAAGCTCCAAAAATAATGTCATCAACATATATTTGAACAACTAGAAAATCAGATGTATATGTTTTGAAAAATAAAGTAGAATCTGAATTTCCAATAGAAAAACCATTATCAAAAAGATATGTTTTGAGTCTTTCATACCAGTTCCTAGGTGCTTGTTTTAAACCATAAAGTGATTTCTTAAGTTTATAAACATAGTCACCTTTTTCTGGTATTTCAAAACCAGGTGGTTGGGCAACATATACTTCTTCTTGAATGATTCCGTTTAGAAATGCACTTTTTACATCCATTTGGTAAAGTTTTATGTTTTTATGTGCAGCAATAGCTAGTAACATTCTAATAGCTTCAAGTCTGGCTACTGGTGCATACGTTTCATCAAAATCTATTCCTTCTTGTTGATTATATCCTTGTGCTACTAATCGAGCTTTATTCCTTATTACTTCTCCTGCCTCATTTAGCTTATTCCTAAAAACCCATTTAGTTCCAATGATGGTTTTATCTTGTGGTTTAGGAACTAAATCCCATACATCTTTTTTAGTAAATTGGTTTAATTCTTGTTGCATTGCTATTATCCAATAGTCATCTTTAAGAGCTTCAGATATCTTCTTAGGTTCAATAATAGAAACAAAAGCCATGTTTGCAACATCCTTAAAGGAAGACCGAGTTTTTACTTTATCATTTGGATTTCCAATAATTAATTCTTGAGGATGATCCTTAATAAGTCTAGGTATAGGTTGTGTTTCAGCTTGGTTATTGTTTGTAGTATCTTTCTCACTATCATTTGGTATGTTTAAGTTTTCGAATTGATTAGTGAGATCAATTATTTCAAAATTTTCTGATTTGGACTCTTCATGAAAAGAGACATGAATAGATTCCTCAACTTTTCTAGAGATAGTGTTGTAGACTCTAAGTGCTTTGCTAGAGGTAGAATATCCCAAAAAGTATGCTTTATGTGATTTAGAATCAAACTTATCTCTATCATCTTTGGTATTTAAAATATAGCATGTGGATCCAAAGGTATGAAAATAGTCGACTCTAGGTTTCTTAGAATGTATTATTTCATATGGAGTTTTCTTCAAATGGGAGTGAACAGTTACTCTATTTAACACATAGCATGCGGTGTTTACAACTTCAGCCCAAAAGGTTTTGGGTGTGTTATGTTCGAGCATCATAGTTCTAGCCATTTCTTGTAATGATCGATTTTTCCTTTCAACTATGCCATTTTGTTGTGGAGTGTGTGGAGAAGAAAAATTGTGAGTGTACCCATGAGATGTGCAAAATTCTTCAAATACATGATTTTCAAATTCTCCACCATGATCACTTCTAATGGTACATATTTTGCTTTGTAATAGATTTTCAATCTTGGAACAAAATTTTATAAAAGCATGAATAGTATCATCTTTGGTTGCAAGAAATTGTACCCATGTATATCTACTATAATCATCAACAATAACAAAATAATATCTTTTGCCACCAATAGATTGTGTCCTCATGGGTTCAAATAAATCCATATGAATTAATTCTAAAGATCTATTGGTTCTAAGTACATGTTTAGGTTTAAAAGAGGTTTTTGTTTGATTTCCCAAAGTACATGGTTCACAGTTTTCAACTTGATCAAAGGATAAAGTAGGCAAACCACGAACAAGATCATATTTTACTAGTTTTTTGATAAAATGTAAACTAGCATGTCCTAGCTTTTTATGCCATAGTTGTAAAGTATTTTCATTTGCAAGCAAGCATTTTCATACTATAGATTTCATAGAGTTAGGTCTAAGAATATAACGATTTCCAACTCTTTTTCCTTCATAGACAACATTTGTAGTGTTTTCTATTAATAATTTGCAGCAGTTTTTGTTAAATAGAACATCATATCCACTGTCACATAATTGACTAACACTTATCAAATTATGGTGCAAACCATCAACGAGTAGAACATTTTTTATTTCGAGGTTTGTACCAATATTACCTATTCCAACGATTTTACCTTTACCATTGTCTCCAAAGGTGACTGTTCCACTTTTCTTTTCTTCAAAAGTTTGAAATGCATCCTTGTTCCCGGTCATATGTTTGGAACATCCACTGTCAACCACCCAATCCTGCATTAAAATGTAGGTTTTGGTACCCATGTGATGGTCTGGTTTGGTTAGAAGCATTTAATTACAGACTGAAATAAAAAATCTGACTCAGAACTTCAGTCGGTCGACAACTGTTCGACTGACATCTCTCTCGGTCGGCTAATCGTCAATCGAGAAAGTTGCTGTAGATTTAATTTGTTACAGGCGTCTGGTCGGTCGACAAAAGTTCGACCAATTTTATGTTCGGTCGACAATACTTCGACCGACTAAGTTTCTGTTTCAGTACAATATTTTAGAAAATTACCATAATGCATGAAACCTTTTATTAAGTTGAGATAAGATAATATAATTTGCAAAAATAAGCATTTGATCATATCTCAACTGTATTTTATTTGACTCTACTAAGTTTGGGGTTTTGGGACCCAAACTAAGTCGGAATCCTTGGTCTTATAAGGACATGAAAATGAATAATGTCCAAGACGTAGACAAAAATGACAAGTAATAGAATCAACTTCATTTCTTTTTCTAGGAATTGTATTCTTAGGTACAAACATAATCTGAGTCTTAGATGCTGTTTCTTCTGGGTTGGTTTTTCTTTGGAGCATATCCCAAACCTTTTCTTCCATTGAAACTAGAGGAGATTTTCAGAATGTTATCAAGGATATCTTTTCTTCTTAAATCATGTAGGTTTCTTTGTAGCTTACTAATGTCATCCATCTTCTTGTGTAAATCTTTTCTTGCTTGATCTAAATCAGATAATAGGGAGTCTCTTTCTTTTACAACATTTTCATAGTCTAGATGGTTACATAGAATTGGTTGAGTCTGAACATCATTTAGTTTAGCTAACAATTCAGTCTTTTCTTGAGAGAGAAGATCAACATTTTTTTCTAGAGTGAGTAGCTTTCTAGTGCAGTCATTTAAAGATGTTTTTAAAGACAGATTCTCAAGATCAATGTTGTTCTTTTCAGAAGAGAGATCATTTAATTTAGCATATAGCTCATCATTTGTTTTGATAACCTTCTTTAGTTTCTTCTTGACATCAACATACTTATCATGAGTTTCTTGTAGACTAGTAATTAACTCTTCTTTAGGAAGATCAAGAAGGCTTACCTCTTGAGAGTCTTCATCATCTTCTCTTTCCATTAGACATTCCACCTTTTCTTCTCCACTTTCACTTTCACTTGACTCGTCCCATGCAGCTTTATAGGCTTTTTCTCCCTTCTTCTTGTGTGAGCTTTTCTTTCCTTTCTTTGCTTTAGGACATTCATTTTTGAGATGTCCTTTCTTTCCACACTCAAAGCACTTAGGAGGGGAAGAAGAACTAGAAATTTTGTTAGACTTAAATCTTTTATATTTCTTACCATTGACGATCAAGGCTTCTTCCCCTTCTTCTTCACTTGACTCCTCACTTTCTGGTGTGATGATCTTTGAAGCTTTCAGAGCCACATCCTTCTTCTTTCCTTGTTGAAGTTCACGTTCTCTTCTTTCTTCCTCTTCTAGGGTTGCTTCATGAGCTTCTAGATTGCCAATGAGTTGCTCCATTTTCACTCGAGTGAGGTCATTAGCTTCTTCAATGGGTGTCACCTTAGGATTCTATTTAGGAGGAAGTGATCGAAGGATTTTTGATACCTGATCTTCTTCAAGAACAGTTTTTCCTAGGGCATTTAAACCATTAACAATAGAAGAGAATTTTGCAAACATTTCACTAATAGATTCATTTGGATCCATACGGAAGTGTTCAAACTTTTGTTTAAGCATACTAATCTTAGAATTCTTGACTTGAACCGTACCTTCATAAGTTATGGAAAATCTATTCCAAATGTCATAGGCTGTGTCACAGTTTGATATTCTATTAAATTCTCCTACTAAAATTGAACAATATAAAATGCTTATAGCTTTGGCATTCATTTGAGCCAACTTTACCGTATTTGCATCCCACTCTGCATATTGTGTTTGAGGAAGCTCGTATGGGGTTGACACCATCCTCCATAAGTCCCAATTGATGCCTTGGAAGTAGAATTGCATCCTTCTCTTCCAATATGTGTAGTTTGTTCCATCAAACGCTGGAGGTCTAGCAACAAGTGTCCCTTCAAGGTTAAGGTTGTTAAGCACCCCGTCACCCATTCTTCAAGCCCTTGTTAAGGTTCCTTGAAGCCTGCTCTGATACCATTTGAAAAAACCACTAGAGGGGGGTGAATAGGGTTTTAAACTAATTTAACAATAATTTAACTCAAACAACCACAAATGAGAAATCAATAAGGAGACAAGGGGTTTAGAGTGGTTCCAACCTTAGCAAATACTAAGGTTGTCAGTCCACTACCCGGTTGCTTACCCAACCGGGATTTTGAAAGTATCAATTTTATTACCTTCACAAGGAATTACACAAAATACAATACTTTCTTACACCCCTTGAACAACCTTCACTTGAAGTAGATGCACCAACCCGAGGTATCCTTCTTGAAGTAACTCCAAGCTCCCCCTTGAAGTAGCCTTCCTCTTTAGAAGTAACCTCCCGTTGCACCAGCCTTCTTGAAGTAGCTCAAGGTCCCCTTCTTCACCAAGAAGATCTCCAACCTATCCAATCCGCAGCCTCCAACCTAGGAGTAGCAAGGAGAGTACAAACAATAATAGTGAACAAGAAAGGAAAAAGGAAATTACAACTTATCCTTTGAAGCACAAGGCTTGATTTGCCTAGATTAAGCGTGTAGATCTCCTAACCAATGTGTATGGAATTGTGATTGTTGTGGATAGGAGATGCTAGCCTATAGGACATGAAATTTGAGCTGAGAGAAGAAGTAGCCAGTTGTCAATATGCTCAATTGCTCACAAACAGATTGCTCAATGTAAGTGTATGCTCAAAGATTGCTCAAGTGTAAAAACAAGTAAGTTTAGGTGTCCTAAGGCATGTCCTATTTATAGGAATGTCCCACAAGTGCTTAAGGACATTCTAGACACTTTCTAGGGGTTTTTAAGTGCTTAACTAGCCGTTAGGTATAAGTTAGTTGCTTTAACAACGGCTAGTTAATTAATTCTGCAGTTGTTGTCAGAGTCCATCTCGGTCGAGAAATGGTCGACCGAGACACCTACTCGGTCGAAGTTTTGTCGACCGACAGGCTCTCTGGATCAAGTGTTTTGCAACGTTTATCTCCAACTGCCAACTACCTTGTCAGCTGTGTCTAACGGCTACTTGGGTCTTTCTCAGTCGAGAAGTTTGTCGACCGAGAGTGTCTCGGTCGAGGATTTTGTCGACCGAGATAGACCCTGTTTCAATGTTTCAAACAAAGACATTAAGTGTGTGTATGAGTGTGCATATGTGACACTATTGAAGGAGATGACCTATCTAAATGTGGTGTTTAGCTAGGGAAGATCTAACGCTTGATTTACATGAAGTCTAAGTACTTGTACATTATATATTTGTACAAGTTTACAATTTATTACATTTTATGACATTTACAATCATTCAAGCATATAGATTCCCTAGTGCTTTGTCATTCACCTTATTCCTGCAACACTCAAGTAGCACGTTAGATCAATAAGAATGAAATGTTTGTCATTATCAAAACAAAGGGATTTACAGATGTCCATTTAGCCAACAGATAATGCTCTACTCTAGAACTTGAATGATGGTGGTTATCATGCTTGGTTTGCTTAGAATCCAAAACCCTAATGTAAGGCACCTGGTTTTAGAGATGGTTGTGATGTGGTGGTTTTCTTCCTATCTTTTGACCTTGGTTTTGATCACATGCATGAGGTTTGTGTGCTTTGATGTAATATACAGTTAGGTTTTGTTTTAGAGGTGTTAAGCATGGCTTTATCTCTCTTTTGCATGAGGTTCTTTCATGGTGGTTTCATGGCACATGTTTTAGGGCTTTTGGTGACCAATTTTATGTGAAGTTTCTCTCCTTGATTATGATGGGTTTCCTTGCTGTTATCTTCTATTTTAGCTATGGAATATTTCTATTTTGATCTTGTTTAATCTGTGTTTTGATGAAGGTCTTTTGCCTTGGTGCTAGCTCGACCTTAGTGGTCGCTACAACTTGATTTCTTCTTGGGTCGAGACACTTTGATGCTAGTGTTTAGTCCAGATATTGTCCTTGTTTTGGGTCGAGACAAGTGCCCTAATTTTAGTCAAGACACATGCCTTGTGATGGTCATGACCTTGCTTTGGTTTGAGGTCGAGACATATCTTGTTTTGAGGTCAAGACAACTTTTGGTTTGAAGTCAAGATATGTCTTTTTGAGGTGGTCGAGACATGGTTTTATGTGGTAGTCGAGACACATGATGTGTCACAGTCGAGACACCTAGTTGGTTGCGGTCGAGACACCTCAATATGTTGCAGTCGAGACACCTTGCATGAAGGTGTTCGAGACACTTTGCTTGAAGGTGGTCGAGAAACTTTCTTCATGAATGGTCAAGACACCTATGTGATGGATGGTCGAGACATATACATGAACTTATAGTCAACACATGTGTATGAGTAAGAAAGTAATGAATCATGTATAGTGTTGTTTGAATGGTTTTTTGGTTATCTCTAATTATGTTCCTTAACTCTAATATGCTCCAAGAAAGTGGGTGATGGTGTACTTAGGACTTGGTGATTGAATGCATCTATAAAACCCTAATCGGCTATACATGTAACCTTAACCCTGATGTTGGGAACAATGATGTGCTTGCTTGTCTCACTTGGAGTGGTTACCATAATGTGATGTTTTCTCTCTCTTGTTTATGAGACCCTAACCTTGTAGGTGAAATGAATTCCATAACTTGTGTATATTGTGGTGATAATTATGTGATACAGGGTGATGGCTACAAGACTTGATGAGATATGATGAGATCACATTGATGTGATGGGTCCTATGACCTGGTGAAGGCTCGATGCCTATTGTGAGGTGACATCCTCTAGTGATATGATTGCGGGATTGATATTCACCAATGATGTGATATTGGTGATGGCCTTGTAAATGGCAGTGCTACAAGTATCATGTGATGATGTGACTAATGTTTTATATCTTCTGAAGTTGCACTATTCTATTATCTTTGTAGAGTTTGTTTTGGACTTGTATGTTGTAACTTGATTGATGCTAAAAGACACTCATTTGGCATAACTATTAAAGTGAAACTATAATCATGTAGGTTCCATGTGCCATAGATCCATTCCAGTGTCAATCTTAGTGTTGAATGGTGAAATGAGTTCGTCCTAAGGGAAACTCGGAGCGCATATTTTTGAATATACGGGATGCAAGTCGAGTATATCCTTGCATCCACAATTACATATTGTATGTGTAAGGAGTAGGACCCATAGGGCATCCACTCCCCACCAAAAAATTGAAGAATAAAACATCCACCCAAAACATACTCAAAAGGAATGTTGAAACAGGAGTAAAATTTTCAAATCTTTATATAATGGTATACAACATACCAAATTGTATAGCAGAGGAATATAATTTTCATGACTATAATCAATTTTTTAAAAGACTACAAAATTCCATCATATCTCCCAATAAGGGTTTACATGAAAGATACATCAAAAGGATCTAAGATAGAGGGAAATCTAAACTACACCAACTTTGTGTCCAAGCAACAACTTCATGAGCTAGGTCCATGATGAAGCCTTGTACTCCATATCCTAATCTTAGGCTGGACCTTCGTGCTCATGTTGCGCACTCTGATCCTCGGCCTTGCTCAACACGTTGATCAAACCTTGGGTGATTTGGAAGACACCCAACAAGAGAAAGAAGTAAGGTATGTGTCAAATATTGAACAAGGATAAAAGATAAAGAAATAATATGAAAATAAAGGCTAAGATTTCATCATAAGATGAAGATGGTCAAGAGCATGAGGTATAATCGAATAGATGCTTGACTTAACAAGAAAATAGTAAAAGGTTTGCATGCATGATAAATATTGCCTACCTTAACTAAGTAGTGTTGAGGCACCTACCGGGCCTCAACCAAATAGGTGAGGGAGAGTAACACATTCCAGTCACCTATCAAATATTTTATATTGGGGAGAGAAACACATTCTCCTAGGCAAAATTACACATGCCCTATCAGTGGGTGGTTGTACAAAAGTACCACTACACTAGTTAAATAGACTAATAAAATCAACATGCTAAAAATAACTATGGCAAGTATAAGCATCAAATAGTTGAAACATGGCAGTGGGGTACAAGACCCAATAAATAAATATTGAAACTGGTTTTTGAGGCAAATGTAGTAAAAGAAATATCAAAAGAGAGATCAGGGTTCAATAAGTGCTTCATTAGGTAAATTAGGTTAGGTTTGCAAATATTCTCAACTTAAGGTTTAAGGATGCACATATCTCATTGAATTGTATTACTCACTTTCACCACTTTAATTAAGTCTAAGGTCCACTTTTCCTATTTTCAATGTATAATCATGTATTAGGGTATATCATATGCATTAATGTAAAGAAAATCCCTATTTTGGAATTTTTGAACAAAACCTCAATTTAGACTCTAAAAATCTCACAAATTGACTTATTAGGTTTTCCTGATCAAGAAAACATATTTTTATATTCAATTTGGAGATTATATGATAAAGTTACAATTTTTATGAATTTTAAGTATTAAATTCATTCTCCAAGAATTATCCTTCAAAAAACATGCAAATCGGTCATTGAAACCATTTTTATTAGAAAGATATCATTTTTCTAATTCCAAACTATATTTTTACTTAGTTTTTGGATAAGCAGATTGAAAGATATGAATTTTGCAAATTTGACCAATCACAAAATTAGGAAAAGCCAAATAAATGATAAAGGAATTTGATAGAGGGGGAGAAAGAGGGGTCGGCCTAGCTGACATGACCCAATTAGGGGTGGTCATGTCACTTGGTCAGATGCCCGCTTGACTCACACCCAAACAAAATAAAAATGGGCAAAGTTACCAAAATACCCCTAGCAAAAAATCAAAGAAAGAGGAATGAAGGGGTAGAAGTGAGAAAATACCATGGGTCATCTTCCTAGTTGCTCGCATGCCAGGTCTGCATGCTAAAGTAGAAACTTTAATCCCGAATTGGGGAAATCCATATTTTACCATGATTGGAGATAGCAGAGCGTAGAAAGAGATAAGAGAAGAATACTAACTCACAACAAGAAACAATTAAAGCGAGATGCCACGAGGAAGAAGCACACACCACTGGTAGCAATCTCTCTCTTAGGGAACCTAATGGCGATGGAGAGGGTAGGAGACAAAATTAACATGATAGGAATGTTGCATATGGACTAACGAAGGTCTAGGTATTGGTATTTATAGGCGTGGTTTGATGTAATAGCTTTTGAGTGTGGGAGGTTCTAGAACCATGGAAGAGAAAATTAGATGTTTCATCAATAATGGAAACCAAGCCACGAGTAATGGATTTATCTATGCGGAATCCTCTCCTAAACTCATTGCAAAAAGAATCATGAATAAAGGTGGAGAAATGATCGATAAAACCCCAAAAAATCAGGCCCTATGGCCGGGACTACTGTTCACAGGTAGCGAGACATTGTTGATGACTTGGACCCATCTAATTAGGAATCTGATGGCTTGTGTTGCACGTGAATCAGTTACATGTGTGACATTTATTGCATTCCCAATCAAAATTGAATAAAATTCTATTTAAATTATTTTCCTTTTTCTCTCTCTTGATTTAAGAGTGCAAACGAACTCCAAATTTAATGAAATTTGGCACCTAGCCTATTTTGGACATGAAAAATCCAAATATGGTTTTAGTTTTTGCTTTTAAAGACTCTAGATATTTTACTTAATTATTTTAAAATAAATCATATTTTCTCTTTCTTATCGCATTAGATACATCTAGAAGCCATCAATTAATGCGAAACTTCACCCTCAAGCAAATTAAAACATATGGAACCTAAATTGGCCATTAATTTTATCTTTCAGAATTATTTTGCTCATTATTTAATATTTTACACTTTCTCTCTCCTAATCTACACACGAACATCAAAGATTATCCAAATTATATAAAAATTCATGCATAGCCTTATTTTAATGTGTAGATTATGAATCCAAGCTTATTTTCCACTTTTCGAGTCATTAAGTATTTTATTTCATATTTTGCAGAAAACTCACCTTTTCTTTTCAAAATAAAAGAGATATAGGTATTATTATTCTAAAATTATGAAAATTGGCCTCCGAGACAAGTCAAACTCAAGGAAAACAAATCTCAAGTTATCTTTAACCAATTAGTATTCCTTTTATGAAATTTTCCCATTATCCATTATAACCAAAATTTCACTTATTAAATAATTCAATATCACATTAACATGTTCAAAGCATTATTATTCATTCATTTTTCTCTTCCTTGCTCCATAAGGCTAAGGAATGTTTTAGAAAGAATTATTTTATCAATATGCCAAATAAGTGGTAAATTTTCATATTAGGCCCTTATTAAAAATATCTACTGAGGTATTTGTACATAAACCCAAATATTGGCATAAATGGTGATCTAATGTTCACCAATCCAATATTATTTCCACAAATTCAACATCAAGGACAAAAAGGATAGAAAGGATCGGAAAAGCATGGGAAAAGGGTCAAATTGATTATATGTCCAAGTTTTAGTATGTTACAACACTCCACCCATTAAAGAGGATTTCCTCCCTAAAATCACAAGTAAGGAGAGAAGGGTGAGTATGCAACATCTCAACACTAACTTCAGTTGTTCCTCCAACCATGAAACTTCCACCAAAACTTTCACAAACTCAAACTCCTTATACTTCAACTGCTTAACCTGGGAGTTCAAAAAGTTCACCAACATCTTCTCATAGGTCAGGTTCTCAAGGATCACTCAGGGTTCCACTATTAATATATTTTTGTTAATTTGATATAACACAATTAATATTTTTGGCTTATTAGTATCATATTCATTATGATATTACATCTTCCTGATTATTTTTTTAATTGTGTCCTATTATCTTCAATTTGTTTTTAAAAGAGTTACATTTCATTATTATGCAAGAAAACCTATATATATTTCTTATTTATCTCATTAAGAGTTTTAACACAATTAGGGTTTACTCAATTATCTCAATATCTATTAATATATTAGATCATTATCCTTAGTAATTTGGTTTTCGACTCCATTATCCTCATATTATCACCATATTGAATTATATTAGATTATTTGCATTAAATAAAACATTTTATCTAATTTGTTATTAAGTTACAATTAATCTAAATAATGTCACATTAATTACTTAAATCTACACTACACATTGTCCCATTACTTTTCTTACTCACATTAATAATCTCATAAATCATTTTCTCGTATTTATTCACTTTCAATTATTGATTATGCATATTCAACACCACATTAGGCATTCATGCATGTTTATGTGAATCCAGTTACTTATTATTAATATTTGAGTCATTATATGATTTTAGTGTACAAGATGGAAAATATTACATATTAATGAATCAATTCACATACCAAATCATGATTAGGTGATTAATTAGGTGTGTATTATAGAACAAGGTGATATGCATTTCATATTAATGACTTGATTAATCTATGATTAAGTAATTGCATACCATTTATGTGCATCAAAATATAATATCTGATTATGACACCTAATGTCACTAATGTATCATGAATGACATTAAGGATGCATATATTAAGGTTATAGTATTACAACTTACAATTTAGATCAACTTGATCATTATACTTCACCTATACATTCTTAGCATGCATTAACTCCAAGATTAGGTTATAATTATCTTTATCATCATTTCATTAGGATTCATTGGTTGATGACATGGTCAAGATCATATGTATCAATAATTAGAATTAATATGAAGGTATTCATTAGGAATCAAACATATGAACTATTCATTGCATGATTTGTTATATGTTCATTAAAACATGTCATATTATAACTATAACTTGTTTGGTCAAAACTAAGGATTCAGGCACACTAACCTCCTAATCATGGAGATAGGTTTTATAAAGTCATAGAAGGTAGATTTTGATATGTTATAGGACTCCATCCCCTTAAAAAGGATTTCATCTTCGAAATCATCATAACCAGGTTCTAACAAGGCAGTACCACAATCCATCCACCCCTTAAAGGTTTGACCTACCAAGTCAAACTAAAACTAGAGGTAAAGGATTAATCTAACTAAACCATGTACAAGATCTATCACTTGATTGCTTACTAAACACCAAACTTCAAGGTCTAGGTTCTAGGGATAGACTGCCCAAACATGTGGTTGTATGGGACTTAAGGGAACTATATTAGGTATCCATCCTCAAACAAGTCATCACAACTAAAAGACAAGGTCAACATATAAGGTTTCCAAGAGTATCCAACATAGATGTCTAAGGCTACTATTGCCTATAGGTATGCTATTTTGGATAGTCACTATCAACTCAGGTTAGGCATGTATCATGCAGACTCGGGAGTCCTCATAAACCAAGACAGTGGCACGGAGGAAAATCTTGCCAGCCCCCATTCCCTGATCATTTCTAGACACCTTTGCTTTCAACTTATGCCCTAATAGCAACCTAACATGCTCACCACATAAAGGTTAACTAAACATGTTTTTTATGTGAAACTCTTATGATCCTAATTCAACCTTTCATCTTCTATAGATCAACTCTAGGGCAAACATGTCACTAAAAGGAGAAACTATGTAAGGAAAGGGTTCTGATTTGGGAGACAAAATTGAAATAGTTAGATTCCAACTACCATGGGCTTTCATACCATGATGTAAGGAGTGGGACCCATAGGGGATCCACTTGCCATTAAATATTTGAAGAATAAAACATCCATCCCAAATGTACCCAAAAGGTATGCTGAAACAGGTGTAAAATTTTCAAATCTTTATATAGTGGTATACAAAAGTGTATATCAACAAAATATAATTTTCATGACTATAATCAATTTTTCAAAAGGCTACAAAATGCCATTATATCTCCCATTAAGGGTTTATATGAAAGATACATCAAAAGTATCTAAGATAGAGGGAAATCTAAACTACACCAACTTTGTGTCCAAGCAACAACTTCATGAGCTAGGTCCATGTTGAAGCCTTGTAATCCATATCCTAATCCTAGGCTAGACCTCTGTGCTCCTGTTGCACACTCTGATCCTCGGCCTTGCTCAACACGTTGATCAAACCTTGGGTGGTTGGGAAGACACCCAGCAAGAGAAAGAAGCAATGTATGTGTCAAATATTGAACAAGGATAAAAGATAAATAAATAATATGGAAATAAAGGCTAAGATTCCATCATAAGATGAAGATTTTCAAGAGCATGAGGTATAATCGAATAGATGCTTGACATAATAAGAAAATAGTAATAGGTTTGCATGTGCATTAATATTGGCTACCTTAACTAAGTAGTGTTGAGGCACCTACCGGGCCTCAACCAAATAGGTGAGGGAGAGTAACACATTCCAGTCACCTATCAAATATTTTATATTGGGGAGCATAACACATTCCCCTGGGAAAAATAACACATTCCCTATCAATGGGTGGTTGTATAAAAGTACCAATACACTAGTTAAATAGCCTAATAAAATCAACATGCTAAAAATAACTATGGCAAGTATAAGCGTCAAATAGTTGAAACATGGAAGTGGCGTATAAGACCCAAGAAATAAATATCAAAACTGATTTTTGAGGCAAATATAGCAAAAGAAATATTAAAAGATATATTAGGGTTCAATAAGTGCCTCATTAGGGAAATTAGGTTTGGTCTGCAAATATTCTCAACTTAAGGTTTAAGGATGCACATACCTCTCTTATTGAATTGTATTACTCACTTTCACCACTTTAATTAAGTCAAAGGTCCACTTTTCCTATTTTTAATGTATAATCATGCATTAGGGTATATCATATGTATTAATGTAAAGAAAACCCCTATTTTGGACTTTTTGAACAAAACCTCGATTTAGACTCTAAAAATCTCACAAATTAACTTATTAGGTTTTCCTGATCAAGAAAACATATTTTTATGTTCAATTTAGATATTATATGATAAAGTTACAATTTTTATGAATTTTAAGTATTAAATTCATTCTCCAAGAATCAACCTTCAAAAAACATGAAAACATGTTACAACCCCAATTTTTGGGTTCATATGGCTGGAAATGCAATTTCCCCAATAAATGTATAATTATGTGAATTTTATGAATTATATGTATTGAATGGATTCCCTTTGCAATATTTCCTTTGTACATGTGATTTCGTGGGTCATAATATGATAATGAGTCCAATATGATTAAAAGAAAAAGAAGAAATCAATTAATGCATTATTAAGAAGGAAATTTGAGATAATGAGGAAAATATGAGAAATATGTGGAAAGATGTGTGGTTGACTCATCAAGGATGAGATTTCAAATCCAAAAGGTTTCTAATGGTAAAAGGAATTCAAATAAAGAAAATAAAAGAATATGAGAGAGAAAATATGCATAAAATATGCCTTAATAAGTAATAACTTGCATATGAAGAAAAGTCTCTCATACTTTCGAGTTTGAGTCCCAAACTTGACACACAAGTAGTTTAAGTCATTATGGACTTTCCTTTAAAATTTGGGATCAATTGGGTAAACAAGGAGAGAAATATGCATTTAGTAAGTTTGCATAAAGTGAGGGATTAATAAACAATTTATGATTAATATCACACTCATTCTTTTTGGAAAGGGATTTTTGCAGATGGTGTATATCAACACATTTTGGTAGCCCTTGGATCACATCTTCTACCTTTGAACAGTTGAGGCAAATCCAAAACAACAAAGTTTCCTTTCCTTCTCAGATTCCCTCTGTCTGTGATCAATATGGATAGAATTAAACTCTTCCATCGAGTTGGAGAGGTAGATTCGAACTCAAACAACCCCAATTTTAATTGCTTTAGAATAGATTAGAACTTTCCCCAATTTTTTTTGGAGAGAAAGGCCTGCAAACAGAGGACCCCGCACGCCCATGCCTATATAAGGCTCTTTAGTCTCCCGATGTCTGTGTTCAAGATCCCACGAACTCAGAAAGCGACCCCCTTACTCTCAATTTGACCCCTCGTTCATCTAGTTTGCTCCAGTTTCCATTGATTTGCTACAGAGCAAACCTTCTTTGCTATCCCTACCATCGCCTTTCCTTGGCGATTGGCACCCATAGTTGAGTTGGGCGGGATGGGGTGGAGCAGTTGGAACCCTCTCTGGGGCGATTCGAAGCCTAGAAGAGGAAGTCAACCCTTCGGTTGACTAGTCCATGGCGTCGTGCTGCGTCGGCTGTGTTAGGAAGAAGAGCAGAGGTAGAAGAGATAAGCAGTGGGGAATTACGATCCTAACCCGACTCATACACAGCAAGGTAAGGACCATCATGTCCTTTTGTTCTTTATTTTATTTTAATTTTCTCCTTAACCCAGACCCAGCCATGTAGGCATGGGCCACCATAGAGGCAGAAGCCCATTGGCCTCGCGAGCGCATGTGGCCACACATGGTTGGCTGAAAAATTAAATAACTTGCAAAAATCATAGTAACTAATAGGATGATCAAATTAAGACAAATAATATATGGATCTTGCTAAAAAATGAGAAATCTAATAAAAATATAATGGAAGCCCGATTCTTGTTGCAATTCAAAATGTGCTTAAAGTTGTCACCTTTAATGTTGTTATTAATGAAAAACCCTAAATTTTGATGATTAATGATTTGGGAAGGGTTATATGGATGTTTAAAGTGGAAATTAACTTGTTGTTAATAAAGGGATGATTTAGATATAAAAGAATGATCTTTACACATAATTGGCTCAATTTGGGGTTCCATATACATGATTATGCTTTAATGGGCTTAGAAACCCTAATTTTGGTAATTATGACTTTTAATGGTTTTAATTGTGCAATACATGAATAAAATAGAGATATGATGATCCCAAGCTAATTTGAGTATAAAAGATCCTTAATGTGGATAATTTGAGTAATTAGGATTTTTATGTGTAGAAAAGTTGTTTTAGGGTTTGTTGACCTAAAAAGGATAAAGATGGAGAATTAGATCTAAGAAATCCTAGAGAACCCTAATTCAGATTAGAAACCTTAGAAAGGTATCCCAAGTCAATAAAGAGTTGTTTGGGATGTGATGGTAACAATTAGGTGTTATACATGTTTTCAAGATCAAGGGTTGCTTGATTTGGTTGCTTACCTTGCTTGATTTGGACATCTAGTTGGATTTGGATATCTTGTTTATGTTTGAGGCTTCAAATCAGGTATGTGGTTACGCTTATTGCTAATCGCTTTAGTTTCATGGCAGTTTCTGTGGTTTTGTCTGTTTCTTGAAATTAACTGCTTGGTTGACATTTATTTCATGCAACTATAAAGTGACTATGGCTATCACCATAATTATATGTGTATGACTAGCTCAGATCCTGGTCCTCCTCTATAGCTTTTATGATGATGAGATAGATGACCTAGTACGTGGTCTACCCATGAGGTAGGATCATCAGGTTATCATGAGTCGATGTGTTGGTATACCCTTGCGTAGGACCATACGACTCCACGACCCTATGTATTGATCTACCTATAAGGTAGGATCATGGGTGTTAGTTGAGATCTACCATATGAGAGGTAGTATCCATGTCCACTGCAGAGACAACACAGAGGCTAGGGTTTGTAAGGATTGAGTAGTCATGTTTAAAGTGTAAAGGTTGTTTTGTTAAATCACAATTGCTTGCAAAATATTGTTACAATTAAATGCACAATTATTGGTTCCCCCACATACCAGTATAATTCGTTATACTGACCGTCATTTTATTTGTCGGCGTTTTAGGTTTATCAAGAAAATGGATATTATTTTAAAGTGAAAATGATGGAATAAAGCTTCATAAAGATTGGAGGATTTTAGACTGATAGATGTTATATGGGGTAAAATCCCTCAGCTCCTATAATTTGCAAGGTATAAAAAAGAAAAAAAATATTCCATTTTAAAGCTTAGTTGTTGTAGAATTTATTAATTATTATTGATTATTTGCAAAACCAATGATCCTATTTTGGAATAATGCCTCTAACCTCTCGATCTCCCTTAATTGGGGGTTACCGGGAAGCAGAGTCATTACATTTGGTATCAGACCTATGGTTTTTCATTTAATCTCTAATAATTATTAAATTTTACAAACTCTTTAGAACCCAAGGGAGTTATTAGAGGTTTTTCCAATGATGGAGGTGTCTAGAAAAGGATCACGATTAGGGGGCTGGCAATATTTTCCTCTACCCCGCTAGTTGGTCTATGAGGACTCCTAGATCTCTGTGACTATCTTGCCAAAATCAAAGGATTTTTCTCAAAATAAGATACCTATAGGTCTTCTCGTCTAATTTCATCCCTTCTCTACCTCTTATTTCTGGAGGAATATTAAGTGCTTAGGGTATTCTCTCTCTCCACCACCCTCTTGTGTTTGGGATAAGATTAATAAGGATTAAGGAATCCTCCACCACATAATGGAAAGCATGTAAATAAGATGTCATGGACATAAGTCTAATAGTTTAAGCATAAACTGAAGATTAGTACATGCTTAAGGTTGCATGGCGTGTGCTGTCATGCCCTCAGGAAAGCTATGGGGTTATACCTTCTTGTAGGAGGATGAGGAGAGAGTTAGCCTTGGAGGAAGAAGCCTCCAGGAAGAGGAAGAGATGTGACATATCCTCTGAGGAAGATGCTAACCCTAACCCTAAGTGGAAGTTAGAGAAAGAGAAGACATGATGAGTTGGTTACCTCAGTTGTCCATGCATGCACGTATGTGGGTTTGACATGCATGCTTTACGTGAGGCTTTGAGTATCCATGAGAAACATAGACTTTGAGTAGTTGTTTAACCTTTAGTGCCTTTTGGTGACCCAACCATGGGTGGGTCGTACCTGTTAGGGTGAGGGATAGCTCCCTCATTGTGAAGGCTAGAGGAGACCATATAGGAACCCTAATGGGCATACATGAGGAAATGAGAGGCATGCACCTACATAACAAGTGGTATCAAGGCTGGAAACATGTTTTAGACCTAAGCTAGATAGGTTGTGCCTAATAGTTTATGAGATGGGCATGCAAAGAGCTTTGGATGATATTAATTGAATATAAGTTTTGATAGTACGCTTCACCCAAGTAGGGATTGACGTGTACCCTCATGAGCTTGACCCATCTTTGGTGAAAGAACCTCCAGTGGTAGGACCAGTTGTAGGGTTAGCTTTAGAGAGAGAGAGCGAGACCCGATGAGGAAGGTTGGACACCTTGACTCTGAGACATGAGGAACCATGTGAAGTTGGATATGATATGACCTAGTTTAGACGACCCAGAGTAGATAGTTGTGGTTTCCTCATGCATAATCCTTGGAGGTTTGTTGTACCTTGGTTTCCATTAGAGGAACCAAATCCTAGAAAAGAGGGAGAGACTTCTTGAATTGATGTTTTAAGTACCTACCTTCTAAGTGTAGGAAGGAGAGTCCGTAGACCCTATAAAGGTATTATATGGGAAAAAATTGTGAAGCCTCGTACCCAGTTGACTCTAAAGGTTGTTCACATGGAAGAGTGTTATGAAGTGTATGCTCTACCTGGCATAGGTTCGGTTCATGTTTGAACATCTGAGCATGTAGCTAGATAGCCAATGCATAAGAGGTGAATCTGGGTTCCTGGACCAAAGAGGGGAAGCAGTAGTACCTGGTGCACATGATGTTCGTGAGGCTGATTGAGTTCATAGTATTTGAGTATGACACCCCTCATGTATTAGAGTAAAAGGAAACCCCACTCAAATCGAGATATATGTTTATGAACCACTCACACAAGATTGGTGACATATGATAATGGTCCAACCATGAGGAATGATGAATACATATGACATATCAAGGAACGTAGAATGGTTTAGTAGGTTGTCTTCTTACTAAATACATGCATAAGTATCATGCTAGGAGCTAAGCATGCACATGATGATGTAAACCTTGGAAGTAAGGACGTTTGTGACCTTTGTTGCTATCAAGAGATAGTTTTATCCCATCCTGGGAAGGAACCGTTTAGGTAGGGGGAGCACCAACTTTTGTTTAGGTTTGAAGTAACCTAAAGGGGTCTCTTATAAGAGCTTGATGAGCTTAGTGAAGATAACATAGTATAATCATGAATCTATTGACCCATGTGTGACCATCTCTAATGGGTATGAGGATATGTTGCCATAGAGGTGATTTGTATGGGGCCAAATTGAGTTAGGTAGGTCGCCATGATTCCTATGAGGATAACCATGAATGCCCAGAAAGAGGATGGATGTTCGGGTGAGGATTCAAGGATGAGATGTGCTTGAGTATCAACACATAAACCACGAGCTATAGTAGAATCCTAAGTCAATACCAAGGTCAGGAAGGGATAAGACCGATGGGAGTAGGAGTTGTCTGTTCCTTGAATGCACAAGACCATAGGGTAGGGAGGTAACAACTACCTTTTCCTAAGGCTCATGGGTTATGAGGCTGGCCACCTTCATGAGTTCGTGGGGCCTAAGTGGTAAATGTGAGAGGCACTCCCTAGATGCATAAGGGTTAGATCGCCCAAAAGTGTCAGCACCCTAGAGACCTTGAGGTGATGACTAAGGATTGTACATAATAGATATGTTAAGATCTAGAGGTGATGGGAATAGTCTTCTCATGGATGTAGAACCATAATGGAGATGTTCATGGTGTGGGGACATGCGATGTGCGTTTCAACATAGATTGGAAAGTGTGATGGCGATGTGTGATGCACCATCTCTACTCTTGTACATGGTCTACCCGTTAGGTAAGATCATCAGGTTATCATGAATCGATGTGTTGGTCTACCCTTGGGTAGGACCATATGACTCCACGACCCTATGTATTGATCTACCTGTAAGGTAGGATCATGGGGGTTAGTTGAGATCTACCATATGAGAGGAAATATCCATGTCCACTGCAGGGACAACACAGAGGCTAGGGTATGTAAGAATTGAGTAGTCATGTTTAAAGCGTAAAGTTTGTTTTGTTAAATCATAATTGCTTGCAAAATATTATTACAATTAAATGCACAATTTTTGGTTCCCCCACATACCAGTATAATTTGTTATACTTACCGCCATTTTGTTTGTCGACGTTTTAGGTTTATAAAGAAAATGGATATTCTTTTAAAGTGACAATGATGGAATAAAGCTTAATAAAGATTGGAGGATTTTAGACCGATAGATGTTATATGGGGTAAAATCCCTCAACTCCTATAATTTGCAAGGTATGAGAAAAGAAAATTTTTATTCCATTTTAAAGCTTAGTTGTTGTAGAATTTATTAATTATTGTTGATTTTTTGCAAAACCACTGATTCTATTTTGGGATAACGCCTCTGACCTCTTGGTCTTCCTTAATTGGGGGTTATTAGGAAGCGAGGTTGTTACGAAATTGGTAATTGAAAACATTTTTATTAGAAAGATAACAATTTTCTGATTCCAAAATATATTTTTACTTAATTTTTGGATAAGCAGATTGAAAGATATGAATTTTATAAATTTGACCAATCACAAAATTAGGAAAAGCCAAATAAATAATAAAGGAATTCAATAGAGGGGGAGGAAGAGGGTCTGGCCTAGCTGACATGTCCCAATCAAGGATGGTCATGTCGCTTGGTCAGAGGCCCACTTGACTCACACCCAAACAAAAGAAAATTGGGCGAAGTTACCAAAATACCCCTAGAAAAAAAATCAAAGAAAGAGGAATGAGGGGGTAGAAGTAATAAAATACCATGGGTCATCTCCCCAGTTGCTCGCGTGCCATGTCCACATGCTAAAGTAGAAACTTTGAGCCCGAATTGAGGAAATCCATGTTTTACCATGATTGGAGATAGCAGAGCGTAGAAAGAGACAAGAGAAGAATACTAACTCGCAGCAAGGAACAATTGAAGCGAGATGCCACGAGGAAGAAGCATGCACCATCGGTAGCAATCTCTACTCTCAGGGAACCCGATGGTGATGGAGAGGGTTGGAGACAAAATTAGCATGATGGGAATGTTGCATAGGGACTAACGAAGGTCTAGGTATGGGTATTTATAGGTGCGGTTTGATGTAATAGATTTTGAGTGTGGGAGGTTTGAGAACCATGGAGGAGAAATTAGACGTTTCATCAATAATGGAAACCAAGTCACAAGTAATGGATCAATGTGTGTGGAATCCTCTCCCGAACTCGTTGCAAAAAGAATCATGAATAAAGGTGGAGAAATGATTGATAAACCCCCAAAAATCAAGCCCTATGGCCGCGACTACTGTTAAGAGGTAGCGGGACATAGTTGATGACCTGCGAATCGTCTGATCAGGAATCTGATGACTTGTGTTGCGTGTGAATCAGTTACATGTGTGACATTTATTGCATTCCTAATCAAAATCGAATAAAATTCTATTTAAATTATTTCCCCTTTTCTCTCTCTTAATTTAAGAGTACAAACCAACTCCAAATTTAATGAAATTTGACACCTAGCCTATTTTAGACATGAAAAATCCAAATATGGTTTTAGTTTTCACTTTTAAAGACTCTAGATATTTTACTTTATTATTTTAAAATAAATCATACTTTCTCTTTCATATCACATTAGAGACATCTAGAAGCCATCAATTAATGCAAAAATTCACCCCCAAGCAAATTAAAACATATGGAACATGAATTGGACATTAATTTTATCCTTCAAATTTATTTTGATCATTATTTAATATTTTATACTTTCTCTCTCCTAGTCTACACATGAACATCAAAGATTATCCAAATTATATAAAAATTCATGCATAGGCTTATTTTAATGTGTAGATTACAAATCCAAGCTTATTTTCCACTTTTAGAGTCATTAAATAATTTATTTCATATTTTGAGGAAAACTCACCTTTTCTTTTCAAAATAAAAGAGATATAGTTATTATTATTCTAAAATTATGAAACTTGGCCTCCAAGCCAAGTCAAACTCAAGGAAAACAAATCTCAAGTTATCTTTAACCCAATTAGTCTTCCTTTTATGAATTGTTTCTCGTTATCCATTATAACCAAAATTTCACTTATTAAATAATTAAATATCACATTAACATGTTCACCAAACCACTATTATTTCCACAAATTCAACATCAAGGACAAAAATGATAGAAAGGATAGGAAAAGCATGGAAAAAGGGTCAAACTGAGAATATGTCCAAGTTTTAGTATGTTACAACACTCCACCCATTAAAGAGGATTTCCTACCCAAAATCACAAGTAAGGAGAGAAGGGTGAGTATGCAACATATCAACACTAACTTCAGTTGTTCCTCCAATCATGAAACTTCCACCAAAACTTTCAGCAACTCAAACTCCTTATACTTCAACTGCTTAACCTAGGAGTTCAGAAACTTCACCCAAATCTTCTCATAGGTCAGATTCTCAAGGATCACATATGGTTCCACTATTAATATTTCTTTTTTTAATTTTATATAACACAATTAATATTCTTGACTTATTAGTATCATATTCATTATGATATTACATCTTCCTTATTATTTTTTTAATTGTGCCCTATTATATTCACTTTGTTTTTAAAAGAGTTACATTTCATTATTATGCAAGAAACCCTATATATATCATTAAGAGTTTTAGCACAATTAGGGTTTACTAAATTATCTCAATATTTATTAATATATTAGATCATTATGCTTAATAATTTGGTTTTAGACTCCATTATCCTCATATTATCACCATATTGAATTATATTAGATTATTTGCATTAAATAAAACATTTTATCTAATTTGTTATTAAGTTATAATTAATCCAAATAATGTCACATTAATTACTTATATCTATACTACACATTGTCCCATTACCTTTTTTACTCACATTAATGTTCTCATAAATCATTTTCTCATATTTATTCACTTTCAATTATTGATTATGCATATTCAACACCACATTAGGCATTCATGCATGTTTATGTGAATCTAGTTACTTATTATTCATATTTGAGTCATTATATGATTTTAGTGAACAAGGTGGAAAATATTACATATTAATGAATTGATTCACATACCAAATCATGATTAGGTGATTAGTTAGGTATGTATTGGAGAACAAGGTGATATGCATTTCATATTAATGACTTGATTAATCTATGATTAGGTAATTGCATATCATTTATGTGCATCAAAATATACTATCTGATTATGACACCTAATGTCACTAATGTACATGAATGACATTAAGGATGCATATATTAAGGTTATAGGATTACAACTTACAATTTAGATCATCTTGATCATTATACTTCACCTATACATTCTTAGCATACATTAACTCTAAGATTAGGTTACAATTATCTTTCTCATAATTTAATTAGGATTTATTGGTTGATGACATGGTCAACATCATATGTATTCATAAATAGAATTAATATGTGAGTTAATATAAAGGTATTCATTAGGAATCAAACATATGAACTATTCATTGCACAACTTATTATATGTTCATTAGAACATGTCATATTATAACTATAACTTGTTTGGTCAAAACTAAGGATTCAAGAACACTAACCTCCTGATCATGAAGATAGGTTTTCTAAAGTCATAGAAGGTAGATTTCGATATGTTATAGGACTCCATCCCCTTAAAAAGGATTTCATCCTCAAAATCATCATAACCATGTTCTAACAAGGCACTACCACAATCCATCCACCCCTTAACGGTTTGACATACCAAGTCAAACTAAAACTAGAGGTAAAGGATTTATCTAACTAAACCATGTATAAGATCTATCACTTGATTGCTTACTAAACACCAAACTTCAAGGTATAGGTACTAGGGATAGACTGCCCAAACATGTGGTTGCATGGGAGTTATTATATTAGGTATCCATCCTCAAACAAGTCATTGCAACTAAAAGACAAGGTCAACATATAACGTTTCCAAGAGTATCCAACATAAATGTATAAGGCTACTATTGCCTATAGGTATGCTACTTTGGAGAGTTAGTATCAACTCAGATTAGGCACCTATCATGCAGACTCGGGAGTCCTTGTAAACCAAGCTAGTGGCACGGAGGAAAATCTTGCCAACCCCCATTCCCTGATCCTTTCTAGACACCTTTGCTTTCAACTTATGCCCTAATAGCAACCTAATAGGCTCACCACATATATGTTAACTAAACATGTTTTTGATGTGAAACTCTTACGATCCTAAATCAACCTTTCATCTTCTATAGATTAACTCTAGGGCAAACATGTCACTAAAAGGGGAAATTATGTAAGGCAAGGGTTCTAATTAGGGAGAAAAAATTGAAATAGTTAGATTCCAACTACCATGGGATTTCATACCATGATGTAAGGAGTGGTACCTAGAGGGGATCCACTCCCCACTAAAAATTTGAAGAATAAAACATCTGCCCCAAATGTACTCAAAAGGTATGCTGAAACAAGTGTAAATTTTTCAAATCTTTATATAATGGTATACAAAAGTGCATATCAACAAAATATAATTTTCATGACTATAATCAATTTTTCAAAAGACTACAAAATTCCATCATATCTCCCATTAAGGGTTTACATGAAAGACACATCAAAAGGATCTAAGATAGAGGGAAATCTAAACTACACAAACTTTGTCTGCAAGCAACAACTTCATGAGCTAGTTCCATGCTGAAAACTTGTACTCCATATACTAATCCTTGGTTGGACCTGTTGGTATGTATACCCTGAGAGCCAATCATGTGATGATTGATGGGATACATTAAGATTGATTTGATAAAAATCAAAGGCGAGCTTCCAATTCATTCTGGTTCAGTCATATGAGATAGTGATAGAACAGATTCAATGTCTAAAGAATGACAATATTCAATGACGTATGCTTTCAGGTTGAGGACCTGAACGATGAGATCATACGGATGCTAAGAGTTTGTACATTCTTGTTGTGTCCCTAGTCGGATGTCATTGTGGAAGGTAGATAGACAGCAATGACACACAAGACTAGATTGTGGTGTTGGTTGATGACAGAATCTCATTAGTCATGATATAGAGATATCAAACCAAACACATAGGTACTTGTTAGAGAACAAGTGTACCGGACAGACCCACCGTGAGTTTGACACATGGAACCATGAGATGGTAGTCACAGTCAGTACTCACAGTGATGGTAGTGAGTGTGATTCTTAGACCTGAAATCACTGCACTCAACACATGTCGTTGGGCACACTTTGACATCATCAAACGCAGTCCTGAAACATGGGTTGTTATAAAGGTGATGATTGGGTGGCTTTGACACATGGGGCTTTTGAGGGGTGAGTGATAGATATGGGATTTGTCCCTCCTAAGGGAGTTTGATATCATGGCCACTTGATGAGTAGGATTGAGAAAGGCGTGCACGCATGTATGAATCAGTATGTGATACTGATGTCATACATATCTCTTCCAGTCTACTCTGAGATCAAGGAAGTGAATGAACGTTGACAGGATGACTGTTCCATGCCTCGAGTTCATTCGGGATATCAGTGACAAAGGAATTATACATTCGCTGTAACACCATTCACGGATTGTAGGATGAAAGTTGTTCTCCAACTTTCTACTTTCACTTGGGTAGCACTGATGTGTGACTAGGCACCGCTCTTTGCTTGTGAAGTCATAAGTGTTATGGACTTTCACTGCCAACGTGAAATGGACCTGCAGGGTCACACACATAGGATTTAACCTGGAAGAGGAGTTTTGTCCACAAAGCAAAGTTTAGATTGATTACTAAAGGAGTTTAGTAGTTCAATTAAACACTCAATCAGTCGATAGCTCGATATCGTATGGTTCAAGGTGTTGGACGCATTGATTGGAGTATCAGATTGATTGAAATCGCAATTGACTGATTTTGCCCAACCTGTGCTCCCAACCGATCGGTTCATGTGATGAACCGGTCGGCTGAGGTTGCTGAACCGGTCGGCTAGAGTGTCCAGGCCGATCGGCTCATGCCCAGGTTGAAACGACCGGTTCAAGAGTTGAACCGATCGGCTCAACTGGTGCAACCGACCAGTTGGGAAAGTCATGTCGGCAAGGATTTTCCTTTTGTTTCAAATTGCCCAATTCGATTGGGAATAATATTGGTATTCAATACCAATTGGGAAAGAAACAAGGAAAGTCTTTTTGAGCCGGATTAGGACCATGAACCGATCGGTTCAGGGCACCAACCGATCGGTTGGAGTGCCCCCAAACGATCGGCTCAGGTCCAACCGATCGGCTCAATGGCCGAACCGATCGGTTCAGTTGTGAACCGATCATTTCAAGTTGCGAACCGGTTGATTTTTGTGGAAAATTCTCGAACCCTTCTACTCCTGCTTTAGTCCCGCATTGCCCGGGATGGAGAACCATGTCCCATGACTCTCCTATATATATAGGGGTATTGGGGGCTTCTCAAAGTACAGCTCAGTGCAACCAGTTGCTGTGCAAGTTGTCGTTCTCTCTGGTTTTGGTAACCGTGAGAGAGCCCGAGCAAGTGCTTCCCGCAAAAGGGAGGTGCAGCAAGGGAAGGACAACTGCAGTTGCAATAGGAGGCAGGAGAGCGTGTTGGCGACTAGTACGTCAACAGGAGGATGCGACTCCTTCCACTTCCTTGTGGGACAAGGAGAGTGGAGTTCCAAGTGGTCCGTATAGACTACTACAGAGGCGGGAGGACACTGCCGCTTAGGAGGACAACTGTCATCCGACAGTCCGATTCGAGTAGGAGTTGTCAGTCCCGGTGCGACCAGGAGCTGCACAGACACCGTCGAAGTCCGGAGTTGAAGACCGCGCATTGCGCGAGGTATTGTCGCCGAGCAAGCCTCGGGACAAGGTATGATTCCACAAACCATCCTTTCCTATTATATAGACGTTGACGCGTTTCCTCGGTATGGGTTTGGGGAGAAAATTTTTGTTTCCGCTGCCTTCTCTGTCTCCCCTAAAACCCAACAGTGGTATCAGAGCCACGTCAGCTGTTCTATATTTTAGGAATATCGATATGATCGATTTTGGTTTGTCGCCTTTATTTATTGCATACGATGCGAATAATATCGGCTTTATGCATGTCCAATCCTAAATCCACAAATCCCTAATTACATATATGATATGTATTATTAATGCACTCGATACGCGTCGCCCTTAAACGAGTTTTGTGGTGGATGTGTGTAGCATGATTATGGCCTATAAACCCCTATCTGTGTGTGGTTGTTTGTGGTTGCTTGCATCTCGGTCTGCGCACCGATCTTCCCTCTCTTATTCCTAATGTAACTCGAAATAATTCGAGATTCTTTCCTACCTTTGCTCCCCCCGAATGTAACTCAGGGTTTCCTTTTAAAGCAATGTAATAAATAGGATAGATTTTATTTCCTGTTATGTCAAAGACCGGCGGACATCAAGATGACTGCTCAGACGGTCGGTTCAAGGAGTGAACCGATCGGTTGACCTTCCAGACGGTCGGTTCAAGGAGTGAACCGATCGGTTGATGACCGGTTCGAGGAGCGAGACGAGCGGGTGGCGGACATGACGAGATGCACGACGACCAGGCGAACCGATCGGTTGGAGGAGCCAACTGATCGGCTGGTGGCACCCAGACGACCGACTGGAGAGTACAGATCATTCATGTGATGAGTTGATCTACTCGGATGGCAAGGCACAAAGTTCATCTTGTAAAGGTTGCATGTGATGTAGACCTAGATGACCGTGATTCCTCTTGGCTCGAGGAATCACATTAGGATGGCCATAATCATCGCTTTTTATCATTTGTGCATGTTTTCTGTGGGATATAGCATGTATATGATACGTACTATGTATTGTGGTGATTGGATATGTATATGTATATAAAACCAAATCCCTCATTAAATATTAAGTTTTAGATGCCTTCCAAATGCAACACACGTGAAAAGCTTGATCGACCAAGTGTGGGCACGCCCAAGCGTGGTGCACCGTCTATCTCGTGGAAGCGTGAAGGATGAATGTGTGGGTCTGCCCAAGCAGGGTGCATATTCATCGTGTTTGCTTTGGGTTGGACTTAACAAGGTGACCTAGATAGGATCTAGCGCCTTGAGGCATGGAGATGATCATTGCAAGGAGTTGTAGATGACATCTTATCAAGAGTTGCATATGATGCAATTGGCAAAAGTTGCCTACTTGAGAGATCTATGTTGTGGGTGACAGCCCAAGCTGGTCCATGACTTAGAGGATTTCAGGATCTTGCCCACTAGAAGGTTGTACGCTGCAATCTTCCGAATTGATGGTGAGGGCTATCAATTTGAAGTAAAATAGTGGGAGCGATAATTAATTAAAGGACTAATTATATCGTCAAATTTTCAAATCAATCAAATAAGTCAAAAATGAGTTTTGGACTAAAATTGCATATTTTCCTTTTTGTAGTTCAAATGGCAACAAACAACAACAACGTTTCTTTGCGATCGGTCCTTGACAAGGACAAGCTAAATGGGACAAACTTCCACGACTGGTATCGGACATTGAGAATTGTTCTCACTCAAGAGCGTAAGCTCTATGTCCTGGATACTCCAATTCTAGAGGAACCCGCTCCTAATGCACCAAAGGCAGAAAGGGATGCTTACAAGAAGCATTCTGATGATGCCATTGATGCAAAGTGCTTGATGCTATGTTCAATGAACCATGAGTTGCAGAGGCAACATGAGAACATGGATGTCATAGAGATGATTCTGCATCTCAGGAACATGTATGAAGATCAGGCACGGCAAGAGAGGTACAATGTTTCTAGGGCGCTGTTCAAGTGCGTCATGACAGAAGGAGATCCAGTTGGTCCTCACACACTCAAGATGATTGGGTATGTGGAGAACCTGCAGAGACTGGGATTTCCACTGAGCCAAGAGTTGGCTACTAACGTGATACTGCAATCGTTGCCAGAATCTTACAGTCAGTTTGTGATGAACTACAACATGAACAACTTTGATAGGCCACTGTCAGAGTTGTTGGGCATGTTGAGGACAGCCGAGTTACAGATGAAGAAGGACAAGCCTAAGTCTGTGATGGTGATCATGAGCAAGAAAGGCAAGTCCAAGCGCAAGGGCAAGGGAAAAGCTAAGAAAGGTTCTGAAGCTAGCCAGGAGTCCAAGCCATCTTCAGCTCTCAAGGCCAAGGGAGGCATGACAAAGAAAGGAAATTGCCACCATTGTCAAAAGCCAGGACATTGGAAAAGGAATTGTCCTCTCTACCTGGAAGAACAAAAGAAGAAGGAGGCGACTGAAGCCTCTACTTGAAGGTGTCATGTAAATAAACTTGTAACACTTTTTGAGATATATGATATCAAGATGTAAAGTGTAAAGCATTCTTACTTGGGGCAAGTGTTGCCTTTATAGATAGGAATACTTTAGTTTATTTTCAGCCAATAAGGCATGTAGTACAGTTATGAACTGCTATTTCATACTTGCCAATAGATAGAAACACTTTATTTTTGCATATTGTATGATGGCAATTAATAAAGTTGTGTTTTCAATCTTAAAGATATGATCTTTATGGCAATGCCTTATTTATCTTATGATATTTGATATGCATAAGATAAGACGATACCTAAAAGTTATAGATAACTCAAACAATTTAATTAGCATTAATCATGAGAAATTCATTTCTAGTTACCATGTGATGGATAAATCTAGACTCTTTTGGTTAGAGAACCAGTAAGGGACATGAATATCTTGGACATGATTAATCAATCTTCACTAATGTAGTGGGAGAGTGATTATCCTATTAGGTATAATACATGTGATGTTTTTACATACCTATTGGAATAAATGCTAAATACTTCAAATGGTGTTTAGAGAAATACCAATATGAATATCTTGAAGTGTTCAAGATTATCATAAATGAAGTACAAATTTGATAAAGTATTAATTCTTGATGAGATCAATGAATGAAATACTTGG
The DNA here is from genome assembly GCA_963693085.1 of Alisma plantago-aquatica. Classification (NCBI taxonomy): domain Eukaryota; kingdom Viridiplantae; phylum Streptophyta; class Magnoliopsida; order Alismatales; family Alismataceae; genus Alisma; species Alisma plantago-aquatica. The sequence continues at coordinate 1,136,185,595 of OY856413.1, read as the reverse complement.
ACCAAATGTTTGAGATCCTTATGAGTGATTATGATAGTGTATCATAGTGAACTCATGATTAAGGCATGGTGATGTCTGAATCAAGAAGGAATCATACTCTAAGGAGTTAGAGAATGATTATCAAATAACTGAATTCTTCTTAATAAAAGAATACCCCACACTAATAAAAAGAAATTAAGAATCACAAGGGTTGTGGGTTCTTATATCTTTAACAGATCACCTCAATTATCTATGTGATGAGTTGTTCATGTGATGAGTCAACTATCAAGATGAATATGAGGAACCAAATCTTGAGTTATGGTTTAAAACCATTACATCCTAAATGACTTCCATGTGAACCATAAGGTATGACCTTGATGGTAGAACTCATTGGATCATATCCGTAAGTGCAAATGAGTCTTAAGTGTTAAGACACATGGATAACATTTTGAGAAGGATGATGCTTGTTGATTGCAACTTAATGACTAAGACATTTGGCATATGGATACTAAAACCGCATTCCTATGAGGAATAAAACCAGGATGTGTACGTGGACCAGCCTATAAGGTTTATGAATCCACTAATGCAAATGAAGTTTATAAGTTACAATGGACTAATCAATGTGATTGATTGAGTACAAGCAACTCAAAATTGGATCTTTACTTTGATGATATAGTCAAAGGGTTTGACTGATATGTCAAAGATAAAGAAGGGATCTGTGATTTAGTGGGAGCGTATTCACATTCCACATATTGATGTGAAATGGAAATGTTCTAGATTGGAAATCCGAATGTGGAAATTATCTTTAAGGAAGATAGAGATGTTTCCTATGAGATAGGAATAGAGATCTATAGAGATAGTTCTCGAAAATCTCTTGACCTGGAAAGAGAGAACATACATTGGCAATCTGTACTGAAGTGTTCAGTATGCACAGATTCAGTGGGAGAAAACTTGTCCATGTTACATGGAGTTAGTATCCCAAGGCCAAGTGTCCAATTCTTATGAAGAATGGGAACACTAAGAATAGATATGGATCTATCATGTATGTAATCATCCCATTATCTTGCATGTATGACATGGAAAGAATAAAATGCATTCATCATCTTGTATGTAGGACATGGAAATATGATGTGCTCATCCTGATAACTCGTATGTGGGACATGACGAGTGGATGTCTGTATGCTTCCAGTAAGGGTTACTGGAATACCATGAGAACTTGATGAGTGCTTGTGAAGTACTAGTTCTATGGAGATAAGGAAGAGTTCGATGTAAAGAGTTACATTGATGCGAACTTTCGAAAGGACAGAAAATTATTCGCAAAATATACATAAGATGTATAAAAGTGAAAGTTTGTTGATGATTGGAAGTGTTCCAATAAAACCATTTAAAAAGGGAAATGCCGAGTATCTATGTGTTAGTAAACAGCAATGGATACTATATGGATCTAAAAGTTCATAAGATGAACTTATATTCCACTCATTAATGACAAGTCTGGAATCCTTGATCATGCAATGTGGCTAAAGTTTAGCAAATGGAATGCTAGATCGCATATTACGGCAACTCCATCTCATACGTGTGACGTACAGCGAAGAGATGCGAGACATGCAATTTGTACAGACTTTGGCAAGGTGTTGTCATTACTCACTATGTTGGCACTAGAGCACAGTAACATGTAGGACATGTTTGATGATCACTATGAATATGATTCATGGGTGATTGGCTCGCAGTGCAAGTGGGAGTCTGTTGGTATGTATACCCTGAGAGCCAATCATGTGATGATTGATGGGATACATTAAGATTGATTTGATAAAAATCAAAGGCGAGCTTCCAATTCATTCTGGTTCAGTCATATGAGATAGTGATAGAACAGATTGAATGTCTAAAGAATGATAGTACTCAATGACGTATGCTTTCAGGTTGAGGACCTGAACGATGAGATCATACAGATGCTAAGAGTTTGTACATTCTTGTTGTGTCCCTAGTCGGATGTCATTGTGGAAGGTAGATAGACAGCAATGACACACAAGACTAGATTATGGTGTTGGTTGATGACAGAATCTCATTAGTCATGATATAGAGATATCAAACCAAACACATAGGTACTTGTTAGAGAACAAGTGTACCAGACAGACCCACCGTGAGTTTGACACATGGAACCATGAGATGGTAGTCACAGTCAGTACTCACAGTGATGGTGGTGAGTGTGATTCTTAGACCTGAAATCACTGCACTCAACACATGTCGTTGGGCACACTTTGACATCATCAAACGCAGTCCTGAAACATGGGTTGTTATAAAGGTGATGATTGGGTGGCTTTGACACATGGGGCTTTTTAGGGGTGAGTGATAGATATGGGATTTGTCCCTCCTGAGGGAGTTTGATATCCATGGCCACTTGATGAGTAGGATTGAGAAAGGTGTGCACGCATGTGTGAATCAGTATGTGATACTGATGTCATACATATCTCTTCCAGTCTACTCTGAGATCAAGGAAGTGAATGAACGTTGACAGGATGACTGTTCCATGCCTCGAGTTCATTTGGGATATCAGTGACAAAGGAATTATACATTCGCCGTAACACCATTCACGGATTGTAGGATGAAAGTTGTTCTCCAACTTTCTACTTTCACTTGGGTAGCACTGATGTGTGACTAGGCACCGCTCTTTGCTTGTGAAGTCATAAGTGTTATGGACTTTCACTGCCAATGTGAAATGGACCTGCAGGGTCACACACATAGGATTTAACCTGGAAGAGGAGTTTTGTCCACAAAGCAAAGTTTAGATTGATTACTAAAGGAGTTTAGTAGTTCAATTAAACACTCAATCAGTCGATAGCTCGATATCGTATGGTTCAAGGTGTTGGACGCATTGATTGGAGTATCAGATTGATTGAAATCGCAATTGACTGATTTTGCCCAACCTGTGCTCCCAACCGATCGGTTCATGTGATGAACCGGTCGGCTGAGGTTGCTGAACCGGTCGGCTGGAGTGTCCAGGCCGATCGGCTCATGCCCAGGTTGAAACGACCGGTTCAAGAGTTGAACCGATCGGCTCAACTGGTGCAACCGACCAGTTGGGAAAGTCATGTCGGCAAGGATTTTCCTTTCGTTTCAAATTGCCCAATTCGATTGGGAATAATATTGGTATTCAATACCAATTGGGAAAGAAACAAGGAAAGTCTTTTTGAGCCGGATTAGGACCATGAACCGATCGGTTCAGGGCACCAACCGATCGGTTGGAGTGCCCCAAACGATTGGCTCAGGTCCAACCGATCGGCTCAATGGCCGAACCGATCGGTTCAGTTGTGAACCGATCATTTCAAGTTGCGAACCGGTTGCTTTTTGTGGAAAATTCTCGAACCCTTCTACTCCTGCTTTAGTCCCGCATTGCCCGGGATGGAGAACCCTGTCCCATGACTCTCCTATATATATAGGGGTATTGGGGGCTTCTCAAAGTACAACTCAGTGCAACCAGTTGCTCTGCAAGTTGTCGTTCTCTCTGGTTTTGGTAACCGTGAGAGAGCCCGAGCAAGTGCTTCCCGCAAAAGGGAGGTGCAGCAAGGGAAGGACAACTGCAGTTGCAACAGGAGGCAGGAGAGCGTGTTGGCGACTAGTACGTCAACAGGAGGGTGCGAATCCTTCCACTTCCTTGTGGGACAAGGAGAGTGGAGTTCCAGGTGGTCCGTGTGGACTACTACAGAGGCGGGAGGACACTGCCGCTTAGGAGGACAACTGTCATCTGACAGTCCGGTTCGAGTAGGAGTTGTCAGTCCCGGTGCGACCAGGAGCTGCACAGACACCGTCGAAGTCCGGAGTTGAAGACCGCGCATTGCGCGAGGTATTGTCGCCGAGCAAGCCTCGGGACAAGGTATGATTCCACAAACCATCCTTTCCTATTATATAGATGTTGACGCATTTCCTCGGTATGGGTTTGGGGAGAAAATTTTTGTTTCCGCTGCCTTCTCTGTCTCCCCTAAAACCCAACAGGACCTCCATGCTCCTGTTGTGCACTCTGATCCTTGGCCTTACTCAACACCTTGATCAAACCCTGGGTGGTTGGAAAGACACCTAGCAAGAGAAAGAAGCAAGGTATGTGTCAAATATTGAACAACGACAAAAGAGAAAAAATTACTTGGAAATAAAGGCTAACATTTCATCATAATATGAAGATGGTCAAGACCATGAGGCATAATCAAATATATGCTTGCCATAATAAGAAAATGGTAAAAGGTTTGCATGCATGATTAATATTGACTACCATAACTAAGTAGGGTTGAGGGACCTACCGGACCTCAACCAAATAGGTGAGGGAGAGTAACACATTCCATTCACCTATCCAATATTTTATATTGGGGAGAGTAACACTGTAATGACCTCACTTTCCATGTCCCCCAATTAAGGAAAGACCTTCAAATTGAGAGCCATTACCTATATTCCCAAGGATCCAGATTAGTCAAATAAAAAATAATAGAAAATGATTTCAATTTAATTTCAAATATCATTTACAAATTGTAAAAAGATATACCTCATGGAACTAATACCTATTGAGAAAGGGTATCATCGATCTAGTCCTCCTTCGTATTGATTTAATACCTTTGTTATCTTTCATCTTATTCTTCATGTCTTTTATCATGTGAAACATATACCTAAAATGTCGATAAACAAAATGCCGTCAGCATATTACTATACTGTGTACGTGGGGTGCAACCACAATGTGTGCAACTAACATGGCCACATAATAAGTATCAAATATTGCAAATAAGAACTGGCATATTCTTTACATATCCTAACCCTTACTGGATATATTATCTTGGGTGTGATCATTGTCCCATCTAGGGATAGTGTGCATCACCCCTGGATATACGTCAGCCTAGGGTTTTGAATATTATCATTTACTTATGTGATACTCATATTGGCGTTATAGTTGAACATGAATTAAATGAACAACCAACAATTTATTTATCGAATTAGTTCTCATAAATCATTCGGAAAACCTCGGCAAACTATATTTTGGATACCCATAATCATAAACACGTACCTTGACTATGACCCATGTAGATTATCATGTTGAATACGCCTCAAGCATATTATCCAACCAGCAAGTAAATCAAGCAATCCACATTTTAGTCTGCATGAACATAATCCCAAACTGTCACCATCACATGATAATCATATTAAACCCTACTCATCCCTATTCTAGGTTTAGAGTTGTATCAGATTAATGATATGGATTAAGGGCTCAAACCCTATTTCTCTCGCATTAATCATCATGTGGTATCTTGATTATCAAGTTAGGCCCTTTATGCTATTAGGGGAAACTATGTGAAATTATGCAACTTTAAGATTCCAATGAATACAGATAATAGGTTCTAAACCCTAATCATTAGATTCATCATATCCTTCCATTAGGAACACTTGGATTACATTAAACTCATTAACAACATAGCACAACTTATGATCTTTAAACATGGTTCCTTAAATGCATGATTTTCCAATTTATATATCAAACCTATCATCATGATCATCTTAGATCCCCATTATATTAATCAATATCAGATAACATCTCAAATTAATCAGATCTACTGATTTAAGCATCATAATCACCAAAACTAGGGTTTTCATGCTTTAATCACCTTTAACACGTACTTGCACCATTTTTAAAACTAAAAGCATAGTTATGGTTTTCAAGTATTTTATTTGGATTCTACTTGTTCTCATAATCAATTCCCATATATAACTTGTCATGATACGATTTACCAATTATTAACTATGAATTTTACAAGATAAAGCACTCTTGGCCAACTAGTGCATGCCACACCATCAAAGAAAATCATATCCATACCTTTATTCAGGCCAGCTTAAAATAGGGGAAAGGACCTCCAAGGCCTTATGCCTTGAACATGAGTCATGGGTTATTTCATTCATTTGACCACCCTTCCCCATCAAGTCTTCCTTTTCCCATCTCATTTGCAATCACATGAAGCTGATGCATGATGTTGCTGGATCAAGAGGTGAGGCACCAGCTTTAGTCATACTCTAACGAAGCATCGATAGGTCTCCAAGAACCCTACACTCCTCCACTTCCTCGAATCCTACTACAAGCACCCCTACTCCTCCACTATAGATCGTAGAAGCCACCTCTGGCTTTGCGTCAGGCAAACCCCAATGCCACCCTGGCTTGGGTTCCAGCCTCAACAACCCTTTCTCCATTGCAGTTCTCGATAGATCTCCTTCCTACTCCCTACCTCGACCTTACTTCTTCCCCTGGCCATGCTTATGACATGTTGGAAGGACCTACTCCTCCCTTGTGCTTCAGTCGCCTGCTACCATAACCAGAAGCAAAGCCTTGGAGCGCTTCCTCAACACGCCTACACTTCCTCACCCCAACTACCCCCATCCACAGAACACTGTCCAACCCTTGCTCAATGGTGCACCTGCATTGCTCTGTCCGGATGCCTTCTCCGCCCTTATTGCACTGCCAACTGCTGCCCTCAAAGCATCATCGAAAGTCACCGATGATGAGCCATAGTCTCCCCCGAAACTCCAAGGCACCCCCGAGACTCCAAGGCACGACTGCAAGAGAGGTGCCCTTCTCTTTACGACCCTGTGATTCAAATAGGTGCAAATCCTAGGAGGGTGTTTGGATGTTGCAGGTGACTGTCGGAGATGGCCAGGGTTTATTCCTTCTTGGTCACAAGGAGAAAGAGGAAATGTGTGTATTCAAGATGTACCATGCACAATCTGTACATATATAGGTCTTAAGGAAACCCTATTGGCTCCCACAAAGAATGAAAGGGAGGGGGATAGACCCAAGATGAAAGTTTCCTTCCCTGTATATTCACGAGTGAGGGACAATGTGGATATAGAAAGGCCAGTGACCATACATCTTTCTATAATTCCCTTCTTAATTCTTTTATTCTTTCTCAAAAAATAAGGCACTCATGAGATTCCTTAAACACACATTATTACCTTTCAATAACCACTAAAATAGGCCCCTTTTTATTCAAACAACTTTTGAATCAAAAGTCACGAAAAAGAATTCCATATTCTTATGAAGACTTTGGATTAGGAAATAATAAGCCATCAAGGAACGTACGACACTTTATTGGCAAAACAAAAGCCATAAAGGAATATTCATAATTATATGGTGCATCAACATTGTGTTGCCTTTCTTGTTGAGATAACTAATCCTTTAATTATCTAAAACACCACACATCTTATTTTCTTTTAGAAACTTTGCATATTATTTCATCATTCTATTTTTCAACAATTTATAAAGTGATTATTATTTATTCACATATGAATTACTTATATTTATTTATCTTGTTCCACAAGCACCCATTCCATGAAGGTGATTACCGTTACTATTCCACCAATAATACCATTGGGAAAACATTTATCAATTCAAGTCTTATATTGAAAAAAAATCAATTTCACAAAATTGAGGATATAACATTCACCCCTCCTTAAAAGGAATTTTGTCCCTAAAATTCAAACCTAGTAAGATTAAGGTGAATGATAACTCATCTTTAGTTCAAATCTTAGGGTTAGCAACCCAACTTAGATATCCTTACTATCTTTTATATATATACAAATTCTACACATTATTATTAGGATTGGTACTTGAATTCAATTCAAGGTATATCCACATCCTTAATTTTTACATGACACCACATCTTAGTGATTACACCTTCATTGGTGATTTCATTTTTTACTTGGTGATTACCTTTCCACCTAGGTTTCCGACCTATTACCCATTTATTTTTACGTAAGGGTGAGGTAACACCTTCCACCCTAAATCACGTCATTACAACTTAAGTCATTCATTCTTATATGTCATATTTAAGCATAACATGTGGCTACCCAATCTCTCTCCCTCACAATGAGATGAAATAAGCACTTTACTACAACACAAAAATAAATTTCATCCTATTCCAAGAGTAAAGACAGTATAGCCACACATCACATCAAATTTTCTCATTTTAGGTTGAATCATTCTCAACATGGCTCTAAATCATACATACTTTTAATTCCCAAAATTCTTTAGATAGTCATTCTTTGGCTTGTGGAGAGATAAAAGGCCCAAAATACAGAGGGTGTGGGGGTTTATTTATAGGTGGATTTGAGAGTTTAAGGTTTCCAATTAGAATGTTCTAGAAGAGGCAATGGGTCGTGTCGATGCGTCATGAGGAGTGACACAAAGATCGAGGCCATCCACCACATGGAACCAACATATTACTTTGATCCACCAGGTGGCACGGGTGGATAATTTTGATTTTATTGATTTCAGGATTATGTTGGAAAATTGTCGACAAGACATATTTTGGATAAAAGTCAATAAAATAATAAAAGAGAGAGAAAATGCATTGTTTAGTATCCTTCATTATTATCCAAAAGATATGTATTGTTTGTGTCAGTAAAGGCAATTGAAAATCTCAGTAAAATGGGAATATTTAATTCATGATAATTCAACTAGGAAAAATATGCAAAAAGATCATAAAAAGAGGCAAAAATGGACAAATCACACTTACTTTTTAGATAATAGATTTTCTATATAGAAAGCCCCAAACTAGGTAAAAGTGGGTGTAAATAGACATATTAAATAGGAAGAAAAATGTGAAAAATATGGGAGAAGGTGAAAAAATGGATAAACTGTGGAAAATATAGGAAATGTGGAAAAAGGATAAATGTAGGAAAATGTGGCAGAAGTGATAAATGGGATGAATTCTATCATTAGATAGAGTGTTAACATTAATCATGAAATTCTACTAAGTGACCAAAAATGGGATGTCAATAGTTTGACTATATCAAGACAAGTTTTGAGATAAATACCATTACATGCTTCCTTTTCTAATTGTGTCCGTCAAGAAAATCTCAATGCCACTTAATTACAAGTTGGTGCCACTAAGTTGCCTTTTTTATTGACTTCGGTAGGGCTATCTTGGTGCCACTGGCTTGAGTGTTGGTGATAGCATGATTGCTCTGAGGCCCTTTGGTCCTTCTTCTTGGAGCCCATTGATTCGACTGTTGGATGTACTAATTTTGCATCTCAGTGATGTTGACTCTCAACTTGGTGCTACCAATATGACTTTGTGGCTTTACATCTTTTTCTCCATGACGGTATTATCAACAATGATGTCGGTGGTACTGACTTTCTATAATTTGTACTTGATTCATTTGCAATAAAATAAACAATGCATTAGGCTAAAATAAAATATATCATTATGAACAATGTGCACTAAAAGTAGATAAAATGGATGCACATGAACTATCATACTCTATTTAGGCAAAAGACACATACATAGGTGAATATTAGATAACATCCCAGGATAACCTGCCCAAACAACCTACAAAATGGTAATGAAAACATGTACGTTTGTGCACATGTTCTTTTAACCAAAAAGAAGGATGGATCCATAAGAATTCCCATCAATTATTGTATAATCAATTAAGCTACTATCAAGAAAAAGTATCCTCTTCCTAGGATTTATGATCTCTTTGATCAACTTCATGATTCTCATATCTGTACAAGGATTAACCTTCATTCTGGTTATCACCAACTTAAACTTAAGGAAGATGACATCTCGAAGACAACCTTCATAACATGTTATGAGTATTGTGAGTTCCTTAATGAACAAAGTCTTCCAACATTTTATTTATGAGTTTATGGTTATCTTCATTGATGATATTTTGATATACTCTAATGACATTGACCAGACTAAATCACACATCCAAAAAGGAGCAAATCTATAGTAACCAGACTCTTAAATTTATAACCCTACACTTAGGCCCCCACAACTATTATACAGGGTCCAATGTAGTAATCAGGGTCGATCCACATGGACAAGGAACAATATGTGCTAAAAACATATAAACTTGGCTTAGTTACACCGTACAAAGAGTGATATTAAGTTTGGTGTTCCTTAGGGAATGTTGTTTCTTCAACCAATCAAACAAAGTAAAACAAGTAAAATAAAACCAGGAAAAGAACAAGAGAATAAAAAGAAACAAACAATGATATAACAAATATGGAAGGATACTTGGATTGGGTTTCACCATGTATAATCTCTCACCAACATGCAATACTCACACACATCATATACCCTTATAAATATTACAAGCAATCATCATTTATGTCTATTCCCTCCTCTCTTGAGCTTAGGATAGATCTAGATTATAGGGCTCTCTCTCTCTCGATGGCAAACAAACAATCACAATATATAACCATATGACCATTAGCTTATCATTCCAACATTCTCATGCATTCATGCAACTCCATAATACTTAATTAGGTTAGTACTACTCTTTCGAGGCACTAACAATCAAACATCACAAGACGGTAGCTAATCATATAAGTGAAACATTAAGACCAAGAGTATGAAAACAATCATTGCTAAAATCATATATTCAATGGATATAAGAATTTACATGTTGGGAGAGCCTCAATAGATATTCCCAACCCAAGCTATCTATTTATCCACTCACAATAGTGAGTAGCATTATGGATTTACAAGTGTAATGAGACATGAGGGAGAATGAGGAAGTGGTCTAAGTAGATGGAGGTAGATGAAAATATCTGGGAAAAAAGAAGGGAGATACACCAACTGTGACCACAAATGAACAAGAATGATGCACGTCTCCTTCATATATGGATATGGAGTGGGCGTAGATGATGGCATAGGTGCACTCTCTCCTTTTGACTCTCATGTTTAGAGATCTAGAACCGATGGCAAGATGGATATGCAGTGCAGCAACACTTCATCATCTCTGCCTCTCCCACATCGCGATCCCCTTCACGGATGAAGAGGTCGATTATTTATAAACATGGGCCTCAAGGTAACTGACTTAACTTTTAGTGGTCTATGAGCATTCTAGATCATCAGTCGCTAAGGCCCTCGGTTCAATGATCGCTGAGATGCGATGGTCACTGATACTAGTGCTAGTCAGTCGGTCGATGAAGATAAATCCTACTATGAGGTTTAGCGGTCACTGGCTTGGACTGACTTTAGCAGTCTCTAGGATTGATTCTTGGTGGTCGTTTGAATTGGTGGTCGTTGCTCTTCTCTCTAATTTTTGCAGTCACTGATGTTGAATGTCCCTTAGTGACCGTTGAGGTAGCATCCATGCAATCACTTAATTTGGGATCCGCAACCACTTACATGTGGCCATGTCAGTGGGTGCCAAGACTGGAATCCACCTTTGGTTGGTATCCTATGCAAATAAAAGACAAGGACATGTAATTAGGAGTTTATGATAAAATTTTCCAAACAAATGAATTTATCTAGATAAATCATTGTCAAGATGAAATTTGAGGATAAAACATGCACTCAAATATTTACACAATTAGATGTTATCACCCCCCCAAACTTAGAATCTAACATGTCCATAGGCTAAGAAGTAGAATTAAAGCACCAAAAAACTTTAGAGGGCTGTACTAAATTGTTGTTTTTGTGAGTGTGAAGAATGTCATTACGCCAGACTTAAGTCAAGACATATGTATTGTGATTAGGTGTTTTCAATCCCAAGATTCTCTCTCTCTTAGATCTATAATTCTTATTCTTTTATTGTTTGCCATGACCTTCATTTGAGGAAGGATTTCTCTAGTTGTGATACATCGATGATTTTTTCCTACCCATACTTGTACAAGGTTCTGACTGAGGTATCTTTCACACCCAATTTTGATTTTTTGGAGATCCTAGATATTGTGCTGGGGTAGGCTAATGTTGTAGTGTTTTCGGTCCTTCTCAGGTTCCCTCAACCATATTTACTATTGTAATGACAGTGTACCCGATTGAGTCCTGATGTAATGTCAAGTGGTTGTGTGAGGTTCCCTTTGAAAGGCATGTGGGTAAGTTTGCCTTCCAGGCTTGTGTCCCTCAACATCTTTTGAATTTGAAACAATTCTCAAGATTTTATTCTACTAGAATTTTATTATTGCTCGCATGCTTGGCATAATAGGGTTTCAAGGAAGTTTTGGGTCGGCAACCCTCTTTTGATCCCAAAGAGGAGAGTTTTGCACTAGAAGGGTAGATGCTTCCTCTTTGCCAATATTATGTGCTTTCCTACCTATATTTGAGAACGTGGTGATCAATTAGGAGCATATTAGACCGAGTCCTCCTTACCTCGGGGATTCACCTTAGAAGGACAAGCATCCTTGTGCATTTTTACATTATCTTGAGGTAAGGCTAATGTTAAAACATCATCACACTCAAATTTTAGGTGTATTAGATAGCCCAAATCCACTATTCTTGAAATAATTATGCTAAGAGTTAGCCTGAAGACAAGAAAGTCTAAGAATCAGAGTTTATAACTATATCTCAAAAAATTGGATTCAAAATTTTTCATGTAGAAATAATTCTTAACAAAACTTCTAATTCCTTTTCAGAAAGTTTTTTTTTTAAATTTCCCAATTGGGCTTATGTGAAGGGTCAAAATTTTGGAAAATAAGAAGATAAACTTCAGGCAAACAAACTTAAATGGGAAGAGGCTATGAGTGTAGTACCCCCCACGCCTATATATAACCCCCCAAACTTATCATATGCTCTATCCCAGAGTGTCAAAGAGGAGGTTGGAAATAAATGAGCTAGCCTTATGCTTCATGTGTGAGTTCTTTGGTTGCCCAGTTGGAGCATAGCAACATGTCAGCATAGAGTCCTTCTTGGCCCCTGGATCGGCAATCGATCACCTAGCTCTTATATCCTATCCTGAGCTGACTGGGAAAGGGACAAGTACAGTTCTTTGGAGCATGATCCTTCGATCTCTCTCCACAATTGTTTTCACCATGAAATAATTGCATCAGTAGGTTCCTTTAAAGAAATCAGATTGGGAAAGTACTTATGAGGGAGAGAATCATCCCTTGGGGACTAAGGAAACCTCTCACCACCAAATCCCCTCTCCATCCAACTATAGAACCCTAAACTCCACCAGTACATCCTATATAAACCCCGCCTCTCATCTCATCCTAGGCGTTAGAGCTCGAACAGAACATACTTGACTGACCAGAGTCTCTCCTTCATGTTTGCCCCTTTTTCACTGGCAAACTCTCTACCTCTCTTCACCGTGGAGCACCTCTGCGTGAGAAGGCAGGTTTGTGGGAGCTAGCTTTTACAAAGACTAGTCCTAGTCATACGATCTGGACCCCAGTCAGCGACGACCAAGAATCCATTGTCCTGGATCTACCCAAGGAAGAGATGAAGACGACACAATTGCCCTCAGTTCAGCTGCTACAAGGAGAGGGCAAGAATGACTTTTCACTGGGGCTGGACACCCAGACACACTGGCACCCTCTACCGAAGCAGCACACACTCACAAGATGGACCGAGTTGCGTGTTAACTAAATACAAGGTATTACTCACTGACATGGTGCTTCTTGATTGGTAATTAGATAATTATCTTACAAAAATCACCACTTATAACTCGAATTAATACATTTTATATATGGAAATTGATTAAGAGAATTCAAGGAGTTCAATGAAAATAGAATTGGAGCCTGATTCTACTTACAATTCAAAAACTACTTAAAGTTATAACCTTTAATGTTTTTATTAATGAAAACCCCTAATTTTGATATTAATGAGATTGAGTAAAATGCTATAGGTGATTTAAGATGATATTAACATATTGTTAATAAAAATGACATTTTAGATATAAAGAGATGATCTTTATGCTCAATTGGCTAATTTATGGTTTCATATGTATAAAGTGCATTAATGGGCTTAGAAACCCTAATCTAGGTGTTAATGACTTTTAATGAGTTTTATTTCAAAATCTTATGGATGCGATGAGGTTAGGTTGATCCTAATACAAATTGATAACAAAGAGGTTTTAATATGAATAAGTTGAGTAATTAGGGTTTTGTATATATGTTGCTGTTTTAGGGTTTTGTTGACCTAAAAAGGGAAAGTTGAGAAATAGATTTAAAGAACCCTAAGGAAACCCTAATTCAGATCAACAACCATAGAAAGGTGTCCCAAGGCAATAAGGAGTTGTTTGGAATTAAATGGTAACAATTAGGTGTTACACATATTTTTAGGATCAATATTTCTTGATTGGTTGCTAGTCTTGTTTGATTGGACATATTGATTGGATTAGATATCTTGCTTATATTTGGGACTCCAAGTCAGGTATGTGGTTACGATTATGGCTAATCACTCTAGTTTCATGGTGATTTCTGAGGTTTTACTAGTTTCTTGCAATTAACTGCTTGGTTTACTTTTGTTTCATGCAACTATAAAGTGATTATGGCTATCACCATAAATATATGTGCATGACTAGCTCAGATCCTAGTCCTCCTATGTAGCTTTGATGATGATGAGATGGATGACCTAGTGCATGGTCTATCCTTAGGGTAGGGACATCAGGTTATCATGAGTTGATGTGTTGGTATACCCTTGGGTAGGACCATACGACTACACAACCCTAGGTTGTGGTTTACCTATAATGTATGATCATAGGGGCTATTTGAGATCTACCACATGAGAGAGGTAGTATCCATATCTACTATAGAATAACATAGAGGCAAGGATATGTAGGGATTGAGTAGTTATGTTTAATACATAAAGTTTGATATGTTAAGCAATAATTTGGTTGCATTATGTTGTTCCAAATAGATGTATGATTTTGGTTCCCCCACATACCAATATAACTCATTATACTGATTTTCATTTTATTTTTCAGCATTTAAGGTTTATCAAAAAGTGGATATTCGTTTAAAGTGACATTGGTTGAATAAAGCTTAACAAAGAATTGGAGGATTTTAGATAGATAGTTTCTTATCTAGGTAAAGTCCCTCAAATACAATATTTTGCAAGGTTTGTGAAAAGAAAATTTTTATCCTATTTTAAGCTTAGTTCTGGTCGAATTTATTAATTATTTTTGATTATTTGCAAAACCATTCGATCCTATTTTGGGATAATGGCACCGACCTCTTAGCCTTACTTAAATGTGAGTTGCTGAGGGGTGGGGTCACTACATTTGGTATCCGAGCATAGTTTTCTATTTAATCTCTAATAATTATTACATTTTACAAACTCTTTAGAACCTAAGGGATTTATTAGAGGATTTTCCAACATTGGAGGTGTCTAGAAAATGATCACGATTCGAGGGAAGGGAAAGATTTTTCTCAACCCCACGAGTCGGTCTACGGGGACTCTCAGATTTTGTGTGACAGTCTGACCAAAATTAGATGATTTGACTTGAAATAAGATACCTCTACGTCTTCTCTCATCTGTCTTCATCCCTTATCTACCCTGTTCATTGAATACCTTTAAGAGATTAGGGTTTATCTCTCTTCACCACCCCCTGAGTTCAGGGTAAGTATAATAAGGATTAAGGAATCCTCCACCAAATAATAAAAAGTATGTAAGAAATATGTCATGGACATAAGTTTTGATAATTAGAAACTCAGACTGAGTTTAGTTACATGATGAAGGTGCATGACATGTGTAGTCGTGCACTTAGGAGAATGCAGAGGTTAGACCATCCTATAGGATTAAGAGGAGAGAGATATCCATGGAGGAAGAAGCCTCTAGGAAGAGGAAGAGACCTGATGCATCCTCTGAGGATGATGCTCAACCCAAAACCTTAAGCGGTGGATAGAGAAAGAGAAGACATGTTAAGTTGGATATCATAGTTGACCATGCATGTATGTATGTGGGCTTGACATGCTTGCTTTACTTAAAGGCTTTGAATATGCATGAGAAACATAGACTATGTGTGGTTGTTTGACCCCTGGTGCCTTGTGGTGACCTGACCTTGGGTGTGTCGTGCCTGTTAAGGGTGAGGGATAACTCCCGCATTGAGAAGGTTAGTGGTGACCATATAGGAACCCTAAAGAGAATATATGAGTAGGAAGAGGCATGCACAAAAGAGAATGGTAGCAAGGCTGGAAGCAAGTTTTAGACCTAAGCCAGATAGGTTATGTCTGATATTTTATGAGATAGAAATTTAGAGCTTCAGATGATCTTAGCCAAACATAAGTTTTGATATATGTTTCACCCAGGTGGGAACAGACGTGTATCCTTAAGAGCTTGACCCATCTTCTGAGAGAGAAACTCCAGTGGTAGGATCAGTGTAGGGTCATCTCTAAAGAGAGAGAGAGCAAGACCCGATGAAGAAGGTTGGATACCTTGACTCTGAGACATGGGGAATCATGAGAAGTTGGGTATAATATGGCCTTGAATAGATGACCCTGAGTAGATATATGTGATTGCCTCATGCACGATCCTTGGAGGCTTATTGTACCTTGGATGCCTTTAGAGGAACCAAACCCTAAAAGAGAGAAAGATGCTTTTTGAATGAACATACAAATGATATAAGTGCCTACCTTTTAGGTGTAGGAAGGAGAGTTCCATAGATCTTGAAGGGGTATAGTAACAAGTTGTGAGGTCTCACACCCAGTTGGTTTTCCTAGTGTAGGACTCTAAAGGTTGTTCACGTAGAAGAGTGTTAGGATGTATATGCCCTATCTTTTATAGGTTTAGTTAATGGTTGGATGGAGGAGCATGCAGTTAGACAACTGATGCATAGGAGGTCAACCTAGGGTTCCTGGAGTAAAGAGGGGGAGTAGTTATACTTGGTGCACATGATGCTCACGAGGCTGTATGAGTACAAAGGAATTGAGCATGGAACACCCCATGTTTTAGAGCAAAAGAAACCCCACTTGAAATGAGATATATGTTTGATGAACCACTCACATAGGTTGCTGACAGATGCATATATGAGATTGGACCAACCTTGAGGAATGATGAACAAGTATGACATACCAAGGAACTTAGCATGGTTTAGTAGGTCATCTTCTTGCTAGATATGTGCATAAGTATCATGTTAGGAGCTAATCATATACATGATGATGTAAACCTTGGAGTTAAGAACATTTTGTTACCACTGTTACTAACAAGTGATAGTTTTCTCCTGTCCTAGGAAGGGACCCTTCATGTTGGGGAGCATCAACTTTTGTTTAGGTTTGAGGTAACTTGAAGAGGTAACTTATAAGAGCTTGATGAGATAAGTGTAAGATCTCATAGTATGATCATGAATGTATAGACCCATGTGTGACCACCTCTCAGGGGCATGAGGATATGTTGCCATGGAGGTAGCTTGTATGGGGCCAGACTGAGTTAGGTAGGTTTCCATGATTTCTATGAGGGATGCAAAGTTAACCATGAATGCTCAGAGAGGATGGAGATTCGTGTGAGGATTCAAGGATGAGATGTGCTTGAGGGTCAACACAGAAACCACAAGCTACAATAGAATCCTAAGTCAACACTAAGGTAAAGTAGGGATAATACTGATGGGAGTAGGAGTTGTCTGTTCCCTGAATGCACAAGACCATAGGGTCAGGAGGTAACAACTACCTTTGCCTGAGGCCCATGGGTTATGAGGTTGGCCACCTTCATGAGTTCATGGGGCCTGAGGGGTAAATGTGAGAGGCACTCCCTAGATGCATAAGGGTCAGATCATCCCAAAAGTACCGACACCCTAGAGACCTTGAGGTAATGACTAAGGATTGTATATAAGAGAGATGTTAAGATCCAGAGGTGATGGGAAAAGTCTTCCCATGGGTGTAGACCCATAATGGAGATGTTTGTGGTGAGGAGTCATATGAAGTATGTTTCAAATTAGATTGGAAATATTGATGGCGATGTGTGATACACCATCTCTACTCTTGGAATGGGATGAACTCTGTATTTGGACTGTAGCCAAATACTTTTTTTCATCTTATTATGGGTGTGAGAGACAGGACAAAATGCATGCCATATACTAAAGATAGAGGTGATATGAGTTGAGACCCTTATATGATGTTTGAGGATTGAAGGAAGTACCACACCCTTTGGAGAATATATTGGATAGGTGATTTGAGAGCATAAGAAGAACAAGGGTAATATGAGAACGTACCTATCCAGAGTAGTTTGGAATATTTGTGTTACTAGTTTGGGTTTGAAAACCGAGATGATGGGAGTAACAACTCAAAGTTCTCTTGACGTAGATAGACCTAAACCTGAGACAAGGATGATGAGTGGAGTATATGAAGATTTATGTTTTCACTATCACCTAGCACATAAGGGAACTAATGTGGTAGCATATACTCTTAGCTAAAATACAGCTCATGTATATAGCTATCTTGTTTGGCTAGTAGAGAGGCTGGCAGAGGTTGCTAGGTGAACCCTATGGTTGTTAGAAGATGAGACTTGCATGGATAACATCCGGATACAACCAGTCCTGTTGGTCAAGTTAGTGGTTTCCCAATCAGCCAGCCTAGAGCTTGACGAGATAAAAGGATTGTTATAAGAACCTGATATACACATCCCAGGAAAAGAAGATGGTGAGACCCACGACTAGAGCACTTTAGGGTTTCTAAGGAGTCACCCTTGAGGAATCATGTCATGCAAGAAGCTCATGATTTTAAGTACACCATACACCCTAGTACTGCCAAAATGGTTGAGGTGTGATGTGATACCTTGTAGGGTTGGAATGAAGAAGGATATAGAGGTGCATGTGGTCAGTTGTCATACATGCCAGAGGGTGAAGTCTAAACACCAGTAACTCAGTGGATTTATATAGATAATGACAAGTCCCCAAGAGGGAATGGGAGCATATCTGCATGGACATTATGGTGGGACTCCCCTAGACCAGGAGAGGTCATGATGTAATATGGGTTAGGGTAGATTGCCTTACCAAGTCGACACATTCCCTTACCTAGGAGAGCACTGCCAGTGTGATAGATCTGGTTGAACTATACATAATTATGGGAGAGATAGTTCAACTACACAGTGACTGACCGGCCTAAATCGCACGTCCGAAAAGTGGAGGCGGATTTGAAGTAGTCGGACTTTTAAATTTATAACCCGAAACCTTCTAGGCCCCCACAACTTTGTTTATGGGGTCGAAGTAGATATACGGGGTTGAACATAGGGACAAGGGTGGTAGTGTTGGGAACACGGAATCGACACGTTACACTCTGGTAAGGGCAAGGAGATGATAAAAATTCCCCAAGGGAACAACATGCTAGGATCGATAAAACAAAAGAAATCTATCTCCAACTGGAGCTACGAGGAAAAATAGGTTTTAAGCATTTATCAGTTTTTAGGGGTTTTTGTGCAATGAAAACAGAGAGATAACACTATCACTTTAGTAAGGAACGAAGGAGAAAGCTTCGGTAAAACAAGTGATAGCAGAAACATTCTGTACCCCTCCTCTTGAAGCGGGTACCTCTAACCAAGCATCAACACCCCTCTCGAGGTTGCTGGACTTAAGTTAGAGTGGAAAGGTTACTAAAGCAACTCCGATCCTGGGCACTCTTGTACTCTAGTATTGGACCAAACACTAGAGCCACAACACCTCTCTCGAGGCTGTTGCAACGGGAAAGCATGATTCGGTAGCTAATCGAAATGCGATCCAAGTGTACAAGCAAGAGTTCAGATGTTAAACATAGAAATCATCCAACAAAAGGGACCAAACATAAAGCAGCTAGTAAATTAAGGCTCTTCTAATTCCATTAGCACAAAAGGGTCTGATTACATTGCATAAGTAAAGGAAGTAAATGACTGCAATAAATAAAGATAAATGCCGCCTTCTTGATTTAGAAGGGCGATAGGCAGTAGCAGACTCTCCAGCCCGATACCGGGCGGGAGCCTTGCCCGGGGCCGACCCTAAGTGAACCATTCCCTCCCTCTCGGGATGGGGAAGTGCTCACCTAGTATCGCCCGGTACACCCTGAGGCACGACATGCTAGCTCCAGATGCTTTCCCAAGTTGGCTTTTGAGAAAATCCGACCCATCCCATCAGAGTCCTGTAGCTGCTATTTATAGGCAGCAGTTGGGGGAAGTTATGGTACTCCGGACGCCACATGTTCTTCATCAGCTCCATCATTGTGGCTTCGGGGATGCCCAATACGCGTATCTCCCGGTACAAGGATGTTGAGCTGGGAGCGTGTCGGTCATCGTGACGAGTGGCGCCTGCCGGTGGGTGGCCCGTATCGTGCGACACACTTCAACAGTTGTGGCGAGTCCGGCTCCCTGTCGGGTAAATGGTGTATCGCTCGTCCGCTCCTTCTTGCGCGGCACCCTCGTATCATGCGATAGTGTATCTTGCTGCCTGTGTCAGGTAGCGAGCGTATCGGCCGACAGGTAGGAAGGAAGGCCGATGCAGGTGGAACACATTTGTGGGTCGGGACGGGCCTTTTTGCTGATAAACGAGTTAAAATCGGGGAAAACTCTGCCAAAGATGATAATATTGAGTTAAAAGCGTATCATGGTCTGTTTATGCAAAAACATGACAAAAAGGAGAGGAAATCAGTTTAAAAGGGTAGACTTGATAATGAAATAAGGGCCAAAAACATCACAAAAATTGGTGTTATCAGTGACCCAAGTTCAAATATTCTTAAGTATGGCCTTAAGTTTGCTTCCATGTTGTAGAAGTAGGTACATGAAGAACTCAATACTATATTGAAGTATAGTGCAACATATCACCCCCTGACTGATGGACAGTTAAGAGAGTATGATTCAAACTTTAGAAAGTCTAATGAGAGCATATGTGCTCATTCGGGGTGATTCATGGGGAGCAGTTCCTGCCCCTAGGAGAGTTTGCTTGTTATGATAGCCACTAAAGCAAGTATTGGGATGTATGGAGCTCTATATGGGAGGCTGTGTCGGTCACTGCTTCTCTAGGATGATGTTAGTGAGAGGACCTTATGAAGGCCAGAGAAAACACAATGTATGAAGATGGAGTCACTTTGATCGAGCAATGACTGAGAAAGCCCATGATCGACAGGAGTCGCGTGCTGATGTGAAGCAGACTGACTTGCAGTTCACTATGGGTCAGCATGCACTTTGAAAATCTGACCCCTCTAGGCTATAGCTGGGAAAGCTGACTCCCCGATACATGGGTCCATTTGAGATGGATTGGTGGAGTTGCTTATGTTTAGCCTTACCCCCCAGGATAATATGATGTATGATGAGTTCCATGTGTCTGATCTAGAGCACTATGTGATGTTCATGGGCCATGTGCTGAGCAATGAACCTATTAAGCTTCAAAGGAGGCTAACATACCCTGAGTCACCTGTGGGGATTCAAGATACCAAGGTGAAAGAGCTCAGATGTAAGAATATAGAGATGGTAAAAGTTCTTTGGAAGCACCATTGATAGGATGAAGCCACATGGGAGCCAATGATGGAAATGGGAAAGTCTTATCTTGATTGTTTATATGCTTGGTGGAATTTTGAAGGCAAAATTCCTATAAGAGGGGAAGGATGTTACAACCTCAATTTTTAGGCTTATATGGTTTGAATTGAAATATCTCCAATAATTTTGTATGATTACAAAATTTTATGATTTATGTGTAATAAGTGGATTTCTTTGATAATATTTCCTTTAAATGTATGATTTCATGAACCCTAATAAGTTAGTCAGTCCAATATGATAAAAAGGAAAGAAAAGTTGGATGAAATCTAATAATGCATGAAAGGGAAAAAGAAATTAAAATAGTAATGAGAAATATGAGGAATTCTCTAGAAAGTGGCATGATTGATCATCATGGATGATATTTTAAACCCACAAGGTTTATAATGGTAAAAGGAATCCAAATAAAGAGAAATGAAAGAGTAAGAGAGAGAAAATATGCCTTATTAAGTAATGAGTTGCATATGAAGCAAAATCTCTCATAATTTTGAATTTGAGTCTCAAACTTTGCAAACATGAAGTTTAAGTCATTATAGACTTTCCCTTAAAATTTGAGAGAGAAATAAGCAAAGAGGGAGATATGATTTTTATAATATTTCATAAAGTGTAAGGAGTTATGAGGCAATGTATTTAATGTCACATGTTATAATTGAATTAGGAACTTAGGCTTGACCCTCATATATGACACGAGACTTCTCAACCCTTGGATTGGGGATTTACGACCTATATATTATCTCCTAACCTAAGCCGACAGGGAAAGGGACAAGTACAATTCTTTGGAGCATGATCCTTTGATCTCTCTCCACAATTATTTTCACCATGAAATAATTGCACCAATAGGTTCCTTTGAATAAATTAGATTGGGAAAGTACTTATGAGGGAGAGAATAATCCCTTGGGAACCATGGAAACCTCTCGCCACCAAGACCCCTCTCCATCCAACTGCAGAACCCTAAACCCCACCAGTACATCCTATATAAACCCCGCCTCTCATCTCATCCCAAGCCTTAGAGCTCAGACGGAACTTACTTGACCGATAAGATTCTCTCCTTCGTGTTTGCCCCTTTTCACTGGCAAGCTCTCTGCCTCTATCTTCCACAGAGCACCGCCACATGAGCAGGCAGGTTCCTGGGAGCTGGCTTTTAAAAAGACTGATCCTAGCCATACGAACTGGACCCCGGTCAGTGACGACCAAGAATCCATTGGCATGGATCTACCTGAGGAAGAGATGACGAGGACAAAATTGCCCTTAGTTCAGCTGCTACAAGGAGAGGGTGAGAATGACCTTTCACTGGGGCTGGACACCTGGACACACTGGCGCCCTCCACTGAAGCAGCGTGCACTCATTGGCTGGACCAAGTTGTGTGTTAACTGAATACAAGGTATTACTCGCTGACATGGCACATCCTGATTGGTAATTAGATAATTATCTTACAAAAATCACAATTTATGATTGGTAACTCAGATTAATACATATTATATATGGAAATTGATCAAGAGAATGTAGGGAATTCAATAAAAATAGAATTGGAGCTTGATTCTGCTTGCACTTTGAGAAGTACTTAAAGTTGTCACCTTTACTTTTGTTATTAATGGAAACCCCTAATTTTGATATTAATGAGATTGAGTAAAATGCTATGGTGATTTAAGATGATATTAACCTATTGTTAATAAAAAGGAAATTTTAGATATAAAGAGATGATCTTTATGCTCAATTCGCTAATTTATGGTTTCATATGTATAAAGTGCATTAATGGGCTTAGAAACCCTAATCTAAGTGCTAATGACTTTCAATGAGTTTTATTTCAAAATATCATGAATGAAATGAAGTTAGGTTGATCCTAAGCCAAATTGATAACAAAGAGGTTTTAATATGAATAAGTTGAGTAATTAGAGTTTTGTATATATTTTGCTGTTTTAGGGTTTTGTTGACCTAAAAAGGGAAAGTTGAGAAATAGATTTAAAGAACCCTAAGGAAACCCTAATTTAGATTAGTGACCTTAGAAAGGTGTCCCAGGTCAATAAGGAGTTGTTTGGGATTTGATGGTAACAATTAGGTGTTACACATATTTTCAGGATCAAGATTGCTTGTCTTGCTTGATTGGATTGGATATCTTGCTTATATTTGAGACTGCAATTCAGGTATATGGTTACGATTATGGCTAATCGCTCTTGTTTCACAATGATTTTTGAGGTTTTACCAGTTGCTTGAATTTTTTTTTTGGTAAGCACCAGTTGCTTGAAATTAACTGCTTGGTTGACTTTTATTTCATGCAACTATAAAGTGACTATGGCTATCACCATAAATATATGTGCATGACTAGCTCAGATCCTAGTCCTCCTCTGTATCTTTGATGATGATGAGATGGATGACCTAGTACATAGTCTACCCTTAGGGTTGGAACATCAGGTTATCATGAGTCGATGTGTTGGTCTATCCTTGGGTAGGACCATATGACTACACATCCCTAGGTCGTAGTCTACCTGTAAGGTAGGATCATAGGGGCTATTTGAGATCTACCATTTGAGAGATGTAGTATCCATGTCCACTGTAGGGACAACACAAATGTAAGTATATGTAGGGATTGAGTAGTTATGTTTAATATGTAAAGTTTGATATGTTAAGCAATAGTTTGGTTGCATTATGTTGTTACAAATATATGCAAGGTTTTGGTTCCCCCACATACCAATATAATTCATTATACTGACCACCATTTTGTTTTTCGACATTTTAGGTTTATCAAAAAGAGATGGGGACGTGAGACGGAGGAGGCACTAGGGTTCCACCGGCGAATGATGGCTGGGGGGGGAGGCTGGTAGCCATAGCGGCTTTAATCGGGATCCGGCGGGATCCGAGGGGAGGATTGGGGGAATAGGAGTAGCAAAGGGGATAGGGGTATGCGTGTCACATGCATGCCTATTTTTCCAATATGTGGGGATGAGAGGGATGGCCGTAATCCAAGGTTGGAGAATATGGAGGAGCCAGTTACCACGTCTACAGAGATATGCACTGAAGACTCCATAACCACGTCGAAGGAGGGGCTCTTGCCGAATGAAAATCATACGTCTAACGATTCTCTTAACCCTAACAATAATATTTGGGGAGGAGGTGCAGGGGGATGTGAGGGTGTATGGCACAACATGATTAACAATGACACGATGGAACCACCAACTACAGAGGAAACCTTTTTCTTGGAAAAGTTATTTGAGGAAAATCTCATTGTGAAAGATGTTTTGTTGAGAGTAGATGAAGGGAAACCATCACTGTACATAGATCTGGATGCACAGGAAGATCTGATGCAATGTTGGAGGTATGCAGTGATTGTCAGGCTGATCGGAACAGATGTAGGGTATATGACCCTAAGGGACCGCCTAAAATTATTATGGAAATTAAGTGGAACATTCAATATGTTTGTGTTGGATCTGGGTCACTTCGTGGTGCAACTGTCATGTAGAAGAGACTATGAAACTGCCATGTACGGTGGCCCCTGGAAGCTCTTTGGACATGGTCTTGCAGTATGGGATTGGTACCCAACTTTTACTCCTTCCGAGGAACTACCAAAGTATATAGTCACATGGGTTCGAGTCCTTAATCTTCCCTTGCATCTATATGTATCCACAATGTTTGATTACATAGGATTGGCTCTAAGGAGTCTTATGAAGGTGGATGAACATACGACGAACCAGTCGAGAAGGAAATTTGCCCGACTAGCAGTGGAGGTCGATACCACAAAGGAACTCAATTCAACGATTATAATCAACGGCAAGGAGTATATAGTCGAGTACGAATTATATCTTGTGAGTTGTTCACTTTGTGGGAGAGTGGGCCACGATTCGAGAAGCTGCTGGGGAGGGGAAAAAGACTCAATGGGAACTACTATAGCCAATGAGAGAGGACACACAAGTCAATAGGGCAACAGTGAGAATATCAACAATACCAACGCATGGCATACCCGAAAGAGACGGTGCAGGAACCCGAGAGATAAAGACATGGAGAAAGCGGGGACACAAAACTAGCATAGCTAGATTGAATCAAACAGCAAACATGTTTGCCAACTTGGTAAATGAGGAAGAAGGAGAAGTAGATACCCAAGCATCACCGAGATCTAGAGAAACATATAATACGGGCACACGTCCACCTAAAGTATGGAAGAAGAAATCCACTAGGAAACAAGTGGAATCGGAGGACTCATTGGGCACAGTACTGAAGGATTGCACCAATGTAGAAACGATGGGAAGGAAGGAGCAAGAGGAGAACCAGAAGAATATTTCAGATGAGAATTATATAGTGGAGAAACTAGGAATAGATGAGGTTGTCGAAGTTATCATCATAGACGGTGAGGGAGAACGTGAGTCACTGGCCAAGAATGTTGCAACTGACATACTGATGGCTGACGAGGACCATTTGACAAGGAACACAAGAAACAGGGAGAGCGCTACATCTGAAAAGGTAACCAACAACTCACTGAAGAAATGCATAAAAGGGAGCGGGACGAAAATGAAGAGAAGTGGCAAATAGAAATCGGCAACCATCCAGACTAAAAGGAGCCCAAGGTTAGCCAACATGGCAAAGATTTTCAAAGTCACAAATGGAGGCGACGAGGCAAGGAAGAACGATAATGAGGAGAATAGAGAATTGGGTTATTAAGGCATTCTTTCATATCCTAAAGTCAGTTGTTTAATGATCCTACACTGGAATATCAGAGGGATAGGCAATAAAGATACCTGCCGAGTCCTCAAAGAGTATATCAGTATACACCGCCCTTTGGTGGTTGGCATTTGTGAACCCTGGATCAACGAGAATTGAGCCACACAAACTATTAAAATGTTAGGCTTCGCAAATTCTCATCGCTCTGAAGCCAGGGGCTTCTCTGGATGTATATGGGTGTGCCGGAACGAAAGGCAGTGTTGTGTGAGGATAGTGAACACACACATACAATTTGTAACGTGTTGTGTTAATGGTGAGCTGCTAGTGACATTCGTCTATGCTAGCCCACAGATGAGCACTAGAAATTTACTATGGAAGCATCTAATCAATATGGGCAGTAAGTTTCTGAAACCTTAGCTAGTAGTCGGAGATTTTAACACCATGATCTCACCTTCTGAGAAAAGTGGGAGCACGCTATTTAATTTTAATGAGGAGACAACCTTTAGAGACGCTCTATTGAACGCAAGAGACTTGGGTTTTTCGGGTCAAAAGTTTACATATAGGCATGGACTCTTACAAGAGAGGCAAACCATGCCTTAATCGCCTCTTACCACAATATTCATGTGGAGCATCTTGCGAGAATCGAATCAGATCACTGTCCGGTGTTGGTCCGAATTAAACAAAGACAGATGCAGACACCGATATTTCGAGCAAGGGCCACTTGGTATGAAGCTGATTTCAATAGCTTTAGAGCTGAGCTGAGGAGGTCATGGGATGATGAACTGGATTTCAATGTAGCACTGAACCAAGCTAAAGACAATATAATTAGGTGGGACAGGGAGCTACAACAGAGAAGGAGGAGGAAGAAGACCAGATTACTCAATAATATCAGTCGACTGCAGAAAGACTTGGCCACAAGGTATAATGTCATCTCAGATAGACTTTGTGTAGACATGCAAACGGAGCTGAACAAAATTCTCAAGGAAGAGGAGGAGGAATGGAAGGAGAGGTGCCACATAAATTGGTTGACTAACAGGGACATCAACTCAAAGTTCTACCAAGCTTTTGTTAACCAAAGGAGAAGAACCAACACAGTAACCAAGCTAACGGATGGTACTGGACGGTGGATGGAAGTGGAGGAACGATTAAGGAAACATGTTACGAAGTATATCAAGGAGTTGCTCACAACTCCAGTTTATACTAACCCGGGTGCTTTGCAGGTCATTCCGGCAGATTTTACTGCTCTGGAAAGAGAACAGTATGACGCTATCTCAGCCCCCCCCCCCAACGGAGGAAGAAGTGTGGTCTATCTTGAAGACTATGGACCCTTACAAGGCAGTGGGTCACGAAGGCATCAACAGTCTATTCATGCAAAAGAATTGGGCGACAATTAAGAACTTTATGATGCAAACAATTTCACATGCACTTGTAGGAGGTGCACTCAACAAGGAACTATGTACTTCCATGACCGTTCTAATTCCAAAATGCCCTAAACCAGAGAATTGTGGCCAGTTTAGGCCAATCAAATTGAATGTTATGTGACTCGAAGTAATGTCCTGATCCGACTGCATATCTGATTTGGAAAATTAAATGGATCTTCGCCGACCCGTTTACGTGGTACGACTTGGATTTCGGATCCGATTACTCTTTATGTATCTATATATATGTACACCCTTGTTAGGGTTCGGCAATCATCCTGTATTCTTCTTTGACGGCTGCCGCCGTACACAGGGTGTCCCTTTGTAATCTTTTCTCTAAAATAGTGGAAATCTCGCCCCCTCCCGTGGACGTAGGTCATCTCGACCGAACCACGTAAATCTTGTGTTTTGGTTGTGTGATTGTTTCTCGTTTCTTGTTCTTCCGCTGCGAAATCGTCGTATTCTTGCGTTCGACTCTTAACATTGAACAACATCGGGCTGAAGTTAATCTCTAAAGTGGTGGTGGAGAGATTGAAGCCTTGGATATCGGGGTGGGTCTCGCTTGCCCAAAGTAGCTTTATATCAGGAAGGAAAATAACAGATAACATAGCAGTTGTACATGAAATTATACATGGGATGAGGAAGAAAGGAGCGGCGAGAATGATGGCTATCAAAATAGACTTAACCAAAGCATACGACAGAATGTCATGGAGCTTTATTGAAGATACGCTGATCAAAGTAAACATCCCACAGAACATCAGAGACTACATTATGAACTCGATCACTGGGGGAGAGGCATCTGTAATCAGGAATGGCAAAATCTCGCAAACTTTTAAAGCTTCCAGGGGTATCAGGCAAGACGACCCTCTTTCTCCTTATATTTTCATACTATGTACGAATACTTGAGTCAAATGATAGATATGAGGGTGACGGGGAAGCGGTGGGCACCTGTAAAGCTACCAGGCAGTAATATTAAGGTGGCACACCAGTGTTTTGCTGATGACATAATTCTATTCGCTAAAGCCAACAAAGCCAACATTTTGACAATTCTGGAATGCTTCAAACAGTTCGAGGAAGCTTTGGGGGAGACAATATTAGCAGAGAAATCCAGCATATTCTTTTCGAGGAGTGTGACCAGAAGGGTTCAGGGAGAAATCTGTAGCATCGACGGATTCAAGAAGACGAATGATTTGTGCAGGTGTCTGGGGTACCACTTATACACTCTCGGGTGAACAAGAACACTTATGCAGATATACTAGACAGGTTATCAAGTAGAATGAATGCTTGG
Organism: Alisma plantago-aquatica; assembly: GCA_963693085.1. Taxonomy (NCBI): domain Eukaryota; kingdom Viridiplantae; phylum Streptophyta; class Magnoliopsida; order Alismatales; family Alismataceae; genus Alisma; species Alisma plantago-aquatica. The sequence goes on along the minus strand of OY856413.1, from coordinate 1,136,157,087 downwards.
TCATCGAGATGTCTGTCCTTGGCTGGACGTGTATGTCTTCCAAAGGCAACATTAACTGTAATTCCCACATTCATGATGCAAACGGCGACCATACCACTCAAGGTGTGCGACGCAATTTATAGCACGATCCGCAACTTTATTTGGGGAGGGGGAAGGAAAACTCGGCCTATTTCCCTAGTGGCATGGGACAAGGTAGTCAGCTGTAAGAAGAAGGGAGGATTGGGACTAAAGACTATATGAGGGATTGGGACCAGGCGCTCATTATGAAGAACGCCTGGGATGTTTGCTGTAATATGGATGGTGCAAAACTATGAAAGAGAGATTCAGAAACTATGAGAATGAGTCCACTAACCGCTACTCACGATTATGTTCTGTAATTCTGAAGGGTAAGGCTTTTATTATGGAGAATTCACACATGGAAGTGCTTAGCGGAAGAAATACCATGGTATGGGACGATCAATGGGTCAGCGGAGTCGGGACACTGAGAACCTTGTGTAATCGCGTGATACCTGAGGAGCTCAAGGACCTGGAGGTGCAGAGCTTAGTTAACTTAGACGGTGAATGGGACACAGTTTCTGAAGAACTGGCTGGCGGAGGAGGTTGTTATGAAAATTCTAAATATGAGGGAACCCGCACATGATGCTCCAAATTACATTCGAATGTGGAATCACTCCGATTCAGGAATATACACGGTGAAGTCAGCCTATAACACACTTAGAGCAGACAAGCAGACGATGGTTGAAGGTGAATGGAACAAAATCTGGGCAACCAAGGTGCCTGCTAAAATTAAGTAGTTTGGTTGGTTACTAAGCCACAATGCTCTGTTAACAAATCATAGAAGAATGATACGTAAAATGGAATTTGACAGCACCTGCAGTAGATGTAAAACAGATGACGAAACGCTCCTTCACGCTCTCCGAGATTGTCGAATGGCTAAAGAGATTTGGTTGCAATTACTTGTACAGAACACACTGCCCAGCTTCATGGGGGAGACAGACCCCATGTCTTGGATCCGAAATAATCTAAAGTCTGGTGAAGGGAAGGCAGAACTGTTTCTAATAACCTGCCACCACATTTGGAAATGCTGCAACGAGAATGTATTTGAGGGGAGGAACCATGAGGCTAGCCAACTAGTGAGCTATATTCAACGTGAATGCCGCATGATCAACGACGCATGGACAGTACGGAGGCATACTATGGAAGCCACGACACAAGGAGGTTGGGTCTCACTGCAGCCTAGCTGGTTCAAAGTAAATGTAGATGCAACATTCAAGAGAGGACATTGTGCTAGTGCAGCTGTGATAAGAAATGACATAGGCAGCTGGGTAGGTGGAAGTTCAAGAACGCACCCTGCTCCGAAATCTAACGAAGCAGAATTTCAGGCCTTACTGTTTGCTATGGAACTGATGAAGGCAACATATGTGAAACTAGTACAGTTCAGCACTGACTGTGAATCAGCTACGATCATGCTGAGGGGAACACTTCAGAAGAACCCGAGGTTCGCGAGGTGGATATGGAGGATTCAGAAGTTGCTGGATGACAACCCAGGTTGGGATATCAGATATGAACGTCATGAGTTCAATAAAGCAGCAGACTATTTGGCAAAGAAAACCCTGAAACAAAGAGACCTATTGGCCACAACCTCCTGACGACTTACTTCAATTCATCGGAATGGTCTATATATTAATAGACGGGTAAAAACGATGAAGGAGGTTCAGGAAGAACCACCCCTACAAGGACCCCAGGGTGCGAGAAGCACCGGGTCAGACAGGCTCGAGAGATAAAGCCTCCACAGAAAAGCCCAAACTAAACAGGTTACGCCGCACACCTATGGAAACGGTGTGGGGTGCGTCCCGCCTCCCTGTGAAACTACAAAAAGGGAGTGTATAAGGGGGTAATCTCTACAAACGCCCCGTCTATGCCCGTGGGCGCTATACAAGCAGACTAAAGGCTAACATGGATCTGCCAGGCCCTGCTGATGTGGGTCGGTGTAGTGGAGCTCCAACCCCGCACCTCCGCAACGCGTCTCGTAGCCTTGATCACAAGGTCCCTGCACTCCGGAGAGCTTAGGGACTGCACGCCATGTCGTCTCTCATTGCGTTGCTTCCATATGAAGTAAGCTGTGCATGTCCAAGCAGTGACAGTCAGCCACTTCCACCCCTTCCATCCCCTGGTTTTGTCCACTATAAGGCTTATAGTGTCGGCGATGGTGGCCGCCATCGGGACCCTGATATCGCAGAGGTCCATGACAGGCTGTAGCACGAGCCTAGAAAATCTGCAGCGGAAGAACATGTGTTGTATGTCCTCCCTCTGCCTGCAGAAGGAACATATGTCACTCGCCTCATTGTTCCACTCATGCACTTTATCAGCAGTGGCAAGTGCACCGTGGAAATCCCTATAGATCGTAAAGCTCCATCTATGGATGAGGGGCCCCGCCCATATGGTCCTGCCGACGTCACACGGAGCCTGATGCGGCTGAATGATCTTCCACAAGTTGGCGTTGGGGTTGGCGAGCCTCACGATGCCGGTGGAGGAGCGCTCGAATATGTGCTGGTGCAAAACCCACACACGAGCCATGTTCTTCCACGAATTAGAAGCACCATGTCGTAGCAGCGCCGGGTCAGGAGGGGTAAGCCCATAGCGCCTACGCATCCAAAGGGTCCAGGGGGAGTGGGGGCAGGTGTGGAACCTAATGAGCCTTTTGAGGGACGCCCACCGGTTTACAACGCTGACCCCTTTGAGACCTAAACCCCCTTCCACACAAGGCCTGGCCATGCGCTCAAAGCGCATAGGGTGGTAGTTGGAGCCCCAAACAAAATCTGCCATCACCATCTCCATCCGGTCACACGTGCCTTCAGGAATGTGACCTTGCAGCGCCCAGAAAGTAACCAAGCCTGTGAGATTGGCCTTTGTCAAGATGCAATGCCCAGCCATCGTGATTTTGTCCGGGGGCCACTTGGAGACCATCTTCTTCATCTGATCGAGACAAGGGTTGAAGAAGGCGGCCTTGTGATTCCGAGCTGCAAGGGGAAAGCCAAGATAACGCGCAGGGAGCTCATCCACCGGACAACCCAGGATGCTGTTGAGGCGGTTGGCGTTGTCCACAGCTGATTTGGAGAGGAAGAGCTTGAACTTGGCCGGGTTGACCTTGATTCCCATCGTGGCGCTAAACTCATCCAACACCTGCTTGATCCCCCTAAGGCTTTTCCTCGAGCCTTCTACAAAGAAGAGCACGTCGTCCGCGAAGATGCGATGGGACAAGACAGCCGTGCGTTTGATTTGGTAGGTGCGGAACCGGCCTAACCGCTCTCCTTCATCCATGAGAGTAGTGAGATACTCCATGACTATCGTGAAAAGGAGAGGTGACAGGGGGCACCCCTGCCTCAACCTGCGTGAGCTATTGAACAGCCCCGCCGGGAAGCCATTTACAAGAACAAAAAAAGAACATGTGGAGACACATTGTCGAACCCAGCCCATCCAAGTGGGGGGGGGGAACCCATCCTATCCATGATGGTCCACAAGGCCTCCCAATCGACATGATCGTAGGCCTTGGATAAGTCGGTTTTAATACAAGCCTTTGGTTTTGTTCGCTTAATGTCAAACCCTAGAAAAAACTCCGCAGCGAGGTGGGAGCAGTCGGAGATGCTCCTGTTTGGTATAAACGCCCCTTGATTTTGAGAAACAAGCCCCCCAGCACCTCTTTGAGCCTCTCCGCCAACACCTTGGCAAAGATCTTATACAGCACGCTGCAACAGACAATGGGCCTAAAATCGCGAAGATGAGTAGCGCCGTCTACCTTGGGGATCAACGCCAGGAAAGAGTGATTCACTTCCCGCACCATATCCCCCCCGCATCAGCCAAAGAATGGCATTCGTCACGTCCTCGCCAACGACACTCCAACAGCTTCTGAAGAAGCTAGCGTTGAAACCATCTGGACCCGGTGCCTTGTCCGGCCCAATGGACCACATAGCGTCCCTAACCTCTTCGCGCGTGCAAGGTCTACATAAACGCCGGCCTTGGGCCGCAGTTAGAGAGTTAGTAGGTTGGATCCGCATCAGATGGCTGTGCCCGCCGTTGGCGTTGTAGAGATTGCTGTAGAAGGCGACCGCCTCCCCTTCAAGCTCCTCCTGCGTGCTGGACTACTCACCGTCTTCATTGATGAGGTACTGGATTGTGTCCCTCATTTCTTTCTGCTTCACTGCCTCCTGGTAGAACTTAGTGTTGCGCTCCCCGTCATTGATCCACCGGACACGGCTTCTTTGGTAAAGGAACAACTCCTCAGCCGCATCAAGCTGGTCCAGCTTTTCTCTGACCTCCCGTTCCTTCTTGGTCAACTCTGGGCAGCAGGGCGAGCGTTGCAGCGCCTCCTGAAGAGCGTCGTAGTCCCCATGTGTAGCCTTCTTCACAGTGCCAATGTCGCCCCTCCGGGCAGACCAGCTCTTGAGGGTGGCCTTAGCCGCTTTGAGCTTCGAAGCCGCAACAAACAGGGGGTTCCCCCTCACCGGGAGCGCCCAAGCCCTCCTGGCCTCCTCGAAGAAGCCATCAATTCATACCCGAGGAGACGTTGGCGAACAGGGAAAGCAATATGAACATAAGCCTTGTTTTAAAATCCTTCGTTTTCATTTGTGTGAAAATGAAGGTCAGGAAGGTGTGTAAAGCCAACTAAGGTTTTCTCAAAAAAAAAAAGGAGAAAGCCCCACTCCAGTTGCGAAGCTAGTAGAAAAAAAACTAGATTATTTTCCACTAAAAAAATGGAGTGGTTGTAAGGATAGAGAGAAAAATGGACAGTTTGAACGGGAGCGTGGGTGAGGGTTCCAGGAAGGCGATTGCGCCGGCGATTGTGGTGGAGGCTCCGAAGGCGAGGCTGGAAGGCTCGAGATCAAATTCTACTTCACCGACAGGCTCCGAAGGTGAGGCTGGAAGGCTCGAGATCGAATTCTACTTCACCAAAAGGAGTCGTTCTGATATCCAAAGGAAATGTTGAGGTCCATCTTGATGATCTAGCTTCTTATAAGGCTGTGCAGAGTGAAGGGATCGAGAGGACCTCTTGGAGGACAAACAAGGGCTGAGAAGGGGGATTTAACGTCAGACAAGAATCCTTCGGGATCGCTATGGATAGATCTCTTCAAAGTAGGAAAATATTCCTCTACAACCTCCAGAAACTTGCGTATTGTTCCATTGGAGGTCTCAGATGGGAAAATTGTCTATCCGCAAGCTGAAGCTGAGGAGAACGCTTCGCAATGGAAGAACGTGGTGGCAGGCTACATAATCGATTTGAAGGTACATCTTCCAACTCTCGAAAAGTATCTAGCCTGGCTGTGGAAGGTAAAAGGCTCTATTCACATCCTGTCCCGACCGCACGGTTTCTTCATTATCAAGTTCTCAGATGATTCAGACATGTCTCATGCCTTAGAAGATGACCCGTGGTTTGTTAAAGGGAAGCCCCTGATCCTTAAGCAGTGGCAGATTGGTGATAATCTGGAGAAGAAATCATTGTCGGAGGTTCATGTTTGGGTCCGGTTACACAGTTTCCCTCTGGAACTCTGGGGGGAATCAGGGATATGATGTTCAGTAGAATTGGGAGTTTCCTCGGAAGACCAATAGATGCATATAGGGCAACTAAAGAAGGGACGAGAATTGAATTTGCAAGGATCTTCGTTCTTATGTCCGTTGATTCACCTTTTCCTGATCATATTGATTTGGTCAGTGATACTGGTGTTGAGCACAGGATTTTCTTTCAATATGAATGGATCCCAAAGATTTGTGATGCCTGCGGTTCCTTTGGTCACGAGAGGTTTTCTTGTCCAAATATCCCAAAAATCAGGAGAGTTAATGTGAAGAAGGTGACTGAAAGAAAGCAATGGGTCTTGAAGGAAAAGGATGTAGGGAAAGAGTTGCCAGTATCTTCTGCTGATTTGTTGAAGGAAAGGACTGCTGAGAGAGCGATCTCTATTTTGCCTACTACTAATAGTCCTTCTGTTCCTGATGAAGTACAAAGTCCTGCACCTGATATGCCTAACTCTAAACGAACAGAGTTCAATAATTGCAGCTGCCCTTCATGTGAGGTTGGAGTTCATTCTGGCTGTATGGGAGGTCAACCTATAGAAAAATTTACAAAAGATAGAAAGGTCCATGATTTGAAGAGGATGTTGGATAGCTCTATGATCTCCCCTCTTGGTGTGGTCCTAACACAGTCTACCCCGACTGATGATGGTTTTCAATTGGTAAAGTCTAAGTCAAAGGGTCCCCCCAAGCTTACTAAAACCAATAAATCCCAGATATCATTTGTTGCAAGGATGAAAGATACACCTTCTAACAAGTTTCATGGTTTGGATTTCCTTACTGATGAGGACTGTTTGATTACTGCGGCTAGCAGGCCTCTAGCCCCTGTAGGGGCCAATGAATGACAACATTTCGGTCACTTTCTGGAATGTGAGGGGCCTCAACAAAGGAGGCCACCAACATAGGGTCCAGGAAGAGATTAGGAGGGTTATTTCTAATGTTTTCTGTATTTTGGAATCCAAAATTAGAAGGAAAAAGATTTGGAGGATCATGCAAAGGGTTTGGCCTAATTACAATTGGTTTGTTAATCATAAATCTCATCCTCTTGGTAGAATCATTGTGGTTTGGGATCCCTGTAATGTTGATATCAGCATTATTTCCTCTTCTGCTCAGATGGTTCACTGCTTATGTAACCAGGGAGGGGATTTCTTCTTCTTTACTGCTGTGTATGGATTCGATGATGACAAGAGGAGATTTTCTCTTTGGAAGGAGCTTAGGGAGACTTATTCCTGTATTGATAAAGCCTGGCTTATATGTGGGGATTTTAACTGTGTAAGACTTTCTGAGGAAAGATTAGGCAGATCAAATCCTAGTAAGAAATCTATGATTGAGTTTAACTCTTTTATGTCTGAATGTGGTCTTTATGAAGCTAAGATGAATGGTCCCTGGTTTACTTGGGATAACAGACAGGAAGGAAGTAATTTTACTACTTCTAGAATTGACATAGCTATTTTCAATGAGTACTTTCTTAGAGAATGGCCAAATTATGTTGGAGAGGTGTTTTCTACTATTCATAGTGACCACAAAATTATTCAACTTTCTCTCAATTGTAAGGGTAGGAGGCTGAATACTCCTTTTCATTTTATTAATGCCTGGACTGAATGTGAAGGTTTCATGGAGGCTGTGAAAAGGGGCTGGGAAACTGATATTAAAGGATGTCCTATGTTTAAAGTTCTAAAGAATCTCAAATGTGTTAGAACATAACTTATTTCCTGGAATAAAAAGCAGGTTGGGAATTTGAGTGATGAGGCAAGAAGATTGGAAGGTGATTCTCTTAAGGCTGAGGAAGCTGCTGATATGCTCCCTTTGGATATAAATCTCAGAAATAATGCTACTAATGCTAGGAAGGTTGCCCTTAAAGCCCTTGACCTGGAGGAAAACCTGCTTATGCAAAAGTCTAGAGTTCAGTGGTTGAAATTGGGTAATAAGAATACAAAATTCTTCTATTCCTCTTTACATACCAGAAGACAAAGAAATAGCATTCGGTCTCTTCTTGTCAATGATGTTCCTATTTCTGACCAAAAGGATATTAATAAGCATATTATGGATTTTTATAATGATCTGTTTTGTAAACATGCTGAATATGATGCTTGTTGGGATGACAAGTGGTCCCTGCCGAAGATCTCTCAAGACCATATTAACATCCTCATGAAAAGAGTTACTAGGGATGAGATTGATGGAATTATTAAGGACTCAAAAGATAGTAAGGCCCCTGGGCCTGATGGGTTTAATGCTCACTTCTATAAAAAGACTTGGACTATCATTGGGGATGATATCTCTCAAGCTGTTATGGATTTTTTTTTAAAAGAGTCGGATTGTCAAGGAAGTAAATAGAACTTTTATTACCCTCATTCCTAAAATCAAGGGAGCTGCTTCTTTAAAGGTCTGGAGGCCCATATCTCTCTGTAACTTCATTTTCAAGATCATATCTAAAATCCTTGCTAATAGGTTGAGTCTTATCCTCCCAAATGTTATTAGTAAATGTTAAACTGCTTTTGTGAAGAATCAAAGAATTTCGGAAGCTATCTTACTCTCTAATGAGCTCATTAGTGATTTCTCTAGCCCTAATGGAGCTGGAAAGTTTTGTGTCAAAGCTGATATCACTAAAGCCTATGACTCTGTTAAGTGGGGTTATCTCCTAGATATTTTGAGATTTATGAATTTTCCGGCCTGCTGGATTTCTTGGATTTCTGCTATTCTAAATTCGACTACTTATCAGGTTCTTATCAATGGAGAACATTCAGATGTGATTACACCCCGAAAAGGGTTGAGGCAAGGAGATCCCCTTGCTCCTCTTTTGTTTGTCCTATGTATGCAGGGTTTTACAGCTATTATGGACTTCAATATTTCTCAAGGTTTCTTTAAACCTTTGAGGGCCACAAAGGATCTTTATGTATCCCATACTATTTTTGCAGATGATCTCATGATATATGGTATTGTAGATTATGTGAATGCTATATGTTTGAGGCAAGTTTTGATTGACTTCGGTAGAGTGTATGGTTTGAACATTAACTCGGACAAGAGCCTTATTTTCTTTAGTAAGAAGGCTATGAAAAATTATTTTGTTGATTACATTGATATCAAAGAAGGGTCCCTCCCGTCTACCTATCTTGGAGTACCTATGTTTGTGGGGAAGATTACCAAGAACATGTGTTGTCCTCTGATTGATAAGCTGAAGAACAAACTGGATAGCTGGAAAACTAATCTTCTGTCCTTTGTAGGGAGAGTAGAGTTGGTTAGGTCTACTCTTTCTTCCTATAGTGTCTACTGGACTGCTATCTTTCCTTTATCAGTTTCTGTTATTGATGAAATTGATAGGATATGTAGGAGTTTTGTTTGGGGAGATAAGGAGGAGAGGAGAGCTATGCATCATGTTAGCTGGGATAATATCTGCAGACCTAAAAATGAAGGAGGATTGGGCATTAGAAGCATGGAAGTTATGAATAAAGCTGGTCTGATCATCAACTTCTAGAATGTTGCTAGTGACAAAGACAATTTATGGGTGAAGTGGGTCCATGGTAAATATTTAAAGAAAAATTTGATTTGGAATCACATATGTAGACCTAATCACTCTTGGACCTGGAAAAATCTCATGAAGATTAGAAAGGTTGTTTTGGAGCATGTCTCGTTTCATGTTGGTAAAGGAGATAAAATTCTTCTCTGGGGTGATCCCTGGCTGAAGGGGTCCAAGTTCCTCAATGAGTGTGTGGACAAAAGAATGTACTTGATGCTAGGTATGGGCAACTTAATTAAGATTGGAGACATTATGCAGGATAATCACTGGAAGTTTCCTGCTAATAGGAGCTTGGGTCCTCTTCTGAAGTTCTTGAATGATAATGTTATTACTTTTGATGAGCCTGATCAGATTACTTTTAATGGTAATATGGCTTTAAAGGTTAGAGATGTATGGAACTGTATCAGGATTAAATGGCCGAATCTTGTTTGGGCCAAGCATATATGGAAGCTAAATATTCCTAAAAACTACAAAGTGATGTGCTGGAAGATGAGTCTTAACTGCTTGCCTAAGTTGAGTTGGCTGAAGAGTAGGGGATACCACATGCCTTCGATCTGCATGCTTTGCAAGGAGAATGAAGAGACGACTGGGCATTTATTTCTAGAATGTACTGTGGCTCGAACTATTTGGAGGAAAGGTGTAGAGGATGGTTATATGTCCACTAAGCCAAAGGATTGGTGGGTTATTTGGAGTTGTTTTGACAAGAAAATTGCTAGTTTTTTCTCGATCTCCATATATCATATATGGCAGCTTCGTAATAGGGTTATTTTTGAGAATTGGACTCCTGATGAAGAAAAGATTTGGATCATGATTTGTAGGGATTTCAGTCTCTTGTACGATTAGTTTGGTGCAACTTATTTTTCTTTTATCTTGAAGATGGGATCTGCACTTTTGGTCTTGGGGTGATACATGTTGCTCCTGTTCAGTTCAGGGATGATGACCTACTTTATGTTCCCGATGTCTGGTGGGTTTATGAAGCTGCTAGTCCAGGATTTTGGCCTGTGTTTCTTCAGTCTCCATCTATCCTTTTTGGTTATCTCAGAAAAGGTTCTGTAGGGATTCTAGTCTGCTGTATGCTATGGTTTTGATGCTTCTGGTTTTCGTGTTTGTTGGCTGTCTTTTGGCAGATCTTTTTTATCTTTATGAGGTTGCTCATTTCTTCTTGCTCAGGTCTGGGTTTTGTATGCTGATCTATGATGTATATCTTCTGCAGATCTTTCTACTGTCCAGTTAGGTTTTATTTTTTTTCTCCTAGGATAGCCCTCAGTAGCTTGATATCCTTTTGCTTGTATATATTCTTTCTGCTCTTGTTTCTTTCTGGTGTGGTGTTTTGGGACCCACCGGTTTTTTACATGAGGAATAAAGAGAGTATCACACTTGCTTGAGCAAAAAAGAGAGAGAGAAAAATGGAGAAAAAAGAAGGGAAGCACAGTTGTAGAAGTCGTGAAGTTGTTCCAATTATCTTTGTTATATTTTTTAGGAGAGAGAACTACCACACATTAAATCTAAAGAGAAAAAAAATAAAGTGGATACTCCTTTAAAGTGACATTGATTGAATAAAGCTTAACAAAGAATTGGAGGATTGTAGATAGATAGTTTCTTATCTGAGTAAAGTCCCTCAAATCCTATATTTTACAAGGTATGTGAAATTTTTTTTATCATATTTTAAGCTTAGCTGTGGTAGAATTTATTAATTATTTTTTATTATTTGCAAAACCATTCGATCTTGTTTCGGGATAATGACACCAGTTCCTTAGCCTTCCTTAAATGGGGGTTGTTGATGGGTGGAGGTCGTTACAGTGGTACTGCTCCAATTGCAGACTTTCTACCTTCACTCCCCGATCTACCAAAGCTGACATCTAGTAAAAGCAATGGAAACCACAATTTTTGGATTGCTACATCTTTTGAGGGCTTCTATTGCAGAACTGTGGTTTCTTAATGTCTTTGTTGGGGGTGAGATCCTACCCCCTGCCATGGTCTTTTATCATTGCAATTATTGCTTCTACACGTTTGCACTTTTCTCTTCCGTGACGCTCCCTGGTGTTGTCTCATTTGTATCTTCAATGAGAAGGTTGCATCGAGCTGTTGTAGAGGACTATTGTCTTTCCCTTGATGTTGATTGTCAGGAGCGTCCAATGATTTCTGTGTAGGATAGGTAGGAAGATGAACTCTGGCAGCAAACTTTATAGAAGTTGTAGCACTCACTCTTTTTCACCAGAGTCTTTTTATGGATGATATCCTCTGCCAACATGTAGCATATTATGTGTGCATTAGGCATACCATCTCCAAAAAGGGATTGGTAGGTCGTCATTACACTCACAATCATGTAACCATATGGTTGTAGTATGTCATAACGATTGTATTTTAGAATGCATATGCCTTCTTTTCCAAAAACCACCTCACCCAACTTGTCGTCTATTTTCAATCTTGGTATTATCATCTCCACCAACTCTAGAGAAAGGTCTTCATAGGACCATCTATTGAAGTCTGGGAAGTTGGCTTTTACAGTCTCCACTGGCCCCTCATGCCTAGCTTCTTGCATCTTTTCCTCATCTATCTCCCCTTCTTATGGTCCCTCCATTGTAGACCGTGGAGTAGGATCAAGAATGGTTGGAGGAGTAGGTGCTTGTGGAGCATCATGGCTCTTTGCTTGTGGTTGCATATGTTGTTTGTTTGTTGTCTGCTCTGGAGGCTAACTCTTGTCTTGGTGTTGTTCTTGTGTCTTCCATCCTACCTTCCAAGCCGATGGTTGCTTTGATTAAGAAGGATATAACCATAGGATTTTCAGTTGTTCACGCCATGGCTTCTTCTCAAGAAGTGGCACCACTGTATGGAGTCTACAAGGCACTGCGTCTGGAGGCATCACCTGGTCATTAAAGAAACAACGGTCATAGATGACATCGCATACATACCTCAAAGCTTGTGTATATCTTCAAGGAAGAGATCCTCTAAGGGGATGCCTTCATTTACTACTTCCATAAGTCAAAGTACCATGAAGGTAAAGTCCCCCAACCCTTGTTCTTCTTGTGGAACTTTGGTATTGATTGTGAAGTTTTTCTAGTAGGTGATATGGAGGGGTCCTGCTTTTTGGATGACGCGTTGGAGATATATTGTCACCTTCAGAATGTCATGGCCTCTTTGTTTTTGAATCCTAGAGATGTTCTGGGAATCTCAACACTATATTAATTGTAAATCATCATGTGCCGGTTATAAAGATATACTACTATTAATGCCCAAATTTTAAACTTTCTGATAGGCAAGGTGAGGAATCTTGTTTCTCTTCTCGTGTAACGACATCTTATAGATCCTCGACGTGTCTTGAATTGAATTTGACTTCGTATAGTCTCCTTGTTATAATGGAGGTCTCGTTTAAAACATGTTGAAATTTATCAAGATGAAGGAACTCTTCTAGAGCTATCACTCAGAGTACCTTGAATAATCTTTTCTATACCCTTTCTCTTCTTGAAAAGAGTTCCTTGAAGTAATCTCTGGTGAGGATCCTCTCATTGTTTTTGTATACTATGTCCATTCCTACAAGAGTGTCATCTAACACTTCTGCTAGAACATGAACATCTCTACATGATATATTCCCACCATTTTATAGGGAAGTGGAGGAGGCATTGGTTCCCCTAGTGCATCTTCTGAGGGTGGCATCTGCTCTCATGGTGGTGGACCAATAAAGAAAGAACTAAGGATGCCTTCATCTTCATCAGATGTCCCTTCTCCTACTGTCATTGTCTTTGTTGTCGACATTTGTTCTTGTAAATTTGTCACTGGGATTTCATGTGGTGATGGAACTGCAGTGTCTACAACATCGTCTCCTAGCAGCATTGATTCTTTGGGTGTCATTTCTGGCATTGTTGCATCTAATTCGACGATGGTGGCAGCCATCTTCCTATCATACATGACATTATTCTATTTATTGTGGTCCTATCTTGTAAGTAGACATCCTAGATGTCCATGACTATCTTTATCTTGTCCAGGTATCCAGTAAGCATTTCTTCATTGTAGGTCATGGACTTGTCGGTGTTGACCTCCCCCTCTTTGGATGGATCTTCTACATGTTGAATCTCCAGAATAGGGTCATCCGCAGTGGGTGATGAGTTTAATCAAATTCTTTCACTGTGGTGTTGGTGATGGCTGCCAATGCCTCTTCATGTCGTTGTAGTTCTTTTGTCTAGGCTGGCCCTTCTTTCGCCCCCTCAAGTATGCTTGCAACTTCTTCTTCTTTATGTTAATCTAGGTTTGAAGGACTCGAAGATGCTTGTGATGGTGAAGGGATAACAATCTATTTTGATATTTTTCTGGATCGCTGCTCCGCCATGCTTCTCTACTATTCTTCTATTTACTTTAGGAATTCTTCGTGCTCCTTGGGAATGGTTTCTCTATCTCTCTTCATCTCATACCTCTCCCACCTTAGTTCCACCATCTCTGTCGCCATCACTTGCATGGTTTGCATCATCACTCTTTGGCTAGATAGGACATCATGCATAAACTGGGGAAGGGATGAAATCCTTTCATCTAGTTATGTGTGGTTAGTGCATGTAGGCTAGAAGAAATAAGTACTAAATTAGAGTAAGAGTTTTACATTTGATCACAAATGGCATCAAATTGACACTCTAATTCTTCTCCAAGGCTTGTTGACTGTCATTGTTCACATGGGGGTATTGTGGTTGTGTCCTCTGTAGCAATTGATGGTGTTTGTATCACTTTCTTCACTTGTTGTTGAGGTGGAGCTAGTTTCTTAGGCTCCAAATATTATTCTACCCATGTATTCTATGTTGGTTTGGATGCTTTCACATGCTCCACTTCCTTGGTACCCTTTGTCTGGTTGGTTTCTTGGTCCCTTGGTTGATCACCTGACTTTGCTTCTGGCCTTTGTGCGCCCATGGGTGAGGTTGGTTTGCCACTGGCATCAATTTCTACTCCTTCTTCAATTATGTTGAGTGTTGCATGCGTTGTTAGTATCTCTTGTGACTAAATTGATTTCAAAGCAGATGTTGGTGCTTAGAAAATCACTTTGTGAACTTTGACTGGTAGCTTTTCCATTTTTGCTGGCTCTGTTGCTTTCTCCTCTTTATGTGCCAACATTTCATATGGAGGTGTCGGTGCATCCATAGGTCTTTTAATGATGCCTGACAATATCTTGCCAATGTCGTCTTTGGAGAGGATCAATTTATGAGCTTCATAATGGATCATATTTGGGAGGGGAAGAAGTGCATCTGATTTAGCTTGTTTATAATAAAATATTTGTCACGAAACTGTTTTTTACCCTAAGTTCACACTCCTAATAGCTACACAGCCAAAGGCGAGTGGACCTGGGCATCCGTCCCTAGAATGGATCACATAACATATGCATGAATAAAACTAGAAATAAGAAAAAGGGTAAGAGATAACAAGATATTAAACATGGAGATCAGAGACAGTACCCACTTCTATATCAAGAGTACCCCATTGGTGTTTCATTTCAGATCTAGGAGTCTTGAGTGTAACAAATCTTCATTTGGTAACTAAAAATTTGATAAACATAATATATTTATGCTAAAGCATTAAGTACGCTATGAAAAGTCATGTAAACAGTTTAAGAGTATCATAAAAGTTGCATACCTAGAAGCATCATATAAGTAAGAAGTAGAAATAAGGCATGGAACACTTAGCAACCTTTTTTTTATACAAAGTATATTTTAGGTGTATTTCTATTATACTTAACAATATATTATGGCCATGGACCAGCTTCCCACTGGAAGGGTCTATAAGGGTTCTCAAGATTAGCTAACCCTTTTATCAACATGGTCCACCTTATCTTGACTTCTCAAGTAAGACGCCCAACCTTATGCCTTACCATGAGAATACATGTAGGTACACTAGGTTTGTATAATGGACAAGTTCAATTATGTTCAAGGTTTGTTCAGCATATTTCCAACAAAATGAACATACTAATCATAGGGAACAAGTAGCTCAAACAAGTGATTAACTATTCAAGCATTCATGTGAGAAAACATATAAACAAGCCAATATCATAATAGGGTCAAGAGAAAACAAACCTTCAGAGTAGAGTAAAAAATTAACCATTGATTAGAAAACCATAAGTGAAAACTAGGACTAGATCTTGAAAATTTAGGTCAACATAATATCTTAACATTTCAAATGAGTACAATTGGATCAATATCATCAAGATAGATCTCATTAGTCATTATCATGGTAGTTGGATGTGTCACCTAAGTCTAGGTATCATAGCTTTCATCATTGATTTCAATATCTAAAACTAGGTCATGCATTATCATTATCAAGAAACATAGTACGTCATGGGTTCATTAGCACTTAGAGTGACAAATCACAACTAGATCAGGGATATGTTATTAGAATTCCAAGATCTTAAATAGAGCAATCATAAGATTTGGGCAAGCTTAGTCAACATATACATCAACATTGGTATAACTAGTCATATTGATTTATAATCATGCGCGATTGTCATCATTAGAGTATAGATGGGTCTACTTGAGTTAGGAGTCATTAACATTACTAACATACTGATTTAAGATCATTATATAACATGGATGATCCTTCAAGCAAGACTTTCACAAGACCATTTGGGAAGACAGACGGGTGTCTCAATTGTTGAGATGACCATTTGGGTGGTGAGTCACATCAGGGATCGAATTGGCTTAGTTCCACCCTTAAAATGACCAGTTCAATATGATTGAACCAACCGAATCATCTCAACTCATCAGACAACCATTTGGGTGAGTGAGATAGACGTCTCGCTTGGTTGAGACGGCCGGGTTGGGGTCAAACAAAGGTTCAAGATTTTTCCCAAATAGTTTTTATTGCATATACTTGGTAAGAAATTGAATTTGATATGCATATTAATTGGAATTAAAATTGCCAAATTTATGTGCGATTGGGAAACTGCTAGACGGACATTTGGCAGTGCTAAACAACCGTCTCACACACCAAACAACCGTATGGGTGTGTGAAACAACCATTTTGATTGTCGCATGTTGCAAAAGTTCAAGTTCTTCTGGTCCTTTCCACTCCCACACAATCCCATATAGATTGGGAACCCTAAACCAAACCCCGCCTATAAAAGTAGGGGTACTGGGGCCTTCCCAGAACACAACACAAACAATTGAGAATTAGTTTCTCTGATGAACATTCTCCTCTATAGTTGTGATAACCATGAGAGCCTAGGCAAGTCCTACCCGACTAGGGAGGGATAGCCACGAGAGAGAAACAACTGAGGATTGTATTTGTGGGAGAGTATGTTGGCGACTAGTATGCCAACAGGAGGGACAACTCCTTCCTATCTGGTCCAATAGGATGACAAGAGTTCTAATTGGTTCGTGTGGATAACTCTAGAGGAAGGAGTCCTTTGGCTGATTCAAGGATAGCAACATCAACTCACAGTCCGTGGCAAGATTAGAGAAGTCGTTACAGTAGTTGTCCGAGATTGGTGGCCTTGGAGGAGCTGTTAGACGAGTCCCAATGCAACTAGGAGCTGCACAAATGCCATCCGAGATAGAGTGTGCATCTACATCGATGACGATTGTCGCTGGACTTGCTCTAGGACCAGGTATATCTTAGTGAAACCATCCTTTCCATTACATAGTTATTGACGTGATCTGCTGGTTTATGGGAAACATGTCTGTAAATTTTTTATTTCCACTACCTACCTGATATTGTATTACCCTACAATGATATCAGAGCCATGTCAATCAATTATGTTTTGGGATAATCGATATGATCATATTTTTGGTTTTATCGAGTTTATTTATTGCATGTGATGCAAATATTTAAACTGGTTGATGTGCATGTCCGACTAATCATTACATAATAACCTAAACATTATATATATATATATATATATATATATATATATATATATATATATATATATATATATATATATTATATATAATTTATTGCATGCGATGCGGATATTTAAACTGGTTTATGTGCATGTCCGACTAATCATCACATAATAACCCAAATGAATATATATATATATACATACATATATATATACACACACACACACACACACATATATATATATATATATATATATATATATATATATATGCAATTTACACGCATAGTCCTAAAAGAGAGTTTTAATGGTGGATGTGTAGCATGGTTATGGCCAATAACCCCTATTATCTGTGCATGGTTGTGTGGTTGGTTTATCCTACATATATCGATCTGCAAACCAAGCCTCTACCTTATCTTCCCAAATGTAAAAGTATTATTCTCTTCTACCTTTGCTCCCCTCAAATGTAACTTGTAGTTTCCATATAATGATGTAATAGTATGATAGTTTACTTTCCTATTTTGACGAAGACAAAGGATGTCCCGATGACGCAAGATGATTGTCCCGACAACGAGCTAATTGGACAGAGGACCATGAAAGACTAGGTGGATGAGCCAATCCGATTAGTTGGTGGACTTGACCGATCCACTGGAGGATCTAGCAGATGGTGGACCGCAAAACCAGACGGCTGGAGAGATGATCAAATGACCGGCCAGGAGGCGAGTCGATCAATTTAAAGGTTGAACGGATAGGCAAGTAGGAATATTTGTCAATGATAGGTTTCTGCACATGATGTGGACCTAGATGTGGTAATTACTTGTGGCTCTAAGGAATTACACTAGGCTGGCCATAACCATCACTTTTGTTTATTGCATGTTTTCATTGTGGGTTGTAGCATGTATAAGATACATACTATATATATGTGGTGATTGTTAATGTATTTGTATTATACAAAATCCCTCAATATAATATTAAGTTTGAGATACCTTCCATAAGAAACACACATGAAAAGCTTGATCGATCAAGCATAGTTTACGCCAAATCATGGTGCACTGTCTATCTCATGGAAGTGTGATGGTAGGTACATAGATCTGCCAAAGCAGGGTACATATCCTATCGTGTTGGCTTTTGGATCAGACTCAATTGGTGATAAATTGGTGAGACCAGGTGCCAGAGGCATGCATATGATTATGACAAATAGTTGCACATATCATCTATCTAAGAGTTGCATTCAGATGCAATTGGCAAGTTGGCCTACCTAAATAATCAAGTTGTGGGTGATCAACCAAAGCTGAGTCATGACTTGATGAAATATGGATCTTGGCCCACTAGAAGATTGTACGCTGCAATCTTTCAAATTGGTAGTAAGGGCTATCAATTTGAATAAAATAGTGGGAGTGATAATTAATGAAAGACCTAATTAATATTGATTTTTCAAATAAAATCAAATCAAAAATGGTTTTTGACAAATGCAAATTTTATCTTGTAGAATCAAATGGAAAACACTCCATCAAAATTGGATGAAATAAATGAGATTTATTTCCATAACTAGTTCAGGACATTGAGAAGTGTTCTGCATGTTCCCGAAACACCAGAGCCAGTATCCACTCCAAAATTTTCGAAGACTGGCATGGATGCTTCTTTGAAGCATTCCAACGATGTTGTGAACATCAAGATTCTTATGTTGGATTGTATGAACTATGAGTTGCATAAGCAACATGATAAGCATGGAAGGTACAATGTCTCTAAGGCATTATCTGAGTGCAAACTGACAAAGGGATTTTGAGTAGGGCCTCATGTGCTCAATATGATTGGGAATATGAAGCATCTTGAAAGATTGAGATTTCCATTAGGTCAAGAGTTGGCCACAAATATGATTTTGCAATCATTGAATAAATCATATTGCCAGTTTATCGAGTGTTATCAGTTGAGTAACATGGCTAAGTCATTGTTAGAATTGCTTGACATCTTGATAAGTGTCGAAGCACAAATAAAGATGGAAAAATCTGAGATGATGATTTTCGGAGTTGAGTGCAAGGACAAAGGCAAGGACAAGAAGCATTCTGTGGCTAAGCCAAAGTCCAAGTCTTCTACACCCAGAATAAGGAGAAGGATAAGGGAACATAGGAATATAAAGAAAGTGATTGAGATTTCTACTTCTGGTGTATACATTATTGAGATTAACTTCACTACTTCTTCATCATGGGTACTGGATACTGGATGTAGATTACACATTTTTTTCAAATGTGAAGGATCTGAAAAGAAGTATACCATTAGATAAAGGTGAGCTTGAACTACATGCTGCAAATGGCACAAGAGTTGCGGTCGACACAGTTGGAACCTATGAGTTCACTCTGCCAAGTGGGCTTGTAATAGAGTTAGAGAACTGCTATTACGTACCTTCCAGTAATAGGAACATCATATCTATATCTTGTTTGGACAAGAAAGAATTCAAATTTCTTATAAAGAAAGGAAGATGTTCTATTATTAAAGATGGGATCTTTTATGGTAGTGCCCCAATGTATTATGGTCTATACTTGATTGATCTAGAGACAAGTGTATATAATGTAAACACCAAAAGTCAAAAACTCAGTGACTCAAAAAAAACATACATTTGGCATTGTCGTCTAGGGTACAAAAATGAGAATCGCATATCTAGACTCCATAAAGATGGTCATCTGGATTGATTTTGAACCAATAGAGACATGTGAATCTTGTTTGTTGGGAAAGATGACCAAGACTCCCTTTAGTGGAAACTGAGAGGGCCAGTGATCTATTAATACTCATACATATTGATTTATGTGGCCCTTTTAGAACAACTCCTAGAGGTGGGTATCAATACTTCATTACTTTTACTGATGATTTTAGTAGGTATGTCTATGTTTACCTGATGAAACATAAGTCAAAAGCTCTTGAAAAGTTTAGAGAGTTTATGAATGAAGTATAGAACCAACTTGGCAAAAGTATTAAGACACTTCGGTCTGATCAATGTGGAGAATACTTGAACCAAGAGTTTGAGGACCTTCTTTGAGCTCGTGGTATTGTATCACAATGGACTCCACTTGGAACACCACAACATAATGGTGCATCAGAAAGAAGGAATCACACATTGTTAGATATGGTGCAATCTATGATGAGTTTTGCTGATCTTCCTTCTACCTTCTGGGGTTATGCTCTTGAAACCACCACTTTTACACTTAACCGAGTATCGTCAAAATCGGTTTAAAAGACACCATATGAGATATGGATTGGGAAGCATCCCAAATTGTCTTTTATGAGGATTTGGGAGTGTGAAGCTTATGTCAAGAAAATGTTTCCTTCAAAGCTTGACCCTAGATCTAAAAAATGTTATTTTGTTGGACATCCCAAGGAAACCAAGGGATACTACTTATATAGACCAACTGACAACAAAGTGTTTTTTTGCCAAAGAAACTACATTCCTTGAAAAGCAAATCATTGCCAAAGGAATTAGTGGGAGAAAAGTAGAACTCAAAGAGGTTTGAGACCAACAAGAGAATGTTGAACCGATAGATGTATGAGAGGAATAAAAGACTCACAAAGTGTTGTGAAATCTCTAATTCCTCAAGTGACACAGGAACCTTGTAGATGTAACAAGACACGCCTTGAACCTAAAGATATGGATATCTTGTGACTGAGGAAGGTAGTGAATTGGTCATAGATGATGATCCAATTACCTATTAAGATGCTATTGAGGGACCAGAGTTTGATAAATGCAATGAGGCCATGAGATCTGAGATGAAATCCATGTATACCAACAAATTTTAAACTTTGGTGAATCCACTTGAAGGGGTAAAACCCATAGGGTGCAAGTGGGTCTTCAAGAAGAAGACTAACATGGATGGAAAGGTTCAAATCTATAAGGGCAGATTGGTTGCAAAGGGTTCCAGACAAGTTCAAGGTTTTGACTATGACAAAGCCTTTTCTTCAATGGCTACGGTTAAGTTCATCATGATCATGCTTACTATTTCAACTTATCATGACTATGAGATTTGGCAGATGGATGTTAAAACTACATTCCTTAATGGAAATCTTATTAAGGATGTGTATATGACACAATTTGAGGGTTTTATAAATCCAAAATCTACAAATAAAGTTTGTAAGCTACAAAGGTCAATCTATGGATTGAAGTACGCATCTCTAAGCTGGAATCTTCATTTTGATGAAACTGTCAAAGAGTTTGGATTTATTCAAAATGAAGATGAATCATGAGTGTATAAGAAGGTTAGCGGGAGCATGGTTGTATTCCTCATATTGTATGTGGGTGACATACTATTGATGGGGAATGACACCCCTATTTTACAAAAGGTAAAGACATGGCTTGGAAATACATTCTTTATGAAAGACTTCGGAGAAGCAGCCTACATCCTCGGGATAAAGATCTATAGAGATAGATTAAGAAGGCTTCTTGGATTCGGTCAAAGCACATACATTGACAAGGTGCTGAAGCAGTTCAACATGGAGAACTCAATGAGAGGAAACCTGCCTATGTTGCATGGAGTGACCATCTTTAAGAGTCAATGCCCCGTTCTTGTGAAAAAGGGGAGTGCATGAGTGATATTCCATATGGATCAACAATTGCATCAATCATATATACGATGTTGTGTACCCGTACAAATGTCTCGTATGCTTTGAGCATGATGCATAGATATTAGTCAGATCCATGTGATGCTCATTGGACAATCGTGAAGAACATCTTGAAGTACTTGAGAAGGACTAAGGATCAGTTCTTGGTATATGACGAAGAGGAAGAGTTTGTGGTAAAAGGTTACACCAATGCAAGCTTCTAGATAGACAAAGATGATTACAAATCACAATCAGAATTTGTGTTTTTCCTAAACAACAAAGCTGTGAGTTGGAATAGTTCCAAACAAGAGATAGTTGCCAATTCTACAATAGAAACCAAGTATGTTGCTACATCGTATGTATTAAAGGAAGATGTATGGATCAAGAGGTTCATCTCTGAACCTGAGGTCATTTTGAGCATCAGCGACACAATTGATCTATATTGTAACAACAATGGAGCTATTACACAAGCTAAGAAACCCATATCACATCAACGTTCCAAGCATCTACAAAGGAGGTTCCATCTCATATGAGAGATCGTACAATGAGGAGTTGTAAAGATTTGCATAGTACCAACTGAAAGCAACATTGCTAATCCCTTAACTAAATCACTTTCATAGTAGAAGCATGACGGTCATGTTAGATCACTCGGTATATGATACATGGGTGATTGTCTCTAAGTGCAAGTGGGAGTCTGTTGGTGTATATGCTGAGAGAGCCAATCATGTGATTATTTTAATTGCATAAATGTAAAAGATTTTATTATTAATAAAAGGCAAGCTTACAAATTATTTTGTTTGTTCAGTTATGAGATAATAAAATAACATAATAAATATCTAGAGAATGATGTTACTCAATGATGTATGTCTTCAAGTACGTGACTTGGAAGAATGAGATCATACAGATGTTAAGAGTATATACATTCTCATCATGTACCTGGTCGACTATTATTGTGGAAGGTAGATAGACAACAATAACACATAAGATCAGAGTGAGAGTTGGTTGATGACAGAGTTTCATTAGTCATGATATGGCGATATCTAACCAAGCATACATATACATGTTAGGGAACAGTGTATCAGACAGACCCACTGCGAGACCGACATGTGGAAGTCATCGTAATGGAAGTCATGGTCATCTCTCATAGTGATGGAGGTGGTTGTGGTTCTTAGACCTAAAATCACTGCACTCATCACATGTTATTTAGTATGTTTTGACATCATCAAATGGAGTCCTAAAACATGGATTGTTATAAAGGTGATGATTGGGTGACTGTGACACATGGGGATTGACTGTGAGTGATAGATATGGGATTTTTCCCTCCTAAGCGAGTATGATATCCTAGGCCTCTTGATGATCGATATTGAGAAAAGCATACATGCACATGTAAGTCAATATGTTGAGCTTACATATATCTTAGATATTCTACTCCGGTTCAAGGAACAAGATTGAATAACAATGAGGGTGACTGCTTCATGCCTCTAGTTCAATCTGGATATTAGTGACAAAGGAACGATACAAACACTGTGACACCATGCACACATTTTAGGTTGAAGTTGTTCTCCAACTTTTCATTTACTTGGGTAGCAATGACGTGTGATTAGGAACCTCCCATTGCTTGTGATGTCATAAGTTGTTATGGACACTCACTGCCAAGGTGATATGGGACCTATAGGGTCACGCATATTGGAACTCATCTAGAAGAGGAGTTTGGTATTGAATGACAATTGGATTGATTACTAAAATGTTTAGTTGTTCAATTTACACAACTGATCACTCGATTGGCTAATCAGGTCTGCCAAACGACCATCTCACTGAGTGAGGTGGCTGTTTGGGTAGCCAGACGGCCATCTCAATTGTTGAGATGGCCGTTTGGGTGGCCAGACACATCAAGGATCGAATTGGCTTAGTTCTGCCCTTGAACCGAACAGATCAATATGATCGAACTGACTGGCTCATCTCTACTCACCAGACAACCATTTAGGTGAGTGAGATGGGCGTCTCGCTTGGGGCCTAACAAAGGTTTGGGATGTTTCCCGAATAGTTTCGATCACATATTCTTAGTAAGTAAGTAAAATTATTATGTATATTATTTGGAATAAAAATTGCCAAATTTGTGTGCGATTGGGAAACTACCAAACGGTTGTTTGGTAGTGTGAGATGACTATATCACACATGAGATGACCATCTGGGCATGTGAAATGGATGTTTTGTCTATCACAGGTTGCAAAAGTTCAAGTTCTTCTGGTCCTTTCCACTCCCACACCATTCCATATAGATTAGGAACCCTGAACCAAACCCTACCTATAAAAGGAGGGGT
The DNA here is from genome assembly GCA_963693085.1 of Alisma plantago-aquatica. Taxonomy (NCBI): domain Eukaryota; kingdom Viridiplantae; phylum Streptophyta; class Magnoliopsida; order Alismatales; family Alismataceae; genus Alisma; species Alisma plantago-aquatica. The sequence goes on along the minus strand of OY856413.1, from coordinate 1,136,133,297 downwards.
ACTGGGGGCTTCCCAAAACACAATAAAGATAATTGAGAATCATTTTCTCTAACAAACATTGTCCTCTCTGGTTGTGGTAACCACGAGAGCCCATGAAAGTCCTACCCCACTAGGGAGGGATTTCCACGAGAGAGAAACAACTAAAGATTGTCTTTATGGGAGAGAAGGTTGGCAACTAGTATGCCAATGGGAGGGACAACTCTTCCTATCTGGTCCAACAGGATGACATGAGTTCTAGTTGGTCTGTGTGGACTACACTAGAGGCAGGAGTCTTTTGATGTTGCTAGGAGAGCAACATCAACTCGCAGTTTGTGGTGAGATCAGAGAATCCGTTGTAGCAGTTTTCTGAGTTTGGTGTCCTTGGAGGAGCAGTCAGACAAGTCCCAATGCAACTAGGAGCGACACAAACACCATCCAAGACATAGTACACATCTACATCGATGAGGATTGTCACATGACTTACTCCAGGACCATGTATATATTCATGAAAGCATCCTTTCCATTGCATAGTTATTGACGCAATCTGTTGGTTTAAGGGAAATATGTCAGTAATTTTTTTATTTCCACTGCCTACTTGATGCCTTATTTCCCTACAGTTACAAGCTTAGAACATTCATTTTTTATCTCAAGCTACATCCAAGCTATTCTAAGGTATCACTCAACATTAGTGTCCAACTCCATCTACTCCACCAAATATACCCTTCCCTAAACCTATGTGGAGTTCATCAACAATTGTTCATAGTGCTTCTACTTGCAATAATTGTGAAGATAGTTGCAATTTCCTTCTTCCCTTCTTGTTCACTCTTGGTTTGATGCTTCTTGCTACTTCTTGCAAGAAGGCTATGACAGAGCTTTCTTTGTAGCTACTTCTTGTGAAAATGCTGCATTAAAAGGTGGTGGAGGTAGATTGCAATCTTCTCCAAGTGGGTGGGATTTTTCTGTCATGTAAAGAAGGTGAAAGTTATCATTTCCCTTGAAAAGGAGTTTTTCCTTGAGCTACAAAAGGAGGTTTGTCTTAATCATCAAAATACACCGACATATGTGTATTTTTGTATCAATACTAAAAAGGGAATAAAATATGGGTTGGAAATTCTAGTTGGAAACAACCAAGCAGTGAACTAACTTCATTTAGGACAGAAACACTCTATATCTTGTGTTATTTTGTGGTTGTCCACTTTTTTCCACTACTTGCTTTACTTTCCACTGCTATTTCTTATTAAGCAAATTACATTTAACCAACCTTGTGTTTTAAAGTGATGCAAATCAAATTAGCTCTATTAACCCCTATCTAGAGCTTTCATTGGTATCAGAGTGAGGCTGTAAGGAGCTCCAATGAGTCTTGAAGATGGGGGAGAATCTACTCGGTCAGATCAACCTTGAAGGAGCACATGTCTACCGACCTGCTACCTTTGATTGATTCAACTACACATCTTGGAAGAGGTTTATGCACTTCATCACTCAAGGGATTATCTATAAACTTTGGAATATGTTAATCCTACAATAGGATCTATCAACAACTTATCTTGAGAAATGGGATGAGTCTATGATAAGAAGGTCTACCTTAAATCCTAAAGTTGCAAGTATTCTATGTTCTTAGTAATTTTAATAGAATATCTTCCTATAAAACTGCCTATGATATTTGGACAAAATTGACTAATACTCATGAAGGAACCAAACAAGTAAATGATACTAATATTAATATGCTTCATACAAATTAGAGATGTTTTGTGTGGAAAAACCTCAAATTACCTTTAGATTGTACTCTACATTTACTTCTATTATAAATGCAATGAAAACTCACGGAAATAATATATAACATTGCGAGTTTGGTACTAAAATTTTGTGTTCTTTAACGCTAAGTATGATAACAAAGTTACTACCATAGAAAAATATTTGGATCTTTTTGCTTTGCAGTTTGAAGAACTTATGGGTAATTTCTAGGCATATGAAGTCAAGCTCCAAGAACGTGAGATGAAAGATGAAGGAGAAAGAAATGCAAAAAAAGAGGACAACCATCAAAGAAATGTTTCCAAAGAGGAAGAAAGGAATTACAAAGGTAAAAAGTTATTTTTTTGGAGGAAGAAGAAGCAAGGGCCTATATTTTTAAAACCAAATATCTAGTAGTGAATATCTTAAGAGGTCTTTATATAAATTTCAAAAAGTTGAAAATATTGCAAAATATATTACATATTCACAATGGTCATGTAAGTACAAATGGTCTTGGTTATACATCAAGAAATAAGAACTGGAAGAAGAAGCAAGGGCCTATATTTGTAAAACCAAATACTAGTTTTTCTTTCTCCATTAACAATGTTATATGTTTTGCTTGTGGAAAATCTGATCACTATGTGTTCTCATGCCCTTTTAAGAGAATAAATGACAATAACATGGTTTGGGTACCTAGAACCTCTCTATAAAGTAGATGTAGTATGATCATGGACTTATTTGCATATCAATTTTGATCATGACATATATCTTTCAATTGGGCTATACTTAAATTTTGTTTTTTCAATTGGTAATTATATATGTTGTCAATTGGAAGATATGTATTTCTACTGGATTAATTTTTCTAGCAGTCTGCCTCTTGGTCAAAATGGAGTTCGACCAAGGGCAGTTTGGTTAAAACAAAGATCAAACATAATATTGACTGTCAAATTTTAATTTTTCTATCTTGCAATTGGTATTTAGATTTGCTTTACAACATGTTTATATGATTTTTGGGGTCTGAAATGATTTAATTTACATATTGACTTTAATGGATATCTTTATCTTAAAAGTTAGTTCTTTATTTAAGCTAATTTTTTATGAGTATGAAATTAAGGGGGAGATCAAATGATGTGATTTATATTGCTATGTTTGTTATATCATTTTCTTAATGGTTTCTCTATATCGACTATGAGCTTAACATCCCTTAATATGGGTCTATAAATTTTTTGTTGACCTCATTTACAAGCTTTATGGAATCTCTCTATCACGAAGGACTTAACATTCCTCTCATTCATATTGAGAGATATCTACGCATGTTCCTTGATCAAGTAATGTCTTCTTATACATCATGTCCTACTATGTAGGTTATTACTTTAAATTGATATTCCCCTGTTAATTGGGTATGAGACCTCCCCTCCATATGATTATCTTCTTGAGGGGAAGTCACTCCTAGAGGGGGAGTTTGGGAAGCATGTCCATCTTGTTTGACTTTGACAAAGGGGGAGAAAATACATGAAGAAAAATCGCTCATTCTTTAGGAAATTGAAGGTATGATGTTCTCAATTTGTCTATCTCAAATTTATATCATGGAAATATTTATTATCATAAAAAGAGAGAGATTTTTGTCTTTTTGGATATGCCACACACTAGTTTTTATGATGCAAATATTTTATTTTTTCTATTAATGTGTGAGTTATGTGTTTAAAGTCGTAAAGGAACTTTAACAAGATCTAATGATGAAGAATATGAAATCATATATGTGTTTGGATGCTTGTACATCAAGTTGTGCCTAGATCATGTCTTGCATAGTTGCAAGTTGTAAAAATTGAGAGGAATGGTGTATGAAGAAGTGATGATAGGCTCAAAACTATATCCAACCTAGTTTTATACTTGTATACACCCTTTAGGATATGTATGTCTCATTGCAAAAATCATTTGAGCTATTTTCCCAAAAAAATAGAAAAATAAGGTAAATGGATAATTTTAGCCAAACTCTTTTCTAATCAAGATTTTTTTGGTCGAATCTACACGTGACAACTATACATTGCAAAAATTGCACATAGGGCGCCTCTCATTTGAACTCTTTTTGAATGAGATGAATGTCAGTCAAGAACAACTTTGACCGACCAACATTCTGCATGCTTTTTAGCTAATGCACATTTAGATGTTTTAATCTCACTAGATATCTTATAACAACTAGTTTTTGATTAAACTTAGTATAAACACCCCCAATAGCTATCTCAACTGCTCCTAAGTGCTTCCAATATATATGAGTTCCTTATAGACACTTAAAGCACACTTGAGCAAGCTATCTGCATGCTACCCTTACAAGCTTAGAATATCCATTTTCCATCTCGGCTACATCCAAGCTAGTCTAGCTGTAGCTCAATAGTAGTGTCCTACTCCACTGAATATAGCCTTGCCTAAACCTATGTGAAGTTGATCATCACTTGTTCATAGTACTTCTACTTGTATTCTTTGTGAAGAGAATTGTAATTTCCTTCTTCCCTTCTTGTTCAATATTGGTTTAGTGCTTTAAGATACTTCTTGTGAGAATACTGAGCTTTCGTTGGAGCTACATATTGTGAGAAGGCTACATCCACAGGGTTGTGTATTACGACCCCAATTCTAGCATACTTTCCATGGTGACATTCCATTGATATGTGTGCACTCATATCAATAAGATGCCAAGAGGGAAAATATGAGGAGTTGTGGTTATCATCTATAATACAAGGAAGTCAGATCATGTTCACAACACCATATAATTGTGACACAAAGCCAACATTCATAAATGGGAAAGATAGAAGTGTTTACATTTATCTGCATGAAAGAAAAGTCTAACTACCAGAATAAAGGAAAGTACATAAGATATATTCAACATCCTACATACATCTAGGAAATGGAAATGTAAACTAGCTATGAGAAATCAAAAGAAGCATCTATGTACTCTAAATCCTTTAATGAGCTTTATTACACACTTTTCGGTACTTTGTCTTCCATTAAGAATTCTTTATACCTAGAAAATATGAGAAATGTCAAATCAACACTATGTGCTGTGTATGTGGGTAAAAATACATACTTTTAAGCTCGCATAAATGAAATAACTTGAGGAGGAAAAGAAAGAGTAAAGAAACCATTTCTTAATCCAAAAATTAGGGAAACAATTTCTTTAGATGTCCTTTTTGATGCAATTGTATGACTAAGTGTGTAAGCACCTACTACAATTTTATGATGGGCCCTCCCCACACCTTGGTCAATGGGGATACCCTCCCCTAGGTCTATGGGGATCCACACACCTAGGGCTATGGGGATGTGTTGGCCTTACTTTTAGATGAGAGAGAAAGAATGTTTCACTCACTAGCTACAACCCATATCTTCATTTATGTTCTCAATGTTATGGATAAGATCATAGTGTAGACAATTTACATTTAAGAATCATTCATAACTAAGGCAAAAAATATTTCATATTCAATTCATATAGGAAAACTAGTTATATACTTATATTTCCAACATACTGGTCTAATTAGATCTTGATCTCAAGAGAGTCTATTGAGATGATGTGTATGGATCACCATGAAAGGATGTTGAGAGTACATATATGTATTGACTCCTTGTGACCAATGATTAGGGGTTTGACGTAAGCAAGATCTTATGATCATCTTATGATTATGTTCGAGTTTATTTATCAAGATCATCTCATTGTAGGGTTATATGAACAAGTCTATGATTAAGGGTAGGCTTGTCTCATTAAATTCCTTTATCATCTAAAGACAGATCAATATTAAGGTTTCAAGAGGGTTTAGATTATTAGTGGTTGACTTTTTGGTTATACATGATAAAAAAGAGAAGATTTATCTTTTAGGGTTTAAAATAAAAAATCACTAACATCAGATCACAATCTTAATTTGCCAATGTATTTTAAATCAGGAAAAGTAATAAATATTCAATCATATATGTGCCATTTTTGGAATAGTGTCCAGATCTAGGTCATCACATTATTTTATTTGCATATTCATATTTTTTTATAAATTGGATATACACATTTACTATCATATGATATTCCTATGATTTAGTATGTTTTTTCTGAGATAATCTAGGTTTGTTGATATTTTAATAATTGAATAAAAAAAGAGAAGTGGATCCCCTAGATCGACGACCCTATCCAACTGGATCAAGGGATCAAATTGATTATAGTGCTGATGCACGCCTACTAACACGTGCTCCTTATCCAAGGTGGCACTTGATACACGTAGTTCGACACACAATTCACTAGGGGTTTATCCTAGAGTTTAACCATTTTTATGGAAAAATTGTTAATTAAGGTTGTTTATTAGTATATAAGGGTCGAACCCACAAGACAACATTTTTGAAATTGAGATTAAGAATCAGGTCATTTTGAAAAAAATATCAAACAAGAAAATAAAGATACATTGTTGAAGGGTTGATTATGCTAAAATAAGGAAGTAAAATTTCAATGAAGTAAAGTTACACTAAGGACACGTAAGGAAAGAACTATGATAATAACAAATAAGAAGAAGTTATTCTAAGAAAACTGAAGAGAGATTAACTATGAGCAGAATTAAATTGCAAGTAAGAAAGAACTATTGAAAAGTGAGTGGTTGAAAAGATAGAATGAATATATGATAAAGGATATTGACGTTATGGGTTTTACCATCATAGACCACACAAAACCAGATCAATGAAACCCACAAGATAAAACTAGTTAGAAGAAGGTATGCAAAAACATTTGCGAATGCATTCACAAAAGTTGAACTCCCTGCAAATCCATTGGTCCTGGCGTCCACAGATCCTAGCCCAAAAATCCTAACAAAGAACCTTCTGAGGTCTCATCTGTATCCTTCTTATTTTTTTTGGTTGTTCAAGCCTTGGGTTCCATGGTCACATCCCCTAAGATTAATGTTCTACAGAAACAAGAGATCAAGTCATTTAAATCAGGCGATTATCCAAAAAAATACCATCTAACTAATATAATCATATAGAAATTGATCTAGCCTACACTATGTCTATGGAGATATTCCCCATGCCCCGATATGGATAAGTACTAACGATCCATGTAGATCAGAGAAAAGACAATGGAAGGAAGAGAGGAATCTATAAACTAGAGGACAAAGAATACAAAAAGGATCTTAGCTAGTGACAATTAAATGGCCTTCCCTTTTAGTTCCTTGCTCCCAACAAGAAAACTAAGAACAAAGATGGAAAATAACTAATTTTATTTCAAGAATGAGAGTACAAAATGCAAGAATGGAAATAACAAGTGTTAAAATGTAAAGTGCAAGTAAAAAAAGTTGGATCCTCTTTCTTGTGAAGTCCCCCCTCCTTTAATAAGGAAGGAGGGGGACAAAACCCTGAAAGGGGGGAGAGGAGAGGAAGGCTAGCGACTGCCAAAAATTGATGTTGCATGCTATGAACCGACCGATTCACATCCTAAATCGATTAGTTCGGGAGTGAAGGCTTGGGCCCAAGTAGTGTTCAAAACCATAATGAAAGTGGGGTGGCAGTGCTTCTGATCGAGTTGTGAGCAATATGAAATGTTCAATTGAAGGGTGAGTAATGCCTGGTTGGGATCTAAGAAGAGAGGTTAGGGAAGTGAGGGCAGAAAACTCTAGTGTAAGGTGACAACTCATATTTGAACAAGACTTCATCTTGAAGCACTCTAAGATGGTCGAATGATGATTTGAATGCTCATTTGTCATCTGAGTATGCGCGACCCAAGGAACCCTAATGCGAAGCGGCACACTGCTGTTTGAGTAATGGAGGTGAAGAATTCTGAGTGGCCACCTGAAGAATTGAAATGCTTGGCTGGAACACTGAGTTGAGCATTTGAAGAATTTGGGGATGCCCGTCTTGGATGATGAATAGTCAATACAAATAGGTTGAGTTGAGTAAGAAGACAACTGTTTGGCTCTGGGGTGTGACTTCTTGGATGGATGAAATGACAGCTTTTCAACACAAACTGATTAGTTTGTATGTCGAGTTGGTCAGAATCTTGACATGAGGTAAAATCTACGAAGTATAAAGGAAAAAGATAAGAATTTGCATTATTGGTTATAAGTGGGAAAATTGCAATTAATTCTAGAAAATCATAAAAAGGGGAATAAATTCCTATTAAAAGACTATGAAAACTATATTAAAAAAGAGATGAATATGCATTCATCAAAATACCCTCAACTTGAATCTTTACTTGTCGTCAAGCAGATAAAATCATAAATAATTCCAATTTGTACTAGTGACATGTGTATCCTCACCCTCGTTGCATCACTTTATTCCTGACCTCCTTATTTGGCCAAGAAACTCAATCTCCCAGAACCACATAATGAAAATTCTATATTCCCTATTAAAACATGTTTCATAACTTGTTTCTAAATCATGACTTTGTAGGAAACAAACTTCATATCACTTCTACTTTGACACTCCCATTTGTTCTTTTCATGAGTTTTTACACATGAATAGGGTGAAGGAGGTGCAGAAGAAGATGATCCTCCTCTATTCAACTCAAGATTTATTTATTCATGGTCTGCAGTTACATTGAACATATTTTTTTGCTGTGATCTTTGGCATCTTTTAATGGTATACCCCTATTAAATACAAGAAGAATGGAAGAATTGAGATGGGTGAGACATGCCAACCCATACTTGGATCTTGTACTAAGGTGGTTTTTGCATTTAACTGAGAGAGGAAGGAGGAAGAAGGTTGTTCATGTGCTTATAAACTTTCATTTTTTTAGGAGTGTCATTGCATATGATTGATTCTTCCTATCAACACATTATAAAAGTCTTATGCCAAGTTAATCTATAGTTTAAAATAGAGAAAATTCATGTTTGGTTCTTATCGATGCAATACCATTTGCCAACATTTCCAAGGAGTGATGCTAGTTTTAGGGTCCTAAGTGACATGATGTTCTGTAATCATGGTGATTTGTAAAAATACTACAAAGAATATTTATTGAATTCAAGGGGATATAATGATGCAAGTCTATTCATATTAGTCGACTAAATAAAGGCCATTTTTCCAAATTAAGGAACAAAAACAACAACAATTGAAATAACAACAACATAATGCTGAAAAAGGGAAGATAGGGGGGTGGAATTGTCACATACAACCCACCTTCACCCCAGACATAGAATTTTTTTCTCATCTCGAGCAAGTCCCAAACCTGAGATGGAGGGAAGAAGATCGTTGTGGTGGTGAATAATAGGGTGGTATAGGAGCAAAGGAGAAGGATGGATTGTAGTAGTAATTCCCCCAATATGGGGAATTGGGGTCAGGGTAGGCTTGATGGGCCCCATACTCCTCATAAGACAGTCGTCTATGGGCATAGTGTCCACAATCCACATGTCAAGACTTTTGAGAGTACTGCATTAGGTACATGTGGTTAAGATGGTATCTTGGTGCTGGTGCTCATGTTTGTAACGTCCCTGAATTCTGGCGTCTCGAGACTTAAAAGGCCCGAGAGGACAAATCTGAAAATGTTATACAATTGTATAAAAGTGTGTTGCGAAAGCAATTTGCGCATACATGAACATACAACATAACATACACCATAAAATTTCTCAACATTTAACATGCATAATAATACAAGATGACTTATTACAATATGAATTACGTTTACATATTGAAAGAAGATTTACAAGTCTATGAACATGTATGCTAATCAGGATCTACACAATAGGTACACCCTGGACAACTGCTCACTTCCCTTCTTTTGTCCCACGCTAGCTCTGAACCTAAAACATATGTGAAACAAGCCTTGTGTATGTTGGTAGAAAGATGCATACTAATATGCTTGGATAATTGAAATAACTTTAGAATGAAAGAGTAAAAGAAAACATTGCTTAATGCGATAATCAAGTAAATACATCTTTTAGAATATCATTGGATGCAGTTGTACTACAATTTCTATTAGCACTTATCATACATCCAGTATGGGAAAATTACTTTATCATACATCTAGCATGGGCAACTCATCATACATCCATAGTAGGCAATATATCATACATCCATATTGGGACATTTGTGCTCTAGTATTTACAACTCATCAAAAGTTCTTTTATATTCCTCTAGTTTTGGCGAAGCATATAATACTAATATGCATCCAATAATTTATATGCAAATAAAAGCATCCAAAGTACATCATATCATTATGCATCCATGAAAACTAGTCATATACTTAATAAAACCCACATACCTAAGTTTATAGATTCCTTATACATCCAAGATCATCTAAAAATTTGTCCATGACCTGATTAATAACAATTAATCATCATTAAAACAAGATTTACCATTTTAATGGTATTTAGGTCCAAATTAGGGTGTTGGACAAATCTAGGTTCAAACATCCTGGAACTTGTGTATGATATTTTTATACTGATTAAGAGGCCATTTTAGAGGTCTGGTTAAAATTTCATAATTTTCTGATGATTGGTCTATATTCTAGAATTAAAATGAGGTTAAAACATGTAATTTAGGCATTAAAGAGAAAAGGCCTAACATAGATCAATAAAACCCTGATCAGAGTTCACAAGTGGGTTTCCAGTGTTATAAGGGTTCTACCAAAATTTTATGAGAAATAATATCACCTGGATACTATTTTTTTTAATGTACCCTAAAAGGAGCTTTGTACTCTAAATTAAATATAATCATTGAAAGTGGTTCAAGGTTCTTATCTAGGGGTCCAGTAATATAGTGAATATTTTTCTGAGTCTAGGGGTATTTTTGGGGCATTTATTGGACAATAGAGCTATTTTTAGGCCATTTTCTAAGGTAAGGTTATTTTCTGAAAATAAAGGATGTATTTACCTTATTGGCCTTTTAGGCACTGCCACATGGCTATGAAAGCCACGGATCATGCTTCTTGGGCTAAAGTTGATCTGACGATTTACTAGGTCCGGTTCGGGAGTGATAAATCTGCGAGTTTACTAGCCCGCTAGCCCGGTCACGCGATCTCCCTTCTCGTTCCTCTCTTCGTGTTCTCGAACGCCTACTCCGACTTCCGTAAGGGAGGCGCCGCCGCTGCTCCTGTACCTCTCAAGAGAACCTCAAGTTCATCCAACAGTTCTTGCTCTGGCCGTCACACTGGGATCTTCTGGTGAGTGTTGTGGTTGGGCGCCGCCATGAGCAGGAAAGCTGGCGAGGAGTCAAGCTAGATTTAGGCCAGATCGCACTGCCCCTCTCCCTCTCTCTACGTGCTCTGTGCAGCCTATTCTTCCATTGAGGTTCTGATTGGCTCCGCGAGCAGAAGGAATGGCGAGGCATGAGCAGCGGCTGGGAATCCATCTATCTCCCTGCCCTCTTTCAGTCCGACAGTGGAACTATCAACATTTGTGTGATGGCACCGGAATCCATACCAGCCTATCAACTCCACAGGATCTCCTTCTCAGCGTCATGTCGTGGTGGCATCATACAGGATGGTAGATAGAATTTGGGCTTTCTGACCCCAACATCAAAATCTCAATCAGGTTGTATCAAAAAGGCTCTCCACAGCCTTCCGAGCTCGCCCTGACCTGTCGGCGTGAGTGTGATTCATCCATCTGGGAGAGGCCATCTTCGGTTAACCCAGCAAAGTGGAGGTAGCAAGGGAACAAAGTCCTTAAACCTCCCCTGTGCTTGTTCCTTCCCCAGGTACTGAGCTTGTGGCTATGGAAACTCAAATAAGCAGTGACATTGGATCTTGGAATCTGGGTGTGACCTCAATCAACCCTTAGCCCATGTTTGGGAACGCACCCGATCCGGATTGGGAGCCGTCGTCTAGCGCCAACTCGGCGTAACCCGGTCCGGTTTGGGCCAAATTTCTGTTTGGTTCGCAACCCCATTCCACCACCACCGTTTTGGGATAACGGAATCCCCTAATCCGGACTAACCCAGTCCCGGCCTAGGCGGGATTGCAAATCCTAGTCCGGTTTACGCACCCCCCCGACACCCCTTTCGACCCCGACTCTCCCTCTCACTCGCGCGCCTCCCTCTTCCTCTTGGCCCTCTCCCTCTCGCCCCTCTCCTTCGCTCCGGTTGTTTCCCTCTCCCTGTGCCGGCTCACTATTGGGTCCGTGGGTCCGTGAGTTAAAGCGAGGTCTGCTACCTCGAGCAGCTCGCGGATGGAGGGCAGCAGTCGTCGGGCGGAGCGTCCGCCGCCTGGTGAGGAGTCAATGCAGCCATCTGCGACCGCCGGGCTACTAGGGTGGCTACATCCTGCAAAGGCAAGGTACCCCAGTGCCCTGTCCTGTCCTTCTAAGCATCCATTGTCTGCACCGTCCACCTGATTCAACCATCGTCCCATCTTGTCGACGCACAAGACAAACCCTAGCAAGGGCAAGCAGTGTCCGTGTTCCTACATATTAGTCGCCATGTGCATCGAGCTGCTTCACATCCACCTACGCATTTTGGAGGAAGCTGGTGTTCGTCCCTGGTTCTCCGGCGGTGCTGCTCATCCCGTCGATTCTGGAGTTGCTGCTCGCTGTCGTCTTCGTCCCTGCTCCGGCGGTGCTGCTGCTCATCCCGGCTCTTCTGAAGTTGCTGCTGGGGATTATCTACTTCTGAATAGGTTCGTGATGATGAATAGTTAGGCCTATTTTTTGTACTGAATGATTATGCAAAGGGGTTAGGCCTATTTTTGTACTGAATCATTATGCAAATGGGTTCCCCGTGTTTCATGGTGTGTGTTGGATCCCCTGTGTGTGTTTTACATTGATAAAATGATGTTTGGAATCTGTTTGCATCCGTGGATCATACTAGTTTTCATGTGTGGATCATACTATTTTTCATCCATGGAATCTGTTTGGAATCTGTTTGCAAAGCTATTGTCTAGTTCTGTTCTATAAATTGAATGATCCAGCCTCCCTTACAAGACATCTCTTCTTGAGACGCTACTATCCTTAAGCAAGAAGATGTTGTGGTCTATGCTTAAGAAAGAAGATGATCTTTATCAGTCAATTGCATCATTCATTTCAATGGGCTGACGCCACTATCCTTGACCTATTGATTCCTTTGTCGTGGATTTTAGATTAGATCAAGAAAGATAATGAATAAGAAGAATCATTGGATACTAGTTAGTGTATTCTACTACTGCATTAGATTAGCCCCATCTCTGGTCATGAAGGTTGTTACCTCACACACATGCCTACATCTCTTCTACTGCATTAGATAGACAATATCTATCTGCTTCTTTTCCTTTGTTCTTCCTGGTCTTGCTATAATTAGCGAATATTTTCTTACATTAGTGCATGGGGATTATCCATGATACCTCTTTTTGCCCATTCTACTACATATGCGCTTCTATCAACTGTGTTATATTTTAATCCAATTAGTTTATGCTACCACTGTAGTCTGATCAGTAGGTTTGCATCTCTGTCAGATCCTGGATGTAGAGATCTTTGAACCTAGGATCTAGGATATCAATTGTTTCTTGTCAAACCCTCTATGAGAACTTTATATTAGTTTTGAAATGAGACGGCATGTGATCTCAACCTGTGGTTGGGGGAAATTTTTTCTAGGAATTACACTGTGAGGCTTCAGTTTGCAGAAACTGCTTTTCCAAATGCACCTGCTCGATTGACTGATGCAATTTTTTTTATCTGAAATAAATAATTGATTGGATAGGAGTTACTATAGGAGTTACTAGTGCTACTTTTCACATGTTATAAAAACCTAGAGAGGACTATTCTCCTCTGCCTTTCTGTGCCTCATCTCTTTGGACTCTTTTTATATTCCCCCACTTTGCCAATTTCATGCATATATGATCATCTTACTTGTCACCACTCTTGCTAGATAATTAAGGCAAGTGTAGCTAAACTGTCTTAACAGTTATAGTAATCAAGTTGACGTCCTAGTATTTCACTCTCTTAACAGTTAGGCAAGTGTAGCTAAACTGTCTTCATTTTTAAGAATAAGAGTCATGACCCATACCAATAGCACATGATAGCAAATTGTTGTTGCTCACATTGAAGCAGTCATTAAGATCATCAAGTAATAAATCTATCATGTAAGTTATTATTCACCTAATAAATACATGTTGTTCTTACTAATATGCACCAAATCAGGAAATCATCCAATAAGTATATCTTTCATGTAAGCACACCCCAAAACCATAGTCATTTGCTCATTTATTGATGTGTCATGGGAATAAACAACCAAGATTGTAAACAAACCACTAGAATGAGAGACGTCAAAAATGATCCCCTCAGAAATTAGACTTAACTGACATTGGTAATAATTTTTAATAGGGGAGGCGTTTTCAACTTTTAGGATTATTGTTTAGCATGACACACTTGATATCATCTATTTAATATGAAAAGAAATTGAATAGCTCAAAAATATTTCCCTAATCAGTAGAAGTCTTAGACTTACCAACCCTAAGAAAGTCCAGTCCTTGATTCAAAGGGAATCTTATACAATCACTGGTCTTTTTTAACTATAACTAATATTTTATCTTTTTTACATTTATTTGTCTAGAAAAAAAGCATAGTCATTGATAATAATTAATTAGAGATTTTATTTTTCCCTTTTCACAACTATGAGGAGTTCATTTCCTATCTACATGATTATATACTCTTTGTCTTTCCAATATCTACATTTTTCATTGATAAATATCTGCTTTGTGTGATAAGAGGGGAAACATAACAAAAAGAGATAAAATGTTGCATATATGGCAATACTATTTTCAATTATTGTAGAGTCCAACAAACCAACTTAGCATAAATTGATGTTTCTTCTATGCAAAAGTTGTATATAGACATTCATTGTGATGCGACGTGCAAATCATTTCTAGAAATATGCCTACAAAAAACATTATAACCAGTAGTGTGATAGCTTGACACCGGGTCTGAATTTAGGATCAGATATTATATTTTATACTTTGAAATTGAGTCCATCATTTCCACTCTGAGACAAATTGAGAAGTCGGTGTAAAATCATCTAATTCACTACTAGGTTCACTTCCTCTTTCCCTAAATAATGTTTAGATTGAGCACTTTTGTTATTAATTATTTATCTATCTGTATTCCCCACAACAGAAAGATTGCGTCAATAACTATGAAATAGGAAAGATGGCTTAAAAAGTTCATACATGGTCTATAATCCTATATTTGGAAACGCAACATACATGGTCTATAATCCTATATTTGGCAGTATACCATGAATTTTAAAATTCTTGTATGTTGGAAACTAAAAAAGCAATATTACACACTTAATGTGATAGTGGTTCAACAGACTACAATGATTTATGTAATACTTTTTTAGTATAATATATTCATTATGTTGCTCAATTCTTAATTAGCAGGAAAAAGATAATGATCATTAAAGTGAACAATTTTTTAAACCAATTATGGATGTAAAAAACTTGGACCTAGTACATTTGAATGAATGAAATAAAAATTTGACTCTGTCATGTTCTCACTAAATCATAGCCCCTTTTTTTAGCTCAAAAGAGGACATATCAGTTTCTAGATATGCGGATGCTGATTGGACAGGAAACAGACGATCCACATTATGGTTTTGCATTATGATAAGCAAACATCCTGAAGAAGGTGATATGAAACCTCTCGCCTCCACCTTGACTAGACACTTTGAGATACTATGGAGAAGGGGGTGACGAGGAGGGGCACTCTCTCTCCGTTCCAGGGGTCTCCATAGTCGAATCAGGGATCAATTGTTTCCTAGGGAGTAATGCTACTCTCGGGAAAATGCACCAGCAATCGTTTTTGTATTACTACCCAACTCATGCAAAAGTCATACAAAATCCATGTAAAGCACATACAAAGTACAGAGAATGTATCTACCCACCCAAATATATTTAAATCCCATCACAAGTTACAAAAAATATTCAAATTTAATTTTTTGAATCTCGTATATAACAGTAAATCCACTCAAACATTGCTTTCTTGTTCATTTCGACCAAGTATAGTACTCACTCTCTTACTCTTGATTTAAGTTTATCAAAGTTACAGTACAGTACTTACCAAATCATTTCAGTAAGTACAGTACCCTACTATGATTTTTATTTCTGTAAGAAGCAAAAGTACAGTACCTAACAAAAGTACAGTCCCTCAAGCATAATACCTAGCAAATTTAGTTCATAAGTACAATACCTAGTAATATAAAGGATAAAAGTACAATACTCACATATTTATAAAAGAACACAAAGCGAATACGTATTTGTACAGTACCTAGCAAATTTAATCCATAAGTACAGTACCTAGCAATATATACAAGAATGTACCACATGGGTGACTAATGGCTTGTTGAGTAGCGTAATTAGGTTTATTACTTATATGAGAATAATAATTAGGTATTGTACTTATTGTTGAATTGTATAAGTGAACAAATAGTACTAGTTCAACATGAACAAATAGTACGTACAATACTTACTCAGTGCTGGGCGGAACTGGTTCAACATGAACAAATGCTACGTACAATACTTACTCAGAGCTGGGCGGAAATGAATAAGGAGGGGGATGATTGAGGGGATTTGCAGCTATATATGAAATTCAAAATAAAATAGAGGGAATCATTAGAGGGAAATCGAAATTTGAGGTGGTAGATTTGTATTTGGTAGCGAGATAATCATTTCATGCATGGCTATTGTACGTAGAAATATGGAGAATTGGTGCCGCAGATATTGCTTTAAATATGCATGGTGGCATAGCAGGTAGTTGGGCGAGCAGGTGGGCATTACCGATGTCCGGGTAAGGCCCCGGGTATGTGGCCGGTTATGCGTAGAATTATTCTTTCCTAGGTCACTATTTGTGAGTAAAACTCCTTGTGGTCGTCCCATTTTCATCGGATCAAGTGAACCCATCTACCACAATATCTTCCTACATTTACGGAGGTGATGGACGACCAACTATGTCATACCCCGATCTTGCATTACCCACTAATCATGAGATTAGGGCGCGACGGAGGGATTATCACATAAACAAATCACTGAGAACTTTTTCTTTTTAAAACCTCATAATGATATCCGGATTATTGCTGTAAACTAAAACATAATAAACTATTGCGGAAGCATTTCAATTAAACTAGATAGAGAACATAAACAGAGTTTACAACATGTAACATTGTTTAACAGAAAGTAAACATAACAGTTAATTTACATCTTTATACACATTCCACATACACACTCTCTCTCACCCACACCATGTCCCAAGGACCGAGGGGAAAGGACTAAGAGACCTCTAACTAAACTAACTACATATACCTTCTACTATCAAAAACTAGGATACAAAGATCCTTCAGATTCTTGATGCTGTTGTTGACCTGAAAATGTTTGAGTAGAGGAGTGAGCCTACTCGCTCAGTGAATAGCATTTCATTTAGCTATCACTAAACAACTCATCAGATATATAAAATTGAAATAAAGCATGTGCAGTACTAAGCAGGGCAGTTCTAATTTCATAGCAGATTTGCAGATAATAATCACATTTCTCTTTAACAACATATATTTTAAACAAATAAACAGTTATAGAGAATTGGCACAAAAGTTCAAATCTCTTGACATATTAAATTTACTGTGATCCTATATGATTACACTTTTATATTATTATGCCCCAAACATATGCAGCGCACTCTGCATATGAAGATCTGTAGCGAACTACGATCCCACCGTATAAGACTTTGCGACACACTCGGGAAATACTAAGTCTGACTTCTCGTCCTGGTCTGCACATGACTCTCAGGCTCACAAGGGCCTCACTGCACTAACTCTGAGTGCTCTGGACTCCTCCCGCAACCTATAGTGCACAGTCGTAGGGTCTGGGTTACCACCGTGACACACGCACGGATTATTGTTGAATAACCCTTATTTACTCCAGTGCCACCGTGACACACACACGGATTATTGTTGAACACTGCCTCTCTGACCTCGTGCCACCGCGACACACGCACGGATTATTGTTGAAAATGAGTCACCGACCATCTAGACACACGCTAGGTAGGTCGTTTCACCCCAAAGGTACAGACGCGCAATGGGGTTCTACGGTGTTGGGGCACCTAAGTCTATTAACTGATTAACATATAAACACTTAAACAGGAATATCACATTTCATACTTATTTCATATTCTGAACATCACTTGAAAACATATATACATCATTTGTCATCTTTAAACATGACTCAGTATCAACTTATCCAGTTTCGATGATAAACATCTATTTTATGCTCAACGTATACATTGTAGTTGTAATACAGGAAATTCTATGATTTTCATCAATCATATTACGTATTTCAAGTTCCAATGAATCTATCATACTCTATTGTATGTGCTACACTGTTTAGGAGTTATACCAACTGATACTGAAGCAATTAAGCACTTAAATTGAGTTAAATAATGATTTCTGAATGAACTGCCACTCAAAGTGGTTTAGGATGTCCGAGTTCGATTGAAATTGCATCCAGGGGTTGTCTTCAACCTCCAAATAGCCCCAATTTGAATCTACAGTAACGGTACCATGCTCACATGTACAAGTTGGAATTAAGCACCCTGGGTTGCTGATTGGGGACAGGAAGCAGCGGAATCCGGTTTGGATCTCAAGGACGAACTCAAAGCTGTTGATTTGATGTTGTTCTTTGCTCAGAATGGTCCTGGTTCGGACCTGCTGCTGCAAGCAGCCGTTCCTCTCACATACAGGTTGAAGGAGGAGCTCGGATGGTTTGCTGGTCGTGGCTAGGGCTACGGATTTTGCTCTGGATCCATGACCGAGCTCCATGGCAAGCTCCCCCTACAGCTTTGTGCGCCCAAGAGGGCCCTTGGCCGGCCGCAGTAGCTGGCCATCGGCCATGGCTTTCTGTTGGCCGCAGCCCTGCTAGGGGCGCCGTCCTAGGACGTAGCTGAGGTGAAGTTGGGGAGGGAAAGTATAGGAAGGAGAAAGGAGGTTGGCATAGCTCTCTCTCTCAAGCTCTAGGTCGCGCCGCGACCTTCTTCTTCCTTGGCAGATGAAGCTGCTGCTGCAGCTATGGGTCGGCGCCCTAGATGGGTGGCTGAAGCTGCTGTTGGATGAGCTAGAGAAGAAATAAAGGAAGAAGGAGAAGAAAGGAAAGATGGCGGGGGTGTAGGCATGCTGAATCAAAGCCAACGGGTGCCAAAACGGTCGCCCTCTCGACCTCAATCGTAGGTCGGTCGACCTGTGCCTGGGTGCCGTTGCGCAGCCCTGTTCCATCGGGAAGAAGAAGAGATAAGCGAGAATAGGAAATAAAAGAAAAAGGAATGGGTTTATAACCCGGATTTGGAAAAATTACATCTTAGGTCCAGAATTCTTATAAATGCCATAACTACCGCCTCGAATGTCCGTTTAAGGCGATTTCTTTTGCAAAAATGCCAAGCACGGAATCCCCTACAATCTCAAAGCGAATAATCATGCTAATTTGATTGTCTCACTTGATCAAATAACTAATTGCATCTCGGCATTTAACTGAACCTAAATCACCTTAATTATGCACTAATCATGATACTTACTGGTTAACTTTAGAACGGGTCATAACAATCTCCCTCCCTTATAAGAATTTCGTCCCGAAATTCCTAAAAGAGAAAAGGAAACTTGTTACACATCTTTGACTCGTGCTCCCACGTAGCTTCCTCTAGGTTATGATTTCTCCACAGAACTTTCACTAATGGTATCTCACGATTCTTGAGTTTCTTGATCCTCTGATCAACTATCTGTATTGGTCCCTCAACATAGGACACATCTGATCTGATTCCAGATCAAACCCCAATACATTGTCTTTCTAGAACTATTATAATCGTAACTCAAATTATGGTAATTACTGAGAAATAATCATACTATACATGCAGATAAACAAAAATCTTAAATAAACAGAATGCATGTCAATTTGGCACTTTATACTAAAAATCATGCAATTGAACTGTTAAACATCACCACATCTCATACTGAGAATTTTGATATCAAAATACTTGATTCATTGTACACCCTATCCTTAGGGTTTCAGTTACCTCATTCACTTATCATATAGAAACACCCTATCCTTAGGGGTTACCTCATTCACTAGTCACATGGCAACACCCTATCCTTAGGGTTTCAGTTATCTCATCTATTTGATTGCAGTTCAAATCACAATACGGTATCATTCTAGAACTGGCAGAGCAGTATATTCAAAATCATTGTAATTACTGAGTAATCCTTATATCATGCATGCAAGCATATTTAAAATTCATAAATATCCCAAACTCATATCAATTTTGGCACATACATACTGAATTCATGCAATTGAACATCTTATTACTCCAATAAGAGTAATTTACTTCACATATAAGAAATCATCTGTAATATTTATCAATTATCTGAAATTTCTCGAAGAACGTGCACATTAACCCAAATCCTGGTTTGTGCATCACATAACTCAAATTAAGAGTTGCTTACGTATCATAACACAAATAATTAATAATACTTGAGAATTTCTAGTAATATCTCAGAGAAATGTGCCAATTCATGTAAATGTTAAGTCACACACATTAACATAACAGGAAGCATGCAACTAGGTTTATTTGCATATTTTAATGCTATCGTACTTTCTTGAAATCATGCACCTGATGATTTACAAAATCTGTATTGTCTGGGTTTATACCCAAACCGTACCATTATCAGTCGTGTATTTATAAACTCAACATTCACACTAAGCAATTTGGGTTTCGATGAACTATGTAAATTCACTGGTCCAATCTACACTTTCTACCATACAGAGCTTCATATGGGGCCAAACCAAGACAGGAATGGTGACTATTGTTGTATGCAAACTCTATAAGGCTTAAATGTTCTTCCCAACTTCCACTGAAATGAAAAACACATGCTCTCAGCATGTCCTCAAGAGTTTGAATGGTTCTCTCAGACTGACCATCCGTGTGCAGGTGAAAAGGTTGTACTGAATCTTAACTTTGTGCCCGAAGCACGATGCAACTGTTTCCACAACCTGGATGTGAACTTAGGATCTCAATATGATATGATTGAAACTGGATTACCAGGAAACCTAACTATTTCATCCATGTATATCTTAGTCACGTTTCGAGACATCAAAGGTTGACTTAATATGAAGAAAGCGAGCAGACTAAATTAGTCTATCCACAATCATTCATATCGAGTCATAACCTCTAGGTGTCCTGGGTAACCCTACCACAAAAATCCATTGTGAGATGTTCCCATTTCCATTCAGGCATAGAAAAAGATTACAAGGTAGCTGTAGGTTTCTGGTGTTCAGCCTTAACCTACTGGCACACACTACTTCTAACCACGTACTCAGCTACATCCTTTTTCATACCTGACCACCAGTATAACTCCTTGAGATTCCTGTACATCTTAGTGTTACCTGGATGCATAGCATACATCGATGCATGTGCCTCCTCAAGAATTTGTTCTTTCAAATCACTGTCTTGAGGTACACAACATATCATGCTAATAAAACACACCATCATCTAAAAACCTGAACTCTGGTCTTTTCCCCGATCATGTCATGCACGATCTACTGCAACCCACTGTCACTCTGCTAAAGTTCCTTGATCTAATCTTAAAAAGTAGGTTTGACTTGCATCTGTGCAATCAAACCGCTCTATTTTGTCACCCCTAAGTCTAAGTTCAACTTTCACATTTCTACTAACAGGTCTCTATTGAAACATGCCATGAAAAATACATTAGCTGTTGAACTTGACTTTCTGCTCAGAGCATCAACCACCACATTTACCTTTCCAATGTGATAATCTATCGTCACATCATAAAGATAGTGACGCTGTGTCATAAAAGCATGAACTACAACAACTAACTCCAGATCATGTGACGAGTAATTCTCCTTATTCTATGCTACTTACCTCTTGCTACTTATCCTTCTCATTTTGATCCTATAGAATAAACATCCCAAAAATTGAAACACACAAGGTAAGAATAGATTATTCCTCATTCTTATTATTACTGTAAGAATTTATTTCATATCGCACTTCACTTATATTGTATTTCTCCTTTTGTTTCAAACACATTTGTTACATTTCAAATTTGTATCTTACTCTTTTCTCTGAATCATTTTCATATTGTTTATCTACCTTTCAGATTAACTACCTTTAAACCCTGGGTTACTATCAATACTGGTTTACTTTTCATAGTGCAAATCTCATGATTTTGTTTTATAGAGATGCTAGTATTCAAAGTCAAATCACTAGCGACATCCCTTGAACTACTTCAACTCTAAACATTCTAGGGTTTGGTCCTTATCAGTAACATAGCATTATTGTGATGTGACTTTGCTTCCTTAGTTTGAAAATCAAACTTTAGATCTCATAAGTTTTACTCAAGTCTTCCTTATCTTATCACTGGAATTTCCTTCCTCTTACTTGAACATCCAGATAAGTTACATTCTCAATTTACCCTGCTAAGATTTCATCATCGTATTGTGTGCCATTACTTCATTCACTTATACGTCTCTACCATGGTAGCTATACATCATATGTGATTCATTCATTTTCTAAATTACACATTTGTTCTTTATTTTAGGAACTAATTAGTTAGTTTATAGAGACTCAGAATCCAAAGGTAGTATGTATGAATGTATTAAACTTTAAAATAAAGATATGCATTCCATACTCTCAATTATGTCATGTAATTCTCGTTCCTTAATCAAAGTCGTCATTTTTAACATTTCTTTTGATCCAACTAAGTTCCTTGTCCTGGTCTTATGATTTACATAAGACTCTTTATTTCTATGTACTTATTATATACTTGACTCTTTTCTTCTATTTTCCCTTTGCTTTGAAGTACATCAAAATTATTTTCCTCTATTACCTGATCAATTCCATGGTTGATTCTTACTATCTTAGCCCTTACATACTATTCTCATATCTTTTCCATATTCTTATATTTAGAAATCATATAATACTAATCATTAAACTTAATCTGAACCTTACGCCGTGTTTCTTTATTTCCAATTAAGGATTGCCCATATAAGGTTTCAACTGATTCTTAGTTGTTCTAATCTTTCCCTTATATCTCAACATCTTAGTGTATGAACATTCTTACTATGATGCGAGTCTAAATTATCCAGAGTCTATTCTTATTATACTATTAATAGGAGTCATTAGATCTCAGTAACGCATCCTGCCAGCCAGACCAGGCCAAACATGTAGTCCTGAAGCCAAGAGCTACTCAGGATTAACCAACTCCTATTAATCTCAAACATGTGGAAAGAATATCCACTTAGGGCAAACTCATTTAAATATAACTTCTGGTATACTTAATACAAAGAATATTAACAATAAATAAATCACTTAATCACACACAACAATATAAAAGAATCATATTTATTCTACAAACTGAAAATCTAAATCCATACATATAAGAGCATTTCTAGCAATTTCCAATCAAATAAGCAATATAAAGCAAGAGTTGTATCGTATCCTATGTTTAATCTCTTACTCCTGTATTAATTTCCGATTTCTTAACCCTAAGATTTCTAGGGTTTCTCTCTAGCCCATCCTTCCTCTGCATATCTGGCCAGGGCATCCAGAGAAGAATAGACAAAGTAGCTTGATACTGGTCAATCTAAGTACTTAGATACCTGGCCAGGGTACCTAAATACTCAGACTTTCCAGAGCTAAAGACACATTACTTCTTATTTTCCTCACTTATAACTTTATCTTTTGACCCTAATGATTCTTAACGACTCAACCTAAGCTCTATACTTGGTTCTTGTGACCACGTCCTCTTCCTGCCATCTGCAATAGTATAACAGAATACTTCCTGTTAGAAAATTGCAGTTAGAAGGAAGACACTTAAGTCCTAATCCTATTGGTCTCTTGTCATCCCCTGACCTTGACTTAGCGTAACCATGTACTCAACCTATGCTCTGATACCAACAATGTCACACCCCGATCTCACATTACCCACTAATCACGAGATTAGGGCGCGACGGAGGGATTATCACATAAACAAATCACTGAGAACTTTTTCTTTTTAAAACCTCGTAATGATATCCAGATTATTGCTGTAAACTAAAACATAATAAACTATTGCGGAAGCATTTCAATTAAACTGGCTAGAGAACATAAACAGAGTTTACAACATGTAACATTGTTTAACAGAAAGTAAACATAACAGTTAATTTACATCTTTATACACATTCCACATACACACTCTCTCTCACCCACACCATGTCCCAAGGACCAAGGGGAAAGGACTAAGAGACCTCTAACTAAACTAACTACATATACCTTCTACTGTCAAAAACTAGGATGGAAAAATCCTTCAGATTCTTGATGCTGTTGTTGACCTGAAAATGTTTGAGTAGAGGAGTGAGCCTACTCGCTCAGTGAATAGCATTTCATTTAGCTATCACTAAACAACTCATCAGATATATAAAATTGAAATAAAGCATAAGTGCAGTACTAAGCAGGGCAGTTCTAATGACATAGCAGATTTGCAGATAATAATCACATTTCTCTTTAACAACATATATTTTAAACAAATAAACAGTTATAGAGAATTGGCACAAAAGTTCAAATCTCTTGACATATTAAATTTACTGTGATCCTATATGATTACACTTTTATATTATTATGCCCCAAACATATGCAGCGCACTCTGCATATGAAGATCTGTAGCGAACTACGATCCCACCGTACAAGACTTAGCGACACACCCGGGAAATGCTAAGTCTAACTTCTCGTCCTGGTATGCACAGGACTCTCAAGCTCACAAGGGCCTCACTGCACTAACTCTGAGTGCTCTGGACTCCTCCCGCAACCTGTAGTGCACAGTCGGAGGGTCTGGGTTACCACTGTGACACACACACAGATTATTGTTGAATAACCCTTATTTACTCCAGTGCCACCGTGACACACACACGAATTATTGTTGAACACTACCTCTCTGACCTCGTGCCACCGTGACACACACACGGATTATTGTTGAACACGAGTCACTGACCATCTAGACACACGCTAGGTAGGTCGTTTCACCCCAAAGGTACAGACCGCGCAATGGGGTTCTACGGTGTTGGGGCACCTAAGTCTATTAACTGATTAACATATAAACACTTAAACAGGAATATCACATTTCATACTTATTTCACATTCTGAACATCACTTGAAAACACATATACATCATTTGTCATCTTTAAACATGACTCAGTATCAACTTATCCAGTTTCGATGCTAAACATCCATTTTATGCTCAACGTATACATTGCAGTTGTAATATAGGAAATTCTATGGTTTTCATCAATCATATTACGTATTTCAAGTTCCAATGAATCTATCATACTCTATTGTATGTGCTACACTGTTTAGGAGTTATACCAACTGATACTGAAGCAAATAAGCCCTTAAATTGAGTTAAATAATGATTTCTGAATGAACTGCCACTCAAAGTGGTTTAGGATGTCCGGGTTCGATTGAAATTGCATCCAGGGGTTGTCTTCAACCTCCAAATAGCCCCAATTTGAATCTACAGTAACAGTACCATGCTCACACGTACATGTTGGAATTAAGCACCCTGGGTTTCTGATTGGGGATAGGAAGCAGCGGAATCCAGTTTGGATCTCAAGGACGAACTCAAAGCGGTTGATTTGATGTTGTTCTTTGCTCAGAATGGTCCTGGTTCGGACCTGCTACTGCAAGCAGCCGTTCCTCTCACATACAGGTTGAAGGAGGAGCTCGGATGGTTTGCTGGTCGTGGCTAGGGCTACGGATTTTGCTCTGGATCCATGACCGAGCTCCATGGCAAGCTCCCCTTGCAGCTTTGTGCGCCCAAGAGGGCCCTTGGCCGGCCGCAGTAGCTGGCCATCGGCCATGGCTTTCTCCTGGCCACAGCCCTGCTAGGGGCGCCGTCCTAGGACGTAGCTGAGGTGAAGTTGGGGAGGGAAAGTAGAGGAAGGAGAAAGGAGGTTGGCATAGCTCTCTCTCTCAAGCTCTAGGTCGCGCCGCGACCTTCTTCTTCCTTGGCGGATGAAGCTGCTGCTGCAGCTATGGGTCGGTGCCCTAGATGGGTGGCTGAAGCTGCTGTTGGATGAGCTAGAGAAGAAATAAAGGAATAAGGAGAAGAAAGGAAAGATGGTGGGGGTGTAGGCATGCTGAATCGAAGCCAACGGGTGCCAAAACGGTCGCCCTCTCGACCTCAATCGCAGGTCGGTCGACCTGCGCCTGGGCGCCGCTGCGCAGCCCTGTTCCATCGGGAAGAAGAAGAGATAAGCGAGAATAGGAAATAAAAGAAAAAGGAAAGGGTTTATAACCCGGATTTGAAAAAATTACATCTTAGGTCCAGAATTCTTATAAATGCCATAACTCTCGCCTCGAATGCCCGTTTACGGCGATTTCTTTTGCAAAATGCCAAGCATGGAATCCCCTACAATCTCAAAGCAAATAATCATGCTAATTTGACTGTCTCACTTGATCAAATAACTAATTGCATCTCGGCATTTAACTAAACCTAAATCACCTTAATTATGCACTAATCATGATACTTACTGGTTAACTTTAAAACGGGTCATAACAAACTACCTCAGATCAATGCCTGGAAAGGTTCCACACAACCCATCAATGAAAAGGCCATGTGACAGGGCTATCAAATCAAACTATGATCTTATATATATTAGAAACCATGATAATTTAAATTAAATTTGAATAACTTTAACTCTTTTATCCTCTAGAACAAATATCCCATAGAATTGAATTTGAAACATGGGTTTGTCATCACATAAATCCTCTTATCAACAAATTTGAAACCAAAAATCCAACATTTGGTCAACTCATTGAATGTGTATAAA
Organism: Alisma plantago-aquatica; assembly: GCA_963693085.1. Classification (NCBI taxonomy): domain Eukaryota; kingdom Viridiplantae; phylum Streptophyta; class Magnoliopsida; order Alismatales; family Alismataceae; genus Alisma; species Alisma plantago-aquatica. The sequence goes on along the minus strand of OY856413.1, from coordinate 1,136,106,833 downwards.
CCTTGATCTCAAATCAAATAATAATCCAATTTTGATCCTACAAGTCCTAAATGCACATTATAGTTGTAGATTACTTCAAGTCTCATCAATTTGCCACTTGTGTTCAATAGGACTACTAAATGAATCTCTTGGCCTCCTAAGTACCCAAGTCGGTGAATAAAAAGCTTTTCACTGTGATTGAACTCAATTAGATCTAATAATCATTCATTAAATCTATGCTTACACTTTTTAAGCGAAAAGAGTCCAAAATTGAATGACAACTTCATCAATTTGGTATTAATCATCTACATAACATTCATGGTATTCAAATTCTATATGGGATATCTAAACCCTAAAATTCGGGTTATCACATTTACCCCACCTTATATGGAATTTTGTCCTCGAAATTCAACTAATGTTATACTCAAAGTGACTTCAAGGATTTCAACTTAACATATGTCACCACTTCTAGGTGCAAAGTTATCATATTTCTATATGTATCACATGTCAACATGTTGGGATCTAGAGTATCTAGGATGTACCTTAGTTTTCATCTTAGGACATTAACGCATGCAGGGTGTATCCACCCCACCTTATATAGATTGAAACATCATTTATCAACTTAGCCATAACGTGTCATTCTTTTAAGTTAAGATTTATATCCCTGATTCACCTTGGAATTAGGGTTTTATTCATACATATAGAGTTAAGAAGGTCATACTCAAGGTTTACTTTCACCCCATTATCCAATATAGGGTGATAATAGGATTTCATATCATTCATTAACAATATTTTCACTCCTACATCCTTATTGTGGTTTATGATCAACATCATACTAGGAATTCACCTAATAAGAAGGGCTTACTTAACATTCTTGAATATTAGGGTTTCACCCCATTGTCAGAGTTGTTATCAAACTAGAATATGAGTCAGAAGATTTCAGGTTAAGGACTTTATTTTGTGATCATGTAGTCTATGATTCAAAGGTATATTTATTTCAAGCTCATGATTTCAGACTTATATTTTTCGTGCATGACACAGAGGGAAAGGGAATATACTAAACCAATATTATCATGATTTCAAACTTGGATATTATATGTATGATATAGGAAGGGAATATATGAAAGATCAAGGTTACACGAGTGACTCCTCACATAAAAATCATCTATATAGCTCAAGTGAGGTTTCTAGTATCATATATCAAGAAAGAGAAGTGGAAGGAACAAGATTTATGAGTATCTTATGCACATGCCATTCTACTCTCAAAACCAGAGTTTCATATGTCACCTCACTTGCAGCTAATGATGAGCTTCACAAACTTAGGTCACTCAAGCTAGGACCTAACACAATCAAAATGATTGACTTTCTCATTATGAGTTATCTACCCTTCATTTTTAACCAACTCTCACATATAAGACTGAATCATGCAAAAGGACTCAACTCATCTACTCAGGAGTAACCCAGTTTAGGACACTTCATTTCACATATATCTCATATTTTTCATATATTGTAGGATTGGTCCTATGACCATCTCCTTGTGGGTTTTAATCTCTCTAAACTTCACCACATATCTTGTCCTAACACTGGAGGTCCTCCTTTGTAAAAGAGCTTGGGACTCATGCATATTCAACTTTATCTTAACTTAGCTCATTTTAAGTAAGAAAAGGGAATGTACTTTCATCATCTAGACTTATCTTAGAATCTTTGAAATTGGATTCAGATCATATACAACTTAGATCCATATGAAGAAACTTATATCACTAGAGGTATAACTTAGATAAGGTCATCCATGCTTATATCAACTATCATTCTATCTTCTACTCTATGTATCACATATCTTGATAAGGCTCTAGGCATCTAATCTAGACCTGCACTCTCTTCTAGACCGATGCCACTACCTTTCACTTAGGTCACATGAACACTAACTACTCTCCAATGTGAGGGACACATTTTCATATTTACATATAGATATAATAAAGTATTATATAGTTTTTCAATGAGAAGGCAGACGTCAGAGAAAACTGTCAAGGCTTGAGCCGATAGGAAAATAAAACCAAATCAGCAAAATGAGTGTCCCACACACAATAGATAGTCTAGTGCCATGTCACCTAGTGAAATGGTGAGAACGAAGTGTAGACTAGTGTATCTACCCAATACATATGAGCTCTATATGGAAATGGTTCCATACACTTGTCTAAACTTAGTTCTCGAACATCTAGGTTCTAACTTAGAAGCTAAGTCAAACCTTGTTCCTATAAAATAACTTACTAAGCTTCTAGGGTTTAATGTGAAAGGTGAAATTTAGTTTTATGTCTCATGGTGAGCAATTTCTAGGTGTAGCTACTGTTCATGCTCTGATATCAACTGTAACATCCCCAGATTCTAGCATCTCGAGACTTAGAAGGCCTGAGAGGACATATCTGGAAACATTATGCAATTGTATCAAAGTGCATTGTAGAAGAAATTTGTGCATACATGAACATACAACATAACATACACCATAAAATTTCTCAACATTTAACATGTATATTAATACAAGATGACTTATTACAACATGAATTACATTTACATATTGAAAGAATATTTGCAAGTCTATGAACATGTATGCTAATCATGATCTACACAATAGGTACAACCTAGACAACTGCTCACTTCCCTTCTTTTGTCCCACGCTAGCTTTGAACCTAAAACATACGTGAAACAACAAATCAACACACGAGGTGTTGTGTATGTGGGTAGAAAGATACATGCTAATATGATTGCATAATTAAAATAACTTTAGAAAGAAAGAGAAAAAGAAAATATTGTTTAATGTGATAATCAAGTAAACACATCTTTTAGACATATCATTGGATGCAGTTGTACTACAATTTCTATTAGCACTTATCACACATCTAGTATGGGCAAATTACTTTATCATACATCTAGCATGGGCAATTCAGCATACATCCATGTTAGGCAATATATCATACATCCATACTGGGCCATTTGTTCTCTAGTAGCTACAAATCATCAAAAGTTCTTTTATGTTCCTTTAGTTTTGGCAAAGCATATAATACTAATACGCATCCAAGAATTAATATGCAAATAAAAGTATCCAAAGTACATCATATCATTATGCATCCACAAAAACTAGTCATATACTTAATAAAACCCACATACCTGAGTTAAAAGATTCCTTATACATCCTAGATCATCTAAAACTTTGTCCATGACCTGATTAATATCAATTAATCATCATAAAACAAGGTTTACCATTATTGATGGTATTTAGGTCCAAATTAGGGTTTTGCTCAAATCTAGGTTCAAACATCCTGGAACTTATTTCTAATATTTTTATACTGATTAGGAGGCCATTCTAGAGTTCAAATTTCATAATTTCCTGATGATTGGTCTATATTCTAGAATTAAAATGAGGTTAAAACATGTAATTTAGGCATTAAAGAGAAAAGGCCTAACATAGATCAATAAAACCCACATCAGAGTTCCCAAGTGGCTTTCCAATGTTATTAGGGTTCTACCAATTTTTTTTGAGAATTAATATCACCTAGATACTATTTATTTCATTTAATATATCCTAAAAAGGAACTTTGTACTATAAATTATATATCATCATTGAAAGTGGTTCAAGGTTATGATCTAGGGGTCTAGTAATATAGTGAATATTTTTCTGAGTCTAGGGGTATTTTTAGGGCATTTATTGGATAATAGAGCTATTTTTAGACCATTTTCTAAGAAAAGATCATTTTCTGATAATAAAGGATGCATTTACCTCATTGTCCTTTTATGCACTGCCACATGGCTATGAAAGCCGCGAATCATGCCTCTTGGGCTAATGTTGAGCCGATGATTTACTAGGTCCGGTTCAGGTTTGATGAATCTGTGAGTCTACTAGCCCGCTATCCCGGTCACGCGATCTCCCTTCTCGTTCCTCTCTTCGCGTTCTCGAACGCCTACTTCGACTTCTGTAAGGGAGGCACCGCCACTGCTCCTGTGCCTCTCGAGCAAACTTCACGTTCAGCCAATAGCTCATGCTTTGACCGCCACACTTGGATCTTCTGGTGAGTGTTGTGGTTGGGCGCCGCCACGAGTAGTGAAGCTGGCGAGGAGTCAAGCTAGATTCAAGCCAGATCGCACTGCCCCTCTCCCTCTCTCTACGCGCTCTGTGCAGCCTTTTATTCCACTAAGGTTCTAATTGGCTTCGCGAGAAGGAATAGTGAGGCATGAGCAGCGGCTGTGGGAATCCATCTGTCTCCCTACCCTCTTTTAGTCCGACGGTGGAACTATCAAGATTTGTATGATGGCGTCAGAATCCATACCAGCCTATCGACTCGACATGATCTCCTTCTCAGCGTCATGTTATGGTTGCATCATACAGGATGGTAGATAGAATTTGGGCTTTCTGACCCCAACATAAAAATCTCAATCAGGTTGTACCAAAAAGGCTCTCCACAGCCTTCCGAGCTCGCCCCGACCTATCGGCGTGAGTGTGATTCATCACAAAGGGAGAGGCTGATCATTTTGTTTTAGTGTCACTAACATGATTATAGTTGCAATTAAAGTAAATGAAACACCTTTGCATATATTTGAAAATGATTCATACATATTTCTTTTCATCCATAAGATTATAATAAAAATATGTCAGTACTCTGGATCGTCTAGGTAAATGACACCCCACTAGGCTGAGCTTGAAATCTCCTAGTCCTTTACTTGCCCTTTTGTTCTTCAATTGCTCCAAAACCTGCGAACATCGCGTCCCCAGCCATGCAACGAGAAAGTAACAGACGTTAGAGTAAGTGACATGAGTATTCTAAAATATATATTTCTAAAGAACAAAAATTAAATTGTATAAACATAAAGCTAACATCAAACTCTGAGTAAAATCTGTAACATATTCTCTCTTATTACTTAATCTAAATTCTTATCTTTCTACCTTATCTTTCTCTGGAGACATGTACCCTGGTACATAGATCTCAAGACCTGCACCACCGTTCATGGTTCATAGTTATCTTATCTAATCCCCTCTCATCATACTTATTGATGAGATTATGGGCATACTCTAGCCTAAGGTATCTTTTACTTACAATTTTTATCTGATTGTGGCCACCATTATATAATAAGTCCTCCTGAATTGGCGTATCTACGCCCTGTATTGGTACCAAGGTACCGCTGAATTAGCACTACATGCCTCTGAATGACACAGAGGTGTATCTGAATTGGCGTGGCTACACCCTGAATTGGTGCTGCAACACCTCTGAATTGGAGTAAATACTCCTCTGAATTGGCAACAAATGCCTCTGAATCATCCCTGGGCTACTGAATGAGGACTTATCATATAATGTCTCATGTGAAGGTTTCGACTTATTTATCTTAAGTCTAAACTTACTTAATTCTTAATCTGAACTGAAGCTAAATACTGATTGCTTTACTGAATTCTGAATCTGAACTTATCTTATATTAAACCCAAACACTGATAACTGAACTTATCTGAAACTAATTATGGAGTACTAAGCAGGAACTGAATTCTAATTCTAAATCTGAATCTGAATATGAATCTCTTATTCTTAAGTGATAAATTGAATCTACAACTTAATGTCAATATAGATCTCAATTACTTCATAGTTGAGTTTGGGTCTGAAACCCTTATCATGTATCTTTATCCAAAATCTGGCTACTCACATCATGGGTAGTCGAAGTCTAAATCTAAATCTAATAATATTATTATTATCTGGATAAACTTCATTGATACTAAATATAACAAGTGAGTCTCAAGGCTTAGGAAGGAGGATCTTATCTGAATATATATACTAAGGATACAAATAATAACTTTAATAAAGTATGTGAGAGTAATTTAAGCATAGAATATCTATAAACATACCATCTGACAGGATGATTCAATCTCTACAAAAACATATTATAACAGATCATGCCTTGAATCTTAATGTCTTCATATGGACTTATGTATTAAACCATAAGTCTTACAATAGGAATCTTATGCCATTGTACCTTGAAACTTAAACATAACTTAATGCATCATAATCTTATATCTATCATCATAAACTCAAGTTACAATACACTCTAATAGGGCTCTTTTATTGAAAATAGATCATGTCTTAATACATTTTAAATCTCACTTTGTATTTTTCTTCTAGATGTTGCTCATTCTATGAAATCTGATTAACTCCTTAGTTCTTAGATCTTTTTATATATAAGAAATATTTATAACGTGTTTCTACTTGAAATCTTAATACTCAATTATATGTATAAAAGTGAGGAACCCTATAGTATGTTCATACTTCAAATTTTTAACACATGGTTATATCTCATTACCATGGATGTATGTCGGTCTTAACTTGTATTTCTTGGCTTGTAGTCTTGAACATTCATATAGAACAACATTAAGAAACATGAGAGTAATTTAACCTTCTATCCTTGTTAATTCATTACCATCTCATGACACATCTCTGATTAATACATTGAGCCTATGAAATATCACAATCATAAAGTATAGAAAATTTTGCCTACATATCTGATTAGAACATTGAATATTAAGTTCTCATTTAAGATATATGTAAATGTACTAGATTTGATAAACTAAAATACTCATGGGCATGAAACACTTACCTTTTGTACTGAGGGTATCTTTAAGTAAGTCTTGATTCCAAGTTCCATAACTTTCATAACATAGATGTCATCATAGTTCTATTAGTCTAAGTGTATGCTCCATCTTTCTATTTCTAAATCTCAAAACCCCATCTTTCTAACCTTGTAACCTACAAATTAGGACTCTTATTTAGAATATACATAACTTTAGTCTAAAATCATCAGAAAATATTGGCGTTGAAATTAAATCAAAATGCTTATCACATAATTACTATAATCTTTATACTCAAATAAGACATAAATTGTCTTATGCACTAATATGAACACATACTTCATATAATAAGAATACATCTCAAACATAGTTACATATTCTAAGCACACTGACTCAATTATGAAATCAAAGTAGAATACCATTATATTACTAATATCGGATCTAATTAGGCATACATACATCACTTATTGTGTCAAGATAATCATATATTATTCTTACATAATGGCCACTCAGGTCTAAAACTAAATACTAATATAATAACACAAGAAGCTCCATCACATCTCCAGGAAAGTGATCATACATTGTAGTGAGCTCATGTATTAAAATATCAGATCATGGGTGAAATACCCAAAATTCCCTTATCAGGGTTAGCATCAAAACTGACATAGAAATATCAAATTAGAAATATTAGGCGTTGGAATCATACTAGGCATACCAAAATAAGATTATTGTAAATTATTCATAAATTTCCAAAGTCAGTTGCTATTTTTAATGCCCAAAATATAGAAATATTTTATATTTTAGAAATCAAACTAAAATAAATATCAAACATCCAAAAAACCCTTTAACTAAATTTTTTTGGATAGTAAACATCATGAGCTTTCTGTGGGTACCTTATTTGATAAAATCTGAGTTCCCAATCCCAAGATTTGAATTTTTGAAACTTACCTAACCTTGGTCAATATCATCCAACAAGATCTGATCCGGCGACCCTCGTTTCACACGCATCCCAGGCCTAAGGCCGATGCTTCATCCCTTCCGATCTGAGTTCTCATGTGCGTAGACTCCCAAAATAGAGTTCCGCCAGCCCATCACCTCCAGCAAGGTCGATCTCACATCTGTTTCCACGCGATCGTGAGGGAATGCTGACACATCTCTAGTCTGTCTTGATCAACAAGGGCAGAGCTACCTCCTTGGCTTGGGCAGATGAGATCAAGGAACGCTCATGGCACATTGCCACATCCTCCAAAAATGGAGCCCCCTGCTTCTTCTTCTTTGATCTACTCCTCTTGTCCTCAGCTCCAAAGAAAACCCTAAGATTGACTTCAGACTGCCCTAAGGTTCTAAGATATAGGGCTTTTATAGGCTCCACTCTATTTGATCTTGGGTGAGGCATCCCCCTTCTTTAGAATCTATCCTTGCCCTGTTCAGGTGCACAGAAAGAGATGGGGGAACCCGACGCTCCCCTTTTTATTTTTATTTTTTTCTTTCTTTTTGCATAAAAGTCCAAATAAAAGAAATATTTCTACAACCTAACTCATAGCTCCATATGATTCCAAATTTTAGTACAAACACTATATTATCACCATATTTACATGAGAAAGATTCTAGGTAGAATCTAACTGGATAGACAATCTAAAACTATCTTAAAAAAACTAAATAATTACTAATTTAATCACCTAGGCCACTACATAAAACAAAAACATCTAAATTTTCTTCCTTGATCTTATATATCAATTATCCATCTATAAAAATTACATTGAGTATTTATTATGAACACGAAATGCTAAATTCTCAAATTTATACTCCAATGACCCATATGTGAATCCTCATTGGCCCAATCAGGATTGAATAAAGTTCTAGGGTCCCTAGACCACTCCCTGATCTTTTAAAAGGTCCATTATCTTTTCTTAGTTATGGAACTAACACATGAATCAATATTCCCTCAACGAAAGCTTTCATATGATACATTAGGTCAACATTACTTTACTTCCTTAATAATGAGACCTAAGTTGGCCTAGAGCTCAAACCAGTAATTGAAGTCGTCATATTATGTATTCGTCACATTACTATTTACATGAATTATTCATTCATATTCATCTACACATGACTACAATCATACATATTTAAGCGATTATGTGTGTATTGGTTGACTAGATGACTTGTATTACAAATTTTGTGAACTTAATTACATACCTAGCCATGGTTATGTTCATTAGGTCCCTTGGCATACACTAATCAGAAAACCCCACATTAAAGGCTTACAATATCTACGAAATTGAGGATGTTATAGAGGCCATCTTTGGTTAACCCAACAGAGTGGAGACAACAAGGGAACAAGGTCCTTCAACCTCCCCTGTGCTTGTTCCTTCCACAGGTACCGAGCTCGTGGCTATGGAAACCCAGATAAGCAGTGACATTGGATCTTGGAATCTGGGTATGTTGAGTTCTAATAGATTCCTACGACCTCAACCCTTAGGTGGTGAAGAAGATGATCTGAAACCTCTCGCCTCCACCTTGACTAGCCACTTTGAGATATTATGGAGAAGGGGGTGATGAGGAGGGGCACTCTCTCCATTCTAGTGGTCTCCATAGTCGAATAAGGGATCAATATGTTACAGTTGTTTCCTAGGTCACTATTTGTGAGTAAAACTCCCCGCGTCGGATTAAGTGAACCCATCTACCATAATATCTTCCTACATTTACAAAGGTGATGGATGACCAGGTAGCCATTCAACTACCTCAGATCAGTGCTTGGAAAGGTTCCACACAACCCATCAATGAAAAGGCCATGTGACAGGGCTATCAGATCGAACTATGCTCTAATATATATATATATATATATATATATATATATATATATATATTAGAAATGATGATCATTAAAATTAAGTTTGAATAACTTTAAATCTTTTATCCTCTAGAAAAAATATCCCATAGAACTAAATTTGAAACATGGGTTTGTCATCACATAAATCCTCTTATCAACAAATTTGAAACCAAAAATCCAACATTTGGTCAACTCATTGAATGTGTATAAGCCTTGATCTCAAATCAAATAATAATCCTACAAGTCCTAAATGTACATTATAGTCGTAGATTACTTCAAGTCTCATCAATTTGCCACTTGTGTTCATTAGGACTACTAAATGAATCTCATGGCATCCTAAGTACCCAAGTCGGTGAATAAAAAGCTATTCACTATGATTGAACTCAATTAGATCTAGTAATCATTCATTAAATCTATGCTTACACTTTTTAAGTGAAAAGAGTCCAAAATTGAATGATGAATTCATCAATTTGGTATTAATCATCTACATAAAATTCATGGTCTTCAAATTCTATATGGGGTATCTAAACCCTAAAATCTGAGTTATCACAATGTTGGACCTCATCCAGCTGACACTGAATATCTTAGAAATCGTAACGCTTGTCCATGCCCTCTCATCTCCAGTGTACTTCTTTGTGCGATGTCGAGATGGTGACAGAGGAGGGTTGGTTGCATCATCATGTGCCTCTAATGAGGCACTCCTCTTGTGGAAGGTAGGCTCAGGGAAGTCTTCTAGGTCAGGGTTCCCCAAAAGGAATAGTTGGATGTGCGTCGAGATGCCTATTGGATCAAAGACCAACTTTGTAGATGCAAACCTGACATTTTGGGGATGCTCAAGGATGACCATGGTATCCTTGAATAGAAGATAATAGACATCATTTGCATGGAAATGGAGGACTTTCATCCCTTCAAGTACAAAGGGTCGATCAAGTGATTCTTGATCTCCAACGCTAGGAAGGAAATGTGAGTGTAGGCCAGGAAGATGGCTACAGAGGTCACTATGTGGCCGATGTAGAAGGAAGAAGAGGTGGTGTGGTTGTCTTGAGTGCCCAGGTGCTCAAGCATTCCCGTAGTTGAATGACTCATCACTCAGAAGGTATCATAGAGCTTAGATCTCAAGAAGAGTGACATCACCTTGAGTACACTCCCTACTGAAGATGGTATAGAACAAGATACAATGAAGATATCAAGCAACTAGGCTGTTGATGTTGGAGGGTTTGGGTCCACTTGGTAGGATGGGTGAAAGTTTAGTGATGTCAAAAAAGAATGTATCCTTGTTGTATCTATTGGGATATGTGTCCTGGGGGCTTTCCATGTAGTGAGAAAGATAGTAATGATTCCTACCATCGAGGATTATAGAGGTGAGCTTCTTGGCAGAATTCTCCAAATCCATCACAAAATTTTGGGCCTTGCAGATCGAGTTTCCTTGTGAGCAGTGGAAGCAATAGAAAGTGGTCATGAGCTCTAGGGTGAGATAAGTAAACTCTGAGACAATACAATATGAAAAAATAAGAATGTGGTTCCACCTTAAGATGTTGTCGACGGTGTCCCTGATGCCAAGGGAATTAAGGGTGGTGGCCCATGCCCATATAGGGAGTGTGACATCGATGGAAAACATGTCTTTGAATCTTTCATATTATTTGTCATTAAAAATATGGGCATAGATTCCCAAAATTGGGGGTATGTAAGGAGGGAGATGCTTGATAGAATCAAGATCCAGCTGAGATGACTAGCCCGCCTCAATCACATGGATGAACTCCTCTACTTCCTCGGTGTCGAGGTACGTCTTTGTGACTATCTCGGGTGAAGACTCGCCTATGTGTTCCCAGATGTGGATGCCAAGGCCCCCATTGGAGCGTCAAGGAGGTTCACAAGATACCATGATTTTAGCAGGCCCCTTCCCCTTATGGAGACAACTCAAGAACCTGCATCGTGAGCTGTATTGAGACATTGCGAATAGGCTGTGACACACTCAGTTGGACTGTCCATACGGTCATTTCACAGATTGAAATGCCCGTTTCAGTAGATAAGACACTTGGCTGAGTGTGACAGTTGTGATGTCTAGATGGATCAAACCACTCGAATGGATTAGCAAGACGATTGTTTGGTAGATGCATTCTACTGGGTGAAGAGAAGAGGATGGATGGGAGGGGAAGGTGGCTAGGATTTATGCTAGTTAGTAGAACAATGAAACGGCTAACTCTAATGTCTAGAGACACCCGCCTGACGTTGGTGATGCATCGACCAAGGTGGTGGAATGATCGTGTGGTGGATAGGGAAGCATGGCGGTTGGAGATCAGGGTGATGAAATCAGAGGAGGGAGAAGGAGAATAGAGGTAGGTTCCTCATCAGCCTTCAGAACAACTGTCTTAGTGGTGAAAGGGCTGACTGGCTTAGCAAGGTGGCCAGCTGGGGCTGAGAATTAGGTGGCTGGAGGTGAACTCACTACTAGGGAAGAAGGGTGGCTAGGGCTCGAGGAAGGGGCACTTGTGGATGTGAGTAACCCCATAGTTGGTCCATCTTTTTGGCCATCTCGCATAGATGAAACAACTGATTGGGTGACTCGACTGAGTGGTTTTCCAGTCGTGGGGAGTGTTGTGCATGGTTCATCTCCCAAGGTGGCCACACTCATTGAAGTGCATGTCGTGGGGATGAGCCAATCGTTCCTGGGGAGAAATAGTCGATTAACTTGTCGTGAGAGACATTGCATCGTTTGAAATTCAAATTTGTCACTGAGTTTGAATGGTTGTCTTGATGGTCGAAATGATCATCTCATTACATGAACGTATCAGTTCATTTGTTTTGGAACACCCACATTTGTCTGAGAAAGATGCTAGATTGGGTAGCCGACTGTCCATTTCACTCTTTTTTTTGAAAAATGCTAAACTGAGTTAGAAACAATAGCAAAGGTTAGCGAAATCAAATTTAGAAGAAATAAAATAAAATTGAAACTGAGGGAAAAATTGGGTTTCTTCCCAACAAGAGCCTAGTTTTATGTTGAAGGCCCGACACGAGTAAATCATGGAGCTGATTCTGGCTCAGGATTGGGAGGGGATGGATTATCTTTTAAGTCAAGGTCTTCAAGTAGCGAGAGATAATGTGCTTCAGATGCTACAAAATCCTCAATGGTGATATACCATTTTAGCCGATACCTGTTAACCTTGAATTCACCTTGCACCTTATCCTAGAGGAGAAAAGTTTCATGTGGATAGGCACACTTGACAAGGTAAGGTCCATACCATCTATATTTGAGTTTTATAGGGAAAAGCCTTAACCTGGATTTATATACTAGACCTGATCACCCTCCTATATATCCTTCCACCTAATATGTCCACCATGCCATAATTTGGTTCTATTCTTATAGATCCTGGCATATTCGTAGGCTATCATTCTGAGCTCTTCTAACTCTTGCATTTGAAGAAAATAGTTTTCTCTTGTTGTAGACAAGTCAAAGTTTAAAGTTTTGATGGCCCAACTAGCCTTGTATTCCAACTCTATGGGTAGAGGGCAATACTTTCCATAAATGAATCTAAAAGGAGTGGTGCCTATAGGTGTTTTGTGGGCAATTCTATATGCCCACAAGGCATCATTAATTTTCAAAGCCAATCTTTCCTAGTGAGATTCATGGTCTTTTCTAGGATGTACTTGATTTACCAATTCCAAACCTCAACCTCACCACTAGTCTGAGGGTGGTAAGGAGAGGCAACCTTGTGGTGGACCCGTATCATTTCAACAACTATTCAAAACTTTTCTCTATGAAGTGAGAGCCCCCATCAGAAATGACAATGCAAGACACCACAAACCTAGGGAAAATGATATATTTGAAAAACTTCTTAATTAGTTTGGAGTCACAATTCTTAGTGGGGATGGCTTCGACGCATTTTGAAATGTAATCTACATGCACTAGGATATATTGGTACCCAAAACAAGAAGGAAATGGTCCCATATAATCCACGCCCTAGACATCGAAGATCTCTATCTCTTTCCAAGATGTCATGGGCATTTGATCTCTCTTAGAAATATTCCTAGACCCTTGTAATTAATCAAATGCTAGAATGAACTCATAAGCATCTTTGAATAAGGTGTTCTAGAAGAAACCCGATTGAAGCACTTTTCTAGTGGTTTTCTAAGAACTCACGTACTCTCAAGTGGGACCAAAATAACATTTCTCAAGCATGTCTTTGGCTTATTCCTCAGTAACACACCTACGATAAAGCCCATATGCACACAATATAAAAAGGTAGGGCTCATCCCAATAATAGTTTCAACATGCAAAATTTGTACTGTAGTATGTCCCTTGTAATCAGGATGTAGGACATCTGCAATAAGATAATTAACATAATTGAAAAACCATCGATATTGGTATTCAACATTGAGTAACTTATCATCAGGTAGAGAATCATCAATAGGAATACCATGATCATCACAAGATCTTAGGCCGCTAAGATGGTCAGCTAAAACATTCTTACAACCTTTCTTGTTAATGGTCTCTGAATCAAATTCCTGCAGTAAAATGAACCAACGAATCAAGCGAAGGTTGTCATCCTTTTTGGTCATTAAGTATATAATGACCATCTTAGATTCCTAAGATGACCAAGTTGTGAGCAATCTGAAATGGTCAATTGAAGGGCGAGAAACACCTAGTTAGGCTATGAGACAAGCGGCTAGAAATCCCTAGCACAAGGTGACAGTGCATATTTAACCAAGACTTTGTCTGGAAGTAATCTGAGACAGTCGACTGAAGCTTCAAATGCTCAGTTGGCATATGAGTAAGAGTGGTCCAAGGAACCCTAGTGCAAGGAGGAGGCATGTTTCTATTTGAGTCATGAAGGTGAAGAATTCTGAATCAGCAGTCTAAAAAATTGAAGCACTTTGGTGGAACACTGAGTTGAGAGTTTGAAGGATTTGGGGATGCCTGTCTTGGATGCTAAATAATCAATGTGGATTGGTTGAGCCGAGAAAGAAGACAGTTGTTTGGTTCTGGAGTGTGACTTCTTGGATGGATGAAACAACCATTTTGTAACACGAACTAATCACTTTGTATGCTGAGATGGTCAGAATCTTGACATGAGGTAAAATCTACAAAGTATAAAGGAAAACGATAAGAAATTTGCATTATTGGTTGAGAAGTGGGAAAATTGCAATTAATTATAGGACATTATTAAAAGAGGAATAAATTCCTACAAAAAGATAATGAAAAATATATTAAAAAAGAGATGAATATACATTCATCAACAATTTGCTATTGGTTGGCTTGAGCCGAGTTGGCACCACATGGCCCTCACCTCCTCATCTCCTTCTCCATTGTGCTCACTACTGATCACAATCTCTAGCGATTCCTGTGGTTCCGATCATAGATGTTAGAAGGTAGATCTTCCTTCAGGAAGGTGGTCTAAAGAGATATGACCCCCTCGTGTAGCGTGGCTCCTTCTAGATCTTGAGCGCCACCATGAGACTGAAGGAATTCACTGGAGGAAAGGTAGGAATGGAGGGTGAAGGTTGGGCGTGTAAGGAGGAGATGCCATAGTACTTTGTGAAGGTTCCATGAATAGTCACTGCCATGATGTAAAAACTCACTTTATCACATTCTCTCCTCCTTTAAAGATTTTTTTCCTCAATATTCAAGCAACTTAAAAGAGTTGTGGATATTTCTGCTCAATCTTAAACTTGAGATTCCAAGTAGTATCAATGTGATCATCGTGGCTCCAAATAACTTTCATGATATCAATACATAAATTCCTATGAATCTCCTTTATCTTAGAATCAAGAATCCTGACTAGATATTCAACATAATATAGATCATCTTTCAACTCTAAAGGATCATGATTTAGAGTGTGACTAAAAATCTTGACTGGGGATTTAGCATAAGCTGACTGCTCAGGAACCCACACACGATCCTTATACTGAAGGCCACCACTGAGACCCACAAACATGTGTCTTTGAGATTTACATAGAAGAGAAGACATCTCTTCAAGATCAGGACTAGCCTTTTGAGACTCAAGAAGTTCAGATGTTGTATGGGAATGATAGAAATATTATTGAAATAGAAACAATTGTGTAAGAACTATGGCTTCAATCCACTTAATGCTGCATGCTCTTCCATTCGGGAACATACAAAGATGTGCACACTATCCTTCTTCTACTAAGGGCATCAATGACTACATTTGCCTTAACTGGGTGGTAGGTAATTGTGAAATTGTAGTCTTTTAGGTACTCGATCCATCGATGTTGTCACAGGTTCATATCTTTCTGGACCAGGATATATTTTAAGCTTTTTTGGTTAGTGAACATATCAAATATTGACCCGTATGTAGGGAAATATGGCGACATAACAGGAAGAGGAAACAAAAATTTAACTACCATATTACCCGTAGACCAATGGAACATGTCAAAAACTATGTAATGGGAAGAATGGTTTAGAGAATATACCTGGTCCTGGAGTAAGTCAAGCGACAATCTCCTCGTCGTGTTGTGCACCCTTTATTCAATTCACATATGAACAATGTCTGTGCGGCCTCCTGGTTGATCACCACAGACAACAGGTTGACATTGTCTTCCTAGATGGAAAAGCTCCATGCCTATAGAGCCACATAGACCACCAATAACTCTTGTCATTCTAGTAGAACAAACAAGAAGGAGTTGTCCCTTCATGTTGGCATACTAGTCACCAACTTTCTCTTCCACAATTATTCTCCCTTGTTATACCTCCCCTTATCAAGTGGGACTTGATAGGGTTCTCTTGGTTACCACAACTAGAGACAACAAACAATTCTCAGAAGCAATTGAGTTGTGTCTCTAGGAATCCTTCAATACCCCTCTATTTATAGGAGGGTCAAGGTTAGGGTTTCCAATCAGTGTGGGAGCGGAAGGAACCGGAATGTCACAAATTTTCACGATCTACGAGCGACAAAACAATCATTCATAGGTGAAGTAATTGCTTGGCATGTGAACCGATCATTTCATCATGTTTCTATATTGCAATTGTATTGGTAATTCTAATCCAATTAATGCATGACATGACATCAACACTAATCCTTGATACAATAGAATTGCTCTTATGAATCAGGTGGTTAATCTCATGAACCGCTCATTTTGTGACCTTGAGCCGATTAGTTCACTAAGTGAAACAGTTGATTCATGCCTTGGTTCATCTAAAATTCAGCTAATGCAATATTCAATTAACCTAACACTCCAACCGGTTGGTTTAGAGTCTTGTCAGTCTATTGTTGTTTGAATTGAGTATATAAATACTTTAGTAATAAATTCAATTATCATTCATGATTAAACTCCTATTCCAAGTGAATCCTTTGTGTGTGATCCTATAGGATCCATATTACGTTGGCAGTGAATGTCCATAACCAATTATGACATCACTAGCAAAGAGCAACATTTAGTCACACATCATTTCTACACAAATAAATGGAACATTGGAGAACAACTTCAACCTAAAATCTATGATTGATGTTATAATATTTTAATAGGAATGGAATTTTCATCCTCTTCAATCATTCAATCCATGATCCTTGAACTAGAGCAGACTGTCTGAGACATATGTATGATCAATATCACATATTAACTCACACGTGCATGGTCATGCATTTCTCAATCTCACTTATGAAGTGCTAAGGGTATCATACTCCTATAAGAGGGACAAATCCCATCTACATCACTCATACTCATCCTCATTGCTACAATGTATCACATGATCACCTTTATGGTAACCCTTATTCATAATCACAATAGAAGATGTCAAAGTACACCGAATGCCATGTGATGAGTGTAGTGGTTTTAGGTCTAAGAACCACAATCACCACCAACATAAGAAGAGATGAATATGACTACCAATTATGGTTTTCGTGTATCACTCTTATGGTGGATTTGTCCGATACACTATTCTCTAACAAGTATATATATGTTTGGTTTGATATCACATATCATGACTAATGAGATTCTGTCATCAACCAACACATACTCTAGTCTTATGTGTTATTGTTGTCTGTCATCCTTCCATAATAACATCTGACTTGGGACATAACAAGAATGTATATACTCTTAACATCCGTATAATCTCATTTTTCAGGTCACGCACCCAAATCCATACATCATTGAGTAATATCATTCTCAAGACATTTATTATGTTACTTCATTATCTCATAATTGAATAAAATAGAATAAACTAGAAGATTGCCTTTATTATTAATTAAATCATTTACATGTTATGCCATTACAATCATCATATGATTGGCTCTCTAGGCATACAGACCAACAAACTCCCACTTGTACTTAGAGCCAATCACCCATGAATCTTATTCCAAGTGATGTAACATGACCATCATGCTTCTGATGCAAAAGTGCTTTTATCAAGGGGTCAAAAATATTTTTCTCAGTTGGTACTCTGCAAATCTTCACATCTCCTTGTTGTATGATCTCTCGTATGAGATGGAAATGTCTTTGTATGTATTTGGAACACTGATTTGATTTAGGTTCCGTAGCTTTTGCAATAGTTCCATTGTTGTCACGATATATCTCAATTGCATCCCTAATGCTTGGAACTAGCCCAAGTTTAGAGATGAGCTTCTTGATCCATATAGCCTCCTTTGCTACATTCGATGTAGAAATATACTTGGCCTCTGTTGTAAAATGGGAAATTATCTCTTTCTTGGAACTATTCCAACTCACATCTCCATTGTTGAGGCAAAAGATGAATCAATATTGCTATATGTAATCATCTCTGTCAGTTTGGAAGCTTGCATCAGTGTAACCCTTTACCATCAACTCTTTCTCTCCACCATAGATAAGGAACTGATCCTTAGTTCTTCTCAAGGCATATGAGACATCGAGACAGGTACACAACATTGCATACATGTTGGATCCAATTGCTAATGCATATGGATTCATACTCATGCCTTCCCTTTCTTCACAAGAACTGGGACATTGAGCTTTAGAGATGGTAACTCCATGACACATGAGCATGTTTCCTCTCTTTGAGCTTTCCATACCGAACCTCTTTGACACTTCGTCAATGTATGTGCTTTGACTTAGTCCAAGAAGCCTTATGGATCTATCTCTATAGATCATGATTCCCAAGATGTAGGATGTTTCACCCAAGTCTTTCATAGATTACATATTTCCTATCCATGTCTTTACCTTTTGTAAAGTAGGGACATCATTCCCCATCAATAGTATGCCATCCACATACAATATGAGGAATACAATCATGCTCCAACTAACCTTCTTATACACACAAGGTTCATCTTCATTTTGAGTAAATCCAAACTCAATGACTGTCTTGTCAAAACAAAGATTCCATCTCTGAGATGCTTTCTTTAATCCATAGATTGACCTTTGTAGCTTACAAACTTTGTTTGCATCCTTTGGATTTATAAAACTCTCAATTTGTGTCATGTATGCATCATCGAGAATATTCCCATTAAGGAAAGCAATTTTAACACCCATCCACCTACTCTCATAGTCATGATAAGATGAAATAGCAAGCATGATTCTGATGGACTTAACCATGGAAACTGGAGAAAAAGTTTTGTCATAGTAAACACATTTAACTTGTTTGAAACCCTTTGCAACCAATATGCCCTTTTAGGTTTGTACATTACCATCCATGTTAGTCTTTTTCTTGAAGACCCACTTCACCCTATGGGTTTTACCCCTTCAGGTGGATTCATAAAGGTCTATACCTTTTGACATACATGGATTCCATCTCAGATCTCATAGCTTCAAGCCATTTCTCAGACTCTGGTCCCTTAATAGCTTCTAGATAGGTTGTTGGCTGATCATCTATGACCAAGTCACCGCCTTCCCGAGTCACAAGATATCCAAATCTTTTAGGTTCAAGGCGTGTCTTACTGGATCTATGAGGTACCTGTGTTACTTGAGGAATTTGAGATTCCATAATGTTTTGTGATTTATTTTGTTCCTCTTATACATCTATTGGTTCAATTCTTTCTTGTTGGTCTCGAACTTCTTCGAGTTCAACTTTCCTCCCACTGATTCCTTTGGAAATAAATCCTTTTCTAGGAATGCAATAACTCTGACAACAAGCACCTTGTTGTCAGATAGGGAGTAAAATTAACATCCTCTGGTCTCCTTAGGATATCCAACAAAATAAAATTTATCAAATTTAGGGAAAAGACTTTTAGGAAACATTTTCTTTACATAAACTTCACATCCCCAAATCCTCATGAATTACACTTTGGGAAGCTTCCCAGTTCATATCTCATACGGTGTTTGTTGAACTGATTTAGATGGTACTCAGCTTATAAATGCGGTGGTTTCTAGAGAATAACCCAGAAGGTAGTTGGAAGTTTATCTTAACTCACCATTGATCGCACCATATCTAGTAATGTGCAATTCCTTCTTTTTGATACACCATTATTCTATGGTGTTCCAAGTGGAGTCCACTATGATACGATACCATGGGCTCACAAAAGGTCCTCAAACTCTTGGCTTACACATTCTCCACCTCAATGAGAATGAACTACCTTACTACTTTTTCCAAGTTGGATCTCTACTTCATTCATAAATTCCTTGAACTTTTCAAGAGTTTCTAACTTATGTTTCATCAAGTAAACATAAGCGTACCTAGTAAAGTCATCAATGAAGGTAATGAAGTATTGATATCCGCCTCTAGCAGTTATTTTAAAAGGGCCAGATACATGAGTATGTATGAGTCCTAATAGATCACTATCTCTCTCATTGTTACCAGTGAAAGGATTCTTGGTCATCTTGCCCAACAAATAAGATTCACATGTCTCTATTGATTCAAAATCAAAATAGTCCAGATAACCATCTTTATGGAGTCTATAAATGTGATTCTCATTTTTGTTCCCTAGATGACAATGCCAAAGATATGTTTTGTTTGAGTTTTTGAGTTTAGTCTTTTAGTATTTACATTTTAGATATCTATCTTTATATCTAGAAAATAAAGATCATAAGACATTGGGGGCATTGCCATAAAAGATCCCATCTTTTGAAATAGAACATTGATCATTCTTAATATGAAATTGATGTGCATCCTTGTCCATATAAGTTACATAAATTGTTTTTCTATTTATGACATGTACATAATAATATCTCACTAACTCTATTAAAAACCATGTGGGTAGAGATAAATTATAGGTTTCAACTACAGTGGAAGCAACTCTTGCTCCATTTGTGACTTGCAGTTCAACCTCTCCCTTTCCCAAAGGCCTACTTCTTTTCAAATCTTGCATATTTGAGCATATGTGAGATCCACATCTGATATCAAGTACCCAAGATGAAGGAATAGATAAGTTTATCTCAGTAACATATATACCTAAAGTGGAGATGACTATCCCCATCTTCTTCTTCCTAAATTCCTTCAAGTACAAAGGATGGATTCCTCTTATACATTTCTTTCTCCTTATCTTGAGTGTTGAAGATTTGGATTTACGCTCAAACTCAAAAATGTTCATGGCCTTACTTTCATCCTTGGACTCGATTCCACTGATCACCATCACGGATTTATCCTTCTTCATTCTTGCTTCGACATCAATCAACATGAGAAGGAAATCTAACAACTGTCTATCCATGTTATTCAAGTGATAACACTCAATAAAATCGATATGTAATTCAAGAAATGATTGCAAAATCATATTTGTGGCCAAATCTTGGCTTAAAGAGAATCCATCTCTTCTAGATGTTCCACATGTCCAATCATATTGAGCACATGGGTCTCAACTGAGTCTTCCTCTATCATCTTACACTCAAAGAGAGCCTTTGAGATATTGCACCTTTATTTCTTTGTGTGCTTATGGTTCAAGTTCATAAGATGTGCTATCATGTCAAGTATCCCCATGTCCTCACACTACTCATGAAACTTAGTATAAAGTGCTTTATATCCAATGCATTTTGGCATTCTTCCAGTAAGCATCCACTTTAGCCCTAGGTGCATCAAGAGAATGTATTTTTGGCACTGGTGTTTCTAGGACATAGAGCTTGTTATCTCCATTGAGAACCCTTCTCAAAGTCCAAAACCAATCTTGGAGATTTGTCCCATTAAATTTGTCCTTCCTTAGCACCAATCGCAATGATGTTTTGATTGCCATTTGATTCTACAAGAGTAAAGTTTTGCATTTTGTCAAAAACCCTTTTTGATTTGATTTGAAAATTGATGATATTCAATTAGGCCTTTAATTAGTATCGCTCACACTATTTCATTCAAATTGATAGCCCTCACATATCAATTGAGAGGACTGCAACGTACAACCTTCTAGTGAGCCAAGATCTAAAAAATAATAATTATTGCATGGTCGTTGCCAACGTCCATAATCAATTATTAAGGTAGGCAATTTTTGCCAATTTCATCACATGAAACTCTTAGATAGATGATAGGCACAACTATTTTCCATAGCCATTCGCATGCCTCTAGGTGCTTAATCTCATTAAGGACACCCAATTAAGCCTGAACCAAAAGCCAAAATGATAGAATATGTGCCATGCTTTGGAAGAACCTACATATCTTTTATCACACTTCTATGAGATGGAGGATGCACCATGCTTGGTCAATCAAGATTTTTGTGTGTGTTACTTATGGAAAGCATCTAAGACTTAATATTTTATTGAGAGAGTTTGTATTTATAAGTACATTTACATTATCCAATCTCCACATGTATAGTATGTATCATATACACACTATATCCCATAACAAAAACATGTAATAAATATAGGCAATGGTTGTGACCATTATACTATAATTACTTGGAGCCACAAGGTATTACCACTACCTAGGTCTATATCTCATGTAGAAACCTATTGTTGATGAAGATCTGTGCTTTCCAATCTGGTTTGATCGATTCAACCCTTGAACTAGTCAGATCACCTCTTGGCCAATGGGTTGGTCGTGACACCGCTCATCTAGTCTGCTATCAACCATCTTATGGATCTTCCAGTCAATCGGTCGGGTCCACCAGCCAATCGGTTCAACTCATCCTCCTTGGTCTTCTAGCTAGCCACCTCACCTTCTGAGATGGTCAATTGGCCTAATGTTGAGTGCCTTCTTCTTCATCGTAACAAGAAATTAAACTATCATAATGTTATTACATATGACATGATAAAAGAGAAACCTCTAGTTACATTCTAGGGGAGCAATATAGGAGAGAATAATACTTTTACAATTAGAAGATAAGGCAGAGGCTCAGTATGAAAACCAAGATAAAACCAACCATACAACCATGTAAAGATTTATAGGGTTATTGGCCATAAAAATGCTTCACATTCACCATCAAAACTTGCTTTTAAGGCGACACATGTGAATTGCATATATATCATATAATATATATATATATGTATATATATATAGGGATCTTATATGGTGTTTAATCGGATATGCATATTAATCAATTTAATTGTTCACATCATATGCAATAAACAAATGATGAAAACTAAAAATATGATCATATCAATTCTCCCAAAACATAATAGTTTGACGTGGTTGTGATACCACAATAGGGAAATATGGTGACAAAATAGGTGGTGGAAATAAATATTAAACTGCCCTATTCATCTTATACCAATGGAACACATCAATAATTATGTAATGGGAAGGATGGTTTAGAGGATATACCTGGTCCTAGAGAAAGTGCAATAAAAATGTCCTCATTGTGGTGTGCGCCCTTTCTTCAAGTCACACTCGAACAACATCTGCATCGACCTCCTATTTGATCACCAAAGACAATAGGTTGATGTTGTCCTCCTAGCAGGAAAAGCTCCACACCTCTAGATTAGTGCACATAGATCACTAGAAACTCTTTTAGGTCTAATAGAAAAGACAAGAAGAAGTTGTCCCTTCACCTTGGTGTACTAGTCACCAACTTGCTCTCCCACAATTGTTATCCCTCCCTTTATCAGGTAGGAATTTCTTCAATTCTCTCAGTTACCACAACTAGAGAAGACAAATAATTATTAGAAGCAATTGAGCTGTGTCTTTAGGAAGCTCCCAGTACCCCTCTATTGATAGGAGGGTTAGGGTTCCCAATCTGTGTGGGAGGGGAAGAGACCAGAATTTCATGAATTTTTACAACATATGAGCAGCAAAAAGATAGGTTCACATGTGTACCGATCAATTGGAATGTGGCTGATTGGTTCACCCATTGAACTAGTTGTTTCATCATGTTTCCCAATCACAATTGTATTGGAAATTCTAATCTAATTAATGCATGACATGATGTAACAATAATCGTTGATGTAATTGAATTGCTCTTATGAACTGGGTGGTTCATCTCATGAACCGGTTGTCTAACGACGTTGAGATGATTGGTTCCTCAGTGAGCTAGTCGGTTCATGCCTTGGTTCATCCATTATTCAGGCAATGCTATATCCAATTAACCTGACACTCCAACCGGTTAGTTCAACACTTGAACGGGTCAATTTAGAGTCATGTCAGTCAATTGTTGTTTAAATTGAGTACCTAAATACTTTAGTAATCAATTCAATTATCATTCATGATTGAACTTCTGTTCAAAGTGAATCCTTTGTATGTGACCTTATAGGTTCCATATTACATTAGCAGTGAATGTCCATAACCAATTTTGACTCACAAGAAAAGAGCGACATCTAGTCACACATCATTGCGACCAAGTAAATGGAAAGTTGGAGAATAAAATTCAACCTACAATCTGTGATTGGAGTTATAGTGTTTGCATAGTTCCTTAGTCACTGATATCTGGTATTAAACTTGAGGCATGGAATCATCATCCTCTTCAATCATTAAATCCATGTTCCTTGAACTAGAGAAAACTGTTTGAGATATATGTTAGCTCAATATCACATATTGACTCATATGTGCACGACCATGCATTTATCAGTCTCCTTTATCAAGTGGCCATGATATCATACTCGTGTAGGAGGGACAGATCCCACCTACATCCAGTGGCAGTACCAGGATTTGGTGGCTGGGGGGCCACAAAATTTAAATGCCCAACATAAGATTAGAACTCATGACCTTAAGTACAACTACAAGCGGTTACCCACTACACCAAGTCAAGTTTTATGTTTTATTGTGTCACATACAATATATATAGCAACTGTATTCTGCATGTGTTGTGAAAAATAAAAAATGCATACACAAATATTTGAACTTGAGACCTCTTAGATATAGTTGCAGCCAAAAACCACTCCACCAAGTCCATTTTTTTGACTAGTAATTGGTATAAATAATATATATTATCAATATAACATTATAGACATATGTATATGCATACATACACACTACCTTTTTGATTTTTTTTTGGGGGGGGGGGCGTGGCCTCTGCCCGCCCCCTTAGGTCCTCCCATGCCTGCATCACTCGCAGCCATCCCCATGTGTCATAGTGTATCCAATCATCACCTTTATGGTAAGCCTTATTCTTAATCACGATGGATGATGTCAAAGTACACTGAATGACATGTGATGAGTGCAGTGATTTTGGGTTGGTCTAAGAACTAAAATCACCACCAACACTATAAGAGGTGATTATGACTACCAATTATGGTTTCCATGTATCTCTCTTGTGTGGGTCTGTCTGATACACTATTCTCTAATAAGTATCTATGTGTTTGGTTTGATATCACATATCATGACTGATGAAATTCTGTCATCAACCAACACACACTATAGTCTTATGTGTTATTGCTGTTTATCATCCTTCCACAATAACATACGACCTAGGACATAACAAGAATGTATATACTCTTAACATCTGTATGATATCGTTATCTGGGTCACTCACCCGAAGACATACGACATTGAGTAATATCATTCTCTAGACATTTATTATGTTACTTAATTATCTCATAACTGAATAAAATATAATAAATGGGAAGATTGCCTTTATTATTAATCAAATCATTTACAAGTTATGCCATTACAATCATCATATGATTAGCTCTCTGGGCATACATACCAACACCGTACAGGTAGTGCCTAATGATTTTAGGAGCATGTATTATTGCATCTAATTCCAAATCATGGGTGGAATAATTAAGTTTATTGGGCTTTTTCTGCCTAGAAGCAAATGCCACTACCTTCTTATCCTGCTTCGGAACACAACCTAATCTTTTCCTCAAAGTATCGGTAAACATCACAAATGCTTCATATCCAAAGGGCAAGGTCAGAACATGTGCTGATGTCATTTTCCACTTTAGCTCATGGAAACTAAACTCACAAGAAACTGACCATATAAAATTCTCATGCTTTAGAGTAAGCTTAATAAGAGGAAGTGCAACTTTAGAGAAATCAGGGATGAAGAGATGATAATATCCAAGTAGGCCCAAGAAGCTCTAGATTTCATAAGGGTTTTTGGGAGGTTTCCAGTCGAGAACAACTGACACTTTTGCAGGATCAATAGGTATACTACCCCTAGAAATGACATAGGCAAGGAACACAACTTTGTCAATCCATAATTCACATTTAGAAAGTTTTCCATAGAACTTTTGAGCTCAAATTACTTCTAGGATGACCTTCAAGAGCTCACAATGTTTCTCCATGGAATCAGAAAAGATTAAAATATCATCAATGAAAATGACCACAAACTCATCAAGGTAAGGCTAAAAGACCTTTTTTATAAGATTTATGAATATGCCAGGTGTGTTGGTTAATCCGGATGGCATCACTAGAAATTCATAATGCCCATAACAAGTTTGGAATGCAATTTAGGAACATCAGAATTTTTGTCGTTGAGTTGATGATATCCAGAATGAAGATCAATTTTTGAGAAGACTTTAACAGTGCAGAGTTGATCAAAGAGGTCATCGATGTGGGGAAGTGGGTACTTATTTTTAATAGTGGGTTAGTTCAACTTGCAGTAGTCAATACACATGCACACAGAACCATCTTTCTTCTTTACAAAAATAACATGCAAACCCCAAGAGGAAACACTAGGATGGATGAAGCCTTTATCAAGAAGTTCTTACAATTGTTTCTTCAACTCCAAAAGCTCAACAAGAGCCATCCTATATGGGAACCTAGAAATTGGAGTATTTACAGGAAGAAAATCTATAGAGAACTCAATGTCTCTATCAGAAGGCATCCCAAGAAGATCCTTTGTGAATATGTCAAGAAAATCACGTACCACCTCCAGTCTTTCTACCGATCTAAGAGTAGGACTGGTCTCTGAGACTAATGTGAGGAAGACTTTACAACCTTTAGAAATAAGCTTTTTATCTTCAAGAGAAAGATTATAACATTATTATAGAATTCACTTCCCCTAGGTATCACCACAAGATTAGAGTTAGGTGGAGAGCTGACTACCCTCTTCTCCCTACTGTCAATATGTGCATAATACTTGTACAACCAATCCATACCAAGTATAATATCAAAATCTTCCATAGACAAGAGGGCAAATTCGAGGGACACATCATGATTTTGAATTTTATAGGTAGGATATCAATTTTATGTGATGTAGTGAATATTTTGCCACTAGGAGTTGACACATCAAGAATATATCCCAGATCTTTTATATGAAAATGTAACATTGATGCCATATTTTTTGATATGAAAGTATCTGTGGATCCAGAATCAAATAAGGCTTTAACATGATGATGATTAAGAAATACAATGCCTACAAAGAAATGATTTGTCATTAATATTTAAAGGCATTGAATAGGATATTTAGATAATGGAAGACACCAAGATGGTTAGACACTCAGTTTTTTAACGACAGGTCCCAAGATCGAGCCCAAGCCATAGGATGAATAGAATGGCCATTAAAAAAAAGGATATTTAGATAAATGAAAAGGATCTAAAGTTACCTTTAATCAGTTTATTTGGGTTTTCCTTAGCCTCTTCTATAGTCATGACAAACACCCTTGTATTGCGCCCCCCCTGAGGAGGTAGATCACCCTTTGGAGGGTTTCCAAAGATAGATAGAGTAGGTCACTTGGCAATGAAATTGCCCTCCTTTTTGCAGTTGAAGCAAACTGGCTTGGTGTAGCGATGTGGTCCATCATGCCCTTTTCTACATGTTTTACATTTGCTTCTGTAACTATAAGTCTTCATCTGATGCTAGTTATTTCTCTGACCTCCTATACCTGAACTTCCTTTTCTTGATCCCTTATTATGGCCAGGGTTAAACTTCATAGACTTATATTCACCGGTGGTGGTTAATCCTAGGTATCCCATGCTCGAAGGTTTTTGCATACCTTGGTCCCTTTCTAGATCAAGGGCCATATCTAGGGCTTCATCATAGTTCTTGGGATGGGAAGTGATAACTATGGCTTTTATATTGGTGGCTAGGTAGTCAATATACTGCTCCATGAGGCGTTCCTAAATTCTTATGGGTTCATAATGCTCGAAAAGTCAAAAAATTTGAGTATAGTCAGCCACCGAGAGGTTTCCTTTCTTAAGCTCAATGTACATCCTCTCTTTCTTATTCCTCTTAGCTATAGGCATCAATCGGTCAACAAAAAAAGTTTTTAAGGCTTCCCACTCCATGGTATCAACCTATACTTCCTTATTCCCACACAAATTTTCCCACCAGATTTTTGCTCCTCCCTTAAATAGGTATGTGTCAAACTTAACTTTCTTCTCAGTGGGTACTTATAGGATATAAAAGGCATTTTCTAGTGACAACATCCATGCCTTAGCTTTGTCCATGACCTCAGGTTGGTCTTCAACCCAAAAGGTATCCATGTTTTAGTTTCAAAAGTCATGTATGATTACCTCCTTCTGAGAAGAACTAGGTTCAATGGTTTCTTTTAGGGAAATAATCTCCATAAAATCTAGTATGATTTTCTCCTATTATTTCCACCTACCCTTGGCCATTTTCTTAGGATCAAGTTTTCTAGAAATTTTGAGTTCTTTTATCTTGTGAGAGGATGACTCTTTTGAGGCCTTAGAGTTATAAGTTTTTGAGGCCATTTGAAAATTTAAGTGCAGTACATTAGATATTTTTGTTCTCCTCTGTTTTTAAAAACATATTTCATAACATTATTTAATGATTATTCATGATCTTAGTGTTATGGTTTCTGGAGGATACCCTAATAGTCCTTAGTTAAGAATTAGTCATCTTTAAGACTCTAAATAGAATGATTCATTCCTAACCTATATAGAATAGAGAGATGAGATGGAATATCCTTAGATGAGAAGGATACTTAATTAAGGTATTCCCAAAAGTAGCAGACACTTAGGGGTTCATCTAGGTAAATCTTACCCTACCATAAGTTAGCCTCGTATGCTAAGCAAAGTATCTCAAAGACTTTCGCCAGAACCTGGAAGATGCTAGCCTAGACACCTCCACCCCTTATATCCCTAACCCAAGGATTGCCCTAGACTCATAATAGGGTGAATGATGTTTCATGAAGCTATAATTTGTGAACTCTGACTCTGATACCAACTATGACAATCCCAATCCCAACATACTTTCCACAATGACATTCTGTTGATATGTGTGCACTCATATCAGTAAGATGTCAAAAGGGAAAATATGAGGAGTTTTGGTTATCATCTATAATACACGGAAGTTGGATCATGTTCATAACATCATATGATTGCGACACAAAACCAATATTCATAAATGGGAAAGATAGCAATGTTTATATTTATTTGTATGGAAGAAAAGTCTAACTACAAGAATAAAGGAAATTACATAGGATAAACTGCATCCTACACAACTACAAAATGGAAATGTAAACTATCTATGATAAATAGAAAGAAGAAGTCCTAATAAAAACACCCATCAAGTCTGAATCCAAACTACATACACATAGGTTGTATTTCACTACTCTTACCAAAATGATGATTATCCTCAAAATTATCTCGATGCTCCTGATAGCTGGTCTTGGACATATTAGATGACATGTGCCAACAATATCTAATACTTGATATCTATGTATTCACTACCATTTGGAGATGGACTACCTACTCTAAATCCTCCAATGAGATTTATTACATGCTTTCCTATACTTGGCTTCCATTAAGAATTCTTGGTACCTAGAAAATATGAGAAACGTAGAATGAACACTATGTGTTGTGTACGTGGGTAAAAATACATACTTTTAAGCTCGCATAAATGAAATAATTTGAGGAGGAAAAGAAAGAGTAAAGAAACCATTTCTTAATGCAAAAATAAGGGAAACCATTTCTTTTATATGTCCTTTTTGATGCGATTGTACTACTAAGTTTGTCAACACATACTATACTTTTATGTCGGGCCCTCCCCGCCCCTAGGGTTATGGGGATGTACTGACCTTAGTTTTAGAAGAGAGAGAAAGAATGTCTCACTTAGTAGCTACTACCCATCTCTTCATTTATGTTCTCAATGTTATTGAGGATATAATAGTATAAATAATTTACATCCAAGAACCATACACAATTAAGGCACACAATATTTCATATTTAATTCACACACAAAAACTAATCATATATTTATATGTCCCACATACATGATCTAACTAGATCTTAAT
This sequence comes from Alisma plantago-aquatica, assembly GCA_963693085.1. Lineage (NCBI taxonomy): Eukaryota > Viridiplantae > Streptophyta > Magnoliopsida > Alismatales > Alismataceae > Alisma > Alisma plantago-aquatica. The sequence continues at coordinate 1,136,077,014 of OY856413.1, read as the reverse complement.
TCCAAGAGAGTCTAATGAGATGATGTGAATGAATCAACCAAAGAAAGTTGAGAGTATATCATTATTATGAGTTCTTTTGAACCATGACTAAGGATTTGACTTAAGCATGATATTTTGTTGGGAAATATGGATACATAGTAGGTAGAGGAAACAAAAAAATTATCTATCCATATCCCAAGAATACCAAAATTGTGTCAACCACTATGTAATGGAAAAGATGGTTTAGCGACTTCATACACGGTCCTGGAGAAAGTCCAACGACTATAACTTGTTGAAGCAATAATGCATTCCTAGTTACACCTGGACAACATCTAAGAAACTCCCAATCTTCACCACGAACTATAGGATGACATTGTCCTCCTAACAACGGGAAAAGACCACTTCACCTCTATGGTAGTCCATAAGGACCACCTACAACCCCTGTCGTTCTAGTAGAACTATCAGGAAGGATTTCTCCCTCCTATTGGTATACCAGTCACCAACTTGCTCTCCTACAATTGTTCTCCCTTGAGATCCCTCCCTTTAGCGGGTATTACTTGCTCAGGCTCTCTATTGGTTACCAAAACTAGAGAGGACAACAATTGTTAGAGGCAATTGACTTGTATCTGAGAAGCCCCCAATACCCCGCTATTTATAGGAGGGTTTAGGCTCTGGGTTCCTAGTCTGTGTGGGAGTGGAAGGGACCAAACACTCATGAATTTTCACAACCTGCAAGTATAGAACCGGTCGATTGGCAACCGAATCGGCTAGTCCACATGTGAGCCGACTGGTTTGCTCTATGAACTGGTTATTTTGCTATGTTTCCCAATTGCATATGAATTTGGAAATTTGAATCTATTTAATGCTCAACATGACATCAACACTAATCCTTAATGCAATCAAATTTCTCCATGAACTGGGTGTCTCACCCTTGCGTGACGATTATCTCTCAACCCCAACCTATCAGTTGGTGAGCCAAGCCAATCAGTTCACTAAGTGAACCGATTGGTTCTCTAAGTGAACCGATTGGTTCACTCCCTAATTCAGGAAGAACACCACGAATTCAATATCCAATAAACCTGACACTCCAAACAAATGTTCTATCAAATGAGCCGATCAATTAGGAGTCTAATAAGATAATTTGTTACTCAAATGGAATACCTAAACAACTTTAGTAACCAAATCAATTATCATTCATGATTAAACTCCTCTTCTAGGTGAATTCCTATGTGTGTGAACCCATAGCTTCCATGTTATGTTGGCAGTGAATGTCCATAACTAATTTATGACATCACAAGCAAAGAGTGGTGCCTACTCACACATCATTGCTACCCAAATAATCAGGAAAGTTGGAGAATAACTTCAACCTATGATCTATGTAAGGTGTTACAATGATTGTCTAATTCCTTTGTCTCTGATATTCGGAATGAACTCGAGGCATGGAATCATCATACTTTCAATATTCAATCCATGTTCCTTGAAACTAGAGCAGTATATTTGAGATATATGTGACCTCAATGTCATATATTGATTCACATGTCCATGCACTTTATTTTCTCAGTCTTTCGTATCAAGTGGTCAGGATATCATACTCTAGTAGGAGGGACAAATCCCTTCTACATCACTCACGATGATCCTCATGTGTCACCGTCTGTCTGATCATCAACTTTATGCCAACCCTTTATTCAGGATCATGGTGGATGATGTCAAAGCACACTGAACAACATGTGATGAGTGTAGTGATTTTAGGTCTAAGAACTACAATCACCTCCTTCACTATGAGAGATGACTATGACCACCTATTGTTGTTTCCATTTATCACTCTCAAGGCTATTCTATCCAATACACTGTTTCCTAACAAGTATCTATGTGCTTTGTTTGATATCACAAATCATGATTGATGAGATTCTATCATCAACCAATACACTCTCTAGTCTTATGTGTTACTTCTATCTCTCTTCCTTCCCTAATAACATCTGACTAGGGACATAACAAGAATATATACACTCTTAACATATGTGTGATCTCATTGTTCAAGTCACATACTTGAAGACATACATCATTGACACTACTACAGAAACAACATTCAGTGTTGCTTTTCTGGGCGTCGGTTCTTTAGGAAAACCGACGCCTACACTATTAGACGTCAGTTATTTAGGCAAACCGACGTCTATATTCGAAGACCAGCAAGACACGGGTACCGCTTTGAATACGGCGTTGGTTGTTAATAACAAACCGACGCCTAAAGTCGCCCGCGAAATCCAATTTTCGAGCAAAAAAAATAGTGTCACTTTCAGCGTCGGTTATGTAGATAGAAACTGACACCTATGCGCGATAAATATTTGCGCGAAAAGTGTCACTTTCAGCATCGGTTAACCTTTTATAACCGACGCTGAAAGTGGTTCCCGCCAAACAATTTCGTGAAAATATCGTCCAATTGGACGTCGGTTGGTTCAAACAACCGACACTAAAGAGGTTTAGGCGTCGGTTGTTTGAAACAACCGACACTATTTGGGAACTTAATATCCCGCGATCGCCCGACTCTTCCCCTTTCTTCTGTTTCATTGCGAGCCGATTTCCCTTTTCTTCTCTGCTGTCGCCCGACCACGCCGCCGATTTCTCCTCCACGAAAGCTCCTTCTTCCTCCATGACAGCGCCACCGCGCCCCCTTCTTCGCCGCCACTGCTGCTGCCTTCTTCCCCTTCTCCGCCGCGCCCCCTTCTCCGCAGCCACTGCTGCTCCTTGGTCTGCCTTCCCTGCCACCTGCAGCTCGCCGCCGCGCCGCCTTCCTCCTTGCCGCCGCCCGCCGTCCTTCCTTGCCGTCACCGCTATCCTCGTTGGCGTCGCCGCTGCCTGCTCCGTGCTCGCCGCCGTCCTCCCTGCCGTGTCGCCTGTCTGCCTGCTGCCCGCCGTAGCCTCCAGGTAGTAGCCGTAGCCTCTGTTCTTCCTTCTCCCTAGCTCTTTACCAATAGTAAACACGGCCATGGGTGTTGGCCTACCACGGCCGTGCTGGGCAGCACGACCATGGTAGGCCAACACCCACGACCGTGTTTGTTGTTGGTAAGGATATGAACAAATCTATATGTAATGCTTTATGTAATGCTTTATGTAAATGTTTGTTGTTGGTAAGGATATGAACAAATATAGCGGTAGACATTGGGAGTTAGTAGTTATTGTCCCCGGGACGTTCACTTTTTATTATCTAGATCCCGCGGGAAGTACATTAAACACTAAAATTGGACACATAATGAGAATGCCGTTATTCTGGTGAGAAATATTTCATTTTTGTATCTGTTAACATATGTTATTACATTACTATTTACTTATGCAATTTATTGTGTTATATTAACATGTAGGGGTTTAGATGCATTCAAAAAGGCTGGAGGAACGGTCCTAAGGAAAAAAACCAGCCAATAAATTGGCAAAACGTATAAGTAAGTTCCCGACTCCAATGTATATATTATTGATGTGAATTGTGCTTAGTTGTATTATTTTGTATGTTTCAATTTATAGTGCGCTACACAAGACAATGGCTGGGTATGCACATACTATGTGATGCGATTTATGCAGATGATTATCCGACATGCCGCATTGGACATCGATAACATACATGAGGTATTATATATAGTCTCATTAGTTAGTATGAAATATATCAATCTTATTTTTATATTATTACTTATATATATACATCATTCTCTTTGCAGGCGTTTAAAACTGACCACACTATAGGTAAACGCTTAAAAAATATACATGCTCCATATACGATGGAAGCATTAGATGAAATAAGAGAAGAATGGGCAAAAGCCATACAAGCAGTGGCAACTGTAAGATATAATTGGGATGTTGATAGCGATAATGAATGATACTTTGTAAATGAATATTTCTGAATGTTAATACATGTATTTGAATGTTTCTATATGTGTGAATGTGAGAATTGAATTGATGTCTGAATGTATCTACTTGTGTGAAATTTTCCTTGGGACTTTTGCAGGTTTGTTGCCTGTTTGTAGGCTGATATCAATGGATGTCGTAAACCTACAGTTTAGAAAACTGAACTGCAGGTTCTCATCCTGCTGACCAGCCACATCATGCCTGCAAGATGATATGAAAAAAAAAGATATAGGCGTCAGTTATTTATAGAAAACCGTCAGCAAAGACCTACAGCGTCGGTTATTGGATAAAAACTGACGCCTAATATTACAAACAACCCGACCGTGCAGGAAAGCACGGCCGTGGTGGAAAAGGCGTCGCTTATTCATATAAAACCGACGCCTATAGTACTAAACATGGCCGTGCAGGGAAGCACGGCCGTGTCATCTTGAAGTATGGCGTCGGTTGTTTAGTTGATCACCGACGCCAAACGGGTTCGCGCCACAGAAAACAGCGTCATCTAGGACACTTTCTGCATCGGTTACCAATTAAACACCGACGCAGAATGTGTCCTAGATGACGCCGTTTTCTGTGGCGTGAACCCTTTTGGCGTCGGTTTTCTATAAACAACCGACGCCTGTACGTTAAATAGGCATCGGTTAAAAAACCGACGCCGAAATGTTAGACCTTTAGCGGCACCCACATAGGCGTCGCTCGGAAACCGACGCCAAAGCGGGTTAAAAAACCGACGCTAAAAGGCATTTCTATAGTAGTGTGAGTAATAGTCATTCATTAGACATTCATTGTGTTCCCTAATTATCTCATAACTAAGTGAAATAGAATGAATTGGAAGCTTGATTTTATTATTATTAATCAAATCCTTATATAATATTCCATCACAATCATCATATGGTTGGCTCTCGAGGCATACGTACCAATAGACTCCTACTTGCACTTAGAGCCAACCACCCACAAATCTCATTCTTAGTGATTTAAACATGTCCATCATGTTTGTGCTGTGCAAGTGCTAATCCAGTAGTTTAGCAATACTTTGCTTTAGTCTACATATTACATATTCCTCATCTCTTCACTATATGACATTTCATATGAGATGGAACTGTCATAAAATGGTATCTTATATTCCTTGCCTAACCAGTAGCTCCATTGTTTTCACAATATCTCTACTATGTCATCAATGGTTGGAACATTTTTAAGTTCATCCATATGAACTTCTAGATCCATATAGTATCGTCTCATGTGTTCACAACACTATGATACTCATCTTCAATTGTAGAATTGAATTGTGGTATGTAGTTTGGAACCCTTCCAACTAACAACTCTTTCTTTAAAATTAAACACATTTTATATTTGCCATCATTTTCTTGTCATTTAGGAAGCTTGCATCGGTGTATCCCCTTACACCTAACTCTTTCTTATTGCTATGAACTAGCAACTAATCGTTAGTGCTTCTCAAGTACTAAGGCATTTTAATGACATTCCAATGACCCTCATTGGAATAATCTTCTCATGTCCAATACATACAAGACTAGGGGATGAGTACATTATATATAATACATGATAGATCCATTTACTAGTGCGTATGACATTTTATTCATGTCTTTCCATTCTTTACAAGAATTTGAACATAGGGTTCATGAGTGACTAATCCCAGATTCTCACTCATTGAATCCTTCATGATGAACTCTTTCATCGTCTTGCTTTTGTATTTTCTCATATATAGGCTACACAACTTTTAGATCTATCTCCATAGATCTTAATCCCTATCACATAGGATGTTTCACCTAATCCTTCATTTCTAAAGGTTTTTTCCATTCCAGGTTTCAATACTCACAATATTGAAATGTTATTCCGCATCAACATGTGGAATATTCATATACATTCCCACTAAAACTTTTCTAATCACAGATTCCATCCTTTATCTTGGCTCAAGTCAAAATCTATGACTATCTTGTCAAAACAAAGATTTTAGTTCTGAGATGCTTGTTTCAATCTTTAGATTGAACTTTGTAGCTTATAGATTATATTTGCAATCACAAAGTCATAAACCTTTATGTTTTGTCACATACACATCCTATCAATTATTCCTATTTAGGAATTTGGTTTTAAGCTTCACATGCCAAATCTCATAGTCTATGCTAGCTACAATAATAAGCATGATGATTGGTGAAGGAATTTATTCATGTTCAACACTTTGAACTGATTGAAAAACTTTATAACCAATCTGTCCTTTTAGGTTATCCATGTTGGTATTCTAATGAAAACCCAACTATACCTTATGTATTTTACCCCATTATGTGGTACTAGCAAAGGTCATACCTTATTAGTTAACATGGATTCAATAATGGATTTAAGTCATTTCTCATATTTTGGTTCTCAATAGCTTCTAGTTGGTTGGTTGGATCATCAACTTATGACAAACCCATCTAAGTTGTTAGATTCATAATCTTACAATCTCAGATGTGTTGTACTAGAACTATGAGGTTTTATATCACACAAGGAATTTGATATTCCACAACAATATGTGATTCTCACTTGTTCTCATTGTAATTTCGTGTTGATCTCGAATATTTAGAGTTCAACTTTTACTCCCCTTGATTTATTTAGAACTCAGTTATCCTAATATCAAACACTTTTGTTATCAGATTGGGATTAATAGCAACATTCAACAATTATGGTTTGTGAATAAACCTTTTCAAGAAACTACTTTCTTTGTGTAGGTTTCAATCATTAAGACATATCGAGACATTCCCATATCATATCACATATGATGTTTTTTTAAACATTTTTAATATGTACATTGTTTTAGTGTAAAGTATATATCCATGATGAGTTTAGAAGATTTGTATAAATGATAGTCACATCATGAGGATGTAATTCCTTGTTTCTAACACATCATCATGTTCATATGCAGTTGACTTGTGATACACTATCACGATCTATCTAGAAGGTTCTCAAACTGTTGATGTAAAGTATTTTAACATCTGATCACATCAAAGTTTCTTAATAAATTTATCAAAGTTATACTTCATTTATAATCTTTTTGAACTCTTCAAGAGATTCATGTATGTATTTTATGAAATACAAACCCTATATCAACTGAAATCATCAATGAATGTAATGAAGTACAAGATCTAGCATTTATTCTAAAATATCTTTATACATCAATATGCATAAGAATTAATAGAACTTTTCCTCCCACTACATCTAATGAAGGGTGTTTTTTCATATTTCTCATAATTAAGACTTGCATGTCTCTTATTGGTTCAATAACCAAAATAGTCTAGATAAACATCAACATGGGTTCTAGAAATGCATTTCTCATATATGTGCTCTAGATGACAATGCTAAAGATTGTTTGAGTTATAAATTACAATCCTTTAGGTATTTACTATATAAACATTCATATTTAGATTCTTTCACATAAAGATCAGTAGATGTTTGGGGCATTTTCACATAAAAACATTAGCAACTCTTTTTTTTATTTACCATCCTTGTCATACAATATGCATACAAGTAAAATGTTTCTATTTTTCCATAATGAAATAGCAATTCAAATAACTCTATTACATGCCCAATGGGCTAATATAAATTCTAAATGTAGACTAAGGCTGCAACAACTCTTGCTCGACGCAGTCCACTCTTACCTTTTCATAAAGGATTTACTTCTTATCACATCCTGCACATCAACGAATGTTATATCTACATCCGGTATCATATTCCAAGATGAAGAAGTATAATGTTTATACCTGAAGTAGAGGCCTCTTCCCCTTCCTTCTTCTTCTTTAGTTCATCTAGGATGAGAGGGAAATTCCTTTTCCAACATCTAGGCTGGTGATAGTGGTGACAATTGCCTTTATTCTTTACTCCTCCCTTTTCCTTGAGATCTGAAGACTTGGGCTTCTGGCCAGCTTTAGAAGTCTTCTTAGCTTTGCCTTTGCCTTTATACTTTCCCTTTGTCTTGCTGATCATCATCATAGACTTGGGCTTGTTTTTCTTCATTTGTGTCTCAACTATTCTCAACATGCCTAATGACTCTATCAATGACTTGTCAAAGTCATTCATGTTGTAGTTCATGACAAACTGACTGTATGATTCTAGAAGAGACTATAGAATAACATTCGTGGCCAACTCTTGATGCAAGGGGAATCAAAGTCTAGCAAGGTTCTCCACATACACAATAAGCTTTAGCACATGAGGACCTATTGGATCTCCTTCTGCCAGGTTACACTTAGCAATGCCTTCGAGAGATCATAAATCTCTTCTCTTTCCTGATCTAGGAACATGTTCTTAAGATGTGTGACCAACTCAATAACATTCATGTTCTCATGCTGCCTTTGAAACTCATAGTTCATGGAGCATATCATCCGACACTTGACATCAATGACATCTTCAATATGCTTCTTATAAGCATCTCTATCAGCCTTAGTGCATTGGGACGGGGCTCATCTGGCTCTGTTATCTCCATGACATTGTCCTCCTAAAATGGTCAACTCTGGTCTTTGCCCATTTCTTGGAGGTTGAGGTGATCTGTCTTTGGCTCTGGTGTCTCCATATCATTAGACACTTGACATCAATGACCCACACTATTACCATCATACTTCCATGAGATAGAGGGTGCACCACCCTTGGGGTGCCCACACTTAGTCGATCAAGCTTTTCATTTGTGCCACTAATAGAAAGCATCTTAGACTTAATATTTTAGTTGAGAGAGTTTGTATATATATAAATACATATATTTATCCAATCACCACATATATCATACGTATCATATACTTTCTATATCCCACAAAGTAAATAGCAGAAACAAAAATTTCATCTATCCATATTCCCCAGAACAACAAGATTGTGTCAACAACTATGTAATGGAAATGATTGTTTATCAAGTTCATACCTGGTCCTGGAGCAAGTCCAATGACTATTATTCATTGAAGCACTCGTGCATTCCTAGTTGCACTGGGACAACAATGTGCAGGTCTTGGTCTTCAACATAGACCACAAGATGACATTGTGCTCCTAGAAATGGGAAAAGACCACCTCACCTCTATGGTAGTCTACACATACTACTTAGAACTCTTGTTATTCTAGTAGAACTGATAGGAAGGAGTTGTCCCTCCTATTGATGTAATAGTAATCAACTTGATCTCCCACAATTATTCTCCCTTGCTATCCCTCCCTTTAACAGGTAGGACTTGCTCGGACGCTCTATTGGTTACCACAACCAGAGAGGACAATAATTTTCAGAGGTAATTGAGTTGTATATGAGAAGCCTACAGTACCCTTCTATTTATAGGAGGGTTTAGGGTATGTGTTCCCAATCTATTTGGGAGTGGAAGTGAACAAAAGATCATGAATTTTCACAACCTATGAGTTCTGAACTGCTCGGTTGGCAACTGAACTGGTCAATCCACACACGAGCTGACTGGTTCACTCTGCGAACCGTTCATTTCGTCATGTTTCCCAATAGCATATGAATTTGGCAATTGAAATCCAATTAATGTTCAACATGACATCATCACTAATCCTTGATGTAATCAAAATTCTCCACAAACTGGGTGTCTCTCCCTTGTGAGCCAGTCGTCTCACAACCCCACCCTGTTGATTGGTGAGCCGAGCTAATTGGTTCACTAAGTGAACCGGTCGGTTCTCTCCCTAGTTTAGGCAGAACTCTTCCAATTCAATATCCAATCAATATAACACTCCAAAATGTTGTTCCATCACATGAACCGATCGTTTGGGAGTGCATTCAGCTGATTTGTTGCTCAAATTGAATACCTAAATACTTTAGTAATCAACTCAATTATCATTCATGGTTAAACTCCTCTTCTAGGTGAATTCCTATGTGTACCCCATAAGTTCCATGTTATATTGGCAATGAATGTTAATAACCGATTTATGACATCACAAGCAAAGAGTGGTGCCTAGTCACACATCATTGCTACCCAAATAATCAGGAAATTAGAGAACAACTTCAACCTTTGATCTATGTAATGTGTTACATTGATAGTCTAATTCATTTGTCTCTGATATATGAAATGAACTTGAGGCATGGAATCATCCTTTCAATGTTCAATCCATGTTCCTTGAACTTAGAGCAATCTGTTTGAGATATATGTGACCTCAATATCATATATTGATTCACATGTGCAAGCACATGTTTTTCTCTTAGTATCACTTATCAAGTGTCTTGGATATCATAATCTAGTAGGAGGGACAAATCCCTTCTACATCACTCACAGTCATCTGCATGTGTCACAATCCATCTAATCATCACCTTTATGACAACCCTTTATTTAGGATCATAGTGGATGATGTTAAAGCACACTGAACGACATGTGACGAGTGTAGTGACTTCAGGTATAAAACCACAATCACCACCTTCACCATGAGACATGACTATGACCACCTATTATGGTTTCCATGTGTCACTCTCAAGGTGGGTCTATCTGATACATTGTTCCCTAACAAATATCTATGTGTTTTGTTTGATATCACATATCATTATATTGAGATTTTGTCATCAACCAAAACACACTCTAGTCTTATGTGTTACTATTGTCTATCTTCCTTCCACAATAACATCCGACTAGGGACATAAAAAGTATATTCATACTCTTAAAATATGTATGATCTCGTTGTTCAAGTCACATGAAGACATACAACATTTAGTAATAGTCATTCTTTAGACATTCATAATGTTTAATCATTATCTAATAATTGAGTGAAACAAAATGAATTGGAAGATTGCCTTTATTATTATTATTATTAATCAAGCCCTTTATATAATATACCATCACAATCATCATATGATTGGCTCTCTGGGCATACATACCAACATCTTTATGATCATCTTATGATTATGTTTGAGTTTATTTTTTGAGATCTTTTCATTTTAGGGTTATATGAATGGATATAGGGTTAGGGGTAGGTTTGGATCAATAAATTCCTTTATCATCTAGAGAGAGATTAGTGTTAGGGTTTTAAAAGGGTCTAGATCATTAATGACTAAATAATTAGTTTACATGATTGGAAAAGAGAAGATTTATCTTTTAGGGTTTGTGATCGAAAATCATTGGCATCAGATCAAAGTCTTAAATTTTTCAATGTATTTGAAATTAGGAAAAGTAAATAAAGCTTCAATCATTATATATGCCATCTAGACTATCACATTTTTTTTATTTTCATTCCTCATATTTTTTCTGATAAATTGCAAGTTAAGTGTAAGTTGAGTCCTTATAACATTCGACCCTACTAGATTCTGAACAAAATTGAGTAATGTGCTTATCGCTTAGCGTTACCCCCATGTTACCCCATGATTCATAATATGTTCCTTGTATCTCTCCTAAAGAAATATGTTAAGGATCCAAATCACGTTTTATCTCTAGAACCCTTGGAAATTACAAAAGATCTATCTTATGAAGAGTATCCAGTGAAGATCTTGGATAATAGAACCAAAAAGTTGAAGAATGAGGATATTGAGTTGGTCATGGTCCTCTGGAAGCATCATGGTGTAGAGTGTTGGTATAGTATGCCCAGAGAGCCAATCATATGATGATTGCAATGAGGCATGTGATACTTGATTTGATAATAATAAAGACAATTTTCATGTATATGTTTTAACTATTTTGAGATAAAAGTATAACATGTTATATGTCTAGAGAGTGACAATACTCAATGACGCATGCCTTCAAGTACGTGACTTGAATAATGAGATCATATGGATGTTAAGAGCATGTACATTCTCAATATCATCCCTAGTCGGTTGTTATTGTGGAAATAACCATAGCCATCAATAACACAAAAGACTAGTGTGTGTGTTGGTTGATGATAAAATCTCATCAGTCATGATATATGATATCAAACCAAGCACATAGATACATTCTAGAGAACAGTGTATCAGACAGACCCACTATAAGAGTGATGTATGTAAACCACACATAGTTAGTCAGGATCATCTATTATAGTATTGGTGGTGATTGTGGTTCTTAGACCTGAAATCACTACACTCATCACATGTGGTTGGGCAAAATTTGACATCATCAAACGTAGTCCTGAAACATGGGTTGTTATAATGGTAATGATTGGGTGACTTTGACACAGGGGAACTTGACTGTGAGTGATAGATATGGAATGTGTCCCTCCTAAGGGAGTGTGATATCCTGGCCACTTGAGGAGTGAGATTGAGAAATGCATGGCCATGCACATGCAAGTCAATATATGATATTGAGCTTACATATATCTTAGATAGTCTACTCTGAATCAAGAAACTTGTATTGAACATTTGTAGAGGATGAAAAGTCCATGACTCGAGTTCAATCTGGATATCAGCAAAAAAGGAATTATACATTCACTATAACATTAATAACAAATTGTAGGTTGATAGTTGTTATCCAACTTTCCTCTTATCTTGGATAGCACTGATGTGCGACTAGGCACCACTCTTTTCTTATGATGTCATAAGTTAGTTATGGACATTCATTGCCCACGTGAAATGGAACCTATAGGGTCACCCACATATGATTAACTTGGAAGAGGAGTTTATCCATGAATGATGTTTAGATTAATTACTAAAGTGTTTAGGTACTCAATTAAACATTCAATCAATAGACTTGACTCAGAATCATCAAGTTCAAGTGTTGAACCAACTAATTTGAGTGACAGATTGATTGAGTACTTTATTAAATGAGTTATGCACAACCTGGACCACCAACCGACTGGTTCACTAGGTGAACCGATCGGCTCATGGTTAGTGAGACTACTAGTTCACTCTAGTGAACCGATCAGTTCACATGGACCAAACAAGCAGGTGTTGGGTTTCCCAGTTTTGGAGAAACGATTCTCGTTTCACTTGTTGAATTCGATTGGGACAAGAATTAATCTTTACATTAATTAGAAACGAATAAGGAAAGTCAATTATGGGTAAGTCTGGGAAGTGAAATGTCCAGTTCACTGGGTGAACCGATCGGCTCACCTACCCAAATGATTAGTCCAGTTATGAACCAATCAGCTCACCATCCCAAATGATCGGTTTAGTTTTGAAATGATCAGTTTGCTTGCCGCATTGCAATCAGTTTGTGGAAAATCTAGACCCTTCTACTCCCTCACAGACTGGGAACCTTGACCCTACCCTATACTATAAATAGAGGGGTATAGGGGGCTTCTCAGGACACATGACTCAGAACATTAGTTTCTCTTCAAAGTTGTTGTCCTCTCTAGTTTTGGTAACCCCAGAGAACCCAAGCAAGTTCTACCCGTCCAGGGCAGAACAATGAGGGAAAGACAACTATAGAAAAGTGACTGGTGGTGGGAGAGTGTGTTAGTGACTTGTACACCGATAGAAGGGGACAAATCCTTCTAGTCTGTCCATTAGGATGACTAGAGTTCTTTGTGGTCCGTGTGGACTATCTATAGAGGAGGGAGATTTTTGCTGCTACGGAGGACGACCATCAACCACAGTCTGGGTCAAGACCAAGAGTTGCACAAATGACGTCAAAGACTAGGTGGTTGAAGGCCGCACTAGCTATGAGGTATTGTCACTGAGCAAGCCTCAAGACTAGATATATCTTGCTCAATCGTCTTTCCTATTGCATAGTTGTTGATGCAATCTGTTGGTTATGGGTTTGTGGTTAGATAAAATTTTGTCTCTACTGCCTATTCTGTCCCATAAAAACCCAACAATGGCATCAGAGCCACGTCAATATATTATGTTTTAGAATTAATCAATATGATCGGATTTTAGTTTTTCACCATTTATTTATTGCATGCGATACAAATACTTTAACTGGCTAATGTGAATATCCGATTAAACACCACATATCCCTATATACATATATGATATGTTATATATATGCAATCGATACGTGTCACCCTAAAATAGTTTTGATGGTGGATGTGTAGCGTGGTTATGGTCTATAAACCCCTATGTGTGTGCTTGGTTGGTTGTGACTGTTTACATCTCGATCTACATATTGAGTTCTTTCTTCTATTCCATATGTAACTCGAGATAACTCGAGCCTTCTCTTCTACCTTTGCCCCCCGAATGTAACTTGGGGTTTCCCAAAGAGATATGTAAAAGTAGGATAGTTTTATTTCAGATTATGTCGAAGAACGGAAGGTAACCAGACGAGCGATTGGAGGACCGAGATGACTAGTTGATGGTGTGAGACGAGTAGCTGGTGGCCTGACGAGGAGCATGATGACTCAACGAATTGACCGTCTGGAGGAGCCAAATGATCGGTTGGTGACAACCAACTAACCGACCAGGAGGTGAGCTGATCTATCATAGGATGAGCTGATCAACCCAGAACATCCCAAGCACAGATCTTCATCAACAATAGGTTGCTGCATATGATGCAGACCTAGATGACCGTAATTCCTTATGGCTCAAGGAATTACAATAGGATGGCCATAATCATCACTTTATCGCTTCACATGTTTTCTTGTGGGATATAGCATGTATATGATATGTACTTAATATGTGGTGATTGGATATGCATATGTATATAAATACCAAACCCATCAATATAATATGAAGTCTTAGATGATTTCCATAAGTAGCACACATGAAAAGCTTGATTGACAAGTGTGGGCATCCCAAGTGTTGTGTACTGTCTATCTCGTAGAAGTGTGATGGTAGTTGTGTGGGCCCACAAAGCGGGGTGCACTCCTATCATGTTGGCTTTTGGGTTAGGCTTAACTTAGTGGTCTTAATGAGATTAAGCACTTAGAGGTATGCAGATGACTATGGAAAAGAGTTGTACATATCATCTATCTAAGAGTTGCATAAGATGTAATTGGTAAATGTTACCTACCTTAATAATTGATTATGGATGCTGGCATTGGCCGGGTAATAACTCAATTGTTTTGGATCTTGGCTCACTAGAAGGTTGTATGCTGTAATCTTCTGAATTGACGGTGAGGGCTATCAATTTGATCAAAATAGTGGGAGAAATAGTTAATTAAAGACCTAATTAATATCGTCAACTTTATCAAAACAAATAAATAAAAAATGTTTTGAAATGTTGCAAAAATTCTTTTGTAGAATCCAAATGACAAACATAATACATTATCGTTGTGATCAGTTCATAAATGGGATAAACTTTAAATCTAGTTTGGGACCTTTGAGAAGTGTTCTCAATAGTGAATGTAAACTCTAAAGTCATTGAAAGACCAGAGCCAGTAGAACCACTCCAAACACTCCTATGGTTAAAATTGGATGCTTACTTGAAGTATGCCAATGATGCCTAAGACATCAAGAACCTTATGATGAGCAATATGAACTATGAGTTGCATAAATAGCTTGAAGCATGGACATTCTTGAGAGGGTTATACATCTTAAGAATCATGTAAAGCATGAATGGTATAATGTCTTCAAAGTGATATTTGAGTATAATCAGATAGATGGAGATCAAGTATAATCTCATATGGTCAATATGATTGTGCATATAGATTAACTATGATTTTTTATAGGTCAAGAGTTGACCAAACATATGAGTCTACAAATCATTGTGTGAATCATATAGCCAGTTCATGAAATGTTGAGCAACTTGGCCAAACCATTGTCTGAAGTGCCATAGACTAAAGCAAGGATAAGAAATGAAGAAAGGACAAAACCTGTGATAATGATCAGTAGAGTGAAGTCCATAGACTAAAGCAAGGCCAAGAAATGTTCTGAAGACAAGCTTAGGTCCAAGTCTTCATCACTCAAGATATGGAGAGGAGTATGAAGGAAAGGGAAATAACCTCTTTATAGAGGATCTCAAGAAGGTGAAAGAGAGTTAGAGATCTCTACTTCAGGACCTAATAAGAAGTAAGCTAGAAACTGTGCGGAGTAAGAGTTGCTACCATTACAGTTACAATATGACATTCATGGGCATATAATAGAATTATTGAATTGCTATTATACATATTCCATCCATGAAATCGTCATACATCTTGTATGGACAAGAGTGTAATGAACTGATGTTTCATTTCAAAGAAACGACCTTTGATGGCAATGCCTATGTGTAACATACTAAAATCTAAGGTCTTCCCTACAATTTACCCACTTTTGAGCTTTTCTTTGCATTCTAGTCCATGTGGACCTTTTTCATAAATTTTCCATCCTTTTGAATCATTTTTGGACTCAATGTGCAATTTGAGCATTAATGATGGTGAAATTCCATTCTCCCCCCATTTATGATAATAAAGGGGTGTTTGCACAAATAACCCACTTAAGGTAATAATTAAGGACTAATAATGAAAAATGGAGTTTTATGAGAGATAATAAGTGGATAATGTTTATTTGGAGTTTTTTGGATAAATATATTAGTAATAATGTGTATTTGAGTTAATTATGAGTGTAATTAACCTAATTTCCTTCTCTCTCCTAAAAAATGATAATAATATATTTAAATAGAATATTATGTTGAGTTTTGCTCTTAAAGTTAACATTGGATGGATATCTCGAAATTCACTCATGTAATCCATTAAAAGAAGTCTTTTCATATAAATCATTCATTTTAATATATTAATATACACTTTAATGAGTAATATATTTATTAAGGGCCATATTATGTATAAAACGAGAAAGTAATTGCATAGCATGGTTCTAGACTTTAATATGAGCATGTGTTTAAAATTTGGTGCCATTTGGACTTCATTTGACCCTTCAAATCCATTCTATAATCTTTTAATATAGTGTAACCTTAGTATTAAATTGATATCATATATTAGATGTGTAACACCAATGTTTCGTTTATTTTTCATGTCACACGGTCGGTCAACTCTTGTGCCCCATCCAACTGTCCTGTTTTAATGAGATTTTGATCCGACAGTGTAAAACTCGTCTTCTACCTCCAACCCGCCCAAACGACACAACCTCCTGGACTCCCTCGGTCTCGTTCTCTCTCCCTCCTTCATCAATTCACTTCATTCTTAGTGCATTGAGTTCAACTCATCAAGTCATTTCCAATGAGCCAAAGTTTTCCCTCTCTCGTTCACCAGAGACGAAATGCCTATAAGGGCATTTCAGCCTCTCTCCGCCTCTAGTTCACAGCAAGACCTAGGGCTTGTCTCCCAGCTATATAAGGGGCATTAGAGCACCCTCACTCCAACCCTACTGCTCCTCTTCCTCCAATTCCTCCTGACATAGCCCGAGGTACCTATACCTAGCCGCTCTTCTTCTACGACAATGGCGGCTAGCTGCTCGCACTCCTCCGGCCACCTCAGTGCAATTGCCCACGTGGTAAGCTTCGTCGACCAACGATATTCTTTTGTGCTTCCTCTCTCTGCCTTACGATGCTCCCGTGTGCTCTGTCCTATAGCCAGCTTTTGATCTCCGACGATGCCATGCTCGTTCTTACCATGGTACACATAATCCCGTTGCGACACCAGTTTCTCACCCGCTTTGGATCCACGAAGCTACTCCCGACCTCGGTTTCCGATTTGGTTGTGTTTCTGTGTGGTTTCCCCCAACTTTGTTTTCCCTTGTTTCTGGCCAAGTTGGGCCTTCTTCCTTTGCTCCTGAGCATGCCTTGGTGCATTTTTGAGCTCTCTATGACCACATGACATCGGGGAACAACTTCCCGATCTCAACTTAGGACAACCCATAGGGAAGCGGTCTGGAGCAATGGAGCCCGAGCTCCAGTTGCTCGCTCCAGCGCCATGACGAGAGCATGTAGATGCCTGGTCAGTAAATGACCAGAGCAACCCTCGCCCCTCTGACCAATCAATTTTATACTCATGGGAAATCTCATAATTGCACCTTGAGTCTTGTTTCTTGCTTGCAAGGTTGTTACATATGAATGACCATACTACCCTCGTTGTTTTAATTGATCCGAATTGGCGAGCCATGGTAAAATGGTAATTTTCGATCATCACTCGCGTTTGACCTAGGTCAGCGAGAGTGGACCCACCGACGTGGCCAAATATGATTGGTCCACATCAGCGTGGGCCCGACCTCAGTGGCCCAATCCCGTTCGCCCATTTACTTAGCTGAAATGGATTTTTCTTGCATTCTGATTGGCCGATTTTACTTAATTCATGGTAAATCGATCCATGGTCAGAAAAATGCGAATAAATAGTCAATGGAAAGGATTTTTAATGTAGAATTCGATTTTGAAGTTTTTGAGTCATGATTTGGATTCATTTTTCGAAGTTTGCCTTGAATTCCTTTTTAAGTGTATACAATGTTCTAAAATACATAATTAATTCATTTTAACTCCAAATTGAGAAATAAAATATGTTTTATTCTTCAAGAGAATATGACTAATCTGTTAGACTAGGTTTTGAACCTTAAATCGTGGTTTGAATAAAAGTTCCAAAATTAGGGTTTTTCCTATGCTTTATGCCTTAATACATTCTAATACATAGTTGCAACTAGGGAAATATGGAATTGGATACAATCAGATTGGTGAATATGATGGTAATGAATTGAAACTAAGGTATGTGACACCTATTTATGTATGTGAATCCTATTTATGTGGACCTTATTTGTAGGTGAATCATATTTATGTATGTGAAATATATTGTGCATGTGAAACTTATTTACCAATGAATGATGAATGTGGAATGTATATGTGCAAATCATACCTATCCTTATGTTGGGCTTTTATCCATCCCTACCTTAATTATGTGCTAGCCTTGTTATCCTTCAAAATGCCTTTATTTGGTTCTTTACTTATTTGATGCTTTTGTTTCCATTATGACTCATCTATTTGAATTATGTGAATCTTGCTATTGCCTATGTGGCTCATTTAATTGTAACTCTTGGATCTTGCTATGGCCAATGTTGGCTCATCCATTGATTGTGATAATTTAATTGGGTTTTATTCCCATTTTGCAATGTTGCAATGTTGTTACTTCTCACTACTGCCAAGTGACTATTTAAGCATGATGTATTTTAGGCCAAGTGAAAATGTAGTGTACATGAGTACAAACCACCCACATGGCACTAAGGTTTTAGTCCTCCTGCCGGGCACTGGGGTTTTAGTCCCCCTACCATTTTATATTAGGCACTGGGGTTTTAGTCCCCCTGCCACTTTATATAGGCACTGGGGTTTTAGTCCCCCTGCCACTTGGTGAGGTCCGGTAGGTGCCTCACCCTACATTGAGATGACTTTGTGTCTTAATATATTCATGCTATGTGATTATTATTGTGGTGATTGATTATGACAGTTCTCTTTTTCTTATTTGAATATTTGTCTCATTCTCTTAAAATCTTGTAGCATAGAGAATCTTTTATTATTCAATATTGTTGACTATTACTTGTCCAATTCCTTTTGATTGACACATGCTTTTATCCTTCTTTTGCTGGATGATCCCAACCATCCAGGTATAGGATCAGAGTGTGCAGCTGAAACTTGGTGAACCTAAGGCTAAGGATAGGACAAGAAGAAAAGGAACATATAGCTTGCATGATCATAGTTGCCTTTATAAGTTGTTTTGTTGGGAGACAATATTGGCTTAGTCTAAGTCTTCCTCTACCTAGATCCTATGTTTGTATAAAGTTGTACTTCCTTTATGGAAATTTTGTAATTTACTCTTTATACATTTTGAATAAAGTCAAGTTTTATTTCTTCCACTGCCACACATTTGATGTACTTGTTTATCATGTTTAATAGTAGAGACTTGGTCTTTACAGCATTATATTAGAACATCAAGGTAGTCAGATTCTTGACTAATTCAAATGGTCTCCTAGATAGAACCCTTATCTTATATAGTTTCCCTATAGTAAGTTTTTCACCTTAGAGTTGACCTATGATGAAAGTTTGATTTAGGATCATAATAATTTCATATTATAAATAAAATTTGTCAACTTTTTGGTGAATTGTCTATTGAGAAGCTACTAGAGCAAGAAGTTGAAAGTGATGGTGTCTAGAAAGGGTCAGAGCTTGGGGGATGGCAAAATTTTCCTCCGCCCCACTAGCTTGGTAACGAGGACTCCTGAGCTCATATGACCTGGCCTGGCCTAATCTGATATAGACAGCTCGAAATAGTCTATCTTTGGGCATGTTGCCTAATTGTTGAATACCTTAGGAAAACCATAAGTGATGATTTGATCTCTTACACAAAAGTCATCCTTAAATCCCTTATACTTCTATGTTTAGGGTTTAGTGTACCCTATGTTACACCCTAAAGCTTGGTTAGTAAATCCTTTTAGTGTTGAGTTTTATGTACCCTTTTACCCTTAGCTTAGTTTGACTTAGTTGACCCTTTTAAGAGGTAGAGTGAGGGTAATGGTGTTGATACCCTATTTGGTTTTGCAAATCTGATTTCGAGGACGAAATCCCTTTTTAAGGGGATGGAATCCCAATTAAAAGCAAAATCAAATAACTTTGGAGTTAGAAACCCTATCTATGTGGACATATGTACATAATAACTTATGTGAACAAGAATTTACCAAGCACATTATACTTGTAATTCAACTTGTTTGTTTA
Organism: Alisma plantago-aquatica; assembly: GCA_963693085.1. Classification (NCBI taxonomy): domain Eukaryota; kingdom Viridiplantae; phylum Streptophyta; class Magnoliopsida; order Alismatales; family Alismataceae; genus Alisma; species Alisma plantago-aquatica. The sequence continues at coordinate 1,136,056,729 of OY856413.1, read as the reverse complement.
TACACACGTGAATATGTAGTAAGTCATATAGAGATAGTTCATATGCTTGAACCTTCACATATTATTGATGCACATAATTATGAGTTACTCATTACTAATGGTGAATATACGTAATTTTGACTAGCCACCCTAATGATAGATAAAGGCATAATATGTAATCGTCAAGTTGACCCAAACCCTAATATGTAATCATCTAGCTTTGACAACATATACATATATATATATATACCCTTAATGCCTTTCATGACACATTAGTAACATTAGGTGTCATCATCACATAATATACCTTAATTCATATAAATGGATTATAGTCACAAAGTTATCAATATATGTAAGGTATATCACCTTGTTCTCTAATGAACACCTCATCATAACTTGATATATGAATTAATTCATTAATATTTAATGTGTTACATCCTATTCACTAAAATGCATATAATGACTCAAACATGATATTAAATAATTGGATTCACATAAATATTCATAAATGCCTAATGTGATGTAAAATATGTATAATTTATAATATGAAGTGTAATGGACGAAAATGATTAATGATGCCATGAGTATGAAAGATGTTGTGACAATATGTAACTTAGGTATAAGCCATTTATGTGACATTATTTGGAATTATTATAGTCTTAATAACTTGTTGTATAATATTAAAATTTTCTACAAAATAATTTGTGATAATTCTACATGATAGTTTTAAGAGGATAATGGAAAATGAATTCATGTTATTAAGGTTTTTGACCTAATGCATTAATTAATGTTGGAATGGCTTAGGAAACCCTAATTGTGCATAAAACCCTTGATGAAATACACATGATATAATATTGAGATGTAATTGTTTTGAATAAAATGTGGCACAAGTGATGGTATAATAAATATGATGCATCTTCATGATGGATCTTATGCTAATAAGACAAATTTTTTGATTATGTTGTGTTTTAGTAAGACTTGGCTTATGTGTAGAGCTTTTTTTTATAGCCACCTAGTTGTTTAAGGTTGGGAAGTTGCATACTCACCCTCTCTTTCCTCTTGTTGTGATTTTGGGGATGAAATCCTCTTTAAGGGGTGGTTTGCTGTAACATACTGAAATCTAGGGTCTTCCCTATAATTTACCCACTTTTGATCTTTTCTTTGCATTCTAGTCCATTTGGACCTTTTTCATAAATTTTCCATGCTTTTGAATCATTTTTGGACTCAATGTGCAATTTGAGCATTAATGATGGTGAAATTCCATTCTTCCCCCATTTATGATAATTAAGGGGTGTTTGCACAAATAACCCACTTAAGGTAATAATTAAGGACTAATAATGAAAAATGGAGTTTTATGAGAGATAATAAGTGGATAATGTTTATTTGGAGTTTTTTGGATAAATATATTAGTAATAATGTGTATTTGAGTTAATTATGAGTGTAATTAACCTAATTTCCTTCTCTCTCCTAAAAATGATAATATATATATAAATAGAATATTATGTTGAGTTTTGATCTTAAAGTTAACATTGGATGGATATCTCGAAATTCACTCATGTAATCCATTAAAAGAAGTCTTTACATATAACTCATTCATTTTAATATATTAATATACACTTTAATGAGCAATATAGTTATTAAGGGCCATATTATGCATAAAATGAGAAAGTAATTGCATAGCATGATTCTAGACTTTAATATGAGCATGTGGTTAAAACTGTGTTCCATTTGGACTTCATTTGACCCTTCAAATCCATTCTATAATCTTTTAATATAGTGTAACCTTAGTATTAAATTGATATCATCTATTTGATGCGTAACGCCAATGTTCTATTTATTTTTTGTGTCACGCGGTCGGTCAGCTCTTGCGCTCAATCCAATGGTCCTATTTTAATGAGATTTTGATCCGGCGATGTAAAACTCATCTTCTACCTCCAGCCCGCCCAAGCGACTCAACCTCCTAGACTCCCTCAGTCTCGTTCGCTCTCCCTCCTTCATCAATTCACTTCATTCTTAATGCATTGAGTTTGACTCTTCAAGTCGTTACCAACGAGCCAAAGTTTTCCCTCTCTCGTTCACCAAAGACGAAATGCCTATTAGGGCATTTCGGCCTCTCGCCACCTCTAGTTCACAGCAAGACCCAGGGCTCGTCTCCCGACTATATAAGGGGCATTAGAGCACCCTCACTCCAACCCTATTGCTCCTCTTCCTCCAATTCCTCCCGACATAGCCCAAAGTACCTAGACCTGGCCGCTCTTCTTCTCCGGCAATGGCGGCTAGCTGCTCGCACTCCTCCGGCCACCTCAGTGCAATTTCCCACGTGGTAAACTTCGTCGACCAACGATCTTCTTTTGTGCTTCCTCTCTCTATCTTGCGATGATCCCGTGTGCTCTGTCCTATAGCCAGCTTTTGATCTCTGGTGGCTCCGTTCTCGTTCTCACCATGGTACACATAATCCCACTGTGACACTGGTTTCTCACCCGCTTTGGATCCACGAAGCTACTCCTGACCTCGGTTTTCGATTTGGTTGTGTTTCTGTGTGGTTTCCCCCGACTTTGTTTTCCCCTATTTCCGGCCAAGTTGGGCCTTCTTCCTTTGCTCCTGAGCATGCCTTGGTGTGTTTTTGAGCTCTCTGTGACCGCTTGACATTGGGGAACAACTTCCCAGTCTCAGTTTGGGACAACCCATAGGGAAGCGGTCTGGAGAAATGGAGCCCGAGCTCCAGTTGCTCGCTCCAGCACCATGGCGAGAGCAGGTAGATGCGTGGTTAGTAAATTAGCAGAGCAACCCTCGCCCCTTTGACCAGTCAATTTTATACGCATGGGGAATCTCGTAATTGCACCTTGAGTCTTGTTTCTTTCTTTCAAGGTTGTTACATACGAATGACCATACTACCCTCGTTATTTTAATTGATCCGAATTGGCGAGCCAGGGTAAAATGGTAATTTTCCATCATCACTCGCGTTTGACCTAGGTCAGTGAGAGTGGACCCTCCGACGTGGCCAAATATGATTGGTCCGCGTCAGCGTGGGCCCGACCTCAGTGGCCCAATCCCGTTCGCCCATTTACTTTGCTGAAATGGATTTTTCTTGCATTCTGATTAGCCGATTTTACTTAATTCATGGTAAATCGATCCATGGTTAGAAAAATGCGAATAAATAGTCAATGGAAATGATTTTTAATGTAGAATTGGATTTTGAAGTTTTTGAGTCATGATTTGGATTCCTTTTTTGAAGTTTTCCTTGAATTCTTTTTTAAGTGTATAAAATGTTCTAAAATACGTAATTAATTCATTTTAACTCCAAATTGAGAAATAAAATATGTTTTATTATTCAGGAGAATATGACTAATCTATTAGACTAGGTTTTGAACCTTAAATCGTGGCTTGAATAAAAGTTCCAAAATTAGGGTTTTTCCTATGCTTTATGCCTTAATACATTCTAATACATGATAATGGTTGCAACTAGGGAAATATGGAATTGGATACAATCAGATTGGTGAATATGATGGTAATGAATTGAAACTAAGGTATGTGACACCTATTTATGTATGTGACTCCTATGTATGTGGACCTTATTTGTATGTGAATCATATTTATGTATGTGAAATCTATTGTTTCATGTGAAACTTATTTACCAATGAATGATGAATGTGGAATGTATATGTGCAAATCACACCTATCCTTATGTTGGGCTTTTATCCATCCCTACCTTCATTATGTGCTAGCCTTGTTATCCTTCAAAATTCCTTTACTTGGTTCATTACTTATTTGATGCTTTTGTTGCCATTATGACTCATCTATTTGAATTATGTGAATCTTGCTATTGCCTATGTGGCTCATTTAATTGTAACTGTTGGATCTTGCTATGGCCAATGTTGGCTCGTCCATTTATTGTGATTATTTAATTGGGTTTTATTCCCATTTTGCAATGTTGCAATGTTGTTACTTCTCACTACTGCCAAGTGACTATTTAAGCATGATGTATTTTAGGCCAAATGACAATGTAGTGTACATGAGTACAAACCACCCATAGGGCACTAAGGTTTTAGTCCTCCTGCCGGGCACTGGGGTTTTAGTCCCCCTGCCATTTTATATTAGGCACTGGGGTTTTACTCCCCCTGCCACTTTATATAGGCATTGGGGTTTTAGTCCCCCTGCCACTTGGTGAGGTCCGATAGGTGCCTCACCCTACATTTGAAAAACACTAGAGGGGGGTGAATAGAGTTTTTAAAAGATTTTAACAATTATTGAACTCAAACAACCACAATTGAAATTGGAAGAAGGAGACAAGTGTTTAGAGTGGTTCCAATCTTAGCAAATACTAAGATTGTCAGTCCACTACCCGGTTGCTTACCCAACCGGGATTTTGAAAGTATTTATTTTATTACCTTCTCAAGGATTTATACAAAATACAATACTTTCCTTACACCCCTTGAACAATCTTCACTTGAAGTAGATGCACCAACTTGAGGTAGCCTTCTTGAAGTAACTCCAAGCTCCCCCTTGAAGTAGCCTTCCTCTCTAGAAATAACCTCCCGTTGCACCAGCCTTCTTGAAGTAGCTCAAGGTCTCCTTCTTCACCAAGAAGATCTCCACCCTCTCCAATCCGCAGCCTCCAACCTAGGAGTAGCAAGGAGAGTACAAACAATAATAGAGAACAAGAAAGGAAAAAGGAAATTACAACTTATCCTTTTATAGCCCAAGGCTTGATTTGCCTAGATCAAGCGTGTAGATCTCCTAACCAAAGTGTATGGAATTGTAATTGTAGTGGATAGGAGATGCTAGCTTATAGGACACGAATTTTGAGCTAAGGAAGGAAGTAGCCAATTGTCACAATGCTCAATTTTCTCACAAACAGATTGCTCAAAGTATGCTCAAGGATTTCTCAAGTGTAACAAGTGTGTTTGAGTGTCCTATGGCTTGTCCTATTCATAGGAATGGCCTATGGATGCTTAAGGACGTTCTAGACACCTTCTAGGGGTTTCTAAGTGCTTAACTAGCCGTTAGGTACAAGTTTGTTGCTTTAGGAATGACTAATTAATTTACTCTGTAGTTGCTGTCAGAGTCCATCTCGGTCGAGGAATGGTCGACCGAGACACCTACTCGGTCGAACTTTTGTCGACCGACAGGCTCTCTGGAACAAGTGTATGCAACGTTTATCTTCAACTGCCAACCACCTTGTCAGCTGTGTCTAACAGCTACTTGGGTCTTTCTCGGTCGAGAAGATTGTCGACCGAGAGTGTCTCGGTCGAGGAGTTTGTCGACCGAGGTTGACCCTGTTTCAAATTTTCAATTAAAGCACTAAGTGTGTGTATGAGTGTGCATATGTGACACTATTGAAGGGGATGACCTATCTAAATGTGGTGTTTAGCTAGGGAGAATCTAACGCTTGATTTACATGAAATCTAAGTACTTGTACATTATATATTTGTACAAGTTTTTACAAAGCGATTACATTTCATGAAAATATAAACATGTAAGCATATGGATTTCCCTAGTACTTTGTCATCCACCTTGTTCCTACACACTCAAGTAGCACGTTAGATTAACAAGAATGAAATGTTTGTCATTATCAAAACAAAGGGATTTACAGATGTCCATTTAGCCAACAATCTCCCCCTTTTTGAAGATGACAAACATTTCCAAAATATAAATGAAGGAAATATAAAACATATGAGTTTCATACCTGGAGATTACCTTTTGTATCCATTTTTGTTTTGTAGGTGAGTGCTGGCCGAGATGTTATGAAACTCATTTATATTTTTGATTTTATTTTATATTCTTTTCTCCCCCTTTGTCATTTCAAAAGGATATTCAAGTTGAATATTTGATATTACTACTCCCCCTTAATTTTATACTATGCTTCCCCTTAGATAGATATCCCAAATTAAGGTATGAATGCTTTGCAATAGATGGTCAATTTAGCCACAACTTTAAATTTTAGGTATTTGCAAAAGATTTCATCCTTTTTGATATATTTTTATGTATTACTCCCCTGATTTTGTATGCTCTACTATAATAGTCTTTTAAGCCATATTCAAATGATGCCATAGAAGAAACATATCAGAAGATGACACATATGCTTTTGAAGAGTATCCATAATAAGAAGTAAAGATAACCAATTTCATTACAAACAAAGAATTGTTACAATCATGGAAAGATAACCAAATCATGTATAGATAACCCTTTTATTACAATTATGCAAAGATTTCATTACAACTAATACAACTCCAAATCTCACTGGAAAGACTTAAGAATTACATCAACATCAGGGTCTTTCCTAAGAAAAGGCTCAGTTCCATAATACTGTACCAAAGTTTGCCACTCCAGAGCACCTGTCTTGGTTAAGGCATACGCTTCCAAGAAGGTAGGAACCCGATCAAATCGGAAATGAGCAGCAATATCTTGTAGTTGCATTGATGAAAACTGAGTATGCGTGAGATCTGTAGATGGTGGAGGTGGAGGTTGATAGTAGTTTTAAGATGGATTATATGGATTGAGCATGCCAAGATTTAAAGAATAAGGATATTCATCTGGTTGGTTTGGAGAAAGGGTTTGCATTCTTTGGTTTAGATAAGTCATGGCATGATGGTTATAATCTAGTTGTTTACTAAGATGATATTGTGACCCAGCAACATAGGTTAGGGTGTTTTGGATGGGATCATAGGGTAGGTTGGTAGGAGGAGGTGGTGGTGGTATATCTTGGGTAGATGTCTCACCTTCCGTCCTAGCCCTCTTGTGACCAAAATCAATACCCATTTTCTCTACTGTGTTTTTGCTTATTTTTTGTGGTCTTCTTTCCCATGTGTATCCCATATCCTCAATTTGTGTCTTAAGAAAGTGTTGAGTAATTTGGCATACAAAATCAGCATATGGGGGATTGCCAGAAAACTCAAGCATGTTCTTAAGAATGATGCGGATAAAATTTGTGGGAATACGTTGGATAATGGCATAGATTAGACACATGCGAAAAATAGGAACTTCAGACTTATTTTCTCTAGGATGTATGTTTGTTGAAACAATAAGGTTGACAATCCTAGCTGCAGGTTTGAGATTGATAGCATAGTATGTTCCCCTATCTTCGTGACAGGTTGTATTGGATTGAAAAATGGTTCTTTTGATGTCACTAAGACTGACGGTATGGTCACCTTGGGAAAATGTATTAAGTGGGTTTCCAGTGGTAAGGTCAAGGGTGTCTTGATATTCATCTAGTTCAATATTTAGCATGTCAAGAATATCCTCTTCAGTAAATCTAAAGCTATGCCCATTGACCGTAGAATAGAAGAAAGTGGTTTCATTTTCACAATGGGAGATGAGGTTAGCATAGAACTCATTTACTACTTTTGAAGAGTAGGAGGGGAAAGAAGGGTTAAGAAATTCTTTCAGGTTTTGCACCTCAAAAAGATCCTCCAGGTCGATGATGCTGAGGAAGTCCATCACTTCAACTGGCCGTCGTGGAAGAGGAGCTTTGGAGGAGAGCCTCAGATAGCGATCACCAGCATCTCCGTCGACGAAGGGAATGTCGTTGATGATCGTCAATGGTGGAGTAGCCTCCCTTCCTTTCTTGCTAGCAACTTTCTTCTTTCCACGTGTAGAGGATGATGCCATTCCTTTGTTTTAAGGTGGAGAAGAAGCAAGAGAGTTTTGGGGCTGAAGAGACTAAAGAGTTGCACAAGAATGCACTAGAGAGAAGCTATGGAAGCAAGAATATAAGAGTGTGTAACAATGACCCATTTTTGGCCCTTTTTATAGCAAATCAGTGACCAGGTCGATCGACAATTTGTCGACCGAGCGTCCGCAACAGTCATATTGCAGACGCGCCACTCATCCCCAACGGTTAGATTTGCAATGGTTATAAATGGTCAGATTCCAACGGTCATATCCCAACGGTCATATCCCAACGGTCGATTCTCAGTTGAACAATTGTCGACCGACATCGGCTCGGTCGAGCAATTGTCGACCGGAAGTGTGTCCGATGTTACTTTTGTCTGAGGTCTGTCGGTCGAAAGAGATAGGCTGACCGAGAGATTCTCGGTCGAAGAATTCGTCGACCGACAAACTTTCTGGGTATGAATTTTTTAAGCAAATGATAGACTAAATTTGTAGAGCATATATATTTTCTAAGGGAGTAATATTGTGAATATTATTACCAATATTTGGACAATAAATTTATGGTTCTTTTAATCACAATAATATTCAAATAAGTATTGTGTCAAACTTATTTTAGGTCGACTTTGACTACGACCATAGCGCCCCTTGATCAAATTTTATTTTAACCAAGAGGCGAGTTTGCAGATTTCCAAATTGAATATTCATATATAATATCTGCATGTAATTTGATTAGATATCAATTTGAAGTATTTTAAATAATACTCATTATGAAAACATTTGTCCTTGATTTTTCTTAAAATGTAAGCTTTGCTGTAGTTACAAGAATATCAAATTTCACTTCTTTTTGTGTCCTCATAAAATTCTTATATGTTGCAAGCATTAAAAATGGCATATTACCAACAAATCATTTCACTTGCCTATGTATCATCAAGAATGCACTCATTATTCATACAACAAGCATCAACGTTATCTATAGAAGGTTGAATAATGAAATGATAAACTAAATCTCATGATATATCCATGATATAATGAAATTCAATATATGATTTCTATATGAATGAATCAAAGAATACTTAGAACAGACCATGAAGGCGGTAATTTGACTTGAATCATATGATCCATAATTATTTAGAGAATAAACTAAATCTCATGTAAGTTTTCAAAGATGATTTACATAATGTATACTTTGTTTTGCATGTACAAACAGTTATTAACATCAGGTTGATAGCAATTTAACCAATCGAAAATATATTCAGCAGATTTATTTCAGACTGGCAATCAGTGGCCTGATCGGTCGACAATTCCTCGACTGACGGTTCTCTCGGTCGACAGTCTCTCAACCGACAAGATTTCTGGAACTGTTGATTGCTTCCAAGTAAAACACGATTATGCAAGTTAAATGTTTAGATACTTAAATTAATTTGTTATCCCGTTATGTTGAGTTGAGATAGACATAGAAATATGCAACTAAGGTCCTTGGTCATATCTCAACTTAATTTCGTTCATTTAGTTTGGAGGTTTTGGAACCCAAACTAATTCGACATCCTTTCTCTTGTAAGGGCATGAAAAAGAATAGTGACCAAGGCGCAAAAAATAATGACAACATATTGAGTCAACTTCATATCTTTTTCTATGGTTGTGTTCTATGTTGTTCTTGGGTGAAGATGTTCCTTTAGGTACATATTTAGATTGATATGCTTGTGTCTTTCTCCAACTAGGTTGTTGATAGGATTTCCCCTTAGGCTTGTAACCTAGTCCTCTTCTCCCAATTTGATGATAGGGATTATCTAGGATTTGATCAAGAATGCCATTATTATTTAAACTACTGACTTTTTGTTGTAACTTAGCAATCTCATATATTCTCTTCTTGATATCTAGTTTTGCTTGATCTAGATTAGATGACAACGAATTTCTTTCTTTGACAATAGAGTCATAATCTAGATGGGTGCACAAGATGGGTTGTTTTTGAAGATCGTTCACTTGGGTTTGCAAATTAGTCTTTTCTAAAGAAAGTAGATTGCAATTTGCCTCTATAGATTTTATCTTAATATCATGATCTTCAATGATCTTTTTAAGATCTTCATTTTCAGATGTAATAGCAAGAAGCTTAGCATGTAATTCATCATTTGCTTTATTAGATTTCTTTAGTTTCTTCTTTCACTCAACATATTTATTATGTGTCTCTTCAAGACTAGCAACTAGTTCTTCTTTAGATAAATAAAAAAGACTTACCTCTTCTTCTTCTTCACTAGTTGTAGCAATAAGACAATCCTTGTGTTCATCTTCCTTCTTTGATCTCCATGGGCAGCTAGTTGTTGTGTGGCTTGTTCCTAAGCACCAATTGCAACATGTTGTAGATTTGTCCAAGCTGCACCTTTTGTTGCGATTGTAATCACCATTACCCTCCATTCTTCAAGACCTGGTTAGGGTTCCTTGAATCCTGCTCTGATACCAATTGAAAAACACTAGAGGGGGGGTGAATAGAGTTTTAAAAAGATTTTAACAATTATTGAACTCAAACAACCACAATTGAAATTGGAAGAAGGAGACAAGTGTTTAGAGTGGTTCCAATCTTAGCAAATACTAAGATTGTCAGTCCACTACCCGGTTGCTTACCCAACCAGGATTTTGAAAGTATTTATTTTATTACCTTCTCAAGGATTTATACAAAATACAATACTTTCCTTACACCCCTTGAACAACCTTCACTTGAAGTAGATGCACCAACTTGAGGTAGCCTTCTTGAAGTAACTCCAAGATCCCCCTTGAAGTAGCCTTCCTCTCTAGAAGTAACCTCCCATTGCACCAGCCTTCTTGAAGTAGCTCAAGGTCTCCTTCTTCACCAAGAAGATCTCCACCCTCTCCAATCTGCATCCTCCAACCTAGGAGTAGCAAGGAGAGTACAAACAATAATAGAGAACAAGAAAGGAAAAAGGAAATTACAACTTATCCTTTTATAGCCCAAGGCTTGATTTGCCTAGATCAAGCGTGTAGATCTCCTAACCAAAGTGTATGGAATTGTAATTGTAGTGGATAGGAGATGCTAGCCTATAGGACACGAATTTTGAGCTAAGGAAGGAAGTAGCCAATTGTCACAATGCTCAATTTGCTCACAAACAGATTGCTCAAAGTATGCTCAAGGATTTCTCAAGTGTAACAAGTGTGTTTGAGTGTCCTATGGCTTGTCCTATTTATAGGAATGGCCTATGGATGCTTAAGGACGTTCTAGAAACCTTCTAGGGGTTTCTAAGTGCTTAACTAGCCGTTAGGTACAAGTTTGTTGCTTTAGCAACGGCTAATTAATTTACTTTGCAGTTGCTGTCAGAGTCCATCTCGGTCGAGGAATGGTCGACCGAGACACCTACTCGGTCGAACTTTTGTCGACCGACAGGCTCTCTGGAACAAGTGTATGCAACATTTATCTTCAACTGCCAACCACCTTGTCAGCTGTGTCTAACGGCTACTTGGGTCTTTCTCGGTCAAGAAGATTGTCGACCGAGAGTGTCTCGGTCGAGGAGTTTGTCGACCGAGGTTGACCCTATTTCAAATTTTCAATTAAAGCACTAAGTGTGTGTATGAGTGTGCATATGTGACACTATTGAAGGGGATGACCTATCTAAATGTGGTGTTTAGCTAGGGAGAATCTAACGCTTGATTTACATGAAATCTAAGTACTTGTACATTATATATTTGTACAAGTTTTTACAAAGCGATTACATTTCATGAAAATATAAACATGTAAGCATATGGATTTCCCTAGTACTTTGTAATCCACCTTGTTCCTGCACACTCAAGTAGCACGTTAGATTAACAAGAATGAAATGTTTGTCATTATCAAAACAAAGGGATTAACAGATGTCCATTTAGCCAACAACATTGAGATGACTTTGTGTCTTAATATATTCATGCTATGTGATTATTATTGTGGTGATTGATTATGGCAGTTCTCTTTTTCTTATTTGAATATTTGTCTCATTCTCTTAAAATCTTGTAGCATAGAGAATCTTTTATTATTCAATATTGTTGACTATTACTTGTCCAATTCCTTTTGATTGACACATACTTTTATCCTTCTTTTTCTGGATGATCCCAACCATCCAGGTATAGGATCAGAGTGCGCAGCTGAAACTTGGTGAACCTAAGGCTAAGGATAGGACGAAGAAAAGGAACATACATCTTGCATGATCATAGTTGCCTTTATAAGTTGTTTTGTTGGGAGAAAATATTGGATTAGTCTAAGTCTTCCTCTACCTAGATCCTATGCTTGTATAAAGTTGTACTTCCTTTATGGAAATTTTGTATTGTACTCTTCATACATTTTGAATAAAGTCAAGTTTTATTTCTTCCGCTGCCGCACATTTGATGACTTGTTTATCATGTTTAATAGTAGAGACTTGGTCTTTACACTATGTATCATCAACTATACTTCATAGTTAAAGAGACAAATGTGTGTGACACATGTAATGAATGACTTTATAGCTCAAACTTGAATGCCTATAACAGTGCATAAATGAGAATTACATTTCTAGAAATCCATATGATGGTTATCTAGACTCATTTTGATTATTGAACCAATAGAGACATGCTCATATCATTCATTGCGCAATATGACAAATTAAGGTTCTTCACTAGATGTAGTGGGAGAAGGATTAATCTATTAAGGATTATGCATATTGATGTATATAGACCTTTTAGAATAAATGCTAAAGGTAATCAATAGTACTTCAATATATTTACTGATGACCTCAGTAGATATGGTAGTTTGTATGTAATAAAATACAAACATGAATCTCTTGAAGTGTTCAAGGAGATCATAAATGAAGTACATAACAAACTTGGTATAAGTATTAAATTTCGATATGATTGATATGGAAATACTTTGAACCAAGAGTTCGAGAACCTTCTGGAAGATCATGATAATGTATCATGATGGACTCCACTTGAAGCACAATGATAGTGTATTAGAAAAAAAGAATCACACCTTGATGAATCAGAGTGTTAATACTAGCTAAACTTCAAATTTCCTTTACGACACATACTTAACACTAAAACAATGTACCATTAGTTCAAAATACACCATATGAGATATGGAATGGGAAGTGTCCCAATATATCTTTATAAATATTAGGATTGAAATCCTAAATAAGAAAAATGTTTCTTTAAGGTTTTGTCCACAAATTGCATAAATGTTATTTTGTTGAATACTACTTTGATATCCAAATCCAACAACAAAGGTGTTTTAGATGGCTGCATTCCTAGAGGAGAACCTAGTTCTAAAGAAATAAATCGAAGAGAAAAGTAAAACTTGAAATGTTTGAGACAAATAAGAAAAAAATTGAACTTAAAGAGGTACAATGGGAATAAACAAAATAAAAAAATGTTGTGGAATCTCAAAGTTTCTTAAGTAACACACAAAACTCATGGTTCTGGTAGAATACGCCTAGAGCTTGAATGATATATGATATCTTATGGACAAGAAGGCAATGAGTTGATCATATGATGAGTCAATAGTTTACCTAGAGGTTAATGAGAGCTAAAAACTGAGATATGGCTTGAATCCACGAAATCCAAGATGGACTCCATGTACATCAACAAAGTATGACCTTGGTTGATCCACCAGAAGGGGTAAAACCCATAGGGTACTTTTGGGTCTTCCAGAAGAAGACTGACATGGAGAGTAATTTGGTTGCAAAGAGTTTCTAACAAGTTCAAGGTGTTGAACATGATGAAATCTTTTCAACAGTTACCAAGGATAAATCCATCAGGATAATGCTTGCTATTGTAGCTTAATGGAAATAAAGTCCATGAAGCTGCATAGATCAATCTTTGGATTGAAGCAGGCACCTCAGAACTGGGATCTTCTATTTGACAAGAAAGTCAAAGAGTTTGACTTGAGTCAAAATAAAGAAGCAATGTGTGATTACAAGAATTTAGTGGAAGCATATGTATATTCCACATATTGATGGGGAATAACATCCTTATACTACAAATATTAAAACCTGGCAACAAAGTGCATTCTAAAGTTTTAATGAAGAATCCTATGTGATAGGAATCAATATCTATAGAGACAAATCAAGAGGGCTTCTTAAACTAAGAAAGACAACATGCATCAGAAAGATGCTGAAAGGGTTCAACATGATGAGAGAAAACCTGTCCATGTTCCATGGAGTTAGTCTCTCAAGAGCCAAGTGTCCCAATTCTCATGAGGAATAAGGAACACATGAATAGATGCCATACACATTCACAATGGATCTATCACGTATGAACTCATCTCATTATCTTGTATGTATTGGACATGACAAGAAAATATGAACTAATTATCTTGTATGTATTGAACATGACAAGAATACACGAACTCATCATCCTGTATGTATTGGACATGACAAGAATACACAAACTCATCATCCTGTATGTATTGGACATGACAAGAAGATATGTAATCTAGTTATTTCATATGTACTGGACATGAAGAATGGATATCTGTCGAACTCCTGTAAGAGTTACTAGAATACCATGAAGGACATCTTATGCACTTATGAAGTACGAAAAGGATTAGTTCTTTAGTTATGGTAATAAGGAAGAGTTGGGTGTAAAGAGTTACACCGATGCAAGCTTCCGAAATGATAAAACTATATTTTACCTTGGAATAAGAATTGTTAGTTGGAAATATTCCAAACATAAGACAATTGATTAATTCTACAATAAGAAGCCAAGTACCTTAGTGTTATGAACATTGCAAAGGATACTGTATGGATCTAGAAGTTCATATGGATGAACTTATGGGAGGTTCTGACCATTGGTGAATTAATAGTAATATTGTGACAACAATGGAGCTACTAGTTAGGCGATCATAATTAATGATATAAATGCAAAAGGTATATATATACCATTTAAGTTTATATCATTGGCATGTGTGTATGTGTAAAGGCACGTCAATAATTAGAAAAGTTGTGAAGTTTCAATAATGATTATCAAATACATCCAGAATCGGATTACTATTGGGTATAAATTGAGACCCTAGATTCAGGTGTAATTTATAAAATGCATAATGTACTTAGAAAGTAGGTCCATATACATAATTTGTATTATCTTGAATAGTTGGGTAATTGAGTGCAAGAACATATATGAGAAGATTTATTACCAAAAGATGTTAAATTGTATATTTATGCATATATACAAGCAAAATCTAAATTCAAGTTAATGACTAGTACATATAGAGGTATCTTACATTTCAACTAAATGAATAGCAGAGCTATGTTATATTTAGCCTAAATGTTTCTAGTAAGGGTATATTAGTAAAATAATATCATATGATGTGAACATCTTAAATTCTAAGTTACTAAATGGAATTATTTCATATTATTGACAAGATAATATGAGGTTCTAGTATTGATAAATATGATATTATTGAATATGTATTTCCTAGTTGGAATGGTAATGAAGAATATGAATAACACTTATATATGGAAAAACCTAGTAAGGATTAACAAAATAAAAATTGAACATCAATTTATTACAAGACAATAGTAGTATCATTCTACACTTTTACATAATTCTCTTGATTGAATATTGGAGCTCTACACTTGGAATCTTTGCAATTTATGTGATTTTATTCAAGGTATGGAGTTTCTATTATATTTGGATATCTTTTTCTCTTTTGAAAACATGCATGTGTTGGTCGTGATAAAATTTGTCTTAATACTTCAACCTTCCTCTCTGAAAGGCCACAAACAAGTTCCCAGAATTAGTAACACAATGTTTAAACATAAAAAAGACAGACTAGTGCCCCTAGTTTATTATAATTACGATTCAATGCCTATGTTCAGAGATAAAGGGCATAAATCCCCTTAGTATACTAGGAATCTAGATTGGTATGTTATCTTTCATCATAGGAGAGAATACATGGCTTCCCCAATGACGAGACTGATGTTTTTTGTCTATTTGAAATATGAATTACTGGCATAAAGATTGGATAATGAATTTTGAAAACCCATTATTTCCATTTGATACTTGCCTATATTATTTAACTATATGCACTTTTGTCATGATTTTTAGATAAGTTTATACTTTCACTTTCTAAAGATTAATCTTTACCAGGCATTTGACTGACCAAGTATTCCCTTCTTAGGGTCCACATGTAGTTTTGTTCCCTCTGGGTATTCATGGACATGTCATCAAAGCAATAACCTACAAGTGGCATGCAAGAGTTTTTCCATGTTGAAGAGTACATTGGACTCATACATATTCTTAATTTTCTAATTCTATGTATACATCTTGCAACTCTGATGTAAAGTAGGAATTGTAAAAGGAATCGTTTATATTTTAAAATATTGTTTTGTAAATATTTGTTCATAAGGATCCTATCTTTATAGGAGCTGAAGTAGAAGAAATGATGCAAAGTCACAAAGACGATTAATATCAAAAGATGATGTGAAATGAGATGAGGAAGGGGAAACACCTATCAAAAAATGTATACTATAAAAAATAGTTGGTGAAGTATTAGCACATACACATTTATCTAGTAGTGAACTGAAAACCCTACATGCCCATTAGATTGTGGTTGTGAAAGGATAATAGTTTATCTTGGCATGGTGTGCTTGACAACATATTAGTGACAAAAGAGACCACTCACTAATCGGATGGAGAGAAGGATGTCATGTGTCCATTTAACTGACAGACGATAGGGACCATTTATATAGCATACTACAACACTTCCATCTCATATGAGCTTTCATACAATAAGGGGATGTGAAACATGCAATATACCGACTTGAAGCAAATGTTGCTTACCTACTACAAATGCACTTGTGTAGCCGAAAAATGATGGACATGCTAAGATCACTTAGAATATGATTCATGGGTGATTGAATCTTACTGCAAGTGGGAGTCTATTGGTATTGTACGCCCAGAGAGCCAATCATATGATGATTACAATGAGGCATGTGATACTTGATTTGATAATAATAAAGGCAATTTCTATCTATATGTTTTAACTATTTTGATATAATAGTATAACATGTTATATGTCTAGAGAGTGACAATACTCAATGACGTATGTCTTCAAGTACGTGACTTGAAGAATGAGATCATACAAATGTTAAGAGTATGTACATTCTCACTATTATCCCTAGTCGGTTGTTATTGTGGAAAAAACCATAGAAATCAATAACAAAAAAGACTAGAGTGTGTGTTGGTTGTTGAAAAAATCTCACCAGTCATGATATATGATATCAAACCAAGCACATAGATACATGTTAGAGAACAGTGTATCAGACATACCCATCGTAAGAGTGATGCATGGAAACCACACATGGTTAGTCAGGATCATCTCTTATAATATTGGTGGTGACTATGGTTCTTAGACCTGAAATGACTGCACTCCTCACATGTGGTTGGGTACACTTTGACATCATCAAACGCAGTCCTGAAATATGAGTTGTTATAACAGTGATGATTGGGTGACTTTGACACAAGGGGACTTGACTGTGAGTGATAGATATGGAATTTGTCCCTCGTAAGGGAGTGTGATATCCTGGCCACTTGAGGAGTGAGACTGAGAAATGCATGGCCATGCACATGTAAGTCAATATATGATATTAGGCTTACATATATCTCAGATAGTCTACTATGAATCAATAAACGTGGATTGAATGTTTGTATAGGATGACAAGTCCATGCCTCGAGTTCAATTTGGATATCAGTGACAAAGGAACTATACATTCACTATAACACCAATTACATATTGTAGGTTGAGAGTTGTTATCCAACTTTCCTCTTCACTTGCGTAGCACTGATGTGCGACTAGGCACCACTCTTTTCTTGTGATGACATAAGTTAGTTATGGACATTCATGGCCAACGTGAAATGGAACCTATAGGGTCACACACATAGGATTAACCTAGAAGAGGAGTTTATCCATGAATGATATTTAGAATGATTACTAAAGTACTTAGGTATTCAATTAAACATTCAATCAATATACTTGACTTAGAATCATCAAGTTCATGTGTTGAACCAACTGCATAGAGTGTCAGATTGATTGAGAATTGCATTGACTAAGTTCTACACAACTTGGACCACCAATTGAGTGGTTCACTGGGTGAACTGATCGACTCATGGTAAGTGAGAATATTGGTTCACTCTGGTGAATGGATTGGTTCACATGGACCAAACGATCAGGTTTCTCAGTGTGTGTGAAAAGATTCTCATTTCATTTATTCAATTCGATTGGGACAAGAATTAATCTTTGCATTAATTAGAAACGAATAAGGAAAGTCAATTGTGGGAAAGTCTGGGAAGTGAAATGACTGGTTCACCGGGTAAACTGATTGGCTCACCTACCCAAATGATCGATTCAATTGTGAAATGATATGTTTTCCTACCCAAGTGCAATAAGTTCGTGGGAAATCTGGACCCTTCTACTCTCTCACAAACTGGGAACCCTGACCTTGCCCTCTACTATAAATAGAGGGGTACATGGGGGTTCTCAGGACACACAACTCAGAACATTAGTTGCACTATGAAGTTGTTGTCCTCTCTGGTTTGGTAACTGAGAGAGCACAAGCAAGTTCTACCCGTCCAGGGAGGAACAACGAGGGAAAGACAACTATAAAAAAGTGACTGGTGGTGGGAGAGTGTGTCGGTGACTAGTACATCAATAGAAGAGGACAACTCCTTCTAGTCTATCCATCATGACGAATAGAGTTCCCGGTTGATGCGATGATTTTGAGTCGCATTTATAGACCTTTTTCATATGTGTTTTGTGCTAAAATTACTCATTTTTTATGGATAATATTGCATAATTCACTCATTTTGGTCTTTGCCTTCATATTATGTCAAATCTCCTTTGTTTTACTATTTTGAGCATTATTTATCATAATATTATTATATGTGTGGATTTACTTGGTCTTGTTGTGAAATTTCAGGAAAAACAAGTATCTGCTTCCGTCAATACCATCGACCAAGCCACAGGTTGCCAGCTGAGAAGAGCAGCACAAAGTCGATACCATCGACACCCAAGTCGATGGTATCGACATCCCTTCAGGTTGCTGGCAAGGAAACTGTCGATACCATCGACCCAAGTCGATGCCATCGACACATGGAGAGCTACAGCGTCGCTAAACGACAACAACCGACGCTAAAGAGAGTCGATACCATCGACCCAAGTCGATGGTATCGAGATGACCACAGGCGCTCAGACTAAAAGGGAAGCTGCCGCTAATCCGCTGGGTCGATACCATCGACCCGCGTCGATGGTATCGACGCCGGCAGATATGCGTTGGATCTATTTTGATCTCGATCGGACGGCTGTTGTTATTTGACGACCTAATTAGGGACTTATACCTAATGACGGCCGCCCAGACGGGAGGATGATCTAATTTTTGGATTGCACGAGTGCCGAGGAAGGAGAAAAAGGAGAACGGAGGCCATAAGATCATCCTGGGTGATTCGGATGCTGCCGAAGACGATTTCCACCACCGACAGGCGGGGAAGCTCGTGTTCTACACCGAGGATCTACCGGTTCTTCTCCGTTCAGGGGTTTTCCCACTTGTTTCACGTTTTTCTTATGAAATCCCCCATTTCTACCATGTATTCGTGTGAGATGAACATGAGAGGCTAAAACCCTCAATCTTTAGGACCGGGAGTAGCCCGGGAATACATTGTATGACATTTTTATATTGATAATTCATATTTTCTCTCTCAAATCCGTGGTATAGTTTCATTTTCTCCATTTCTATTGTTATGCTTGATCACCATAATAATAATTTAATGCCCTTAATCACTTCGACAGAAGGATTAACGGTTGAAAAGAGATGAAATCTACATTAATTAATAAAACCCTTGACAAAGGAGTTGTAAAATTAATGGTGGGAACTGAGGGACCGTTTATAATGCACTTAGTTTAGGGGAATGATTACTACGACGGTGGAATCAACCTAAACCTAAGTAGTGACTTACACCACGACAATGGGTAATTCTGTATTCAGGCCACTACCCGGATAGAGAGAGAAGTGTGAGGAATTATATGAAACCTAATACAATGTTGACCCGCGGTGAAACCACCATCCTAAAGATATCCCTTTGAATTGATTAAATTAACCTTTAATCGATTGTTTTCTTTGTTTGATTTTTATTTTCTTTTAATTTCAACAACAAAACCTTACTTTGTTAATCGGCCTAGCTGATTGCGATTAGTTAGTAGAAGTCTCCAATAATTCACGTATCCCTGAGTTCGACTCGGGCCTCACAAGGCCTATATTACTCGACGCGTATACTTGCGTTTAAGCGCGTAGTAAAATACACGTCAAGTTTTTGGCGCCGTTGCCGGGGAAACGGCGAATTATTGGCACTTTGAGTGCTAAGAGCAGCCACTTTAGGCCACATTTTTTTTATTATTTTAAAACCATTTTAAAAATACCTATATTTCTCTATAATTATGTTTACTCGTTCAAAGCATTGTACTGAACCCCGACTTTCATATTTCAGGTTCTTTACATGGTGCATACGCGTAGTACCGACTACGCGAATCGCACACCTGAGGTCCCACATCCGGGACCAGAGGACGAGGACTACTACGAGCAGGAGTACCAAAGTGATATAAATTCTGAATCAGAGCAAGAACAAGCAGAAGAAATGGCTGAAGCACAGACAATATGGGAGAAGATCAAGGCGTCTTCTTCCTCAGCATCAAAGGGGCCCATAAAGAAGCAGGCGATCAACATACCGACATACAAGATCGACCCGACACTGATTAATTTGGTTAAATCCAACGCATTTCACGGGCTGAAAAATGAAGATCCGGTTGCCCACATCAGCCAGTTCGTGGAGAACTGTGATATGGTGAAGATAGACCGATTTCCACAAGATGCGTTGTATCTCAAGTTGTTCCCAAGTTCACTGGCAGGAGCAGCGCGAGAGTGGCTACATAACCTCGACGATGAGTTTGTCGAATCATGGAATCATATGGTGGAGGTTTTCTTCGAGATGTTCTTCCCTCCTGAGAAGACCAATGATATGATCCAGAAGATCCACAATTTCACCCAACAGGCGGGTGAAACTTATTCTGAGACTTGGGAGCGATTCCAAGTCATGTTGAGGAGATGTCCACATCATGGACTGGACAAGGAGACACAGGTGAAGATCTTCTACTTTGCTCTCTCCGAGTATGATAGAAGCAACTTGGACTCAGCTGGTTCTGGATTCTTCTTAAATAACACTGATACAACATGCTGGGAAATACTGAAGAACATGGCACGAAAGCAATCTTGGGGAGAAAGAGAAAGAGGCCCAGCTGAGCAAGCAAGAGTTGCCAGTGAGTCAAAGGCAATGAGAGAGCTGAACGAGAAGATGGATCTTCTCGCAAAGAAGTTGCTGCAGAAGGAAGACAATGAGTCCGAGGATGAGGCTCAGGTCAAGTACATTAGGCAACAGCAGGGGTACAGGAACAACGATTATTCATGGCGGAAGGACAAGAAATTTTCATGGAAGGATCCAAACAACTTTCTACAGGATCCGGACGCCAAGCCTGCACCGGTCACAAAGGACAAGAGCACAGAGTTGCTCAATCAAGTCATCAAGCAAAATCAAGAGTTGATGAACACTTTTGGGCAACAAATCAAGCAACAGGGTGAATTTATGAACCAGTTTGGGCAGACTTTGCAGAGCCACGGGGCTCAAATGAGAACTATAGAGACTTCCATGGCGCAAATGGCAGCCGAGATTGCAAGCTTGAAGAAGCCGGTACATCCAGGTTTTCCGGGGAACACCAATGTTCCCGGGGGAAACCAACAGGCCAAGGCCATCTTATTGAGGAGCGGTAAGAAAGTGTTGAATCCAAGGGCGGATGACACAAGCACACCGCAGGGCACAGTTGAAGAAGCAACCATCAAAGAGCAGCCCGCACGTGTCACAGAGAAAAATGTGGACATAGCTGAAGATGGTAAGGAAGAACAAACCACTGAAGAGGAACCATAGAAATTAACTCCCTATGTGCCACCTCATCAAAGGGCACATACCGTTCCGGTCCCATATCCCAATAGTGCAAAGGCAAGAAAGGAGGTTGCACAATTTAAGAAATTTCTGGACAGCTTTAGGAAGTTATCAGTGAATATTCCTTTGCTAGAGGCAATTGAGCAAATCCCGTCGTATGGCAAGTTTCTTAAAGATGTAATCAACAAGAAGAGGAAAACACCCGACACTGAGGTCGTGGTGCTGAAGGAGCAAGTAAGTGCTTTCATTATGGGAACTTTGCCGCCAAAGAGACAGGATCCTGGTTGTTTCAATATTTCGTGCTTTATCGGGAAGTTCAAATTTGGAGAGGCACTTTGTGATTCCGGGGCAAGCATCAATCTGATGCCCCTTTCTACATTTAAGAAGCTTGGATTGAAGGAGTCAAGGCCAAGCAACATGACCATCCAATTGGCCGATAATTCTGTGGTGAAACCGTATGGAATCTGTGAGGATGTCTTGGTAAAGGTAGACCGCTTTGTTTTTCCGGCTGATTTCGTTGTTATGGAAATGCAGGACGAGCATGGAAATGAGTTGCTACTTGGTCGTCCATTCCAAGCTACAACTGATATGATCTTGGAAATGGGGAGAGGTCGCTTGACCTTGGGCATTGCGGATGATCGCTTTGAGATGGTCATGTCCAATAGCAATGCATCTACTAAAGCAAAGGCACAGTGCAAAATGGTAAAGCATGGTGAACATAATATCTCACTTTGTCTTGGGAAGCCATTCTTGGATATGGCTCATGTGATGAGCAAGATAGATAATGGGACCTTAGCTGTGGACGTTATGGAGCAAACTAAAGTTGTCTCTTTATGCAAAGCTGTTGGGTTTCCAAATGATGAGAATGAGGACATTCCACCTTCGTGGGAGGATGAAGCGATTATTACTTCAGTTTATGATACATATCCGGAATTGCCTTTGGAGGCGTGTTTGCTGAATGTCACTTATGATTGGATGCGGAGTACTTCACTCAAGGAGTGCACCAAAATGCTTCAGATGCTTCCATGTTTCTACACGAGGCACTATGAAGACTTAGGTACACTTCCCCCACCGTTGCAATCATCTCTCATTTGCCCGCCTGATCTGGAATTGAAGCCATTGCCCCCGCATCTGAAGTACGTCTTTCTAGCTGAGAAGGACAAGTTACCAGTGATTGTATCTGCATACTTGAGTGCAGATGAGGAGGAGCAACTACTGATAGTGCTCAAGAACCACTGTGGAGCCTTTGGGTGGTCAGTCACGGACATCAAGGGGATCTCCCCTACATTTTGCCAACACAAGATTCGGCTCGAGGAGGGAGCCAAGCCAGTCATACAGCCTCAAAGACATCTAAATCCAAGCATGATGGAGGTTGTCAAGAAGGAAGTCATAAAACTTCTTGCTGCAGGGATCATATATGCCATATCAGATTCAACGTGGGTGAGTCCCACACAGGTAGTCCCTAAAAAGGGGGGAATCACTGTCACTACAAATCTTTTGAATGAACCTGTCACCACCCGATTGGTAACCGGGTGGCGTGTTTGCATTGACTACCGCCGATTGAATGCCGCAACTCTTAAAGATCATTTTCCATTGCCATTTATCGATCAGATTTTGGAACGTCTAGCCGGTCGGTCGCATTTTTGTTTTCTAGATGGCTATTCGGGGTACAACCAGATTTCTATTGATCCTTTGGATCAAGAGAAGTCTACGTTCACATGTCCCTATGGGACTTTTGCCTACCGCCGTATGCCGTTTGGTTTATGCAATGCGCCGGCGACTTTTCAACGCTGCATGCTCGCCATATTCTTTGACATGGTAGAGCGGTGTCTTGAAGTTTTCATGGACGACTTCTCGGTGTATGGAGCGTCTTTTGATGAATGCCTTTATAACTTAGATAAGGTATTGCAGCGGTGCGAGGACACACATTTGGTCCTCAATTGGGAGAAATGTCACATGATGGTGATGGAAGGAATTGTGCTAGGACACAAGGTGTCTAGCAAGGGTCTTGAGGTAGACCCAGTAAAAATTGAGGTGATCTCTAAGCTACCGCCACCACATTCTGTAAAAGGGGTGAGAAGCTTTTTAGGACATGCCGGGTTTTATCGCCGATTCATCAAGGATTTTTCAAAAATTGCAAAACCTTTATCGGAATTGTTGGAAAAAGATGCAGTTTTTGATTTCAATGAGAAATGTCTTCACACATTCGAGGTTTTGAAAGAAAAGTTGATTTCGGCTCCGGTTGTCCAAATGCCGGATTGGACAAAGCCATTCGAGTTGATGTGTGATGCTTTCGATTATGCAGTGGGAGTCGTTTTGGGGCAAAGGGTAGATAATAAGCCTGCTGTGATTTTCTACGCCTCCAAAACACTTAATGATGCTCAATTGAACTACACAACTACGAAAAAAGAGTTACTTGCCGTTGTGTTTTCTTTTGAAAAATTTCGGCAGTACTTAGTGGGTTCTAAGGTAGTTGTGTGGACCGATCACGCTGCAATAAAATATTTGATGGAGAAGAAAGATGCAAAGCCTAGACTAATTAGGTGGATTTTACTCCTACAAGAATTTGATATTGAAATCAAGGACAAGTCGGGAATTGAAAATGTGGTGGCTGACCACTTGTCTAGGTTAGAGAGGGTTGATGAACAAGGGTTGCACATACCCATTACCGAGACCTCTCCCGATGAACAACTTTTAAAAATTGATTCGAAAGAACCGTGGTTTGCGGAAATCGTTAACTATTTGGCTTGCGGGATAATCCCGGATGATTGGTCTTATCAAGAGAAGAAGAAATTCTTTCATTCTTTGAGATATTATTTTTGGGATGACCCAGTTCTGTTGAAGCAGTGCAGGGATGGTATTCTTCGTAGGTGTGTGCCGGAGGTGGAGTACGAGAGTGTTCTCCACCATTGCCATGCGTCGCCTACGGGAGGACACCATGCTAGCTCACGGACAGCAGCCAAGGTGTTGGAGAGCGGCCTTTATTGGCCCACTTTGTTCCGAGATGCCTATGATTTTGTTAGGCAATGTGACCCGTGCCAGCGCGCAGGTAACATCTCAAGGAGACAAGAAATGCCCCTGAATGTATTTCAGGAAGTTGAGGTATTTGACTTATGGGGCATTGACTTCATGGGACCCTTTGTGTCCTCAAATTCAAATATGTATATCTTACTTGCGGTTGATTATGTGTCGAAGTGGGTGGAGGCAATCCCCACAAGGACTAATGATTCGAATGTAGTGTGCAGGTTTGTCAAAGAGAACATTTTCTGCAGGTTCGGGATACCCCGAATGATCATAAGTGATGGAGGCACACACTTCCGAAATCAAAAATTTGCGACACTTTTGAAGAAATATGGGGTCAAGCACAACATCGGCACCCCATATCATCCACAGATGCAAGGACAAGTGGAGGTATCAAATAGGGAAATCAAGAAGATATTAGAAAGGACCATATCATCCATAAGGAAAAATTGGAGTGCATTGCTACCGGATGCACTTTGGGCGTATAGAACGGCGTACAAAACACCTATAGGCACCACGCCTTTTAGGTTGGCGTATGGCCGGGCTCGCCACCTTCCGGTGGAGCTGGAGCACAAGGCCCATTGGGTGCTAAGAAGGCTGAACTTGCGCTATGATGAGGCCGGGAGAAAAAGGATGTTTGAATTTAATGAATTGGATGAGCTACGTATGACGGAATATGAGAATGCCCGCATCTACAAGGAGCGCACAAAGCTGATCCACGATCGCCATATTGAGATGCGCACGTTCAAGAAGGGAGACAGCATTCTATTGTTCAACTCCCGTCTTAAATTGCATCCCGGGAAGCTGAAATCCTGGTGGAGTGGACCCTTCATAGTGGAGGAGGTGAAACCGCACGGAGCAATTCTTGTGTGTGATGGAGATGCCACGTTCTTGGTGAACGGGCAACGCTTGAAGTTGTATTTTGGTGAGAACTACAAGAGGAAAGTGAATGAGGTCAAACTCATTTCACTTGTGCATGAATGAGATAATGGGAAGATGTCTAGCCTAAGACGCTAAACAAGGGCGCTTGTTGGGAGGCAACCCAACCATTGGTACATTAGGATAGGTTAATGTTAGTCATAGATTGCTTTTATTTCTTTTAAATTTTAGTTTAAAGAAGATACCTTGATCCGTTTGTTAAATGTGCAGGAACAGGCAAGGTCGATACCATCGACACACTGGTCGATGGTATCGACATGGGTTCAGGTTGACACCAGCAAAAAGCGCACTGCGTCGATACTATCGACACCCCCATCGATGGTATCGACATGGTCACAGGCAGGTCGCAATAAAAGTGTCGATGGTATCGACACCCCAGTCGATACCATCGAGATCTCTGGAGAAGTTCAGACGAATTTTGCTCAGTCAACTCGATACCATCGACGGCCTCGTCGATGGTATCGACATCATCACAGGGTGAATGCAACAAAACGGCGGTGTCGCAATAAAAGCAAGTCGATACCATCGACACCCGTCGATGGTATCGACGGACATGTCACCGATCCGCATACAGACATCGACGACGATCGCAACAGCCACGTCAGCGATCCGGGTGCTGCATCGATACCATCGACTTCCGTCGATGGTATCGACCCGTCAGCAATCCGGGTTTCTCGATTCAGCAAACGTCAGCCGTCGATACTCGCGAGGGAGGCGGATACCCGCGAGACGTGTCGATACCATCGACCCGCGTCGATGGTATCGACGGGTCAACAGTGGCGCCGGCCAAGTCTATTTAAGGAGACTTGCAACGTCATTTGACGTCACACCTTCAGAGCAAGCATCCTCCTTTGCGCCGAGCACTCCCCCGAGCTTTCCAAGACTGAAGAGAAGCGACATCGAACGAAGATCTTCACCGAGCGGAGAAATTCTTCTCCATCTTCCCCGAGCTCTCTTCTTCTAATCCCATCTTTCTTGCAACAATGGTGCACGCCGCCGGATCATCATCCTCGCAAGAGATTGTGGAGTTTGTTCCACCCCCTACTGCTTCAGTCTCACGTCCGCGCCTGGCTCACCCTTCCGCGGAGGTGAAGAAGGTCTATGAGGAGATCATGAAGAGGAAGATCGAGCCGACCCGGTATGTGGACCGTGGAATGATCCGTGATCTGGGATTCGAGGCCAACTTGGCCTATGTGCTGAAGGGTCAAGCACGCCATACCAGCATAAGGACAGGCGAGCTGGAGCGCCGTGCGGATGGGCAGCCGTTCTTCGGCGAATGGCCCACCTACAAGGAATTGGTGGAGGAGTTTATGGCGTCCCTCGACGTCTGCGTCGTGCCAAACGACGTGGTGGCGTCAGATCGTGAGTGGATGAGGGGCCGGGTGTCATTCCGGTTGTTCAACAATAACTACAACATCACGCTGGTCTAGTTCAATAAAATCTTCAATTGGAACCACTCCCAACATGATCACCGACGTCCGGACTCCCGCACCGACTACGACAAGATCTTCGCCGAGCTAGTTACAATGCCGGCGGGAAAGACAGTGAGCTACCATAATGCTGCGGTAGCGGACTTCGAGCATCCCTTCGTCCGGGTCTTACACCGGATGTTGAGCCTTACGTTCTTTGCTCGGAGCGATTTGGCATTGAGCAAGTTTCAGGAGAGCGATCGTTTCTTCCTCTACATGCTCCTGAAGTGAAAACCATGCAACTGGGGGGCGTTCTGGCTACAGCGCGTCCTGGCGGTGAAGAGGAGTACAAGAAAGGCTCCGATCCATTTTGGTGGGCTCATCACCAAGTTGGCGCACTACTTGGGGCTGAATTTTCAGTCCATGACTCCGATTTCCACAAAGAGTAAGGTGAACGTGCAACACTTGCACCGTTCAAACCTTATCTTTCTCCGGGATGGGTTGGCGTACGCACATTGCCACGTCAACCAAGCTTATCAGGAGTGCGCACTGCCGGACGCTGTCTTCCACATCGAGGGAGCCCAGCACTTCCTGTGGCCGATCATAGCCGTCGAGTCCGATGAAGAAGAAGGCGGTGATGACGAGCAAGGAGGCGAGGCTGAGGAGGAAGAGGAGGCTTTCACACCTCTTCATGCACGTGTGGCACCACGGAAGTGTCCTAGGATGCATCCGGGTGCATCTTCATCATCTCAGCCCCCGCCGCCATCACCACAGCACGAGCATCCAGCCGAGGATCCCTATTCCATGCAGGGAATGTACACGATGCTGCAGGATATACAGCAGACTCAGCAGCAGCACATGGCTATGTATACCGGCATTCATGAGACTACGAGCCGGGTACTTGATAATCAACGGGCTATGTTCGAGAACGAGCGGCTCATCCTCGCCAACCAAGAGCAAATACACAACCGGTTGCAGCGGATAGAGACGCAACAGGAGCCCTTCTTCGACCATTATTGGAGTCGAGATTACTTTGGAGGCTATCCACAGCCTCCGCCGATGACCCAATATGATCCAAGCTTCCAGGGGGAGTACCCGTCTTGGGATCCTACGGCACCACAATACCCACCACCGCCTCTGCAGGATTGATCAGGGTATCACTGTTCCACCCTTAAGTTGGTTTTTGACTATGAGGCCATAGTCGAATTCAAGCTTAGGGTGGTGGCTGGAACAGCTCTATCTTTTATCTTTTCTTTTGTTATTTTTAGTTTTTGCTTTGTTATTTGTTCTTGCAATTTTAGTTTTTGTTTAGGATCCACATCTATCTAGTGTAACCGTGGATGTCTTAAAATTTTCATCTCGCTGTTTTCATGGGAAATTTTAAGGGAATTTAAAATTTTTTTTGTCTTTTGGATAGCTTGACTTGGTTGTCCTTGGGGAACTTGTCCGATGAAAATGATTGATTATGTCAACCTTAAAACAATATGTCACAACCACACCCCTGTTGACTCATGAAAAGTGGATAGTAACGGTTGTTTGAGCCTAACCTAACCAAATGGTAATGAGACCTTAGTTGGATGTAAGAGAGAGAACCCTCCAAACCACTACACAGGTCAGTAAGGAGGGACACATAGTACTCTTCTAAGGTTCAGTCATCTAATCTTGTGATCATTCCACTTCATTTTTCCATAATCCACCTAAGAATTGGAAGTAAAGCACAGTTTTAATTCCTTCTTGTGTGCATAGCATTTAGATAGGAATTGCATTGATATTTTCCATACTTTTGCATAAAAAGAGAAAATTTTAAGGAGGGGTGAATGTAATATCCCCAAATTTTGGTAAAAACTGAACTATAAAATATGATGCATGAATTAATTTGATAATTCCTCAATGATTTTATTGGTGGAATAGTAATGTTAATTGCCTTTTTCGCAGAAGTGCTTGTAGTACAAGACAAATAGATAAAAGGAATTCATGCATTGATAAATAGTAATTACTTTTGATATTGATAAATGTTTTCCAAAGGATAATAAAGTTAATAATGTGCTATATAATGAAAAGAATACTTGCCTTTCCATTATTGGAAACACAATGGTTGGGATACCAAATAGTGTTACCTTGGGTTGCCTTTTTGGTATGTTGAAGGATAATTACAAGTTAAGATAATGAGAGGATTTCTAAGATAATCCAAGATAATATGTGGCTTAGATATTTAATTAAAGGATTATCTACCTTTTTCTTGAAAGGCAAATAATGGAATAATATGTAAGTTTCCTAAAGAAAATAGGAAGCTTGTTTTAAAGAAAAAGAAGGAATACATTCTTTCTTTTAAATTATTCTTTGTGTTTCCATAATATTAGATGGCATCAATTATCAAATAAAGAAGATGTCTTTGAAGTACTTTTCAGAAAGACAATGAATATTGTGAGTGTTGTCATAATTATATAGGGAAAGGAGTACTTACCATTTGAAATCACGTACCCATAAGGCAATATACCACAGAGTTGCTGATTAGTTAATGTGAGTGAATCCTTTTCCATATCCAACGGAGATCATAGTCCTCCTCTCAACCCTAAAGCCTTGCCTAGGGTCTTAGATAAATAGGAGCCAACCTTCAGCAGAGAACATGACTCCCCACAACTTTGCTTAGGTTGGAAGACCTGTAGACAGGAGGCACCCCGTTGTGCAGTAGGGTGAGGCGCAAAAGCCATCCCAACCCTCTGGTCATTGGCAGAGTACATGGAAGCAGTGACACGGACATGCCAGGTCCATGCCTTCGGCATTAATCATAGGCGACGATGGTTGAAGGGGCATTGGGGGCAGCGTTCTTAACTGAGAAATCGGGTGGTGTGGCTCGCCGTAGCAGCATCACTGTGCGTCCGAGTGCATGAGTAAGGGGAGGACAACCCCTCATATGAAGGTGAAGAGATGTGTAGCGGAGGAGGGTGGTCGGGGACCTGCAGATGACAGAGCCCAAGAGGAGGGTGAGTTGGCCACCTGGTTTGGCTCAGCCATGGCCTGTGTAGGTTGACGCCGCGAGCAGGAAGAGGATCGCGGGATATAGATAGGGGCATACTTTGATGCCAGAAGGTACGTCAACCCTACAGGGGCACTTTGGCACCCCTACAAGTCCCCTGCAAAGCAAGGCAGCGGCTTTAGTCGGGGATCTCGTCTCCGGCCGCGGGTACAACACAAGGGGGAAGCAGAGCTTCATCTCCTAGCTTTGGTGGCCTCTGAGGGAGCATCCGAGAGGGGCCGAAATGGGGAGGTGGATCGTGCTCCGGCTAACTGAGGTCCTTGGACGTGGAGGGGGACGCTGGATAGGCTACCTGCCGTAGCGTCACGAAGGAAGAATGCGCCGTAGCGCAGAGAAGGTGAAGGGTAGAGTCGAAAGACTCTACTGCCCCTCTGGTGCGGTAAGGCGCAATGCACATCCCAGGAGCAGTTTAGTAAATAGGTTATGTTTTTAGTCCCGACTTCGCTGGAGTAAGGGACCAGCTGGCCGCAGGCACACGCTAGGATGACGTGGCATCTTCCAATTGGTCGGTAAGTGTATTAACTTGAAATAATTGTAGTTAGTTATTGGTTACTCAGATTGCAAGGTATAATATATCAAAATTGATCAGGAGAACGAGAGGAATCCAAATAAAATATTGTCAGAACCTAATTACGCTTCCTGTTCCAAAAGTATGTGTAATACATGTGTTAATGTGGTTAGTATAAAGGAAAGCCTAGATTTAGGTTAATATGATGCTTAATTGATTAGAATTAGTTGTGTTCGTTCATGTTAAGCTAATACCTAATCTAGACCTGTATGATGAAGAAATCCTTGATAATGATGAATAATGGATGATTCTAGATTAGTAATCTTATTCATGCTATTTAGGGTGTTAAAATCAATGTCAACATCTTGCTATGATCTAATGCTGATAATTTAATCTAGATGTCATGAATAGTTTAATATGCTTAAGTTGACGATTAGGGTTTAACCTAATATGCATAAGTGAGATTGTAATCTTAGAAACCATAACGTGAGGAGTTAGGGTTTGTGAGCCTAATCCCAGATCCAAACATGAGATAATCCTAAACCTTAGTTTAGGAGCACATCTAGATCTAAGTAATGTAATGTGAATACATGGTGACACATATGTAGAATGCATGTTTCAGATACTGTTGATCATATGCTTGGTTGCTTGGATGTTTGGATATACTCGTAAAGTATATGATGTTCTACACATTTATGCAATGACATAAGGTACGCGGTTACACTTATGATTACATGTATCGAATTCTGAGATTGCCGATGTTTCTCGATGAGATTGAACGACAAATAAACTACTTGCTTGTTTATTTAGTTATTGCAAACTATAAAGTTCATATGAGTATCATGTAAAGTAAATAATTACATTCTGAACCCTGGGTCAGACTGATCTTAAGGGTAATGCACACGAGCCCCGGAGGGACAGTGATTACACCTGAGGTAGTGGACCAGTTAAGGGTTAGAATATGAAAATGAGTTTATATTCAAGATACAAATGTTTGATTATATCTGTACTTGTGATTATTGTTTGAATCCACATACCAGTATAGAAATATACTGATCGCGTATTTGTTTGTCGGCATTTTAGGTATCAGATATACATGATTCGTGGACATGAGGGTACAAATAAAGATGTTGAAGACACTACAACTTAATCATGAAGGTTTAGTCTTAATAGTTTATCTTCACACATGTAAAAGTTAATTCTATTTAAAAGTTATGTAACTCCTTAGAGGAGCTTTTTATCTAAACATGTAAATATTTGTTCATTAATGGAAATTGTTTACTATTTTGTATTATTTCATGAATCTGATCCTGGAATTTTTGAATGACGATCTATGACTTTAAGGTTTTTTAGACACTCAAAAGTGTGGGTCGTTACAGAGGTGTTGTGGCTCTAGTGTTTGGTATGATTCTGGAGTACGAGAGTGCCTGGAATCGGAGTTGCTTTAGTAACCTTTCCACTCTAACTTAAGTCCAGCAACCTCGAGAGGGGTGTTGATGCTTGGTCAGAGGTGCCCGCTTCGAGAGGAGGGGTACAAGATGTTTCTGCTGCCGCTTGTTTTACCGAAGTTTTCTCCTTCGTACCTTACTATAGCATTAGTGTTATCTCTCTGTTTTCATTGCACGAAAACCCCTAAAAACTAATAATTTCTTAAAACCCTTATCTTCCTCGTAGCTCCAGTTGGAGATAGGTTTCTTTTGTTTTATCGGTCTTATCCTACTGTTCCCTTTGGGAACCTTACCATCTCCACCCTTGTCAGAGTGTAATGTGTCGATTCAGCATTCTCTACACTACCACCCTTGTCACTGTGTTCGACCCCGTATATCTACTTCGACCCCGTAAAAAAAGTTGCGGGGGCCTAGAAGGTTTCATGTTATAAATGTAAAAGTCCGACTACTTCAAATCCGCCTCCAATTTTAGGACGCACGATTTAGGCCGGTCAATTCTTGACAAAGGCGATTAAACAATATATGAAAAACAGAGATAAATTTTTCCTTTTTCTTTCTTCACAAACTCATAAATCAATGTCACATCAAGGACATCACATTCAGATATCACAAATCATATTCAACTCCATTAAATCTAGAATCAAATCTTATTCTCATATGCGGTTCAGTTTACATCAGATACATGTACATTGATGAACAAACTTAATCTACAACCCATCCTGGGAAAGAGAGAGTACAGGGACATTCTAATCTATCTAGATTATACTATTTATATCTTCTTTGTCACGACCTCTCCGCTGGATAGCATTATACCTAAAACATTTGAAACAACCTCATGAGACTCATATAGATCCCCAGTGAGTGGATACCTCCCACTCAAGCTAGGTACATGCATCAACATCAGATTAAGTATAAAACTTAAAAGAAACATGCATATATTGAAAAGTATACCAACAAGTTCTATAATGAGTCAAATATATCTTACAATGGTAATCTAATCCAACAGATAAGGCAATCACTCGAACCAATTATAACCTTGAAACATATTTTAGAGCATGTCTATGAACAAATCAGTAGATACTTCTCAGTTCAGATTAAGAGCCCTATTGCATGTGAAATAAGATAAGTTCTAAGCATTTTTGAATCAATACATAACAATAACATTACCCTTGTGACACTCCACCAGCTGGACATGAACAAATCAGTAGATACTTCTAGTTCAGATTAAGAATCTTACTACATGAGTAATAAGTCAAGTTCTAAGCATTTTGAACCAATACATAACAATAACATTATCTTTGTGACACTCCACCAGCCGGACCAGGAACACATCATGTAGTCCTGAAGCTGAAGTACACATAGATTATTTTGACCAAACAATACTATCAAATAGCAAGCAATCCAACTCATATTCAGAATGGATATAAATCCCATCATTTATAACTTATCAGCATGACATATCATAATATGAAATAGAAAATATCCATATCAACATGATTACTTTCCTCAACAAGAAGCATAATCAACAATAACAAATCATCAAGTAGCAGTACAAAGAA
Organism: Alisma plantago-aquatica; assembly: GCA_963693085.1. Classification (NCBI taxonomy): domain Eukaryota; kingdom Viridiplantae; phylum Streptophyta; class Magnoliopsida; order Alismatales; family Alismataceae; genus Alisma; species Alisma plantago-aquatica. The sequence continues at coordinate 1,136,023,229 of OY856413.1, read as the reverse complement.
TGTAACAACCATTCAAATCATGTTCTACATGGCTTATCATCTTTTATTCATTTGCCCTGAAACTACTTGACTTGTACCTCACCAAGTAGAAGTCGCCACGCCTGATTCTCATGTCAACGACTCACCGTAACTATCTTAGGATTTAGCCGGCCACCCTAAGATATCAACAACAGACCCTGGCCACCTCAGGGTTGCCAAAAGAGGCTCACGTCCTCATCTCGGGTACACGAGATAGGAACCAGCAAAATAGTATATCACATATCACATTATTTTACAGATTTTTCATTTCACATTTAACATATTTCATTTCAACAGAGTCTATTCCATCTGGACATAGACTTTCACAGCAAGGATTTAGGGCCAGAGCCACTCCAGATGACTCACTCCTAAATCCTGGTGGTCTAACTTTTAAGGTCTCAATCCACACTCCGGAAATCCTTCTCATAATTCATTGCTTACTACAAGGAGATCTGTTTTGTTTCCCCAGTGTGGTCCTCAGGGGAAACTCACAGTGTTCAGGGCACCTAACTAGATGTTCCATCATTTCACTTGCTATTAATCTCTTTTACTAACCTTATAAGAATTCAAAACATCATATATCATATCTGTGTATTCTCGCGTAATGATAATAACATGAAACAGATTAAGTTTATCAATAAGGGCAATGATCAAAGCAAGAAGCACAATAAGTCTATAGATTGCAACAAATATGATTATTTCTATCTTCTGCATCAACTCATAGTAATCATCAATAGTGGGCCATCAGCCCAAGACATAATCTTATTGTCCATCATTTACCCCATCAGGGTTTTATCAACATCAGTGGTCTTTCAGCCCTATACATAATCTCATTATGCAACATTTACCCTTATCAGGGTTTCTCAAAGTAAGGAGTGCATATTAATTCCATTTCAACATATTCCTCATCAGTTCATTGTATACCATAGTTCTTAACAAATATTATTAGAGGCATTAGAACTAGCAATAGTAAAAGCATATAGACATCATGTATCATTCCTCATACACAGAATAGATTTATCATACAACATATGCTTGTTCCATCTAATCTCAATAGATGTAAATAAATTTCATGCATATACATGCATAACAGACTTAGTTCTCTTCTTCTTTTATTTCACGTTCTTCATATGGGGTTGCTAGTCAACACATGTTGATTATCATTTGAATTCCATCAAAAATAGTTCATTCTCATAATACAAGTATTCTATCAAGTAATCATAATACAAGAACACATTCTTGTAATTCAATTCAAATACTTGAGTTTCATCATTTAGTTGAATTCAACTACAGTTATGTACATCTCTTAAGCACCCATTTGAGATTGTCATTCATTATCATCATCAAACACATCATTTTAGGGTAATAGTTACATTCTTAGAATCATCTACTAATTCCTATGTTTTTCCATCATTTTATACTCAGTAGTCTCAACTTCTTTTATTTCATGTTCATTACATCATCTGGACCAATCTTTCTTGATTCACTTTACATACAATGCTTCTCTTCTACATGACATTTATCAAAGTACAATTTAATTTGGGTTAATCCATATGTAATTAAATAAAAGATAAAATACTTCATCATACTATCTTCATTAGTTTCATCTTTATCTTGCAATCACCATTAAGTACATCTTGTTCATATTGTCTCTTATATTCAGATAAATGTACCTTGACGTTGACTACTAATGTCATTCCCATAATCAACAATGATCATTCTTTATTATACTAATACAAATGCATTAGACTTAGATGATATAGTAAGACTCATCATATTCAATTGAAGTATTAATACTTTCAACTTCAGCATTTGATCACATTTCAAACATCATATACAAGTTCTAGCTTTATCACTCATAATTGTCTTAGTAATAAACTTTACGGTTTTCAAGAAGTCATTCCTTAGTTCAACATATCATAATAATCATATCATTTAGTAATCCAATCATGTCTCAAGGGTTCATTAGGGTTATTCACAAACATGGAAACCCTAGTTTCCATTTTCACACATTTCATTCATCAATCATAAGTATACATTGATTAATTGTCTCATTTCATTCACTTACTCAACACAAATCCTAATCAGGATATGTGGTCATTCAATTCCTTTAACATTCAACAATATACTTGTATAATACAATATAATACAATTCGAATATGACTTTATACATGTCAATTCAATTCCAAGCATATCAGCCATTGGGCTAATTTTTAGACAAAATTCACATGTACCATAGTCATCTACCCATAATAATACCCATGTATCCTCAGTCAATATAACAAGAACTAATCAAGTTTCAATAAATGAGAAATAATCAAAATCAGTAAAATTGGATTGCCCAATATCTTTCCCAAATCAAATCCAATCACATACATATACAAACAAGGTTTCTGATTGTTTTATCCGGATTGAATTAGGCTTTCAACATGAATACAAAGCTTAGGAGGGATAAAAACACTCACCTCAGGTGCCAAGCACCTTAAAAACGGAGGTCAACCTCTGAATTTTTGGAAACCCAATCAAACTCTCATAGAAGAATCCAATTCTTTCTCCTCTCAACTCGGAAGCCCTAGAAATGGGGATTAGAAGAGAAAGAGTGAAAAAACGGGGAGATATGATGTGATTTTGAATCAAATCAGGGAAGAGACGGAATATTGACATTTGAGAGAAGATTCACCATGAAATTCTATGCAAAGAAGCTAAACTTACTTGATTTCATCATATCTTGGATAGAGAAACCCTAGGTCATCTTCTCCTCCACTTTCTCTACTCAAAACCCTAGCTCTCCTCTCTCTCAAGAATTTCGTTTCTTTGACAGGAAGGAAGAGTTATGAGAGCTCCTTGTATGTTAGTTTAGTGATATAGATGAATTGAGATGCTTAGAACATTTGCAAACAGGCCCCTCAATGTATTTTTATTTTTCTCAGACTGGTTGGTCGGATGAGTTATAAACTCAATAGAAACCACATGTTTCAGAACTCAAAACTCATCCAAAAATTATTAAACTTTAAACCAATGTCTAAAACGGAGTTTATAAGATACAGTAAAAATTTTAGATCATTTGGAATTACCAATAAATAACTAAAAAATCAATTACTACACTGCTTTATTGCAGTCAGCAGCATGGTCGGTCGAGTTGGTCCTTCACAGAACTCGACCGACACCCTCTCTGTAGAGATCAAAAGTCATCCAAAAATTACCAAAATTTAATAGGGTGTCTATAATTGAGTTTTTAAAGTACTATAAAATTTGAGATCATTTGGATATACCAATAAAAATATAAAATTCAATTAACACACTGCTATATCAATATGAAAATATGATCGGTCGAGTTTGAAACTCAACCGATAAACAGGTCAGAACATTCTTCAAAAATTCTGATATTTTTCAATGTTGTTCAAATTATATATATATTCAAATCATATCCAAATTTGAATTAAATCATATTTACAAATAAAATACTAAAAATCATTTAGTGAGACACTATACTTATCAAATTCTGTATTCATATATCACCAAAACCCTAATTTGGGCCGATTAGGGTTTCTGAAATGTTAACCCTAATTAGGAGGATCAAAGTATGATTAAAACTTATCATTATATTTAAAACATAAAAAATTAACTACCATCACTAATCAAGATTTAAACAATGATCAACTTAATTAAGCATACAATTATGCAAGTAAATCCTAATCAGATGACTAATTTGAAAATGGGTCATTACACTTTCCATCCTTGGTTTTTGTCCATTGAAAGACCAGATTTTATGCATGTGACAACTCTTTAAATTATATATCCATCTTGTATCACAATTTGGGGTGTGTTGTCTTGTGTGGTAACGAGTCATGCTGCATTTATGAATTGTGTTGTAAAAGAGAGTACAAACCATTTGGTTGTAGGATTTGATAGTTTTGTGTGAACAAAGAGAATTTTATACCCCTACTAGATTAAGGCCACACGTCTTATCTATTTAATTCATCCAATAATTTAATTATGTTGTAAATACATCAAAAGATAAAAAAAGAGTGTAGCATACTCTTTGTTCACACATGAGTACTAAATCTGAAGTCTCATTCTTAGAGGTACAAATTGTATGGAAATATCCCAACATATGTGCCTTCCTAGCCCTTCTCTGGATGAAGAACGTGTAGGGCTAACTGATAACATCTCATTTTGTGAAATTTTTACATCTTTTTTATTCCTATTTTAGCACCCCTTTTATGGAATTTATACTTATTTGAATATCTTTAGGAAAAATCTAGATTTGATGCCCCTTCCCACTCCATGCATGCTCACACCATGTCGTGACCACGAAGATGGCCCATGGATGTCTCAACCGAGATAGATCTAGTGATCAAAAGTTCAATGCCACGACCATGATATTTGTCGTGTACTTAATGATGCACTTGGACCATGACACATGATGTTTACTAAGAAAGGCTGTCGCGATCGAGATGGGGTCGCGACCCAGAGAGAAGAAATCATCACGACCAAGAATGTCAATGCGATCATAAATGATTGTTGTGACCTTTGCTAGAGTTGCGGTCGTAAAAACACCTTATCACCACAATCAATACAAATATTACTTCCAGTGTTCAACGTTGCGACTGTGATAGATCTCGTAGTTGAGACATGCGTACAATGTGTTAAGTTAGTGGGCTATGCCTATAAATAGGCCCCGACCCCACACAAGAGGGGGCATTAGATCATCAAGGACAACAAAGTGCTACCAAAGTCTAGAGCCATGTCTCATTCATCTCCATAGGTCTTGGACCTTTGAAGATGAAAGTTGGAGGAGATTGAAGATCCACCATCCTCTTCTTTGAGAGAAGGAGTAGCCATCTTCCATGTTCGTCCCAGATCTAGATATGAAGAAGTACTGTTGGTGTATCACTTCCCTCTTTCTTCATATCAACTATCGTCCCCATGTTGTATCTCTTCGCTCTTCGTCATTATTGATGTATCTACACTTTTGTAACGTCGTTATGTTTCCTATTAACATGTGTGGCTAAAAACCTAACTTGGGTTGGGGATAGCCACTAAGGCTCTCCCGACATGTATATACTTACATCCTTTTGAATACATACACACACAAATATATATATATATATATATATATATATATATATATATATATATATATATATATATCCTTCACAATGATTATCTCCATACATTTGTTCTTGAATGCTTCACTTCTATGCTTATCTACCATCTTGTGATGTTTGATTGTTAATGCCTCAAAAGAGTAGTATTAATGTTATCTAAGGGTTATGGAGTTGAATGAATACATGAAAATGTTGGAATGCTAAAGCTAATGGTCATCTGTTTGCTTTGTGATTGTTTGTTTGCCATCTCAAGAGAGAGATAACCTTATATTCTAGATCTATTTTAAGCTAGAGAGAGGAGGGAATAGACATATATGATGATTGATTATAATCTTTCTAAGGGTATACAAAAGGGTGTGAGTATTACATGTTGGTGAGAGATCTTGGTTGGTGAAACCCAGCCCAAGTTTCCTTCCATCCTTTAGTTACATCTACCTTGTTTAATTTTATTCTCGTATTTTATTTCTTTACTTTTGCTTTTTATTACTTTGTTTGAAATAAAACTTTTCCTTAGGGAACACCATCTTGATCTACTTTTTTGTTTGGTGTATCTGAGTCTCTGTCTCCACATTTCTTGCACATACCAACCTTGTATCTATTGTTTGACCCTGATTTACTACATCAAACCCCATATAATAGTTACGGGGCCTGAGTGTCGGGTTATAAATCTAAGAGTTTGACTACTCTAGATTCGCTCCATTTTAGACATGCGATTTAGGTTGGTCAACTTTTTGACATCGTTGTCTGGTACAAGGCAAAATGGTAGTGTTAAGAATACGAGTCTACTCACTATACACCCGTGCCTTGAGCTTAGCAATAAGCTTGACTGCATAAAACTCTAAATCTGTTGCATTTGGATTACTTTGAATATTTCATTTTACATGTCCACTTCTCTAACTAGACTCTAAAGGGATGAATATTTAATCAACACTTCACCTCTTCTCACGACACCATGCCGCCTTGTAGGGATGACAACCTTACTGGGGAGGATTGAAATGCAAGAGTCCAACATAATATCCCTCTAGAAACTGAAGAAGAACGAGAGGAGCATCACTCTAACTGTGACAAAGTAGTTTTTCTGGCTTAATTCCGAGGACGGAATATCTTTTAAGGTGTGTAGGATGTGATGGAGTGTACTTTTGGAATCCTAAATGTCCAATAACATAAGTGAATTCACACAAGTTGGGTTGTTTTGAGAACCCCAAATGTTTTAATAAAATTGGAGTGTTGTTGTGATTTATATAATGTTTTGGATCCATAATTTTATGTCTTCTTGAGGAATTTAATTGATTGGTCATATAGTGAGTTATGGTATCAAAAATTGAATGGCGAGTACCTTGAGTTGTGATAAAGTTATGGTTAGAATTTCATAACGTTTGGAGAATCCTAGTGGAAGTTATTTAGGTTTGATAATGATGAAATAATGTACACTTTGGGATATTTTGGAACAAAGTATTCGATTCATAGGCTAAGTTGTAATTCTAGGCCGAGGTCACGCAGTGCAACACGCCCTTGAGAATAGGGTGGCCACAGATTCACTATAGACCAGGATGCATCTCCACCGCACATGAAGAACCAACGTCTAGGATTGCTTCTTCAACAGTGCAGTTACACCTTGACCGTGAGAAACAACCACACACAGCATGGACTTCGTGATCGTGGCTTTGGAGTGGTTTTCGTGCAAGAGAAGTTGTGAGCCTCGGTGGGCGTTTGCTTGGTTTGTGATGAGGAGAAACAACCCTCTTTAGAGCAGTTTTAGAAGCTACCAGAGGCTGGAACCTCGCTGCGACAGCTTCGTGCAGGCAAACACTACCCACGCACACAGGTGCCCATGCCTGGTGATTGACAATGGCAAGCAGATCACAAGAAGGAGAAGGCGGGCAGTCCACTGATCGGCGCCGACTTAGAGACGAACTCTAATCGAACTGGAAGTCGACGCCAGAGAGGAAGACCACGACGACTAGCTACGGCGGCACCGGATGTTTCCAGGCGATCCCCCAGCGGCGGCGGCCTAGACGGAGTCCAAAGCAGAGTCCCACAAAGGGTGAGGTCAGGCAAGCCCATTACAGGTGTAGTCATGAAGTGCTCGTTGGAGGTCCATCCAACACCAGCTAGCGGTGGTGAGTCCCGCAGGTAACACGAGGAAAGCCCCCAGCCGCAGTCCTTGAAGCTGGTGACTCAGAGAAGGACCTGATTCTGGCAGACTCCTCGAATCTGTGATGAGGAGATGCCAACAAGAAGCTTGAAGGCCGGAGCAGATGAGGGAGCATAGCTGGATCTTACAAACCTCTTTCCAGTTTGTGAGGAGGAGGAGATCATCACCTCTCCCTCACTGGTGTCGAGCCTCACGGCGGCGACTGTGTTCCTGAGTCGCACGAACGGGGAGCAGCGTTGGCCAGAGAACAACTAGTCGGTGTGGACGAAGAGGAGCAGGTGGCGGGCCGCTACTCCAGGAGGCACGCGGTGGTGCTGGTGAACGAAGCAACAGACTCGCGATTAGGGACTTGGTGAGCGTGCAAAGGGGAAGGGCAAAGAGAGCCTGAACCAGCTGATCATTAACCTGTAAACCAACCAGCTCAGCGCGGGCCAGGAGAGATGCGCTCAACCCAGTGGACACGTGGCAGCCTCCAATTCGCTAACAAAGGTAAAATCTCAAAAAACTATCAGATCTTGTAAAATTCATAGAAAATAGCATGTTGATCGAAAAAATGCAAATAAGGTATCAAAATGTTCAGAAAAATGAGTAGAATAACATGGAACCATAAAATCCGTGTTTTGATGCACTAATGTTAGGAATATCGTATAAGTTGTATAATGTTTATACTATTGGTTAAAATAGTAAATGATGGCCTAAAATTATGAGGACTTGTTTATAAATCATAAATCATGTTTTTAGTTCATATAAGGTCAGTAATCATGATGTTGATGCTCGAAAGCATATAAGTTGATTAATATGTCTAATTAAGGCTAATAACACTAAAGATGACACAATTAACACATGCATGCTCTATAAATAATGAGATTTACAGAGTAGGTTTATATCAGTAATATGAAGCTAAGATGTAAATCTGAGATTAGTTATATGCATAAAATCTGTGTTATATGAAGATGAACCTTGATACATGTCATGAAACCCTAATTTAAGTTAATGATGTAATTTAGGGTTAATTAATATGCACAAAAATGCTATGGAAGATAATGTTCAGATAATGGACCATAATCTGGAAAATGACATCAGTAAGATAATTCTAAGTCAAGAAGATAAGTAATAATGTATATAACCTAATGATCTAAGTAAACCCTAAAATGAACACAATTAGGGTTAAGATGAGATGTATGATGATGAGAACCTGATGATCATATATGATCTTGTCTTGATCAGGGTTTGACCTGGAATACATAGTTGACATGAGGAATATGTGATTAGAATGATTTATCTCTTTGGAAGGTATGCCATTACCTCTTACTTGGCTTATTATACAATATGCTTGTGTTATATGTGTAGTAAAATACTTGGTATATGATATTGGATGAAATGATTGTTCTTGTATGATATGTTGCATGATTTTCCATGATTACTTCTATGAACACATCAAACATAATATATCGGTTCCATTATATGAAAGCACTAACTCTTTGGTAGTGTGCTTGGAAGTGACCTAACTCTTTGGTAGTGGTCACATTGTGCATATGACCTAACTCTTTGGTAGTGGTCTGACCTAACTCTTTGGTAGTGGTCTGACCTAACTCTTTGGTAGTGGTCACCTTGTACAAATGATCTAACTCTTTGGTAGTGATCATAAAGGCCTTGGTATATAATGGAAAATAAGCTTAAAATATGTGTTCTCTTTTGTTAATGAATATCCTTGTCCAAGTATATGCTTTTCTTATATTCTTCTGTTACTGCCAAGTATATTAGTTTTATCTTCTTGCCAAGATATGATGAGAGGTATATAAAAGACACGTAGGCGTACTCAGTACAATATTCTTGAAATATTGTGCTGACGTGTACCGCATGTAATATTTTGTTTAGGTTGTGGTTTCGCTCTTGAAGATCCAGGATAGTTGTGAGTTGTGTGGCGAGCTGATGTATAGGTGGACCTGTTGTCTTAAGATCCGGTAGTTTAGTTGTAGTACATGTATATGCATAGTTTGCTGTTCAATATGTAATATCAAGTGATGTAACAATTCATGGTGTAATTATATGTTGAATGGTGAACATGTGTGAATGGTTTATTATTGTTCATGTATATGTGCTACTGTGTTTCCTTTTGACTTCCTCTGATTTTCTTCTTCTTAGCCTAGTGTGGGGTGTTTAAATTGGGATTCTCGCTGACGTGAGGGTTTCAATTTGGACATCACACATCATATTAAGTTATAGAAAATTTGGGGATGTCACAGGTGGTATCAGAGCATGAACAATAGCAAAGCCTGACATTTGCTCATTATGCAACTCAAAACTAAAGAACCTTGAACCATAATAATCTTTAGGGTTAGATTAGTCGTCTTTTAGAGACTAGATCTGACCTAGCCTCTAGGTTAGCACCTAGATGTCTGAGAATTAGGTCTAGACTGGTGCTTGTTGAGTAGCAAGTCCTTAGATGTCGTTCTTTCCCTGTAGTGCAGCGGTATGGGATGTTGCACTATTTAGAAATGACGTGCATAAAAGGAAGAGAAACCCTAGACATATTGCGCACGTTGTCTAGAGTATCTACACTAGTCTACACCATGTTCTCACCCTTTTCACTAGTTTTCATGACACTGGACTCTCTACTAAGTGTGGGACACTTGTTTTCTGGATTTGGTTTTGGATTCCAATCAGATCGAACCTTGATAGTTTTCTCTGACACATGTTTTATCGGAGAAACAATATATAATATTTTATTATGTATATGTATTACAAAAATGTGTCCCCACACAAGTATGAGTAGGAGGTGGTCATATAACCTAAGTGAAAGTGAATGACATCAGTCTAGAAGAGAGAATAGTTCTAGATTAGATGTCTAGAGCCTTGTTAGAATATATGATAGATGGAATATATGATATAAGTTTTGATAATATGATGTAAGTCTTATATAGATGATATAAGATGGTTTATGATGATCTAACCCTAATGCTTGGGTAAAGATAAGGATGCAACACTAGCATATGAGATATGTCATGACATAACCTAAGCTTCAAAACCCTTGTTGAGCCTTCTATGGAGTGAGGTTTCACCCTTGATGCTTTTGAAACCTCCTAATAGTGCTTTGGATACATGGTTCTAGGTACCTTTGTGGATATGTTACACATAGAATGGTGCCTACATATGGAAGAAGATCCTTAGGTTTTCCCTGGAAGTATGAGTATGGTTTACTTTCGAGGACGAAAGTTCCTTTAAGATGTATATGATGTGACAAAGTAGTTCTTCTGGCTTAATTCTGAGGACAAAATATCTTTTAAGGTGTGTAGGATGTGATGGAGTGGACTTTTGGAATCCTAAATGTCCAATAACATAAGTGAATTCACACAAGTTGGGTTGTTTTGAGAACCCCAAATGTTTAAATAAAATTGGAGTGTTGTTGTGGTTTATATAATGTTTTGGATCCATAATTTTATGCCTTCTTGAGGAATTTAATTGACTGGTCATATAGTGAGTTATGGTATCAAAAATTGAATGGCGAGTACCTTGAGTTGTGATAAAGTTATGGTTAGAATTTCATAACGTTTGGAGAATCCTAGTGGAAGTTATTTAGGTTTGATAATGATGAAATAATGTACACTTTGGGATATTTTGGAACAAAGTATTCGATTCATAGGCTAAGTTGTAATTCTAGGCCGAGGTCACGCAGTGCAACACACCCTTGAGAATAGGGTGGCCATGGATTCACTATAGACCAGGACCCATCTCCACCGCACATGAAGAACCAACGTCTAGGATTGCTTCTTCAACAGTGCAGTTACACCTTGACCGTGAGAAACAACCACACACAGCATGGACTTCGTGATCGTGGCTTTGGAGTGGTTTTCGTGCGAGAGACGTTGTGACCCTCAGTGGGCGGTTGCTTGGTTTGCGATGAGGAGAAACAACCCTCTTTAGAGCAGTTTTAGAAGCTACCGGAGGCTGGAACCTTGCTGCGGTAGCTTCGTGCAGGCAAACACTACCCACGCACACAGGTGCCCATGCCTGGTAATTGACAACGACAACCAGATCACAAGAAGGAGAAGGCGAGAAATCCAGTGATCGGCGCCGACTTAGAGTCAAACTCTAATCAAACTGGAAGTCGACGCCAGAGAGGAAGACCACAACGCCTGGCTGCGGCGGCAGCGGATGTTTCCAGGAGATCCCCCAGCGGCGGCGACCTAGACAGAGTCCAAAGTAGAGTCTCACAAAGGGTGAGGTCAGGCGAGCCCATTACAGGTGTAGTCATGAAGTGCTCATTGGAGGTCCATCCAACAGCAGCTAGCGTTGGTGAGTCCCGCAGGTAACAGGAGGAAAGCCCCCAGCCGCAGTCCTTGAAGCTGGTGACTCAGAGAAGGACTTGATTCCGGCAGACTCCTTGAATCTGTGATGAGGAGAAGCCAACAAGAAGCTTGAAGGCTGGAGTAGATGAGGGAGCATAGCCGGATCTTACAGACCTCTTTCCAGTTCGTGAGGAGGAGGAGATCATCACCTCTCCCTCGCCGGAGTCGAGCCTCACGGCGGCGACTGTGTTCCTGAGTCGCACGAATGGGGAGCAGCGTTGGGTAGAGAACAACTAGTCGGTGTGGACGAAGAGGAGCAGGTGGCGGGCCGCTACTCCAGGTGGCACGCAGCGGCACTGGTGAACGAAGCAACAGACTCGCGATTAGGGACTTGGTGAGCGTGCAAAGGGGAAGGGCAAAGAGAGTATGAACCGGCTGATCATTAACATGTAAACCAACTGGCTCAGCATGGGCCAGGAGAAGATGCGCTCATCCCAGTGGACAAGTGGCAGCCTCCAATTCGCTAATAAAGGTAAAATCTCAAAAAACTATCAGATCGTGTAAAATTCATAGAAAATAGCATGTTGATCGAAAAAATGCAAATAAGGTATCAAAATGTTCAGAAAAATGAGTAGAATAACATGGAACCATAAAATCAGTGTTTTGATGCACTAATGTTAGGAATATTGTGTAAGTTGTATAATGTTTATACTGTTGGTTAAAAATAGTAAATGATGGCCTAAAATTATGAGGACTTGTTTATAAATCATAAATCATGTTTTTAGTTCATATAAGGTCAGTAATCATGATGTTGATGCTCGAAAGCATATAATTTGATTAATATGTCTAATTAAGGCTAATAACACTAAAGATGACACAATTAACACATGCATGCTCTATAAATAATGAAATTTACAGAGTAGGTTTATATCAGTAATATGAAGCTAAGATGTAAATCTGAGATCAGTTATATGCATAAAATATGTGTTATATGAAGATGAACCTTGATACATGTCATGAAACCCTAATTTAAGTTAATGATTTAATTTAGGGTTAATTAATATGCACAAAAATTCTATGGAAGATAATGTTCAGATAATGGACCATAATCTGGAAAATAACACCAGTATGATAATTCTAAGTCAAGAAGATAAGTAATAATGTATATAACCTAATGATCTAAGTAAACCCTAAAATGAACACGATTAGGGTTAAGATGAGATGTATGATGATGAGAACCTGATGATCGTATATGATCTTGTCTTGATCAGGGTTTGACCTGGAATACATAGTTCACATGAGGAATATGTGATTAGAATGATTTATCTCTTTGGAATGCATGCCATTACCACTTACTTGGCTTATTATACAATATGCTTGTGTTATATGTGTAGTAAAATACTTGGTATATGATATTGGATGAAATGATTGTTCTTGTATGGTATGTTGCATGATTTTCCATGATTACTACTATGAACACATCAAACATAATATATCTGTTCCATTATATGAAAGCACTAACTCTTTGGTAGTGTGCTTGGAAGTGACCTAACTCTTTGTTAGTGGTCACATTGTACATATGACCTAACTCTTTGGTAGTGGTCACATTGTACATATGACCTAACTCTTTGGTAGTGGTCTGACCTAACTCTTTGGTAGTGGTCACCTTGTACAAATGATCTAACTCTTTGGTAGTGATCATAAAGGCCTTAGTATATAATGGAAAATAAGCTTAAAATATGTGTTCTCTTTTGTTAATGAATATCCTTGTACAAGTATATGCTTTTCTTATATTCTTCTATTACTGCCAAGTATATTAGTTTTATCTTCTTGCCAAGATATGATGAGAGGTATATAAAAGACACATAGGCGTACTCAGTACAATATTCTTGAAATATTGTGCTGACGTGTACCGCATGTAATATTTTGTTTAGGTTGTGGTTTCACTCTTGAAGATCCAGGATAGTTGTGAGTTGTGTGGCGAGCTGATGTACAGGTGGACCTGTTGTCTTAAGATCCTGTAGTTTAGTTGTAGTACATGTATATGCATAGTTTGCTGTTCAATATGTAATATCAAGTGATGTAACAATTCATGTTGTAATTATATGTTGAATGGTGAACATGTGTGAATGGTTTATTATTGTTCATGTATATGTGCTACTGTGTTTCCTTTTGACTTCCTCTAATTTTCTTCTTCTTAGCCTAGTGTGGGGTGTTTAAATTGGGATTCTCGCTGAGGTGAGGGTTTCAATTTGGACGTCACACATCAGATTAAGTTTTAGAAAATCTGGGGACGTCACACTAACGGCATCACCATGACAGAGAGGATCGTCAAAGGAGATGAGAAGATGAGCAGAACCATCACAAGCACCGCCGTGGAAGGCATAAAAGGACTCACCATGAATGTGAACATGATCGTGAGCATGAACATGACGACCAAAACAACAAAGATGATGATGATGAGGAAGGGAAAACTCTTAGAGAGGTAGCCGTAACTAGGACTAATGAATCAAGATGCCCAATTGTCATCCCATGATTTGATGTAGTTAATTTTGAGTTGAAACTTGCCTTCATCTCTATGATCCTGAACAAATATTTCTAAGGAAATTCAAAGAACTAGAATCCTTACCATCATCTTGATGCCTTCAAAAACATTTGCGACACCATCAAGATGAGGGGAGTGCCTCAAGAAGTCATATATTGTAACAGATTCATTTTATCTCTTGAAGATAAAGCTCTATCCCATTACCTTAATCTACCTCCCCAGTCCATAGATAGATGGAGGCCCCTAGCTGATATCTTCATGATTGAATTCTACCCCACTGAGAAAACCATTTGAAATATACAAAAGATCACTTCTGTCATGCAAAAACCCAGAGAAAATATTCATGAATCTTGGGAACGGTATCAAGAATATCAAAGGGATTTCCCTCACCATAACTACCGTAAGGGATTCTTGGTGACAACATTTTACAATGGGCTAACTCCCACAGAGTGGATCTCACTGAATGCAGCCGTCGGGAGAAATTTTCTAGGAAAGAAGCCAAGTAGAACTATAAATATCATCGAAAACATGACTACATTACAAGAAGGCATGGAGTATGAGAGAAGTGGTAGAGGTTCAACCAAGAAGGTTGGGTCTGAAGGACCTTCAATTGAAGCCAAGGCCCTAGAAATAATTATGGCTCAAATTCAAAAGATTGCCACAGATATCAAACAACTAAAAGACACTGGTGGTAAAGGTAATAAACACCTTGATAAAGTCATGAAGTGTGTTACATGTGGTGAAGGAGATCATGGAGTCAACAACTGTATCTATACATGGCCAGAAGAAAGTGAAGAAGAGATAAAAAATGTCCCTTATGTAAATTTTAAACGGCCAGACCATCCAGGATTTAATTACAACAACAAAGACACTGTTGAGAACTCTCATGAACTGAGTGGTTCATCTAAACTGCCTCCAGGTTTTGAGAAGAAAGGTGGACCAACTCAATATACTAGAACTACTAGCTATCAGATGAACAAGAACAACAATCAAAGTCAAAACAAAATTGCAAGTCATCAAATCAGGGACAAAAATCAAATCAGACTCAGATTAAGGATGACAACTAGTCTGACATGATCACTTAGTTGTTTGATTTTGCAATGTGTTAACCATAATGCAAACTCAGATAGTAGAGATGCAAACACATCAAAATACAAATTGATCAACAACTAGCCCAACTGGCAGAGCTTGTAAAGAATCCTTGAGGGAAAATTATGTCGAACACAGAGACCGCTAAAATAACCACCCTTCAATCTAGAAGGATGCTAGAATATTATAGAACCAAGAATACCGTAGAGGAAAGAGATCGTAATGAGAGACAACCTAGAAAATTAATTGTAATAGAAGAATCTAAAAGAGAAGAGCCCTCTGATGAGGAAAAAGAAGAAGAGAATCACAAAAAGAAGGATGCCAGGGTCAAGAACCCAGATCCTACAGAAGAGGCCTTTATGCGAAGAAATCCCTATGATATGAGAGTCCCATTTCCTTACAAACTGATCAAAGCTCATGACTCATCTGAAGAGTAGATATGAAAATTTTGTGGAGGCAGTGAAGAAATTACACCTGGAGCCGTTTCCAGATGCAATTGAAGAGATGCCAACATATGTTAAATTCTTCAAGGACTTAATCACAAAAAGAAGGAGAGGAGACCACATTGAGACAGTACAATTAGCCAAAATGTCGAGTGCTTTTGTTCAAGCTGAGTTACCAACAAACCAGAAAGATCTAGGGGATTTAATATCCCCTTTTGTGTTGGAGAGAATGTGGAAAGGAAGGGGTTAGCTGACTTGAGAGTGAGTATTAATCTTATGCCCCTAACTCTAGCCCTAAGTCTTGGGTTGACATATATAGTGAAAACGAGCATGAGAGTTGAATTTTCCAATCACACCTTTATGAAACTTGTGGGAATAGTAGAGGATGTCCCAATTCGGGTTGGGCGATTCTTTATACCATGTGATATAGCGGTGATTGACATTGTAGAGGACCTGAAGTGCCCGATGATATTCGGGAGACCCTTCCTCACCATAGGAAGAGATCTGATAGACATATAATAATGGATTATTACTCTGCGAGTTGGTAATGATCATATAGATTTTCATGTACAAGACGCTAAGAGGGGACCCTCTCTGATTGAATCACTGACTTCATGGATAGCTATAATCAATATTGTGATAAAGTGGAAGAGGATAAGGCCATAGTTGACCCTCTCATGCCGGCCTTAAACAATCCCAATCTAAATCTAGAAGATCCCAAGGTAGTTGAGATTCTGGATTACTTGAATCGATCAAAGGAAGAGGGTTCCAGTGATGAAGAAGGTACAATACAAATTGTGAGATATGCATCGCTTGAGCAAACCTCTGAAGAGAAGGAATAATCGATCTAGAAGCCATAATTAAAATTGTTGCTTGAAGGGATAAAATATGAATCCCTCGATGATAAAAAAAGGAATCTGGTGATATTCAATGCATATCTGATAGATGAACAAATGGAGAAGTTGCTAAAGGAACTCAGATTGCATAGAAAATCTATAGGGTATTCTGTTGAGGATATCAGAGGCCTTAGTCCAGCCTTATGTATGCACAGAATCAACTTTGAAGAAACAACTAAGTGTCTAGCTCATCAACAATGGAAGTTGAATCAAATGCTAAAGGAAGTTGTGAAGAAAGAAGTGATTAAGCTGCAAGATGCATGAATCATATACCCCATAAGTGACATCAATTAGGTAAGCCATATACATGTAGTACCAAAGAAAAATGGAATGACCTTTATAAGAGATGAGGATGGAGAGGAGGTAGCAATGGAAACCATAACAGGTTGGCATATGTGCATCGACTATTGGAAATTGAATGCGGCTATAAGAAAATATCATTTTCCTCTACCCTTTATTGATCAATCCCTAGAACGATTAGCACATCATGATTAGTTCTTTTTTTGGATGGGTATTCAAGATTATATCAAGTATCGATCCATCCTGATGATTTGGAAAAGACAACCTTTACTTACATCTATGGCATATATGCTTTTAGAAGAATGCCATGAGGGCTGTGTAATGTGCCCACAACCTTCCAACTTTGCATGATCTCCATGCTCTCTAATTTCATAGAAGATATAGTGGAAGATTTCATGGATGATTTATATGTATATGGGACAGACTTTGATGACTATCTGAAACATCTCTCCCTAGTCTTGAAACATTGTGAGGAAAAACACCTGGTTCTGAATTGGGAAAATGTCATTTTATGGTGCAAGATGGCATCGTCTTAGGACATAAGATTTCCAATAAAGGGATAGGGGTTGATCTAAGTAAGCTTGAGGCTATATCTAATCTCCCACCACCTAAATCTATTATAGGAGTAAGTAGTTTCTTAGGACATGCAGGATACTATACGAGATTCATAAAAGATTTTTTGAAGATCGCTTAGCACCTATCAAATCTCCTCGCTTAAAGATGTTGATTTTGAGTTCACTAATGAATGTTTAGAAGCCTTCAACACCCTCAAAGAGGCCTTGACAACAACCTCAATTCTATAAGCGATAAATTGGAGCTACCCTTTGAAATTATGTGTGATACAAGTGATTTTGCTATCAGAGTTGTTCTGGGATAAAATAAGGACAAAAAGTGTCATGTGATCTTCTATGCAAGTTAAATTGTAGATGATGCCCAAGTGAATTACACCACCATGGATACATAGATGCTAGAGATTGTCTTTGATTCTGATAAGTTCATATCATACTTATTAGGATTGAGGGTGAAAGTATACACTGATCATGGGGATATAAAATACCTTATGCAAAAAAAGGACATGAAGCCGAGGCTCCTACGATGGGCCTTATTGCTACAAGAATTCGGTCATGAGATCATTGATAAGAAAGGAAAAAATAATGTGATCACAGACCACCTGTCAAGGATATTTTTCAGTGAAGAAAATTAGTTGCTAGTAAATGACAACAACGTCGATGAAGCTCTATTCATGGCCCAGTCAGTTGAGCCAATTCTACCTTGGTTTTCTTACATCTGTAACTATCTAGCGTGTGGGCAGCTTTTGCTTGAGATTAACTATAATTAGAAGAAGAAGAAGTTATTATCTATTATGAAAAAATATTATTGGGACGACCCTCTTTTGTTCAAAAGGTGCTCTAGCAATTTATATTTTCATTTTGTACCGGGAGAAGAGGTGTCACAAATCCTTAAGGAATGCCATTCCTCACCTTATGGAGGACACCATGGAGGTGAAAGGACCGATGCTAAGGTTCTGCAATCGGGCTTCTATTGGCCCACCCTCTTCAAAGACTCTACATCATTTGTTAAGACCTATAAAGAATGCCATCTCATAGGAAATATCAGTAGGAGGAATGAGATTCCCATGGCCGACTAAGTCAAAGTAGAAACTTTCGATGTATGGGGGATTGATTATATGGGATCATGCCATTTTTCAAAAGGAACTAATATATTCTTGTTGCTGTAGACTATGTCTCAAAATGGGTAGAGGCACTTGCTACTCAAACCTGTGATTCAAAGGTTGTGATCAAACTATTCGAGAAAGCCATCTTTCCATGATTTGGGGTCCCAGGCACCGTCATAAGTGACAGGGGATCCCACTTTGGGTAAAAATAGTTTGAAGCCCTATTGAAAAAGTATGGAGTCAAGCCCGCCCTATCATCCACAAACCTCAGGGTAAGTAGAAGTATCTAATAGGAAAATCAAGCAGATCCTAGAGAAGACAGTAAGTCGTATGAAGAAGTATTGGTCAATGAATCTCGACAATGCATTATGAGCTTACCACACGACGTACAAAACACAAATAGGAACAACACCCTACATACAGATTTATGGAAAATCCTACCATCTCCTGGTGGAACTAGAGTACAAATCCCTTTGGGATATCAAATTTCTGAATATGGATCTAGACAAAGCAGGAAGAAAAAGATTTCTCCAACTCCAAGAAATTGAAGAGTTGAGGATGCATACTTATGAAAAATGCACGAATCTATAAGCAAATAACTAAGGTGTGGCATGATTCCCACTAGAAAATAAAAATGTGCATGAGGGGGAAAAAGTTCTTCTATTCATCTCCAACATCAGGTTGTTTCCCAGAAAGCTCATAACAAGATGGTCTGGCTCTTTCTCTATGGTGAAGATCTATCCATCTGGAATGATGGAAATCTCCAGCGATAAGACAGTCACATTCAAGGTGAACAGACACAGAGTAAAGAGGTATTATGAAGATGAAGCCTTTATGAGAAGGTCTAAACACAGATTGGAGGAACCCAACCTAGCAATAGATGAGATACATGAGCCTCTACTGACACAAGCCAAAGAAGAATGAAAAGGAAGAAATGAGAGTCAATATAAAGACTTAAATAAGTGCTTCTTGGGAGGCAACCCAAGGATTTACTATTTTATTTAATATTGCAAGGCTCTCTGCTTTTCTCCACTTAGTTTAATTTGTGTACATACCAATTAGTCTAATTGAGAACTTCTCTATCTTAAAGCAATTTTGAACTCCTCTAAAAATAGCCAGTAAATGTTAAAATCAATTTTTATTGCTATGACTTTATTTCCCTTTTAGATGTATACATATACATGCTTAATTGCAAAACAAGATAATTGCTTTTAACTCCCTCTTCAGATTTTGATGTTTCGATTGTGACAAACACTTTGTTAGTTATACGTTGTGGTCACAACGCTAGATGTGGTCATGACACTCATCATATAAAAGGGGATGCCTTTGTAACAATAAATCCTTTATTCTCTCGATCTCGTTGTTACTCTGAAGAACTTTAGAAAAGAAGAAAAGGTCACCGTGAAGTGATCAATGCCAAGTCAGATGATCACAGACACCCTCTGCGTCGACGAGAACCCACAATTGCCACCACCATCTCTGTCATTTTTCTCTACCTTCACTATCCTTTATCTCTCTCTCTATAGAAAGGTACTGATCCTCCTACCCCCACCCTTTTGATGTGTATTTTTATCCATTTTGCATCTCCTTGCCCACTTATTCTGTTTGCGCCCTGATCACTTTCCAACCTCCAATCATCACCTTCACTCATATCTCACCCCCCAAATCCCTAATTTTGGACTTTTAGCTTCTCTCTCTGTAGTTCTGGTCACAACTGTTTTGCACTATTTTAACTGCAATTTTTACCCTCTTTGTACCATTCCTCTTTTCTATGTTTCTTCCCCGATCTCTCCCTCCTGATTTCTTGGCCGCAAATCTTATTTTGATTGTGACATTTTTTGTGATTGCTACATGCTAGGTTCCCTCCCCCTTCTTCATTCTTGACCTGACGCTGTCGTGACATGCCTTCGTGATCACGATACACAAGCTTTCTCTGTTGAACCAAGTTTTTAGTTGTGTGCACATCGCGATTGCGACATCTATTTCGATCATTTTGATTACGATATGTGTCATGGCCGTGACACACCCTGATTCTCTTCTTAGCTCCTGACCTATTTCATTCACAACATTAGTCACGATTGCGATACCTTCTTGACCCATCGTTGTGTTCACGACAGTTTCTTATCTCGACCGCGACAACTATAAATCGATGAAAAATACTACAAAATATGATAAAATTGACATTACCTACTTAAGGAGTGTCTGATGACCTATTGTTTCCCAAAATTGCAGAATGTATTCCTCCACCTCTGACATACTAATAAAGAAGCTGACGTCCCTTATAGAAGTCTAAGAAACAATCATCAAAATTGAGTAAAATCTTTGAAGATGCAAACTTGATAGAATAGGAAAGAACTCACCTGGAGTTGATCAAGGAGAAGTATGAAAACATCTTGAACCACAAGACCCCAATGGAGTCTGAGGAGTCTCGAGGCACTTTAGAGATAGAAACTTCAGAGTACCATCCATCTAAGGAAGAACTCATACAAAAAGGGAAATGCAAGATGTAGGCTAAGGATGCTAAAGACACCAAAAAGAAGAAGTTGGTAGTTGTAGAAGACTCAAAGATCCCTGAACGAGAGGCCAACTCTAGTGTGGCCAAGAAAGAAGTGCAAAAAACAACAACTAAGCAATTGGCAACATTCACACTAAGAGACCAAGTTCATCAATCACACTTTGACTTGATAATGAAGACCAAGAGCTTTAGGCCGACATGATACCTGGATGTCAACAACTTCAAGAAGATGGGGATATATGATAGACAAATGAATTTTCTGGAAGGGGCCAACTTGCATACTCTATGCACAAATGAAGCCCCTTCCCTCACAGAACTCGTCACTGAGTTCATGTCATCACTAGAGAAACTTCCTATCGGCGACATTGAACACAAGGAATGTGGTGTGGAATTCAAGCTGGAGGTGAGAATAGGGTGCAAGGATCATATAATTATCGAGAGAATCTTGAAAACTATTTTTACTAAGTCAACAGAAGAGGAACATGTCTGTTCGGATGCTCGAGGATATAAGGAAATAGTTGGATACAACATCAATAGGATGAGGAAAAAACTCATTGGAGAACTCGAGCATAGTTTGAAGAACTCCAAGGGGATGTTCATCACCTCCTACTTTATCAGGATCATGCAGAAGATTAAAACGAACACAATCTTCACAAGTTCTAAAACTAAGGGGGGGTTCCAATAGAGGCCTATTCCTAATATGGTCTAGTGAATCAGAGACCAGTAAATATCAAAAGACTTTTAATAGAATAGTTTTCAGTTGTTGTAGGATCCAAGGCAAAGATGACTAAGGGGTTTTGCATGGGAAGGCACATAACTTGCATTGCGTACCATTTCCTAGGTGCTAAGCAGATACTAATATATAAGCACACTAAGGGACATACTAAGATAGATATCAAGTCCATAGTGAATACTAGTATTCGGGAATAGAAGGGAAGCAAACTATTATATAAACAAAGCTTCTCCAAACTCCTCATGCCCCTCCCTGAAATGGTGTATTATGACGCCCATAAGCTGCGACCCACAAAAGAGGAGGTGAACAAGATGCACTCAAGTGCCATCAAGAGAGCTACAAACCCTAGTCACCTACCAGAGAAGAAAATATTATAGATAAAGCACCAGGAGCATAACAACAAAATTCAACAGAAAGGAAGAAACTGGAAATAAGGAAGCGCAATGAAAAGGGGACAGACATTTTTCCGAAAGAATAGAGATGGAAAAATGAAAATCAATGGAAGAGTAAACATGCCACAATAATGAAGGGTTCTTCAATCCACCCTCCCTTCCACCAGTGACATTCTTAATATGAAGGAGATCGCCAAGCTGAGTGCTCATTCTTAGGTACAGAAAAGAATACCTAAAGAAACAAAAGAAGCAAGTCGCGTTCCTGAGAAGCCCAAGCTGCTTACGCCTACATCTCCAGTGGAGGAAACAATGCCTGAAGTGCCCGTGCAACCAGAAACATCAGCCACCACACAAGTATTGATGCTGAAAAAGAAGCACTCACACAACCTATCCCTGGAGTAGAAATGAAAAGCATGCAAGAACCCACTCAGCCTTCACAACAAGTACCTGAAGTAGCAACACCAACTCAATCAATGTCTGCAGCTGAACAACAACAACTCCCACAATCATTTAGTTATGTATTAGGGAATCAATTTGATACCTTGTGGGCACATATTCTGAATCTAATTTCAATATCACCTCTAGCCTACGCACACTCACAATGTAGGTATAAAGCTTGAGTGCAAAGACTGAGTCACTTCCTCAGTTCATGTAAGAGGTGATCAACTACCAAAGGATGATTATGGGGGTTTTAAAGTCCAACTTAGAAGAAATGACGGACCTCAAAAAAGAGAGGGAAAACAAATGAGATGAGAAAGAAATGCTAAGAAATGGGTATGAGGAGGCATTGCAAGACCTATAGATAAAACGTCAGTGCTTTGATGAAGAGCAAAAATAAATAGCAGCAGAGCATCAGGAGCTTGAAAACTAGAGAAATAGAAATAGGACAAGGCATCTAACCAACCCCTCCACATCTCATGATTCCTCAAGCCCCTCGATCTGAGATGATAAAGATGATGATGTAGGTGGTGCAGGTGTAGCATCAACACCCAAGGATGCAAGAGCGAATGTAAACCCCACCCAAAGGGAGGAGCTAGCCACAAAAGAGTCACCGCCGCAACCTAAAAAATCACAAGGTGTTGATGGGAAGAAGGCGAGAACATCAATTTAGTAGTTTGATCTGAGCTTCCACCCAATAGAAGCTGAGATGATCTTAGAAGAGAATCAGAACAAATGTGTCATTGGTGAGGAGACCAACACTTCTAAGAAGTTGACGCCTGGTGAGATAACAGATATAAATAAAATCCTAGATGAAATGAACATCACAATAGATATCTGTGACATCTTCCTCCGAGAACCATCACACAATGAACACTATGACGCCATTTATGACAGCAAGATCGCCACATCTTTAGAAGCTCTCAATGAAGCAGTACTCAAGTCATCATCAGAGTCAAACCTACTCCTAGAAGAGTATATCAAGGAAATCACGGCCAAAAATGTGAAACAAGCAGAGCCACTAGTGAGGAAGGATACTGAAGAGCCAATCCATACTCTAGCTACACTAACCTCACCAATACAAGCAGTAGGAGAAGGAACATCTGAAGATGTTGAAGGTGACCTCACCTTGTTCTTTATCAACGAGCCATCCAGAAAACAAAGCCCACCTACTGATCAAGAAGAATTAGGTGGTGCTCCATCTCTACCATGCAAGATGGAGAACATGGACATGGCCTCACTCTCAAGAATAACATGCAGAGATGTACATGTCTTAGAAGATATACTAGACAACAACCTTCAAGGAACACACATTGCATATCATAACAAAGGAAGGTCTCTGACTAGGGAACACTTTAGAGGAGTCTTTCTGAAGAGAGAATGAGTTCACAAGAAATTATTTAAAGTTCTCTATGCTACATTAGTCAAAGAGTTCCTCCATGCTGACAAGGTGCAACCAATATTTAATGGAACCACTCATCTGGCATGGAAGCTATTCAATCAAAGATACAATTCTCACGATGTCAAAGTGATGCAACGAGCTGTGGTCAGGGCAGAAACCCAGTTTGTAACCTAGCCTATAAGAATGTTCAAGCACCGGTCTCTAATCATGGTGAATTTATATGAGAATCGCACCACAATATACAAATATTGTGCTACTGAGTTGGACAATGCACCCCTAATCTACAAAAACAAGGAAGCCACCGATATCCTAAAGGTACCACTACATCTACAACATGTAATCCAGTTAGTAGGAGATTTCTACGAAGGAATTTAGAAGCAATTTTATATCTATATTAAGGTACCTCAGGAAGAGGTAGGAGTAGGGGATTGTGTTTTTATTGTACTAAGAATGATGGAAGCCATCAACAAAGGAATTCCACTAGAAGACCTCTGCAATGAAGATCTGCACAGCCTACATGTTGTCTACACTATGGAAGTGATCTACAATCATCGCTTCTTCAATGATCCATCGATGCCCTTAGGTGTGATACCACATAGGCTACACATCGGAATTCCCCTACCTGAAAAGAAGACATGGTGAGAAAAGTTGAAGACACTATGGATTGATCATGACAAACTAGCCAGGGCAGCTGCTTGGAAAGAAGGGTGGGCATCAAACATTTAGCCTACCAATGCCACTTAGATCAAAGAACAAAAACCTTGGGTTATAAAAAAAAGAAGCCTCCCCTGCATTTGAGACAGAGCAAGAAGAACCTACTATTAACAAGCCTAAAGAGGGAGAAATCAATGAAGATGATATGCCTGAAATCAAGCCAGATGGGCCAAGAGGAGAGATAGTGCCTACTTTTTAGGATTTTGATAGATGGGCTTGTTAAACCTATCATTGGAATCCCTACAACTAATGATGAATTGTTTAAAGGAGGGTGACACCTTAGGCGAGGTAATCTTTGAACGAGAGGGCATATGTGTACTAAATGATGACCTATGAGACACTTTGAAAATAGGAGGATACCACTCCATGAGTGCTATGTCTTCTTATCAATTGTTGCTAGGAGAAAACATGAATAATGTGCATATGGCATACTTTCTGCTCGTTGATGATATACTCAAAGACAAAAGTTCACACAAAAAAGAATGCTTGTATCAACATCTTATGACTTCTCTTCCAGACTATATATTCCTACTCATTCTACAAGATAACCATTGGACTCTTTTGGTAGTCAATATAATAACAAGGATTGTAGTTATATATATCAGCTTCGATTCATCCTTCCAATTGAAATAACACACCAATATGGCTATTGTGAAGACACCTACAAAAGAAAAAGGAGTTACGTGCGCTGAAGTAATCAACGAGATGATCAGAAACCAAGGGAAGGGACACAAGCACACAGAGGGTAAAGATTTCAAAAAGACAGTTTTGTCATAGAAGCCCACAACAAGTGCCATTGTCCAATGATTGTGGATTTTATTGCCTAGCTTGGATGATATCCCTGGCCATCATGAATATGAAGGTTGAAAGCATGCATCATGAACAATATCACACACTCTGTGGAACATTTGCCAACATGCTCCTGCAATCAAAATGGGCAATCATTGAAAACCAACAACAATAAAGTAAGCCATTTTATACCTACAACTCCATTTTTGACACTCCAATACAGAGTGAATGATAATGGGTATGAGAGGTTTAATTTTGTCAGTTAAGTTGAATTTTCACTGTACATATTCTTACTTTTACCCTCTACGATTATAGGAAATTTTGATACAATTTTAAAAATTTTAAACAATTTTTAACAAATACCTACTATAGTTCCCAATTTTAAACATTTCCCTTTGTTATCCAACTTCCCCTTTTCTTATCCTTGTTTGTACCCTTGCTAACGTTTAGCATAATCATTGCTAGAGTGGTGAAAATGAGCTACTAATTCATGTAAAAAAAGAGGAGCACACATCAATACCACTTTACTCCAGTCTTATAGCAAAATGTTGTGGAAAGGCGGAAGAACACCCCTGAGTCTATGTAACCCGTGGAAATAAGGATGAATTTACCGGAGACACTCCCGATCAATCTTCCTAGCCTGATAGTTCTAGCTAGAAAGTTTACACCTCCCACAAGAAGGAAACAACTACCCCTCTCCATTTTAATTATCCCTATTTTGTGATGAAAATAGGATTGACCGCCTAGAAATCCTACCAACCCCTTTCCCAAGCCTGAGAGTAGAATGAAAAACCAAAAATAAAAAATACATATCATGAGAGTTGTGCCTAAAAATATTTCAAAGGATTCCACAAGGCCGATGTATTGCTGCACTCATGAATGTAGATATGTCGTGCCTAAAAGTGGAATCTTTAACCCAATTTGTACCCACCTACATTCCAAGGAAACCGTCACACAACCACTTGACAATACATCATGTCCCTTTTGGGAAATACTATCTTTATGATAGCCAATTTTTGAGGGATACTGAGGGGTGCAGGAAAACACTAAAAGCCTTACCTTCCCAAACACAGTAGCTTTGAAATGTCAAAAATTAAGGTAGGGTGTGAATGTTACCCCTTGTTGGAATCATTTACGAGTATAGCTAGAAACATAGGGAAGGAAGTTCATTGCAAAGGAGAGTCCTTTACTACAATTGATAGTGGATTGGGTGCAAGGTCAAGCAAATATGGAAATGAAAGGTAGAGAAATGGAAGTGCAGGAAGTGAACCAAGCTTAACACAAAGGTTTTTGTTGTAAGCATGGAATAATTGGGTAATTTGGTAATGGTGCATTCATAATGAGAGAAATCATATGTATCTCATCATTATGTAATTTGATTTTGTATGTTAGCCTAAGGGCAGACTAGACTCTAAATTTTGGGGAGTTTTTTTTGTTTGAAGGAAGCAACTCAATTCGTTAAAAGTAAGTCGTACGATTTCTACAAGATAATAACCTCATAACATGGTACCAAACAAGACTCATTTGCTTGACCGACATAATACACAGGCTCAGATTGGGATGTGGTAGGTAAATTACATGTGCAAACCCTCTTTGTTGTTGCTGAGCAAAGTATCTATCTACAAGGGAAACCATAAATCTGTGCGAGCCCTTGAGGATATCAATGTAGGAGACAGATGCGTCGAACAAAATCACCATCTCTAACATGCCCAAGACCATCAACATAGAAGAGAGCACAACCAAACACAACATAAAAATGCCAGAAATAGACACACATCAACACAAAATTAAAAGCAACAAAAATGACACAAAGGTAAAAACCAGATGAGTGGCAACCCAACACAAAAAGGAAAAGAAAATCACATAGGCACAGACTTGAACAGGTAGGGAGCACACCCCGAAAGTAGACGAGAAGGGGGCCAAAACCCATCAACAAAATCGAATAGAGGGAAATATGGCCCAGGCGAGTGGGGGTGGGGGGTAGAGGCCACAGGGAACCCCACCACCTCTCTTGACCACCACTGCACAATCCCACGAAGGTCAAGCACAACTTGAGGTTGAGGGTAGGCAACGAAGAGGAAGCATATGCCTGAAAGCCCTAACCCCTGCTTGTGTCTTTCCTCTATCTCCATTAAGGGGCGCCCGACTCACCGACCGATCAAGGGCCACTACCAGCCAAGACCTGCAAATGGAAAAGAGAAAAAAAAGGAAAGCTCGACCTCCTAGAAGCCACTGCACAGGGACCAATGTCCATGCTTCTTTGTGCACCTGGATAGGGAGTCATAGGCAGGATACTAGGCACCAGCAAAGTCAGCCCACCAGCAGAGCCACCCGTCGGTGTGGGGTGGGGATGATGCCAGCCAATAGTGGAAGAAATAGACCCCAGACGAGCAACCTCCATGGTAGGACACACGGGGAAGAGCCCAGGGGGTGAAGGGATCCACCAGACAAGTGTCGACCCCCCCCCCCCCCCCCCCCCCCCGAGCTAGACACGGTCATCGGGGGAACCTAACAAATTGTCGGAGTGGGAGAGAAACCAGAACGGGCTAGGGATCAATATTCCTAAGTGTGGGGGAGTTGATAACATCTCATTTTGTGAACTTTTTAAATATGTTTTATTCCTATTTTAGCAACCCTTTTATGGACCTTTCTATTTATTTGAATATCTTTGGGTGAAATCCGGATTTGATGCCCCTTCCCACTCCATGCAGACTCATACCATGTCACAACCACGATGATGGCCCATGGATGTCTCGAATGAGACAGAGCCAATGACCAACAGTTGAATGCCACGACCATGATATTTGTCGCGACCTTAAAGATTCTCCGTGACCGCAATACATGATATTTACCGAGAGAGGGTGTCACGACCGATATGGGGTCGCTACCCAGAGAGAAGAAATCATCGTGACCAAGAATGTTGATATGACCGCGAACGATTGTCGCAACCTCTAATGGATTGCAGTGGTAACAATGCCCTATCACCATGATCGAGAAAAATACAACTAGCAATGTTAGATGTCGTGAACATGATAGGTCTTGTGGTCAAGACATGCATTGCGACTACAACAAGGCGTTAAGTTGATGGGCTGCACCTATAAAAAGGCCCCCAACTCCATACAAGAGAGGGCATCAAATCATCAAGGGAAACAAAGTGCTTTTTAAATTGTAGAGCCATTTCTCATTGATCTCCATAGGTCTTGGACCTCCAAATATGAATGTTGGAGGAGAGAGAAGATCCACCAACCTCTTCTTTGAGAGAAGGAGTTGCCATATTCCACATCCACACCAGATCTAGATTTGAAGAAGTATTGTTGGTGTATCAGCTCCCTCTTTGTTTAGATATACTATCTTCCCCACACTGTATCTCTCCCCTCTTCATTATTCTTGATGTATCTACACTTTTGTAACACTGTTATGTTGCATGTTAACATGTTTGGCTAAACACCTTACTTGGTTTTAGGGTAGCCACTAAGGCTCTCCCAACATGTATATACTTACATCCTTTTAAATATATTTATATATCGTTAGCAATAGTTATCTCCATACTCTTGTTCTTGAATGCTTCACTTGTATGCTTAGATACCATCTTGTGATGTTTGATTGTTAATGCCTCAGAAGAGTAGTATTAATATCATCTAAGGGTTATCATGTTTCATGAATGCATGAAAATGTTTGAATGCTAAAGATATTGTTCATGTGGTTTGCTTTGTGATTATTTGTTTTCCATTTTGAGAGAGAGACAACCTTATAATATATATCTATCCTAAGATCGAGATAGGATGGAATATAGATATATGATGATTGCTTGTAATCTTACTAAGGGTATACAAAAGGGTGTGAGTGTTACATGTTGTTGAGAGATCTTAGTAGGAGAAACCCAAACCAACTTCCCTTCCATCCTTTGGCTACATCTTCCTTGTTTGATTTTATTCTCTTGTTTTATTTCCTTACTTTTTCTTTTTATTACTTTGTTGGAGTAACATCGTTCCTTAGGGAACACCATCTTGATATACCTTTTTGTTTGGTGTATTTGAGCCAAATGCTCCATGTTTCTAGCACATGCCAACCTTATCCTTGTGGTTCAACCCCGATTTACTACATCGGACCATGTATAATAGTTGTGGGGGCCTGAGTGTTAGGTTACAAATCTAAGAGTCTGACTACTCTAGATCTGTTCCATTTTGGACATGTGATTTAAGCTGGTCACTAACAAGTTGTCAGCATGATGATACTCCATCTTTGGATTTCTTTAGCCATGTTGGATGGTTGCAAATATATTATTCATCATATTTATCTAGTTTGGGCATGCAACTTAGAAATTACCATGCTGACATGGGTAATGCAATCCAGCATAGCTTTACCAAATTAATCTAGTCTCCCAAATTTATGAGTACATCCTCTCCAGTATCTCTATTAACCTCTAGTAGAGAGTCCTTACAAAATTTATCCATGCTCTGGGTGGTCTCTTAGTATATGTTCTTGACGAGATAGCATCCCTACCAGACTATCATCAAGAAAAACTTATTGTCTTAGAAAAATATGACTAGCTTTTCACCCACTTCCTTAAACATATGGGTGATAAATATTATCATCTCACTATTATAGATAATGATGAACCCCACAATGACACCAACTTCTATTTCGATACCCCTTTCCAGACTACCAACCCAGTTTTTCCAACTAAAGAAGAACAATAACCAAGAAAAACCAATCAACAATATGTATTCGAGAATCAAATAAAACCTTTCAACAACATTAACCTACCTAGTCTCTCCATTGAAGGAATCAAATAACCACATGGCCCTTCCATCAAACCAAACTTGAAAGACCCATCTAAACCAAAAAAACATGACTGGAGAGAGCTATAGGGTCCAAGCAAACCTACTAGAGCTATCTTGTCTAGATCCATAAACATGACCCCTAGTCACAAGCCTTCGACAATATCCCTAAGAAGAAAAGGAGGTCCCATGTATGGAATACAATAAAGCATCTCTCTTTATTTCCACCATCATCTCTTAGAATAACCACAACTCAAAGACGTTCAATGATAGATTTTACCCCAAAATCACAACCTAACCAAGGAACTCTAGCAAGAATTCAACAATCTATCAAGGATCACACGTCAAGCTCCATAAACATTATGGAGTGAATATATATGGTGCAAAGAGGCTCCTCTAGAGTGTCTCTAGATGGCTAGAATCCATCTAAAATCATAATGAAAGATATCCTAGGAACCCTCTATGGTTTTGTAGGTTTGATCATAAGATCGTCTAACAATCTTGTTTCTCCTCTACAAACCCCATCTTGGGATACCAACACAACTTCCCATAGAACCTTCTCAACAAAACCATCACCATATTAGTATAGCATGCTCAACTATTATTCTACTTGTGAAAAAAATAGCCTCTCTATTGCTAATTGTTTGGGTAAGTTTGAGTATTCAACCAGAGTACCTGTGATATTTGTCTCCTCCTCCTTACAGATTCTTCAAACATAGAACACACTTTCAAGATTTTATTGATTCAATTCTTCCTTATTGGTTTTTTATTATTTCTCTCACACCCCTCCTTTTATAAATATTTACCTTTGCAATCATTTTTTACTAAATTATATCAGAATATATAAAGGAATCTTTTCTTTTGCATTGATACTTTACATCAGAGTCATGGAAGCCTATACATCAAATTACAATTAAATACATGAGTCTATCAACTCTTCACTTAATAGAGGACTCTTACTCCCTGTACCTTCTATATCTTCTATGTATCACATATCCATGAATTCTCGTAGGGAAAAAATCCATACACATATTGAAAGAAAGATTTCGGTCAACAAAGATGGAGTGAAGTCTTAATTATTGAGATATATAAAAAACATGCAATAAGAGAAGATTAAATGCATTTACTAATCAGGTAATGATCATTTTGTGGAATACATTCAACAAATTAAGGATTTCAAGGATGCAAGTTTGTAAGATGGAATTCAGAAGAGTGTTTAAAATACCAAATTTGCAAAATTGACAACAAGACAAGATATACTCAAGATTATCAATAAAAATACATATGATATCAAAGTATTTTGAATTAAATGATTTATTAATCGATATGTTCAATCGATTGTGTTTTCTTTTCCAGGGCTAGGTGCCTAGTGTTCTCTCCTCTATGAGGAAACAACACTTTCGTCTATGGGTAAACAACACTGGGTTACCTCTAATTCCATCATCCACTATGCAGGGCTGTGGGATATGACCATCAAACCAAGGAGCATATCTATAGATAATGTTCAAATTTTTGGGCTATGTAAAATTCAATTTATTCAACATTCAAAAATATTCAAGATTCAAAATAGTTATACTGACCTTTTAATAGGAAGGGCAACACTAATGAACAGAATGGGTGCATCACTTGGCATGATTCTATGAATGTTGTTCAAGAGGGATAAATTAGAACAATAATATAAATAGTAAATTTTGTGCATTTATTTCAAGAAAGAATCCAATGTTTTCATGATCAAGATTTAAACCATCCTAAGTGTAGATGAAGAGAGATATCTATAATTTGGAACAATGTGGTTACTATTGTCTTTGAATGTCTTATTAAATGGTGTTTGGGGAACGTTTATTAGTCTTTTCCTTTATTTGTATCTTAGGTAGTCATAGTACTCATGAAGAAATTAGGTATCAATTTAGGTTGTTAGACTCACAATACTACATACTACTCATTATATATGAAAAGCATTTTCATTATTAAGTACAGATACACATGTGACATACACATATTGTATTTAGGTCTCAAACATGTAACAATTATACATATCATGAAAAGGTAAACTAGAATCATGTATGTAAATTAGAAAAAAAACCATTTACAGATATATTTTTAATTATCTAATCATCTATTTATATATTGTATAAGGCTAATTTTGTATTTATACATGGTTAGATTCCCATTTTATAGACCAATGTACATAAATGTGTTTCCTACATTCATATTGTTCTTTGAGAAAATCGATATGTCTTGTAGTTTTTAACATGAGTAAAAAATGTTAAATCTTACAAACAAGTTATGAAATTATTGCACAATTGAAGAGATATAGGGATTTTCCAATTTGTAGAAATTTATATAAATTAATTCATATTAGTGTAGTTATCATTGAGGTACTTGACTATCAATTCCATGTTATCATTATCCTTTATCTTATATCCTTAATTAACTTGTTCATTTAACAATATTTGTAGCATAAACCTACTGAATTATGATGCATTCTTTTCTAAAAGAACATGTTTGAGCATGTAGGCATAGATAACTACTTGTCCAAGCTAATTAATATGATTATTTAATCTAGTTAATAGCCTCATATCCTTAGCCTTATTTATGTATTATTAAATATAGTATAAAGAAGGAAAATTATACAATCTATGTACTATAGTTTTGTCTGTCTAAGATTGGGCTGAGCATCGGTCCAAAACCGGACTAGATCGGACCGAACCGGACAGGATCGTGGACCGGATTTCAACAAATATATGGACCGCAGACCGAACCGTTTCGAGATAGGACCGGACCATTTTGTGCTAGGACTGGACCGGCCCATTTGGACCGTAATCAGTCTTTTTTACATGTTTTAAAACTTATTTAATTGTACAAAGTTGATAATACTAGAAGTGTTTATATATGTATTTTATTTGTAGTTATTATAGAATACACCTTCAAATATACATGAATTTTGTATAAAAGTCAGTCTGTGGTCCGGACCAGACCGAAGACCGAACTCATTGAAATTCCTAGACCGTGGACCAGACCGAACTCAAAATGGACTGGACCAGACCGAACCGAATTGAGCATTCCGGTCTAGTTTTTCGGTCTGGACCATTATTTGCTCACCCTTAATCTAAGAGGTGTTTTAATCTATTTCTCTCAAAGATAGTCTCAAAAGTAAGGTTTGTGAACTACAAGCCCGGTGCTCCAAGTTTCTCAGAAATGGGAGAGTAGATGGATTATATAGGTTGTGTTGGCAATGGAGAGGTCTGTCCAAAACAATATTCTGACTAGATCGTGAAA
The DNA here is from genome assembly GCA_963693085.1 of Alisma plantago-aquatica. Classification (NCBI taxonomy): domain Eukaryota; kingdom Viridiplantae; phylum Streptophyta; class Magnoliopsida; order Alismatales; family Alismataceae; genus Alisma; species Alisma plantago-aquatica. Next base: position 1,135,989,665 of record OY856413.1, on the reverse strand, counting down.
TAAGTATTATTTCCCTTGCATTTCTATCATATGCATGTAGCTCTGTTAGGTGGCGATTGTAGTTATGATGAATACAGTAGAGTGGGGTAGAGACTATAGTCATGACCCCAACAACAGAGGGTGTAAATTTATTCAATTACGTCTAAAGTGTTACGAGGGAGGCCAAATTCTAGACTTCTAGATGGTGGCAGATAGGTGGGGTTCTAGAAAATTTCATCATTGTTTTTGCATATCTCTGACATCTTAGTTGTAGGTTTTTTGATGTCTTATTCATATTTGTGGTGTGGTTTATAAAGGATTAACTGATTTCATAGGATCTATAGTAGAATCATGTGATAAGGATGAGTAGAGATAAAAAAGTTTAACATTTTTGCTAGTGTTGATAGGATCTGTAAGCATATAATGGTTGTTTTATAATTTTTCTAATAAGCATTAAACTCGGTGAATGTTGGGAGGTTTTAGGTTTTGGGTTTTATGATTTTGAATGGTTTGATTGATGAGAACTACTTGCCATTTTCAGTTAGTAACAAGCAAAGAATGAGGGTATGAGGAGGAAGACACATGTTCTTCAAATACTAACCTAAGTATCAATTTACTTGCACAAACCCCTAATTAACTTATTACTTTCAATTATTATCAGAACTTCCATATGACTCTTTGACATGGTCTAATATTTTGAACATGTGTTCATATTTTATCAAAATAAAATTATAAAAATATTAGCACGTATAGTTATGATTCTAAGATGAATAAGTTAACCATTACCATAAACAATTATAATAGTTATATCTTTTACTATGAATAATTTTTCCCTTGATTCTGAGGACATTATTTGTAAATGAAAGAGAAATATATGAATGGAAAGTTATACTAAAACATTTAGGCACAATTTAATTAAAATTTTATTAACTTCGAACAAATTGATTTATGAAGCTAAACTAAGGGGTGGATTTGTTACTACTTATTAGGTTAGGAGAATAAACTCATTAAATTAAAGGAGCCCAAATATAGACTAATCGGTATTAAATAACACAATAACTGATCAAATTGTCTATATGAACTTAAATGAAGGACCAATTTAGTTTGTAAAAAATGATGAATCATTTTTCAAAATAGATTTAGTACAAAAACTTGGTATGTTGCAGTAATAGTAAGAATAAAGATAGATGACATATATAAAACTCTTTCATCTACAAGCAAAAAACACTTTGCCAAAGAAACACAACCTCCTCACCCCCTCCACCACTACTGAAACATGCATTCACATCATCTCCCTAATACTCTGCAAGATAAACTTGTTGACAAAGAAAGATATTGGAAACAAAGATCTAATATCTTGTGGCAAGACGAACATGAATTCAGACTCCTTATTTTACATTATAATTATCTTCCATTTAGTTTTCCTTATTGTTATATTAATTTGTAAGGTTTTGATCCAACTTTTTGGTTTTCATGACAAGTTTGAGATTCTTTCTCTACACACTAGAGTGGGAATGGTGGTCCAAATGATTGGTCAGATAGGTGACGTGTATTTTACTACGCGCTAAAACGCAAGTATACGCGTCGAGTAATATAGGCCTTGTGAGGCCCGAGTCGAACTCAGGGATACGTGAATTATTGGAGACTTCTACTAACTAATCGCAATCAGCTAGACCGATTAACAAAGTAGGGTTTTGTGTTCAAATTAAAAGAAAATATAAATAAAACAAAGCAAACAATTGATTAAAGGTTAATTTAATCAATTCAAAGGGATATCTTTAGGATGGCGGTTTCACCGTGGGTCAACATTGTATTAGGTTTCATATAATTCCTCACACTTCTCTCTCTATCCGGGTAGTGGCCTGAAAACAGAATTACCCACTGTCGTGGTGTAATTCACTACTTAGATTTAGGTTGATTCCACCGTCGTAGTAATCATTCCCCTAAACTAAGTGCATTATAAACGGTCTCTCAGTTCCCACCATTAATTTTACAACTCCTTTGTCAAGGGTTTTATTGATTAATGTAGAATTCGTCTCTTTTCAACCGTTAATCCTTCTGTCGAAGTGATTAAGGGTGTTAAATTATTATTATGGTGATCAAGCATAACAATAGAAATGGAGAAAACGAAACTATACCACGGATTTAAGAGAAAAATATGAATTATTGATATAAAAATGTCATACAATGCATTCCCGGGCTACTCCCGGTCCTAAAGATTGAGGGTTTTAGCCTCTCATGTTCATCTCACACGAATACATGGTAGAAATTGGGGAATTCATAAGAAAAACGGGAAATAAATGGGAAACCCCTGAACGGAGAAGAACCGGTGGATCCTTAGCATAGAACACGAGCTTCCCCCGCCTGTCGGTGGTGGAAATCGTCTTCGGCAGCGTCCGAATCACCCGGGATGAGCTTCTCGGCCTCCGTTCTCCTTTCTCTCCTCCTCGGCACTCGTGCAATCCAAAAATTGAGATCCCCCTCGTCTGGGCGGCCGTCATTATGTATAAGTCCCTAATTAGGTCGTCCAATAACAACAGCCATCTGATAGAGATCAAAACAGATCCAACGCATATCTGCCAGCGTCGATACCATCGACAAGGGTCGATGGTATCGACCCGGCGGATTAGCGGCAGCTTTCCTTTCTTTTATTCTGAGCGCCTGTGGTGATCTCGATACCATCGACTTAGGTGTCGATGGTATCGACTTCTTTAGCGTCGGTTTTGTCTTCTAGCGACGCTGTAGCTCTCCTTGTGTCGATGGCATCGACTTTGGTCGATGGTATCGACTGCATCTTCGCCAGCAACATGAAGTGATCTCGATGCCATCGACTTAGGTGTCGATGGTATCGACTCTGTATTGCTCTTCTCGGCTGACAACCTGTGGCTTGGTCAATGGTATCGACTTCCGTCGATGGTATCGACGGAAGCAGATACTTGTTTTTCCTGAAATTTCACAACAAGACCAAGTAAATCCACACAATTTATAATAAGATGATAAATAATGCTCAAAATAGTAAAACAAAGGGGATTTGATATAATATGATGGCAAAGACCAAATTAAGTGAATTATGCAATATTATCCATGAAAATGAGTAATTAGAGCACAAAACACATATGAAATAGGTCTATAAATGCGACTCAAAATCATCGCATCAAACTCCCCTAAGCTTAAACATTGATCGCCCTCGAGCAACTAATCCTTAGAATAGGATGGCAGATGTCAACTAAAAATCAACACAGCACCCCACATTCCACATGACTCCCTCTGAACGTTCTCAAACCGGCCTTTCCTAATCACAGAACAGTAATTACCCTCCAGGCGACAATAATCATCAATAAGAAAAATTATCCTTCACACCGATGAACACTATCACATAAGGCAGTTAACATAATAAGGTTCGCCGATTCAGCATTGGTGCATCTTGTGATCGCCTACACTACGTTGCTCTCCCTAACTACCATCTACATGGAAGTAGTTCTCCTGATAAACATGAGTGAGGAGAAAATCACGGTGGCCTACCAATCCGAGCAACGGGTGGATGGGATGGGTGGTTCATGGAAGAATTTGGAAGTATTACACAGTTTCAAAATGCATACAACAAAATGCCCTAAATGATGCAAATGCACATTGAAAATGCCCTAATGCTTAAAATTGGGTGGAATGATGCATGCACTAACCTTCCACCTCAAAAAGAGATAGAAATCTAATTAAGCCACATCATGTACTCAATTTCCTTGTTATGCAAGTGATATCATGTTCCTTTCTCCCTCTTATTCCATTTCCTTCTAAATTCTCTCTTTTTTTTTCTTTTCACAATTTTTTTCAGATTTTCAGAATTTTTTTTTCTTTCTTTTAGCCCACATATCCATAATTGCTTAGAGATACATGTGTTAGGATATTTTCTTCATGATTGGAAATCTTTGTACTCTTTCGAGGGTATGTAACAATTTCGATCACTTTTCAAGACAAACTGAGGTACATGGTGTACTTATGCATGAAAATCATGAAAGTTATGAGTGCAACTACATGACATGCACCTAAAGGTAATGTGCATGAATCACTATACATTTTTTTCGTTTTATGCAAAAGTATGAAAATAACAATGCAAATCCTATCTACATGCTATGCACGCAAAAGAAGTTAAAACTGTGTTTTACTTCCAATTCTTGGGTGGATTATGAAAAAATATGAAGTGGAATGATCACAAGATTAGATGACTGAACCTTAGAAAAATATCATGTGTCCCTCCTTACTGACATGTGTAGTAGTTCAAAGGGTTCTTTCTCTTATATCCAATTAAGGTCTCATTACCATTTGATTAGGTTAGGCTCAAACAACCGTTACTATCCACTTTTCATGAGTCAATGGGGGTGTGGGTGTGACATATTGCTTCAAAGTTGACATAATCAATCATTTTCATAGGACAAGTTTCCCAAGGACAACCAAGTTAAGCTATCCAAAAGACCCAGAAATTTTGAAATTCCCTTAAATTTCCCATGAAAAAGCAAGATGACAATTTTTAAGACATCCATGATTACACTAGATAGATGTGGATCCTAAACAAACTAAAATTGCAAGAACAAATAACAAAGCAAAAACTAAAAATAACAAAAGACAAGATAAAAGATAGAGCTGTTCCAGCTACCCCCCCAAGCTTGAATTCGACTATGGCCTCATAGTCAAAAACCAACTTAAGGGTGGAGCAGTGATACCAGATCAGTCTGATGGTGGTGGAGGCGGGTACTGCCAGGGTCGTGGGGTCTAGATTTGCTCTGGATGATGTGACTTCATTTGGCCAATAACCCTGTCTTGAATAACTGACACTGACACTGCTGTGTGACCGTCGATACCATCGACAGAAGTCGATGGTATCGACTCGCTGATTAGGGCAACTGCCTCGCGAGGCCGGCTGCCGCCTTTTTCACTTGTAAATGTCGATACCATCGACTTGTGTGTCGATGGTATCGACTCTGCTGAGTCAATTTCTTCTGAAAATCTCCAGAGATCTCGATGGTATCGACTGGCAAGTCGATACCATTGACCTTTTATTGCGACCTGTCTGTGACCATGTCGATACCATCGACGGGGGTGTCGATAGTATCGACGCAGTGCAATTTTTGCTGGTGTCGACCTGAACCCATGTCGATACCATCGACCTGTGTGTCGATGGTATCGACCCTACCTGTGCCTGCACATTCAACAAACGGATCAAGGTATCATTTTTAAACTAAAATTTAAACGAAATAAAAGTAATCTATAACTACAACTAAACTATCCTAATGTACCAATGGTTGGGTTGCCTCCCACCAAGCGCCCTTATTTAACGTCTTAGGCTAGACGTATGACAGTCATCATCTTTTCACCTTGGGGACTTCACTTAGAGGATCCTGCGGTAATTTGAATTCAACACGATCTCCTCCAATGCCCAAAGACAGAGTACCTCTCCCTAAGGCAGTCACGACATCTGCCGTTGCTTGAAACGGCCTTCCTAGGAGAATTTCACAGCTTTGGAGTGGTGGCATATCCATGACGACAAAGTCCACAGGAAATATGAATCTATCCACTTTGACGAGAACATCTTCACATACTCCATAGGGTCTCACAGTAGACCCATCCGCCAATTCAATTGTTGCAGCCAACTTCTTTATCTCTTTTAACCCCAGCTTTTGAAATGTCGCCAAAGGCATGAGATTTATGCTAGCGCCAGAATCACATTGTGCTTTTTGAAAATGTTGACCACCTATTGAGCACGGTATGTAAAAACCTCCTGGGTCCTTTCTCTTCTTTAGTGAACTCCCATGAATCATAGAGCTCACTGTCTCATTCATCCAATAAATTTCATCGTCTTTTATCTGCCTCTTCTTATTGATGATTTCTTTAATGAACCTCCCATAGGCGGGTACTTTCTCAATCATCTCCACTAATGGAATATTGATGTGGAGTTTTCGGAATATCTCCAGGAATTTCTTAAAATGACGATGCTCTTTCTTTGTCTTAGTATTGATCGAATTTGAAACATCTGCTTCCTCAACACGCCTATGAGGTGGCACATAAGAGCTTTTCGGGGGTACCTCCCCTAAGCTTGCTTCAATTATTCCCTCGGACGTGGGCTTTGGCGAGACATCATCAATAGTAGCAGCTTGTTGTGGTTCCTTTCTCGCCTCAGATGTCTCCACATGTGCACAAACAACCTGCACCTGCTCCTCTTGCCTAGAGGGAGATACCATACTCACAACTCTCTCTGATTTTCTGAAGAAATGGTTTCCGCCCGGCAATCTATAGTAAGTGCGTGGATACGATATCGCCGGTGTTGCATGCACATTGAAAGTCATTTTTCTTTCCTCTACAAATTCTTGCACCTGAGATTCCTCCTCAGTGCTTACCACAGACATGTACTTGACCTGATGGTGTGCTTGGGCCACATTTGCATTCTCGGCCAGTTTCTGTTGATTGGCGTGCTTGATGGCCGCCACTTCACTAGAAATCTGTGCCACGGTGGTTTCTAATGCACGCATTTGTGCTCCATGGCTTTGCAGCGTCTGTCCAAACTTGGTTAGAATATCACCTTGAGATTGCAATTGTTTTCCAAACATGGCCATCATCTCTTGGTTTTGCTGGACTATTTGAGTTAGTAATTCAGTGTTCTTGTCCTCGGCTTTATGCTATGGCTTGGCATCCGGATCCTGTAAAAAATTGTTTGGATCCTTCCATGAAAACTTTTTATCTTTCCTCCATGCATAGTCATTGTTTCTATAGCCCTGTTGTTGCATAAATTTCACTTGGGCTTCCTCATCTTCAGATGCATCTTCCTTAGTTAGCAGCTTCTTGGCTAGAAGATCTAACTTATCATTCAGCTCTCTAACTATTCTAGATTCGCCAGCAGCCTTGACCTGTTCCACGGCACCTCTGTCACCCCAGGACTGTTTCCTAGCCATGTTCTTGAGTATTTCCCAGCATATGGTATCCGTATTATTCAGAAAAAATCTGGATCCGGCTGAGTCAAGATTGCTTCTATCATGCTCAGAGAGAGAAAAGTAGAAGATCTTCACTTGGGTTTCCTTGTCCAATCCATAATGTGGACATCTCCTCAACATGACCTGGAATCGCTCCCAAGTCTCAGAATAAGTTTCACCCGCCTGTTGGGTGAAATTGTGAATCTTCCTGATCATATCATTGGTCTTCTCAGGAGGGAAGAACCTCTCGAAGAAAACCTCTACCATGTGATCCCATGATTCAACAAACTCGTCGTCGAGGTTATGAAGCCACTCTCTTGCCACTCCAGCCAAGGAACTCGGGAATAACTTGAGATACAACACATCTTGCGGGAACCTGTCGATCTTCACCATATCGCAATTTTCAACAAACTGACTAATGTGTGCCACTGGATCTTCATTTTTCAGCCCGTGAAATGCGTTGGATTTGACCAAGTTAATCAGTGCCGGGTCGATCTTGTATGTAGGTATGTTTAGCCCCTGTTTCTTTATAGGCCCCTTTGATGCTGAGGAAGAAGACGCCTTGATCTTCTCCCATATTGTCTGTGCTTCAGCCATTACTTCTTATTGTTCTTGCTCAGATTCAGAATTTATATCATTGTGGTGCTCTTGCTCGTAGTAGTCCTCGTCCTCTGGTCCCGCAGATGGAACCTCAGGTGTGCGATTCGCATAGTCGGTACTACGCGTATGCACCATGCAAAGTACCTGAAAAATGGAAATAGGGGTTCAGTACAATGCTTTGAACGAGTCAACACAATTATAGAGAAATAAAGGAATTTTTGAAATTGTTTTAAAAATAAATAAAAACAAATGTGGCCTAGAATGGCCACTCTTAGCACTCAAAGTGCCAATAATTCGCCGTATCCCCGGCAACGGCGCCAAAAACTGGACGTGTATTTTACTACGCGCTAAAACGCAAGTATACGCGTCGAGTAATATAGGCCTTGTGAGGCCTGAGTCGAACTCAGGGATACGTGAATTATTGGAGACTTCTACTAACTAATCACAATCAGCTAGACTGATTAACAAAGTAGGGTTTTGTGTTCAAATTAAAAGAAAATATAAATAAAACAAAGCAAACAATCGATTAAAGGTTAATTTAATCAATTCAAAGGGATATCTTTAGGATGGCGGTTTCACCGCGGGTCAACATTGTATTAGGTTTCATATAATTCCTCACACTTCTCTCTCTATCCGGGTAGTGGCCTAAAAATAGAATTACCCACTGTCGTGGTGTAATTCACTACTTAGATTTAGGTTGATTCCACCGTCGTAGTAATCATTCCCCTAAACTAAGTGCATTATAAACGGTCTCTCAGTTCCCACCATTAATTTTACAACTCCTTTGTCAAGGGTTTTATTGATTAATGTAGAATTCGTCTCTTTTCAACCGTTAATCCTTCTGTCGAAGTGATTAAGGGTGTTAAATTATTATTATGGTGATCAAGCATAACAATAGAAATGGAGAAAATGAAACTATACCACAGATTTAAGAGAAAAATATGAATTATTGATATAAAAATGTCATACAATGCATTCCCGGGCTACTCCCGGTCCTAAAGATTGAGGGTTTTATCCTCTCATGTTCATCTCACACGAATACATGGTAGAAATTGGGGAATTCATAAGAAAAACGGGAAATAAATGGGAAACCCCTGAACGGAGAAGAACCGGTGGATCCTTGGCGTAGAACACGAGCTTCCCCTGCCTGTCGGTGGTGGAAATCATCTTCGGCAGCGTCCGAATCACCCGGGATGAGTTTCCCGGCCTCCGTTCTCCTTTCTCTCCTCCTCGGCACTCATGCAATCCAAAAATTGAGATCCCCCTCGTCTGGGCGGCCGTCATTAGGTATAAGTCCCTAATTAGGTCGTCCAATAACAACAACCGTCCGATCGAGATCAAAACAGATCCAACGCATATCTGCCGGCGTCGATACCATCGACGCGGGTCGATGGTATCGACCCGGCGGATTAGCGGCAGCTTTCCTTTCTTTTATTCTGAGCGCCTGTGGTGATCTCGATACCATCGACTTAGGTGTCGATGGTATCGACTTCTTTAGCATCGGTTTTGTCTTCTAGCGACGCTGTAGCTCTCCTTGTGTCGATGGCATCGACTTTGGTCGATGGTATCGACTGCATCTTCGCCAACAACATGAAGTGATCTCGATGCCATCGACTTAGGTGTCGATGGTATCGACTCTGTATTGCTCTTCTCGGCTGACAACCTGTGGCTTGGTCGATGGTATCGACTTCCGTCGATGGTATCGACGGAAGCAGATACTTGTTTTTCCTGAAATTTCACAACAAGACCAAGTAAATCCACACAATTTATAATAAGATGATAAATAATGCTCAAAATAGTAAAACAAAGGGGATTTGATATAATATGATGGCAAAGACCAAATTAAGTGAATTATGCAATATTATCCATGAAAATGAGTAATTCGAGCACAAAACACATATGAAATAGGTCTATAAATGCGACTCAAAATCATCGCATCAATAGGGTTTTCAATGATGTGCCCCTTTATTGGTTGATTTTCACCAATCAAAGACTTCATCGACATAGTTCTATCAACCTGCACCAATAGGCCCCCATCCTAGGGATAGGATAGTTTCTTATTGATTTGTCATTAGTTCACGTAATCCAACACTTATATTAGCTGTCAATCAATGTAAAAGCATTGCTCAATGATTTATGTTCATGTCAACCAATGGAACTTCAACAAACACTAATTGATGAAGACCTTCCACTTTCCAAACAATAAAACCCCCAGTCCCCATCCAGTGATGGAAACAAAAACTCCATCTGTTGATGGAAATTTGGAATCAATCCATAGATGGAAATGTATACACCTATCAAGTGATGGAAAGTTTCTCATTTCTCAGCGATGAGAATTTTACGTCTTATGGATCTAACAAATGATGAAGGTCATGAAACCCATCTAACGATGAGAGATTTGTCATTGATGAACCTCACAAACTAATGGGTAGTCTGAACATCATGAGACATCTCATCTTTCATGCACAACCACCCCTTTGTAGTTAGGATGGCCAACAACTCAACTACATATGGCTAGGAGAGTTTCAAATCCTAGCATCCATCTAAAAATACATATCCGAGCCACCTTGAAAAGTGAACCAATATTGACATGCCAATCTTCTAGTTTCAATCTTGAGTATCCATTTCCAACTTTCATCAACCATTTCCATTGGTTGACAATCACATCTACCAACAAGCACCTTGCACCATCACCATCCACCTGCTCTACCATCATTGCGATCAATCTAAGGAACAAAGAAGGAGATCGACAACTTCAAGTGCACTTATTCAGAACATCAAATGGTGTTCTTACTTCTTGTTTGATTCCCTCATATCCAAGTGTGAACAAACACTTCTACACACCATAGATTCATCTCCTTCTCCTACTATAGATATGTCTATCTCCCTTTTTTCCTTGTAGGACCTACTGTTGTTTCCATGTGGGATTCATCCTCTCACTGTAGTTAGGGGAGTATCCTTGTTATTTATTTTTTTCTCCCTACTGATCTACATTTATGTTAACCATGATATGTCATGGAGAATAAAATTAATGATTGAAAATCTTGTTTGCACAACTACTTTGCATGTTTAATAGATCTTAGATGTAGAGAACTTCAAACCTAAGATCCAAAATATTGCTTAATTCATGTTAAATCCTCAATGAAAACTTCATATAGGTGTTTTCGAAGGTGATATGTACATGATCACTAGGTAATACGACAAAAATCTTAGTGTATAATCTATCTATCATTAATACTAATGCTAGATTTGTAGGGAAATATGGCATCAGATAAGGTAGTGAAAACAAAAAAAATTCTACCATATTCCTTTTAGGTAGTAGATCACAACAACAAATATGTAAAGGGCAAGAGGGTTAGAAGGTTTATATTAGGTCCAGGAGAAAGTCCAATGATTATCCCTTTTTGTAGTGTGCTTCTTTCTTCAAGTTGCACATGGATGGCTGTCAACAGTGGCCTCCTAATAGATTACCATGGATGGTGGTTGACTGTATCCTCCTAGCGAGCGACTATGGCCTCCTGACCTCTATAGTACTCCATGTGGACCACCGAGAATTCTTGTCATTCTAGATGAACGGACGAGAAAGAGTTGTCCCTTCTAGTCAACGTGCTAGTATCAAATTTCTCTCCTAATTGTCTCTCCCTTGTTGTTCCTCCTTTTGACATGTAGAACATGCTTGGGTTCTCACATTACCACAACTGTGAGAAGGAAAAAATTGTCATACCTTATTGTTTTGTCTCTAGAAAACCTCGACTACCCCTCAATTTATAGGAGAGTTAGGGTCAGGAATTCTGGTTTGAGCGGGAGTCAAATGGATGAAATTTCATGAATGTTTAGGAACATACAAACCATGCACCAGTCAATTGACTAGTGAATCGTTCAGTTCACACATGAGATGATGGGTTCAACCCTTAAACCAGTCATTTCACAATGTTCCCTATTTTCAATTGTCTTGGAAAATGTTCCCTATTTTCATTTGTCTTGGAAATTAGTATTTAATAAATCCTTCATCCAATTGTATTGATCAACCAAATGGTCATATCACAACCTAAACTGGCTGGTTCATAGATCTAGGTTGACCAGTTCACGTGCTGAATCAGTCCTTTTAGAGTTTTGATTTCCAATGCTTGTTCAAATTTACCTATTGATCAATGCTTGAAATGGTTGGTTCACAGTCTGGTCATTCAACTTTCAAGCATTATTGTTCTAATTGAATACCTAACTCTTCTATAATAAAGTTAAACAACATTCATGAATAAACTCCTATTTAGGTGTATCCTATGTGTGTGGCCCAATAGGTTCCAAGTTATGTTGACGGTGAATGTCCATGACTAATTTATGACATCACAAGTAATGAGTGGTATAAAGGAAGACACCATTGCTACCCAAGTAATTGAAAAGTTGGAGAACAAATTCAACCTACAAATTGGTATTGGTGTTATAGTGATTGTATAGTTCCTTTGTCATTGATATCCAATTTGAACTCGAGGCATGGAATCTTCATCCTTTTCAATGTTCAATCTATGTTCCTTGAATTGGACTGGACTGTCTGAGATATATGTAAGCTCAATAATACATATTAACTCACATGAGTGTGGCCATGCATTTCTCAGTCTTGCTTATCAAGTGGACAAGATATCATACTCCTTCAGTCGGGACAAATCCCATCTACATCACTCACAGTCATCCCCATGTGTCACAATGTACTCGATCACCACATGTATGGTAACCCTTGCTCAAGGTCATGGTGGATGATGTCAAAGTACATTGAACAACATGTCATGAGTGTAGTTATTTTAGGTCTAGGAACCACAATCACCACCATCACCATGAGAGATTATTTTGACTACAATTATGGTTTCCATGGATCACTCTGAAGGTGGGTCTGTCTGATACAATGTTCTATAACTAGTATCTATGTGTTTGGTTTCATATACATACCATGACTTAATGAGATTCTTTCATCCACCAACATACAATCTAGTTTTTTTTGTTATTGTTTTCTAGTAGCCTCCACAATAACATCCGACTAGGGACATAACAAGAATGTATATACTCTTAACATATGTAGGATCTCATTGTTTAGGTCCTCAACTTGAAGACATACATCATTGAGTAACATCAATCTTTAGACATTTATTATGTTACATTATTATCTCATAAATGAATAAAATAGAATAATTTGGAAGATTGTATTTATTATTAATGAAGCCATTTACAAGATATGCCATTAAAATCATCATATGATTGCCTCTCTAGGCATACATACCAACAAGATTTACCCGGCCTTAACATATGTTAGTTCATGTCTATCTAATGAAATGATAGAGAGAATAGTAAGTAGTAGTTATGAAATCCATTATATAATCATAGCATAATCAAACAACCAAATCCAATACTTGTGTTAAGTACTAGTTATTGTTGACTTATGCTGGTCAAACTATTGTTCAATATGTCATTCGTTAGTTTGATCCTAAGGGATTACTATGATAAGATCCATCATCTTTTAGTGTGATTGTTGTTCATTGGTAAAGGTAAAATCTAGCAATTTCATCCTTAAGGAATTTACATGTATGATAATCTCCTACCATACAACTACATACTTCTGTAGACTCCTCAATCAACACCATCTACACTATCCTCATTAACACATCCTATTCCAACTAGATATGCTCATTGGACTCAAAAATTAAAAAAAACGCTTCCATTATCATTTTACCTTTCACTTAAATTGAGATCAACACAACCCATATATAAATATATGCTATCAAGTCACATGAACCTGATTCCTTCTCTAGCTCCTTATATAATGCTAGTTGGCCACTCATATCCTATTTCTTTTGGGAGATCCTTAACAATCTCCTCTCCCACCCCTAATCATCAAATTCCATCAAAAGATTAAATGCTACTCACCTTACTCTTATCCTCAAAACAAAAATCTAACACTTCTACACAACTACAAACCTATCAATGAACTTAACTATAGTAGTGAAATAATTGTGAAAACCATAACCCACATCACAACTAGCAGATATTATTATCTCCAAACCAATCAATGCTCATCAAGGTAGGAAAATTTAGGATGCCTACCATATATCCAAAACAAGTCATGAACTACCACAACCACTTAAAACTACCCCTATCCTCCCTCAATACAAATTTCTAGAAAGCTTTTGATTACATGAAATAGCCTTTCTATGGAACCTGGTGTTAGAGGTTTTCCACAACCCTTGAATTCAATGGATGAAAGGTTGTTTCACTACAAGATCTTTCTTTATCCTTCTTAATGGTTTCCCACACGGTTTCTGTAACATACCAAATTTTGGTACTAAATTTAAATTTGAGTTAGGATACATATTCCTCTCAATTTGAAAATTCTCTTTTGCCAAATCTGCATTCATATTTACACTTCATTGAATTATCTTGACTTTTAAGCACCAAAATGCAATTTATCCTCATTTTGATCGAATTACCCCATTAGGTACCCATAATTGAGAAACAGAACTCAATAATAGATTCTTGGCTTTGAAATCACATAAAAGTACATTTTGAGTTTTAGAAATCCATAATTTCCTTTAATTCTGAGAGTAATTATTTATCCATCTTAAGCTCATGAATTAAAGAAGTTAGTAATTTAGTAATTAGAGTACATGAAAATAAAATTATACTGAAAAGTTCATAGAAAATTCATTTGTATATTAGGAGATATAAATTTTCTAATTAATGAGACTTATTTCATAAAATTGAACAAAAAAACCAATTTCATTATCCGGTAAAAAAAGGGTTGACCCATACCTAACCTTTAGCCAACCGTATAAACTGCATGGTTACAAATGAGAAATGGCTTTTACTTTCTTCCACTTATGTTCCTTCACCCTCTCTTTATTCCTCTACCACCATAGATCTCTCCTCTCCCCAAAAACCACAGTATTCCCTCTTCTAAAACCTAGTGCAACCATCACCCCCACCACTCTCCTACTTATGAGGAAACAATAACATCAATGACTATTACCCTGGAGTCCTATGATGACAACCAAGAAAGCCTCTAATCTCCACCATTTTCAACTATTGAAATTGCTTTGAAGTTGTCAATGGACCCTCTATTTAAATAACAACTTTAATTGGACTTTCACTGCCATGATGCACACATTACCAATTTTATAAGCGATCGAACACCATTATCCTCCTCATAAACCCAAGACCAGATCCCCCTTACAACCCTTAATCCTACAGGAACTCTGGTTTTTCTAGTATGACAAGAAAGGATCCTCCACCACCATGCCACCATCCAACCTGTAACAATAGACCTGCAACAAACGCCTACAAGCTTCATCACTAAAGACCTTTCACTATAATTCATGTTGCTACCACCTTCATCACCATCTCCAACCCCCATCACCAAATACTCAAAATCCCCAAGCCCCTTCACATACAACCAACTACATTAAAAGATCCACTGTCATTTTTCTAGTAAGCTTCGTCTAAACTATACAGACCTGACACTACCTCACTAATAATAGATCTATACAACATTGCCAGTTCTTCACCAAACTCCTACTATCTCTCAAAACATCACCCTACCTTAATCAACCTCTTATCCATCACCTCCTCACTATTCTCTTTGTTCACACAGTTGTGGCCTATGCAACCAGAACCCACTACCTTCACATAAGATTCTCAACCACTTGCAACACCACCATTGCACAACAACACCAATCGACAGTCAGAGAAATCATGAGGCTCCTCACCCACACAACCTAAACCCCTTATTGAACCCCCACCTCTCTACCTCATTCGCAAACAAGAGCATAGGTAGACCAACCTCCTCTATAATGGTTGTTTCTCCTATGGTTGATAATTTGGTGGACGCTGCCGAAGCTCACAACTAATGGGTTCCCAAAACCCTAGATCAAGAAAGATGACCAACTCCTATGTGTCGAAGGTACATACATGAATCAATCCTTTTTTATTCATGTAGTATATCAATTAGAATAAGGAACCAAATAGATTAATGCCCAATAATAAAAAATCATAGTGTAACACTTATATACAATGGCCTTATTTGACAAACATGTATATATACGTATGATCTAGATAATTATATAGTGAAATTGATACATCATTAAGAATTAAAGAAGATCAATGGAAAATGTCCAATCAATGCAACCCAAAATTTTGGTCATAGTTTGATTACCCTTATTAGTGATTCATACAATCTAGTTTGTGTTGGTATGTATGCCTAGAGAGACAATCATATAATGATTGGAATGTGGCATAAGACACATGATTTATAATAATAAAGATAATTTCATCGATTATGTTTGTCTCAATCATGAGATGATGATATAGACATAAGTAGATGTCTAGAGAATGATGTTACTCGATTACATATGTCTTTATGTTGAGGACATGAACAATGACATCATATGTATGATAAGAGTACATACATTCTTATTATATACCTAGTTGGATATTATTGTGGAAGCAAATGAGACAGCAGTAATATATAAGACTAGACTATGTGATGACTAAAGACAAAGTCTGATTAGTCATAATATATGATATCAATTCACTCACACAGGTACATGTTAGAGAATAGTGTATCGAACAAGCCCACCATGAGAGTGATACATGGAGACCATGGAACGGTAGTTAAAATCATCTCTCATGGTTATAGCGGTGATTGTGGTTCCTAGACCTAAAGTCACTACACTTATCACATGTCGTTGGGTATACTTTGACATCATCAAACAAAAACTTAGAATACAGGGTGCCATAAAGGTGATGATAGGGTAGCTTTGACACAGGGGGACTTGAGTGTGAGTGATGTAGATGGGATTTGCCCCTCCTATAGGAGTTTGATATCCAAAGATTCTTAATAATCGAGACTGAGAAATGTACGTATGTACTGATGTGGTTCAATATGTGATATGTGAACTCATATGCATCTTATATAATCTTCTCTAGTTCAAGATACAAGGATTTAACGTTGAGAGGATGATGATTCCATGACTCAAGTTCAATCCAGATATCAGAGACAAAGGAACTATACGATAACGATAACACTAATTATAGATTGTAGGTTGAAGATGTTCTCCAACTTTCCCAATTACTTGGGTAACAATGATGTGTTACCAGGCACCACTCATTGCTTGTTATGTCATAAGTTTGTTATGGACATTCACTATCAATGTAATTCTGGACCTATAGGGTCACATGCATAGGATACACTTGGATTAAAGGAGTATATTCGTGAATGATGTCTACATTGAATTCTAAAAGTGTTTAGGTATTCAATTCAACAATAGATCAACTGACTGGACTTAGAATTATCAATTTCAAATGTTGGACTGACTATTTGGAGTGTTAGGTTAATTAGAAATTGAATTGGCTGAGATCTTCCAGAATTGGGACACAAGACAACCGTATCGCATGATGGTTGTGAGAAGACCATCTCATGTGAGCAAGATGACTGATTCGTGGTCATGAGATAATTGGCTCACGTGAGCATGACGACCTATTTGTGGTCCTGAGATGAATAGCTTGCATGAGAGTGTTGACGTCATGTTGTGCATTAATTGGATTCAAATTGTCAATTTGATTTAGAATATGATATTGTGTGAAATGACTGTCTCACTAATTGAGATGACCATCTCATGCACAGACAACCGTCTCATAGTTTGCATGTTCTATAACATTCATGATTTCAGACCCTTCTACTCCCACACCGATCAGGAACCCTGACTCTGACCTCTACTATAAATAGAGGGTTATTGGGGGCTTCCCAAGATGCACAATTGAGAATCAGTTGCTCTAAAAATTTTTGTCCTCACTGGTTGTGGTAACCAATAGAGAACCCAAACAAGTCCTACCCGTCAAAGGGAGGGATAGAGAGGGAGAGGTGTTACAACCCCAATTTTGGGCTCAATTGGTGAGAAATGCAATTCCTCATATTAAGGATAATTGAACAAAGAATGGTATAATTTGTTTTAAATACAATGATTTTGTTTACAATAGCCTTGATGATGGTGTTATGCGCTTTATTGGCTATTGGGCCCAAATAACAAAGAAAATTCAATCAGTAATGAATAATTGAATATTTGAGAAAAGAATAATGTGGAAACCTCTAGAAGGCAAATCCAAAGAGGATTTCCTGCCTCTTGGGTTCCTTGGGTACCAAGGAACCCAAAGTTGCAAAGAAAACGCAATAAGAGAAGAAAAGTTTAATTAAGTATTTCTTTAATAAGAAAGAAATTGAAAATAATGTTAAAATGTTGGAAATAAGTGGGAAAAGGTGTAATTAGGAGATCCTTTGTGGAATTTCGTGTTCCAAGGATTCCTAATGATAAAAGGAATACCAATGAGGAAAATAAAAGAGAAATAAAAAAAGAAATCCTCAAAAAGAGATAATTAAATGAGAAATAAACAAGATAATGTGGAAAAAATGCATAATGATGCATCTAGAAGGATAATAAATATCCAATAAAGAGAATTTCGAAATAATAAAGTTTCTTGGGTGCCAAGGAGCCCCAATAAAGGAAAAGGAAGAGAAAATACCATAATTATAAAATAAAGAGATAATGGGAATACATAATCCATTAATTATGTAAATTTGATAAAAGGAAGTATTTTCCTAAGGATATATATATATATATATATATATATATATATATATATATATATATATATATATATATATATATATATATATTCGTGGCCAATAGATTAAAAGGCAAATAAAGAGAGTGAAGGAGAGGAATTTCGAATTTCCAAATATCCAAGTAATATGAAATATCTAAGAGAGAAGAATTGCTTCTCTTTGAAGGAAAACGATTCCCATTAGAAGAGGGACTTTGTTTTCTTAAGGAAAGCCATCCTAGGGCTTCGTTTCTCTTCCCTATAAAAGGGGTAAGGTCTTAGTTTGAGTTTTGGAAAGAATCCCACGCAGCAATCCCCTTTCTCCTTCTTCCTTCACGTAAAACCCTAACCAAGATGGGAAACACGACCCTGGTTTAATGGCGAACTGTTAAGCAGTCTTGTTGGTTGCGAGATACTCTCACGAAGGCCTAGCGATGTTCTGCCTTCATCCCCATACCCCCATCTCCACGTAGCACCTGCTGGAGGTCCAAACCTTAGCCGCGAGTTGCAGACCTGTTGCCCACGAAAGAGCCGCCTATGCCACAATCTGGGCGGCACCCCAAGTGCACCCAAGGGTGGCGGAGGCAAGGGAGGCACTTCCGGTGAAGATCCGGTCCTGAATGGAAGGCTAGAGCCACATGGAAGCTGCTCCATCACAGCTAGGGCAGCGCTGCTGCCGCGGATCCAAGGAAGAAGAAGGCCCGGGCGGCATTTGACTATGCTACCCCTCAGCGCGCCAAAGACGGATCTCTGAAGTGGAGGGTAAAATCGACATTCGGTTATAAACTGAAGGCGGGCCGCGTTGCATGAGTTGAATGACGTGGCGCCATCCGATTGGTCAAGTAAGTGATTTAATGCAAAAATCATAGCTAATAAATTGTAGCTCGGATTAAAACAAGTTTTATATGAAAATTGATCCTCAGAATGAGAGGAATTCAAATAAATTAGGTTTGAAGTCTGATTCTAATTGCAATCCGAAAATTAATGGAAGTAATCATCTTTAATACTTTAATGATTAAAAAAAACTCTATTTTGATATGATTATTGTAGTTAGTAGAGTTTAATGGATCACTACAGTTGATAATAACCTATTAATGGTAAAAAGGTACTTTAAGATTGAAAATGATGATCTTTGCATGTAATTAGGTTAATTTGGAGTTTATGTGCATAAATATGCGTGGAATGTGAAAAGTACATAAATTTATCATCTTTAATGAGTAAATTAAGGAAAAACCCTTAGATGGACTTAATGACGTTATTCAAGTTGATATTAACATGTTGATAAATAAAAGAGGAAATAGGATCTAAAAAGATGATCTTTTTATATAATTGGCTTAATTTAGGGTTTAGTGCATGAGTATGCATTAATGAGTTTGAAAACCCTAATTTAGGAGAATATGTCTTTTAATTGTTTAAATGTTGAAATCCATGAATAATTAGGGATGTGATGATCATAAGTCAATAAAAGACTATTAAAATGGATAGTTGAGTAATTAAGGTTCATAAATATGGAAAAGGATATTTTAGGGTTTGTTGACCTAAAATAGATAAAGTTTGAGAAATTGATCTAAGAAACCCTAATGCATCCTAATGAGATTTAGAAACCTTAGAAAGGTGTCCCAAGTCAATAAGGAGTTGTTTGGGATATGCTTGTGACAATTAGACATTATACATGTTTTTCATGATCAATGTTTGTGTGATTGATTGATTGGCTTGCTTGATTGGACATCTAGTTGGATTTGGATAAATTGTTGCTTGAGATATCCAAGACAGGTATGTGGTTACGATTATGAATAACCGCTTTAGGTTTTTCGATAGATTCCCAGATGTTTAATCGCATTGAATGCAACTAAATTTTTTGGATGTTCATATTGCAATTATAAAGTGACTATGACTATCACATAATGTATATGCCTTCTAGCTCAGATCTTGGTCCCCTCTGTGTCGTAATGGCTGACCTAGTACATGGCTACCTAGAGGGTAGGTCCATCAGGTCATGAATGACTTTAGCTGCCTAGAGGGTAGGTCCATCAAGTCACCTTTATAGAGGTACCATATAAGTCCTTACAGGGACAACACAGAGTTGTGGATAGGTATGAATTGAGTAGTTTGGCTTAAAACATAATTTTGATTGTTAAATGATTAATTGGGTGATTATATTGTTAACCTAGTTGAACATTATTTGTTTCCCCCACATACCAGCTTCGGCTGACCGACATTTTGTTTGTCGGCGTTTTAGGTACAATGAAAAGAACAAACAGTAAAGTAGCACATGAGGTACTAAATGAGAATTAAAGTGCAAAGGAGGATTTGATAGATTAGTATCCGTGTGGATAGAAGTTTAGAGATCCAAGTTTTCAAAAAGGTATGCAAAAATTTATTTTCTTACAACTTTCAGTATAGTATGTTAAAATTTGATAATCATTCTTGGTTAATTGCCGAACCTTTGATTCAGAAGTCATGGGTGCGGCTTCGACCTCTCGGTCTCCCTTAATTGGGGGTTATCGGGAGATGGGGCCGTAACATTTGGTATCAGAGCTTGGGTTCCTCAATTTACCATTAATAATTATTAAATTTTACAAACTCCATAGAACCCAAGAGAGTTATTAGAGGAGTATCCGAAAGACGGAGGTGTCTAGAAAAGGATCACGACCGGGGGCTGGCAATATTTTCCTCCGTACCGCTAGTCGGAATATGAGGACTCTCGGATCCGTGTGACTGCCTGGCCAAATTCTTAGGGTACGAATCAAAATAAGATACCTTTAGGACTTCTCATCTTATTCATCCCTTCTCATCACAAAAATTCTGATAAGGACCTAAAGGATGAGGGTTTTCTCTCTCCTCCTCACCCTCTTGAGGTATGGGTAAGGTTGATAAGGTTTAAGGAATACTCCACCAAATTAATGAAAAGCATGTAAATAAGATGTCATGGACATAAGCTTAATAGATTAAGCATAAACTAAAGAATAGATACATGCTTAGGTCGTATCACATAAGTTGTCATGTCCTCAGAAGAGACCTGAGGCTAGACCTTCTTGTTAGGAGGATATGTTAGTCTTGGAGATAAAGATCTCCATTGCAAGTAGAGACCTAGAACATCCTCTGAGGATGATGCTAACCCTAACCCTAAGTAAAGGATAGAGAGAGATGTGTTGGACCAGGTGTTTGAAAGGACATGCCTTTGGGATGCCATATGATCCATGCGTGACCTAGCACCTTTGGCAACCCAACCCTGGGAAGGGTCGTGCATGATAGGGTAAAGGATAGTTCCTTAGATGATGATGATAGTAAAGGACCTTAGAAACCCTATGGGCTTGTGCAAGTAGGGTATAGCTGGCACCTAGGGCACGTCATAGTGCTGATAGTAGGATGAAACCCTGGATAAGGAATTATGATGGAGCAAGAAGGGTTACCTAAGCTTCACCCATGTAGAGGATGTTTTTGAGGTTGATCCTTCATGAAGAAAGGACCTCTAATGGTGGGGATGGATGTGGGGTTAGCTCGAGAGAGAGAGCAGGAAACCCAGCAAGAAGGTTGGAATCCTAGACTCCAAAATATTAGGAGAAGTTGGGAGTTGAGGATGATGCGACCTAAGAGGATGATAGTGGTCACGACATGCTTGATCCCTAGAGGTTGATGATGTCTTGGTTGCCATGGGAGGGACCAAAACCTAGAGGAAAGATGAAGCTTCTGGTACCTACGTGCCTATGGTAGAGATGTTTACCTTATGAGGTAGGAAGAAGAGTTCCTTAGACCTAGAAAAGATTAGTAGTAGGTTATGAGGCCTTGTATCTTGTTGGTTGTCCTTAAGGAGGACCCAACCCTATGTGTTGCTCGAGTTGAAGGATGACAAGAAGTGCATGTCATGCCTTTTCATGCTTGGTTCACAGTTAAGAGATGGAGCATGCAGTTGGACACCTACAAGTGAACCTAGGGTTCCTAGGCCTAAGAGGGGAAGTGGTGTACCTAATGCTCATAAGGGGAAGTTGAGTTCCTATAGAAGCAAGCATGGTACTCCTCATGTATAGAGGAAAAAGGGTAAGCCCCTTAAGTTTAAGGTGTGTTTGATGGACCCCTCACAGCTAGGATGATGATAAAGGAAGGTATGATCTTGATCCACTCTGAAGGAAAGGGGACAAGTATGACCTAGCATGGTACAATAGGTGATCCGCTTGTGCCTTAATAGCTTGCTAGGGTTAAGTAAGCTCATGTGGATGTAAACCCTAGACTTAAGAGCTTTTGTGACCTTGTGGTCAAGAGATAGTTTTCCTTCCATCCTGGGAGAGGGACCCCTTTAGTAGGGTGTATATCAGTTTTATTGGTAACTTGAAGAGGTCTCACAGGATCTTGAGAAGTTAAGTGAAAAGTACATGGTATGAGAATAAACCTGTAGACCCATAGATATCCATCTCTAATTGCATATGAATGTGTTACCATGGAGGTAACCAGTATGGGGCTTGACCAAGGTAGGCAGGTTGCCATGATCCCTATGAAAGGACGAAAATCAGCCCATGAATGCAGGAAGAGAGAGATGATGAAGACTTGGGTAAGGTTATAAGTGAACATGTACTATGATAGATAATCCTAAGTCTATCCTTGGGTCAAGTAGGGATAAGACAGATGAAAGTAGGAGTTGCCTAATTCCCCAGTTGCACATGACCATGGGGTCAGGAGGTAACATCTATCATTGTCTGAGGGCCATGGGTTAGGAGATTGATCACCTTCATGAACTCATGGGACCCAAAGGTAGATGAGTAGGGCACTCTCTTGATGCATGAGGGAAGAGGGATGACCCCAAAAGAGCCGGTACCCTATAGACTTAGAGGAGATGACCAAGGATATCAAACTCAGTAGGTTCGAGACTAGTTTTTCATGGAGGTAGCTTTGATATCGAAATGGTTGTGATGTAGAGACATATTTGGCACGTTACAACTTAGATGTAAAGGTGTATTGGTAAGGTGGGATGTACCATCTCTACTCTTGGAACAGGAAGAACTTTGTATTTGGACTGCAGCCAAATGCTTATTTCCTCTTGTTATGCGAGTGAGAGATATGACATTACTCATGCCATACACCAAGGATAAGAGATGATTTAGGTTGGAATGTTGCCACGAGAATTGGGGATAGAGAAGATAATTACCCTGGTAAAGTGAATGATACATGGATGGTTTGTAAACACTAAGAGGAATGAGGTAGTCCCCCTAAGAGGATGTTTTTATCATGAACTAGGTAGAACTTACAAGTTATATCAAGTTGAGTTTGATCACCATGATGATAAAATCAGAGAGTGTTCTTAATGAAGATAGGCATAGAGTTTGAGGTGAGATGATAAGTGAAATACATGGAAGTGTATGTCTTCAACGTTACCTAATAACTAAGAATGTGAAGTGGTAATGGATTCTCTGGTTGAGATACATCTGACTTGTTGGACTAGAAGCTAGAAGAGGTTGTTTGGCTAACCCTAAGTTTGGAAAGGAGAGGTGTTTGGACAATACTCGGGTGTAACAAGATACGTTGAAAAATTAAGGGTTATTTGGTTAGCCAGTCTAGTCCTTGATACAATGAAAGGATGGTGGTAGAACCTCAAGTGCATTTCTTTGGAAAAGAAAGTGATGAAACCCTGATAAAATGGTTTAGGGTTTTTGAGGTATTGATCCTTGAGAATAATGACATACAGAGAAACATGATTAAAGATCACCATACACTGTGGTAAAATGGTGATATCACTTTGGATGCTTAACATGAAGTTGCATGAGGTTTGTGGCCATGCAAGCCAGAAGGTAAAGGACGAACCCCAATAACCCAGTGTATCGATATAGAGGACAAAAGAGTCCCTGAGAATGGGAGCTCAACACTATGGATGTTGTGATAGGTCTCCCTTGTGCCAAGGAAGGTCGAAATGCAATATGGGTTATGGTAGGTCGCCTTATCTAGAGGACATGAGAAAGAAATAGTTTTATTAAGGGACAAATCTGGTTGAACTATCCATGAGAGGGGTGGTCCAACTACACCATGATGTGAGTTCATAGGATCTTGAGTTTGACCTAGAGGTTCACTTCCATAAAGTGGAAGTAGGTACATGAAGAACTCAATGTTAGTATAGTTTATCACCACTAACCATGGTTAGTATGATCCAGACTAAAAGGTCTGATGAGGGCATGTGTGCTCGTTCAGGGTGATATCTAGAGACAGTTCTTGTCCTATGAGAGATGTGACAATGACCACCATATCCAGTATTGGGTTTTATAAGAAGCTCTGTAAGGGAGGTTGTGTCGGTCACCACTTTAGTAAGGTGATGTTGGTGAGAAGGGCCACATAGTGGTTAGAAAAGGGACCACAGTGCGTGTAGATGAAGTCACTTTGATCATGCAAGGGCTGAAAGGAGCCTAGAGATGATGAGAGTCGTGAGAATATGCAAAGTAGACTGACTTACAAGTTACTGTGGAAGAATATGTGAGAATCCGACCCCTCTGAGCTGCAGTTGAGAAAGCTGAGTCCCCGATACATGGGTCCATTAGAGATGGATGGGTGGAGAAGGTTAGGTTTGACCCTACCCTTCAGGATAGAGTAATGGGAAATGTTTTCCATGTGTCTAATTTAGAGCACTGTGTGAGGTACCCCGACCATGTGCTGAGCAATGAACCTCTTGAGCCCCAAGGGAGGCTGAAATGGCCTGAGTCACCTGTGTAGTTTATAGACGCCAGGATGAAAGAACTCAGAGAAAAGAATATGTGATGATAAAAGTTCTTTTTAACGCCATGAGTACGGCAAAGCCACATAGGGGCCAATGATGGACATGGAAAGTCTTATCCTGAATTGATTGTTTGTTTGCTTATTTGAATTTTGAGGACAAAATTCCTATAAGAGGGGAACGATGTTACAACCCCAATTTTGGGCTCAATTGGTGAGAAATGCAATTCCTCATATTAAGGATAATTGAACAAAGAATGGTATAATTTGTTTTGAATACAAGGATTTTGTTTACAATAGCCTTCATGATGGTGTTATGGGCTTTATTGGCTATTGGGCCCAAATAACAAAGAAAATTCAATTAGTAATGAATAATTGAATATTTGAGAAAAGAATAATGTGGAAACCTCTAGAAGGAAAATCCAAAGAGGATTTCGTGCCTCTTGGGTTCTTTGGGTACCAAGGAACCCAAAGTTGCAAAGAAAAGGAAATAAGAGAAGAAAAGTTTAATTAAGTATTTCTTTAATAAGAAAGAGATTGAAAATAATGTTAAAATGTTAGAAATAAGTGGGAAAAGGTGTAATTAGGAGATCCTTTGTGGAATTTCGTGTTCCAAGGATTCCTAATGATAAAAGGAATACCAATGAGGAAAATAAAAGATAAATAAAATAAAGAAATCCTCAAAAAGAGATAATTAAATGAGAAATAAACAAGATAATGTGGAAAAAATGCATAATGATGCATCTAGAAGGATAATAAATATCCAATAAAGAGAATTTCGAAATAATAAAGTTTCTTGGGTGCTAAGGAGCCCCAATAAAGGAAAAGGAAGAGAAAATACCATAATTATAAAATAAAGAGATAATGGGAATACATAATCCATTAATTATGTAAATTTGATAAAAGGAAGTATTTTCCTAAGGATATATATATATATATATATATATATATATATATTCGTGGCCAATAGATTAAAAGGCAAATAAAGAGAGTGAAGGAGAGGAATTTCGAATTTCCTAATATCCAAGTAATATGAAATATCTAAGAGAGAAGAATTGCTTCTCTTTGAAGGAAAATGATTCCCATTAGAAGAGGGACTTCGTTTCCTTAAGGAAAGCCATCCTAGGGCTTCGTTTCTCTTCCCTATAAAAGGGGTAAGGTCTTGGTTCGAGTTCTAGAAACAATCCCACACAGCAATCCCCTTTCTCCTTCTTCCTTCACGTAAAACCCTAACCAAGATGGGAAACGCGACCCTGGTTTAATGGGGAACTGTTAAACAGTCTTGTTGGTTGCGAGATACTCTCACGAAGGCCTAGCGATGTTCTACCTTGATCCCTGTACCCCCATCTCCACGTAGCACCTATTGGAGGTCCAAACCTTGGTCACGAGTTGCAGACCTGTTGCCCACGAAAGAGCCACTTATGCCGCGACATGGGCGGCGCCCCAGCTGCGCCCAAGGGCGGCGGAGGCAAGGGAGGCACTTCCGGTGAAGATCCGGTCCCGAACGGAAGGCTAGAGCCACGTGGAAGCTGCTCCATCGCAGCTAGGGCA
The DNA here is from genome assembly GCA_963693085.1 of Alisma plantago-aquatica. NCBI lineage: Eukaryota > Viridiplantae > Streptophyta > Magnoliopsida > Alismatales > Alismataceae > Alisma > Alisma plantago-aquatica. Next base: position 1,135,963,251 of record OY856413.1, on the reverse strand, counting down.
GCACTGTTGCCGCGGATCCAAGGAAGAAGAAGGCCCGGGCGGCATTTGACTATGCTACCCCTCAGTGCGCCAAATACGGACCTCTTAAGTGGAGGGTAAAATCGACATTCGGTTATAAACTGAAGGCGGGCCGCGTTGCATGAGCTGGATGACGTGGCGCCATCCGATTGGTCAAGTAAGTGATTTAATGCAAAAATCATAGCTAATAAACCGTAGCTTGGATTAAAACAAGTTTTATATGAAAATTGATGCTCAGAACGAGAGGAATTCAAATAAATTAGGTTTGAAGTCTGATTCTAATTACAATCCGAAAATTAATGGAAGTAATCATCTTTAATACTTTAATGATAAAAAAAACTCTATTTTGAGATGATTATTGTAGTTAGTAGAGTTTAATGGATCACTACAGTTGATAATAACATGTTGATGGTAAAAAAGTACTTTAAGATCAAAAATGATGATCTTGGCACGTAATTAGGTTAATTTGGAGTTTATGTGCATAAATATGTGTGAAATGTGAAAAGTACATAAAGTTATCATCTTTAATGAGTAAATTAAGGAAAAACCCTTAGATGGACTTAGTGACGTTATTCAAGTTGATATTAACCTATTGATAAATAAAAGAGGAAATAGGATCTAAAAAGATGATATTTTTATATAATTGGCTTAATTTAGGGTTTAGTGCATGAGTATGCATTAATGAGTTTGAAAACCCTAATTTAGGAGAAAACGTCTTTTAATTGTTTAAATGTTCAAATCCATGAATAATTAGGGATGTGATGATCATAAGTCAATAAAAGACTATTAAAATGGATAGTTGAGCAATTAAGGCTCATAAATATGGAAAGGGATATTTTAGGGTTTGTTGACCTAAAATGGATAAAGTTTGAGAAATTGATCTAAGAAACCCTAATGCATCCTAATGAGACTTAGAAACCTTAGAAAGGTGTCCCAAGTCAATAAGGAGTTGTTTGGGATATGCTTGTGACAATTAGACATTATACATGTTTTTCAGGATCAATGTTTGCGTGATTGATTGATTGTCTTGCTTGATTGGACATCTAGTTGGATTTGGATAAATTATTGGTTGAGATATCCAAGACAGGTATGTGGTTATGATTATGAATAACCGCTTTAGGTTTTCCGATAGATTCCCCGATGTTTAATCGCATTGAATGCAACTAAACTATTTGGATGTTCATATTGCAATTATAAAGTGACTATGACTATCACATAATGTATATGCCTTCTAGCTCAGATCTTGGTCCGCTCTGTGTCGTAATTTCTGACCTAGTACATGGCTACCTAGAGGGTAGGTCCATCAGGTCATGAATGACTTTGGCTGCCTAGAGGGTAGGTCCATCAAGTCACCTTTATAGAGGTACCATATAAGTCCTTATAGGGACAACACAAAGTTGTGGATAGGTATGAATTGAGTAGTTTGGCTTAAAACATAATATTGATTGTTAAATGATTAATTGGGTGATTATATTGTTAACCTAGTTGAACATTATTTGTTTCCCCCACATACCATCTTCGGCTGACCGACGTTTTGTTTGTCGGCATTTTAGGTACAATGAAAAGAACAAACAGTAAAGTGGCACATGTGGTACTAAATGAGAATTAAAGTGCAAAGGAGGATTTGATAGATTAGTATCCATGTGGATAGAAGTTTAGAGATCCAAGTTTTCAAAAAGGTATGCAAAAATTTATTTTCTTACAACTTTCAGTATAGTATGTTAAAATTTGATAATCATTCTTGGTTAATTGCCGAACCTTTGATCCGGAAGTCATGGGTGTGGCTTCGACCTCTCGGTCTCCCTTAATTGGGGGTTATCGGGAGGTGGGGCCGTAACAAGAGGACAACTGAGGATCAGTTGTGGGAGAGCTTGTTGGTGACTAGTACATCGATTGTAGGTGATAACTCCTTCCCATTGGATCTGATAGCACAATGTGGAGTTCCCATGGTCCATGTGGACTACTCTAATGGTGGAGGCCATCGTCTGCCACTTGGAGGATAATGCCAGCCAGCAGTTTGTGATGAGACTGTAGGATCCGTGATAGATGTTGTTCCAGTCTACTATCTGTGGTGATGACTAGGAGTTGCACAAACACTGTCCAAGAGCAACTAGAAGATAGTTACGTATCTACAGCTGCAAGGGGAATTTTGATGGACTTTCTCCATGACTAGGTATAACCTTGTAACCTTTCATTCCTAGATACATTATTGTTGACGCGATCTTATTGTCCAGGGGAATCATCCTTTAATTTTTATTTATGCTTCCTTATATGTTGCCTCGATTTCCCTATAGTGATATCAGAGCCACATCAATTTAAGGTGCAACTGGGATCTAAATTTATATGATCAGATTTAGCTTTCATTCTTTTATTACATGTGATGCAAATATTAAAATGACTAATATGCATATCCAATTAAATTTCACATATGACTCCACAAACTTATATATATATATATATATATATATATATATATATATATATACATATATATATATATATGCAATTCACATACATCGTCCTAAAATTAATTTTGATGGTGGATGTGAAGCATGGTTATGGACAATAACCCCAGATCTATGTGAGTATGGTTGTTCTTGTTTATTCTTATTGTTACTCGGTTTGTGTACCGAACCTATCTCTTCCTTCCAAATGTAAATTAACTATCGCCTTCCTATTTCCCTTTTAATGTAACTTGAGGTTTCCCTTTTACAATGTAATAAAGAAATAGTTTTAATTTATGTTTCAACGTGAGATGACGATCTGTGCAAAGGCAAAATGACCAACTGATGAGATGACCCAATCGACTGCAGGACTGAGGAGGTCGGACGATAGGAGAATGAACCTGTCGATCAATTGGAGGTGTCCAGATGCTGCTTGGACCTAAGAACCAGATTACTGCTTCAAGAGCCCAACCGAGTGACTAGGAGGTGATCTGACCAGTTCCAGAGTTGAACCGGTCAACCTAGATCAGTTAAAGCATTAATCTTCACCAACAACATGTTTCATATGATGTGGACCTTAGGTGGTAGTAATTCCTTGTGGCTCTAAGGAATTATTGTAGTATTGCTATAACCATCACTTGTGTGTTTATTATTGCATGTTCTCGTTTGTGGTTACATCATGTATATGATACATACTATAAGTATGTGGTGATTGGATACGTATGTGTATTATATATAAAATCCCTCAATCTAAATATTAAGTCATAGATGATTTCCAAAAGCAACACACATGAAAAGCTTGATCGACCAAGCGTGAGCTCCCCAAGGGTGGTGTGTTGTCTATTTCATGGAAGTGTGATGGTAGTAATGTCATGTCGGCTCTTGGGTCAGGCTTAACTGGTTATTCTTAGAGTGTCTAAGCATAGAGGCATGTAGATGATCACTGCAAGGAGTTGCACATATCATCTATCCAAGAATTGCATATGATGCATTTGGAAAATGTTGCCTACCTGAATAATTGGTCATGACTGGTAGCGTTGGTTGAGTATTGACTTAATTCTTTTGGATATTGGCCACAAGAATATTATACGTTGCAATCTTCCAAATTGATACATGAGGGTTATCAATTTGAACAAAATAGTGGGAGTGATAGTTAATTAAAAACCTAATTACTATCATCAAATTTATCAAATCAAAAATGTTTTGAAAATGTTGTAATATTTCTTTATAGAACCAAATGTCAAACACAAACACGGTCAAATTACGCTTAGTCCTTAAGAAGGGCAAAATGGGATAAAGTTCCACAATTGGTTAAGGACTTTGAGGAGTGTTCTCAATAATGAGAGAAAGCTTTATGTCCTTGATAGACCAGTGCCATAGGAACCCACTACAAATGCGCCAAGGATGAAATGGATGCTTATTGAAACCATGTCGATGATGCCATATACATTGAGTACCTCATGCTTTGTTGTAGGAAATATGAGTTGCATGAATAGAATGATAACATGGACATTCTCAAGATGCTAACACAACTTAAGAATAATGTAAAACAATAAAGGTATAATGTATTCAAAGCGTTGTTTGAGTGCAAGATGATTTTGGGAGATCTAGTAGAACATCATATGCTAAATATGATTGAGCATGTGGAATGATTGGGATTTCTTTAAGGTCAAGAGTTTACCATAAATATGATTATCAAGCTTTGTGTGAATCATATAGCCAGTTTATCAAGTATTACTACTTGAGTAACTTGTCTAAATTACCATCGGATTTGCATTGCATACTGATGCCAAGGCAAGGAAGAAGAAGGACAAATTAGTGATAGTGATCAGCGAATGTGAGTCCTAGGGAAAAGGAAAGGATAATAAGTGTTCTGAGGCATAGCTTGAGTCAAAGTCTTCTACACTCAAGTTATGGATAAGGGTAAGTGTAAAAAAAATCTCTCATTTTCACTTAATGGGTTAAGGAAATAAAGTGCCACCATTGTCACTTGTTTGGACATTGGAAAGAAATATCCTCTTTATAGAGGATCTCAGGAAGAAGATGGAGATAGAGATCTCTACTTTAGGATATGAGAAGAAGTAAGTGAGAACTGTGCGGAGCAAGGGTTGTTTCCTCTACAGTTGAAAGCTGTCATTCATGGGCACACAATAGAACAAGTGAATTGCTATTATTTACCTATCATTGATGAAAACATCATATGTCTTGTGTGACAAGAAAATTATGTTTCATTTTATAAGAAAATGAGTAATGCCCTATGTCTCACAAACTATACTTGATAGTTGTAGACACAAATGTGTATGATACATCTATTGAATGACTTGATGTGTCAAATAGTGAATGCATATAGCATTACCATCAAGAGTGCATAAATGAGAAATGCATTTCTAGCAACCATTTGATTGTTACCTAGACTCTTTTGGTTATTGAACCAATAGAGACATGCAAGTATTATTTTTTGTGCAATATGATAAAAGTATCTTCACTAGATGTAGTGGAATAACGAGTATTCTATTATAGCCAATACATACTAATGTAGATAAAAGCTTTTAGAATACATTCTAAAGGTAGGTGCAAGTACTTCATTATATATCTATTGATGTTATCGACATATAAGGAAGTTTGTATTTAATGAAATACAAATCTGAATCTCTTGAAGTGATCAAGGAGATTGTGAATGAAGTATGCAACTAACTTGATAATAGTAACAAGATATTGAGATATGATCGATGTGGAAATAATTTAAACCAAGAGTTTGAGGACCTTTTGGAGACACTATGACAGTGTATCACAATGAACTCCACCTGAAACATAATTATGTGTCAGAAAGAAGGTATCACACCTTGTTAAGTCATGGTGTGATTATGAATAAATTCTAGCTGATCTTCCAATTTTCTTTTTGGCACATGCTTTACACTAAACAATGTACCGTCTTAAAATGGTTCAAAAGACGCCATATTGGATATGTTGTGGGAATTACCCTTATGTGTCTTTTATAGTAATAAGGATTGAAGGCTTATATAATAAAATTGTTTCTTAGAAGGCTTTGTTCACAAATCACATAAATGTTATTTTGTTAAACATTACTCTTATCTCAATCCCACTACAAAGGTATTTGTTGATCAAGATGGTTGAATTCCTAATGAGGAACCTAGTTCTAAAGGAATCAGTGGGAGTAAAAGTAGAAGTTGAAATATTCAAGATAAACAAGAAAACATTGAACCTAAAGAGGTACAATAGGAACAAGGAGAATCACACGATGTTATGGAATCTCAAATTCCTTATGTAACACATAGAACTCATAGTTCTAGTGCAACACGCCTTGAGTTTGAAAGATGATGATATCTTATTACTCAAAAAAGCAATGCATTGATCATAGAGATAAGTCAATGACCTACATAGAAACTATTAAGGGACCAAAATATGAAAAATGGCTTGAGGCCATGAAATTAAAGATGGACTCCATGTAAACCGAAAAGGTGTGACCTTGGTAGATTCACTTGAACTGGTAAAACCCATAGGGTGCATTTGGGTCTTTGAAAAGAGACCAACATGGAGGGGTAAATTGGTTGCAAAGTGTTTCAACAAGTTCAAGGTGTTAAACATGATTAAGTCTTTCAACAATTACCATGGTTAAATCCATATGGATCATGCTTGTTGTTGCACCTTAGTATGACTATGAGATTTATATGGATGTTATAACTGCATTCCTTAATTAGAATAATTATAAGGATGTGTACATGAAATGACCTAAAGGTTTTATAAATAAAATAATGCAAATATAGTCTATAAGCTATAAAGGACAATCTTTGGATTGAAGCAAGCATCTCAGAGTTGGAATCTTCTATTTTGACAAGACATTCAAAGAGTTTGACTTAAGTAAAAATTAAAATGAAATCTATGACTACAAATGATTTAGTGGGATCATATTTATATTCCACATAATGATGGGGAATAATGTCCTTATCCTGCATATGTTAAAACTTGGCAAGGAAAGTACCTTCTATATGAAAGATTTAGGCAAAGCATCCTATGTGATAGGGATCAAGTTCTATAGATCTGGAAAGCTTCTTGATCTAAGAAAGAACACATACATTGACAATATGCTCAAAGGGTTCAACATGCAAGACTCAATCAGAGAAAATATGTCCATGTTCTATGGAGTTAGTCTCTCAGGAGCCTAGTGTTCCATTTCTTGTAAATGATAGGAACACATGGATAAATGACATATGCATTTTCAATTGGATCTATTAATTCAATGTTATGTACTTATCTGGTTATCTTGTATGTATTGGACATGACAAGAAGTTATACAGTTATCTTGTATGTATTAGACATGATGAGAGGATATCCAGTCATCTCATATGTACATGACATTATGAGAAGACATATATATACCTACCTAGCAATCTTGTGTGTATTGGACATGACGAGAGGGTATATGTCAGATGTTAGTGAGAGTCAATGGACTACCATAAGGAACATGCTTAGGTACTTGTGAATCACTAAAAGGATCACTTCCTTGGTTTTGGTAATAAGGAAGAGTTAGATGTAAAGGGTTACACCCACGCAATCTCTTGAACTGACAAAATGATCGCAATCCATGTTTGACCTTCAATGAGACATGTAAGCTAGAAAGGGTTCTGAGTTAATGCCAATTTTTTATATCTACAGAAGAAGATGGGTATCTTTGGGTTATGAGAACATCAGAGGATATTGTATGGATCCAGAAGTTCATATGGGTGAACTTGTGTGAGGTTCCAACCATTGATGATATAGTAGATATATTAATGACACCAATAGAGCTACTAGTTAGTCTAGGAATCTCAGATAGCATACTACGACACTTCCATCTCATATAAGTAACCATACAGTGAAGGGATGTGAAACTTGCAATATAATGACTTGAAGACAATGTTGATATGCCCTCTATAAAAGTGTTTGCACAACAGAAACATGATGGACATGCTCAAATCATTTGGAATATGATTTGTGGATGATTGTCTCTAAGTGCAAGTGGGAGTCTATTGGTATGTATTCCCATAGGGCCAATCATATGATATTTGGAATGTGGCATACAACACATGATTTGATAATAATAAAGGTAATTCTATCTATTATGTTTGTCTTAGTCATGAGATGATGACACATACATAAGTAGATGTCTAGAGAGTGATGTTACTCTATGAAATATGTATTTAGGTTGTGGACCTAAATAATGGGATCATATGTATGATAAGAGTAAATACATTCTTGTTATGTCCCTAGTTGGATATTACTGTGGAAGCAAAATAGACAGTGGTAATACATAGGACTAGAGTGTGTGTTGAATGATGACAGAGACTCCTTAGTCATGATATATGATATCAAGTCACTCACATAGGTACATGTTAGAGAATCATGTAGCGGATAGACCCACCATGAGAGTGATACATGGAGAGCATGGAATGGTAGTGAGAATCATCTCTCATAGTGATAGTGGTGATAGTGGTTCTTAGACCTAAACTCACTACACTCATCACATGTCATTGGGTATACTTTGACATCATCAAATGTAATCTTCAAATAGGTGTTTCTATAAAGGTGATGATTGGGTAGCTTTGACACATGGGAACTTGAGTGTGAGTGATGTAGATGGGATTTCTCCCACCTATAGGATTTTGATATCCAAGGCCTCTTGATAAGAGAGACTGAGAAATATACGGTCGTACTAATGTGGTTCAATATGTGATATATGAACTCATATGCATCTCGTACAGTCTACTCTAGTTCAAGGAACACGGATTGAATGTTGAGAGGATGACTATTCCAAGCCCTGAGTTCAATCTGGATATCAGAGACAAAGGAACTATATTATCACGGTAACACTAATCATGGATTTTAGGTTGAAGTTGTTCTCCAAATTTTTAAATTACTTGGGTAGAAATGATGTGTGACTAGGCACCACTCTTCGCTTGTGATGTCATAAGTTTTTTATGGACATTCACTGTCAATGTAATTATGGACCTATCAAGTCACACACATAGGTTACACTTGGATTAAAGGAGTATATTCATAAATGATGTTTAGATTGAATGCTAAAGGTGTTTAGGTATTTAACTAAATAATAGATCAATTGACTGGACTCATAATCATCAAGTTCATATGTTGGACTAACTGCTTGGAGTGTCAGGTTGATTAGAAATGGAATTGGATAAGTTCTGCTAGAACTGGGACACGAGACGGCCGTATCGCATGACCAAGATGATCGTCTCATGTAATGGTTGTGAGAGGACCATATCACGTGAGAGAGATGACTAGTTTTTGGTTGTGAGACGACCAGATCGCATGAGTGAGATGACAAGTTCGTGGTTGCTAGATGACCATCTCGCATGAGCAAGACGCCTAGTTTGTGGGCAAATTCAATTGCATCAAGGATTAGTGTTGACATCATGTTGTGCATTAATTTGATTCAAATTTCCAATTTGATTCAGAACAAGAAACTGCACAAAATAATCATCTCACTAATCAAGATGACTTTCTCATACACGAAATGATAGTTTCACTGTGCAAGACGTGTTGGCCAGCAATCCATGATGAGACCATAGGAGTTTTTGATGTTAGCTCTAGTAGCGCAACATGGAACTCCTGATGGTCTGTGTGGACTACTCTAGAGGTGGGAGGCCATCATCTACCACTTGGAGGATGATGTCAGCCAACAATCCATGATGAGACCACAAGAGTTGCTATAGATGTTATTCTAGTTTGTTGTCATGGTGAAGACTAGGAGTTGCATAGACAGTGTTTAAGAGAAACTAGAAGATATTTGTGTATCTATAGGTTCAAGGGTAATTTCATTGGACTTGCTCCAGTACTAGGTATAACCTTGCAACCTTTCCTTCCTAGATACATTATTGTTGATGCAATCTTACTGTTCAGGGGAATCATACTTTAATCTTTTGTTTCCGCTGCCTTATCTGTCACCCCGATTTCCCTACAGATTTCAATCTAATAAAGAAGGAAATGAATAAAAGGTAGCATAAATGTTAAAACTATAGGGTAGCAGTATAATGACGAAAATGAACCATGAACGTAGGGAAATAAGTCAGGTAACTTAGGAAGTGATATAAATATGACACATATGCAATGTTTGGCAATGCGATTGTATTCATCACTGGTGGCCCATCATAAATGACTCACTGCAATAATTTCTCACAATGAGAAATGAGTGACTGGTAGAGTTTGCCAAATGCTCCAAACAAAAAATACAATTTAAAATGGGAGTGGTAGGAAGCCGTGTGTTTGGCAATGTGATTGGCAACGATTGACGCCCTGCTCGTGGTTGTCCATTGCTGCCCATGCCATCACCACCACTTTGCCAAATGAAGCAATAATCATGCAAGTGTTAGATTATTTTTGGGCAACGTAGAGATCAGATTGTATTCATCCCGCTCTCTACTACGGGCCAAATATTTGCAAAATTAACATCTTGATTGCTGGTGAGCCACTGAGGCACATCAGTGTGAAAAGTAAAGGCAGTACTAGCATGAACAGAGAAGTGGGCAATATAATCAGCTACATTATTATGCAATCTAGGAATATGCAAAATGCAAGGCTGGCTGATAACACCAATTTTGGTGACATTTTAGCCTTGTTTTCTATTATCAAAACTGCCCTTTTCTGCTATTTTCCTCACTTTTATATGCACTTTCACAATAATTGGCCAAACAATGCTCTTAATCCAATACTTCCATCTTTTGCAGAACTTTCCTCCAGTTTTGGCCCAATAAGGCCATCCCGGCGCACAAGCAATAAGTCCAAAAGTCCAAACCTGCATCGGCCTTCCAATGGCCCGATACAACACAAGCACTGCCTGACAGAGTGGCACGACGCAACGACGCATGACACGGGGATACCGCGCAAGAAGAAGCTGACGGACGACACGCCCTTTACCCGACAGGGAGCCCAAGCTTGGCCGACAGCCATGGCCTGTCGCCCGACACGGACCACCCACCGGCAGGTGCCACCCGTCACGTGACTGATAGCTGAGATCCCCGTGCCGGGCGATATGTGTATCGATCGTCCACCAAATGCGCGAATATGGAGGACACGTGGCGCGTCGAGCACCATAACTTCCCCCAACAGCTACCTATAAATAACAGCTACAGGGAGCCGAAAAGACAGGTCGGACAGTTCAGATACTTCGGAGCTTTGAGTGATCTTTGGAGGAACTGCAAGAGAAGGAGTATCGCGCCCCAGTGCTCATGTCGGGAGACACTAGGTGAGCTCTCCCTCATCCCGAGAGGGAGGGGATGGTTCACTTAGGACTGTCCCGGGAGACACTGCGGGCCGATATCGGCCAACGATGATGAGCGACATAAGTTCCCGACAGTAGGACGCGTCGCTCCATGCCCAACACGATATCGAACCCGATACACTTCGCCCATCATGCGTGCCGCCCGACTTGAGTGCATCGGCCAGGTCCTTGAGCGATACAATCGGCCGTCGAAGCGTGCCGCCCGACACTGATGTATCGGGCTAGGCCCCGGGCCGATATCGGGCTGGAGAGCCACTGTATCCTATCGTCCTTCTACATCAAGAAGGCGACACTTATCTTTAATTATGTCATTTAATTCTTTATTTACGCATTGTAGTTAAGACCTTTAATGTTTATGGGAATGGAAATGCTTCTTTACTTGCTGCTATTTTCTTGGTGTGATATATCGGATAAACTGCTATGTTTGATATCTGAACTCTAGCTTGCATGTTTGGATCGTGTTTTGCTTAGCTACCGAATCGTGTTTTCCCGTCGCAACAACTTCGAGAGTCGTGTTGTGGCTCTAGTATTTGGTCCGATTCTAGAGTACGAGAGTGCCTAGAATGGAGTTGTTTCGATAACTCTCCACTCTAACTTAAGTCCAGCAACCTCGAGAGGGGTGTTGATGCTTGGTTAGAGGTACCCGCTCCGAGAGGAGGGGTGCAGGACGTTACCGCTGCCGCTTGTTTTACTGTAGTCTTATCCTTCGCATCTTTCTCTAGCTCTGGTTTATCTTTCTGTTTCTGTTGCATGAAAACCCCTAAAAACTGCTAAATGACTAAAATCTTAAACCTCCCTTGTAGCTCCAGTTGGAGATAGTTTTCTTTGTTTTATTTGTGACATCTTGTTGTTTCCCCTTTGGGAATTTATATCTCTTTATACCTGCCGGAGTGTAGCGTGTCGATTCTGGGTTCTCAACACTACCCCCCTTGTCCCTGTGTTCGACCTTGTATATCTACTTCGACCCCGTAAACAAAGTTGTGGGGGCCTAGAAGGATTCAGGTTTATAAATGTAAAAGCTCGACTACCTCAAATCCGCCTCCAATTTCAGGACGCGCGATTTAGGCCGGTCAACTTTTTGGCTAAGTTGCCGGGGAACAAGGCGAAAACGGTACTGTAGACGAATCTGAATCCACTAACTACACTCCTGTGCCTCAAGATTAGAAATGAGTTTGACAACACTCTTTTTCTTTTTTTTCTTTTTCCTTACTATTATTCTTTGCTTAAAAATTAATAATTCAATTTTCTAAACTTGAATTTTCGTGCTATTTCAGGCACTTTGAAGAACAGTGATCTGTTCCACTGAGCACCAACTCCAATTGTCATGCCACCTCGCATGGAGCCATCCATTTCTGGAGACAAACTCCAGGGAGGAGGCCAGAATCACCTCCACCAGATGGCGATGACCGCTATGGCGGCAACGATCAGCATGAAGATCAAGAATTGGAGCATTCCGAGGAAGGCCACCCCCATGTCAGGCGTCGCCACCGTCAGCGACACAGGCGACACCACAACCAAGAACAACGTCGCGAGGCTAGCGACAGTGACGACTTCGAGGTGGACGAGAAGGCATTGAGGGAGTTGGCATCAACAAAAGCCAACAACTCCAGATGTCCCGTCATCACCCTGCGATTCAACGCAGCCAATTTTGAGCTTAAGCCTTCTGTGATCTCTATGATCCAGAACAAAAGCTTCAGGGGAAGTTCGAAAAATGACAACCCCTACCACCACCTCGATGCCTTCATGAACATATGTGACATGATAAAAATGCGGGGGGTTCCCTAGGAGGTTATATACTGTAAGGGATTCATCTTCTCACTGGAAGACAAAGCACTGTTATAAGCGACGGAGGGTCACACTTTGGAGAAAGACAGTTTGAAGCACTTCTGCACAAGTACGGAGTGAAGCACAAGATTGCTACACCCTACCACCCACAGATGTCAGGGCAGGTAGAGGTTTCCAACAGGCAAATCAAGCAGATCTTGGAGAAAACTGTCAACCGAACGAGGACATACTGGTCCATGAAACTTGACGACACACTTTGGGCCTACCGTACTACTTACAAAACACCCATGGGAACCACCCCCTACCGTCTCATCTACGCGAAGTCCTGCCACCTGCCTTTAGAGTTGGAACACAAGGCCCTTTGGGCAATCAAGTTCCTAAATATGGACCTCGACAGGGCAGGAGAAAAGAGGTTTTTACAGCTTCAAGAGCTCGAAGAGCTTAGAATGAATGCCTACGAAAATGCAAAAATCTACAAACAGAGGACAAAATGGTGGCATGATACCCGCCTCAGGAGAAAAGACGTAAGTGAAGGGGATAAGGTCTTGTTATTCAAATCCTCTATTCGTCTTTTCCCTGGGAAGTTACAAATGAGGTGGTCCGGACCGTTCACCGTGTCAAAGATATACCCATCAGTAATGATGGATCTCTACAACAAATACGATCCGACCAATGTCTTTCAAGTAAATGGGCACAGGGTAAAAAGGTTCTATGAAGATGAAGCGTTTGTCTGGAGAGTAGACATCAGTCTGCAAGATATGGGCACAACCGAGGGCGGAGCAAGATGATCTTACACCGGTCGAGCTGGCGACGCAAACTTCAGCGCTCCTCGGGAGGCAGCCCGAGTTTTTCTTTCTTTCGTAGAGTAGGATGCATTTTTATTATTACCTATAAAAACAAAATTTATGAATTGTAATAAGGCTCGAGTCAGTGCATGCGCCGAGTGCACCAGCTCCTCGGTTTTATGGGTCACCGCTGTCATACTTCCTGAGGTCGAGGACTTAACCCTAAACCGATGATGGTCCTTCCATCTCCTACTTTGGTTTTCGGCCGCCCGTTTTAAGCCGTGTCGGGAAGCAGCTCAGCTGGCGCGTAGTCACGCTTGTATCAGGCCGCAGTTTCTAGGGCACCACAGGAGCCATGGCGGATTGTATTCCCGAGCAACCGTCATATCGTGTAGGAAATAAATGTCCTTGTTTTAACTGACGTGACCTTCGTCTCTGGAATTGCCTGACTCGTCGACCGACACGCGCCCCAGAAACGCATGTTTTACCCCCAACTGAGTTTGCTATATATAGCAATGTGGGCTCAACGTGTCGGGCTACCTCACTTCTCTTTTCAGCTACCTGTAACACATGTAGTGATCCACCTTTACTCGCGTGTCGGCCAGCTTGCTTCCACTCTTGAATTGGGCGATGGCTCCTATGAGCAAAGGTATCGCCTGACATGCTTATCTCGCCCAACATGCCTATCGCCCGACACGAGTTTCATATCGAGCGGTGCTTATCGAGTTTACAATCTTAGTCGATTTTTGTGTATCGCCCAACGCATTTGAGCACGACATAACGACTGATAAGTGTTTGCCCGATACGCCATACCGGGCGACATGTTTTCCTTGTATCGTGCTTTTGCCTCATGGGACCTTGTCGCCCGACACACCTGTATCAGACAGCAAGTTGTGTCGCGCGGTTAACCCTGTATCGTCCAACCCTGTATCGTCTTAAGCTTCCTTTTGATGGATGATACCCATATTTTGAAATAAGTCTTGTCGTGATTCCTCTCTTTGCCGACCTAACATTTAGATGATCGTTGGACTTGATAACAGGGACGGGTCGCACAGGGCAAACCTCCAGCCGAGCGGAAGCAACAAATGTCGGGCAGAAACGTAACAACCCCAGGGCAGCTAGCCGTCGACTACCGCAGGAAGAGAGCGGGAGAATTTTTCTTGATATGGTAGCTTCAGAGGAAGATCACTTTCTTATAATAGTTTGTCTTCTGCGATGGTTTAGGACCATCTATAGAGACAGCACGAGTGGCCTCCGGGTGGAATCTGGGCATTCCGGTTCCATCTTCTTAAGGAGGAAGCGCCCACAAGTGTTTTCAAGAGCTCTCGAACTTCCATCTTGAGAGTTGTGCACTTTTTCTGGCTGTTTCCAAATGAGAAAATAAGGAGGCTGCAACAAAGAAGCATATTGCAGCTTCTCCAAGGCACAAACGAACCCGCTAAATAACCTTCACTGGACTAACATGACCTCACCCTCTTCTTCATTACTCTGGGACAGAGCGTGGAATAAGTTTGGGGGGGTACCCATGTGCAAGTGAAGGAGGTATAAAAATTCTCTTGTGCCATTTTATTCTCCTCCTATATCATGTATTTGTACCCTTGATCATATAAAATTTTTGAAAAATTTTGCTTTTATTCCCATGCATATGTACAAAATCGCTATATTAGTAAAAACCTGATACAACTGCTTGCAAAGTTAGTTTTCTTTGTGCTTAATGTGATACAAGTTCTGTTATATCTTTCTGAAAATGTTGCTTCAAACAAACAGAAGATTACATTTTTCCACGCCAAAAATTTTGAAAAATATAATAGTCTCGCAAACAGCTAAGAGAAGAGTATGGAGAAGGAAAAAGCTACCCAAACAGCAAGAAATCTCTTTGTTTTACCTTACCCAATGAAAATCCCAAAAAGAGAGAGAAGCCTTATGAGTGTGAATAAAAGCATGAGAGTTGTGCCCAATAAGAGAAAAGAAATATATAAATATATATATATATATATATATATATATATATATACACTTGTTTTCCAAAAGTACCCATCTTTAGGCATGGTAGATTTGGGGCAGTGGTACGTAGGATGTGAAATCACTGCTCTAAAGCCAACTGGCTTGGACTGCAGGGACCACTTGCCCGCTAACGGACCCTTACCTAGATGGACTGATGGGAAACAAGATGAAAAACCCAAAAAGCCTTAGCCTACCCCTTTACACAACTTTCTGCCCCAAAAATAAAGGTTGTTTGGTGTGGAAGCTAACTTCGGAATCATACGCTAAAGTCTCGCTGAAGCTGTAGGGAAAAATTTCACTGAAATAATAAGGCAGGAAACGCAAGGTCTTTTTGTTCGTAATGAGACAACATTATCTCTAAAGGCATTACTATACTTGCTTTACCTCTTGGCCTGAAAGTTGTACTAAGCAAGAAGAAGCATCACAAAATAAAGTTTAAATATTGATTGAGGACAATCAAAATGCTATGTTTGGGGGAGTTGATAACACCAATTTTGGTGACATTTTAGCCTTGTTTTCTGTTATCAAAACTGCCCTTTTCTGCTATTTTCCTCTCTTTTATATGCACTTTCACAATAATTGGCCAAGCAATGCTCTTAATCCAATACTTCCATCTTTTGCAGAACTTTCCTCCCGTTTTGGCCCAATAAGGCCATCCCGGCGCACAAGCAATAAGTCCAAAAGTCCAAACTTGCATCGGCCTTCCAATGGCCCGATACAACACATGCACTGCCCGACAGGGTGGCGCGACGCAACGACGCATGACATGGGGATACCGCGCAAGAAGAAGCTGACGGACGACACGCCCTTTACCCGACAGGGAGCCCAAGCTCGCCCGACAGCCATGGCCTGTCGCCCGACAGGGACCACCCACTGGCAGACGCCACCCGTCACGTGACCGATAGCCGAGATCTCCGTGCTGGGCGATATGTGTATCGGCCGTCCACCAAATGCGCGAATATGGAGGACATGTGGCGTGTCGAGCACCATAACCTCCCCCAACTGCTGCCTATAAATAGCAGCTACAGGGAGCCGAAAAGACTGGTCGGACAGTTCGGATACTTCGGAGCTTTGAGTGATCTTCGGAGGAACTGCGAGAGCAGGAGTATCGCGCCCCAGTGCTCGTGTCGGGCGACACTAGGTGAGCTCTCCCTCATCCTGAGAGGGAGGGGATGGCTCACTTAGGACTATCCCGGGAGACACTGCGGGCCGATATCGGCCAACGACGATGAGCGACACAAGTGTCTGACAGTAGGACGCGTCGCTCCATGCCCGACACGATATCGAACCCGATACGCTTTTCCCGTCATGCGTGCCGCCCGAGAGGGTGTGTCGCCCGACTTGAGCATATCGGCCAAGTCCTTGAGTGATACAGTCGGTCGTCGAAGCATGCCGCCCGACACTACTATATCGGGCTAGGCCCCGGGCCGATATCGGGATGGAGAGCCACTGTAGCCTTTCGTCCTTCTACATTAAGAAGGTGACACTTATCTTTAATTCTGTCATTTAATTCTTTATTTACACATTGTAGTTAAGACCTTTAATGTTTATGGGAATGGAAATGCTTCTTTACTTGCTGCTATGTGCTTGGTGTGATATATCGGATAAACCGCTATGTTTGATATCTGAACTCTAGCTTGCATGTTTGGATCGCATTTTGCTTAGCTACCGAATCGTGTTTTCCCGTCGTAACAACTTCGAGAGTCATGTTGTGGCTCTAGTGTTTGGTCCGATTCTGGAGTACGAGAGTGCCTGGAACGGAGTTGTTTCGATAACTCTCCACTCTAACATAAGTCCAGCAACCTCGAGAGGGGTGTTGATGCTTGGTTAGAGGTACCCAATCCGAGAGGAGGGGTGCAGGACGTTACCGCTGCCGCTTGTTTTACTGTAGTCTTATCCTTCGCATCTTGCTCTAGATCTGGTTTTATCTTTCTATTTCTGTTGAATGAAAACCCCTAAAAACTGCTAAATGACTAAAATCTTAAACCTCCCTTGTATCTCCAGTTGGAGATAGTTTTCTTTGTTTTATTTGTGACATCTTGTTGTTTCCCCTTTGGGAATTTATATCTCTTTATACCTATCAGAGTGTAGCGTGTCGATTTTGGTTTCTCAACACTACCCCCTTGTCCCTGTGTTCGACCCTATATATCTACTTCGACGCCGTAAACAAAGTTGCGGGGGCCTAGAAGGATTCGGGTTTATAAATGTAAAAGCTCGACTACCTCAAATCCGCCTCCAATTTTAGGACGCGCGATTTAGGTCGGTCACTGGCCGACGTCCTCATGGAGCTTCTGGAGTTGACGCATGTGGGAGGAGAACATGATTGTTGTGGATGCATCCTCAGTGGTAATGGATATCGTTGTAGTAGCATCAGACAGAATGGTAGGAGTATGCCATCCTATGATTTTGCAAAGTTCTAAGTCACAGATAATACCTTGTACTTCTGCTTCCAATGCTGAGCTGGCATGGCTGGGCGATCCGTGGCCCAGAAGAAAACTTCCATGGATGTCAACAACATGAATGCCAATCCCGACACAAGATGAATCAACATTGTAAGAAGCATCAACAAACATGACAATGGTCCTAATATTGGGTTTTAGGGGAGGCAGAGAAGGCAGCGGAAACAAAAATTTTCTCCTTCCCAAACCCAGAACAAGGAAACACGTCAACGTCTATACAATAGGAAAGGATGGTTTGTGGAATCATACCTTGTCCCGAGGCTTGCTCGGCGACAATACCTCATGGCTTGCGCGGTCTTCACCTCCGGTCTTGGACGGTGTCTGTGCAGCTCCTGGTCGCACCGGGACTGACGACTCCTGGTCTCACCGAGACTGTCGGGATTGACAACTATCCTCCGAGCGGCAGAAATCTCCCGCCTCTGAAGTAGTCCAAACGGACCACCTGGAACTCCAATCTCCTTGTCCCACAAGGAATTGGAAGGAGTCACACCCTCTTGTCAGTGTACTAGTCACTGACACACTCTCCTGCTACCAGTCACTTTCTGTAGTTGGCTTTCCCTTACTGTGCCTCCCTTATCGGGTAGCACTTGCTCGGGCTCTCTCGGTTACCAAAACCAGAGAGAACGACAACTTTACAGAGCAACTGGTTGCACTGAGTTGTCCTTTGAGAAGCCCCCAATACCCCTATATATATAGGAGGGTCATGGGACATGGTTCTCTATCCCGGGCAATATGGGACTAAAGCAGGAGTAGAAGGGTTCGAGATTTTCCACAAAAACAACCAACTGCATAACATGAACCGATCGTTTCATTTATAAAACGGTCGGTTGGGGACTTGAGCCGATCGGTTGATACCTCAACCGATCGGTTGGGACCCATGAAATGGTCGGTTCACTTCTGAACCGGTCGGTTCGTGGTCCTGGTCAGTTCCCGATTGACTTTTTCTCTTTTGTTTCTAATTGGTATCAAATACCAATCCTTGTTCCAATCAAATTGGGCAAGTGAAATGAAAGGAAATTTCTCACCAATCCTACTTTCCCAACTTGCTCGGTTGCATCAGTTGAACCGATCATTTCAACACTTGAAGCAATCATTTCACCCTGCCCATGAGCCGATCGACTCACCATCTGAGCTGATCGGTTCACCAAGCTCAGCCGATCGGTTCATCACATGAGATGATCGGTTGGGAGTGCAGATTGTGCAGAAACAGTCAATTGCAGTTTCAATCAATCTGATACTCTAATCAATCGGTCCAACACCTTGAACACTATGATACTGAGATATCAATTGATTGAGTGTTTAATTGAACTACTAAACTCCTTTAGTAATCAATCTAAACGTTGTTTGTGGACAAAACTCCTCTTCCAGGTTAAATCATATGTGTGTGACCCTGCAGGTCCTTTTCATGTTGGTAGTGAAAGTCCATAACACTTATGATTTCACAAGCATAGAGCGGTTCCTAGTCACACATTAGTGCTACCCAAGTAAAATAGAAAGTTGGAGAACAACTTTCAATCCTACAATATGTGAATGGTGTTACATTGAATGTATAATTCCTTTGTCACTGATATCCCGAATGAACTTGAGGCATGGAACAGTCATCCTGTCAACGCTCATTCACTTTCTTGATCTCAGAGTAGATTGGAAGAGATATGTATGACATCAATATCACATACTGATTCACACATGCGTGCACGCCTTTCTCAATCCTACTCATCAAGTGGCCATGGATATCAAACTCCCTCAGGAGGGACAAATACCATATCTATCACTCACCCATCAAAAGCCCCATCTGTGAAAGCCACCCAATCATCACCTTTATAACAACCCATGTTTCAGGACTGCGTTTGAAGATGTCAAAGTGTGCCTAACTACATGTGTTGAGTGTAGTGATTTCAGGTCAAAGAATCACACTCACCAGCATCACTGTGAGTACTGACTTTGACTACCATGTCATGGTTCCATGTGTCAAACTCACGGTGGGTCTGTCTGGTACACTTGTTCTCTAACAAGTACCTATGTGTTTGGTTTGATATCTCTATATCATGACTAATGAGATTCTGTCATCAACCAACACCACAATCTAATCTTGTGTGCATTGCTATCTATCTACCTTCCATAATGACATCTGAATAGGGATATAATGAGAATGTACAAACTCTTAGCATCTGTATGATCTCATCGTTCAGGTCCTTAACCTAAAAGCATACGTCATTGAGTACTGTCATTCTCTAGACATTCAATCTGTTCTATCACTATCTCATATGACTGAACCAGAAAGAATTGGAAGCTTTCCTTTGATGTTTATCAAATCAATCTTAAAGTATCCCACCAATCATCCGATGATTGGCTCTCAGGGCATACATACCAACATACTCCCACTTGCACTACTAGCCAATCACCCTTGAATCATATTCAAAGTGATCTTCAAACATGTCCCACATGTTACTGTTCTCTAGTGTGAAAATAGTGAGTTATGGCAACACCTTGCCAAAGTCATTATAAATTGCATGTCTCGCATCTCTTCTCTATACGTCACACGTATGATGGAGTTGTTGTAATATGCGATCTAGTATTCCTTTGCAAACCTTTAGCCACATTGCATGATCAAGGATTCCATATTTGTCATCAATGAGCGGAATATCTATAAGTTCATCTCATGAACTTCCAGATCCATATAGTATCCACTGATGTTCTCTAACACATAGATACTCAACATTTCCTTTTAAATGGTTGTATTGGAACACTTCCAATTATCAACAAACTTTCACTTTTCTATATCCTATATATATTTTGTGATTAATTTTATGTCCTTTCAGAAGTTCGCATCAATGTAACTCTTTACATTGAACTCTTCCTTATCTCCATAGAACTAGTACTTCTCAAGTACTTATCAAGTTCTCATGGTATTCCAGTAACCCTTACTGGAAGTACACAGACATCCACTTGTCATGTCTCACATACGAGTTATCAGGATGAGCACATCATATTGCCATGTCATACCTACAAGATGATGAATGCATTTTGTTCTTGCCATGCAAGATGATGGGATGATTACATACATGATAGATCCACATCTATTTTTAGTGTTCCCGTTCTTCATAAGAATTGGACACTTGGCCTTGGGATACTAACTCCATGTAACATGGACATGTTTTCTCCCACTGAATCTGTGCATACTGAACTCTTCAGTACAGATTGCCAATGTATGCTTTCTCTTTTCAGGTCAAGAGGTTTTCGAGAACTATCTCTATAGATCTCTATTCATATCACATAGGAAACATCTCTATCTTCCTTAAAGATAATTTCCACTTTTGGATTTCCATTCTAGAACATTTCCATTTCACATTAACATGTGGAATGTGAACACGCTCCCACTTAATCACAGATCCCTTCTTTTTCTTTGACATATCAGTCAAACCCTTTGACTATATCATCAAAGTAAAGATCCAATTATGAGTTGCTTGTACTCAATCAATCACATTTATTATTCCATTGTAACTTATAGACTTTATTTGCATTAGTGGATTCATAAACCTTATAGGTTGTGTCACGTACACATCCTTGTTTTATTCCTCATAGGAATGTGGTTTTAGTATCCATATTCCAAATGTCTTAGTCATTAAGTTGCAATCAACAAGCATCATCCTTCTCAAAATGTTATCCATGTGTCTTAACACTTAAGATTCATTTGCACTTATGGATTTCATCCAATGGGTGCTACCATCAAGGTCATACCTTATGGTTCACATGGATGTCATTTAGGATGTAATGGTCATAAACCATAACTCAAAATTTGGTTCCTCATATTCATCTAGATAGTTGACTCATCACATGAACAACTCATCAAATAGATAAACGAGGTGTATCCGTCAAGGATATAAGAACTCACAACTCCTTGTGATTCTTAATGTCCTTTATTAGCGAAGTGTATTCTTTATTTAAGAAGAATTTAGTTATTTGATAATCATCCTCTAACTCCTTAGAGTATGACTCCTTCTTGATTTAGACATCACATGCCTTAATTACGAGTTCACTATGATACACTATCATAATCACTCATAAGGATCTCAAACATTTGGTCCAGGTATTTCATTCATTGATCTCATGAAGAATTAACACTTTACCAAATTTTCACTTCATCTATGATAATCTTGAACACTTCAAGATATTCATATTGGTATTTCTCTAAACACCATTTGAAGTATTAGCATTTTTTCCAATAGGTATGTAAATACATCACATGTATCATATCTATTAGGATAATCATTCTTCCACTACCATTAGTGAAGATTGATTAATCATGTCCAAGATATTCATGTCTCTTATTGGTTCTCTAACCAAAAGAGTCTAGATTTATCCATCACATGGACACTAGAAATGAATTTCTCATGATTGATGCTAATTTGATTGTTTGAGTTATCTATAACTTTTAGGTATCATTTTATCTTATGCATATCAAATACCACAAGATAAATAAGGCATTGGCACAAAGATCATATCTTTATAAATTGAAACATCTCTTTATTGATTGCCATCATTGTCATACAATATGCAAAAAATAAAGTGTTTCTATCTATTGGCAATATATGAAATAGCAGTTCTCAACTCTATTTCGTGCCCTTTAGGCTGAAATAAACTGAAAGATACTCCTATCTATGGCAGCAACACTTTCTCCAATGATGGGTACTCCTTTCTTGGTCCTTTCACAAAGGCCATCACTTCTTTGTGGATATTGCATATCATATATGACATATCCATATCTTGGTATCATATACCTCAGATAAAGAAGCGGTTCATTTCATGATACCTTAGGTGGAGATCTTCATCCCCTCCTTCATCTTCTTTTGTTCTTCCAGATATAGAGGGCAATTCCCTCATACACCCTTTCCCCATGTGCCTTGAGGTTAAAGACGGCTTGGGCTGCTGGCTAGCATCAGAACACTTCTTTGCTTAGCCCTTGCCCTTGCCCTTAAGACTTACCTATCATTGATCTCATCAAAGATTAGGGTTAGTCTTTCTTCATATTTGCCTCTGCTGTCCTCAACATGTCCAACAACTTTGTCAACGCTTGTCAAAGTTGTTCATGTTGTAGTTTATCATGAACTGTATGATTCTCGCAACATTTGCAGTATCATACCAATATCCAACTCTTGGCTCAGAGGGAATTTTTCTTAGTCAGGTCTTTCCACATACCCAATCATATTGAGTGTGTGAATACCTTACTGGATCTCCTTCTGTCATGACATACTAGGACAATGTCTTGGAGACATCATATGTCTCATGTTGTCTCTACAACTCATAGTTCAGAGAACACAACATCAAGCACTCCTCATCAATGTCATCCTCGGTATGTTTCCATAAGCATACTCTCAGCCATTGATGTGGGGATCGAGTTCGTCTAGTTCTGGTATAACTAGGACTTAGAGCTTTCGCTCTTTGATTGAGAACGCTTCTCAACGTCCTAACCAATCGTGGAAATTATTCCCATTTAACTTGTCCTTTTCAAGGACCGATCGCAAAGAAAAGTGATTGTTATTTGTTGTCATTTGTACTACAAAAGGAAATATGCAATTTTAGTCCAAAAAATCATTTTTGACTTATTTGATTGATTTGAAAAGTTGACGATATAATTAGGCCTTTAATTAATTATCGCTCCCACTATTTTACTTCAAATTGATAGCCCTCACCATCAATTTGGAAGATTACAACGTATAACCTTCTAGTGGGCAAGATCCTGAAATCCTCTAAGTCATGGACCAGCTAGGGCTGTCACCCACAACTTAGATCTCTCAGGTAGGCAACTTTTGCCAATTGCATCATGTGCAACTCTTGATAAGATGTCATATGCAACTCCTTGCCATGATCATCTCCATGCCTCAAGGTGCTAGATCCTATCTAGGTCACCTTGTTAAGTCCGACCCAAAGCCAACACGATGAATATGCACCTTGCTAGGGTAGACCCACACTGTTGGGTTTTAGGGGAGACAGAGAAGGCAGTGGAAACAAAACTTTTCTCCCCCAACCCATACCGAGGAAACGCGTCAACGTCTATATAATAGGAAAGGATGGTTTGTGGAATCATACCTTGTCCCGAGGCTTGCTCGGCGACAATACCTCGCGCAATGCGCGGTCTTCAACTCCTGGTCGCATCGGGACTGACTCTTCCTCCTCCTACCGGACTGTCGGATGACAGTTGTCCTCCTAAGCGGCAGTGTCTTCCCGCCTCTGTAGTAGTCCACATGGACCACCTGGAACTCCACTCTCCTTGTCCCACAAGGAAGTGGAAGGAGTCGCACCCTCCTATTGACGTACTAGTCGCCAACACACTCTCCTGCTACCAGTTGCAACTGCAGTTGTCCTTCCCTTGTTGCACCTCCCTTTTTCGGGAAGCACTTGCTTGGGATCTCTCACGGTTACCAAAACCAGAGAGAACGACAACTTCGCAAAGCAACCGGCTTGCATTGAGTTGTACTTTGAGAAGCCCCCAATACCCCTATATATATAGGCGGGTCATGGGATAGGGTTCTCTGTGCCCGGCAATACGGGACTAAAGCAGGAGTAGAAGGGTTCGAGAATTTCCCACAAAAGGCAACCAGTTCGCAACTTGAAATGATCGGTTCACAAATGAACCGATCGGTTCGGCCATTGAGCCGATCGGTTGGACCTGAGCTGATCGTTTGGGGCACTCCAACTGATTGGTTGGTGCCCTGAACCGATCGGTTCATGGTCCTAATCCGGCTCAAAAAGACTTTCCTTGTTTCGTTCTCAATTGGTATTGTATACCAATGTTATTCCCAATCGAATTGGGCAACTTGAAACCAACGGAAAATTCTTGCCGACATGACTTTCCCAACTGGTCGGTTGCACCAGTTGAGCCGATCGGTTCAACTCTTGAACCGGTCGTTTCAACCTGGGCATGAGCCGATCGGCCTGGACACTCCAGCTGACCAGTTCAGCACCTCAGCCGACCGGTTCATCACATGAGCCGATCGGTTGGGAGCACAGGTTGGGCAAATTCAGTCAATTGCGATTTCAATCAATCCGATACTCCAATCAATGCGTCCAACACCTTGAACCATACGATATTGAGCTATCGACTGATTGAGTGTTTAATTGAACTACTAAACTCCTTTAGTAATCAATCTAAACATTGCTTTGTGGGCAAAACTCCTCTTCCAGGTTAAATCCTATGTGTGTGACCCTGCAGGTCCATTTCACGTTGGCAGTGAAAGTCCATAACACTTATGACTTCACAAGCAAAGAGCGGTGCCTAGTCACACATCAGTGCTACCCAAGTGAAAATAGAAAGTTGGAGAACAACTTTCATCCTACAATCCGTGAATGGTGTTACAGTGAATGTATAATTCCTTTTTCACTGATATCCCGAATGAACTCAAGGCATGGAACTGTCATCCTGTCAACGTTCATTCACTTTCTTGATCTCAGAGCAGATTGACGGAGATATGTATGACATCAATATCACATACTGATTCACACATGCGTGCACACACCTATCTTAATCCTACTCATCAAGTGGCCTTGGATATCATACTCCCTCAGGAGGGACAAATCCCATATCTATCACTCACCCCTCAAAAGCCCCATGTGTCAAAGCCACCCAATCATCACCTTTATAACAACCCATGTTTCAGGACTACGTTTGAT
This sequence comes from Alisma plantago-aquatica, assembly GCA_963693085.1. Lineage (NCBI taxonomy): Eukaryota > Viridiplantae > Streptophyta > Magnoliopsida > Alismatales > Alismataceae > Alisma > Alisma plantago-aquatica. Next base: position 1,135,937,792 of record OY856413.1, on the reverse strand, counting down.
GATGTCAAAGTGTGCCCAACGACATGTGTTGAGTGCAGTGATTTCAGGTCTAAGAATCACACTCACCACCATCACTGTGAGTACTGACTGTGACTACCATCTCATGGTTCCATGTGTCAAACTCACGGTGGGTCTGTCTGGTACCTTGTTCTCTAACAAGTACCTATGTGTTTGGTTTGATATCTCTATATCATGACTAATGAGATTCTGTCATCAACCAACACCACAATCTAGTCTTATGTGTCATTGTTGTCTATCTACCTTCCACAATGACATCCGACTAGGGACATATCAAGAATGTACAAACTCTTAGCATCCGTATGATCTCATCGTTCAGGTCATGAACCTGAAGGCATACATCATTGAGTATTGTCATTCTCTAGACATTCAATCTGTTCTATCACTATCTCATATGACTCAATCAGAAAGAATTGGAAGCTTGCCTTTGATGTTTATCAAATCAATCTTAATGTATCCCACCAATCATCCCATGATTGGCTCTCAGGGCATACATACCAACAGACTCCCACTTGCACTGCGAGCCAATCACTCTTGAATCATATTCATAGTGATCTTTAAACATGTCCCACATGTCATTGTGCTCTAGTGCCAACATAGTGAGTAATGGCAACACCTTGCCAAAGTCTGTATAAATTGCATGTCTCTCATCTCTTCACTGTACGTCACACGTATGAGATGGAGTTGCCGTAATATGCAATCTAGTATTCCTTTGCTAACCTTTAGCCACATTGCATGATCAAGGATTCCAGACTTGTCATCAATGAGCGGAATATCTATAAGTTCATCTCATGAACTTCTAGATCCATACAGTATCCACTGATGTTCTCTAACACACGGATACTCGGCATTTCCTTTTAAATGGTTTTATAGGAACACTTCCAATTATCAACAAACTTCCACTTTTATACATCCTATGTATATTTTGCGATTAATGTTCTGTCCTTTCGAAAGTTCACATCAATGTAACTCTTTACATCAAACTCTTCCTTATCTCCATGGAACTAGTATTTCACAAGTACTTATCAAGTTCTCATGGTATTCCAGTAAATCTTACTGGAAGTAGATAGACATCCACTCGTCATGTCCCACATACGAGTTATCAGGATGAGCACATCAAATTGCTATGTCCTACATACAAGATGATGAATGCATTTTATTCTTGCCATGTCATACATGCAAGACAATGGGATGATTACATACATGATAGATCCATATCTATTTTTAGTGTTCCCATTCTTCATAAGAATTGGACACTTGGCCTTGGGATACTAATATCCATATAATTTGGACAAGTTTTCTCCCACTGAATCTGTGCATACTGAACCCTTCAGTACAGATTGCCAATGTATGCTTTCTCTTTTCCAGGTCAAGAGATTTGTCGAGAACTATCTCTATAGATCTCTATTCCTATTACATAGGAAAGATCTCCATCTTCCTTAAAGATAATTTCCACTTTTGGATTTCCATTCTAGAACATTTCCATTTCACATCAACATGTGGAATGTGAACACGCTCCCACTAAATCACAGATCCCTTCTTTATCTTTGACATATCAGTCAAACCCTTTGACTATATCATCAAAATAAAGATCCAATTCTGAGTTGCTTGTACTCAATCAATCACATTGATCAGTCCATTGTAACTTATAGACTTCATTTACATTAGTGGATTCATAAACCTTATAGGTTGTGTCACATACACATCCTTATTTTATTCCTCATAGGAATGTGGTTTTAGTATCCATATGCCAAATGTCTCAGTCATTAAGTTGCAACCAACAAGCATCATCCTTCTCAAAATGTTATCCATGTGTCTTAACACTTAAGACTCATTTGCACTTATGGATTTCATCCAATGAGTGCTATCATCAAGGTCACATGGAAATCATTTAGGATGTAATGATCATAAATCATAACTCAAAATTCAGTTCCTCATATTCATCTAGATAGTTGACTCATCACATGAACAACTAATTACATAGATAATTGAGGTGTATCTGTCAAGAATATAAGAATTCACAACCCTTGTGATTCTTAATGTCCTTCATTAGTGTGGGGTATTCTTTTATTAAGAAGAATTCAGTTATTTGATAATCATTCTCTAACTCCTTAGAGTATGATTCCTTCTTGATTTAGACATCACCATGCCTTAATCATGAGTTCACTATAATACACTATCATAATCACTCATAAGGATCTCAAACATTTGGTCCAAGTATTTCATTCATTGATCTCATCAAGAATTAATGCTTTACCAAATTTGTACTTCATCTATGATAATCTTGAACACTTCAAGATATTCATATTGGTATTTCTCTAAACACCATTTGAAGTATTAGCACTTGTCCCAATAGGTATGTGAATACATCACATGTATTATACCTAATAGGATAATCATTCTCCCACTACCATTAGTGAAGATTGATTAATCATGTACAAGAGATTCATGTCTCTTACTGGTTCTCTAACCAAAAGAGTCTAGATTTATCCATCATATGGAAACTAGAAATGAATTTCTCATGATTGATGCTAATTTGATTGTTTGAGTTATCAATAACTTTAGGTATCATTTTATCTTATGCATACCATGTATCACAAGATAAACAAGGCATTGCCACAAAGATCATATCTTTAAGATTGAAACATCAACTTTATTAATTTCCATCATTGTCATACAATATGCAATAATAAAGTGTTTCTATCTATTGGCAATATATGAAATAGCAGTTCTCAACTCTATTTCGTGCCCTTTAGGCTGAAATAAACTGAAAGATACTCCTATCTATGGCCGCAACACTTGCTCCAATGATGGGTACTTCTTTCTTGGTCCTTTCACAAAGGCCATCACTTCTTTGCGGATATTGCATATCATATATGACATATCCATATCTTGGTATCATATACCTCGGATAAAGAAGTGGTTCATTTCATGATACCTTAGGTGGAGATCTCCATCCCCTCCTTCATCTTCTTTTGTTCTTCCAGATATAGAGGGCAGTTCCCTCATATACCGTTTCCCCATGTGCCTTGAGGCTGAAGACGGCTTGGATTCCTGGCTAGCATCAGAACACTTCTTAGCTTTGCCCTTGCCCTTGCCCTTAAGACTTACCTTTTCTTTGATCACATCAAAGATTATGGTTTGTCTTTTTTCATCTTTGCCTCTACTATCCTCAACATGTCCAACAACTCTGTCAACGCTTGTCAAAGTTGTTCATGTTGTAGCTTATCATGAATTGTATGATTCTCGCAACATTTGCAGTATCATACCAATAGCCAACTCTTGGCTCAGATGGAATCCTTCTTAGTCAGGTCTTTCCACATACCCAATCACATTGAGTGTGTGAATCCCTTACTGGATCTCCTTCTGTCATGCCATACTAGGACAGTTTTTTGGAGACATCATATGTCTCATGTTGTCTCTGCAACTCATAGTTCAGAGAACACAACATCAAGCACTCCTCATCAATGTCATCCTCGGTAAGCTTTCATAAGCATACTTTCAGCAATTGATGTGGTGGGATCGAGTTCATCTGGTTCTGGTATAACTAGGACTTAGAGCTTTCGCTCTTTGATTGAGAACACTTCTCATCGTCCTAACCAATCGTGGAATTATTCCCATTTAATTTGTTGGTCTTAAAGACCCATCGCAAATAAAGTGATTTGTTGATTAACCATTTATTTTAACAAAAGGAAATATATGCAATTTTAGTCCAAAACTCTTTTTGACTTATTTGATTGATTTAAAAGGTTGACGATAAAATTAGGCCTTTAATTAATTATCGCTCCCACTATTTTAGTTCAAATTGATAGCCCTCACCATCAATTCGGAAGATTGCAGCGTACAACCTTCTAGTGGGCAAGATCCTAAAATCCTCTAAGCCATGGACCAGCTAGGGCTGTCACCCACAACATAGATCTCTCAGGTAGGCAACTTTTTCCAATTGCATCATATGCAACTCTTGATAAGATGTCATATACAACTCTTTGCAATGATCATCTCCATGCCTCAAGGCGCTAGATCCTATCTAGGTCACCTTGTTAAGTCTAACCCAAAGCAAACACGATGAATATGCACCCTGCTAGGGCAGACCCACACATTCATCCTTCACGCTTCCACGAGGTAGACGGTGCACCACGCTAGGGCGTGCCCACACTTGGTCGAACAAGCTTTTCACGTGTGTCACATTTGGAAGGCATCTAAAACTTAATATTTTAATGAGGGATTTTGTTTTATATACATATACATATCCAATCACCACAATACATAGTATGTATCATATACATGCTATATCCTATAGAAAACATGCACAAAATGATAAAAGCGATGATTATGGCCATCCTAATGTGATTCCTTGAGCCAAGAGGAATCACGGTCATCTAGGTCTACATCACATGCAACCTGTACAAGATGAACTTCTGTGCCTTGCCTTCCGAGTTGATCAACTCATCACATGAATGATCTGTACTCTCCAGCCGGTCGTCTGGGTGCCACCAGCCGATCGGTTGGCTCCTCCAACCGATCGGTTCTCCTGGTCGTCGTGCATCTCGTCATGTCCGCCACCCGCTCGTCTCGCTCCTCGAACCGGTCATCAACCGATCGGTTCACTCCTTGAACCGACCGTCTGGAACGTCAACTGATCGGTTCACACCTTGAACCGATCGTCTCAGCTATCGTCTTGATGTCCGCCGGTCTTTGACATAATAGGAAATAAAATTCTATCCTATTTATTACATTGCTTTAAAAGAAGAAACCCCGAGTTACATTCGGGGGGAGCAAAGGTAGGAAAGAATCTCGAATTATTTCGAGTTACATCAGGAATAAGAGGGGGAAGATCGGTGCGCAGACCGAGATGAAAGCAACCACAAACAACCACACACAGATAGGGGTTTATAGGCCATAATCATGCTACACACATCCACCACAAAACTCGTTTAAGGGCGACGCGTATCAAGTGCATTAATAATACATATCATATATGTAATTAGGGATTTGCGGATTTAGGATTGGACATGCATAAAGCCGATATTATTCGCATCGCATGCAATAAATAAAGGTGACAAACCAAAATCGATCATATCGATATTCCTAAAATATAGAGCAGTTGATGTGGCTCTGATACCACTGTTGGGTTTTAGGGGAGACAGAGAAGGCAGCGGAAACAAAAATTTTCTCCCCCAACCCATACCGAGGAAACGCGTCAACGTCTATATAATAGGAAAGGATGGTTTGTGGAATCATACCTTGTCCCGAGGCTTGCTCGGCGACAATACCTCGCGCAATGCGCAGTCTTCAACTCCGGTCTTGGACGGTGTCTGTGCAGCTCCTGGTCGCACCGGGACTGACGACTCCTCCTCCTACCGGACTGTCGGATGATAGTTCTCCTCCTAAGCGGAAGTGTCCTCCCGCCTCTGTAGTAGTCCACACGGACCACCTGGAACTCCACTCTCTTTGTCCCACAAGGAAGTGGAAGGAGTCGCACCCTCCTGTTGACGTACTAGTCGCCAACACACTCTCCTGCTACCAGTTGCAACTGCAGTTGTCCTTCCCTTGCTGCACCTCCCTTTTTCGGGAAGCACTTGCTCGGGATCTCTCACGGTTACCAAAACCAGAGAGAACGACAACTTCGCAAAGCAACCGGCTTGCATTGAGTTGTACTTTGAGAAGCCCCCAATACCCCTATATATATAGGCTGTCATGGGACAGGGTTCTCTGTGCCCGGCAATACGGGACTAAAGCAGGAGTAGAAGGGTTCGAGAATTTCCCACAAAAGGCAACCGGTTCGCAACTTGAAATGATCGGTTCACAACTGAACCGATCGGTTCGGCCATTGAGCCGATCGGTTGGACCTGAGTCGATCGTTTGGGGCACTCCAACTGATCGGTTGGTGCCCTGAACCGATCGGTTCATGGTCCTAATCCGGCTCAAAAAGACTTTCCTTGTTTCATTCTCAATTGGTATCGTATACCAATGTTATTCCCAATCGAATTGGGCAACTTGAAACCAACGGAAAATTCTTGCCGACATGACTTTCCCAACTGGTCGGTTGCACCAGTTGAGCCGATCGGTTCAACTCTTGAACTGGTCGTTTCAACCTGGGCATGAGCCGATCGGCCTGGACACTCCAGCCGACCGGTTCAGCACCTCAGCCGACCGGTTCATCACATGATCCGATCGGTTGGGAGCACAGGTTGGGCAAAATCAGTCAATTGCGATTTCAATCAATCCGATACTCCAATCAATGCGTCCAACACCTTGAACCATACGATATTGAGCTATCGACTGATTGAGTGTTTAATTGAACTACTAAACTCCTTTAGTAATCAATCTAAACATTGCTTTGTGGACAAAACTCCTCTTCCAGGTTAAATCCTATGTGTGTGACCCTGCAGGTCCATTTCACGTTGGCAGTGAAAGTCCATAACACTTATGACTTCACAAGCAAAGAGCGGTGCCTAGTCACACATCAGTGCTACCCAAGTGAAAATAGAAAGTTGGAGAACAACTTTCATCCTACAATCCGTGAATGGTGTTACAGTGAATGTATAATTCCTTTGTCACTGATATCCCGAATGAACTCAAGGCATGGAACTGTCAACCTGTCAACGTTCATTCACTTTCTTGATCTCAGAGCAGATTGAAGGAGATATGTATGACATCAATATCACATACTGATTCACACATGTGTGCGCACGCCTATCTCAATCCTACTCATCAAGTGGCCTTGGATATCATACTCCCTCAGGAGGGACAAATCCCATATCTATCACTCACCCCTCAAAAGCCCCATGTGTCAAAGCCACCCAATCATCACCTTTATAACAACCCATGTTTCAAGACTACGTTTGATGATGTCAAAGTGTGCCCAACAACATGTGTTGAGTGCAGTGATTTCAGGTCTAAGAATCACACTCACCACCATCACTGTGAGTACTGACTGTGATTACCATCTCATGGTTCCATGTGTCAAACTCACGGTGGGTCTGTCCGGTACCTTGTTCTCTAACAAGTACCTATGTGTTTGGTTTGATATCTCTATATCATGACTAATGAGATTCTGTCATCAACCAACACCACAATCTAGTCTTGTGTGTCATTGTTGTCTATCTACCTTCCACAATGACATCCGACTAGGGACATATCAAGAATGTACAAACTCTTAGCATCCGTATGATCTCATCGTTCAGGTCATGAACCTGAAGGCATACGTCATTGAGTACTGTCATTCTCTAGACATTCAATCTGTTCTATCACTATCTCATATGACTGAACCAGAAAGAATTGGAAGCTTGCCTTTGATGTTTATCAAATCAATCTTAATGTATCCCACCAATCATCCCATGATTGGCTCTCAGGTCATACATACCAACACATTCATCCTTCATGCTTCCACGAGATAGACGGTGCACCACGCTAGGGTGTGGCCACACTTGGTCGATCAAGCTTTTCACGTGTGTCGCATTTGGAAGGCATCTAAACCTTAATATTTAATGAGGGATTTGGTTTTTATATACATATACATATCCAATCACCACAATATATAATATGTATCATATACATGCTATATCCCATAGAAAACATGCAAAATGATAAAAGTGATGATTATGGCCATCCTAATGTGATTCCTCGAGCCAAGAGGAATCACGGTCATCTAGGTCTACATCACATCCAACCTATACAAGATGAACTCTATGCTTTGCCTTTCTGGGTTTGATCAACTCATCACATGACTGATCGGCTCGCCATCAGGCTGGTCAGATGGGTGCCACCAGCCGATCGGTTGGCTCCTCCAACTGATCAGTTCGCCTGGTCGTCGTGCATCTCATCATGGCCGCCACCCACTCGTCTCGCTCCTCAAACTGGTCATCAACCGATCGGCTCACTCCTTGAACCGATCGTCTCGAACGTCAACCTATCGGTTCACTCGTTGAACCGATCGTCTCAGCTGTCGTCAGGATGTCCTCCGTTCTTTGACATAACAGGAAATAAAATTCTATCCTATTTTACATTGTAAAAAAATGAAACCTCGAGTTACATTCGAGGGGAGCAAAGGTAGGAAAGAAATCTCGAATTATTTTGAGTTACATCAGGAATAGGAGAAGGAAGATCGGTGTGTAGACCGTGATGCAAGAAACCACATACAACCATACACAAATATGGTTTATTGGCCATAACCACGCTATACATCCACCACAAAATTCATTTAAGGGTGACGCGTATTGAGTGCATTCATAATACCTATTATATATGTAAATTGGGATTTGTGGATTTAGGATTGGGCATGCATAAAGCCAATTTTATTTGCATCGTATGAAATAAGTAAAGGCGACAAACCAAAATCGATCATATCGATAATCCTAAAGTATAGAGCAGTTGATGTGGCTCTGATACCACTGTTGGGTTTTAGGGGAGGCAGAGAAGGCAGCGGAAACAAAAATGTTCTCCTCCCCAAACCCAGAACAAGAAAACTCGTCAATGTCTATACAATAGGAAAGGATGGTTTGTGGAATCATACCTTGTCCCGAGGCTTGCTCTACGACAATACCTCACGGCTTGCATGGTCTTCAACTCCGATCTTGAACGGTGTCTATGTAGCTCTTGGTCGCACCATGACTGACGACTCCTGGTCTCACCGGGACTGTCGGGATTGACAGTTGTCCTCTGAGCGGCAGAAATCTCCCACCTCTAAAGTAGTCCACACTGACCACCTGGAACTCCAATCTCCTTGTCCCACAAGGAATTAGAAGGAGTCGCACCCTCCTGTCAGCGTACTAGTCACTGACACACTCTCCTGCTACCAGTCACTTTCTGCAGTTGTCTTTCCTTTGCTGTGCCTCCCTTATCGGGTAGCACTTGCTCGGGCTCTCTCGGTTACCAAACCAGAGAGAACGACAACTTTACAGAGCAACTAGTTGCACTGAGTTGTCCTTTGAGAAGCCCCCAATACCCCTATATATAGGAGGGTCATGGGATAGGGTTCTCTATCCCGGGCAATATGGGACTAAAGCAGGAGTAGAAGGGTTCGATATTTTCCACAAAAACAACCAACTGCGTAACCTGAACCGATCATTTCATTTCTGAAACGGTTGGTTGGGGACCTGAGTCGGTCGGTTGACACCTCAACCGATCGGTTGGGACCCATGAAACGGTCGGTTCAGTTCTGAACCGGTCGGTTTGTGGTCCTGGTCAGTTCCCGATTGACTTTTCCTCTTTTGTTTCTAATTGGTATCAAATACCAATCCTTGTTCCAATCAAATTGGGCAAGTGAAACGAAAGGAAATTTCTCACCACTCCTACTTTCCCAACTTGCTCAGTTGCATCAGTTGAACCGATCGTTTCAACACTTGAAGTAATCGTTTCTCCCTACCCATGAGCTGATCGACTCACCGTCTGAGCCGATCGGTTCACCAAGCTCAGACGATCAGTTCATCACATGAGCCGATCAGTTGGGAGTGAAGATTGTGCAGAAATAGTCAATTGCAGTTTCAATCAATCTGATACTCTAATCAATCGGTCCAACACCTTGAAAACTATGATACTGAGCTATCAATTGATTGAGTGTTTAATTGAACTACTAAACTCCTTTAGTAATCAATCTAAACGTTGTTTGTGGACAAAACTCCTCTTCCATGTTAAATCCTATGTGTGTGACCCTACAGGTCCTTTTCATGTTGGCAATGAAAGTCCATAACACTTATGACTTCACAAGCAAAGAGCGGTGCCTAGTCACACATCAGTGCTACCCAAGTGAAATAGAAAGTTGGAGAACAACTTTCAATCCTACAATCCGTGAATGGTGTTATGTGAATGTATAATTCCTTTGTCACTGATATCCCGAATGAACTCGAGGCATGGAACAGTCATCCTGTCAACGTTCATTCACTTTCTTGATCTCAGAGTAGATTGGAAGAGATATGTATGACATCAATAGCACATACTGATTCACACATGCGTGCACGCCTTTCTCAATCATACTCATCAAGTGGCCATGGATATCAAACTCCCTCATGAGGGACAGATCCCATATATATCACTCACCCCTCAAAAGCCCCATGTGTCAAAGCCACCCAATCATCACCTTTATAATAACCCATGTTTCAGGACTGCGTTTGATGATGTCACAGTGTGCCCAACTCAATGACATCTGACTAGGGACATAATGAGAATGTACAAACGCTTAGCATCTGTATGATCTCATCGTTCAGATCCTTAACCTGAAAGCATACGTCATTGAGTACTGTCATTCTCTAGACATTCAATCTGTTCTATCACTATCTCATATGACTAAACCAAAAAGAATTGGAAGCTTGCCTTTGATGTTTATCAAATCAATCTTAATGTATCCCACCAATCATCCCATGATTGGCTCTCATGGCATACATACCAACACGTAATAGCTGGGGGGTTCTAGACATGGCTGCACACCACGGTGGCCATCGAGAGTAGTGTCAGGATTGCCATGATGGCACGAGCCCTATCTTAGATGAAGGAGACCCGTTTGTGGAGAGGTTGCAGCTTTCTATTGTGTATAAACTCGTTCCTTTGTGACCATATTTCCCAACATGTGACCACAGGCAAAATAGAACGAAGATCAGTGCACTTAGAGGAGATAATATCAGTGATCCAGTCATCCTCAGGGATAAGAAAGAAGAAAGGGTCGACTTGGCATGCAACCCAAACTTCCTTGCTAGAATTGCAGTCACAGAGAGAATGCACCAGCGTGTCGCATGCGTTAGAGCATACCGGGAAGGTGTCATTGATAGGGATGTGTCGTCAGGATTTCTCTACATTGGTGAGCAACGCTCTGTGGTTCAGCAACCATAGAAAAGTACATATATGGGGAGGAATGGGTAGCTTCCATATAGTAGCCCATTTTCCAAGAAAGGCAATATCTTTGCATAGCCATTGGTAGGAAGTCTTGGCAGTAAGAAGACCAGAAGGTTATCTAAGCCATTGGCATGTATCATGACCTGACGTTGGGTCAGGAGAGTAGATGTGATGAATGTGCGGCCATGAACTGCTTGGAAGATAGTTTTGGATGAAGTCCCAATCCCAGCCATTACCATCCATGACCATGGCCAAGACTTTGAGGTCAGTGAGGTCCGGTGGTGGTACAAATGTGGGATCAAGCTCTTTTATGGATAGGCCATGAAGCCATCTATCATTCCATATGTTTGTAGACTCATCATTATTGATAGTCACTGCTAAGGCATGTTGAATGGAGGTCATGTGCTTCTTAATAAATGCCCACACAAAAGAACAAGCTTTCTTTTTAGGGGTGTCGTTGTCCATGTACTTGTCGTGCATCACTCAGCCCCATAGGACTTGTCTGTTGTTCATGAACCGCCAGACGTTGCCAAGCATAAGAGCTTGATTTTGTGAATGTGCATCCTTGATGCCTAAACTGTCATCAGATTTTTCCATGGTCACCTTTTTCCATGATACCAAGGAGAGGTTGTGGTGTGACCGGCTTCCAGACCAAAGGAAGTTCTGAATGTGCTTGTTGATGTCATCACATAGGGTATGGGAGAGCTACACCGACTGCATAGTATAGCTGGGAATAGCTTGAAGAGTAGATTTTACAAGAGTGATCCTTCCTGCAAGGGACAGCTGTTGTGCTGACCAGCTTGTCATGCAATCTTTTATGGTGTCAACAATCGCAACATGAGTGGACTTATTAACTCGATGATGAAGGATGTGAACACCCAGGTAGCAGCCCAAATCACTGGTGTGTTGGATGATGAGGCGCCTATAGAAGGTGTCCCGGACCTGACGTGAGGTATTAGGTGAGAAGTAGCAGTGCAATTTGGCCATGGAGACCCTTTGCCCAGATGCACGTGCAAAAGTTTGGAGAACTTTTTTAATATTTTTAACTTGCCCAATGGAAGACTCAGCCAGCAAGAGGATGTCATCAGTAAATAAAACATGTGATAGTAGCGGACAATGCCTTGAGAGGCAAATAGGCTTCCAATCACCTTGATTGATAGAGATTGAGATGGCTTGGTTGAGTTTCTCCATGCATAGAACGAAGATGTAGGGGTTGATGGGATCACCTTGGCGAACGCCTTGTGAAGTTTTGAAGGACTATAAGGGACATCCTTCCCAAAGAATCGATGTACACCCCTTATTAATGATTTGCATAATCAACTCAACCAGTAGTGTCGGGATGCCGATCCTCCTGATGGTGTCGTGGATAAATGCCCAACTCATTTTATTGAAAGCTTTAGCAAGATCTACTTCATGCAAGCTAAAGCCTTGCCATTGCGCTTCATGTGCATGGTGTGAATAACCTCCTATACAAGAATGATGTTATCAGTAATACACCATCATGGGAGGAAACTAGAGTGAGTTTCAAATATCCAGCCATGCAGAAGGGGCTTAATGTGCTCCACAATGATTTTAGATATCAGCTTGAAGCACATGTTGTTAAGTGAGATAGGATGGAGATCACTGTAGGTTTGGGGTTGTCTGGTCTTCGGGATCGGACACATGTAAGAATCAGCAATGTGGACTTCCATGACTCCCAAGGAGAAGGTGTCTTGGACTATATGGATGAAAGATGGTCCAATAATGTCCCAATACTTTTGAACAAAGGAGTTGCATAAGCCGTCGGGTCCGAGAGCTTTGTTGGGCGCCATCATGAACATGGTGCACCTAATCTCATCCGCCGAAGGGAGGGTACTGAGGGCACATTGTGTGGCATCTGATGGATGGATGAAGGTGCCGCTGAAGCCATCTACAGCAGTGTTGGTGCGAGTGTTGGGGCATGGGGTAGTCATCCAATTGAGGAAGAAGTTGTGTACATGCAATCACAGCAAAGCTGGGTCCTCCACCCAGTTACCAACGTCATCTTTGAGTCATGTAATCTTGTTGAAGAGATGGTGAGCTTTAACATAAGTATGGAAGAAATTAGTATTTGCATTGCCAAGGCTAAATCAGTTAATGTTAGCCCGCTGACGCCAATCGACCTCTTCTTGAAGGAGAATGTTGATGTACTCATCTTCCAAACGCTCCATGGTAAGATCAGAAGTAATAGGGGATAGAGTGCTATTAGATACCTGGATGTTGTTGATATGACGTAGGAATTTGTTCTTGTGTTTGTTGTTAGAGGCTTGGAGTTTGGAGTCCCAAGAAGATGCAGTAGTGTGGAAAGCCAGGAGAGCATCAAGGAAAATTTTTGTCAAGTCCCAGGATTTAAGAATGGTGTCTTTGAAATTAGGAGTCAGTGACCAGATATCTTGAGTATGGAAGGACCTAGGGCGGGCATGATGGTGCAGAGCATCATGGATGAGGATCATGCTATGGTCACTGTAGAGCCTCGGGAGTATGGTGATAGAAGAATTATTGGCAACGGTAAACCAATTGTCATTGGAAATGACTCTATCAAGTCTTTCCAACAATTGGAGCCATTTCAAAGTGAAGAAAGGGACATTAGCCTTGATGTCTGCCAAGCCAGTGTGCATGAGAAGGGAGTTGAACTTCCTACTAGAGTGACGATCAAAAGAGCATCCGTTTTGTTTTTCAAAAACGTCAAGCATTGTGTTGAAGTCACTGAGAACTGCCCATGCACCAGAGATAAAGTGAGAGATGTCCTGTAAATGATTCCAGAGAAGGTCTCGCCTACAAGGATTGGGGGCACCATAAATGAACATTAGATGCCAAGTATCATGAATGAAACAATGGATGAATTGTCAGTGATTAAGAATGATGTTGATGGAGCAGCGAGCATCATCCCACGACACCCAGATACCACCAGAAAAGCCAATGGCCTCAACCCAGTGAGAAGAAGGGAAACCCAGTTGCTTTATGATGCTGCCAGCCTTGGATCCACTGATACGTGGTTCGACAATGGCCATAATATGGAGTTTATGTATTATTTTAAGATCTTTAAGGAGGCAGATCTTCTTCTTGAAATAGGCACCTTGAATGTTCCAGCAAAGGATGTTCAGCATTAAAACACAGATAGAGAGAGAGATGTGGGCAATTTAGGCAATTGCCGCATAGAGGTTGATAGATTGATCATCGCCAACCATAGCATCATCTGGAGGTGGCACTGACTCATTGTTGAAGTCAATGGCATGCCTAGCATCTAAACCTTGGTCTATATTTCCGACTAGCTGGGCAAGCTTCCCTTTCTTCCTTTCCCTCCCAGGGTTGACAGCCTGGTAAACTATCCTCCTATTTCTGAGAAGGACTCCACTACCTCCTCCTTTATCACCCCATTAGAAAAGGTATTGGGAGTCAGCACGTATAGTGTTTGTGGCTGTAAATTGGAACGGAGGGTCGGTCCCCATCTCCTTTGCTCTGCCCACATAAGTGTCATCATTCACTAGCATCATGCTTGTGTTGTTTGAGTTGGTGACAACACCACCCGCCGATGAGGCCTTGGGCGGTGCGGCTTGCCATGTACTGGACTGTGTCCGAGACATTGCTTTAGCCTTCTTCTTCTTCAGTTTCCTAGATTGGACAGTATGCCACTCCTCCTCAGACGCTTCTTGAATGTCTAGTGTGGGTTGTGGCGGCTCTTCCATAGCAATATCTTTGTTCCTCGGGGTGGCTGACATCATTTGTGTCGTGTTGCCAGTCTGCATGCCCTTCTTGTTAGAAGGCATGCATTTCTCCAGCTTATTTGCATGGATCTGGGCCATGTACTACACCTCCTTAAGGAGAGTGGGGCCGGACGTCGATGATGGGTCAGTCGGCGAGAAGGGCATGACAAAAGTGCACGCTGTGTCAACATGTCCGACTCTACCACACTTCATGTAGACGGAAGGTAAGTTCTCATATTCCAAATGGTAATGTTCCCCATTGAGATATATGGTCGGTAGCAGAGGCTTGAGAGTATCTACCTCAGCTGGTAGCCTTGCAAATTTGCCACGATGGCCTAATAGCGTGGTGGTGTCAACTTTGATTGTTTTTCCAATGATATCGCCAATGCTTGCTAGATGTTGATATTGGTAGAGGTAAACTGGTAGCTCAGGGATGCGTAGCCACACCACAAGCTTTCTAGGGATGTGATCAATAGGGCGGAAATCTGTCAACCATAATTTGATGGACAAGTAGTTGCCAAATATGGTCCATGGACCTTCAGTCATGGCTCGCTCGAACGCCTCCTTGTTGCTGAGTTGGATGATGAAATAGCCCATCTCCAGGTCAATAACTTGGAACTACTCGGTGAGCTTCCATAGGAACGTGATACCTTTGATGAGCGTTGTGAATCTGACATTGATGTCGACTACCTTCACCACCACAATGAACTGATAGGTTTCTAACAGCGGCGGCAGTGCACTAGGGTTGATTCAAATGTCTGGAAGGGCTCTACTTCGATCAACGTGTATGTCAGAATCTTTAAGGGCGTCGGGGGAGATTGGCTTGATCACTGGTTGCTTAGCACCGCCTGTAATGACATCATAGAAGGAGATTGGGTTGGGGTTGCGCCCGCCAGCAAGGTCGCCTTCCTCCATGGCGTTGACGCTGTCTGGGTTCTCTGTGTCATCCAGCAGCGACGATGGATCACCGATCTCGATGTTGACCCAACCCTAACTAGAATGATGAATAGTGTGGAAGGTTCCACACCCTGTGCCGCGACCTCCACGGATGCTGGCGCCACCACCTCTCATGCGCAACAGTGAATCACCCGCTAACCCTAGGGGACACGGCCCCATGCAAGTGTTAGATATGATTTCTAATAATAATGTTGTATGCTTGGAAATCCTTTATTTAACCAATTATTTGGGGAAATGGAATATTTAATTATAAATAAGATAAATTAAAAAAATGAAATAATAAGTAAAAAATGTTTAATCTTCTTTTAACTGCAAATCCTATCATATTTAACCGTACCTATTTAATTAGTCATGTTCTAGACTAAGTGCATAATAATAGTAAGTAATTAAAGTTTAGATATATGAATATAGAAAAATATAGGACCTTATATTATTATGTATGCATGATCTACCCCTATGAACCATGCAACCATAATCTTATGATTCACCTCATTAGTGACACTTAGACCAAAAGGATCATATGTATATGTATATATCAATTTATGCATTACATAGATATTTGGGTAATGACTAGTATATTATATGTTCACCACGATATGACTACATTGATGAGGGAGGAACTTAATGATATCAAGATAATACACTATAAATATCAAATATGGTAATTAAGATCTCCTACACGCTAAGGGGAAAAATGGTAATTTGACATAATTAGAGTCTAGGAAGTGATTTCCAATCCAAGAAACATCAAATAACCCTAGTACATTCTCTCTTGCTAGATTTGTGATACATTGGCATCCTTGAATCCTTATGAGCATCTTGAGTGGAATTTATCAAGTATAACATGCACTAAATTCTTGATATCATTATTAACCTATTTGCCTCCCTCTCGAACTTCATTTACATGACTTTGCAAAAGTGGTGAACCCATTTTATTAGCCTTTCCCTCTTGTTGAAGTTCACCAGGACTAAATTGAATGTTGAACATTGTTGAGAAATTAAAATATTGTTTGATTTTGATATTGGCACAAAAACTTGAAATATTGGCTAACAACTTTGGCTCATTAGATTCGGCAGGTCATATCTGCAACCCTACATAGTGGATATTAGACATGAGGTCCCTCAGTACTGGTTACCCCCACAGACGAAAGTGTTATTATCTCATAGAGGGGAGAACACAAGGCACCTAGCCACTAGAGAAAACAAAATATTAGATTTATTTCTTCCAATAGATAAATCATTTCATTTTGAATAATTTGATATGTTGATATTAGTTTTCAAAAATCTCTTATTGATACTAGTTAACACTTTACATTGTTGCACCCTTTTTAAATTAATATGGTAATTAGAATATCCTTTTGTAAGTACCATAGTCTAGTAGGAAATCTTACCTAGATCTGATCACATAACTCTTCATTTTTTTAAATATCTCAATAATTTAGTTTAATACCAGCCAAACTGGCCTATATTTCCCCTTTATGGGATCCATGTATGTTCCCTCTAGGAACTTATGGACAAGTTATACAAAGAAAGACCAAAAGAGACATCCAAGAGTTGTTTCCTATTAAAGCCTAGATAGGAATTAATGCATATTCTTAATCTTGTAATCTTATGTTGAAAGCTTATGCGGTTCTAATGTAAAAGCATGATTGCAATAATAATTGGTTTATACTGTTGATACAATTTGTAAATTTTTATTTGTAAAGATTGGGTCTTTAAAATTTCTTTCCAAGCACAAATGTCATGCACCAAGGGGACATCCTGTCACCTAATATTTTTCTTATTATAACACAATGTTTGAATTAGTAACCGTAGCCACCTAGAGCCACATCCCTAAGCTTACTAATCTAGATGATCATAAAGAAGACCCAGCTATACACTTTGCGTATGATACCCTTATTTTGAGACTTTTTTCAAAATAAATTACCTTCCATTCATCTTACATATCATCTCTAGCCTTATATTCAAGTACACTAAGTCCTCCCTCCTTTATTTCAACATGAACGTGATGTAGAAAAATCTCATGGTTACTTCATTAAATTTAAACTATATCACTTCCACACTAAATACTTGTGTATCCCCCCTCCCCCTTAGTTCAAAAATTGATTCTTCTAAAAATAAAATGAACATGTGATTCAACTTTTTCCTTACCCTTGTTGGCCGTTGATAACAACTCATTTTTTGAAATGTTTACACCTATTTTATTTCTATATTAGCATCCCTTTTGTGGATTTCTCTATCTATTTTAATATTTTTGAACAATATCTGGATCTGACTTAATACCCTTTCCCAATCCCTACAGACTAGTAGCAAGTCACGACTGTGATGCCACCTCAACCATAATGGTATGTGGATGTTTAGCCCTAGATAGAGTCAATGATCAATAGTTCCTAGCCCTGACCGCGACACCATTGGCGACCAAGAATGTCGTTGCAACTGTGAACACATGACGACCTCTGATGGAGTTGCAACAATGCCTCCTCACCGTGACTGAGACAAATGTTACTACTACTATTGAAAGTCATGACCGTGATAATGGTCTTGGTTGAGACATGCAACGTGAACGTGATAGAGTGTTAAGTTGGTGGGCAGAGCCTATAAATAGGCCCCCGACTCCATACAAAAGGGGGGTCAATTCATCAAGAGAAATGAAGTGTTGCCAAACTCCAGAGCCATTCTCATCCATCTCCATTGGTCCTGGATCTCTAAAGATGGAAGTTGGAGGAGGGAGAAGATCTACCATCCTCTTCTTTGAGAGAATGAGTTGCCATTTTCCATGCTCATACTAGATTTAGATATGAAGAAGTATAGTTGGTGTATCACCTTCTTCGTTCTCAAGATCTATTGTATTCTTCACATTGTACCTTCCCACTCTTCATTATTCTTGATGTATCTACACTTTTTTAATGTCATTATGCCCGAAATGTATGGCTAAACACCTAACTTGGGTTGGGAGTAGCCACTAAGGCTCTCCCAACATGTATATACTTGCGTCCCTCTGAATATATATATGCCCCTAGCAGGATTATCTCCATACTCTTGTTCATAATGCTTCATTTGCATGATTAGGTACCATCTTCGATGTTTGATTGTTAATGCCTCAAAAGAGTAGTATTAATGTTATCTAAGTGTTATGGATTTGTATGAATGCATGAAATTTTTTTAATGCTAAAGCTAATGGTCATATGGTTTGCTTTGGGATTGTTTTTCTGCCATCTTGAGAGAGAAACAACCTTATAATCTAGATCTATCCTAAGCTCGAGAGAGGAGGCAATAGACATATATGATGATTACTTGTAATCTTGCTAAGTGTATACAAAAGGATGTGAGTATTGCATGTTGGTGACAGAATCTTGGCAAATGAAACCTGATCCAAGTTCCATCAACATTTTGGTTATGTCTTGCTTTTTTGACCTTTCATTCTTGTTTTGTTTTCTTATCTTTGTTTTTTTCACTTTGCTTGGAGTAACCTCATTCTGTAAGGAACACCATATTAGCCCTCCCCTCCTTTATTGGTGTATTTGAGTCTAAGTCTCTATGTTCTTAACACTTACCAACCTTGTCCCTGTGGTTCAACCCCTATCTACTACATCAAACCCTATATAATAGTTGTGAGGGTCTGAGTGTCGGGTAATAAATCTAAGAGTCTGACTACTCTAGATCTGTTCCGTTTTGGATGTGTGATTTAGGTCAGTGAACTTTTTGGCATTGTTGTTGAGGAAAAGGCAAAATGTTACTGTTGAGAACATGAGACTACTCTCTATACACCCGTGCCTCAAGCTTATAAATAAACTTGATTGCATAAAACTCTAAATCTGCTATATCTAGACTACTTAGAATATTTCACTTAACACGTCTGGTTTTCTAACTTGATTGTGTGGTCTATTTAGGTAACCTGAGGGGAAGCATATTTAATCAACACCTCACCCTATTTTCAAGACACCGTGTCACCTTGTAGATATGGTAGCCTTACTGGGGAGGATCAGAATTCAAGAGTCCAACACAATCATCTACCACCAGAAATTGAAGAACAATGAGAGGAACGTCACTCCAACAGTCATCGCCACGGGGAAGAAGATCGTAAAGAGTGAAGAGAAGAGGAGTGGCACCATCAGGAGGACCACCACCACCACAACAGAAGGCATAGAAGGAATCATCGTGATCGCGAACATGATCACCAAAACAGTGAGGAGGAAGATGAAGAAGAAGATAAAATGCTTAGAGAGTTGGTTGCTACCAGAGCTAACAAGTCAAGATGCCCAATCATGACACCACAATTCAATGCAGCTAATTTCAAGCTAAAACATGTTGTCATTTTAGTGATCCAGAACAAGCCTTTCTGAGGGAATTTGAAGAATGAGAATCCTTACATCTTGACGCCTTCAAAAACATATGTGACACCATCAAGATGAGGGGAGTGCCTCAAGAAGTCATATATTGCAAGGGATTAATTTTCTCTCTAGAGGATAAAGCTCTGTCTTGGTATCTTATCCTACCTCACCAGTCTATATATGGATGGAGGCCCCTTGCCGATGCTTTCGTCACTAAATTCTACCCCACTAAGAAAACCATTTGTAATATGTAAAAGATCATTTCCTTCATGCAAAAGCCTAGAGACAACCTTCATGAAGCTTGGGAATGATATTAGGAGTATCAAAGAGATTGTCCTCACCACAACCACCAAAAAGGATTTTTGGTGACAATGTTTTACAATGGCCTAACTCCCATAGAGCAGACCTCGCTGAATATAGCTGTCGGGAGTGACTTTCTTAGAAAGAAGCTGAGTAGAACAATGAAGTTCATCAACAACTTGGCTACACTACAAGCTAGTGTGGAGTATGATAGAAGTGATAGAGGCTCAACCAAGAAGGTTGGCATTGAAGGGCCTTCTGTCATAGCCAAAGCCCTGGAAACTATCACGACTCAAGTTCAGTAGATTACCACTGATGTCAAACAATTAAAATACACTGGAGGCAAGAGCAAGAAACCTATTGAGAAAGTCATGAAGTGTGTCACATGTGGTGAATGAGGCCATGGAATTGATAATTGTATCTATACATGGTCGGAAGAAAGTGAAGAAAGCAAAAGTGAAGAAGAAACAAAAAATATCTCTTATGCAAATTTCAAATGTGAAGATCATCCGAGATTCAATTATGGAAACAAAGATGCTGATGAGAATTATCATCAACTGAGTAGTTTGTCTAAGTCACCCCCAAAATTTAAGAAAAATAGTGGACCGACTCAGTATACCATAACTACTAGCTATCAATCAAGCAAGAATAATTATTAAAGTCAATATCAAACAAAAAGGCAAGCCCTCAAAATCAAGGACCAAATCAAAGCCATAATCTAACCAAGGATAACAACCAGCCTGATATGATCGCTCAGCTATTTGATTTTGTGAAAAGGCAATCTTCAGTGAACGACCAACTTACTCAAAGCACCATCACCAACTCAGGAGTGTTAACCATGATGCAAACTCAAATGGTAGACATGCAAACACATCAAATATAGATTGATCAATAGTTATCCCAGCTATCAGAATTCGTGTAGAATCCTTCAGGTAAGATCCCATCAAGCATAGAAACCATGAAGATGGCTACTCTCTGGTCCAAGAAAGTTGTAGAAAGACAACAGGAAAATATTCTCCATGAATAAGAAAAGGTTGTCGATCCAAAGACTAAGCCCATTGTTTTATAGGAGGAATCTGAAGAGCCGGTAAAGGAAGACGAGGCTAAAGAAAAAGATAAAAATAAGAAAGATGCAAATGCCAAGAGGTTAGATCCCATCGAAGAGATCTTTACACAAGGAAATCCATATGCACCAAGAGTCCCATTCCCTTACAAATTGATTAAAGCTCATTTAAAGAAGAGATATGAGAAGTTCATGGAAGTGGTAAAGAAGTTGCACTTAGATATTTCCTTTCTAGATGTGATTGAGTAAATGCCTACCTATGCCAAGTTCTTCAAGGACCTATTTATGAAGAGGATGAGATGTGATCACATTGAGATAGTACAACTAGCCAAGATTTCAAGTGCTTCTGTTCAAGTTACCATGCCCACAAAGAAAACAGATCCAATAGCATTTACTATTCCTTTCAATGTTGGAGACAATGTGGAAAGAAATGGACTCGTTGATGTGGGAGCAAGGATCAATCTTATACCCCTTTATTTTACCCAAAGGCTTGGTAAAACACACAT
Source organism: Alisma plantago-aquatica (assembly GCA_963693085.1). NCBI lineage: Eukaryota > Viridiplantae > Streptophyta > Magnoliopsida > Alismatales > Alismataceae > Alisma > Alisma plantago-aquatica. The sequence continues at coordinate 1,135,916,068 of OY856413.1, read as the reverse complement.
GGTGAAGATAGGTATGAGAATTCAGCTTGTCAACAACACCTTTACAAAATTAGTAGGTGTGGTAGAGGATGTCCCAATCCATGTCAGAAGGTTCTTTATACCTTGTGATATAGTGGTGATTGACACCATAGAAGACCCATCATATCCCATGATATTTAGAAGACCATTCCTCACCATTGGGAGAGCCCGGATAGAGGTCGCAGAGAGAATCATAACTCTTCGCGTAGGTAATGATCACATTGATTTTCATGTACAAGATGCCATGAGAGGACCCTCTTTGTTTTAGTCAGTCTATTTTATGGACAGTTATACTCAATATTGTGAGGAAGTACAAGAAAGCAATGTGATAGTCGACCCTCTCATGTGAGCCTTAAACAATCTTGATCCCAATCTATAAGGTCTTGAAGTAGTTGAGATTCTGGATTACTAAAATGAACATGAGGAGGAGGTTCTCAGTGACGAAGAAGGTACAGTGGAAATTGTGATGTATGCCTCGTTGGAACAGACACCAGAAGAAAAAGATGCAAAAGAACCAAAACGTGAGATGAAGCAACTCTGAGAAGGGATGAAGTATGAATTCCTAGATGTTGATGAAAGAAACCATGTTATCATAAACTCTTCTCTGACATAAGATAAAGAGGAAAAGATGCTGAAGAAACTCAAACTACAAACAAAATCTATAGGTTATTTTATGGAAGATACAAAAGGCCTCAGCCCAGCTCTGTGTATGCACAGAATCAAATTAGAGGAAACTACTAAACCTTTGGCTTAACCACTAAGAAAGTTGAATCAGGTGTTGAAAGAAGTCGTAAAGAAATAAGTAATAAAGTTACAAGATGTCATAATCATTTACCCCATTAGTGAAAGCAACTAGGTCATCCTGATGCATGTTGTACCTAAGAAAGGTAGAATGATTGTAGTGAAGGGAAACAATGGGGATGAAGTATCCACTCTGATGGTTACTGGGTGGAGAATGTGTATTGACTACCACAAGCTCAATATCCCCACAAGCAAAGACCACTTTATCCTACCTTTCATCAACCAAGTTCTAGAAAGGCTTGAAGAACAATCCTATTTCTATTTTCTTGATGGATATTCTGGATTTTATCAAGTCCCCATCTACCCTGATGATCAAGAAAAGACTACTTTTACATGTATCTATGGGATGTAAGCCTTTAGAAGAATGTTTTTTGGATTATGTAATGCACCTAGTACTTTTCAAAGGTGCACGTTATCCATGTTCTCATATTTTCTGGAAGACATAATGGAGATATTCGTGGATGACTTATCAGTATATGGACCTGACCTTGATAGATGTCTTGAAAACATGTTAAAGGTCTTACAAAGATGTGAGGGGAAGCAGCTTGTGCTTAATTTGGAAAAGTGTCATTTTATGGTAACAGAAGGCATAGTTCTTGTGAGGAACCATTCAGACAAAACATAATTAACTAATACGGAAGCAGTCGTTAGCATCGGATTACTGAAAATCACTAAAAATTAAAACCATTTACAAAGTGATCCATTCTCAGGAAAACTCTTTTAAACAAGAACCAAAGTATTGTAATTACATGTTGGTCCACATTGTACATTTCATGTACCATTTCTTCTCGAGGAAAATATATACATCATTGCTTTGCTAAAAAAGCACAAGTAACAAAATCCTCGAGGCTTAAAGCCAAAATCTCAGATAAAATTATTAAAAGCACTAACTCCTAGGACCTGAGAGTACAAAGAAGACACATAGGACTCTATATACTACACATGATAGCCAGTATCTCCACCTAGATATCACTGTTGTCTCTGTTGTTATTGTTGCTACTCTTCCCCTGCTATAGGGTTTTTGCCTCCTTGTCTGTGTCTACCTAAAAATGTTGGATCCCACGGGGGTGAGACAATTTGTAAATTTCCCCAGTGAGAGATATAACTCTCCGCTGAAAACATTATTATTGCAGTTTAATAGAAATAAACTGAACAGTGGAATCATATAACCAACAGCAGATAAATCAATATCTATGCAGATTAGAGCAACATTTCTATTCAAGCAATTTAGCTATAAAACTTGATAAGTCAGCAAGTCTCTTATTCAATAAGGAATTGAAGAACATATATATAACATTTATGTATCAAGGACATGCTAAGCAAAATAACATCAACTAGTGATTCTCATATTTCAATCTTATGCAAATACACTACACGGCTGATTACATTATACAATCAGACTTAAGCTCTGAGGAGATGAGGTATACCTCTCATACTCCAACCGACCATTGTGAAGTCAAAATCGGTACCATACAAGGTCAATGGAAGAGCCATCTTCCAAGACCTCGCACATCCCGGTCAGTGCGGGACCACATGTAGGACATCTTGTGTCTCGGCTACATAGCTTGCCAGGGTATAATGGCATCTTCGCTATAGAGCTACAATGGTGGTTGCACTCTCTTCACAATCGAGAGATTTCATGTTTACCTCCATCGATCTGGCATTAACATCATCGAGAGATTCATGATACATCCATCCTGGCACATATAATGAAGGATTGAGAGATTTCATGTTTACCTTCCATCAATTCCTCTATTAGAACGTACGGATATTTTTTCCCATTGACCCCCGCATATTCAAAAATATGCGCTCTCCAGGAGATCCCATTTGGAAAACCTACTTCACCATCACCAACTACTGACGATGATGGATCTATGGTCAGAGCACTACATGAATAGCTTTCACTTGATTAATTAAGTACATTACCATATTCTTTTAGCATCAGTCAAGTTTTCAAACATAACTTGTTATAACAAATTCGACAAAGAAACATGTACTATTTTCATCAGTTGCTTCTCAGTCTTTATAAGACATTGGGATCTCAGTCCCTCATTTCAATATTGGGAATATTCTTCCCTTCACAAACTCAATGCCATAATAATATGGTTCTGGGTATTCAAACCCTTAGCTCATCATTGAGCACTATTACCACTTTTTCAGGTAATTATCACCTTCAAGTCATCTGACCAAAGTAAACATGACACTTGCTACACAAGCATCTCTTATGCACTTGAGGCCCATTAACTCTCTTGTTACCTCTTACTAGGCAACAAGGCATATTATGGCACATAAGGCCCAATAAATAATTTCAATAAATAAAACATCATAGCTCATACATGGCTATGTTCATCATCTCATGATTCCTGCATGGCTAGTACAAATGATAACAGATATATCAATCATATTTCAATTCCATGCTATTCAAGGGTAACACCACTATTCCCTTACCAGGGTTAGGGTTTCCCATTTCATGTCAATCAGGGTTACTCATTCCCTTTGCACAATTAGGACCAATGATTTATCATTTCATTGTCCAAGGTTAGAGTTCCATGCTATATAATATAACCCAAAAATTAGGGTTTCACATGCCTTCACCCTATTTTAGAATTAGGGTTTACCATTCACGTCACATCAGGGATTATCATACACTTACACCCAATTTAGGGTTAGTTTTTACTATTCCTCCCAATTAGGGTTTTATATTCCATTACCCACAATTAGGGTTTACTATTCATCCTAATTAGGGTTTATCATCAGGATACCCTGTATTAGGGTTAATCATATCATTAACCTAAATTCATATCACATCATCCTCCTAGTTTAGGGTTTCACTCAAACTTTCCCTAAATTAGGGTTTGAGTTCATTAATCAACTCAATTAGGGTTTTATGATCTCTTTATCCTAATTGTATATCACATTTATTTTGAATGTGTTAGGTTTACTTACTACATGATTATCATTCATGTATGAATCTTTCTCTCTCTCGTCCTACTTAGGATGTTCACTACTCAATTCTTGATTTGATTAAGCTTACTCTTTATTCGAATACATGCATTGATGGTTAGCATGATGTATTGAATTATTACATCATTATGCATCAATGATTAATCCCACTAAGGGTATAAATCATCCAAGTACATTAGGCCTCCAAATGGTTTAATCAATTTAACCTTTAATTACATGAGGGTTCTAAATGAATTGACTAATTGAACCTTCAATTACATTAGATGATCAATTGGATTAACCATATTGGATCTTCAATTAAATGAGGTATCCATATGGATTAACCATGTTGAACCTCAAAAAGATTTGATTACTTAGACCCTAAAAAGACTGTTTGGACTCAAACGGTCTTAAGACCGTTTGGTCCAAACCCTCTCAAAACTGAATGGACCAACAACTTCTTTCAACACTTAAACAATTCATGGTTTCAATAGATGAACTGATTATCAATTGAATCCTTGATTTCTTCATCAATTGAACTATTTAATCATCCTTCAATTGAACCATTAATAAGGGTTTTGAACCCTATTAATCTAGTATTTCTACTCAAGAGCCTTCAATTAGGGCTTTGAAATCGAGGAACCATCAATAATCAACATTGTGGAATTGATTTAATTGAAATTAATAAATCATCATCAAAATTTTGATATGACCTGACCTCAAACGGTCTTGAGGTCATTTAGATGACCTCCAAATGGTCTTGAGACCGTTTGCCACATCCTATCCTTGGAATTTGTCAAATTCCATTAGGGTTTAGATCATTGGATTGATCATCAAATCAAGTACTAATTGCATTTCAATTTGGTATCTCTGGACCTTCAATTACTCAACCATACATAACCCTAGACCTCCAAATGGTCTTGAGACCGTTTGGGTGACCTCCAAATGGTCTTGAGACCGTTTGGATTAATCAACCAAAAAATCCAAATCAACCAATTGGAATTTTAGCACTTAACCCGATTAGGGTTTGGTAATTGATGAACCTTTTTTTTGGTCGGTCTAAAAAGCGCGTTACTGATAACCAAAACTTGATGTACATACATGCCCCTAAAAGAGTCTAATCCCTGATACACCAAACAACTGGATATCAAGGTACTTAGACCATCACTCGGGGCAAAACAAGAAAAATAAAACTTCCAAACAGCCCTTACAAACATACATAAGAGAGCAAGAAGTCTAGCCCTAAGACATTACGAACACCCACAAATATAAGGGCCACACCCCCAACAACCTATATCTGTAAGTAGGAGAGGAGTAGAGGTCATCTTTCTCAGTAAAGCACCCACAAAGATGGACCAAATCCAGATGCCACATCCGGCTAAAGCTAACTTGAGAAGCCTTAGCAGACCAAGCACACCAACTTGCCTTTGATCGGCCAAGAAAGAAACTAAAAAAAGGAACTGGTCATCTCCACTGCAATAACACACCCACAAAGATGGGAGGGACACAAGCTCCCTTCTTCAACAGCTTCCCTGACTCCTACTACAAGAAAGGCCAAGAAAGTAGCCGTGCGATAGCACTACCACAGCCATCCCGCTAGGAGGAAGCTCCCACCCCACCTCCCTTGCCTTAGACTTCTTCACCTTTGACTTCTTATCCCAAGTCGAACAAGTAGTAGGGCCCCTCGACAAAATCCTGGTACACCTGTCTGAGACCATTAGGCACCCACACAAGGGCATGAAGCCCCTATTTGCACTGAGACATAGCATCGAGCACGTAGGAGGCACCCAGAGAACAACAACAACATGTTATCTACTGTACAACAGAGCTATTGGAGACCTCATCCTCGAATAGGTTTTCCTTTCTAGCATAGACTTTGCTGAGAAGCCGGAGCTCCCCCAAACCCTGCATAATAGACTGGAGTAGACCATATCAAGTCAGGCTCGGTCTGTTGACCACCCTGAGCCAGAGCTGAGGGTGAGGAAACATGACCCCAAATGTGAGTGGTGCCTCCATCTGCCACCAGCCATCCAGAGGCATACGCCAGAGAGCACCTCCAAGCATTAGGGCGGAGTCCGTAATGGAGTGCCCACTCCACCAAACAGGCCAGAGACTCATCACCCGGCGAGGATGACAGCACCGCCGTGATCGCCAAGGTGAGAACCAGTCAGAATCGTGGCTTGTCGTCACCTTGGAAAAGCCAGGTTGACTCGGGAAAGGGGAGAGGAGGTGCTAGTGAAGAAAGGAGAAGACACCCCTTCCTTCCTCAGCGTGATGAGGTTGGGGAAAGTGATGAACCTTCAACTAATGAACCCTTTAGAATTAGTCAATTAAATTTAATGGGTCATGAACCATCAACATTAGCATAAAATCTCCAAATGTTCAACTGTGGTCAACCCTCCCAAACGGTTTGAAATCGTTTGGCTTCTAACAGTTTGATGAAACAGTTTGATTTCAAACGGTTTTGTTCAAACTGAATGAACAACTTGTTGAAACCGATTGGAATAGTATTTCTTTGGGAGCCCAAGATGATGTCATCATCATCTACCTTCATCCATGTAGTTCATATTGCTACTGATTTCATAAAATTATCAATTACAACAAGCAACCGATCAAGAAGAAGAAGGAATCAATATATTTGCAAGATTGATAATTGAATAACAATGTAATGGGTTCAAGTTATATAACCTGCCTCCAAATGAGCTTTAAAGCTCCAAGATCACGTCAACAATGGTGGATGCAACTCCTTTCACTATCCCAAGGCTCATCCTCAAGCTTTGAGTGAAAAGGAATGGTTAGAATTGAAGATGGGATCGAGATAAGAAGAAATCATGCATTGATTTGTGATTTCCAGCATGAAATCAAGGTGAATGAAGGTAAAGAAGCTTACCAACAGGTTGGGGGTCATCCTCCTGCTCCTTCAAAGCTTCCTTGGTCGTTTTGCAAGCAAAGAGAAGAAGTGGATTCGAAATTACCCTTTCATTCTATGGATAAATGGGCTTATATGCATTTTTATTAAACATTCATTTAAGAGAGAGAAAGTAGGAATTATCTCCCCCATTTCCTTGCCACTTGCCCCCTTATCTTCCTTAGATATGATTATATCCTCCTTGCCTCTTATTCCTCTCAATTATCCACAACTTAAAGAAAAGCAAATTAAGCACCTTAACCCTTATAATATTAATATCCATAAGTTAGTGGATATTTCTTTTTCTTATAATAATGTGAGTGGAGTCTACACCTCCTAAGGATATTTCGTTGCCTTTGCAAGGCATCCGCAAATCCAACCATCTCGTTTTTGGTTGAAGGCCCTTCAATTATTTTATTTATTTTTGCATTAAATTGAATTAAGGTTTCAATTATGCTTAAATCTTGATTATTTTAATATTAAGATTCTCTCTCCTTCAAAGTGATACAATTGAGATGCCCCTCTCATTTTATTTGCTCTACATGATGCCAAGAAATATTAGGGACTATTTTGAAGTGGTAAATTGCATATTGAACCCTGGGTTTTGGGTAAATTGCACATTATACCAAAACTAGGTTTTAATGCACAAACATTGCTTTATCAACTCTTTCTTGGTGCTCAGGCTTGGGGTATCCATACCTCTGTATCATCTTCATTATCATGATGCTTTGATACATGAGGAACATATTATCATGCACAATTTGAAAATTAACCCCTCAACTTGGGTAAATTGCACTTTAGTCCATAACAATCAAAACATTGTTTTCAACATTATTCAAAAAGGACTAAAATTGAAGTATAATTTCCTCTTAAGCCTTAATTACTTTTCAAAAGATAATATCAAGCATATAATTATCTTTCTTAAACAAAACACCTAGGGTTAAAGCATAGCCTAGGTCAGGGATGTTACAAGTTACCCACCCCTTACAAGGATTTCGTCCCCGAAATCATCAACGAAAACATTTAAGAGAAAAGAGTACGATATTTCCTCCTCATCTCTTCCTCTGGCTCCCACGTAGCTTCTTCAATGTCATAGTGATGCCAAAGAACTTTTACAAGACAAATGTCTTTCTTTTTCAACTTTTTAATTCTTCTGTCAAGAACCAACACAGGTCCTTCAACATAAGATATATCATCATTTAGTTCTACCTCCACAGGTTGCAGAACTAACTCTGTGTCAGGATGACACTTCCTCAGCATAGAGATATGGAATACTGGGTGCAATCTATGCAACTCAGGTGGTAACTCCGGCTTATAGGCTACCTTTCCCATCCTTTCAATGATCGGATAAGGCCCCATAAATCTAGGAGCTAACTTTCCCTTCTTTCCAAATATCAGGATACGTTTCCAAGGTGAGACCTTGAGATATACTATGTCTCCAACTTGGAATTCTAAGGGTCTATGACACTTATCAGCATAAGATTTCTGTCTATCCTGGGCAGCTTTCAACTGTTATTCTATTACTTTAATCTTCTCAGTTTTTTGTTGTACTAGCTCAGGACCCAAAAGTTGATATTCTCCTATTTCATACCAACATAAAGGAGATCTACAACGTCTACCATACAATGCCTGATATGGTGCCATGTCAATACTGTGCTGATAGCTATTATTGTAAGCAAATTCTATCAAGCTCAGGTGTAGATCCCAACTTCCTACAAACTGAAGGACGCATGCCCTAAGCAAGTCCTCTAAGGTTTGTATGGTCCTCTTAGATTGTCCATCTGTCTGGGGGTGAAAGGCTATACTAAACCTTAATTGCGTACCCAAATCTTTATGGAGTCACTCCCAAAAATGACTCATGAACTGGGGACCTCTATCAGAAACAATAGTGGTTGGAACCCCATGAAAACGCACTATCTCATCTATGTATATTTGTGCAAGCTTCTCAGCTATGTAGGTTGTTTTGACATGAAGGAAATGTGTTGTCTTTGTCAACCTATCAACTATCACCCAAATGGAATCATGACTTTTGGTTGTTTTAGGCAAACCAACCACAAAGTCCATGGTCACATGATCCCATTTCCACTATGGTATGGGCATAGGTTGCATTGTCCCTACGGGCTTTTGATGTTCAGCTTTAACCCGCTGACACACTGGGCACCGCATAACAAACTCAGCTATATCTTTCTTCAAACCAGACCACCAATACATATCTTTTAAGTTATGATACATCTTGGTGCTCCCTGGATGCATGGCATACATTGAAGAATGAGCTTCTTCTAGAACTAACTTTCTTAGGTTATCGACATCAGGTACCACCATCCTACCATGGTAACAAACTGCCTGATCATCTGAATCATGGAAGCCATCTCGTTTCTCACTACCATACTCTGACCTGATCTGTTGGACTACATCATCAGCTTGTTGTGCTTCTTTAATCTGCTACCTCAGAGTAGGTTTTACTAGCATCTCAGCTAACAACCTAGCTAACAATAATACCTTAAACTTTACATTGTTTTGCCTCAAGGAGATAAGCATATCTCTTTTAAAGCACACTAAGGAGTTTAACTGTGCTTTATCTAAGGCTGGTGTTGTTGATTTTCTACTAAGGGCATCAACCACTACATTAACCTTCCTTGGATGATAATCAATCGTACAATCGTAGTCCTGAATTAATTCCATCCAGCGGCATTGTCTCATATTCAGCTCATGCTATGAGATGATATACTTTAGGTTCTTATCGTCTGTGAAAATCTGGAATGTCTCTCCATAGAGATAATGTCTCCAGATCTTCAAGGCATGGACCACAGCAGCTAACTCTAGATCGTGTGTTGGATAATTCTCCTCGTGTTTCTTGAGCCGTCGAGAAGCAAAACAAATCACTTGTTTATCCTACATCAACACACATCCTAGTCCATTCTTAGATGCATCACAGAAGACTATGTACCCCTTTCCCTACTCAGGTAGCACTAACACAGGTGCACTGGTTATCCTTTCTTTTAGCAACTGGAAAGAATGTTGACACTTGTCATTCCAGACAAAAGGAACCTCCTTCCTGGTCAACTTGGTTAGGGGTAAATCTATTGAACTGAAGTTCTTAATGAACCTCCTATAATAGCCTGCCAGTCCTAGGAAACTGCGTATCTCCGTCGGTGTCTTTGGATGTTCCCATTGCAGGATAGATTCTACCTTCTTAGGATCAACACGAATACCTGAGGCAGATATTACATGTCCAAGAAAAGAAACTTCTGGTAACCAGAACTCACACTTGCTAAACTTAGCATACAATTTATGCTCTCTTAGCAAAGTCAAAGCCTGACGGAGGTGCTGCTCATGTTGTTGAGCATCTCTACTGTAGATCAAAATATCATCTATGAAGACTACTATGCACTGATCAAGAAAAGGCTGGAAGATTCTATTCATGAGTTCCATGAATGCAGCTGGTGCATTAGTTAGTCCAAACGACATAACTATGAACTCATAGTGACCATACCTTGTCCTAAAGGTAGACTTAGGTATGTCACTTTCCTTAATACGCAACTGATGGTATCCCGACCTCAGATCTATCTTAGAAAAGATAGTTGCACCACGCAACTGATCAAACAAGTCATCTGTCATTGGCATAGGATACTTGTTCTTTGTAGTTAGTTTATTCAACTGTCTATAGTTGATGCACAAATGCATAAACCCATCTTTCTTCTTAACAAAAAGGTGCTCGGTCAGATAAAACCTTTCTCAAGCAACTCCTGTAGTGGTTTCTTAAGCTCTGCCATTTCAGTAGGTGCCATTCCATACGGCATTTGTGTTATTGGTTGTGTGTCTGGGATTAGATTAATCTCAAAATCAATCTCTCGGGGCAGAGGAACACCTAGAAGTTCTTCAGGGAAAACATCTTCAAGCTCCCTAACAACCAGAACTTCAGCAGGATTAGGACTTTCCATTGTGGTATCTACCACATGTGCTAAGAATGCAAAGCATCCCTGTCTCATCAACTTCTCAGCTACCATAGATGACACCAAACAGGTTGGAAAAAACTTTCTATCTCCCTGAAAGATCCATGAGTCACCATTGTCTGTGAACACAGCCTGCTTGGAACCACAATCCAAGACAACTTTATACTTCTCTAAGGTGTCCATCCCAAGGATTATATCAAAACCCTGCATCTCAAGTGGTATAAGATCCACTTGAAAGCGATGATCAGAAAAGGAAAGATTGTAGGGAGAACACACTTCCCGCAACACTATAGATCCCAGTAAAGGGGTTTCTAACATCAAACTATCTGCTCTATTACTGACAGTCATGTTGCAATCATGAATCACTTCTCGAGTGATAAAGGAATGTGTAGCACCCGAATCAATTAAAATAGATACGAAGAAGGATGAAGACATATCAGAATAAAACAATTCCATCTGACCTATCACAACCCGAGGGTTGACTACTGCTTCAGACTGATTCATGGCATAGAATCTAGTTGTTGCTTGTTGTTGACCTTGTGCTTGGTTGTTGGGTGCCGACGATCCAGCTTGGGATGCTTACCCACGTCCTCTAGCATTATTAGTGAACTTTTTCCTCTGTGAGCCTTGGTGACTCTGCCTCTGGGGTTGACTTATAGTTATGACTTTCTCAGGACAATCTCTCTTCAAGTGTCCTGACCTCCCACACTGGAAACAGTTGTAACTTCCCAAACTCTACCTGGGTGGTCCTGTCACTGATGTTGATACTGTATTGGGGGCTCTACTTAGAGGAAAACTATGGCCCCTACCCCTACTTTACGTCCACTGCATCGGGGTATTAAACCTTGGTGGTGGTGGTGGTGCAGAAAACCTCGTCTTTTTGAAACTTTCAGACATCTTTCCATGGAATTGAGGATACACTTTCTTATTACTGGTCTGTCGCTTCTCGATCACAGACCTCTCTATCCACCTAACGGACTCCACAAAAGTGGCAAACCTCTCCCTATTGTCTAGAGTAGACACAGGAGTGGTCAATTCAGTGTTCAACCCCTTCTCAAAATGCTAAATCCTCTCTTCATCAGAAGCTATCATATGTGGACAGAACCGCAAAAGCTCCATGAACTTAGCTTCATATTCGCTAATGTTCATCTATCCTTGTCTAATTCTCTCAAACTAAGAGATCTTCTCATCTAGATACGTATTAGGGAAGTATCTAGCGACAAATTCATGTCGGAGTTCATCCCATCTGACTTCAACTCCTGGCCTTTTGCCTTCCTCAATGGTCCACCAATGACCAGCACTACCTTTCAACAAGTATACAACATGTCTCACCTTCTCATCTTTAGGAATCATAAGGATTCTGAAGGCTTTCTCCAGCTTAGTTAACCATAAATCAGCATCTGCTGGATCATCTCTTCTAGCATACTCTGTGGCTCCCACCTGGCAAAGCCATTCAAAGGTCTTACCAGCTCCATGTTTTTCATCGTGGGCTGGTACCCTAGGTGCAGGTAGTGGCATCCTATCTGTCATATGAGTCATGACTGCCATAAACTGTCCAAACATGGCTTGGAAGGCTCGGTTCCCCATATCTGCTTGATTGAACTAGGGTTGTTCTGGCATTGGTTCCTCCATATCATGGTCCCTTGCACCTGCTCCTAGTGCAGCAACGCTACTCTCAGCAGCATGTTCATCATGTGTTCCAGACATCTTCAAGTTCTTCTTCTCTTATATGAGCAGAAGATACTTATCAGATAAACTGGAAGATACTAGAACAGACTCAACAACCTTAATCCTATGTCTCTGTAGACTCAGCGAACCTAGAGCTCTGATACCACTAATTTGTGAGGAACCATTCGGACAAAACATAATTAACTAATACGGAAGCGATTGTTAGCATCAGATTACTGAAAATTACTAAAAATTAAAACCATTTACAAAGTGATCCATTCTCAGGAAAACTCTTTTAAACAAGAACCAAAGTATTGTAATTACATGCTGGTCCACATTGTACATTTCATGTACCATTTCTTCTCGAGGAAAATGTATACATCATTGCTTTGCTAAAAAGAACAAGTAACAAAATCCTTGAGGCTTAAAGCCAAAATCTCATATCAAATTATTAAAAGCACTAACTCCTAGGACCTGAGAGTATAGAGAAGACACATAGGACTCTATATACTATACATGATAGCCAGTATCTCCACCTGGATATCATTGTTGTCTCTGTTGTTGCTGTTGCTGCTGCTCTTCCCCTGCTATAGGGTTTCTACCTCCTTGTCTGCGTCTACCTAAAAACGTTGGATCCCATGAGGGTGAGACAATTTGAAAATTTCCCCAGCGAGAGATATAACTCTCAGCCGAAAACATTATTATTGCAGTTTAGTAGAAATAAACTGAACAGTGGAATCATATAACCAACAGCAGATAAATCAATATCTATGCATATTAGAGCAACATTTCTATTCAAGCAATTTAGTTATAAAACTTGATAAGTCAGCATGTCTCTTATTCAACAAGGAATTGAAGAACATATATATAACATTTATGTATCAAGGACATGCTAAGAAGGATAACATCAACCAATGATTCTCGTATTTCAATCTTATGCAAATATGCTACATGGCTGATTACATTTTACAATCACACTTAAGCTCTGAGGAGATGAGGTATACCGCTCATACCCCAACCGACCATTGCGAAGTCGAAATCGGTACCATACAAGGTCAATGGAAGAGCCGGATTCCAAGACTTCCCACATCCCGGTCAGTGCGGGACCACATGCAGGACATCTTGTGTCTCTACTACATAGCTTGCCAGGGTATAATGGCATCTTCTCTATAGAGCTACAGCGGCGGTTGCACTCTCTTCGCAATCGAGGGATTTCATGTTTACCTCCATTGATCCGGCATTAACATCATCGGGACATTCGTGATACAACCATCCCGACACATATAATGAAGGATTGAGAGGTTTAATGTTTACCTTCCATCAATTCCCCCATTAGGACGTATGGATATTTTTGCCCATTGACCCCCGCATATTCAAAAATATGCACTCTCCATGAGATCCCATAGGAAAACCTATTTCACCATCACCTACTACTGACGATGATGGATCTATGGTCAGAGCACTACATGAATAGCTTTCACTTGATTAATTAAGTACATTACCATATTCTTTTAGCATCAGCCAAGTTTTCAAACATAACTTATTATAACAAATGCTATAAAGAAACATGTACTATTTTCATCAGTTACTTCTCAGTCTTTATAAGACATTGGGATCTCATTCCCTCATTTCAATACTGGGAATATTCTTCCCTTCACAAACTCAATGCCATAATCATATGGTTCTGGGTATTCAAACCCTTAGCTCATCACTGAGCACTGTTACCATTTTTTCAAGTAACTATCACCTTCAGGTCATCTGACCAAGGTAAGCATGACACTTTCTACACAAGCATCTCTTATGCACTTGAGGCCCATTGACTCTCTTATTACCTCTTACTAGGCAACAAATAATATTATGGCACACAAGGCCCAATAAATAATTTCAATAAATAAAACATCATAGCTCATATCTGGCTATGTTCATCATCTCATGATTCCTGCATGGCTAGTACAAATGATAACAGATATATCAATCATATTTCAATTCCATGCTATTCAAGGGTAACACCACTATTCCCTTACCAGGGTTAGGGTTTCCCATTTCATGTCAATCAGGGTTACTCATTCCCTTTTCACAATTAGGACCAATGATTTATCATTTCATTGTCCAAGGTTCGAGTTCCATGCTATATAATATAACCCATAAATTAGGGTTTCACATGCATTCACCCTATTTTAGAATTAGGGTTTACCATTCACATCACATCAGGGATTATCATACACCAACACCCAATTCAGGGTTAGGTTTTACTATTCCTCCCAATTAGGGTTTTATATTCCATTACCCACAATTAGGGTTTACTATTCATCCTAATTAGGGTTTATCATTAGGATACCCTGAATTAGGGTTACTCATGTCATTACCCTAAATTCATATCACATCATCCTCCTAGTTTAGGGTTTCACTCAAACTTGACCTAAATTAGGGTTTGAGTTCATTAATCAACTCAATTAGGGTTTTATGATCTCTTTATCAAGGATCATACCCTAATTGTATATCACATTTATTTTGAATGTGTTAGGCATACTTACTACATGATTATCATTCATGTATGAATCTTTCTCTTTCTCATCCTACTCAGGGTGTTCACTACTCAAATCTTGATTAGATTGAGCTTACTCTTTATTCGAATACATGCATTGACGGTTAGCATGATGTATTGAATTATTACATCATTATGCATCAATGATTAATACCACTAAGGGTATCAATCATCCAAGTACATTAGGTCTCCAAATGGTTTAATCAATTGAACCTTTAATTACATGAGGGTCCCGAATGAATTGACCCATTGAACCTTCAATTACATTAGATGATCAATTGGATTAACCATATTGGATCTTCAATTACATGAGGTATCCAAATGGATTAACCATGTTGAACCTCAAAAATATTTGATTACTTAGACCCTAAACGATCTTAGTTCTCAGAATTCAATTGGTAGAAAACCATTTGGGAAAATTGCCCTTGAAACTGATTGGACAACAAAGGTGTTGAAACCGATTGAACTTTGGGTCTCCAAACAATTTGAGACCGTTTGGTCCAAACCCTCTCAAAACCGAATGGACCAAAAATTTCTTTCCACACTTAAACAATTCATGGTTTCAATAGATGAACCGATTATGAATTGAATCCTTGATTTCTTCATCAATTGAACTATTGAATCATCCTTCAATTGAACCATTAATTAGGGTTTTGAACCCAATTAATCTAGGATTTCTACTCAAGAACCTTCAATTCGGGCTTTGAAATCGAGGAACCATCAATGATCAACATTGTGGAATTGATTTAATTAAAATTAATAAATCATCATCAAAATTTTGATAGGACCTGACCTCAAATGGTCTTGAGGTCATTTGGATGACCTCCAAATGGTCTTAGACCATTTTCCCCATCCTATCCTTGGAATTTGTGAAATTCCATTAGGGTTTAGATCATTGGATTGATCATCAAATCAGGTATTAATTGCATTTCAATTTGGTATCTCTGGACCTTCAATTACTCAACCATACTTAAACCTAGACCTCCAAACGGTCTTGGTTGACATCCAAACAGTCTTGGTTGCCCATTTGGGTGACCTCCAAATGGTCTTGAGACCATTTTGATTAATCAACCCAAAAATCCAAATCAATCTATTAGAATTTCAGCACTTAACCCAATTAGGGTTTGGTAATTGATGAACCTTCAACTAATGAACCCTTTGGAATTAGTCAATTAAATTTAATGGGTCATCAACCATCAACATTAGCATCAAATCTCCAAATGGTCAACTGTGGTCAACCCTCCCAAACGGTTTGAAACTGTTTGGCTTCTAACGGTTTGATGAAACTGTTTGATTTTAAACAGTTTTGTTGAAACGGAATGAACAACTTGTTGAAACCGATTGGAATAGAATTTCTTTGGGAAAAGTGCCCAAGATTATGTCATCATCATCTACCTTTGTCCATGCAGTTGATATTGCTTCTGATTTCATAAAATTATCAATTACAACAAGCAACTGATCAAGAAGAAGAAGGAATCAATATATTTCCAAGATTGATAATTGAATAACAATGTAATGGGTTCAAGTTATATAACTCGCCTCCAAATGAGCTTCAAAGCTTCAAGATCACGGCAAAAATGGTGGATGCAACTCCTTTCACTATCCCGAGGCTCATCCTCAAGCTTTGAGTGAAAAGGAATGGTTAGAATTGAAGATGGGATCGAGATAAGAAGAAATCATGCATTGATTTGTGATTTCCACCATGAAATCAAGGTGAACGAAGGTCAAGAAGCTTACCAACAGGTTGGGGGTCATCCTCCTGCTCCTTCAAAGCTTCCTTGGTCGTTTTGCAAGAAAAGAGAAGAAGTGGATTCGAAATTACCCTTTCATTCTATGGATGAATGGGCTTATATGCATTTTTATTAAAAAATTATTTAAGAGAGAGAAAGTAGGAATTATCTCCCCCATTTCCTTGCCACTTTCCCCCTTCTCTTCCTTAGATATGAGGATATACTCCTTTCCTCTTAGTCCTCTCAATTATTCACAACTTAAAGAAAAGAAAATTAAGCACCTTAACCCTTATAATATTAATATCCATAAGTTAGTGGATATTTCTTTTTCTTATAATAATGTGAGTGGAGTCTTCACCTCCTTAGGATGTTTCGTTGCCTTTGCAAGGCATAAGGATGTTCACGCCTGAGAAAATCCAACCATCTAGTTTTTTTTTAAGGCCATTCAATTATTTTATTTATTTTTGCATTAAATTGAATTAAGGTTTCAATTATGCTTAAATCTTGATTATTTTAATATCAAGATTCTCTCTCCTTCAAAGTGATACAATTAAGATGCCCCTCTCATTTTATTTTCTCTACATGATGCCAAGAAATATTATCAACTATTCTAAAGTGGTAAATTGCATTTTGAACCCTAGGTTTTGGGTAAATTGCACATTACACCAAAACTAGGTTTTAATGCACAAACATTGCTTTATCAGCTCTTTCTTGGTGCTCAGGCTTGGGGTAGCCATACCTCTGCATCATCTTCATTCTCATGATTCTTCGACACATGAGGAACATATTATCATGCACAATTTGCAAATTAACCCCTCAACTTGGGTAAATTGCACTTTAGTCCATAACAATCAAAACATTGTTTTCAACATTATTCAAAAAGGACTAAAATTGAAGTATAAGTTCCTCTTGAGCCTTAATTACTTTTCAAAAGATAATATCAAGCATATAATTATCTTTCTTAAACAAAACACCTAGGGTTAAAGCATAACCCAGGTCAGGGATGTTATAGTTCTAGGGCACAAAATCTCTGAGAATGTCATGGAAGTGAATAAGAGCAAGATAGAAACTATATCAAAGTTACCACCGTAAAAATCCATCACAGGAGTGAGGAGTTTTCTAGAGAATGTTAGATACTATAGAAGATTTATCAAAGATTTCTCAAAGGTTGTGAAGCCCTTATCAAACCCTCTTGTTAAAGATGTAGATTTTGATTTCTATGATAAATGCCTCAAAGCATTTAATTTCTTTCCCTAACCACATCCCTGATACTTCAAGCACCTGACTGAGAATTGCCTTTTGAAATCATGTGTGATGCCAGCTATTACGCCATCAGAGATATCCTAGGACAAAGAAAAGATAAGAAGCACCACATGATCTACTATGCTAGTAGAATTCTCGATGAAGCTCAGATAAACTACACCACAATCGAGTGATAAATGCTAGCACTAATATTTGCTTTCAACAAGTTTAGATCCTACTTAATATGATCAAAGGTGACAGATCATGGAGCCATCAAGTATCTCATGCAGAATAAGGACACAAAGCCAAGATTGTTGTGATGGGCTCTGTTGCTACAAGATTTCGACCATGAAATCATTGACAAGAAAGGAACAGAGAATGTGGTTGTGAACAACTTGTCTAGAATAGTATTCACTAAAGAAAATTAGGTACCAGTAAATGACAACTGCGCATATGAGGCCTTGATGATGGCCAAGTTGGTCGAACCAAATCTTCCTTGGTTCACTAACATCTATAGTTATCTGTCTTGTGAGCAATTGCCTCCTGAGATAACCTACAATAATAAGAAGAAACTTTTCTTTGACCTAAATAATCATTACTGGGATGACCCCGATTGTTTAAGAAATGTTCCTAAATCTTGTACCGACGTTGTCTACCAAAAGAAGAGGGTCCTTATATCCTCAAGGAATGCCATTCCTCTCCTTATGAAGGTCACCATGGATACAAAAGGATAGCAGGTAAGGTCATACAGTTAGGTTTTTATTGGTCAACACTTTGTAAGGATTCTATATCTTTTGTCAAATCCTATAAAGACTGCTTGAGAAGACCATTTTCCCTAGATTCGGGGTTCCAAGAACCGTCATTAGTGACAGGGAGTCCCATTTTGTGGAAAAATAGTTTGAAGCACTACTTAAGAAGTACGGGGTCAAGCATAAGGTAGCCACAACATACCACCCCTAGACGTTAGGATAGGGCAAAGTTTCAAACCAAAAGATTAAGTAGATATTAGAGAAAACCATCAGCAGGGATTGTAAGCATTGTTCCATGAAGTTAGATGATGCCCTGTGGGATTACAGAACTTCTTACAAAATACCGATAGGGACTACCCCAACCGGATGACATTTGGAAAGTCGTTCCATTTACCTGTTGAATTAGAGCACAAGGCCCTTTGGGCCATCAAATTCTTAATTAGAGATCTGAACAGAGCTAGAAAGAAAAGGTATCTATAGCTTCACGAGCTCAAGGAACAATGGATACATGCCTATGAGAACGTCCACATCTACAAGTAAAGAACAGAGGTGTGGAATGATGCCCACATCAAGCACAAGGATGTTTCCAAAGGAGACAAGGTTCTGTTGTTCAATTCAAGAATTAGGCTTTTTCTAGGGAAATTCAGGTCTATATGGTCTGGTTCATTCTCTATAGATAAGATCTACCCATCTGGGGTAATGGAGATCACTAGTGAAAAGACTGGTATGTTTAAGGTGAATGGGCATAGAGTCAAGCGATACTATGAAGATGAAGCTTTTGTCTGAAGGATAGAATTGTATTTAGAAGAGCTAGCACTGGTGCCACTTGAAGAACCATGAGAAGCAAGGAATGAGAATCAAGATAAAGACTTTAAATTAGCATGTATTGGGAGGCAACCCAATATTTTACTACTTTGTTTCATATTGCAAACTTTCCTTCAGTTCCATCTAGTCTAACTTGTGTAAATATTTAACTCTTATATTTCTCCGTCTAAGTAACATTTATTTCCTCTAACATAGATGGTCAATTATGAATTCCCATCTTTGTTATGTTATACTCAATTGCTTTAGTGATGTGTATTGAGGTTACTTAGTCCAAAACCTAAACGTTTTCTCTTAAAAATCCTTGTATCGATTGAAAAAAAAAATTAGTGTCTCGATCACGACACTTGTCACGATCAAGACAGTTGCTATATGAGTTTAGCATCACGACCAAGACCCGTGTCTCAATCGTGATACATGTCATGGTTGCGACATTCATTGCAGTCACGACACTCATCAAATATAAAAGAAGAAAGTTTTTGCAACTGTGCTTTCCCTTTTACTCTCTCCCTTTCTCTCACGCCGCACTCTGAAGAACCCTAGCAAGGTGGTGCATCCCTCCAGAGGTGCACACACTAATAAATTAGGATTTGACTAGATGCATCCCACGAGATTGGGACACACGAGGGATAACTTTCAAAATTTATAATGGACCTAAGTTGACATACTAACATACACTAAAGCACTACACCCACAAGCGCACGAGTTCGTTTCATAGTATAGGAGGGCGGAAAGTATAGGGTCGATCCACATGGAGAAAAGGGGGCAATAGAGCTAGGTTAGTTTTTGGGCTAGGTTCCTACTGCAAAGTCTAGGTTTGAAGGGTTTAAAGGTGATTTTTTTTATTACACTAAAGGTTGAACAAGGAAGAAATTAAATGAAAGCAAACAAGATTAAAACCTAAGTTAACCCTAGACAGTTAATTCTACTGAGCAAGAAATGACAAGGTAAGAAATAAAAAGAACAAGCTATGCTAAGGTAGGCAAGAAGAGATCTATACTACACTAAGATAGCAAACGGGGCAAAAGAGCAAGTAAAGACCTAAATTTGAAAGAGTGAAGTAAGAACAAGTCAAGTAGCTAACTAAGCAAGTAAAGAGCTAACTAAGCTAACACAAGATAAGCAAGAAGGCAATTAGGGTTTAAAGGAATAAAGGGATGTGTGGGCTGTTTGGGGGATGCACTTATCAATTAGGTTGGGGGTGGCATGAAAACATTATGCTTTCATTTAGATTATGAAAGAAAACAACAAGCTAGCATCTAATGAATTATCCTAAACTACTAACTGGCCATGGATATGCTAGGTTGTGTGTAGGGGAACTAGTCTGTAACACCCCCTACTATCCTTGTGAGGTTGAATTGGTTTTGTTGGCTAAATTGACATTAGCATAATTCCTTTGTTTCGATGATGACAAACATTTCATTCTTGTTGATCTAATGTGCTACTTGAGTGTTGCAGGAATAAGGTGGATGACTAAGAATTGGGAAATCTATATGCTTGAATTATTGTTATTTCATGAATGTAATCAATTGTAAAACTTGTACAAACATATAATGTACAAGTACTTAGACATCATGTAAATCAAGCGTTAGATCTTCCCTAGCTAACCACTACACTTAGATAGGTCATCCCCTTCAATAGTATCACATATGCACACTCATACATACACTTAGCACTTTATTTGAAACAGGGTCAATTTCGGTCGACAAATTCCTCGACCGAGACACTCTCGGTCGACAAACTCCTCGACCGAGAAAAGACCCAAGTAGCCATTAGACACAGCAGACAAGGTAGTTGGAAGTTGGAGATGAACGTTGCAAACACTTACTCCAGAGAGCCTGTCGGTCGACAAACCCTCGACCGAGTAGGTGTCTCGGTCGACAATTCCTCGACCGAGATTGGTTCTGACAGCACATGCAGAATTAATTAACTAGCCATTGCTAAAGCAACTAAAAGTGTACCTAACGGCTAGTTAAGCACTTAGAACCCCCTAGAAAGTGTCTAGAACGTCCTTAAGCACTTGTAGGTCATTTCTATAAATAGTACATGCCTTAGGACACCTAAACTCACTTATTCTACACTTGAGCAATCTTTGAGCATACACTTGCATTAGCAACCTATTTTGATCAATTGAGCAATACTTGCAATTGGCTACTCTTATTTTTGCTCTAATTTCGTGTCCTATAGGCTAGTATCTCCTATCCACAGCAATCACACTTCCATATACATTGGTTAGGAGATCTACACGCCTGATATAGGCAAATCAAGCCTTGTGCTTCAAAGGTTAAGTGTAATTTCCTTTTCCTTTCTTGTTCACTCTTATTGCTTGTACTCTCCTTGCTACTCCTAGGGTTGGAGGCTGCAGATTGGAGAGGGTTGTGATCTTCTTGGTGAAGAAGGAGGCTTTGGACTACTTCAAGAAGGTTGGTGCAACGGGAGGCTACTTCTAAGAGGAAGGCTACTTCAAGGGGGAGCTTGGAGTTACTTCAAGAAGGTTGTCTCAAGTTGGTGCATCTACTTCAAAGTGAAGGCTGTCCAAAGGGGTGTAAGAAAGTATTGTATTTTATGTAAAATCCTTGAAGAGGTAATAAAATAAAAACTTTCAAAATCCCGGTTGGGTAAGCAACTGGGTAGTGGACTGACTACCTTAGTATTTGCTAAGGTAGGAACCACTCTAAATCCCTTGTCTCCTTCTTGCTTTTTCATTTGTGGTTGTTTGAGAAAAATAATTATTGAATTATCTTTAAAACCCTATTCACCCCCCCCCTCTAGTGGTTTTTTAGGTTTAGGGTCAAGATGCAATTCAATTAGAGTCTAAAAAATCCTAGGTTTCTAGGTTTGATGATCTTCGAATGATTAGGGGTTGTGGTTAGACATATCGATCTTTTGTATTATATAAATGAAATCCTTAAACATATTGCAAAAGTGTTATAAGAATACTGATCTTGAACCAACTTTATTCATTGATTGAAAAAGTTTTCAAAATTGAAAGCATGAATGAAATTATTTTTGCATTATCCTCTACATGGTTTGGCTTAAAATTATGAATAAGTTTTAGCAAAGAAAATTACTGTTTTATCACAGTCCACATGGTCTTTCCTAAGTACTCCTTGGTATACTTTAATGGGAACCATATGTATTGAAATAATCATAATCATTGCATTTATATATGCACGTAACATAATTTATGTGCCATGATTACTGTGTTTCAATAGTTTGTCTAAAACAATCTTTGATTCATATGTAAAAACCATGTATGGATGTTACTCTTGATCATTATGTTTTAGATCATTGAAAATGACATTATCTTAAAAGCATCTTGACATAATAGATAATGATTATTGTTGTGACAAACCAAATAGTGTATCTTAGAACAAGAACATTGATGGTTTATCTAGTTGGTTTGTTCTAAGAAATCTAAAGCACAATCTTGACTTT
This sequence comes from Alisma plantago-aquatica, assembly GCA_963693085.1. Lineage (NCBI taxonomy): Eukaryota > Viridiplantae > Streptophyta > Magnoliopsida > Alismatales > Alismataceae > Alisma > Alisma plantago-aquatica. Next base: position 1,135,893,251 of record OY856413.1, on the reverse strand, counting down.
AAGATATCTATCTTGCTTTCAAAAATACATAAAGAATACTAAAATTAATCTAAGGAATTTAAATGCATATACCCATAGCAAAATGTCTTCATACCAGGAATCACTTATTGTGCTTCAAATTGATATTTATTTAAAGCTATCTACAGAAATTATACTTCAAAAATTGAGTAGTGAAATATGAAATCTACAAAATTTACCTCTTGGTTGAAATTAAAATTGACCAAGGGGCGCCATGGTCGTAGTCAAGGTCGACCTAAAATAAGCTTGACACAATGCTTATTTGGACATCATTTTCTATACTCGATCTTAGTCAAAAATATGATTTTGATAAAAGGACAAATTAAAATTATGACCACAAAAAATTTCGAAATATTGGTAATGTTAATCACATTATTACCCCCGTAGAAAACATATACATGGTCTACATACTTAGTCTATCACTTGGCTTAAAAACTAGCTTAAAATTCCATTCACAGCAAGTCTGTCGGTCAGTAAAACGTCTCGACCGAGACAAACTCGGTCGAAGAATTCGTCGATCGAAAACATCTCGATCGGCAATCACTTTCGACCGATAAACTTCAAGTAAGAACTATATGGGCAAAACTCAAACACACTTACGGTCGACAAATCGTTCGACCAAGCAAGTGTCGGTCGAGAAATTGCTCGACCGAGGGCCGACCGTTGGAATATGACTGTTGGAATATGACCGTTGCTGGTCGACCTTTGGGCGACTGAGAGGAGCGTCTGGGAAATGACCGTTGTGGTCGTCGGTCGACAATTGGTCGACCAAAATCAGTACTGATTTGCTATAAATAGGACCAAAAATGGGCCATTTCCTCACACCTTCACATTCTCAATTCTCTAGCTTCTCTCTAGTGCATTTTTGTGCAAATCTTTAGCTTCTCTACATCCAAGTCATTCTTGCTACTTCTCCATCTCAAAGAAACGAAATGGCTTCATCATCTGCGCGTGGAAAGAAGCAAGTTGCAGCTAGGTAAGGAAGGACAGTCTCTCCACAGCTACCGATCATCAACGATATCCCTTTCATCGACGCAGCTGCATGCGACCGCTACCTCAGGCTCTCCTCAAAAACTTCTCTTCCACGACGGCCAGTTGACGTCATGGACTTCCACGACATTGTCGACTTGGAGGAACTCTTCGAGGTGCAATATTTGACTAATTTTCTAAATCCTTCCTTTCCCTCCTACTCTATCAAAGTAGTTAATGAATTCTATGCCAATTTAACCCCACATCCCGACCATGATTCCTTTTCTTCCAAGGTAAATGGATATGGATTCCATTTTACTGAGGAGGGTATTCTCGATATGCTTAACATAGACGTAGAAGAATATAGAGACTTTCTTGACCTCACCACAGCAAATCCACTCAACAAACTATCCCAAGATAACACTACAACTAGCCTTAGTGATGTCAAACGAGCCATCTTTCAATCCAATACAACTTGTCATGAAGATAGGGGTACCTATTATGCCATAAATCTAGAACCTGAAGCTAGGATCGTCAATCTCATTGTTTCCACTAATATCCATCCTAGAGCAAACAAATCTGAAGTACCCACCTTTCGTATGTATCTTATCTATGCTATTCTCAAAGGTATTCTCATAAATTTTATTCACATCATCCTTAAGAATATGCTTGAGTTTTTTGGCAATCCACCTTATGCTGACTTTGTGTGCCAAATCGCTCAACACTATCTTAAGAAGAATATTGAGGATCTAGGTTACATATGGGATAGAAGACCTCAAAAGATAAGCAAAAATATGGTAGAGAAGATGGGAATAGACTTTGGTCACAAAAGGGCCAGGACGAAAGGGGAGACATCCACTCAAGACATGCCTCCACCACCTCCTTCTACCAACCTACCCTATGATCCCATCACAAACACTTTAACCTACATTGCTGGATCCCAATATCATCTGAGTAGGCAATTAGATTACAATCACCATGCTATGACTTACTTAAACCAAAGGATGCAAACTCTCTCTCCTAATCAACCTGATGAATATCCTTACTCTCTAAATCCTGGCATGATAAATCCATACAATCCTTCCTACAACTACTACCAAATTCCACCTTCACCATCTCCTGATCTCACACATACTCAGTTCTCTCAAATGCAACTTCAAGACATTGCTGCCAATTTTCGCTTTGATCGTGTTCCCACCTTTTTGGAAGCCTATGCCTTAACCAAGACAGGTTCATTAGAGTGGCAGACATTGGTCAAGTATTATGGAGCTGAGCCCTTTCTTGGGAAAGACCCAAATATTGATGTAATACTTCGGTCTATTCAGTGAGATTATGAGTATTCCTTGTAATAGTTGTAATGGGATGGTTATCTCTACAATGATTGTAATGGATATCTTTTAAGAAAGCATGTTTTATGAGTTATCTTGTCAATTCTAGAAGCACTAAGTTATTATTAATAAAAGTTTTTCTGCTATGGTTTCATTTGAACAATTACACGACTATTATAGTAGAGCATACAAATAAAGGGGAGTAATATATGCAATGGATTATAAAGGGTAAAAATTTTTGCAAAATGATTGAAAATTCAACTGTGGCTAAAATTACCATTAATTGGAGTGCATTAATCCTTCGATTTTAAGGAGGAACTCACACAAATTATCTTGATCATAAAGATAAATTGAAACAAGTTATGACCTTAGTATTTTTAATCTTTGTTATAAAGGAATCTACAAATTTCATGAATATGATATATATCTTGTTCTTAATGGCATTCTCCAAACAAATCAGGGCTTAACATCCCGTGCATTTGGTTAGAGATACTTTTTATGTACTTTAAATATAAGCTTAAAGGGATCTCATATCATTTCAAGGCTTAACATCCTTGCAAATGATTAAGAAATAAATTGTGGCTAAAATTAGCAATAGTTGCTTTGCATTAATCCCTTGCTTTTAAATTGACTATCTCTTTAAGGGGGAGCATAGCATAGAATTAAGGGGGAGATATAAAATGATTTTCCTGGATATATTTTTGAAATGACAAAGGGGGAGAAATAAAATAAAATGAGAGTTTCATAATATTTCGGCCAGCATTCACTTGCAAAACAAGAATGGTTACAAAAGGTAAAATTCAGGTATGAAACTCACATGATTTATATTTCCTTATTTTATATTTAGGAAATGTTTGTCATCTTCAAAAAGGGGGAGATTGTTGGCTAAATTCACATTAGCATAATTCCTTTGTTTCGATGATGACAAACATTTCATTCTTGTCGATCTAACGTGCTACTTGAGTGTTGCAGGAATAAGGTGGATGACTAAGAATTGGGAAATCTATATGCTTGAATTATTGTTATTTCATGAATGTAATCAATTGTAAAACTTGTACAAACATATAATGTACAAGTACGTAGACATCATGTAAATCAAGCGTTAGATCTTCCCTAGCTAACCACTACACTTAGATAGGTCATCCCCTTCAATAGTGTCACATATGCACACTCATACATACACTTAGCACTTTATTTGAAACATTGAAACAGGGTCAATTTCGGTCGACTAATTCCTCGACCGAGACACTATCAGTCGACAAACTCCTTGACTGAGAAAAGACCCAAGTAGCCGTTAGACACAACAGACAAGGTAGTTGGCAGTTGGAGATGAACGTTGCAAACACTTGCTCCAGAGAGCCTGTCGGTCGACAAACCCTCGACCGAGTAGGTGTCTCGGTCGACAATTCCTCGACCGAGATTCGTTCTGACAGCACCTACAGAATTAATTAACTAGCCATTGCTAAAGCAACTAAAAGTGTACCTAACGGCTAGTTAAGCACTTAGAACCCCCTAGAAAGTGTCTAGAACGTCCTTAAGCACTTGTAGGTCATTTCTATAAATAGGACATGCCTTAGGACACCTAAACTCACTTATTCTACACTTGAGCAATCTTTGAGCATACACTTGCATTAGCAACCTATTTTGATCAATTGAGCAATACTTGCAATTGGCTACTCTTATTTTCACTCTAATTTCGTGTCCTATAGGCTAGTATCTCCTATCCACAGCAATCACACTTCCATATACATTGGTTAGGAGATCTACATGCTTTATATAGGCAAATCAAGCCTTGTGCTTCAAAGGTTAAGTGTAATTTTCTTTTCCTTTCTTGTTCACTCTTACTGCTTGTACTCTCCTTTCTACTCCTAGGGTTGGAGGCTGCAGATTGGAGAGGGTTGTGATCTTCTTGGTGAAGAAGGAGGCTTTGGACTACTTCAAGAAGGCTGGTGCAACGGGAGGCTACTTCTAAGTGGAAGGCTACTTCAAGGGGGAGCTTGGAGTTACTTCAAGAAGGCTGCCTCAAGTTGGTGCATCTACTTCAAAGTGAAGGCTGTCCAAAGGGGTGTAAGAAAGTATTGTATTTTATGTAAAATCCTTGAAGAGGTAATAAAATAAATACTTTCAAAATCCCGGTTGGGTAAGCAACTGGGTAGTGGACTGACTACCTTAGTATTTGCTAAGGTAGGAACCACTCTAAATCCCTTGTCTCCTTCTTGCTTTTTCATTTGTGGTTGTTTGAGAAAAATAATTATTGAATTATCTTTAAAACCCTATTCACCCCCCCTCTAGTGGTTTTTCAGGTTTAGGGTCAAGATGCAATTCAATTAGAGTCTAAAAAATCCTAGGTTTCTAGGTTTGATGATCTTCGAATGATTAGGGGTTGTGGTTAGACATATCGATCTTTTGTATTATATAAATGAAATCCTTAAACTTATTGCAAAAGTGTTATAAGAATACTGATCGTGAACCAACTTTATTCATTGATTGAAAAAGTTTTCAAAATTGAAAGCATGAATGAAATTATTTTGGCATTATCCTCTACATGGTTTGGCTTAAAATTATGAATAAGTTTTAGCAAAGAAAATTATTGTTTTATCACAGTCCACATGGTCTTTCCTAAGTACTCCTTGGTATACTTTTATGGGAACCATATGTATTGAAATAATCATAATCATTGCATTTATATATGCACGTATCATAATTTATGTGCCATGATTACTGTGTTTCAATAGTTTGTCTAAAACAATCTTTGATTCATATGTACAAACCATGTATGGATGTTACTCTTGATCATTATGTTTCAGATCATTGAAAATGACATTAGCTTAAAAGCATCTTGACATAATAGATAATGATTATTGTTGTGACAAACCAAGTAGTGTATCTTAGAACAAGAACATTGATGTTTATCTAGTTGGTTTGTTCTAAGAAATCTAAAGCACAATCTTGACTTTAAGATATCTATCTTGCTTTCAAAAATACATAAAGAATACTAAAATTAATCTAAGGAATTTAAATGCATACACCCATAGAAAAATGTCTTCATACCAGGAATCACTTATTGTGCTTCAAATTGATATTTATTTAAAGCTATCTGCAGAAATTATACTTCAAAAATTGAGTAGTGAAATATGAAATCTGCAAAATTTTCCTCTTGGTTGAAATTAAAATTGACCAAGGGGCGCCAGGGTCATAGTCAAGGTCGACCTAAAATAAGCTTGACACAATGCTTATTTGGACATCATTTTCTATACTCAATCTTAGTCAAAAATGTGATTTTGATAAAAGGACAAATTAAAATTATGACCACAAAAATTTTCAAAATATTGGTAATGATAATCACATTATTACCCCTGTAGAAAACATATACATGGTCTACATACTTAGTCTATCACTTGGCTTAAAAACTAGCTTAAAATTCCATTCACAGCAAGTCTGTCGGTCAGTAAAACGTCTCGACCGAAACAAACTCGGTCGACTAATTTGTCAAACGAAAACATCTCGATCGGCAATCGCTTTCGATCGATAAACTTCAAGTAAGAACTATACGGGAAAAACTCAAACACACTTCCGGTCAAAAAATTGTTCGACCAAGCAAGTGTCTGTCGAGAAATTGCTCGACCGAGGGCCGACCGTTGGAATATGACTGTTGGAATATGACCGTTGCTGGTCGACCGTTGGGCGACCGAGAGGAGCATCTGGGAAATGACCGTTGCGGTCATCGGTCGACAATTGGTCGACGAAAATCGATACTGATTTGCTATAAATAGGACCACAAATGGGCCATTTCCTCACACCTTCACATTCTCAATTCTCTAGCTTCTCTCTAGTGCATTTTTGTGCAAATCTTTAGCTTCTCTACATCCAAGTCATTCTTGCTACTTCTCCATCTCAAAGCAACGAAATGGCTTCATCATCTGCGCGTGGAAAGAAGCAAGTTGCAGCTAGGTAAGGAAGGACAGTCTCTCCACAACTACTGATCATCAACGATATCCCTTTCATCGACGCAGCTGCAGGCGACCGCTACCTCAGGCTCTCCTAAAAAACTTCTCTTCCACGACGGCCAGTTGACGTCATGGACTTCCACAACATTGTCGACTTGGAGGAACTCTTCGAGGTGCAATATTTGACTAATTTTTTAAATCCTTCCTTTCCCTCCTACTCTTCCAAAGTAGTTAATGAATTCTATGCCAATTTAACCCCACATCCCGACCATGATTCCTTTTCTTCCATGGTAAATGGATATGGATTCCATTTTACTGAGGAGGGTATTCTCGATATGCTTAACATAGACATAGAAGAATATAAAGATTTCTTGACCTCACCACAGCAAATCCACTCAACAAACTATCCCAAGATAACACTACAACTAGCTTTAGTGATGTCAAACGAGCCATCTTTCAATCCAATACAACCTGTCATGAAGATAGGGGTACCTATTATGCCATAAATGTAGAACCTGAAGCTAGGATCATCAATCTCATTGTTTCCACTAATATCCATCCTAGAGCAAACAAATCTGAAGTACCCACCTTTCGTATGTATCTTATCTATGCTATTCTCAAAGGTATTCCCATAAATTTTTTTCGCATCATCCTTAAGAATATGCTTGAGTTTTCTGGCAATCCACCTTATGCTGACTTTGTGTGCCAAATCGCTCAACACTTTCTTAAGAAGAATATTGAGGATCTAGGTTACATATGGGATAGAAGACCTCAAAAGATAAGCAAAAATACGAGAGAGAAGATTGGAATTGACTTTGGTCACAAAAGGGCTAGGACTAAAGGGGAGACATCCACTCAAGACATACCTCCACCACCTCCTTCTACCAACCTACCCTATGATCCCATCACAAACACTTTAACCTACATTGATGGATCCCAATATCATCTGAGTAGGCAATTAGATTACAATCACCATGCTATGACTTACTTAAACCAAAGGATGCAAACTCTCTCTCCTAATCAACCTGATGAATATCCTTACTCTCTAAATCCTGGTATGATAAATCCATACAATCCTTCCTACAACTACTACCAAATTCCACCTTCACCATCTCCTGATCTCACACATACTCAGTTCTCTCAAATGCAACTTCAAGACATTGCTGCCAATTTTCGCTTTGATCGTGTTCCCACCTTTTTAGAAGCCTATGCCTTAACCAAGACAGGTGCATTAGAGTGGCAGACATTGGTCAAGTATTATGGAGCTGAGCCCTTTCTTGGGAAATACCCAGATATTGATGTAATACTTCGGTCTTTTCAATGAGATTATGAGTATTCCTTGTAATAGTTGTAATGGGATTGTTATCTCTACAATGATTGTAATGGATATCTTTTAAGAAAGCATGTTTTATGAGTTATCTTTTCAATTCTAGAAGCACTAAGTTAATATTAATAAAAGTGTTTCTTCTATGGTTTCATTTGAACAAATGCACGGCTATTATAGTAGAGCATACAAATAAAGGGGAGTAATATATGCAATGGATTATAAAGGGTAAAATTTTTTGCAAAATGATTGAAAATTCAACTGTGGCTAAATTTATCATTAATTGGAGTGCATTAATCCTTCGATTTTAAGGAGGAACTCACACAAATTATCTTGATCATAAAGAAAAATTGAAACTAGTTATGACCTTAGTATTTTTAATCTTTGTTATAAAGGAATCTACAAATTTCATGAATATGATATATATCTTGTTCTTAATGGAATTCTCCAAACAAATCAAGGCTTAAAATCTCGTGCATTTGGTTAGAGATACTTTTTATGTACTTTAAATATAAGCTTAAAGGGATCTCATATCATTTCAAGGCTTAACATCCTTGCAAATGATTGAGAAATAAATTGTGGCTAAAATTAGCAATAGTTTCTTTGCATTAATCCCTTGCTTTTAAATTGACTATCTCTTTAAGGGGGAGCATAGCATAGAATTAAGAGGGAGATATAAAATGATTTTCCTGGATATCTTTTTGAAATGACAAAGGGGGAGAAATAAAATAAAATGAGAGTTTCATAATATTTCGGCCAACATTCACTTGCAAATCAAGAATGGTTACAAAAGGTAAAATTCAGGTATGATACTCACATGATTTATATTTCCTTATTTTATATTTAGGAAATGTTTGTCATCTTCAAAAAGGGGGAGATTGTTGGCTAAATTGACATTAGCATAATTCCTTTGTTTTGATGATGACAAACATTTCATTTTTTTCGATCTAACGTGCTACTTGAGTGTTGCAGGAATAAGGTGGATGACTAAGAATTGGGAAATCTATATGCTTGAATTATTTTTATTTCATGAATGTAATCAATTGTAAAACTTGTACAAACATATAATGTACAAGTACTTAGACATCATGTAAATCAAGTGTTAGATCTTCCCTAGCTAACCACTACACTTAGATAGGTCATCCCCTTCAATAGTGTCACATATGCACACTCATACATACACTTAGCACTTTATTTGAAACATTGAAACAGGGTCAATTTCGGTCGACTAATACCTCGACCGAGACACTCTCGGTCGACAAACTCCTCGACTGAGAAAAGACCCAAGTAGTCGTTAGACACAGCAGACATGGTAGTTGGCAGTTGGAGATGAACATTGCAAACACTTGCTCCAGAGAGCCTGTCGGTCGATAAACCCTCGACCGAGTAGGTGTCTTGGTCGATAATTCCTCGACCGAGATTGGTTCTGACAGCACCTGCAGAATTAATTAACTAGTCGTTGATAAAGCAACTAAAAGTGTACCTAACGGCTAGTTAAGCACTTATAACCCCCTAGAAAGTGTCTAGAACGTCCTTAAGCAGTTGTAGGTCATTTCTATAAATAAGACATGCCTTAGGACACCTAAACTCACTTATTCTACACTTGAGCAATCTTTGAGCATACACTTGCATTAGCAACCTGTTTTGAGCAATTGAGCAATACTTGCAATTGGCTACGCTTCTTTTTGCTCTAATTTCGTGTCCTATAGGCTAGTATCTCCTATCCAAAGCAATCACACTTCTATATACATTGGTTAGGAGATCTACACGCTTGATATAGGCAAATCAAGCCTTGTGCTTCAAAGGTTAAGTGTAATTTCCTTTTCCTTTCTTGTTCACTCTTATTGCTTGTACTCTCCTTGCTACTCCTAGGGTTGGAGGCTGCATATTGGAGAGGGTTGTGATCTTCTTGGTGAAGGAGGCTTTGGACTACTTCAAGAAGGTTGGTGCAACGGGAGGCTACTTCTAAGAGGAAGGCTACTTCAAGGGGGAGCTTAGAGTTACTTCAAGAAGGTTGCCTCAAGTTGGTGCATCTACTTCAAAGTGAAGGTTGTCCAAAGGGGTGTAAGAAAGTATTGTATTTTATGTAAAATCCTTGAAGAGGTAATAAAATAAATACTTTCAAAATCCCAGTTGGGTAAGCAACCGGGTAGTGGACTGACTACCTTAGTATTTGCTAAGGTAGGAACCAATCTAAATCCCTTGTCTCCTTCTTGCTTTTTCATTTGTAGTTGTTTGAGAAAAATAATTATTGAATTATCTTTAAAACCCTATTCACCCCCCTCTAGTGGTTTTTCAGGTTTAGGGTCAAGATGCAATTCAATTAGAGTCTAAAAAATCCTAGGTTTCTAGGTTTGATGATCTTCGAATGATTAGGGGTTGTGGTTAGTAATGGGAGTGGAAGTGAGGTTTTAGGCCTCCCACCACCCATCTTCTAGCCTTGAGAAAGCTCCATGCTAAGAACACTAAATTCATATAAACTAGCTACTTAGATCTCTCAACTAGGGTTAGGAGAATTGATTAGCATGTAGGAGGATGGGTAGATCGCTAGGGATCCATGAATTGGACTTAGGAGCAAATCCCAAAATTCACAACTATAGGCAATTTCCCTAAATCACTAATTGATTTCAAGCACAAACCATAAAGATATTCATGAAGAGCTAGATAGAAATAGAACATTGTTGGTATGTATGCCCTGAGAGCCAATCATGGGATGATTGGTGGGATGCATTAAGATTGATTTGATAAACATCAAAGGCAAGCTTCCAATTCTTTCTGGTTCAGTCATATGAGATAGTGATAGAACAGATTGAATGTCTAGAGAATGAGAGTACTCAATGACGTATGCTTTCAGGTTGAGGACCTGAACGATGAGATCATACGGATGCTAAGAGTTTGTACATTCTTGTTATGTCCCTAGTCGGATGTCATTGTGGAAGGTAGATAGACAGCAATGACACACAAGACTAGATTGTGGTGTTGGTTGATGACAGAATCTCATTAGTCATGATATAGAGATATCAAACCAAACATATAGGTACTTGTTAGAGAACAAGTGTACCGGACAGACCCACCGTGAGTTTGACACATGGAACCATGAGATGGTAGTCACAGTCAGTACTCACAGTGATGGTGGTGAGTGTGATTCTTTGACCTGAAATCACTACACTCAACACATGTTGTTGGGCACACTTTGACATCATCAAACGTAGTCCTGAAACATGGGTTGTTATAAAGGTGATGATTGGGTGGCTTTGACACATGGGGCTTTTGAGGGGTGAGTGATAGATATGGGATTTGTCCCTCCTGAGGGAGTTTGATATCCAAGGCCACTTGATGAGTAGGATTGAGATAGGCGTGCGCACGCATGTGTGAATCATTATGTGATATTGATGTCATACATATCTCGTTCAATCTGCTCTGAGACCAAGAAAGTGAATGAACGTTGACAGGATGACTATTCCATGCCTTGAGTTCATTCGGGATATCAGTGACAAAGGAATTATACATTCACTGTAACACCATTCACGGATTGTAGGATGAAAGTTGTTCTCCAACTTTCTACTTTCACTTGGGTAGCATTGATGTGTGTCTAGGCACCGCTCTTTGCTTGTGAAGTCATAAGTGTTATGGACTTTCACTGCCAACGTGAAATGGACCTACAGGGTCACACACATAGGATTTAACCTAGAAGAGGAGTTTTGTCCACAAAGCAATGTTTAGATTGATTACTAAAGGAGTTTAGTAGTTCAATTAAACACTCAATCAGTCGATGGCTCAATATCGTATGGTTCAAGGTGTTGGACGCATTGATTGGAGTATCGGATTGATTGAAATCGCAATTGACTGATTTTGCCCAACATGTGCTCCCAACCGATCGGCTCATGTGATGAACCGGTCGGCTGAGGTTGCTGAACCGGTCGGCTGGAGTGTCCAGGCCGATCGGCTCATACCCAGGTTGAAATGACCGGTTCAAGAGTTGAACCGATCGGCTCAACTGGTGCAACCGACCAATTGGGAAAGTCATGTCGGCAAGAATTTTCCTTTGGTTTCAAATTGCCCAATTCGATTGGGAATAACATTGGTATTCGATACCAATTGAGAACGAAACAAGGAAAGTCTTTTTGAGCCGGATTAGGACCATGAACCAATCGATTCAGGGAACCAACCGATCGGTTGGAGTGCCCCAAACGATCGGCTTAGGTCCAACCGATCGGCTCAATGGCCGAACCGATCGGTTCAGTTGTGAACCGATCGTTTCAAGTTGTGAACCGGTTGCTTTTTGTGGAAAATTCTCGAACCCTTCTACTCTTGCTTTAGTCCCATATTGTCGGGCACAGAGAACCCTGTCCCATGACCCGCCTATATATATAGGGGTATTGGGGGCTTCTCAAAGTACAACTCAATGCAAGCCGGTTGCTTTGCGAAGTTGTCGTTCTCTCTGGTTTTGGTAACCGTGAGAGATCCCGAGCAAGTGCTTCCCGCAAAAGGGAGGTGCAGCAAGGGAAGGACAACTGCAGTTGCAACTGGAAGCAGGAGAGTGTGTTGGCGACTAGTACGTCAAAAGGAGGGTGTGACTCCTTCCACTTCCTTGTGGGACAAGGAGTGTGGAGTTCCAGGTGGTCCGTGTGGACTACTACAGAGGCGGGAGGACACTGCCACTCAGGAGGACAATTGTCATCTGACAGTCCGGTAGGAGGAGGAGTCGTCAGTCCCGGTGCGACCAGGAGCTGCACAGACACCGTCCAAGACCGGAGTTGAAGATCGCGCATTGCGCGAGGTATTGTCGCCGAGCAAGCCTCGGGACAAGGTATGATTCCACAAACCATCCTTTCCTATTATATAGACGTTGACGCGTTTCCTCGGTATGGGTTGGGGGAGAAAATTTTTGTTTTCGCTGCCTTCTCTGTCTCCCCTAAAACCCAACAAACATAATCATTAGAAAATGAAAGTACAATGTTTAAATATCATTTTTCCCCCAACATGGTATCAAAGTAACATTTTTGGCCCCAAAGAGCCCACCTAAGGGGCCTAGTCACTCATGGAAATGCAAAATACAAAAAGAAAGGAGGAAGGGGAAGAAGTAGCCATGGAGATCAGTATAGATGAGTGAATCTCCTCTCCAGTTGTTGTAAGGTCGACATCCTCCTTCTTCTTGGGTGGAGTAATGTGAAATGAAGGTGGGAAGTGGGTGGAAGGCATGGAAATGGGGGGGGGGTTTGTGGTGGAAATGAAGAAATGGAGTTAAATGGAGGTGGAAATGAGGCAAAATGGATAAGGGGTAAAAATGGAGTGATAGTAGGTAGCTAGGGGTGGCCAAGGGTTGACTCTTTTTGCTCCAACTACCCCACGGTTTATATAGGGGTATAGGGTTGAGTAGGTGAAATATAGGTAAAGAAGTGCAAAAATAGGCTGGGCTTGTGAGTAGAACGGTCGTGGTGGTCACCACGTTCGTGGTTTGGTGGGGTGAAAATGGTGGTGGTGGAGTGGAACGATCGTGGTAAGAAATGGGGGAAAATCATAGTAACTTGATCAAGTTTGTACATGTAGTAGCATGGTCGTGGTGGTCACCACGACTATGGTGGGGCAAGGGTAGCACGACCATGGTGGTTACCATGGTTGTGGTAGTTTGAATGTGTCTGCATATTCTCTGCTCCATGACCATTCTGGTTCTACCGCAACATGGCCATGCAAGGTGGCGCAGTCATTCTAGGTCCATCTACCATGGCCATTTTGAGTTGCATGACTATGGTGATTCTTGCATTACTTGAAGTTGACTCTGTTGATTTTGGATGAGCCAGAATGATCGTTGTGATGTACCACATGTGTGGTGGTCTTTGTTGCAGCACTTTGACTTGATTCTTTGTTCATTCTTGGACATATTTGCTTCAATGGAGCTTTGGCCACTAGGGATAGGTTGAGAGAGTCTCAGACTCCACTTTAGGCCTCTCTAATAGTAGAGAAGCCCTAGGATCATTCCTTCTATCTCTCTTCCATCGAATCATGGTCCAAATTCCTAAAACACATGCAAATAATGTCCATAAGTACATTTTACACAAATATGCATATTAGGGGAAATAACATGTAATCTAACAGGTATAGATGTGATTGAAATGCAATATAACACAAGATAAAGCCCTAAAATAGGGTTGTGTCACCACCCCAAACTTAAAACATACTTGTCCTCAAGTATGTTTGAACTCAATTTCTCTACAAATTTTCCACATCAAGAAATGACAAATGCAATGCAATAGGTGAAAATTGATGAAATGGGCCCAAGGATTACTAAGTACATGCATCCACCTATCTCCTTTTCTCTTTCACAAACCAATCATGATTAGAGTATTGAGCCTACAAACATCAAATATAGAGCATAGAAAATACAATCAATCCATATGGTTATCATATCACGCCAAGTAAACTGTTTCATGGTAGAAAAGGTCAAAAATAACAAATTTTGTTGTTTTACATTCATGCATTCAATCTCATATGTGGATCCACGCTAAGTAACCCATGTGGATGCAAGATAGGGCAAAATGATCTAGGTTTTATGTTTCCTAGATCCATGGGCATGCAAAAGGAAGAAAGAGTTGTGGTAATAATTTGGAGTGCTTTTACACACTCATCTTTTCTTTATTTAGATGCTCTTTTTTTTGGTCGGTAAAAAACTATGTTTCTATTGATGATACCAAAACTTTAGATATAAGAGGTGTACCCCCTAATCCTTAACAAGATTACAAAATAAAACTGGGAGACCAAACTAAGAGGTCCAGACAAAATAAAACCTAAACAGAAAGCACATACAGTCCAGGAGGAGGTAACCAAGCATAACAATAAAAAAATGAAAAACCATCATCCAACAGAACTAAGATACTACATTGGAATTAAACCACCCACAAGTTGTGCAGACTCATTAATTAGATGATGAATCTTCAGCTTTTCCCAAAACTCATGCAGGCTACGCCTTCTATTCAGAAGCACTTTCTATCTCCCACAACTGCATATAAATAGTGTCAGCTCTGTCCCCTAAACCTTCTCGACGAGAACACCAAAAAAGCACTAATCAAGATGAACAAGCAGGTGAATCAGTCCCCAATACACTCCTTCTCACATAGCAGTAAGAACACCTTCAAGGTAGTAATAAGGAGAATAAGAGAAAAGAAGCACACCACCAGGCAGCACTGACTAGGACCTAGGTGAGCTCATCAAAGCAGAGAGGGCCAGAGATATTGTCACAGAAGAGGACATGGACTAGCACATGTCCATCATCAACCTTGGCAACTTACCCTCCGATTCAGTCTAAACCGATCAAAGTCTGATAAGTCCGGCTCCCAAGGGAACCAAGCTCCCAAGCGTCGAACACCTTGAGGGTGTTCCAAACCCTGACTAAGATATTTCCATCTAGTAGAATGCCAAGCCACCAAGATTATCAAACACTGACTCAGTAGCTCATGCCAAATCCCGCCAATGATCAAATCAGTACTAGCAATAACCCATCCACTGAAATTGTACCTATTAATCATCAACAGACCTTCACATAACACCACTAATCCATGATTTGGATCCAGACGGCCATAACAAAAATAGGCTAGAACCAGACAGTGTTTCTAATTGACAGCATCATATCTTCAAACACCATGAAGGTGTTCCTTCTCACTGCAGCAGGAAAGCCAAAGAGGAGAAGAGAACTGCTCCCCTTAGACCCAGACCACGAAGTGCTTGTAATCAGAGAGGCCAATCCTCAGGCTAGCAGGAAAAACCGTAGGCTGAGATGGCTTCCTCCATGTCGGTGAGCAGGGGATCTGAACAGAGATGGACAGCGCCCAATCCGTCTAGAGGAAACCAGTTGTCGCTAAGGCCTCCACCCGAGGTAGTAGCTTCAGGGATCAAGACCGGAGCACGTCTTCTTAAAAGCCAGCTCGTGCGAAGCAGAAGCCCGGAGCAGATCCCCACGGAGCAGCAACCAGGGAGATGGAATCAACCCCAGAGGCGAAGTAGATGCGGGGCGAGCCCAGCCGAGTAGGTGAAACATCCTCGAGCATTTGATGCTCATCTATCCTGCCACTATGATGAGGACGACACCTCTATCCATCCGCCGCATCCACAGATCGAGGTCGAGATACCCAGAGGTAAGTATTTCCACCGGAGCATAGCCACGTAGAAGGCTATCAGGCAAACTGGGGTGAGCCCTAGTCGCCCACCCACCGCCGTAGCCGCCAAGGAAGGCCTAAGTCAATGTCGAAGGGGCTTCATCAACTTGGTAGGACTAGGTCACACTCAGGAGGTGAGGAGGAAGTGCGCAAGAGAAAGGGGCCGACACGGAGGAGTTAGTGAGTGGGAATGCTCTTTCCATTTGCCTCTCTTAGACAAGCTGGAAGTCAACAAAATCGACAATGCGAACCTCAGACCTCGCCACGCTCCACGCGACACTCTGTGGATCCCTACCTAAATTGCCAAGGAGAACCCCCAATGAACCAGACAACCTACGTCTCTCTACAAGCATTCACACCACCTCTCACAGGGACACTATCGTGGATGATGGAAGGCCAGGGGGAGGAAAGCGCCAAGAGCACTCCCTCCCCCCAGCGGCAGCCGCCGGGAGGAAGCTAGAGAGAAGAGAAAGAGAAAACCCTAGAGAGAAGCACTATGAGTGTCTAATGTTGGTATTCTTAGATCTAAATAGGAGCATCTTTTATTTTCTTTTTTCTTTTTAGCATTTTTTTCTTTTTCTTTTCCCTTAGAGTGAATAGAGTGTATGGTGATGAGAGCGAAGCGGGGAGATATAGATGTGGCCACCCCAAACTTCTGGAGGTGGTCAAGGTTGATTGTATGCACTTTGGCATCCTTTCATGAGGCGAAAAGGTAAGAAGATGGTAAAATAAAAGTGAGTCAAAGAGGGGTTACTAATATGGACTTCAGCATGAGATCTCCTACATGAAAGTTATTCCAACAATTTCATCAAGCAATGATATACCACATGAATGAGCAATATTAAAACCACATTTCTATCATGAGATTCTACAAAACTCTAAGTGTTTGCGACTTGCTTCAATCACAATTAAACCAAATAGTTTACAAGAATGAGAGAGGTGGTTCACATGTAAAAATTCAAGATTGAGGCCATCTAGAAATAAACCATGATAATTCACTTGCATTCATCCAAGGTCATCATTTTCAATCCAACAAGTAGAGATTGGGTCAAAACACACTTTTAGGCAAGAAATTTTAAATTTGGGCAAAATTTGCCAAAACGGTGCCAAGTTTCCTTCAATCACATCTAAGCCTTCATTATGGAACATAAAGTAGAAAACAAACAAATCCTAGCTAAAACATGCAAAAATTACAAAAATCTACATGATATGCAATGCATGACAAAAAGAGCATTTTTTTTAAATTATGCAAAAGGTGATAGAAAGTAAACTAGATGAAATACAAACATTCAAAGTAGGTAAAATCTAATCTAGATAGAAAGAGAAAGAAAAAAAAAACTAAATGGTAGGTGAAATGCAAAAAGAGGGAAGTGGGAAAAAGGGCATACCTCCCTACCACCCCAAACTTTTGAATCATGTTTTCCTAAAATGACACTAAAGTCTAGGAGTGATAGGGTAGATGATCACTCTGGTGGCTCTAGTGGTGGTCCTCCCTATGGGGGGAGGGTGCTTGTAGTTGGTGCCCCAGTAGTCTAACTATGGAGGAAGGTAGGAACCCTGGTATGCAAATAGTACACCCCTCTAGTCTTCCTTCCATTGGGGGTTCCTCTATGTTTGGGCATGCTAAAACTGATACATGTGGTTGATATGATAGTGCATCTATGGATGATCTAATCACATTGCATCAT
Source organism: Alisma plantago-aquatica (assembly GCA_963693085.1). NCBI lineage: Eukaryota > Viridiplantae > Streptophyta > Magnoliopsida > Alismatales > Alismataceae > Alisma > Alisma plantago-aquatica. The sequence goes on along the minus strand of OY856413.1, from coordinate 1,135,875,827 downwards.
GTGTGTTTGGATATTCTTCTTGTTCCCTCAATATCTTGTCTTGTGTTCTCTAAATGCCCTCCAGCTACGCATGTATAGTCGACATGTCATATGTGTTCCCTAAAGCTTGTTGTGGTTGTTGTGATACCTCCACCTCACATCACCTCATCAAATGTGTCTCTCTCCTTGGTTGTCCTCCTCCTCTCATTAGATGCATGTGAATCTCCAAGCCCTTCAGGTAGATCTCTGGGTCATTGCTGCCATATGTCTCTAGGATGCTCCTCTTCCCACCTCCTCAAAATATCCAAAAAAAATCTAGAAATGGACCACACCCCTCTAGGAGAGGTGTGACATGGTAGGGGAGCTATAGTGAAACTCCTACGTAAGGAGGGTTGACCTGGTAGAAAATCTTTCAATCAATCAATGAGATCATGGATGAGCAAGTCAAGTTGTGTAGGTTCATGAGCTTCCCTCGTTCTACCTTGGTGTAGATAGATACATCATGCTCCAGGGCCAAAGCAATTGAAATCACAATCCCTCCCATAATAAAATGATTCATGATCTTGGACAGGATTGTCTTCATGTGATCAATGATGAGTGACCCAGATTTACATGATTTACCTGCACCATCCATCCCAACACAAAGAGGTCTTTCTTGGTACAACTTCCTTGATTCTCATACCAGGCGAAGATGGAGTTTTCCAATACCTTCTGAATGTATCTCAAGATGGGATTGTGAATCAGACCTATCTTTGATTTTCCCACCATAAAGTTGCTTTGTCATGTAAGTCTCTTCCACATTGCTACATAGTTCACATTGGTTTCTCTATCTGTGCTTCCTTGATCAAGTAAGTATGTTTCCTTTAGGGGTGGGAGTGAAAATTCCATTGAGAAAGGATGCAGTGACAAGGTAAGTGTCATTCCCCAAAGTGACACTAATGGCATCCTGTGAGACTTTCTCTATAGTTGTAAAGAACTATTGTGTAATCTCATCGTAAGTCTCTTGGACTATGGTCAACACCTTAAATAACCTGACAGGTTCCAAGATATCCTAAAAAAATCAAATATGCCCAAAGTCTCCATCGTCTCCTGGCAAGCATAACGAGTGGCAACCACTCGACGTGTGAGGCACTCTGAGTGCTTTGGCTTCTTCACCTTATTTCTCTTACCCTTGGGTGTTGCCTCATGATGTGCCTCAGGTACATCCTCATGTCATGCATCTGGCATTGCTTCATCTTCATAATTTATAAGAAGTCATTGTCTTGTTCGAGGTTGAGGTTGTGGTTGCGGTGTCATGGATGTCGAAGATCGTGCCACTGAAACTGATTGTCAGGCTGAGGAAACTGAAGGCCAAGTTGTTGTCCCTCCTTCTCTATGCAATATTGTGGATTCCTCCATCATAGGGTCCATGGTTGCATCTATATGTGGTGATTCTCCTTGTGATCCAGAGGTTGCCAATGGTGGTGGAAGAGCTAGAGGTGCCGACGGAGCTAAAGATGATGCATTCTTGGGCCAACATTCGTAGGGAATGATCTCCTTGGTCCCAGCCATGGCTTCCTTAGCCATTTTCTCATCTTTGACTAAAATTTGGTGGAGAAGCATGGGGTTTTAAAGATTTTCACTGTTCTGCATATGTGGGCGGAATGGAGAGAAATTGGAGAAATTGGTGGGTGAAATTGGGTGGAAATGATGGATGGAGGTAGGGAAAATGGTAGGGAGATGATTTGGGATGGATTGGGGGTGATTTGAGGATGAATCGGGGGTGAAATGGGATGGCGCAGTGCTACACGACTGCTCTCTCATGCGGAACGGCCATTCTATTCGTACAAGGGTGAATAAGTGAAGAAAAAAAATGGAAATTGCTGACTTAAGTACTGGATCAGGCTGCAGCATGGCCGTGTTGCACAACTCGCCTAATGCATCGCTGTGGTGCTCCACACGACCATTCTGACTAGGTAGCTACATGGTCGTGCTACCTTGCATAGTCATACGTGTTGAGTTTGTTCCTCAATTCTTTAATTTCTTGATTGTTTTTATTATTTGAGTGTACCACCACGGCCGTTCCATGGTACCACAGTTGTGGTGAGTACTGTGGTAGTTCATTTCAACTTGAATCTCACTACAACACCAAATCATTGATCCAAAGTGATTTTTCATGAATTCTTTGTCTAAATTTCATCTAATTTTCCTCATTTCAACCTGTTTTCACCTGCACATCTTAAATCTAAACAAAAATATTAAAAACAAGTGTGTGTGTGTGTGTTTTCTTGGAAAAGTGTAAAAATAACCAAAAGTATCAAAATGGAAGGTTGGTTGATAAATTCCCAAACCTATGTGGGTTGCCTCCCACAAGCGCTGAGTTAGATTCCTTCAGCTGGGCTTCTTAGACACTCTTGCATCATTAATCCATTTGGAATTCTCATGTGTGCATTCTTGCAATAAATGCATCTTTCCTTTGCACTTAACCTATGCTTCTCATCCCTTTGATCACCAAAGTTGTCATTAAATCTTTCATCCAAATCTCCTCCTCTCAAATGAACAATCAGACTTTTAAAGTGATCATGTCCAATATCCTCATCTCAAACTCATCTGGTTAAGGACTTGTAAATGTTGATCTTTATCTTCATATCCATGAAAGAGATTGTCATTATGTTGTTGCAAACATGTATCTCAGCATCAGTTGTAGATAAGAATGGTATTCCCAAGATGATGGGAATCTTCCTATCATTTGGTTCCATGTCAAGAACAATGAAATTAGTCGGGAACATTGCTCCTCTTTCCTTGCCAATCATCACCAAAATATCATCCACTCAGCCTCTAGGCACTTTGATGGAATGGTCTGCCAATTGGAGAGAGAAATGAACTAGTTTCAACTTGCCTAAACCCAGGTCAACATAGACTCTATATGGCATCCAATTCACACTAGATCCCAAATCAAGTAGATATTTGTCTATGTGACGTCCCACAATGTATCTAGGTATGAGTGGGGCTCATGGGTCTTTCCTCTTCACGAGAAGTGAGTGTTTGAGGATTGAGCTCACTTGTTCGGTCAACTTGACTCTCTTTGGTATTTTCCCTGTTGAACTTCTCTTCATGGTGAATAAGTTATTAAGAAACTTGGCATATGATGGGATTTGCTTGATAGCATCCAACAATGGAATTTTGTCCTTCACATGGCGAAACACCTCAAGAATGTCAACATTGTTCTTTTGTCTCCTCCTAACTTTCGGTGTCTCATCTAATGTCTCAATGAATGGTGGCTCGCTTGCTTTGTCCTTACTTGCATCAACATGATTCTTGTATGGTGTGTCATGAACTGGAACACTAGGGATCATAGGACCTACAAATGGAGTGTGAGGTGGAGCGCATGGTATCAAAAACTCAGCAGGAGGTATCATAGAATCATCTTCGGCAATCTCAATCACAATATCACCACTTGGCTGCCTTTGCTTTGCTTTATCAACATTTCTTTGACTTGCGGGCTGCTCAAGACATTTCCCATGCCTTAGAACTATCACAACTCTTCCTTCCTGATGGTGGAGAGGGGGATCTAGTTGTGGCTGTGGAGGAGGTGGTGGTGACACTTGGTATCAAAATTGAGGTGAAGGGGGAAATTGAGATTGGAAGTGAATTGGTTAGAAAGTTGTGGCTATGGGGGGAGGAGTTTAAGGCTTGGGATTACCTTAGAAGTGGTATATGGACTTCACTTTCATGGGAGGTGGACTATAGAGAACTTGGAACGCATAGGTCCACTTTCTTCATTAAAACTCATTATGGGCCTTGAAGACAAATTTTCTTCTTGGAGAGCATGTATGGAAGATAGATACTCTATCCTCTCCTCAAGCCTTGTTACATTTATTTGTATGTCATCAAATCTCTTCAACCTAGAGAGAACCTCTTCCTCAAACCTTGATCTATATCTTGGAGTTTGTGGTTCCTATAGCTATAGGAGTGAGGTGTATTCTTTTCTTCCCCATAGAACTCAATAGAATTGACTGAGTGGTACGGAACATTTGTCACTTGGTTCTTCATGAAGCTCACCATGTCACCAAGAATCTTCATCACTTATGGGCTTGAATCATTATGAACTGGAGATGTTGCACCAAAGGTGCGGTCATCATCATTCATCATGCTAGAAGATCAAATTCTTGAACCTTATACCAACTACTCAAATAATGGCCATATCTCCTCAGGTGGCCTAGCCATGAAAACTCCTCTACAGGAAGAATCTACTATAGATTGATCCTTTATAGATAGACTGGAGTAGAACGATTGAACTTTTGGGTTTTAGGGGAGGCAGAGAAGGCAGCGGAAACAAAAGTTTTCTCCCCCAAACCCAAACCGAGGAAACACGTCATATAATAGGAAAGGATGGTTTGTGGAATCATACCTTGTCCCGAGGCTTGCTCGGCGACAATACCTCGCGGCTTGCGCGGTCTTCACCTCCGGTCTTGGACGGTGTCTGTGCAGCTCCTGGTCGCACCGGGACTGATGACTCCTCCTCCTACTGGACTGTCAGATGACAGTTGTCCTCCTGAGCGGCAGTGACCTCCCGCCTCTGAAGCAGTCCACACGGACCACCTGGAACTCCACACTCCTTGTCCCACAAGGAAGTGGAAGGAGTCGCACCCTCCTATTGACGTACTAGTCACCAACACACTCTCCTGCCTCCAGTTGCAACTGCAGTTGTCCTTCCCTTGCTGCACCTCCCTTTTGCAGGAAGCACTTGCTCGGGCTCTCTCTCGGTTACCAAAACTAGAGAGATGGACAACTTTACAGAGCAATTGGTTGCACTGAAGTGTACCATGAGAAGCCCCCAATACCCCTATATATAGGAGGGTCATGGGACAGGGTTCTCATGCCCCGGCAATACGGGACTAAATGCAGGAGTAGAAGGGTTCGAGAATTTTTCCACAAAAAGCAACCGGTTCGCAACTTGAAACGATCGGTTCACAACTGAACCGGTCGGTTCGGCCATTGAGCCGATCGGTTGGACCTGAGTCGATCGTTTGGGGCACTCCAACCGATCGGTTGGTTCCCTGAACTGATCGGTTCATGGTCCTAATCCGGCTCAAAAAGACTTTCCTTATTTCGTTCCCAATTGGTATCGAATACCAATGTTATTCCCAATCGAATTGGGCAATTTGAAACCAAAGGAAAATTCTTGCCGACATGACTTTCCCAACTGGTCGGTTGCACCAATTGAGCCGATCGGTTCAACTCTTGAACCGGTCGTTTCATCCTGGGCATGAGCCGATCGGCCTGGACACTCCAGTCGACCGGTTCAGCAACCTCAGCCGACCGGTTCATCACATGAGCCGATCGGTTGGGAGCACAGGTTGGGCAAAATCAGTCAATTGTGATATCAATCAATCTGATACTCCAATCAATGCGTCCAACACCTTGAAATATATGATATTGAGCCATCGACTGATTGAGTGTTTAATTGAACTACTAAACTCCTTTAGTAATCAATCTAAACATTGCTTTGTGGATAAAACTCCTCTTCCAGGTTAAATCATATGTGTGTGACCCTGCAGGTCCATTTCATGTTGGCAGTGAAAGTCCATAACACTTATGACTTCACAAGCAAAGAGTGGTGCCTAGTCACACATCAGTGCTACCCAAGTGAAAGTAGAAAGTTGGAGAACAACTTTCATCCTACAATCCATGAATGGTGTTACAGTGAATGTATAATTCCTTTATCACTGATATCCCGAATGAACTCGAGGCATGGAACAGTCATCTTGTCAACGTTCATTCACTTTCTTGATCTCATAGCAGATTGGAAGAGATATGTATGACATCAATATCACATACTGATTCACACATGCGTGTGCACGCTTATCTCAATCCTACTCATCAAGTGGCCTTGGATATCAAACTCCCTCAGGAGGGACAAATCCCATATCTATCACTCACCCCTCAAAAGCCCCATGTATCAAAGCCGCCCAATCATCACCTTTATAACAACCCATGTTTCAGGATTGCGTTTGATGATGTCAAAGTGTGCCCAACGACATGTGTCGAGTGTAGTGATTTCAGGTCTAAGAATCACACTCACCACCATCACTGTGAGTACTGACTGTGACTACCATCTCATGGTTCCATGTGTCAAACTCACAGTGGGTCTGTCTGGTACACTTGTTCTCTAACAAGTACCTATGTGTTTGGTTTGATATCTCTATATCATGACTAATGAGATTCTGTCATCAACCAACACCACAATCGAGTCTTATGTGTCATAGCTGTCTATCTACCTTCCACTATGACATCCGACTAGGGACATAACAAGAATGTACAAACTCTTAGCATCTGTATGATCTCATCGTTCAGGTCATGAACCTGAAGGCATACGTCATTGAGTACTATCATTCTCTAGACATTCAATCTATTCTATCACTATCTCATATGACTGAACCAGAATGAATCAGAAGCTTGCCTTTGATGTTTATCAAATCAATCTTAATGTATCCCACCAATCATCCCATGATTGGCTCTCAGGGCATACATACCAACAGACTCCCACTTGCATTGTGAGCCAATCACCCTTGAATCATATTCATAGTGATCTTCAAACATGTCCCACATGTTACTGTGCTCTAGTGCCAACATAGTGAGTAATGGCAACACCTTGCCAAAGTCAGTTTTAATTGTATGTCTCTCATCTCTTCATTGTACGTCATACGTATGAGATGGAGTTGATGTAATATGCGACCTAGTATTCCTTTAGCTAACCTTTAGCGACATTGCATGATCAAGGATTCCAAACTTGTCATCAATGAGCGGAATATCTATAAGTTCATCTCATGAACTTCTAGATCCATATAGTATCCACTGCTGTTTTCTAACACACGGATACTCAGCATTTCCTTTTAAGTGGATTCATTGGAACACTTCCAATTCTCAACAAACTTTCACTTTTATATATCTTATATATTTTGCGATTAATCTTTCTGTCCTTTCAGAAGTTCACAGTAGACAGACATCCACTCGTTATGTCCCACATACGAGTTATCAGGATGAGCACATCATATTGTCATGTCCTACATATAAGATGATGAATGCATTTTATTCTTGCCATGTCATACATGCAAGATAATGGGATGATTACATACATGATATATCCATATCTATTCTTAGTGTTCCCATTCTTCATAAGAATTGGACACTTGGCCTTGGGATACTAACTCCATGTAACATGGATAAGTTTTCTCCCACTTAATCTGTGTACACTGAACACTTCAGTACAGATTGCCAATGTATGCTTTCTCCTTTCAGGTCAAGAGGTTTTTCGAGAACTATCTCTATAGATCTCTATTCCTATCACATAGGAAACATTTCTATCTTCCTCAAAGATAATTTCCACTTTTGGATTTCCAATCTAGAACATTTCCATTTCACATCAACATGTGGAATGTGAATACGCTCCCACTAAATCACAGATCCCTTCTTTATCTTTGACATATTAGTCAAACCCTTTTGACTATATCATCAAAGTAAAGATCCAATTCTGAGTTGCTTGTACTCAATCAATCACATTGATTAGTCCATTGTAACTTATAGACTTCATTTACATTAGTGGATTCATAAACCTTATAGGTTGCGTCACGTACACATCCTTGTTTTATTCCTCATAGGAATGCGGTTTTAGTATCCATATGCCAAATGTCTTAGTCATTAAGTTGCAATCAACAAGCATCATCCTTCTCAAAATGTATCCATGTGTCTTAACACTTAAGACTTATTTGCACTTATGGATTTCATCCAATAGGTGCTACCATTAAGGTCATACCTTATGGTTCACATGGATGTCATTTAGGATGTAATGGTCATAAACCATAACTCAAAATTCGGTTCCTCATATTTATCTAGATAGTTGACTCATCATATGAACAACTCATCACATAGATAATTGAGGTGTATCTGTTAAGGATATAAGAACTCACAACCCTTGTGATTCTTAATGTCCTTTATTAGTGTGGGGTATTCTTTATTAAGAAGAATTCAGTTATTTGATAATCATTCTCTAACTCCTTAGAGTATGATTCCTTCTTGATTTAGACATCATCATGCCTTAATCATGAATTCACTATGATACACTATCATAATCACTCATAAGGATCTCAAACATTTGGTCCAAGTATTTCATTCATTGATCTCATCAAGAATTAATACTTTACCAAATTTGTACTTCATCTATGATATTCTTAAACACTTCAAGATATTCATATTGGTATTTCTCTAAACACCATTTGAAGTATTAGCATTTACTCCAATAAGTATGTAAATACATCACATGTATTATACCTAGTTGGATAATCATTCTCCCACTACCATTAGTGAAGATTGATTAATCATGTATAAGAGATTCATGTCTCTTACTGGTTCTCTAACCAAAAGAGTCTAGATTTATCCATCACATGGAAACTAGAAATGAATTTCTCATGATTGATGCTAATTTGATTGTTTGAGTTATCAATAACTTTTAGGTATCATTTTATCTCATGCATATCATATACCACAAGATATACAAGGCATTTCCATATAAAGATCATATCTTTAAGATTGAAACCTCAACTTTATTAATTGCCATCATTGTCATACAATATGCAAAAATAAAGTGTTTCTATCTATTGGAAAATATGAAATAGCAGTTCATAACTGTATTACATGCCTTGTAGGCTGAAAAATAAACTAAAGTACTCTATCTATGGTGGCAACACTTGCCCCAATTATGAGTGCTTTACACTTTACATCTTGGTATCATATACCTCAAAAAAGTGTTACAAGTTTACTTTCATGACACCTTTAAGTAGAGGCTTCAGTCGCCTCCTTCTTATTTTGTTCTTCCAGATAGAGAGGACAATTCCTTTTCCAATGCCCCGGCTTTTGACAATGGTGGCAATTTCCTTTCTTGGTCACGCCTCCCTTGGCCTTGAGAGCTGAAGTCGTATTGGGCTCCTGGCTAGCATCTGAACCTTTCTTAGCTTTGCCCTTGCCCTTACGCTTGGACTTGCCCTTCTTGCCCGTGATCACCATCACAGACTTGGGCTTGTCCTTCTTCATCTATAACTCGGCTGTCCTCAACATGACCAACAACTCTGACAGTGGCCTATCAAAGTTGTTCATGTTGTAGTTCATCACAAACTGACTGTAAGATTCTGGCAACGATTGCAGTATCACGTCAGTAGCCAACTCTTGGCTCAGTGGAAATCCCAGTCTCTGCAGGTTCTCCACATACCCAATCATCTTGAGTGTATGAGGACCAACTGGATCTCCTTCCGTCATGACGCACTTGAACAACGTCCTAGAAACATTATATCTCTCTTGCCGTGCCTGATCTTCATACATGTTCCTGAGATGTTGAATCATCTCAATGACACCCATGTTCTCATGCTGTCTTTGCAACTCATGGTTCATTGAACATAGCATCAAGCACTTTGCATCAATAGCATCATCAGAATGCTTCTTGTAAGCATCCCTTTCTGCCCTTGGTGCATTAGGAGCGGGTTCCTCTGGAATTGGAGTATCCAGGACAGAGCTTACGCTCTTGAGTGAGAACAATTATCAATGTCTGATACCAGTCGTGGAAGTTTGTCCCATTTAGTTTGTCCTTGTCAAGGACCGATCACAAAGAAAAGTTGTTGTTGTTTGTTTCCATTTGAACTACAGAAGGAAAATATATGCAATTTTAGTCCAAAACTCTTTTGACTTGTTTGATTGATTCAAAAAGTTGACGATAAAATTAGGCCTTTAATTAATTATCGCTCCCACTATTTTAGTTCAAATTGATAGCCCTCACCATCAATTCGGAAGATTGCAGTGTACAACCTTCTAGTGGGCAAGATCCTGAAATCCTCTAAGTCATGGACCAGCTAGGGCTGTCACCCACAACATAGATCTCTCAGGTAGGCAACACTTGCCAATTGCATCATATGCAACTATTGATAAGATGTCATATGCAACTCCTTGCCATGATCATCTCCATGCCTCAAGGTGCTAGATCCTATCTAGGTCACCTTGTTAAGTCTGACCCAAAGCAAACACGATGAACATGCACCCTGCTAGGGCAGACCCACACATTCATCCTTCACGCTTCCACGAGATAGACGGTGCACCACGCTAGGGCGTGCCCACACTTGGTCGATCAAGCTTTTCACATGTGTCGCATTTGGAAGGCATCTAAAACTTAATATTTAATGAGGGATTTGGTTTTTATATACATATACATATCCAATCACCACAATATATAGTATGTATCACATACATGCTATATCCCACAGAAAACATGCACAAAATGATAAAAAGCGATGATTATGGCCATCCTAATGTGATTCCTCGAGCCAAGAGGAATCACGGTCATCTAGGTCTACATCACATGCAACCTTAACAAGATGAACATTTGTGCCCTTGCCATCCGAGTTGATCATTTCATCACATGAATGATCTGTTCTCTTCAGCCGGTCGTCTGGGTGCCACCAGTCGATCGGTTGGCTCCTCCAACCGATCGGTTCGCCCGGTCGTCGTGCATCTCATCATGTCCGCCACCCGCTCGTCTTGCTCCTCGAACAATCATCAACCGATCGGTTCACTCCTTGAACCGATCATCTGGAACGTCAACCGATCGGTTCACGCCTTGAATCGATCGTTTCAGCTGTCGTCTTGATGTCCGCCGGTCTTCAACATAACATGAAATAAAATCTATCCTAATTATTACATTGCTTTAAAAGGGAAACCCCGAGTTACATTCCGGGGGAGCAAAGGTAGGAAAGAATCTCAAATTATTTCAAGTTACATTAGAAATAGGAGAGGGAAGATCGGTGCGCAGACCGAGATGCAAGCATCCACAAACAACCACACAGAGATATAGGGGTTTATAGGCCATAATCATGCTACACACATCCACCACAAAAACTCGTTTAAGGGCGACGCGTATCGAGTGCATTAATAATACATATCATATATGTAATTGGGATTTGTGGATTTAGGATTGGGCATGCATAAAGCCAATATTATTCGCATCGCATGCAATAAATAAAGCCGACAAACCAAATACGATCATATCGATATTCCTAAAATATAGAACAGTTGACATGGCTCTGATACCACTGTTGGGTTTTAGGGGAGGCAGAGAAGGCAGTGGAAACAAAAATTTTCTCCCCCAAACCCAAACCGAGGAAACGCGTCAACGTCTATATAATAGGAAAGGATGGTTTGTGGAATCATACCTTGTCCCGAGGCTTGCTCGGCGACAATACCTCGCGGCTTGTGCGGTCTTCACCTCCGGTCTTGGACGGTATCTATGCAGCTCCTGGTCGCACCGGGACTGACGACTCCTCCTCCTACCGTACTGTCGGATGACAGTTGTCCTCCTGAGCGGCAGTGACCTCCCGCCTCTGAAGTAGTCCACACGGACCACCTGGAACTCCACACTCCTTGTCCCACAAGGAAGTGGAAGGAGTCACACCCTCCTATTGATGTACTAGTCGCCAACACACTCTCTTGCCTCCGGTTGCAACTGCAGTTGTCCTTCCCTTGCTGCACCTCCCTTTTGCGGGAAGCACTTGCTCGGGCTCTCTCTCGGTTACCAAAACCAGAGAGATGGACAACTTTACAGAGCAACTGGTTGCACTGAAGTGTACCATGAGAAGCCCCCAATACCCCTATATATATAGGAGGGTCATGGGATAGGGTTCTCATGCCCCAGTAATACGAGACTAAATGCAGGAGTAGAAGGGTTCGAGAATTTTTCCACAAAAAGCAACTGGTTCGCAACTTGAAATGATCAGTTCACAACTGAACTGATCGGTTCGGCCATTGAGTCGATCGGTTGGACCTGAGCCGATCGTTTGGGGCACTCCAACTGATCGGTTGGTGCCCTGAACCGATCGGTTCATGGTCCTAATCTGGCTCAAAAAGACTTTCCTTGTTTCGTTCCCAATTAGTATTGAATACCAATGTTATTCCCAATCGAATTGGGCAATTTGAAACCAAAGGAAAATTCTTGCCGACACGACTTTCCCAACTGGTCGGTTGCACTAGTTGAGCCGATCGGTTCAACTCTTGAACCGGTCGTTTCATCCTGGGCATGAGCCGATCGGCCTGGACACTCCAGCCGACCGGTTCAGCAACCTCAGCTGACCGGTTCATCACATGAGTCGATCGGTTGGGAGCACATGTTGGGCAAAATCAGTCAATTGCGATTTCAATCAATCTGATACTCCAATCAATGCGTCCAACACCTTGAACCATATGATATTGAGCCATCCACTGATTGAGTGTTTAATTGAACTACTAAACTCCTTTAGTAATCAATCTAAACATTACTTTGTGGAAAAAACTCCTCTTCCAGGTTAAATCCTATATGTGTGACCCTACAGGTCCATTTCACATTGGCAGTGAAAGTCCATAACACTTATGACTTCACAAGCAAAGAGCGGTGCCTAGTCACACATCAGTGCTACCCAAGTGAAAGTAGAAAGTTGGAGAACAACTTTCATCCTATAATCCGTGAATGGTGTTACAGTGAATGTATAATTCCTTTATCACTGATATCCCGGATGAACTCGAGGCATGGAACAGTCATCCTGTCAACGTTCATTCACTTTCTTGATCTAAGAGCAGATTGGAAGAGATATGTATGACATCAATATCACATACTGATTCACACATGCGTGCGCACACCTATCTCAATCCTACTCATCAAGTGGCCTTGGATATCAAACTCCCTCAGGAGGGACAAATCCCATATCTATCACTCACCCCTCAAAAGCCCCATGTGTCAAAGCCACCCAATCATCACCTTTATAACAACCCATGTTTCAGGACTGCGTTTGATGATGTCAAAGTGTGCCCAACGACATGTGTCGAGTGTAGTGATTTCAGATCTAAGAATCACACTCACCACCATCACTGTGAGTACTGACTGTGACTACCATCTCATGGTTCCATGTGTCAAACTCACGGTGGGTCTGTCCGGTACACTTGTTCTCTAACAAGTACCTATGTGTTTGGTTTGATATCTCTATATCATGACTAATGAGATTCTGTCATCAACCAACACCACAATCTAGTCTTATGTGTCATAGCTGTCTATCTACCTTCCACTATGACATCCGACTAGGGACATAACAAGATTGTACAAACTCTTAGCATCTGTATGATCTCATCGTTCAGGTCATGAACCTGAAGGCATACGTCATTGAGTACTGTCATTCTCTAGACATTCAATATGTTCTATCACTATCTCATATGACTGAACCAGAATGAATCAGAAGCTTGCCTTTGATGTTTATCAAATCAATCTTAATGTATCCCACCAATCATCCCATGATTGGCTCTCAGGGCATACATACCAACAGCCGAATTGATCGGTTCAGTTGTGAACTGATCATTTCAAGTTGCGAACTGGTTGCTTTTTGTGGAAAATTCTTGAACCCTATACTCCTGTGTTTAGTCCCGTATTGCCAGGGCATGAGAACCCTGTCCCATGACCCTCCTATATATATAGGGGTATTGGGGGCTTCTCATGGTACACTTCAGTGTAACCAGTTGCTCTGTAAAGTTGTCCATCTCTCTGGTTTTGTTAATTGAGAGAGAGCCCGAGCAAGTCACTTGGTTCTTCATGAAGCTCACCATGTCACCAAGAATCTTCATCACTTATGGGCTTGAATCATTATGAACTGGAGATGTTGCACCAAAGGTGCGGTCATCATCATTCATCATGCTAGAAGATCAAATTCTTGAACCTTATACCAACTACTCAAATAATGGCCATATCTCCTCAGGTGGCCTAGCCATGAAAACTCCTCTACAGGAAGAATCTACTATAGATTGATCCTTTATAGATAGACTGGAGTAGAACGATTGAACTGGCTAGCACAATGGGATCTCATCATGCTGGGACTCTCTCAACATCTTCTTAAATCTCTCCCAAGCATCGTGAAGTTGTCCATTGCCCATTTGACTGAAACTCACTATGGTACACCACATTTGTGCCAACCTTGCTACAGAGTAGAGTTTCCTCAAAAAAGTGTTCCTCATCTCTTCCCAACTCATGATGTCCCTCCTTGAATCATACCAATATTTAGATGTCTTTGAGGGAGAAAGTGAATAAGGTCAATAAGATTCTATTATCACTAGTTGTTGGCATCCGAAAGGTGGAGAATACTTCAAGAAATGAGTCCAAGTGCTTGTAGGGGTTCTCACTCTTTGAGCCATAGAGTATGGGAAGGAACCCAAGAAGACCTGGAGGGATGAAGAATTGATCCCCTGGCATTTGATCAACTATGCTAGCAATTGGAAATTTGTAGTTGTTAGGCATGAAGTAATCTTGAAGTGGCTTGTGAGGTGCATTTTGGCCTTCCATCTTATCTTCCAGGAGTGGTTTGACACATGCAGAAGGCACAACCAAATAAAAGAAAGCAAGTTAGCAAACTAGTATGCACAAAGAATAAAGAATGAATAATATAAATGATGAGGGCAGTAGGAAAAGATCAAAGTAAAAATAACTAGCTACGTCGAGAACTTTTCTCCCTAACAATGACACCAGAAAGCTTGGTTCATCCTGCCAGAGGTGCACACACTAATCAATTAGGATTTAACTAGATGCGCCCTACGAGATGGGGACACACGGGGGATAACTTTCAAAATTTGTAATGGACCTACACAGACACACTTACATACACTGAACCGTTACACCCACCAGCGCATGGGTTCGTGTCGTAGTATAGAAGGTGGATAGTATAGGGTCGATCCACAAGGATAAAATGGGGCACTAGTCAAGGGTTGAAGGGTTTAAAGGTGATTTTTTTTATTACACTAAAGGTTGAACAAGGAAGCAATTAATGGAAAGCAAACAAGATTAAAACCTAAGTTAACCTTTGACAGTTAATTCTACTGAGCAAGAAAAGATGAGGCAAGCAATAAAATGACAATCTATGCTAAGGCACACAAGAAGAGATCTACACTTCACTAAGTTGTTAAACAGGGAAAAAGAGCAAGTAAAGACCTAAACTAGAAAGAGCAAAGCAAGAATAAGGAAAGAAGCTAACTAAGCAAGTAAATAGCTAACTAAGCTAACACTAGCTAAGCAAGAAGGCAATTAGGGTTTTAAAGCAATGAATAGATGTGTGGGTTGTTTGGGGGAGCACTTATCAATAAGGTTGGGGTGAAATGTGAACATTATGATATCATTTATATTATCAAACCAAACAATAAGCTAGAGTCTAATGAATTATCCTAAACTACTAATTGGTCATGGATATGATAGGTTGTGTGTAGGGGAAGTAGTCCCTAACACCCCCTACTACCATTGTGAGGCTCAATTGGGTTATGGTTTAGACGCAATTCAGTTTGAGTCTAAACAAGCCTAGGTTTCTTGGTTAGATGATCTTAGGATGATTATGGGCTGAGGTCAGTAATGGGAGTGGAAGTGAGGTTCTAGGCATCCCATCACCCACATTCCAACCTTGAGAAAGCTCCATGCTAAACACACTAAATTCATATAAACTAGCTACTTAGATCTCTAAACTAGGGTTAGTAGAATTGATTAGCATGTAGAAGAATGAATTGCTTGGTAGGGATCCATGAAATGGACCTAGGAGTAAATCCCAAAATTCACACATATACGAAATTTCCCTGAATTCTTAGGTGATTTCACAAAAAAAACCACAAAGAAATTTATATAGAGTGAGATCAAAATAGAACATAATAAATAGTAAATGAAATTACAATGTTTACATATCATTCCCCCCCCCACAAAATGGTATCAAAGTAACATTTTTGGCCCCAAAGAGCCACCTAAGGGGCCTAGATACTCATGGAAATTCAAACTACAAAAAGAAAGGAGGAAGGGGAAGAAGTAGCCATAGAAATCAATGCAGATGAGTGAATCATCCTCTCTAGCTACTTCAAGGTCGACCTCCTCCTTCTTCTAGGGTGGAGTGATGTGGAATGATGGTGGGAAGTGGATGCAAGGCTTGGAAATGGGGGTTTTGTGGTGGAAATCAAAAATTGGAGTGAAACGGATGTGGAAATGAGGGGAAATGGATAAGGGGCAAAAATGGAGTGATAGGAGGTATCTAGGGCTGGCTAAGGGTCGACTCTTTTATCTCCAGTCACCCTCAAGGTTTATATAGGGGTCTAGGGTTGAGTAGGGGCATATAGGTTAAACAAAATGCAAAAATAGGCTAGGGTTGTGAGTAGCACAGCCATGGTGTGGTGGGTTGAGAACGATTGTCGTGGAGTGGAATGGTCATGGTGAGAAATGGGGAAAATCATAGTAACTTGGTCAAGTTTGTACATGAAGTAGCACATCCGCAGTGCTCACCACAGTCATGGTGGGGCAAGGGTAGCACAGACGTGGTGGTCACCACAACCATGGTGGCTTGAATGTGTTTGCCCATTCTACTCCATGGCCTTTATAGGTCTACTACAACATGTACGTGCAAGGTGGAATGGTTGTTCTGGGTCCATCTACCATGACAATTCTAAGTGGCACAGTTGTGGTGATTCTTGTAATACTTGAAGTTGACTCTGTTCATTTTGGATGAGCCAGCACGGTCAATCTAATGTACCATGGCCATGGTGATCTTTGTTGCATCTCTTCAACATGATTTTTTGTTCATTCTTGGACATCTTTGCTTCAATGGAGCTTTGGCCACTAGGGGTAGGTTGAGGGAGCCTCATACTTCACTTAGGCTTCTCTAAGGGTAGAGAAACCCTAGGATAATTCCTTCTCTCTCTTCCATCCAAGTGTGGTCCAAATGCTTGAAAAACATGCAAACAATGTCCATGTGTGCATTTTACATAAATATGCATATTACAGGAAATAACATGTAATCTAATAGCTACATATGTGATTCAAATGCAATATAACACAAGATGAAGCCCTGAAATAGGATTGCATCATAAGTTAGTACTTAGAATTCATGGAGCAATCACGATTGATACTAAATCACTAGAAGACATATGTGGAGGCCCTCTGGAGTGATAATAACCCGCCACCACTATCACTGACTTCATGTTCTCTCTTTCCCTCTCCAGGAAGGTATTGTGCTCATTTCTACCTCTCTGAAGCATCTTTTTAATTAATTCATGCATTTGTGCTTTCTTCTTCTCCATGTGCTAATCATTTTGCTCCTATCCTCATTTTTTATCTTCATCTTCCTAAAACCCTAATTTTTACCATTCATCTTCTTGTACTTCTGTTGTAGTCACGGTCGCTATCTATCATTTCAATTTTCCATGGTTTCAGCACCGGTGATTACCTCTGCCCTCTCTACCTCTTCCTTCATCCCTCCATCTTGTGTCACAGTTGCAACAAAGCCTCGGTCGAGATAGTCATCTCGATCGTGACACACCTCATTTTCTTTCATGTTTTCTGACCAGTTGTGACAGTGACATTCATCTTGATCACGATGATTGTCATGGCTGCTACCTTTTAGGCAAACCAACCCTTCAGTCATGATGCGCTAGATATGCAGTCTCGACCATATTTGATCCATCTAAATAGTCACTCACATTTTCAATGCTTTCTCTTCAGTTTACCCTCTACATCTTCCACCAATCCATATTTTTATCCATCTTGTTTCCCTAACTCTAAGTATACACTTCGGTTATGACACATGTTTGCGTTTGCAATGCATGAACTTTTTTGACTGAGTCAGGGAACCTAGTTTTTAGTTGCACACGCACCGTGGTCGCAACGTGTTCTCTTTTAAATTTCTGTCCTATCTCGATCACGATACCCATCGCAGTCGTGATAGACACATATCTAGATGTCACGATTGTGACAATTTTATATTTTGATCTCTATCTTGTTGAATGCACAAAAGAACAGTAACAAATCCATATTGAATAGTAATTAATATCATGTACAATATTGACTATCAAGTAACCGACAACCCCGTGTTGCTAAAAATTGTAGAATGTCAAATTCAACAACTAACACCTTGACAAAGAAGGTGACCTCTCTGAAAGGAGTAGGAGAGACTCAAAAAAATCACCAAAGCACTGAACGATCACCCTAATCTGTCACCACAAAAGAGACTCTGACTGGTGCTGGTAAAAAAAAGAGTATATTCTAGGTCACAAGACACCGGAAGAATCTGAGGAGTCTCAGGGGACCGTAGAGATAGAGACTTCAGAATACAAGCCTGAAGAAGAAGAGCCTAAGAAGAAGGGGAAACGAAAGGCCACTGCGCTAGTAGAAACCAAAACTAAGAAGTTGAAGAATGCAGGGAAGGTTGACTCAGAGGCCCTGAGATGAGGAGTTAACTCTAGAATAGCAGAGAAGGAAGAACCAAGTGTGAAGGCTACAATAATAGGAAAATTAATAGCTCTCATACCATGAGACTTAGTGCGCAAGTCCAACTACAAGATGATCAGGACAACTAAGGTGTTCAAGCCTACGAGGTACATTGACATTGAAGATTTCTAGAAGCTAGGGATCCATGATAGAGCAATGGATTTCTTCAAGGGAGCGAACATGCACCATATCGGCTCAGCTAAGTCGATCTCTCTAACAAAACTCAATGTCAAGTTCATATCCTCAATTGAAGTGGTGGTTGTTGATGATAGAGAAAGGAGGGAAGTAGAAGGAGACTTCAAGATGCAAGTGAGAATGGGAGGGAAGGAGTATTATGTGATGGAGGTGATTTTAAAAAAATCTTCATAGATAACAATGAAAAAGCCAAGGCCTACTCAGTAGCACAGCAAGACAAGACCACTATTGGGTATAGAAGCCACAAGACATGAGATAGATTCACAGGAGAACCTATGCATAGCCCAAAGAACTCAAAGGCAACACAAATCTCCTCATACTTTATCAAAGTGATGCAAAAAATAACTTCAGACATGATCTTTACAAGATTAGAGACATCGGGAGTGTCCAAAGGAGACATGTTCCTCATTTGGTCAATGTTGAATAGTAGACTAGTACACATAGGAAGGCTCTTGATTAAGAAACTATCAAATACTGTAGGACAGAATGCCAAAAAGATGAAGGATCTCTACATGGGAGGGAAAATAACCCAAATTGCCTCATACTTCCTACGGATTGAATAGTTGAGAAGATATGAGGAAACAGAAGAGTACATGAAGATAGATATCAAGTACCTCACAACTATTGGCATTATAGTACAGAAGAAGGAAAAACTCTTCTACAAGCAGTCCTACTCAAAGTTACTTCTCCCCCACCCAAAGATGGCATATTACGATGCCCACAAGATGTGACTCACTAAAGAAGAGGTGAACAAAATTCACTTGAGTGTAATTAGAAGAGTTGTAGATCTGCATTCACCTACTACATTGAGGCTGGGCCACAACCAGAGCTGGAGATAAAATAGAAAAAGCCAACAAAAAGGAAGAAACTAGCAATCAGGATACGCAAAGGTAAGACATCAAACATCATTCTAAGACAAATAGAAGCGGCAAATTAGCCATCTCTAGATGGTGAACCAAGTCACCATGATGAAGGGTTCAATAATGCACCACCCTCCCCCCCACCCCATCTTTAACAAGGTGTAGAAAGTGCTAAACCTAGAGATGGCCGACAAGCCGAGCACCTCCTCCGCTGTGAAAGAACAAACTGTAGAGGTTAAAAAGGAATCAAGCCATGGCCCTGAGGCCTCCAGGCCCACCCTAATCCCTCCTAAGGCCGAAGTAGTACACGAGGTGCCTGACCAACCTGAAGCATCAATCATTGCACAAGCGATAGATGTTGAAAAAGAAGAAAGCGTAGCAAAGGAAAGCATGCAAGAAGAACCTACTCAACCTTCAAAACTAGTCCATGAAGTAGCAACCAAAAAACATCAACACCTATAGTCGAACGACAACAACACCCACAAACCTTTGGTGATGTATTAGGGCATGGATTTGATGCCATGTAGGCACATATGAAACATTGTTCTGAAGTTAATTTCCATATCACCTCTAGATTGTGCACACTAACGACGCAGGTACAAGGTTTAAATACAAAAATTGAATTGCTTCCTCAATTCATGCAAGAGGTGATCATTAATCAGGCAATAATGATGGGGGCTATCGATACTATTTTACAAGAAATGGAGGACCTTATAAAAGAGAGGGATAACATACGAGCTCACAAAGAGATGATGTGAAAAGGGTATGAGGAAGCGTTGCCAGAACTGAAGAATGAACACCAGCGCCTAGAGGAAGAGTGAAAAGAAATGGCAGTTGAGCACTAGGAGCTATAAAATTGGATAAATAGAAAGAGGTCAAGACACTTGACTAGCCCTTACCCATCTCACACTTCCTCAAGCCTTCATGTCCAGATCATGAGGATGATGACATAAGCGGAGTGGGTGCATCCTCAGCACCCAAAGATGAAAGTGTGAATATAAATCCCATCCAAAGGGAAGAATAAATGAAGTAGGTATCTCTCTAGATGTATGTTACCTCTATCTAGACTTTGGGGAGCACATCGACCGTTGTGATGACATATATGGCCAGAAGATGGTTGCAACTTTAGCAGCACTAAATGAAGTAGTGCTTGAACCACCATCAAAAGAAAACCAACTCCTAGAAGAGTGTATTAAAGCAATTACTGCCAACAACGTGATACAAGCAAAGTTATAGGTGAAGAAGATTACTAAAGAGTCGACCTCAACTCCTGCTACCCCAGCTTCTCCTATACAAGAAACTAGTAATGGAACATCAGAAGGTGATTATGAAGGTGGCCTTACTACATTCTTCATCAATGAACAAACTAGAAAGCAAAGCCCACCTGCTAAACAAAAAGAGTTGGGTGTTGGTCCACCTCTAGCATGCAAGATGGTGGGCATGGATATTGCCTCACTCTCTATAATAACATGCAGGGATGTCCATGTCCTGGAAGATGTGTTGAATGAGAACCTTCTAGGAATGGATGTTGTGTATCATAATAAAGGAAGGTATCTGACTAGAGAACACTTTAGAGGAATCATTCTGAAGAGAGAAAGTGTT
The DNA here is from genome assembly GCA_963693085.1 of Alisma plantago-aquatica. Classification (NCBI taxonomy): domain Eukaryota; kingdom Viridiplantae; phylum Streptophyta; class Magnoliopsida; order Alismatales; family Alismataceae; genus Alisma; species Alisma plantago-aquatica. Next base: position 1,135,854,878 of record OY856413.1, on the reverse strand, counting down.
CACAATAAATTATTTAAAGTGTTATATGCAACACTGCTTAAAGAGTTCCTCACCTTGATAAAGTGCCACTGGTGTTCAATGGCACAACTCATCTGGCAGGGCAGCTCTTTGATGGAAGGTTTAATTTTGAACATGTCAAAGAACTGCAACGCGTTGTGAATAGGGGAGAGACCCGATTTGTAACCCTGCCTATGAGAACAGTCAAGCATTAGGCTTTAATAGTTGTCAATCTATATGAACTCCACACCACAGTGTATTATTGTTGTGTCATTGAGTTTGAAAACACTTCCATGATCTACAAAAGGAAGGAAGCCAAAGATATCTTGAAGGTACAGTTGCATATGCAACGTGCAATCCAAGAAGTAGGAGATAGCCAATAGGGAATCTGGAAATAGTTTTCTATCTGTAAGAAGGTACCTCAGGAAGAGGCAAGGACAGGTGACTGTGTTTTTATTGTGTTAAGAATGATGTAAGCTATTAACAAGGGAATTCCACTAGAAGACCTCTACAATGAAGATTTGCATGACCTACATGGTGGCTATGCTATGGATGTGATCTACGATCGCTGCTTCTTCAACAATCTGACGATGCCTTTAGATACAGTACCATGTAGGCTTCACACAGGAGTCCCCTTTCCTAAAAAGAAAACATGGTGATAACAGTTGAAGACCCTGTGGATTGATCTTGATGAACCAGCCAGGGTAGTTGCTTGGAAAGAAGGGTGGGTGTCAGACATTCATCCTATTGATGCCACTCAGAATAAAGAATAATAACCTCAGGATGCAAATGAATAAGAAGTCACCCCCGTAGCAGAGAAAGAGCAAGAAAAGCATGTTAATAATGAGTGTGAAGAGGCAGAAATTAATGAAGATGATATGCCCATAATCAAGCCATATGGGCTAGTAGGGGAGATAGTGCCTCCTTCTAGGACTTTGATAGATGGTCTTGCAAAGGCCTATCAATTGAATCTTTGTAGTTGTTGATGAATTGTTTGAAGGAGGGTGATACCTTGGGAGAAGTAATATTTGAACAAGAGGGCATATGTGTACTAAAAGACAACCTCTGTGACACTTTGAAAATAGGAGAATACCTCTCAGTGAGCACTATGTGTGTTACAAACCCACCTCCTGATAACCCCCAATTAAGGGAGACCGAGAGGTCGAAGTCGCACCCATAACTTTCAGATCAAAGGTTCGGCAATTAACCAAGAATAATTATCAAATTTTAACAGACTAAACGGGAAAACTGTAAGAAAATAATCTTTTGCATACCTTTTTGAAAACTTGGATCTCTAAACTTCTATCCACTTATGGATTCTATTCTAACTAATCCTCCTTGTATTTTACTTCATGTATTTCACAATATGACGATTTACTGTTTTTCCTTTTGGCTTGTACCTAAAACACTGACAAACAAATCGTCGTTCAGGCGAAGCTGGTATGTGGGGGAAACAATAAACATGCAACTATGATAAGAACATAATCATTCAATTAATCATTTAACAACCAATATTACGTTTTAAATATAACTATGTGATCCATGAGTACCCTATCCACTGTACTATCCCTGCAGTGGACCCAGATACTACCTTCCTCATGGTAGATCCCCATTAAACTCCTCATGGTCCCACCTATAGGTGAACCAGTTTCTAGGGTTGAGTCACATGGCACTACTCGTAAGTAGCCCACTCCTTAACTCATGGCATGCTAATGGGTCTCATGGCACTACACTTGGTAGCCCAATTTCTAACCCACGATAACCTAGACCTTAATCTAGGTTGCCCCTTTTTAGCCTTTACAAGTCACAGAGGTGGACCCGGATCTAGCCAGTTATACATATATATTCATAGTGATAGTCATAGTCACTCTATAGTTGCATGAAATAAAAGCATCCAATAGTTATTTTCAAGCAACCGATAAAATCATTCAGAAATCGCCGTGAAACTAAATCGATTATTCATAAGTGTAACCACATACCTAATTTTATGACTTCACAAGCATTAAGCAAATCCAACCAAGAATACAATCCAATAAAGTAATTCAACAATCACATAATTCTTGAAAAGAATATGTACTCTGTTTATTACACACTTTATCAAGAATCTACTTTATTGACTTGGTTTCACTTTCTAGGGTTTCTAATCCGCATTAAGGTTTCATTAATATTCATTAGGGTTTCTTAGATCAATTTCTCAAACTTTATCCCTTTTAGGTCAACAAACCCTAAAATACTCTTTTCTACTTATATGAACCTTAATTTCTCAACTATCCATTTTAATAGTCTTATATACCCAAATTGACTTAGGATCATCATATCCCTATTTATTCATGGATTTGAACAATTAAAACAATTAAAAGATATATTCACCTAAATTAGGGTTTTCAAGCTCATTAATGCATAATCATGCACGAAACCCTAAATTAAGCCAATTATATCAACAAGAGGTTAATATTGGCTTGAATTATCCATTTAACAACATTAAATCCATCTATAATCAAATCTAAGGGTTTTTCATTAATTAAATCATTAAAGATGATAGCTTTATGTACTTTTCAAATTTCAAGCATATTTATGCACATAATCTCTAAATTAAACTAATTACGTGCAAATATCATCCTTTTCAATATTAAAGTACCTTTTTACAATTAACAGGTTATTATCAACTTTAATGATCCATTAAACCCTATTAAACACTTTATTCATTTCAAAATAGGGTTTCTTAATCTTTAATTCATTAAACTTGATAATTTACACTACTTTTAAAATAGAAAGCGGAATTAGCTTCTAACTATATTTTTATTGGATTCCTTGCATTCTCCTGATCAATATTCATATATTACTTGTCCTAATCGGAGTTACCAATCATTAGATATGATTTTTGCAAAATAACAATACCTTTGGCCAATCGGAGAGTGCCACGTCGCTCCTTGCATGCAAAGCGGCTTGTTTTGAAAACATTTCGGAATGACTCTTATACCCCCGTGTAAGTCATCGCTTCTTCATACCCCGGAGGGGCAAAATGGTCCAAAGGGACCTTTGCCTCCTTCAACCTCGTGCAACAGCAGCGGTGTCGCCCTAGCCGTGATCTGCAGCCTTGCGCAGGACGTTCCTCACCTCCCTGGACCACGAATGCCGCTGGAACCCACCGCCCTCTCTCCACCTTGCTCTGGCGCACATAGGGTGCCCCCTGTTTGTGGCCATGGTGACTGTTTCAAGTGCCTTCAGCCTGCACATTACGGCTGGTGGTGCATCCTATTGTAGGTGGTCCGTGCAAGATCCAGGCTCGGAGATGGTAACCAAACGGTCCAGGGTCGTTGTGGAAGATCCCCTCCTCCATCAAGACAGCTCCGCAGTTCTCCGTTGATCCAGGGATGGAACTACTCCCAAGGTTAGGGTTTCAAATGAAAACATGGAAGAAGAAGAAGGTAGAGAAATGTGGGGTTCTCTCTTCCCTTTGAACTAGGGCTCTACCCCTTATATAGGGGTGAGAAACGAAGCCCTAGGTCGGTTATTCACAAATCTAAGAGTCCTTTTCCAAGTAGGAAGTCAAATCCTTCAAAGAGAAGTAATATTCTATCTCTTCTTTATCCTTGGTTATTCTCTATGGATATTAGGAATTCGAAATTGCTCTTTCATTTTCTTTGTACTTGCCCTTTTTATTCATTGGCCATAGATTTCTATTCTCTTTTAATAGAAATTACTTCCTTTTTATCAATATCACAAAATTCATTAATAATGCATTACATTATCCTCTTGTTTTGTAATTTTGGTATTTTCTCTTTTTTTCTTCTTTATTGGGACTCCTTGGATCCCAAGAAACTCTATTATTTCGAAATCCTTTTTATTAGATAATCATTATCCCTCTAGATCCATCTATATGCATTATTTCTTCATTATCATGTTTATTTCTTATTAAAATAACTCTTTTTGAGGTTTTCTCATTATTTTTCTTTTATTTTCCTCATTGGCATTCCTTTTAATATTAGCAACCTCATGGATATGAAAATTCATGAAGAAATCTCCTTTATTCCTCTTTCCACTCATTTTCCACATTTTATCATTATTTTCAATTTCTTTCTTAATAAAGAAATACTTAATTGATCTTTTCTTTTCTTATTGCATTCTCTATGCAAATTTGTACTCCTTGGAACCCAAGGAACCCAAGAGGCACGAAATCCCTCTTTGGATTTTCCTTCTAGAGGTTTCCACATTTTTCTTTTCTCAAAAACTCAATTATTCATTTACTCATTTAATAATTGAATTCCCTTTCTCCATTTCCTTGTTATTGGGCCCAATAGACAATAAAGCCCATGACACAAACATCAAGGCTATTGTAAACGAAATCCATTTATTCAAACCAAATTATATCATTTTTTGTTCAAATATCTTTAATATGAGAAATTACATTTCTCACCAAATAAACCCAAAAATTGGGGTTGTAACATCCTTCCCCTCTTATAGGAATTTTATCCTCAAAATTCTATCAAGCAAACAAACAATTCAGGATAAGACTTTTCCATGTCCATCATTGGCCCCTATGTGGCTTTACCGTACACATGGCGCTTCCAAAGAACATTTATCATCACGTATTCTTTTCTCTGAGTTCTTTCATCCTGGCGTCTATAAACTGCACAGGTGACTCAGGCCATTTCAGCCTCCCTTGGGGCTCACTAGATTCATTGCTCAGCACATGGTCGGGGCACCTCACATAGTGCTCTAAATTGGACACATGGAACTCATCACACATTACTTTATCCTGAGGGGTAAGGTCAAACTTAACCTTCTCCACCAAACTATGTCAAAAGAACCCATGCATTGGGGACTCAGCTCTCTTAGCTATAACTTAGAGGTGTCATATTTTCATGTCACATATTCTCCCACAGTGAACTACATGTCAGTCTACTTTGCATCTTCTCATGACTCTCATCATCTCTAGGCTCCTTTCAGCCATTGCACGATCAAAGCGACTTCATCTACATGCATTGTGGTCCTTTTCTACCCATCATGTGGTCCTTTCACCAACATCACCTTACTAAAGTGGTGACTGACATAACCTCTCTTACAGAGCTTCATTAAATCCCGATACTAGGTATGGTGGTTATCCTCACATCTTTTATAGGACAAGAACTGTCTCTAGCTATCACCCTGAACGAGCACATATGCTCTCATCATACCCTTTAGTCTGGATCATACTAACCATTAGTTAGGGGTGATAAACTGTACTAACATCGAGTTCTTCATGTACCTACTTCCACCTTTTAGAAGGGAACCTTTATATCAAACTCACGAACTTTTATACTCAACCTCATGGTGTAGTTGAACCATCTCTCTCATATGTAGTTCAACCCAATTTGTCCCTTGACAATACTCTTTCTTTCTCATGTCATCTAGGTAAGGCGATCTACCATAATCCATATTGCATCTCGACCTTCCTTGATCCAAGGGAGACTTACAACATCCATAGTGATGAACTCGCTTTCTCTTTTGGGGGACTCTTTATCCTTTATAACAATGCACTGGGTTACTGGTGTCTGTCCTTCACCCTCGGCTTGCATGGCCATATACCACATGCAACATTATCTTAGGTATCTAAAGTAATACTGTCACTTATTATCTTCGTAGTATGGTGTATGGTGATCTTAAAATTATAATCTCATGTATGTCATTATTCCTCAAGATCAATACCTCAAAACCCTAAACCATTCTAGTCGGGGTTTCATCGCCTTCTTTTCCAAAGAAGTGCATCTGAGGTTCTACCACCATTCTTTCGTTGCATCAAGGACTAAACTGGCTAACCAGACAACCATTAACTGATCTCGTTACATTAGTGTTATCCAAACATATCTTCTTTTCCAACCATAGGGTTAGCTTAACAACCTCTTCTAGCCAAACTAGGCAGCTATATCTCAACCCGAGCATCCATTACCACTTCACATCCTTAGGTATTAGGTAATGTTGGAGACATACACCTTCATGTATTCCACTTATCATCTCATCTTGACTCTAAAACTATCTTCATCGAGAAAGCTCCGGGCTCATCCTCATGATGATCAAACTATACCTTGCATCACTTGCAAATTCCACATAGCTCAGGCTAACAACATCCTTATAAGATGACTATCTTATCTCTCTTTAGTGTTTACAAACCATCCATGTATCATTCACTTTACTAGGGTATGTTATCTTCTCTGTCCCCATATCTTGTGGCAACATCCCAACCCACATCATCTTTATCCTTGGTGTATGGCATGTGTATTGTCCTATCTCTCACCCCCATAACAAGAGGAAATAAGCATTTGGTTGCAGTCCAAATACAGAGTTCTTCATGTTCCAAGAGTAGAGATGGTACATCCCACCTTTCCAGTACACCTTTAAATCCAAGTTGAGACGTGCAACCTATGTCTCTATATCACAATCATCTCGATATCAAGGTTACTTCCATGGAAAACTAGTCTTGAACCTACTGAGGTTTACACACATCCCTTGGTCATCTCCTCTAGGTCTATAGGGTGCTGGCACTTTTGGGGTCATCCCTCTTCCCTTATGCATCCAGAGAGTGCCCTACTCATCTGCCCTTTGGGTCCCATGAGTTCATGAAGGTGATCAATCTCCTAACCCATGGCCCTCGGACAATGATAGTTGTTACCTCCCGACCCTATGGTCATGTGCAACTAGGGAATTAGACAACTCCTACTTCCATTGGTCTTATCCCCACATGACCCTATGATATACTTAGGATTCTCTTATAGTACATGTTCAACTTAAAACCTTACCCAAGCCTTCATCATATATATCTCTCTCTCTGCGTTCATGGGCTAACTTTCATCCTTTCATAGGGGTCATGGCAACCTGCCTACCTCAGTCAAGCCCCATACCAGTTACCTTCATGGTAACACATCCATATGCACTTAGAGATGGTTATCTATGGGTCTACAGGTTCATTCTCATACTATGTACTTTTCACTTAGCTTCTTAAAATCCTATGAGACCTCTTTAGGTTACCTTAAACCAACAAAATTGTTATACACCCTACAAAAGGGTCCCTCTCCCAGGATGGGAGGAAACTATGACTCTTGACAACAAGGTCACAGACATCCTTAGGGTTTACATCCATATGAGCATACTTAACCCAAGAGCTACTAAGGAACAAGCAGATCACCTACTAAACCATGCTAGATCATACTTGTCCTCATTCCTCAGCATTGGATCAAGATCATACCTTCCCTTGTCATCAACTTAGTTGTGGGAGGGTTCATCAAACACACCTTAAACTTAAGGGGTTTTCTTTTTCCTCTAAACATGAGGAGTACCATGCTCGAACTTATAGAGACTCAAATTTCATCATGAGCATCAGGCATACTACTTCCCCTCTTGGGCCTAGGAACTCTAGGTTCACTTAGGTATACCACTGCATGCTCAACCTCTAACCAAGCATGTCCAAGGTATGTCATGCGCTTCCCATGATCCTTTTATTCGAGCACCACTTCAGAGTTGAGTCCTTCTCAAGGACAATCAACAAGGTACAAGGCCTTTCAACCTGTTACTAAACCTCTACATGGTATACATAACTTCTTCCTTTCTCAGAAGGTAAACACTTATGCCATAGGCACATAGGTGCCAGAAGCCTCATCCTCTCTCTAGGGTTTGGTTCTTCTAAAGGCAACCAAGATATCAACAGCCTCCAGGGGTCAAGCATAAGGCAACCACTATCATCCACTTAGGTCGCATCATCCTCAACTCCCCACTTTTCCTCATATCTCAGAGTCTAGGATTGCAACCTCCTTGCTTGGTTCCTGCTCTCTCTTTCTAGAGCTAACCCTTCAACCAACCCCACCATTAGAGGTCCTCTCTTCATGAAGGGTCAACCTCAAAAACATGCCCCTACATGGATGAAGCCTATGTTCAACTCATGTTCGCTCAAGGTTATCCATAGCCCCTTAGGCTTATCACATAAGCTATCCATCAAACTCTCCCAGTCAGGGTTTCAACCTATTGCTCGCACTACTAATACATTCTGGGTGCCTATTATGCCCATATAAGCTCATGGGGTTTCCATAGGTTCTTCTCTAACCTCAACAATGAGGGATCTATCCTTCACTCTAACATGCATGACCCTCCTAAGGTTGGGTCGCCAGAGGTACTAGGTCATCCAACCTCTCATGGCTCATACATCATCCAAGGCATGTCCATCCAAACACCTAGTCTAACTCATCATGCCATCTCTCTCTAACCTTCACTTAGGGTTAGGGTTAACATCATCCTCAGAGGATGTGCCAGGTCTCTACTTGCAATGGAGATTTCTATCTCCAAGACTAACTCTCTTTATCTATCCTCCTGATAAGAAGGTCTAGCCTCAGGTCTATTCTGAGGACATGACAACTTATGTCATACGACCTAAGCATGTATCTATTCTTTAGTTTGCGCTTAATCTATTAAGCTTATGTCCATGACATCTTATTTACATACTTTTTGTTAATTTGGTGGAGGATTCCTTAGACCTTGTTATCCTTACCCATACCCCAAGAGGGTGAGGAGAAGAGAGAAAAACCCTAATCCTTAAGGTCCTTAAGAATTTGTGATGAGAAGGGATGAATAAGATGAGAAAGTCCTATAGGTATCTTATTTCGATTCATACCCTAAGACTTTGGTCAGGCAGTCACACGGATCTGAGAGTCCTCATATTCCAACTAGCGGTGTGGAGGAAAATATTGCCAGGCCCCGGTCGTGATCCTTTTCTAGACACCTCTATCTTTCGGATAATCCTCTAATAACTCCCTTGGGTTCTATGGAGTTTGTAAATTTTAATAATTATTAATGATTAAGTGAGGAACCTACGCTCTGATACCAAATGTTACGACCCCACCTCCCGATAACCCCCAATTAAGGGAGACTGAGAGGTCGAAGACGCACCCATAACTTTCGGATCAAAGGTTCGACAATTAACCAAGAATAATTATCAAATTTTAACAGACTAAATGGGAAAACTGTAAGAAAATAAACTTTTGCATACCTTTTTGAAAACTTGGATCTCTAAACTTCTATCCACTTATGGATTCTATTATAACTAATCCTCCTTGTATTTTACTTCATGTATTTCACAATATGACGATTTACTATTTTTCCTTTTGGCTTGTACCTACAACACTGACAAACAAATCATCGTTCAGGCGAAGCTGGTATGTGGGGGAAATAATAAACATGCAACTATGATAAGAACATAATCATTCAATTAATCATTTAACAACCAATATTACGTTTTAAATATAACTATGTGATCCATGAGTACCCTATCCACTGTACTATCCCTGCAGTGGACCTAGATACTACCTTCCTCATGGTAGATCCCCATTAAACCCCTCATGGTCCCACCTATAGGTGAACCAGTTTCTAGGGTTGAGTCACATGGCACTACTCGTAAGTAGCCCACTCCTTAACTCATGGCATGCTAATGGGTCTCATGGCACTACACTTGGTAGCCCAATTTCTAACCCACGATAACTTAGACCTTAATCTAGGTTGCCCCTTTTTAGCCTTTACAAGTCACAGAGGTGGACCCGGATCTAGCCAGTTATACATGTATATTCATAGTGATAGTCATAGTCACTCTATAGTTGCATGAAATAAAAGCATCCAACAGTTATTTTCAAGCAACCGATAAAATCATTCGGAAATCACCGTGAAACTAAAGCGCTTATTCATAAGTGTAACCACATACCTGATTTGATGATTTCACAAGCATTAAACAAATCCAACCAAGAATGCAATCCAAGCAAGTAATTCAACAATCACATAATTCCTGAAAAGAATATGTACTCTGTTTATTACACACTTTATCAAGAATCTACTTTATTGACTTGGTTTCACTTTCTAGGGTTTCTAATCCGCATTAAGGTGTCATTAATATTCATTAGGGTTTCTTAGATCAATTTCTCAAACTTTATCCCTTTTAGGTCAACAAACCCTAAAATACTCTTTTCTACTTATATGAACCTTAATTGCTCAACTATCTATTTTAATAGTCTTTTATACCCAAATTGACTTAGGATCATCATATCCCTATTTATTCATGGATTTGAACAATTAAAACAATTAAAAGACATATTCACCTAAATTAGGGTTTTCAAGCTCATTAATGCATAATCATTCTTGAAACCCTAAATTAAGCCAATTATATAAAAAAGATCATCTTTTTAGATTCTATCTTCACATTTATCAACAATAGGTTAATATTGGCTTGAATTATCCATTGAACAACATTAAATCCATCTATAATCAAATCTAAGGGTTTTTAATTAATTAAATCATTAAAGATGATAGCTTTATGTACTTTTCAAATTTCAAGCATATTTATGCACATAATCTCTAAATTAAACTACTTACGTGAAAATATCATCCTTTTCGATCTTAAAGTACCTTTTTACAATTAACAGGTTATTATCAACTTTAATGATCCATTAAACCCTATTAAACACTTTATTCATTTCAAAATAGGGTTTTTTAATCTTTAATTCATTGAAGATGATAATTTACACTACTTTTCTAATATCAAGAGGAATTAGCTTCTAACTATATTTTTATTGGATTCCTTGCATTCTCTTAATCAATATTCATATATTACTTGTCCTAATCGGAGTTACCAATCATTAGATATGATTTTTGCAAAATAAGAACACCTTTGGCCAATCGGAGAGTGCCACGTCGCTCCTTGCATGCAAAGCGGCTTGTTTTGAAAACATTTCGAAATGACTCTTATACCCCCGCGTAAGTCATCGCTTCTTCACACCCCGGAGGGGCAAAACGATCCAAAGGGACCTCTGCCTCCTTCAACCTCGCGCAACAGCAGCGATGTCACCCTAGCCGTGATCTACAGCCTTGTGCAGGCCATTCCTCACCTCCCTGGACCACGAACGCCGCCGAAACCCACTGCCCTCTCTCTGCCTTGCTCTGGCGCACATAGGGTGCCCCCTGTTTGCGGCCATGGCGCACATATCTCTCTGCCTTCAGCCTGCACATTGTGGTTGGTCGTGCAGCCTATTGCAGGTGGTCCGCGCGAAATCCAGGCTCAGAGATGGTAACCAAACGGTCCAGGGTCGTTGTGGAAGATCCCCTCCTCCATCAAGACGGCTCCACAATTCTCCGTTGATCCATGGATGGAACTACTCCCAAGGTTAGGGTTTCAAATGAAAACTTGGAAGAAGAAGAAGAAGGTAGAGAAATGTGGGGTTCTCTCTTCCCTTTGAACTAGGGCTCTACCCTTTATATAGGGGTGAGAAACGAAGCCCTAGGTCGGCTATTCACGAATCTAAGAGTCCTTTTCCAAGTACAAAGTTAATTCCTTCAAAGAGAAGTAATATTCTCTCTCTTCTTTATCCTTGGTTATTCTCTATGGATATTAGGAATTCGAAATTCCTCTTTCATTTTCTTTGTACTTGCCCTTTTTATTCATTGGCCACAGATTTCTATTCTCTTTTAATAGAAATTACTTCCTTTTTATCAATATCATAAAATTCATTAATAATGCATTACATTATCCTCTTGTTTTGTAATTTTGGTATTTTCTCTTTCTTTCTTCTTTATTGGGACTCCTTGGATCCCAAGAAACTCTATTATTTCGAAATCCTTTTATTGGATATTCATTATCCCTCTAGATGCATCTATATGCATTATTTCTTCATTATCATGTTTATTTCTTATTAAAATAACTCTTTTTGAGGTTTTCTCTTTATTTTTCTTTTATTTTCCTCATTGGCATTCCTTTTAATATTAGCAACCTCATGGATACAAAAATTCACCAAGAAATCTCCTTTATGCCTCTTTCCACTCATTTTCCACATTTTATCATTATTTTCAATTTCTTTCTTAATAAAGAAATACTTAATTGATCTTTTCTTTTCTTATTGCATTCTCTATGCAACTTTAGACTCCTTGGAACCCAAGGAACCCAAGAGGCACGAAATCCCTCTTTGGATTTGCCTTCTAGAGGTTTCCACATTTTTCTTTTCTCAAAAACTTAATTATTCATTTACTCATTTAATAATTGAATTCCCTTTCTCCATTTCCTTGTTATTGGGCCCAATAGCCAATAAAGCCCACAACACAAAAATCAAGGCTATTGTAAACGAAATCCATTTATTCAAACCAAATTATATCATTATTTGTTCAAATATCTTTAATATGAGAAATTACATTTCTCACCAAATAAACCCAAAAATTGGGGTTGTAACAATGTCTGCCTATCAATCATTGCTAGGAGACAACATGACTAATGTTCACATGTCATACTTCTTGCTCGTTGACAATATACTCAAGGACAAGAGATTAGGCAAAAAAGAGTGCCTGCAGCTACGTCTGACAAACTCTCTTCCCGATTATATATTCATTCACATTCTACAGGATGATCATTGGAATCTTATGGTAGTCAATATAATAGTGAAGAATGTAGTTTTATATAACATCTCAGATTGAGCCTTTGCATTGAACAAAAACACCAATATGACTACTGCAAAGACACCTACAGAAGAAAAAGAAGCTACATTTATGCAATCAAGGAAATGGATACAAGCATGCAAAGGGTAAAGACTTCAAAAAGATATAATTCTACCACATAAGTCCCCAGCAGATGCCCTTATCCAATGACTGTGAATTCTACTACATGGCTTGGATGACATCCCTAGCCCTACATAATACAAAATTTGAAAATATGCAGCATGAACAATATCACATGCTCCAAGGAGTATATGCCAACATGCTACTGCAATCAAAATGGGTTGTCCTTGAAAATCAACAGCAATAAATCTGGCCTGTTTATACCTAAACCTTCACCTTTGACACTTTGGGATGGAGTGAGTGATAAGTTTGAGGAAGTTATAAATGGGCATGAGCGGTATAATTTTGTCACTACATTCTAAATTTCAAATTCAGTCAAATTTTAAAATTCCAATTTTGAAAAATCTTGTATAGACCTTCTGGAAACTTTAAAATTTTTGAAAAATCTTGAAAATTTTGAACTATAGTTCACAATTCTGATATCTTTAAGGATTATTCAATAACTCCAGTCTTAGACTTGTTTGTCTTCTTTCTACCTTGTAGCGTAATCATTTCTAGAGCAGTGCAAATGAGCTACTAATACATCTAAAAGTAAGAGATACAACAATATGATCTTATCTCATTCTTATAGAAAAATGTTGTGTAAAACGAAAGAACACTCTTGAATCTATAGAACCCCTAGAAATAGGAGGACTTTACCAGCCACACTCCCAACTGATCACCCTAGCCAGACTGTTCTAGCAAGAAAGTCGACACCTCCCATAAGATGGAAAGAGCTACCCCTTCCAGTTTCAAATATCCCCACATTGTGATAAAAATAGGCTTGTCCACCCAGAAGTCTTACCAATCCTTTGCCAAGCTTAAGAGAATGAAAAGACAAAAAGAATCATGAAAGTTGTGTCTAAAAAGATGCCAAAGGACACCATATATCCAGTGTATTACTGCACTCACAAATGCAGATATGGTGTGCCTAGGAATGGAATCTAGAAGCCAAGTTATACCCACCTGCATTCCAAAGAAAACCTCCTACAACCACTTGACACTACATTAGGACCCACTTGGGTAACGCTGTCTTTACGACAACACCATTGTTGATGGAGACTGAGGAATGCAGAAAAACACTTAAAGCCTAAACCTACTAAAGGCACAATAGCTTAGACACAACCAAAATAAAAGTAGGGTGTGAAAGCTATCCCTTGTGGGAACCATTTACTAGTATAGCCAGCAACCTAGGGTAGGGAGGTCATTATGAGGGAGAGTCATTTATTACATAAGGCATTGGTAATGGTACCAAACCATACAACTCTAGAAACCAAGGGGAGGCAATAGAATCTCAACATCTAAACCAAGAATGTCATAAAGGTTTTGTTGAGAGAATGAGATGATTCTATAATGGTGTGTGTATCAAAAAGAAAAACATCTATAGCTCATCTCTCTGTGATTTGATCCTATCTATTAGCCTGAGAACATGCTTGGCTCTAAGTTTGGGGGTGTTGATAACACCTCATTTTGTGAACTATTTTCACCTATTTTATTTCTATATTAACATCTCTTTTGTGGATTTCTCTATCTATTTTAATATCTTTGAACAATATCTGGATCTGACTTTATACCCTTTCCCAATCCCTGCAAACCAGTAACAAGTCACGATTGTGATGCCATCTCGACCATAATGGTCCTTGGATGTCTCACCTGAGACAGAGTCAATGATCAGTAGTTCCTAGCCACGACCGTGACACCAGTCACGCTTGTGAGCGCATGACGCATGATGACCTATGATGGAGTTGCAATGATACCTCCTCACCATGACTAAGACAAATGTTAATACTACTGTTAAAGGTCGCAACCATGATGGGGCGTTAAGTCAGTGGGCATCGCCTATAAATTTTCCCCCGACTCCATTCAAAATAGGGGGATCAGATCATTAAGAGCAATGAAGTTCTACCAAACTCTAGAGCCATTCTCATCCATCTCCATTAGTCTTGGATCTTTGAAGATGGAAGTTGGAGGAGATAGAAAATTTGTCATCCTCTTATGTGAGTGGAGTTTCCATCTTCCATGCTCGTACTAGATCTAGATATGAAGAAGCACAGTTGGTGTATCACCTTCTCTGTTCTCTAGATCTATTATCTTACTCACGATGTACCTTCCCCCTCTCCATTATTCTTGATGTATCTACACTTTTATAATGATGCTATGTTTCCCGCTAACATGTGTGGCTAAACACCTAACTTGGGTTGGGACTAGCCACTAAGGCTCTACCAACATGTATATACTTACATCCCTTTGAATATATATATACCCCTAGCAGGATTATCTCCATACTCTTATTCTTAATGCTCCACTTGCATGATTATCTACCATATTGTGATGTTTGATTGTTAATGCCTCAAATGAGTAGTAATAATTTTATCTAAGTGTTATGGAGTTTCATGAATACATGAAAATGTTGGAATGCTAAAGCTAATGGTCATATGGTTTTCTTTGGGATTGTTTGTCTGCCATCTTGAGAGAGAGAGACAACCTTATAATCTAGATCTATCCTATGCTTGAGAGAGGAGGGAATAGACACATATGATGGTTTCTTGTAATCTTTCTAAAGGTATACAAAAGGGTGTGAGTATTGCATGTTGGTGAGAGAATCTTAGCAGGTGAAACCTGATCCAAGTCCATCCACATTTTGGTTTCATCTTTCTTGTTTGACCTTGCTTTCTTGTTTTATTTTCTTGTCTTTTCTTTTGTCACTTTGTTTGGAGTAACCTCATTCCATAAGGAATGCCATCTTAACCTTCCCATTCATTTGGTGCATTTGAGTTTAAGGATCTACGTTCCCAACACTTATCAACCTTGTCCCTATGGTTTGACCCTGATCTACTACATCAGACCTCGTATAATAGTTGTGGTGGGCTGAGTCTTGGGTTATAAATCTAAGAGTCTGACTACTCTAGATCCGTTCCATTTTGAATGTGTGATTTAGGTTGGTCTGCTGCATCACTCTCACCTAATTTTTCCTCACTCATATATGAACATGCTTCTATGGTTCATCCCCATACTCAAAACAATTCTAACCCCCCCTGACATACTCAGAAGGGATTTCATCTGGAACTACAAACCTATCCATGCTATATCTTGGGAAACCCTTTGCCCATCCAAATCTGAAGGGGTTGGGGGATCATAAACATCAATACTATTTTTGTTGCTTTTCTCTAAAAAAGTAAACAATCAATCATCACCCTCCCCTCTACACCCTAATGCCAAATCACCAAACACTAATACTAAAAGTAATCAAACCCTGTGAACAACTATTAAAACAAAATATACCATGTCTATAATTTCATATCATTCATCACGCATATCCTTAAACATATCATCATGATACTCAACAATGACATCCACCCACTAAAATTTTGTACAAATAGCTAGTTTGATGGCTCTAAGTTCTTCAAACATGTATCCCCTAACAAATCTATGTACCCTAGTTTTATCCAATAGAAGCCACACATTTCTTATATTCTTTATGCCAAATTACATTTTCAATTATATTCACTCAACCTTACCACCTCCATCATCCATAAAATCTAGCACCTCATTCTCAAACCTTAGTATGATCCTAAAATCTCATGGACATGGGGTAAGCCCTTCTTAGTAAACAAATTCTTATAACCCTTGATTCTTTAAAGGTTCATGATCTATATTCACCAAGCAGTTCTGAAAGATGAATACTAGACCTAAATACTCCTTTTCATCTGGAGGCTTTATGTTGACAAGTTCCCCAATGGATCTAACTTTAATAAGAGGAAAATTCATTGGATAACAATGGATGAATTCTTGTGTCACTACATTGTCTTTCTCCATCCTTCTTAATGATTCCCCACATGGTATCTTACCTAGCAGATATGGTGTGCACCGAGGGGACCCCCCTATCACCTCATTGTTTCCTTATTATCACATAATGCTCCAATAGAACACTCAGGCTAGCCACCCAAAACTAGATCCTTGATCTTATTAACCTAGATGATCTCAAAGTAAACCCATATATACACTTTGTGGACGATTCCCATATTTTTCTTAAACCTAACTTCATGATGTTTTTAAAATAAACTTTCTTCTTTCCATCTTCTATCTCATCTCTGACCTTATATTCAATTATAGTAATCTTTTGCTCCTTTATTTCAACATGAACATGATTTAGAATAATTCCATGTTTACTTCATTAAATGTAAATTGGATCATTTCCTAACCAAATCCCTAGGTCTCCACCTATCTCCCCCTCTCTTAGTTCAAAAGTTTGAACCCCCATTATTGATTCGTTTGAAAATGAAATGAATGGATGGTGTAGCTCTTCCATTAAAACTCTCACCAATACTGTCTTGACTCATATCTCAACATGCTTCCCAAGGTGCATATGTATACAAAAATAGTTCTAATCACCCCTGACAAACTTAGAAGGAATTTCATCTAAAACTACAAACCCATTCAGCTTTATCTTGGGCAAACTGTACCCATCCAATAATCCAAGGGAACTGGGGGTTCACAAATATCTTTACTAAAGCTTGTTTCTTTTCCCTAAATTCTTTTACAATCAATCATCACCTTCCTCTCTACAGTCTAATTCCAAATATCCAAATACAAATACTACAAGATCACCACTCATTGGGAACCACTAGCAAAATATAAAACATCTCTTGTCTGGCCTTCCATAGTTGTCTTCACCATATCCCTAAACATATCATTGTGATACTCATCAATGACATCCACCCACTAAACTTCTGTACAAAAAACTAGTTTGACAGCTCCAACCAACACATGTCCCCTCAAAACTCTAGATACCCCTCAATTACCCAACAAGATCCACAAATTTTTATATTCCTAATGCCAAATAACTTTTCTAACTTTATACACTCAACCTTAGCACCTTCATCCATCCAAAAAATGTGCAACCTCATTTTCAATTCTGAATCTAACCCTACATTTTCATGGATATGGAGGTAAGCCCTTCTTATCAGGAAATGCCTATAAAATCCTAAACTAAGGGTTCATGTTCTATGTTCACCAAGATATTCTAGAAGATAAACATACTCCTTTTCATTTAGAGGATTTATGTTGATAAACTCCTCATTGTCCCTAACCTTAATAAGAGGAGAATCCATGGCCCATTCCCATGTATGCTATGTTGGAACCAGAAGAAACCTCCTCCTCACAATTTTTTCAAATGATTGTGCGCAAGATATATTGGAAGACTTTAACATCAACCCTCTAACCTTGATCTCTAACATCCTAAGTCAGTTGCGCTATTCAAACCTAGATACCCAATTCAGGATATGTTCAATTTTCTAGAACATCCATCTTCAACATAATAGCATGCTTAATTGACAATATATAGAATACTCCCTTAAATGCTGTCAACACCATTACACAATATTTTCACTCTAATGTTTTACATGTTTCCCAAGCTTAACCCAAGCTTGCATGCACCACAACTCCAATGCCCTGTAGATATCAACCAAAGCTTCATGGATGTGACGGGAAACTCTAAATCAACCTCTAGCCCTACTGAACCAAAGTGATCCCAAGCACTTATGTGAACCTAACTAGTGTTCATTCTTATACTTCAACTGACCCATTCATACAACCTAGTCCTTATCTACTTAACGATCATCTCTACCATTGGGGGCGATGTTTCATATGCTACCAGTTCTTGGACATGGGGCTTGTCTTGGGGAGTGTCCCTTCATGAAAAGCTATCATTTTTTCTATGCTTCTTGTTAATCTAGTCCTAAACTAGTTATCATACCTTATTTGATTTGTATCTTATCCTATTCGAACTACCTAAGCTTTTGTACTCCTATTTCCCAGTTTACTATGAATAAGTAAGTGGTTTTCTATTAAGAGGAAAAAACATTCCGCTGCCCCTCGCCCTAGAGAGGCTAGGTTTTGTCTTTGGTGATGGATTACTAGGGGTGAGGGTTTTTGGCCGCTGTAAAGTGGTGTCCTGCTTCCCCTCGGCCTCTTGTCGCTTGACGTGATAAGATTTCTTCTCTGAGGGGTTTGACTTTTTCTCCTCAGCTTCCTGGTGTCAGCGATGGAGGTGTTTGTTCTAGACTTTTGGGTCTAGATCTTTGGTGTCTTGGAGGTTGTTCCTCTTTTGGGACGCAATGGTTGTCTAAGCTTGCTTGGTGGTCGGGGCATGGTGCCTTCGGAGGCAGCGGCCTTCTTCCTTCCTATTGTTGAGTCCGGGTACGATGAGTTTCCTATCCCCTTTTTTCCTTTACTTATTTTCTATTTAGACTAGGTTGCTTTTTTGTTTCTTATTGTCTTTCTCGTTGTTAATCAACATTTGTTTCTCTCTTCAGAGTAGTTACTTTTTCTCAGTCAATTTTATTGTGATAGTTGTATGGTAGTAAGTGTATCTTTTTAGAACACTACTTTAGCATAGTTACTCTACTATAGATACATACTCAAGTTGAAGGTATCCCTCATGAAAAGTTGCATTAGACAACAAATTAAGTAGAAGAGGGGTATATGCATCATTGTTCTTATCACATTCTGATATGAGCTTTTATCTGCTCTTGATCATTGTGTGGTTTGCTAGTTTGTCTTTCTCTTCATGTAGATGTTGTGTGACTCCACTTTAATGAAATTAGTCTATTTGTAAGAAAATTCATGCTTTACTATAATGCACTTTTTCCTATCCTAATAAATGAAAACTTTTATTAAAAAATACTCATGTATTAAAAGAAATTGTGACTTGGGTACATTTAACCGTACTGTCCTTCAAGAGGTGAACATCCAAATAGTTAAAATGTAGGGCTAAAGGATTTAAGGATTGTAATCGTCAAAACCTTGAGTGATTAATGAATCACTCATACAGTTTCTATACTGTTTTTTATATGTTTTCTCTGTACCAGCTAGTGACAAAACAGAAATGTAGGTAAATAATCCAAATTGCATGGTAGAATGCCATTTACTGATGCAACGATTACGGCAATAAACTTAAAATGATGTGGGAATATCAAGAATACCATGGAATCTCCGCAACGAACTAATTTCCATGGATTTCAAGGGAATGATTATGATTTACAGTACGTGATATACTTCTGAAGCAATGTATATTGTTATAAGAGAACTATCACATAGGCAAGTTGCCTATTTTCTTAGAGGTCATCAATAACGAACCTTACTAAATTAAATTGCTATTCGTGGGCTGCCAACAGCTGGATACACATCGCATGCTTTTGATGTTGTACGGAAAGCTATTTTTTTAATAAACTTACATGTGCAAAATTTGCAGTTCTAAGACGTGTCCAGGTGTTGCAATTAATCTCTGCAGTGAAAACATCCAATTATTCTCGAGGGTTACTGAGCTGCCTGTGATTTATTACCGACCGCTGTCTTAATCTCATGCCCAACATTATGGATGCGGGGATGGCAGGACCACGGTCCACGAGTACCGAGGATGTGGGGTGGGGTGCTAAGCTGCCGACATCGACGTCGGTCAGTCGGTGGTAACGGGAGCTGGTCACGGGGATTGCGTGGGTTGGAAGTGCGGATTGGCGTGTTGGCATGGCAGTTTGTCTAATTTAGACAATTGGGATGCGTCTCTGTGAGGGGAATGGCTTACTCCGCCTGCAATTAGGGCGGAAAATTGGGTAGCAAAAATACTTACATGTAATAGTTCTCAGTGTTGATGCACAAATTCCGTTGGCTCGTTTAGGATCAACAGATTTTCAACATTAAACGGTATATGCACATGTTTGATTTTGTTTAATTTGATATCAAATGCTATAATTATAGAACCATTCACTAAAAAATTCAAAACAATCCGAAAATTTTGTTATCTTTATTAATCCAACTAGCATTATACAATTAACTTTTACTATTTACTGTGTAATAATGGTGGATATTAAATTAGATACATAAGTTATACAACAATATAATTCACTAAACTCTAAACACAATATCATCATCGTCATGTTTTCAACCTCAATTTCAACCATATTGGGGTCGACTACATGGATCCTTCTTTTCTCGTCAGTTATGTAGTGGGTCATATCATAGTCAAGATGTAAAGATTCAAAATCTCTATTTATAAGCTCTGTTAAAGTTAAGTTACACACGTTTCTTCTTCTTTTGATTGCGCTCATCTTAATAGCATTACTTCACATAGGCATGTTAGTTGGTCTGCATTGCACGATGTTGAATATAAATTTTTATGACAACAACAACAGTTGCAATACTAATTAATAATTTCAGACCAAGTCTAGATAAGAAATATGTAGAACAAATAGAGCAGGAGAACATAAACTAAAGCAGAGTTAGGAACTCCAGACTAGACTGTAAGTTGAGAAACAAGATGTAATTCTTAAAGAAGTTAGCAGGTCGCAATCCTCATGGATGAGCACCGTTCTTCTAGTCGATCCAGTCACGAACCTATAGCAGAAGAACGTCGTTGATAATGCACAAGGTGCAATACCAGTACACTAAACAATCACTAGTATCGCTACCTGACAGATCGTGTCTATGAAAAAAGAAAAGACAGACATGCTTCACACATGCTAAGAATCTCCACGAGGAACTCCCGGAGCGACAATAGAGGCAAGACAAGTTTCTGATCTTACACGTGAATGGTGGCAGCTATTGTTCAGATCTTGTTCCCAATTTTCTCCATAAATTTTTCGATCCAAATGGCAGATAAGTTTCCATATTTTTACCTATGATTGTTGGAGGGTGAATGCCTATTGAACTACCAGAAATTTCCTATGCATCCTAAAATTAGGTCATTTAATATAGATCAAGTTCAATATAGGGGAGAAAGTCTTGAAAAAAAAATCATTATATGTATGTATGTATATATATATATATATATATATATATATATATATATATATATATATATATATATAACCTAGTGACCAGATATTTATAACACTCTCAACGGCTCACTTTCTATTCCAAGTAAGATGTGACTAAACAATCGCTCTTGTACACATAAAAATCAGAACGGAGAGTCTCTTTCTAGCTAATAAGGAAAACAAGGAGTTTATTTCCAATTGAGAAGGAAAATGTATATTTCCAATTAATAAGAAAAACAAGGAGTCCTTTCCAATTAAGAGGGAAAACGTCTCTTTCCAATTAATAAGGAAAGCAAAGAGTCTGTTTACAATTAAGAAGGAAGATGTCTCTTTTGCAATTAATAAGTAAAATAAGGAGTCCATTTTTAATTTGGAAAGTACTAATTAAACAATCAATTAATTAAGAAGTTCTCTTTTTTGCAAAAAAGGAGATGGAAAATGGAAGAAATTTCCTAATCCTATTCCTAGTTTTTAGAAAAGAATAAACTACTTTCTCTTACACCCTCCTCATTACTGGATGCACCTAGATTGGGCTTAACTTGTGTAGATAAATGGCATACATCCATTATATCCAACAATCCCCCAATAAAGTCCAATGTGTAGATCACTCAATCCTCCATATTGTGCTTTCAGAAGGTACCTTTTGGTTTGAACCATGTCTGAGTTATCCAATTTTGACTCCCGTATCAACTAGGTGAATAAAAGTATTGAACCTGAACCTTGGGTCTAAGAGTATTGGTTGGTAACAACTGAATGAAGACATGGTAGAAAAGAAATATGATGCATTAAGACCATGCATCCAAAACATTTCATGAGTGATATCAAGTAACAACACAATTCCCCTATTGCAGCCTATACAACAATATTCATTTAGTAGGAATCTCCATGGATGCATTGCTAGCATCACATCCTAAGTCTTGACATCATTTAGGGACTAATCTCTTACTAACTTGCAGTTATGACACTAACATGATTACTAGGGGATAGACACACAAATGCAAGAAGCATCAATGAAAATTTATAGAGTCATTTAATTCACACGACAACTCATTATTACCACATTGGATCCAATTTGTGAGATGTCTACTCTTTTGGGTTGGGTTGCTACTGCCTGCAAATCTAAAGGGGTTTTAATCCAATCCCCAACCTAGATGCCATAACTAAGGCCAAGTTAAGACCTTTAGTCATAGGATCATCTGTATTATGTTTATTACCTATGTTGTCCACAACTGTGACCACATTAGACACTAATTCCCTTAGAGACTTGAGTCTGGCTTGGATGTGTTTGTGTTGTTTTTCATTGTAGTTGGAACTGTTTATATTAGAAATGGTTGTAGTGCTATAACAATGAAATTAAACTACAGGAAACGACTTCCTTAGCATAGGTAAACTGGTCATAAGTCCATACAGTCATTCATCTTCCAATCTAGTTTCATCTAAAGCACAAACTCTAGCCTCAAAAGTAGACTGAGACAAAATCGTCTATTTCGTAGACCTCTAGGAAACAACACATACTTATAATAGGAATACATATCCTAAAACAAATTACTCCTAGAGTTCATGACAATCCATCTTGCATCACTATATCATTCGACTATAGAAGGATATTTTCCATAATGCAGCACGAGGGACCAAGTTCCCTTGATATACCTCAATACTCCGTCAAGAGCTTTCCAACGAGTCTTCTTTGGACAACTAGTTATCCAGATGACTTACTCACAACAAATGTTTTGTGGTCATGTGTAGTTCATAAGATACATCAAACTTTCATTAATTTGAGATTATCATAATTGAGACACTGCAACTCCAGTATAATTCTTGACCAAGGCCTTGGATGAATCACATGGAGTCTTAATAGATTTACATGATTTGTACTCAAACCTCTAAAGTACTTTCTTAACATAGTGATAATGTAAGAGTTTTACCATCGGTATCATTTTAAGCCCTAAAATCACATCAGTGAAATCATATCCTTAATCTCAAACTTACTACACAAGAATGTCTTTATCTCATTTACTACTTTCATATTATAACCAAAAAGTAGGATATCTTCTACATATAAGAATACATAATGAACCCATCATTGACAATTTTACAGTAAACACACTTATCAAAATCATTAGAAACAACGCCAAATGATGATATCATAGAATCAAACTTCACATGCCATTGCTTATGAGCTTGTTTCAAGCCATAAATGTCCCAACAAATTTACATACTTTTGACTCATTATCACGACCACAAATCCCTTAGGTTGTTTCAAATATATCTCCTGTTAAAGAGCACCATGTAAGAACACACTCTTCACATCCATCTGATGTGTAGAAAGATTATAAATGAAAGTCGATGCTATAAGAACTCAGATTGTGGTCATATGATAAACAGGAGAATATGTATCAAAATAATCTATTCCTTCCTATGTGTAATCCTTAGCAACCAATCTAGCTTTATATTTATCGATTATTCCCATTTGCATTACGTTTATTCTTAAAGATCCATTTGCATCCAACTACAGAAGAATGATGAGGTAAATCTACTAATTCCCAAGTTCCATTCAGGAGAATTGATTAGATCTCATCATTAATGATTTCTTTTCTAAAACATAGCTTCTAGAGAATCCATAACTTGTTTGAAAGTTATATGATCATCCTCAATTTTGTAAGTTAGAAACTCACTTTCAAAATCCTTGGATGTCCTATGACATTTACTTCTCCTCGATTCAACCATTTATTCAGAATTATCATATTAAGAAATAGCTTCGTCTGAGTTGCCCCCCATATTCATCCTTTCTATGTTCTCAAGAATGGAACATGTGGTAAATGAATCATGTGGAGATACTTCTTTAGGATTACCAATTTTCATGGAAAATACATCTCAAAGAATGTAGTGTCAAGTAGTTCCACTTTTCTATTGACATCAATGCATGAGATTTTAGATTTTACAATCAAGAATTTGAAGGCGTAACTTGTCTATACATAACCCAAGAACATGGCATCAACCTTTTTAGTCTCAATTTCTTCCTTTTGTGTTTAGGGACAAGTACCTTGGCAAGGCACCCTACACTTGATAATATTTGACACTTGGTTTTCTCCCTCTCCATTCCTCAAACAAACTATTTTCTTTATATTTATGGGTAACTCTATTCAGAATATGGCAAGTCGTGTTCAGATATCCCTAAACTAAAGTTGGGTAAACCTGAGATTTGGAGTAAGGTATTAACCATATCTATTAAAGTTCAATTTTTACTCTCTGAATTTCCATCAGAGTGTGGTGATAAGGAGCGGTAAATTCATGAACTACACCATGGAATTGACAAAATTCCAAGAAACATTTTGAGGTGTACTCTCCTCTTCTATCAGAATTTAATCGTTTAAGTATTTTACTAGTTTGAGTTTCAACTTCTTTCTTAAATTTTTAAAATTTTCTAATGCCTTATCTTTACCTTTAAGTAAATAGACATAATAGCATCTACTTGCATTATCAATAAATGTTATCAAATACTATTTTTATCACTAGTGGTAATCCCATTAAGCTCACAGATATCAGTGTGCATTAAATGAAGAATTTTATATTTCATAGCTTGAACACAAATCTCACATCTTACTATAATTAATGTCATATTTAGGAATTTAATCTAGATTTATCATTCATTTCATTGAGTTAATATTAACATATCCCAAATGGCTATGCCATACGCCAAAACAACAAGATTCATGCAAGAAATACTATATCATTCAAATTTAAAATTGAATTCAAAACTAGTTCAACAAGAATCTTAAAGAGGTTCTCCATGTCACATAAATACCCAACGCCAAAAAAGAGAGTCATGAAGGCATGTATATAGTCTTATTATATTTGCAAAATATTCTAAAACCATTCCTAGGAAGAATTGTGTCACTAAGGATATTGCATCAAATAGATGGAACATGTTTGACTCAATAAAGTATCAGATGCTTCCCCAAAGGAAACTTCAAGTCCACCTACCATTTGCCTTTGACTTCTATATAGTTGGAATTGTCCAAAGTCACACACCAATCTCTTGAGTCCTGGTAAGACACAAACATAGATAGCACAAATGTGTACATTATCCTTAGTGTCAATTATCTAGTAAAGTGGTTCAAAAATTGAAAGGACATCAAGTTTTATAGACACATACCCATTATTAATCTTCAAAGAGGAAATCATCATGTTGACTACAACGTCCTCGGTATAGAGGTTGTAGCTTTCTTTGCCTTTTCCAAAGGATAGTCCTTGTACCAATGGCCAATTTATTGATAACACCCAAATTTAGGTGTCTATGTGAAGCATTCATTTATAGTTTTGTGTCGTTATATCCTTAATATGCCCAAAATAGCCCTAGATACTTATCTTTTAGTCATTTATATCTTTTTTCAGAAAAGATTGCTCAATTTGCCAATTTTGGGACTTGCCAGAAACAAATTCAAGAAGACATCAAATCTCTAGGTTTTTTCCTGACGATCCCGGTCAAGTTCACCTAAACCCGGTGGGGTTCATCACCAATTTTTTGCATCACTCAACATTAATGACCATTGAACCTCTTCACCATTAGTGACTGTTGAATATATATATATATATATATATATATATATATATATATATATATATATATATTAGAGACCATTAAGCCTCATTCGCCATCAGCGACCACTGAAACTCCAACGATCATAAAATACAAAGATCTAATGTTTTGTGAAGAAATATGAACGCTGAGATAGAAGACCTGAACCTAGTTGGGTTGGCCTTGAATCGGTTGGGTTGATCATTGAATATTGTGAAGATAATCTTAGCGACTAGTGAAAAGTCATCAATCTCCTAGTATCACAATCACCAAGCAACAATCAACCATTGAAACAATAGTGACCACTAAAGACTATAACATCAGGGAGTGTTGGGCATGAACCCAGTCGGGTTCACTGACAAAAACATCAATAGTCACTGGAACTTTAGATCCCTAACAGCCGCTGAAAAGCCAACAACAACTTTCCACATACACTCCACATACCCCTATAAATATGCAACC
The DNA here is from genome assembly GCA_963693085.1 of Alisma plantago-aquatica. NCBI lineage: Eukaryota > Viridiplantae > Streptophyta > Magnoliopsida > Alismatales > Alismataceae > Alisma > Alisma plantago-aquatica. Next base: position 1,135,828,439 of record OY856413.1, on the reverse strand, counting down.
CTTGCAACCTAGCAAAGGGTTCGATTAGTTCCTATTCCTAGTTTTGGCGACCACTTTGTTCTTAGAGCTTCGTGGGAGAGCTCCAAATTCTGAAAGGGAAAAAGAGCACACCCTACATCCACCCCTTTGGTTTGCCTTTGTCAACCATCATTTTCCACCATCATCCACCATTTCCATCCATTCCCAACCACCTTCCACCTCCATACACCCATCAAAGTTGTTGTTTAGGGAGGAACCAAGGAGAGAGAAGACCAAGGAGTATAGAGAATCAAGGAGAATGACCCAAGGATGAGATTCAGCCTTCCCAGAGGCTAAGGAGTGAGAGCATCCTCACTTCCACGAGCTAAATCTCTTCTTCAACCACTTTCCTCTACTTTTCTTCTTAGTTTCTGTACAAACAATGTTTTTTCATCTTTATTTGCTCCCAACCATTCTTGTCCATGTATAGTTGATCTCCTTCTTGCCTATGTAGCATGTTTTGGGCATGTTTATGTACTTATACCTTAGGCAAGTAGTTTTATTCTAGATCTTCTATGTTGTCTATTCTATCTTCTCTTTCTGACTATGATTGTTGGTTTGATTGATCTTTTTATTGCTTGAACTTTCATTTCTACCAAGATTGAGAGATTAGTTGTAGAAATGGATAAGAGAATGTAGTTTGGATTGAAATATGAAAGGAAGATGTCCAAGGGAGGATCTTCCTAGAGCACCTATAAGAGAGATCCTACCATAATCTTAGATCTAGTCAGACACAACTGAAAATGGTCGGGTTCACCCAAACCCGATCTGATTCACCTCTACATGCTCGATTTTACAATCTGTGTTCTACATAGATTCTCTATTGTTCCTAACATATTTGAATATTCTAGACCTGAGAGGGTATCTAGTATATCCATGGGTGTTGGTTTGTTATCATTGAGAGATGTTTAAGGTCACGTCGTGTGAGAGCAAGTGGGATGACCCCCACAAGAGCTAGTATCACGATGTGTGCTGCATTTAGAGGTTAGATGCTTGTTAGGGTTCTTGAGGGTTGTCTATGCCTAAGAATGGGTGCATAGACATAGTCAGGATTTGCTTCTCCCTGTTAGTAGGATTCGATGGACTCTATTTTCTTTACTTTGTTTTGCATTGTCCTGCTAGACTAGTTCTAGCTCTTTAGATATATCACCTACCAAATTTGCTCAACTAACATAAGAGTGAGATCTTAAGCATCCTAAACATCCCCACATCCATGTATTTGACCTCGTATATCTACTTTGACCTTGTATTGAGTTGCGAGGGTCATTGAACATTTTGGATAAAAATTTAAAAGTTTGATTCACCTTTGAAATTGTGCATGTGCTTTTTAGATGTGCTTTTAGGGCTGATCAACTTTTTGGCATTGGCATTGTTGTCAGGGGCATGGATTTTCACATTGACACCCAAAGATTTTGTTCTGTCATCCACAAGCATGTATATATGTGGATAGTTTCTTGTGTTTTGCACATATTTACTCATATATACATAATCGTTTCCCTTTTTCTTATAGGGGTGAGCATCGGTCTAGAACCGGACCGGACCGGACCAAGGACTGAATTTAGACAAATTTATGGACCATGGACCAGACCGTTTTGAAGTTGGACTAGACCAGGACCGGACCATTTCAATGTTGGACTGGACCGTTTGGACTGCAATTAGACTTTTGTGTATTTCACAACTTATTTAATAGTAAAAAATAGATAATCTTAATTATTTTTAACAATTATATGATATAGATATCAAAAATTTACACTAATAGTGTTTATATGTGTGATGTGTTTGTACTTGTGAAATAATATATATTCAAATATCAATCTGTTTTACATATAACTATCGTCTGGACCACATTCTGACCGATTTTAGACCGGATCAGACCACAAACTGAACATCCAAAAAATTTTAGACTGTAGACTGAACCGAACTCAGACCAGTCTAGGACCAGAGCAGACCAAATTGAACAGTCTGGTCCAGTTTTGTAGTCTAGATCATCATTTGCTCACCCCTATTTTCTTATACCTTTTTCAGCCATGGACCTTTCTTCCGCAAGGCAGTTTATCTTGTTCACCTGTCCCCCAAATTTTTTCGTATTCCCAACTACTGGAGAATAATTGAAAGTTGTGATGTATTGCTAATAGAGATATATTCCCCCCACCATCGCCATATGTATATGATTTAGCAATGGATTTTGTTGATTAGCCCTCGACCTCTGCAATGTTGTGGATCAAGAACTGATCAGAGAAGTGGCGCTAGCTGGAGAAAGTGTCAATGCACTCACCTCCTCCTTAGCACTTCATCTCCAAGAGTAAGTCGATCTGCTTTGACAACTACTACAAAGGAAGGATCATCAACTACAAGTAGCCACTAAGATCGTGGATTGTAGTAGAAATATACTTCCAGTTGTTGAACAAGGATTCATCCAAATGCATCAGTTTGATACAGTGGATTTCCAACAGCAATGCATGGAGGAATTGACGAACCTTGAAATCATTTCTACCCAAGTCCAACAACTCCATGATGAGTATGTTGAATAAGGAAGGAGATTCAAGAGCTTGTCAATTTGATTACCACATGATTCCAAGTGTCATAGCATAATAATGAAGATTGCAATCATCAAAACCACACCATTGAACCCGATGAGGAACATATCTCCCCTTCCTACTCAGGAGACCATATCGAATCACCAGTATTTTTGTGTGAAGTCTCACTCAACCAAGGGGGGCTTCATTTTAGTTGTATAGTTCATCTGAACAATCAATAGAGGGGTAACAAAGCCAACAAATATGGTTTGACAAAGATGGTCATTTATGTACTCCTTCGGGTAGCCAAGCAACCATTCAACTTGGGGATCAATTTGAGCGGACAGTAACTTTATCCCAAAAATGGGTGATACATCTCAAATCGAGACTTGTCACTTCATTTCAAGCAGCATGACTACTATGGTTTGAAACAACTTGTTTGATGAGGACGGCAACAACTGCTCAAATTGGGAAAGTAAGTATAGTGATGACAATGATCTCGAGCAGTATGAGCTTCCATTCACTACGATTCCTTTACAAGGATTGGTGGGCATTAAAGGATCAGGATGGACAATTCATCACAACATGAATTCCAAGCATGAAGATGACCTAGAACCCATAGAAAATGACAAGCTTGGGGTAGTAGGGTTGCAATTGAACCTATATAAGGTCACTTCATGTACCAACTTGGATTGGGGATTCAACTTTTCAATGATGTATTTTCAAACGGTCAACCCTCAGATCTAGAGGTGGAATTATCCACCCCATTCTACATGGATGACACATGGCATACACATCTAGATACTTACATTTGGGAGAACCCAATCTTTTCAAGTACATCACTGCCATGTAGCCCAACATCATCTATATACAAAGGGGATTACACTGAGTCAAGATACAATTCTCACCACCTCAGACTCAAGATGTTAATTATGTATTTCAAAAAATAGTCAACATCAACAATACACAGGTAACCCGAAACTTAAAAATTCAGATTTGGGATCCGAGTGTGGGAATTGTTGGGAAGCCACCCCCTCTCCCCTACACAAATTTTCTTTCTTAATTATGCATAATGAATGTTGTTTCAAATTCTTTAGCATTAGAATTTAATTTCTCTAACTATTCAAACTTCATTTTTCTCATTTTCATCATTTATATATTCATTATTACATTGCATGCATTTTTTCCACCTCACCAATACAGCTTCTGTGACGCCCCTTTTTTTGAATGGAAAATGACTTTACATAGCTTTTTGGATCGGATATCATCAACTTATTTTTGTTTAGCTCGATTATTTCAAAATTTTCAATGTCGAGCACAACTCAATTTTGGTCAAACCCGACTAGGTTTTGGTCGGACTGAACTAGGCTTCGGTCAAACCCGACCACTTGGTGAACATGTCCAACATAATCTTTTGCACACCTTCTCGATAGAAAAATCCATCTTTTACCCTCTGAATCAAATTTTCTAGGACAAAACTGACTGGGTCAACCCCAAAACGGTCAGGTTCTCCCTTTATTTTTGTTCGAGTTTCCACCGACCGGTCAATGGTCAAAAGATGGAAGGTTGACCGGAAAAACCATCAGACCTGACCGTGTTGGCCCGGATGTGCCCGAGTTCGGGCTTGTTCTTTCAACCTAATCTTTCTACACACAGTCTTTGGTCAAATGTTAAAAGTTGGGTCAAACTGACAGGTCTGTTAGTTTGACCAGTCAAGACATGACCAGCTTTTGACTGCCACAATTTGACCATTTTTCCCGTTGAAATTTCACCCCTGAACCTGACCAGGTTCACCCCAAAGCAGTTGGGTTTGTGTTGGCCTGGCACACATCATGCCTACAAATATGGTTGGGGGCAAACCTCATTTCTTCACAACACCTTTCATCTCGACTCCTCTAGACCTAGAAGTTCCTTTGCCACTGCCTCTAGTAGGTTTCCATAAACTACTCCTTTGTCCTCAGTAGATCTACTACAGTAACTAGTGACAATAACCATCAACATCAGCCACAACACCCCAGTGATGACCCACCACCCACCATGCTAGCGACCTTCGCCAACCAACGACAAAACCCAGTGACTAGACATCAACAACAATCAACACCCCATCAACTAACCAGCATAGGCACCGCACCAGGGACGCTGAAGATTGTGTATGGCTACCTACAAGCCTGACCACACACCAATGCACACATGGTAGTGCCTGAAGAACCCCCCCCCCCGCCACCCGTTGCGGCATTACACCTTCGCCAAGCACCACATCACCATGACGTTGACTATGACCAATGACAACAACAAAATGTCCACACCATCAAACCCCTGACCGTGCCATAGAGTTGATAAACCCAATCACTTCCACCTCAAAATGGTCGGGTCCAGATCTAGTAGGGTCACCTCAAACATCTTCGGCCCAACCACTTCGACCTCTACCCACCTAGGTCCACTAGCATCGCCGTTGAAAATCTACCTGTTTCCAACCCAACTTGGTTAGGAACAACTCCTGCAACAGCCATAGCAGACACGGATAACCCAACCAAATTTAGCCCAAAATGGTCAGGTTCATCCCTGACCTTCTTCACAATTCACTTCTCTTGACACTAACAACATGGAATTAGTGAAATATGGTATGAATAAATTCAAAAATTCAATAACCAGAAGAAGGGGAGAGGGGAGCTCTTCCTCAGTAGAAGAAATGACAACTGATACCCTCCACAAGACAGGTGGATCACAAACCCAACGTATGAAAATGACACCCTACATTCGGCCTCGTTAAGGTTCAAAACATGTGAATCCAACCCAGATTACATGTGCCATTTTACCATGCCCATGGACACATTCAACGGTGAATCAGATGGCATGAAGGAGGCTTCAAGCAAGATGTGGTCCAGGTCACGTCGTGACTTTGGATTGCATACCATGATAAGATACCATGCATGTTTGTTAGGAGGGACTACACATCAAGCCTTGTTAGCATAGGACTAGTGCCAAGATTCCGCAAAGAGGTTAGCATCCTTACGAAGGTCGACTTCATCATGTGACTCAGCTCATATTGGTGGAACTTGACCAACTCCTATCTATGTCCACCAAAGCATCCTCCCTAACCCTCAGTTCTGATTCATCAAGTAAGGGTAGATATTTGAGGAACTAAGCAAAGACACTCAAAAGCTTGTCGGACCAAAGTATGCTAACGCCATTACCTTAGTTCAGTTGGGCATACATAACTAGGTTGATGGATATCTGGCAGTTGTCGACCTTGACATCCTAGCATAAAAAGAATGTGATGTGTATCATAGATTCACCTATGACTTATAGGATACTCTCGACCCTTCTGAGGAATCACATCACAGAGTCCTCCATTTTTGCCTACTGAACCAAAACTAACAAATCACTAAAGACCAGTTCAACAGTTGGTTGTCGTACTCTATAGAAGACTACATATAAATGTCAAAGGGGTGGATGGAGATAAGAGACAATGACTTCAAACCCCCTCAAGCCTAGAATATTATCAATGGGGAGGACACATACATCTCTAGCTCTACCAAAGACTCACACATCCAAAACCCGACACCACTATCTACAGCAGGTGATCGTTAATTGTGTCCAGGAGAAGTACAACACTCAGGGGGCAGTCAGTATGGATGGCCTCTATATTATTTGGTGTGCAGTGATAGGAAATGAGATGAACATGGCAGCCCTCATATTTCTCCACTTCCACAACTCCTTTAAGAGGCAACAAAAATTCATGCTCATGGTTGAGGTGATCACATTTATGGCACATCATCTTAGGGTCATTAATGACCATTTTGCATTCATGGAGGACAAAGATATGTGGTCCAAGTTGGACTTGTACTACCTGATGCATGATGTAGTGATCAAGAACTACAACAGAGGATTTCATTATATCTTTGGTCACAATAGGTACAAGGTTTTATTGCTAGAAAATGCATGGTTCGCATGCCAGACACTGGTCATGGACGTGTCTCTCCTGAATGCTCAGGGCAATGTACATCAGGTAAAAGGCACCACAAGTGCATTTTTTTATCATGTAGGCACCAAGATACCCAAAGTCAGAGCAACATGCCAGGGTAACCTTCTACAACATCCCACATCAGGAAGTGCCCCACACTGATATGCCTTCTTCTTCTTATCAGGAAATCCCGAGCATGAGTAGTATGCCAACCACATCGGCATGGGGACCTGTACGATATGTTGATGAGCTTCTAGGAAGAATCAGGCTGATAATTCGATGCATTGGAGTGGGAAGTACAATACCTTAGGAAGAGGTGTGACATTGTCTTTCCACCACCACCTTCTCTTCCCTTCCAGTAGCACCAACCTTTTCAGCAACTGCCCCACGACTGCACCCACTCATTCTACCATTAGTAGGGGATATTCCATGAATACAAGAAACCACTAGGTGGCAACGAAGATTTCAACCAGTACTCAACAACAACTACCAACAGTAGTTGTATCATCTACCATTTGAGCTAGAGATTTGCTCAAGGAAGAGAAAAATTTTAAGCTTGGGGTGGTAGGGCGTACCACTCTCTATCTTTACCCCTTTCAACTTCCATTTTATCTTTCCTTATGCATGCATGTTTATCTTTCATATCCCTTGCTTCTAGAGTAAAATTAGTGTAAACATTTCAAATTTGTAAGACTTTGTTGCATAATTTGTAGCTTTGCACTTAAATGCTTGTCCATGCACTTAATTGCACAATTTTCATCTTAAATTGCTTGATCATTTACTTGACTAGATCATTGACTCTCTCCTTAAGTTTAACGATCAAATCTAAGTTTGTGCACCTTTTCATAGTTTAAAACATTATTTCTTTGATCTATGTTGTGAATGACACACCCATGATTTGGGATTGTTGGAAAGAGCTAGAGTTGGATCAAACTTTGAAGCCACATTATTCACAAACTCTCCTCTACTCTAAGGATTCTTGAATAATAATTATTGTTTTTCAAATAGGTATCAAGCATGCAATGATGAGTTTTAAGCTATAATCAAGTTGTGGTGCATTCTTTTGATGGTTTGTGCATGCCTCACCTTAGATAGAGTCAAAAAGATGAAAATTTAAAAAAGTGCAAAGGAGGGTTGACTGCCCAAAAATCCCCAAAATATTCAATATAGTTCTCATCCAAGCCTATAAATTAGAATGTAGAGAATAAAAGCCTGATTAAGAATAAAAATATGAGTGTTTGTTTTCACTTTTAGGGGAGTTGAGGATGGTGCCCAACGGGTGTACGACTGCATTTACAAATGAGGGTATGTCATGCCTGGTAGTGCCACCCCAAAATCTCATTAGAGAGTCACTAGGAACCCCTAGGAGACCTATGAGATCATCCCAATAGTAGGGTTGGTTCGAGTGTAGTACGAGGAGTTTGTCTCACTACTTTGGCCAACTGGCTCATAATGCAGGGACTGTTGCTTGTTACAGTGGACCAACCTGGCATGGATCGGGATCCTAAGAAGTCATTCAAGTCTTTTCCTCTTTGTTCCTTCTTAGGACCCAAATAAATGGGAGATGTGTTATTCTCGATTGGTCTACATTAATATATAATAATAGCTCATTACTCGCCTGTTTGATCACCTATGTGACAATGCTTTAATGTTGAATTATTGAGATTCAAACCCTCATAACACTTGAAAGGTTGTAGTGAATTTTCTTAATTGTAGGAATGCTCTTTGATCTTACTTTATTAGGGTTATGCTCGATTGGTGGGGGTTTGTTTAGAAGAAACACAGATTGGGAGAATTGTTGCATTAGACTATTTTTCTTAACCTTAGAATTTATCACTAAGTGCAATTTGGATGTTTTCCTTTTTGTTCTTTGAGCACAGTCTTTCTTGAGGACAAACAAGGTTTAAGCTTGGGGTGGTTGATAACACCCAAATTTCATCATTTATGCTAAGCATTTTTTATAGTTTCATGTCGTTATAAACTTAATATTCCCAAAATAATACTAGATACTTATCTTTTAGTAATTTATATCTTTTCAAAGATAGAGTTTATCAATTAGCCAATTTTCAGACTTGTAGACACCAAACTGAAGAAGACATCAACTTAGCTCGGTCGGGTTCACCTGCACCCGGTCAAGTTCATCACCCTATTTTTGCAAAAGTCAACGTGAGTGAAAGTTGAACATCTTCACCGTTAGCGACCACTTAACACACACACACACACACACACATATATATATATATATATATATATATATATATATATATCAATGACCACTGATCTGTGTTCTCCATCAGTGAGCATTGAAACTCCAGTGATCACCAAAGCAAAAGATCCAATGTTCATCGAAGAAACTTGATCACTGAGACAGAAGACCTGAACCTGGTCGAGATGTACTTGACAAGGTCAAGTCATCATTAAATATCTGGAAGATAATCTTAGCGACCGATAAAACTTCAATGATCTCCCGCATCAACGATCTCCAAGAAACAATCAAATGCTAAAACATCAACGGCCTTCGAAGAACATTGCATCAATGACTGTTGTACATGAATGTAGTCGGGTCCACCAGAACCCGTTCAGGTTTACCTACAAAAAGTCAACAATCACTGGAACTTCATATCCTCAACGACCGCTAAGAAGCCAGTGACCATTTTCCACATGCACTCCACCTACCCCTATACCTACCTACCTATTGCTACCTAGCAAAGGGTTCAGTTGGTTCCTAATCCTAGTTCCAACGACCATCTGTTCCAAAAACTTTGTGGGAGAGCTCCAAGGTCCGAAAGGGATAAGGAGCACACCCTACGTACATCTGTTCAGTTTTCCTTCATCCACTATCATTTCCCACCATCATCCACCATTTCCAGCCATTCCCAACCACCTTCCTCCTCCATACACCCATCAAAGATCTTGTTTAGGGAGGAATCAAGGAGAAAGGAGGCTATGGAGTCCATAGGATCAAGGAGGACGACCCAAGGACGATATTCAGCCTTCCAAGAGGATAAGGAGTGAGAGAATCCTCACTTTCATGCACTAAATCTCTTCTTTGACCTCATTCTTCTACTTTTCTCATTAGTTTTTGTATAAAAGATGTTCTTCCATCTTTGTTCGGTGCCAACTATGCTTGTCAATATCTAATTGAGTTCTTTCCTGACTATGTATCCTATTTTGGCCATGTTTATGTGCTTTTACCTTAGATGAGTAGTTTTATTCTATATCTAGTATTTTTTCTGATCTATCTTCTCTTACCAGTTATGATTTTTGGTTTGGTTGATCTCTTTCTTGCTTGAACTTTCATTTCTACCAAGATTAAGAGATTAGTTGTAAAAATGGATAAGAGAAGATAGTTTAGATTGAAATCTGAAAGGAGGACATCCAAGGGAGGATCTATCTAGAGCACCTGTACGAGACATCCTACCAAAACCTTGGATTTAGTCGGGTACAATTGAAAATAGTCAGGTTTACCCGAACCCAGACAGATTCACCTCTACCCACCCGGGTTCACCATATGTGTTCTACATTAATTCTTTATTGTTCCCATCATCTTTGAATAATCGTACCTGAGAAGGTATCTAGGATATTCAGGGGTGTTGGTCCATTATCCTTGAGAGAGGTTTCAGGTCATCTATGGGATTTTAGTCATGTTGTGCAAGAGCGAGTGGGATTACCCCACAGGAGTAGGTACCATGATGTGTGCTACGTTCAGAGGTTAGATGCCTTCTAGGGGGGTCGAGGGTTGTCTACACCCAAGAACGGGTGCATAGACTGCCTAGTTTGTGGTTACACATCCTGGAACGTCTTCTCCTGATTAGTAGGATGTGGCAGACTCTATTTTTTTACTTTGTTTTGCATCTTCTTACTAGACTATTTCTAGCTCTTTACATGTATCAACTACCAGATTAGCTTAACTGACATAAGGGTGAGATCTTAAGCATGCTAAATGTCCCCACATCCCTATTCTTGACCCCATATACATACATTGATCCCGTATTGAGTTGTGGTGTCCTTGAATGTTTTGAATTATAAATTTAAAAGTCTGAGTCACCTTTGGGATTGTGTATGTGCTTTTCAAACACACTTTTAGGGCCAATCACCTATCCACATGTCTAACAAGGTTTGTTATTTTCTTATGGATCTTAGCCATAGGTTTATTTATTCTTTTTTATTTCTTACCTTTATTTTAGAAACTATAAAATTGATAGTTGGGTTTAGAACAATAGGTCACTTAATGTTCTTCTCTTTCAAGTGTTGTTCTTGTATGTTGATGTTCCTCATAATATCATTCATTAACATGTCTCATGCGTCATGCTTGAGACTCATGCCAAATGCCCAATATTTTAGGAATTTCTCAGTAATGGACATGACAAAGAACTCCTCGTGTAATTTCAGGATCGCATCTTCGAGCTTGTGACACAAGAGTTGAAAGTCATGAGTTGGTCAAAAATAGGTTCTTCGTCAATTATCTGGAATTTAGAAAATTGAAAACAACACTTTTTAGCACTCTGATTTTCTATATTATATTTATTTTCTAATGTCCCCCACAAAATTTTATAAGTAGTAGGTGTCTTGGAGTATAAATTATACAATATGTTATTTAAATCAAACAACAATAACCCTCAACACATCTTATTGGTCTTTTACCAATTTACAATTAATTTTGCATTGTTAGGGACAATTGTTTCTGGTTTGGGTTCATCCTTTTCTAAAAGTTGATCATAACCCACCATATTCAGTCAAATTTGCATTCTACTTTTCCAACAAGCAAAGTTAGTACCAATAAACTTTTCAGGCATGATGGATGCATCAATTTTTATGCCAAAACCATGGTTAGAAATTGTTAACTTGAAAAAAGGTGATTTCTTTAATACTATTGGATATAAATTTTTATGTCTTTATAAGCAGCAACAACTATTGTAATATTAATTAACAATTTAAAGACAGATCGAGATAAGAATTAGAATAAATAGAGTAGGAGGATAAAAAATAAATAGAATTAGGAACTCCATACCAAATCTTCTATTGAGCAACATGAAATGATACTTAAAGAAATTAGCACCTCACAATCCTCCTAGATTAGTTCCTCTTCTTCTAGTCGATCCTCTCACAAACTTGTAGTGGAAGAACGTCGTGTACTACCAATACATCCTACGATTGTAGGTACCACCACTCTACATATCATGTCTATGAGAGAAGGAATGACAAACAAGCTTTGCACAAGATAAGAATATTTACGAGGCACTCTTGGAGAAGCAGTAGAGGCATGAAAAGTTTCTAAAGAAAGGGTTTTCCCACACGTGAACGGTGGTAACTATTGTTCAAATCTTATTTTATGTATTTAACTTCATTGACCAGAGACTTATTATAACCCTCTCAATGTCCCACGTCATATTCCTGGTAAGACAAAATCACAAGATCTCTCTTGTACACTTAAAAAGGAAAACGATAAGTCTCTTTCCAATTAATAAGGAAAACAAGGAGTCTATTTTCAATTAAGAAGGAAAACATTTTCATAAGGAAAATAAGAAGTCTCTTTTCAATTAGGAAGGAAAATTTCTCTTTCCAATTAATTAAAAAAACAAGAAGTTGCTTTGCAATTAAGAAGGAAAGCATTTTTTTTATTAATACAGAAAACAAGAGTCCATTTCCAATTTAGAAATAACTAAACAATCAATTAGTCAATTACATATTTATCTTTTTATGCAACAAGGAGATGAAAAATGAAAGATAATTTCTAATCCTATTCCTAGTTTGCACAAAAGAATGAACTAATTTTTCCTCCACCCTCCTTATGAAGTGACTACACCTACATTGGGATTAACACATGTAGATAAATGTCATACAACCATTATATCCAACAACATGTCCATACCATGTCAGATAACCCCAACACAACTGCTCCTTATTTCTCATCATCCTCGATTTGTTCTAGATATAGACATTTATGAAGAAATCTTTCCTTCTCTTGACACATATCCATCTCAGTATATGCATTTTAGCTACATTCAACTTGTTGAGACCATGTTCTTCACTCTCCAACATAATTCCCTTATATAATGGTTGGTTGGATTGTTATTCTATAAAAATTACTTTTTAATCTGAGAGGGATCTATCCATTAGATAATACTTCACTTTGATTCCTTCATTTCAATCATCTTGATTTATGACAAATATCATCTTAAGTATCATTGAGTAATAAAACCCACATAATATGATTTATCACATTTTGTTACATCTAGTCCATCAAACTTGGTCCCTCCACTCATAATGTATTATATTGAATGAAAATGTAATGTTTATACTCAAATTTTCTTATATAGGTCTTGAATCCATTAGATTCTAACATGTTTCTCTAAATTTCAACATTGTCATTCAATTTTTCTTTAGTTTCATCAATCAACACCAAATCGCCAGAAAATAACACACACCCAAGAATATCATCATTAGCATTCTTTACCAATTCAAATAAATCAAGAACAAATAGATATATGTCTATTGGAGGCCCTTGATGCATCCCAACAATGAGAGGAAAAGTTGCATTATCTTCTCTAGGATCCCTAAGACTTACATGAACTCCCTTTTCTTTAAAATCATCCGCAAAACATCCATGGGTACTTGGTCATAAGCCTTTGCTCAATCATTAAATCATATGGAGATCTCTTTTGTGTTATACTTCCTCCATCAACTACTTATGACCAAAATGTTGAATATAAATTAGTTTTTCGTTACAATCAGCAACAATAGTTACAATATTAATGAACAATTTCAGGCCTGATCTAGATAAAAAATATGAAGAAAAATATAGTAGGAGAACAAAAAATATGATAGAGTTAGAAACTATAGAACAAATTGTTTGTTGAGCAACATGGATTAATACTTTAAGAAATAAATGGATCACAATCCTCCTGGATGAGTGACACTCTTCTAGTCGATCCAATCACAAATTTTTAGCAGAAGAACATAATTGATGATGGACAAGGTGTGATACCACTATAGCCCAACGATTGCACATACCACCACCCAACAGATTGCATCTATGAGAGAAGGAAGTACGAACATACTTCCCATAGGAGAAGAATATCCAAGAAGCACTCATGGAGCAACGACAGAGGCAAGACAAGTTTGTGGGGCAAGGGTTTTCTCACACATGAACTACAACGACCATTGTATAGATCTCATTTTTGTGTGTCTAACCATAATGACCAGAGACTTTCTTATAACTATCTAATGCCCCACATCCTATTCTTAGTAAGACATGATCACGCAATCACTTTTATACACATAAAAAGGAAAACAAGGAGTCTCTTTCCAAAAAATAGGGAAAACAAGGAGTCCATTTCCAATTAAGGAAGGAAAATATTTCTTTCCAATTAATAAAGAAAACAAAGAGTCATTTTTCAATTAAGAAGAAAAATATCTCTTTCTAGTTAAAAAGAAAACAAGGTGTTCCTTTCCAATCAAGAAGGGAAACATCTCTTTCCAATTAATAATGATAACACAGATCCACTTTCAATTCAAAAAGTATTAAGAAAATAATCAATAAATTAATTAAGTAGTTATATTCTTGTGTAAAAAAGGAGATGGAAAATTAATGATAAATTTCGTGTCCCATTCGTTGTTTGCAAAAAAGAAACTACCTTTTCCTCCACCCTCCTTATGTACTGGTTGCACCTATATTGGGCTTAACCCAAGTAGTTAATGGCATACAACTATTATATCTAACAATCCCCCATAAAGTCCAATGTGTAGTGTGCCATGCCACTCATTACTCCCTAATGTGCTTTTAGTAGGTACCTTTTGGTTCGAACCATGCCTGATTTATCCAACTTTGACTTGAGCATGAACTAGGTGAACAAAAGTCTTGAACTTGAAACTTGGGTGTAAGAGTATCAGTTGGTAACAACACAATTAAGACATATTAGAAAAAAAAATGATGAATTAAGGTCATGCATCCAAAATATGTCAAGAGAGCCCGACCCTACTGAATTGAAGAAAATTGTTTGTTTGCATCCTATGAGCAATCTTCTTTTAGTACGATATTAGCATCATTTGCATCCCATCACTTTTGTCTTCGATAGCGAGCCAATTCTAGACCAACTTCCATCAGACTCTAAAATTCACTAACCATGGTTGCACGCACAACAAGTCTACTGATAGAAATTCCTTCTTTCTCAACCTTACCTTAGTGGAGATGGGTAAGGGAGAGATTGATATTAGGAAACAACCTAATTCCTATGTTGCAACATACACAACACTGGTCATTTAGTTGGAGTCTCTAATGATGTACTGCTACCATCATGTCCTAAGACTTAACACCAGTCAAAGACTAGTATCTCACTAACTTGCAATCCTGACACTAATAGGTTTTCTAGGAGATAGACACACATATGCAAGAAACATCAATAAAAATTCATAATGGCATCTAATTCACCTAACAACTTGTTATTACCACATTGAACTTAATTATGGAATCTATACTCTTTTTGGTTGGGTTACTAATACCAGTGAATCCAAAGGGTTTTTTGTCTCATTACCAACCTAGATTTCTCAACTAAAACTAGGTTAAGACCTTTAGTCAAAGGATCAACTACGTTATCTTTGGTACCTACATTGTCCACAACTACGACCCCATTAAACACTAATTCCCTTACAGACTTGAGTCTAACTTGGATGCATCTATAATATTTCTATTGTACTGGGACTCTTTATCTTAGCAATGGTTGTAGTGCTATCATAGTGAACTAAAATTATAGGAAGAGACTTCTTTACCACAGGAAAACTGGACATAAGTCCATGTGGCCATTCAACTTCCAATCCAATTTTACCTAAAGCACACAACTCAGCCTCAAAAGTAGATAGAGACAAAATGGTCTATTTCTTATATATCCAGATAAAACACCTCCTCCCAACATCAATATATATCTTGAGACACCATTACTCCCAGAGTTCATGGCAATCCAGATTGCATCACTATATCTTTCGACTATAGGAGGATATTTTTTTGTAATGCAGCCCAAGGGAAAAAGTTCACTTGATATACCTGATTACTCTGTCCAGAGCTTCCCAGTCGGTCTTGTCAGGACAAGTAGCATATCTACTTAACTTGCTCATGTAAAATGCAGTGTCTGGTCATGTATAGTTTATAAGATACATCAAACTTTTGATAATGTGAACGTATCATAATTGAGATACTAGAACTCCAATGTCATTCTTGAATAAGGCCTTGGATGAATCATATGGAGTCTTAACATGTTTACAAGATGTCTACTCAAACATCTCCAATACCTTCTCAACATAGTGAGACTATGAGAGAGTTATGCCATCAATAGACCTTACAATTTTAAGCCCTAAAATCACATCAATGACACCCATATCCTTCATCTCAAACTTGCTACACAATACTAACTTTGTATCATTTACTACTTTCACACTAGAATCAAATATTAGTGTATCATCTACATATAAGCATAACAAAATGAATCTAGCATTGACAATTTTGCAGTAAAAACACTTACCAAAATCAATAGATACAAACACAAACGATGATATCACAAAATCAAACTTCTCATGCCATATAGTAGGGGC
Source organism: Alisma plantago-aquatica (assembly GCA_963693085.1). Taxonomy (NCBI): domain Eukaryota; kingdom Viridiplantae; phylum Streptophyta; class Magnoliopsida; order Alismatales; family Alismataceae; genus Alisma; species Alisma plantago-aquatica. The sequence continues at coordinate 1,135,812,356 of OY856413.1, read as the reverse complement.
TTGTTTCGAGCCATATAATGACTAGGATATAGCGATCCAAAGACACCAAATGCTCTGAGTCACCCCACACATTTGTCATCATTTCCACATGCTAAAAAATGGAGCTTGTGGTGAATGAGTCCTCTTGAGATACTTCTTTAGGTACACACATTTCATGGTAAACACATCCTCAAAGACACCAAATTTCATGGTAAATACATCCTCAAAGAATGTAGTATCATGTAGTTCCACAATTGTAATGATATCACTGCCTGATATTTTAGATTTTACAATAATAAATCTATATGCATAACTTGTCTCTGCATAGCCCAGGAATATGGAATCCTCCATTTTGTATCCAAATTTCTTCCCTTTGAGTTCAGGGACAAGTACCTTAGCAAGGCATCCCCATAACAGAAGATATTTGAGACTAATGTCTTATCCCCCTCCATAACTCAAATGGACTACTTTCTTTATGTTTATGGGAAACACTATTCAGAATATGGCAAGCCATATTCACAACTTTCCCCCACTTAAAGTTGAGTAGACCCGAGGTTTAGAGTAAGGTATTAACCATATCTACCAGGGTTTAGTTCTTATGTGTTGTAATCCCATTGGATTGTGATGAATAAGGAGCAGTAACCTCATGAACTACACCATGGAATTGACAAAAATCCAAAACCAAGTTTGAGATGTACCCTCCACCCTATTAGACATTGATCATTAAAGTACTTTACTAGTTTGAGTTTCATCTTCTTTATTAATGATTTTATATTTGTGTGTATTTTTTCTGTGTATAATCCTAATGATCAGAGACTTATTTATAACTCTCTCAACGTCCCACGTCTTATTCCCAATAAGACACGATCATGCAATCTTTCTTGTACATGTAAAAAAGAAAATGAGAAAGGATTTCTAATTAATAAGGAAAACAAGGAGTCCATTTCCAATTAGTAAGGAAATGTCTCTTTCCCATTAATATAAAAAACAAGAGTCTATTTCCAATCAATAAGGAAAACATTTATTTCTAATTAATAAAGAAAACAAGGAGTCCCTTTCCAATTAAGAAGAAAAAGGTTTGTTTCTAATGAACAAGGAAAACAAGGAGTCTCTCTCCAATTATGAAGGAAAATGTCTCTTTCCAATTAATAAGGAAAATAATGAATCCATTTTCAATTCAAAAAAATTTGTTAAACAATCAATTAATTAATTTAGAAATCATATTATTGTGCAATAAAGTAGATGTAAAATGGAAAATAATTTACTAATCCTATTCCTAGTTTGCACAAAAGAATGAACTACTTTTTTCTCCACTGTCCTTATGTATTGTCTGCACCTACATTGAGCTTAAAGCATGTAGTTAAATGTCATACAACCATTATATCCAACACAAGATGGTATTTTTTCTTGATTTAACATGCATGAAACCAGAATATTTATTTGATATCTAGATTATATATCTAGCCTTTTCTCAGGAACTTTCTCCTAAAGCTTAAAAGTCCAATTCGTCATCCAGATACCTCTTAGTTTGGGTATCTCTAAACATGAGCTTTGTTATTTTAAATGGAACTATTAGATTTCACAAGATTTTCAATGGATATATATAGAATAATGATAGAGAATCGTGTGATAGGGATACAAGATATATCAATTATGCATGATGAGTTTCACTTTCTAAGGTAATGAATGCCTTAAAGATGAAGATGAGAAACACATGATGTCCCGAAAATATTTCTTTTGATGTATGGATGAGAATAGTGGAGAAGGACATATGTGCTTAATGAGTTTCTTTAACAAGATTATGAAGACCAAGAAAATTTTAGATAAGTGGAGAGACAATGTTATGGTTACCATAAAAAAGAACAAAATGAATGTTTAGAGATACACTAACTAAGAGGTATCTAGATGAGGTTAATGAGTTTCTTTAACATGATTATGAAGACCAAGAAAATTTTAGATGGTTCTAAAATCATCATCTTTTGCCAACACTCTATCATTATCATTGTTGACACATTTTACTTGAATCAAGTGTCTTTCTTCTTTGCATCTTATATGAGCCATTTTATATATATATATATATATATATATATATATATATATATATATATATATCACCACTCGAACTGTTATATATATATATATATATCCTTTTATCCTTCTCAAGTTTCTATATAGATCTAACCACTTGAACTATTTTCTTAGATTCTTTCTTTACTTGTTTGTATCTCTAAAAAGTTTCATCATCTTAAGATTTGGGCATTCTCTTATAAATCTCCCTTTTGATTTAGTAGCCTTCTATACCTCACCTTCCACCATCAACTATCTTTCTATGTAGGCCCACACCCTTTAGACTCCTTTAAAACCACTATGGCAATTTATGTTATGTTTAAGCTCATATTATGCCACTTAGTATTAACATCATAATTTAAGATCCAAGTACCACCCTAATAACATTATCATGAAATGTTGATTTATTTTCTCCTTTAAGATTCTATCACTTGATCACTCTATCTTGAATTATGTTATGCTTCCCTTTTTTGGTGTTCATATTATTATCCAAATCACCAATCTATGTTGGGTAGTGAGTTCTTCCTAGGGATCACTTTGCAATCCTTGCATACTTCTTAATCCAGATACCTTGTAAGAAAGTAATCAATTTGGTTGTGATTGAGCCTACTCTTAAGATTAATCATATGAATATCTATTTTCTTGAAATGGGTGTTTGTAAATATCATATCAAAGGCAACCAAAAAATGCAATTCTATCTTTCCTTCTCCATTTCTTTTTCCATATCCAAAACCATGCAAGAGCATGATGTTAGTATCTTCTTTGTTTATATTTTTATGATGTTTCAATATGACTAGTTTATTACCTTCATAATAGAAGTATGGATATGGTGGAAGCTTACCAATGCAACAAGTCCATGTGGACATATATCATCAATTTCTTTATATATATAAAACAACTACAATTTTTCTTATATGTATTCACATGCATAGATCTTTGATTATAAAATAAGAATTGTAGCAATCCTAATTCCTTCACCAATTATAATGATGGGAGTGGACTATGATTTTTTAGTAGAATATCTATCATCTGCATTTCTAATTTTACTATTCTGGGGAAGAACCTAATTCTAGGGCATCTTAGTGAATGGTAGTATCCATCATGTGATTGTATTTCTTAACTTATAATTTAACTTTTTTTTTTGAAAGAGAGATGGGAAGCCCTATGATTGGGGATCCCCGTTACTATCACTAACTAATCAAATCAAGGTTTACAATCGACTGCAAGTTCAAAGGGAAATGATTCGACAAGGAAAACCTAGCTACATGACCCTGACGAGCCAATTTGGCCACCTCGTGGGCTACTCTATTACATCTACGATTAACATGATTCAAACTACAGAAGGAAAAAAGATGATTCAACTCTTTGACATCTTCAGTAATAGCTCCAACATAGTTCGGACGCACCTTCTTGGTTGTGCATGCATGGACGGCCTCCAAACGAATCCTTCTCCACTTCAATGAAATTGTATCCTTTCTTAATAGCCCATTGCAATGCTGCTCTTACCGCTAACAACTCCGATACAACGACGCCCATCCCTGTACTGACCTTCTCCCCCGCAACCCCCACTAAACTACCCACATCATCCCAAACAGCCCAACCAATCCCCGCCCCTCCATCCTCCCCGACGGACCCATCGACGTTGATCTTCAACCTGCCTTGAATTGGCTTCCTCCATCCACAACTCCCCCCTCCAGCACTCCCCATATTGCCTCCCCCCTTGCTTCCCTACTGCCCGCTGACATCCGTGCCATCACAGTTCACGTCGAAACTTCCTACACCCCGCAACACACCGGCATTATTGTTCTCATGTGACGCTGCGTTAGCGTTGGTGCTCTCGACGTTCCCTCTCCCCACGTTTCTTCCTCCCTCCCACAACGCAGCATCGTTGCAGCAGTTACACAACACTATGTTGTCGTTCTCACCAGTCCCACTCCCTGTCTTGCCCCCGCCTTCTCTCCTTCCACACCTGGTGCCCCCTGCCCATCTCGTTGGTCGACATCTGCCTCTCCCCCACTCTCCTGCCCGTCATCAATTCCACTACGTTTGCCATGCATGGTTGTCTCCCGGCCCGCCCCGCGCCCCGTCCGTGTGTGGCGGATTCCTCCTTGACGCATTGTCATCATTGCTTCACGTAGCAGATAGCTGCTGCACACATCGCTGCTTTGGAAGATCCGGATGCACTGAACTCTCCACGATGTCCACATGCCCGCTGTTATCTGCTCAGTCTCACGTAAAGGCCTCCCCTCTAACGCTGCCTTCATGGATGATATGATGTCTTCGTCACTAACGTCGCTCACCCATGTTTGCACCTCTCTTGTCGTCTGTTCCCACACCTCCACCGCGCTAGGGCAATGGAAGAACATATGAGGAATCATTTCCTTCTCAGCACCACACAGCATGCAACTACCATCTTCCACACAATGTCTATCAAAAAGGCATCCCCTCGTCGCTAGGCTGCCCGTGCTTGCCCTCCACAAAAAATGAGCTGTCTTGGGTCTCCACCCGCCATGCCAAATATGTTTCCATAATGAATCCCCTCGTTGTTGGACAAAATTCCTTACTTCCTCTTTCCGAAGCAGCCCCAACCAATAAGCTGATCTAACTGTGAATTCCGCGTCCCTTGAAGGCCACCACATCAGAGTATCCACAGTATTCCTCATGCTCCTGTGTATAGCATGAATTCTTCTCGCATAGATCTCAAGAAAACACTCATTGACTCTGTCTTCATCCCATTGGGTGCCATCATCTATCATGAGATCCCAGACTGTGTTATAATCAGGCCCATTCTCCCTTCTAAGACGTGCAAGAGACTCCCCCTCTCCTGACAGCCACCTATCTTCCCAGATGTTCACCGTCATACCATCACCCACTCTCCACTGCATTCCTTCTTTTAGAAGTGCTTTTGCTCCCCACAGGCTCCTCCATGTGACTCCACTGCATTCCTTCTTTTAGAAGTGCTTTTGCTCCCCACAGGCTCCTCCATGTGAAACTAGGATTGTGTCCCCTTCTCGCTTCCCATATAGACGTTCTAGGAAAATACCGGGCTTTGAGAACTCTAGCCACAAGGGATTCCAGGTTGTTTTCTATCCGCCATAGCTGCCTATCTAGGAGAGCTTGGTTGAAGGTAAAGAAGTCCCTAAAACCAAGACCCCCTTGTCGCTTTGTCCTGCACATGTTCTCCCAACTCATCCATGATATTTTCCTCTCTTTGTCTTTTGCTCCCCACCAGAATCTAGTAACCATCCTTTGGATTTCCGTTATGGTACCCGCCGGCAACTGAAACATGCTCATAACATATATGGGAATTGCTTGGGAAACTGCTTTGATGAGAACTTCCTTTCCTGCTTTTGACAAGAGCTTCTCCGTCCATCCCTGTAGCTTCCTCCAAATCCTATCTTTAATGTAGATGAACACCTGCTTTTTTGACCTTCCCACGGCTGTCGGGAGCCCCAAATAACTGGCATGTCTGTCCACCACTCTCACTCCTAGGAGCTGCCTCAACTCTTCCTGCCTGTCCGCTGCTATCCCTTTGCTGAAAACGACCTCTGTCTTTGAGAAATTTATCTTTTGACCCGATGCCTGTTCATAGTGGCTGATTATCTCAGCTATCTTCAGACATTCGGCGATGGTAGCTCGATCAAAGAGTATACTATCATCTGTGAAAAAATATGGGAGATAGGGGGTGCCCCCTACCTGGCTTAATGCCATGCAGGAGGTTTTCGCTGGTTGTACTAGAAATCAAAGTTGAGAAAGCTTCCGCACATAAAATGAAAAGGTATGGAGAAAGAGGGTCACCCTGGCGGAGTCCGCGTGTAGGCGTTGTGCTTTGGGTCTTGTCTCCATTGAAGGCGAACGTGTGTTTGACGGAAGTTATGCATTCTTGGACCTTGTTCCTCCATTTCTGCCCGAACCCCAACCTCTCCAAAATAACATCAAGAAAAGTCCACTCTACTCTGTCATATGCTTTTGACATGTCCAACTTCAAATCTAGGCTGCCTTTTTTCCTCCCCTTATCTCTCTTCATGGAATGGAACACTTCGTAGGCAATGAGGGCGTTGTTGGTGATCATTCAACCTTGTACAAAAGCACTCCGATTCTCCGATACAATGTTGTTCATAAGCAGTTTCAGCCTGTTCGCAATAACTTTTGATGCTATCTTGTAAATCACATTGCATAGACTAATAGGCCGGAACTCCCCTATAGTCTTGGGCGTATCAGTCTTTGGAATAAGCACCACTAGAGTATCATTTACCTCCCCTATACTCCTTTCCCCTTTCCACCACCCTTTGATGTAGCTCGCCACGTCCTTTCCAACAATACTCCAATAATTTTGGTAAAACATTGCCTTCATGCCGTCTCGACCCGGTGCCTTATTAGGATGCATCTGTTGTAACATTCTCCATATTTCCTCATCCATAATATCCCTTTCCAGCTCCTCCCTTTGGGTTCCCGATATCATTCCCCGCAGCCCCCTAGTAGCCTCCTCACAACCTTTAGGATTGCTCGATTGGAACAGTTGTGCAAAATGTTTCATGATGATTGCTTTGATGTCCTCCTCCTGTGATCTGATGACCCCGCTCTCGTCCTCTAAGCATTCAATCTTATTCCTCTGCCTTCTATTTGAGGCTTTTTGATGGAAGTATGTTGTGTTCCGGTCCCCTTCTTTTATTTCTTTCACTCGTGCCTGGGCTGCCCAATACTCCTCATTCTTCTGTAGCCAATATTGGAGTTCTTTTGATTTTTCCTCCGCTCTGTCTAGATTTATTTGATCCGGTGGAAGTGCTTGCATCCCCTTTAGCTCATTCTCCAGTTCCTTGACCTTCCTTCTTCTTTCCCCAAACTTTTCGGCTGCCCATGATCTTAGGCCCTCCTTACATCTCCGCAACTTTGTAGTCAACTCGCTGCCTTCCTCAGCTTCCCATGCCTCTTTGATGACAATACCGCAACTTTCCTCCCCCACCCACATTGGTTCAAACATGAAATGCCCTCTCCTCATCCTTTTGATGTCTCTCCTATCCGCCTTTAGAATAATTGGTGCATGGTCCGATTCGTATATGGGTAGGTGAAAAACTTTGCAGTATGTGAATATGTTCCTCCACTCGAGCTCGGGCAGGAATCTATCAAGTCTCTCCTGTACAAGAGTTCTTTCAGTCAGGCCCCTCTTCCATGTGAAAATATTTCCTTCATAACCAACATCCATCAACTCACAGTCATCTATCACATCACAAAAATTCTGCATGAATTTTTCCTCCTTAAGTGGACCTCCTTTCTTCTCAGAATTGGATATAATCTTGTTGAAACCCCCAAAGAAAATGACTGGTTCCTCTGCCTCTTCCCTCCTCTTTCTCATCAGATCCCATGTCTTGTATTTATTCGTCTGATCTGCCCATCCATAGATACCCACTGCTCTCCATACTACGCCACTGTTGTTTTCTTTAACCCACACTGTCACATGCCTTTGAGAATAGTTGATCACCTCCACATCTGCCTCCTTCCACCAAAAACCCAACCCACCTGCTCGCCCCTCACTAGAAATACACAAACCTTCCATGTAACCGCAGCTCCTCTTCACATCTTCTAGTTTCCTATCTGCAATCATAGTTTCCATCAGGAAAACTATGTTTGGGCGTTCTCTCCAAACCCAAGCTCGGAGAGCCTTGCACGTGTCAGGGTCGCCCAACCCCTAACAGTTTCAGCTGAGGATTTTCATTGTCCTTCGCGGGATTGGGCTCTTCCAATCTCCTCTACTTGAGCCATGGTGACTCCAAAGTTGTTCATCGCCTCTTCATTGAACCCCCTGTATCTTTTTTCCCCTACAGCAGTCATAGGTAGATCATCCAGGTCCATGTCACACGCCTCTCCCTCCCTCCCCCTCTTTCCTGTTGACTGTTCCCACACCACCTCCTCTTCCGGGATTCCCAACCTCGCTCCCCTACTCATTTTGTAGACCCATGGATGATGTTTCTTCTTCCCTTTAGCCTGTTTTGTCCCGTGCCTCATTCTTGCACCTGCTTCTTTTTTCCTCTGTGCTCTTGTTACGACTCTTTTTGGGCCACCTGTCATGCCTGTGTTGTATTCATCTCTGAGTATGGATTCCTGTCCCATGATTTTCTCTTGTTCCTGCGTTGCCACCCTACTTCTTGCTTTAGTTGTTATCTCCTCATCAAGTCTGAAATCTGCCTTTTTCCCCTCTTTCAGTTGACGTGGTTGTGGGCGGTGTGTCGCACCCTCTGCCTCAGTTTGTTGCATGCCATTGTCTCCTGCTGGTGGACCGTCTGAATCCCCCGACCCTGTCTCTGGTGCTTCCTCATCGAGACATGCCCCATCTTTAAACCCCACGAGCTCCTCCTTCATGTAACACACCGTCACTTTCTCCTTTGGTCTCTCCATTTCCGCAACGCCTACGCCCTGTCGACGCGTTGCCTGAGCGTCAGCTTCCGTGGTGACCTCGGCGCCCCTCCCCCCGTCCGTTGGAGGCACCTCATCTATCCCTCTCTCTGTCGGCGACGATCGTTCCGTCTCCTTATCCCACTGGTTTCCCCGCCGTCCGCCTGACGCCCCATCAGTCTTTGTCGTCATTCGAACGTGACACTCACCTCCCCTCCTCATCCCAACACCACCCAAGCGTTCCCAATCGTGCCCCGACCCTCTGTTTCCTGCCTTGCTTGGCATCTCACCCTCGTCCCCCCGTCCCTGCCCCCCCCCACTCTGACCGCCACCCTCTCCCGGCATACCGCCCTCATCTGTCCTCCCCCCCGCGCTGCTCCCTTCTTCTTCTTCCTCCCTACGCCACCCTTCCCCCTGTCGATCCTTCCCCTTTGAACGTCAGTTTCCGCCTTGTCCCTCCGTTCGCCTCCTCCCTGTTACCCTCGGCCCGCTGCTGCTTCCATGGAGACGCGCGAAGCCAACGCCCCCATCGTTGCTGGTTCTCGCCTCCCTCCATGCTGATGCTACAATCTCTATCCACATGTCCGATCATGCCACAGCAGAAGCAAAACATGGCTAGCCGTTCATATTTAACATCCACATCCACAATACGTCCGCTTTTAACCCTGAGTTTTAAGGTTTTCCGCAACGGGCGTGTCACATCTAACATCACTCGAACTCGGACGGAAGAGTCCCACCCCGAGCGGTCTCTGTCCGTCGCCACCACCCTGCCGACGCGACTTGCGATTTCCCTCACCATCGCCTCGCCTCAATATCCCATTGGAACGCCGTAGAGACGTATCCAGAAGGGCATCTGGTTGATTTGCATTTGGCCTGGATGTTCCTCCTTGTCCACCTCCTTGAAAAGCAAGAGACGCCCATCGAAGTTCCACGGAGCGTCATCCATTACCCGCTGCTTGTCTCGCCAATGTGAGAACTGTATCACAAAGTTATCGCCCTCAAGCTTCTTGAACACCACAGACTCCCGGAGACTCCATGCATGTGTTAGTGTTCGTTCCATGGCCTTTAAGTTGTAGGTGCGATCTGTGAGAAGTCGCCCCACCAATGCTAGGTCCTTTGGATCTTCCTCCTCCTCTCCGTTGCTTGCCAGGTTACCATCGATCGACTCCTCTTCGTCATCCGTCAGGTGCAATCCTCCATAACATTCCGCTAGATCCGACACCATAGATCCAAGACCCAAAGCACTCCTCCATGCTTGAACCTTCAAGGGAGAAACCCTAATCTAAGGGAGAGGGCGTCCACGACTCACGTACCCTAATCGCCAGATCGAAAAGGAGCAAGGGGACGGGTCTTCCCTACTCTCCCAACTTATAATTTAACTAGCGATGAATTATCCTTCAATAAGGAGTTTGTTCTTTTGTTTTACTTGTTCTTGTTCAATATTATTGGTGATTCCCCAGGCTTTATTATTGTGCATTATCTTAATGCATACAAGGGGCACCCACTAAAATTTGTAATTACATAGTAAGTATAAATAGTCATGAACACATTAATTAATATGTCTTCATTATATATGTGTACTTAGTCAATTATGTCATGCATTAAACTTATAAAGGTACAAAAAGTATTACGTGATGACGGATGATAAATGTTAATAAAATGAAATTTATAATTTGGAAGAACATCAAGGTAGTTTAGTGACTTAAACTTGTGTCAAAATATGCTAATTATTGTTTATTAACTTTTCACATAAATCTTGTTTTAGTGCTTATATAATACAATGATTGGATGTTTAAATGCTAGGTTCTAAAGTATATGAAATTCATTTTCATGACAACGTCACTGGACATCCAAAATTTAAAATAGGTAATAAAAGAATCATAAGCTTACAATATAACTTGAATTAAAATCATACTTTATTTAATATTATCATATAATCACGTACTTTTATTTCGTAGGGCTTTGACACCCAATCTTGCTCACTTGAGCAACAAGATGTAGTGTAGAAGGATCAAATAAGTGTTTTGTAATCGAAGTTGACACTAAATTTAGATGTAAACTAGAATTCTGACTCCGATTTACAATTTTTCTTTCGAAACCTAATAAAAAGTGAATATAATAAAATTTTGGTTGTACACTTTTTTGGTTTACATGTGTATGCATGTGTGTTCGTGATAGATGTGGATATGTGTGAATGCAAGTATGATGTCTGAATGATAAATGATTAGTAATTGTGTATGATTTGGTGAATGGATCATGTAAATGCAAGTGAATTGTGTATAGTTTGGTGAACTGATCGCATGAATGCAAGTGAATGTGTATGGTTTTATGTGTTCATGTGACTGCACGTGAATTTGAAGATAGGCTTTGTGAAGGTGAATACAAGTGAATTATATGTTGTACGTATGTTTTTCATTGTAGATTTTACAGGTTTGTAGATTGTCTATTTAATAGTAGGTTTGTAACATGCTATTTTTCTATAAAAGATATATCATTATTGCTGGTTATTTATGTAAAATTGAGGCTACAAAAAATGTACATTTTCTTGTACAAAACCGATGCTATAAATCTCCAAGGAAACCAAAGAACTTTAGACAAGATAGAGCATGTAATGTCAGTTTTGAGGATAAATCGATGTTATACATGTACATCATTAGTTTTATTTTACAAAACTAACGGCATAGACCTTTGCACAAAACTAAAAATCTGCTGACAGAAGAGAATATGCAGAGTTGGCTTTGTTGGAGAATCTGACACAAAATTTGTTGGAAAATTTGAATCAAATTGAACCTCTCCCCTCACTAAAATCAATATGAGCTAGTAAGCTTTATATGACTATTTATTTATTATTTGGTTCAATTTTCTTGCTCAATTGGAGCGCCGCAATACCAAATCTTCAATTTTGTTTATTCATTAAAAGGAAATTGTTGTGATAGAGATTGGATCAGTAAACACCAAAGCGGATAGTTAACCAAACAAATAATCACGTCCTCCCCTCGAAATTGATTGTTTTTTTATAATACAAGGAGGAAGTCATTGCTCATTGACTTGTGACCATAGACGTGCGGCGAATGTTTTTTTTTTAACTTTTTTTTTGTTAGTGCTTAACAGGTGCTTGAGGCTACAATCTGAGACTAGCAAATTGACATGCTTACTAGTTAAGCTAACAAAAAGATAACGAAGACACCACCAGCGAAAGCTAGATATAATATGTATTAGTTAATTCATTTGATATGGCAGGATGTTTCAATACAACGACAGAACATTAGACTAAGTGAGATAAATGAGAAAGAATAAATCAGAAACCATGCGCAACTAACTAACCTAGTAGCCAATACCCCACGTACATGTGTATACTTGGAACGGAATACACAGCAGTCTCTAAATACATGCTATACGTATCAAAACATTCCAAAACAGAACAAAAGCCAGTAGCCCTCACGTTTCTGCCTACCCTGTTCAGGTGTTGTAGCAGAGCCACGGGAAGACCCAAACGCAGAACGACCAATCGACGGCAGCGGTGTTGTCCTTGCTGTTGATCTCCCCTCCTCCCTTTGTAATCGTAGGAGCCATCTCCGGCTTTACAGAAACAAGACCAGTACCAATCGCAGGTTCATCCGCGACGACGGACACGTCGTCCACCTCCCCTGTCTTGACCCTGAGCCGGTAGATCTTGCGGCACCCTCGCCAGAAGTGCGTGTAGTAGACGCAGTCCTTCTCTCCTCCCCACTTCTCCGGGTTGGCGTCCGCCGCTACGTGCAGAAGGTGGCCGACGAAGAAGGATGCCCCGTTGAGACCCCTGGTGACTTTGAGCCATCTCTTTAAGCTGAAGTCAAACTTGAATAACTGGAGCGACTTGGGTGGGTCTGCCCAGTGTTGGTCGTCGGGTGTGACAGGGACTACGGCATAGAGTTCCCCAGCGTGTTCCACCAGTGACGCGCTCCCCGTGGGCAAGACGAGGTCGGGAGGGGCATCCTCGGAGATGTACCGGAAGGAGGCAGGTGCAGAGAATGATGAAGCATGTTGGAGGTTGAGCTCGACGAGCTGCCAGTCAGCCGCCAGCGCGTATGCCTTGCCCTTACACACGGCTGCGCACCACACCCATGCGTTGGCGCCGCGGGCGTCGCCGCCGCAGACGGACCAGTGGTGCTCCATCTGGGTATCATTCTTATGAGCCTCCTCTGTGTTTAGGGGATGTCCCTCACAGAACTGGAATGAACACCAGGGGCTCATGAGCGAAACCAGCACCCGGCGGCCTCCCGGCATGTTGAGAAGCACGGCGGTGTCGATTGCGAACGGAGATTCTGGGAACACGAGCTGGTGTCCGGTGAGCGGGTTGAGCAGCAGAGGCTGGCGCTTCGCGGAGTCGAGGAGGGTGATGAGGTAACCGTTGGAGAAGCCGATGCATCGGAGACTCCGTGGAGTGGTGGATGGCGTGGACAGTCGAGTTGAGTAGAAGCGGCGGTCACAGAAGCTGTAGATAGTGTAGAGGTAGCGAGAGCCGGAAGTAACAGCAGCAGTGCGTTTCCCGTCATCTTCCTCCTCGTTGGCTTTCTCCTCTCCTTCCTCTTCTTCTTCCTCGTTTGCGGAGCAGAGGACAAGAGGGGAGTGAGCAGACATGTAGCTTATCTTTGCCGCTGAGGCGGCGTCGCTCCATGAACGGCATACCCTGCCGAAGGAATGGTAATCGGCGAGGGAAGACAAGGTGGTGGCGACGTGGTGGAGCGGCAGCGCCGGGAGGTCTGCCCACGGCGGGGAGATCATCATCAATTCTTCCTGCTGGCAGCGGCACTAGCTCCCCTCCTGGCAATGGACTGCACGCTTTGGGGATACAAAAGGGCGTTGCCGCCGCTGGTTTGCTGGTCACTGCTGGCCTTGTTTGTATGCGACCAACCAACCTTTTTGGAAAGGGAATTGAGTGTTGTGGAGGTTGTACAAGAGTTCGGGTAAAGGAATTGAGTGGTGTGGAGGTTGTACAAGAGTGCCGGGCGAGCTAACATAAATCGGCACTCAGCAGCCTTTGGTTTATATTGAAATTTTATCAGTTTCAACTTTCAACTTTCAACCGCCGACCACCGCGAGAAAAGAAGAGTTTTTCCAGGAATATTTTAGAAAGAGTGATGATGTAGAGGGGTTCAAATTCTATGTTCCATGCAGCCATATCTCACCATGTATTACACAATTTAGAGAAGTAAATTATCAATTTGGGCAGAATGAACGGATAGAATGTGTTCGTCACACGACCGTGACAGGAACTTGGAAGTCATGATATAGAAGCCCTCTCTCATATATGTAGACATGCCCATTTTCTCGGGGTCAATTGGAAAGAGAAAGACAAGGAAAAAGAAAGAAAAGTTAAAAAAAAATACTTTATTTATAACTTTCAATTCGTAATGAATTTTTTGACATTTTTTTTAATACTTTCTAACAAGATCAATGCCGACATCTATTTTAAAAAATAATGCAGAATAAAAAAATAATTATTGCACATAGGGGTTACTATTTATTGTCTAAGCAAAACACCGACTCAGAAATTAGTATCATATGCCATTTTTTTGGGTATTATATTCATTTTTTATGTCATTGTATTTCAAGATAAGCATTAAAATGAGAAATATATTATATATTTGGGGACAATACTCATTTCTAGGTAACACCCTAACTCGAAAGATAAGTATTGCATGTTGTTCTTTTGGGATAGTACTCATTTTTCTGAATAAATAAGAAAAATTAGAATTATGTCAAATGAACAACATGTAATACTCATCTTTCAAGTAGTGCATTATCTTAAAAAATGAGAACTATCGTCAATAATATAATACAATACTCATTATAATGCCTATTAGAAAATAAAATGACATCAACACAAGTACTATACGAAAAGAATGACATCACTCATTTTTGAATTAGCACATTAATCAAAAAATGAATACTGTTATGCAATACTCATTTTTATATTTTATATTATTTTTCTAAAAGTATGTCAGGTATTAATAATTTTAAAATATATATTCAGTGAGGAATCTAATAATTTTTATTTTGTCATAAAATTTTACTACAAATTGAAAATTACGAACAAAATAAGTTTTTATCTCTTTTTTTCCTCTTTTGTGTGATTTTTCCTTGTACTTTTATTCCTAACTGTTGTCGTTAACTTCCATGAATTGGGTAGCACTCCTTGGGCACAAACTAGACTCACATTGGTACATGTTGCGGGTCATGTCTACACGACATAATGTTAAAAATCTCACATCATATCTGGTTAGTGTAATAGATTTTTTGTGCCATGCTTGGATTTTTTAGATTACATACTAAATAAAAATGTTTTCAAACATATATGTAAGAAAAGATTGTTAATAGATTCTCAGTAATATGTATATTCTTATACATATAATTTATACATACCATTCATATAACTACCATACTTAAAAACTTGTTAACTAAATCCAATGGATGAAAAAGTGTTATCTAGATTAAGCATGTCAAAAAATCCTTGCCACGACGATGTATAGATGTAAATAAAAAATCCAACAATTATGAAGTTTATAACTTATTATTTATTAAAATATATATATATATATATATATATATAATGTATTATCGAATCTTCTACAAATGTTTACTTGAGTTTATTTTTGAAAAACATCTGATCCAAGTAGTATGAGTTCAATTTATATGGATAAATAATATTGTATACTATTGAAAACATGCTCAGTTTCAATGGGTACATATAGTACTGAAAAATGGATGTGTACAACATTCATGTAATATTGTGCACTATTTTGATCTATATATGAGAATTAGATTAAAATACATATTTTAGATATGTAGTTAATTGTATCTTACAAAAGACACACATTATACATAAACATGTGATTATACATATATATGTGATGGAATGGGTATCTGGACATGGGTCTGTCTGATGATAATGCAGGATGAAATACTAGGTCGGATCAGACCATTTTGGTCCAATACCCATCCCTACCCATGAACACAATAACAATCTTTGTGTTTTGTTTTGTTCTTGATGTCAAGCCTAACTCACTTGCGTGCATTTTTGCTAGGCCCATGGTAATGTAAACTAGCTACTCTCGTGTTAATATTAAGTCAATATTACACAACACCTATTTGACACTCATTTTTACACCAAAAATACAATGAAATTGAAAATACATAATACATAAAGAGAAGTACATAAAATATAAAAATACCTTTAAAAATGCTTTAAAATAGACACTTGCATCATGTTTGAAAACTACTAGGGGGGGTGAATAGAGTTTTATTGATAATTTAACAATTATTGAACTCAAACAACTACAATGAAAATATTGGACAAAGAGACACAAGGTTTAGAGTGGTTCCAACTATAGCAAATACTATAGCTGTCAATCCACTACCCGGTTGCTTACCCAACCGGGATTTGAAAAGAAATTTATTTTATTACCTCTCAAGGAATTTACATAAAATACAATCTCTTTTCCTAAACCCTTCAAGCAGCCTTCACCTAGAAGTAATCGCCAACCTTGAAGCAGCCTTCCCTTGAAGTAGATGCACCAACTCCCGTTGCACCAGCCTTCTGAAGTAGCTTCCCTTGCGATAGCCTTCTTGAAGTAGCTTGAAGTCCCCTTCTCCACCTGAGAAGTCAACCCTCTCCAATCCACAGCCTCCAACCCTAGGAGTAGCAAGGAGAGTACAAAAGATAAAAAGGAACAAGAAAGAAAAAAGGAAATTACAACTTATCCTTTAAGCCTGAGGCTTGATATGCCTAGATCAAGCGTAAGATCTCCTAGCCAAGTATGTGACCTTGTGATTGCTGTGGGTAGGAGAATCTAGCCTATAGGACACGAGATTGAGCTAAGAAGAATGTAGGCCAATGATCACAGTGCTCAAATTTCTTGCAATAGATTGCTCAAGTATGCTCAAGTGTATTATCAAGTGTAACAAGTGAATTCTAGTGTCCTATGGCTTGTCCTATTTATAGGAATGGCCTAAGTATGTTTAAGGACGTTCTAGACAACTTCTAGGGGTTTCTAAGTGCTTAACTAGCCGTTAGGTACAAAGTTGTTGCTTTAACAACGGCTAATTAATTTATTCTGCAGTTGCTGTCAGAGACCATCTCGGTCGACAAATGGTCGACCGAGACACCTACTCGGTCGAACTTTTGTCGACCGACAGGCTCTCTGGAACAAGTGATTTGCAACGTCTTTCTTCAACTACCAACTAACTTGTTTGTTGTGTCTAACGGCTACTTTGGATCTTTCTCGGTCGAGAAGATTGTCGACCGAGAGTGTCTCGGTCGAGGAGTTTGTCGACCGAGAATGATCTTGTTTCAAGGTTTCAATTTAAGCACTAATTATATGTGTGAGTGTGCAAAGGTGATCCTAATTAAATGGGATGACATGTCTAACTATGGTGTTTGGCTAGGGAAAAATCTAACGCTTGATTTACATGCAATTCTAAGTACTTGTACATTATATATTTGTACAAGTTTTACAACATTGATTACATTGCATGAAAATATAAACATTTTAGCTTGTGGATTTTCCCTAGTTGCTTTGCCATCCATCTTAGTCCTTCACACTCAAGTAGCTCGTTAGATTAATAAGAATGAAATGTTTGTCATCATCGAAACAAAGGGATTTTTAGATGTCCATTTAGCCAACAATCTCCCCCTTTTTGAAGATGACAAACATTTCCAAAATAAATATAAAACATATGAATTTCATACCTTTAGATTGCCTTATGTATCTTTTCCTCTTGTTTATAAAATGTGTGCTTATTATTCCCAATGAATTATGGAACATGAAATCCAGTTCATTTGGGAATGTAGCAACTTTCAATGTAAAGCCAAGAGTATATTTATGAAACTCATTGATTGAGTTTTTCATAAATACTAAGTTGTAGTTTTATATATCTCTCCCCCTTTGTCATTTCAAAAAGATAACCGTTTTAATAAAAACTCCCCCTTAATTAGATAACTGTTTTGATAAAAACTCCCCCTTAATTAGATATTCCGTCAAATCTAATGAAAAAGAGGTTCATTGAAAAGCCAAAATGAAACAAGTAAACAGATTCGTTTTAAGAACCGCAGATATCAAAGAAAACATCTTCCAAAGGAGTAATAAGCAATTGCTTCCTAATGTTGTTGAATTGATCTAGTGGAAGCGGTTTTGTAAAAATATCAGCCAATTGATTTTCCGTATCAACATGATGAAGGGAAACATGATTCTTTGAGATGTGATCCCTTAAGAAGTGATGACAGATTTCAATGTGTTTTGCCCGGCTGTGTAAAATAGGATTGTGTGCTAAGTTGATGGCACTCGTGTTGTCACAAAAAATAGGTGTAGATGAAAGATTAAAACCATAATCACTTAATACCTGTTGCATATAAAGCACTTGAGCACAACAAGACCCGGCTGCCATATATTCAGCTTCAGTTGTAGATAGGGCAACCGTATTTTGTTTCTTGCTAAACCAAGATACTAAGGCTCTCCCTAATAGGAAACATCCACCACTAGTACTTTTTCGATCAAGTCGACAACCAGCATAATCCGCATCAGTATATGCTTTAAAATCCAGGGATTGTCCTTTTGGATACCATAAACCAAAACAAGTAGTACCAGCTAGATATCGAAGAATTCTTTTAACCGCTAGAAAATGAGATTGCATAGGTTGGGATTGAAATCGAGCACAAAGACCAACGGAAAACATAATGTCCGGTCGAGAAGCAGTTAAGTATAGCAAACTACCAATCATGGCTCTATATAAGGAATCATCAATAGGTTCCCCATTTTCATCCTTATCAATTTTGATAGAGGTAGCCATAGGAGTAGTAGCATGTTTGCATTGATCCATCCCAAAACGTTTTAAAAGTTCTTTAGTATATTTTTCTTGGCATATGAAAATTCCTACAGGTGTTTGCTTAATTTGAAAACCAAGAAAGAATGTTAGTTCACCCATGAGACTCATTTCAAATTCTTTTTGCATAATGTCACTGAATTGTGTGCAAAATGAATCATTAGAAGCTCCAAAAATAATGTCATCAACATAAATTTGCACAACTAGGAAATCAGATGCATATGTTTTGAAAAATAAAGTAGAATCTGAATTTCCAATAGAAAAACCATTATCAAAAAGATATGTCTTGAGCCGTTCATACCAATTCCTAGGTGCTTGTTTTAGACCATAAAGTGCTTTTTTAAGTTTATAAACATGGTCACCTTTTGCTTGTACTTTGGAGGAAGTGATCGAAGAATTTTTGATACCTGATCTTCCTCAGGGACAGATTTTCCTAAGGCACTTAAACTATTAACAATAGTAGAGAATTTTGAATACATTTCACTAATAGATTCATTTGGATCCATACGAAAATGTTCAAGCTTTGTTTTAAGCAGACTAATTTTGGAATTTTTGACTTGGGCTGTACCCTCATAAGTGATGGACAATCTATGCCAAATGTCATACGCTGTATCACAATTTGATATTCTATTAAATTCTCCTACAGAAATAGAACAATATAAAATGCTTACAGCTTTTGCGTTCATTTGGGCCTGTTTTACCGTGTTTGCATCCCATTCCGCAAAGTCATTTTGAGGGAATGCATAAGGAGTAGATACCATTCTCCATAGATCCCAGTTGACGCCTTGGAAGTAGAACTGCATCCTTCTCTTCCAGTATTGGTAGTTTGTTCCATCGAATGCCGACGGCCTAGCAACAAGAGTCCCTTCAATGTTGAGGTTGTTGAGCATTCCATCACCCATTTCTTCAAGACCTTGTTAGGGTTCCTTGAAGCCTCGCTCTGATACCAAGTGAAAACTACTAGAGGGGGGGTGAATAGAGTTTTATTGATAATTTAACAATTATTGAACTCAAACAACTACAATGAAAATATTGGACAAAGAGACACAAGGTTTAGAGTGGTTCCAACTATAGCAAATACTATAGCCGTCAATCCACTACCCGATTGCTTACCCAACCGGGATTTGAAAAGAAATTTATTTTATTACCTCTCAAAGAATTTACATAAAATACAATCTCTTTTCCTAAACCCTTCAAGCAGCCTTCACCTAGAAGTAATCGCCAACCTTGAAGCAACCTTCCCTTGAAGTAGATGCACCAACTCCCGTTGCACCAGCCTTCTGAAGTAGCTTCCCTTGCGATAGCCTTCTTGAAGTAGCTTGAAGTCCCCTTCTCCACCTGAGAAGTCAACCCTCTCCAATCCGCAGCCTCCAACCCTAGGAGTAGCAAGGAGAGTACAAAGGATAAAAAGGAACAAGAAAGAAAAAAGGAAATTACAACTTATCCTTTAAGCCCGAGGCTTGATATGCCTAGATCAAGCGTAAGATCTCCTAGCCAAGTATGTGACCTTGTGATTGTTGTGGGTAGGAGAATCTAGCCTATAGGACACGAGATTGAGCTAAGAAGAATGTAGGCCAATGATCACAGTGCTCAAATTGCTTGCAATAGATTGCTCAAGTATGCTCAAGTGTATTCTCAAGTGTAACAAGTGAATTCTAGTGTCCTATGGCTTGTCCTATTTATAGGAATGGCCTAAGTATGCTTAAGGACGTTCTAGACAACTTCTAGGGGTTTCTAAGTGCTTAACTAGCCGTTAGGTACAAAGTTGTTGCTTTAACAACGGCTAATTAATTTATTCTGCAGTTGCTGTCAGAGACCATCTCGGTCGACAAATGGTCGACCGAGACACCTACTCGGTCGAACTTTTGTCGACCGACAGGCTCTCTGGAACAAGTGATTTGCAACGTCTTTCTTCAACTACCAACTAACTTGTTTGTTGTGTCTAACGGCTACTTTGGATCTTTCTCGGTCGAGAAGATTGTCGACCGAGAGTGTCTCGGTCGAGGAGTTTGTCGACCGAGAATGATCTTGTTTCAAGGTTTCAATTTAAGCACTAATTATATGTGTGAGTGTGCAAAGGTGATCCTAATTAAATGGGATGACATGTCTAACTATGGTGTTTGGCTAGGGAAAAATCTAACGCTTGATTTACATGCAATTCTAAGTACTTGTACATTATATATTTGTACAAGTTTTACAACATTGATTACATTGCATGAAAATATAAACATTTTAGCTTGTGGATTTTCCCTAGTTGCTTTGCCATCCATCTTAGTCCTGCACACTCAAGTAGCTCGTTAGATTAATAAGAATGAAATGTTTGTCATCATCGAAACAAAGGGATTTTTAGATGTCCATTTAGCCAACAATGTTGTGCTCTAGTGGAGTCGCTATCTCAAAATGGTTGAATTTTGTATGATTTTAAATATAAAAATAACAACATACAAAGTATACTTAACCAATACATGATAACACATAGAATTTCAAAAAAAATATAAGTAACTAATCATTATTGATGGATTCTTATTAAGCCATTAATGAGTATGTGTATCATTGTTGTCTATATCATGTCACGTATCATGGAGCTTGATTGTTGAATCGTCCTCAATAGGAGTGGTACCTAGCCTCCCATTTTCATGTAATGGTATAAATGTTTTTTTTTATTTGGCCATTGACAGGTAATATAATTTTTTAAAAATAAAGTTCCCATACATCATAAAAAATGTTCTATCAATTGTGTGTTTTATTTAACTTTTCACTCCCCCTTTAAAGTAATTACTTTCCTAACTAGTTGAGCATAGAAGTCGTCTTCCAGCAAAAACCTAGATGTCTCTGGTGATAGCCTAGTCGCGAGGGAATGGGTAGGCTGGAGAGTGTATCCATGTATGTTGCATAAAATAAGATAGAGGCTCGATACACAGACCAATATAAATAGATAAACCAACGACACAACCATACAAAAAATTTAGGGGTTGTTGGTCATAACCATGCTACACATCCACCATCAATATTGTTTTTAGGGCAACACATGTAAATTGCATATATATATATATATATATATATATATATATATAGAGAGAGAGAGAGAGAGAGAGAGAGAGAGGAGTTAGGCTAGAATACACTCAAGTAGTTTTTCATGATGCCATATTTTTTTAATCTAATCCGTTGATCTTCTTAAACATCTTGTGAATAGCTCATATACAAAATTTGAGCCCATTTGGACATTTATAGATCATGTTACGAAGACCACAAAAATTATGCATTTCAAATTAGTTTTGTGCGTCGATATTTTTTCCCTCGGATGAGTGACTTACACTCATCCAAATGGACTCAAAATTTGTATGTAACCTAATTATAGTATGACAATGAATATCAATGGTTTACATTTTATAAAAAAAATAGTGTGCATTTGCAAACACAACTTGAGTGTAGCGTGTGGTCCGTACACTCGAGTGTATTCCAGCCTGACTCTCTCTCTCTCTCTATATATATATATGTATATATTAGTTTGGGATTATCTTGGTATTGATTTGACATGATATTATTTGCATTGCATGCAATAATAGAAGGAAAAAACTAAAAATTGATATATTTGTTATCCCATCATATAGTAAATTGACGTTGGCTCTGGTACCACTGTTGGGAAATATGACTACGGAGCAGACTGTGGAAATAAAAATTTTATCTACCAGAATCCCCATAACCTACAGATCGTGTCAATGGCAATAATATAGAAATTATGATTTTGAGGATAAACCTGGTCCTAGAGCAAGTCCAACGACAATCCTCGTCGTTGTAGATGTGCAACTCTAAATCCTAGTTGGGACTCATCTGACTGATGTGCCTCATGGTCTGCACCACAGAATGTGACCACGAACCTCGTCTTCTTCAACAGCTCCTCTTGTCACATATTGTTGGTTGACGTTGTCCTCCTAGTGGTAGACAATGACCTCCTGCCTCTAGAGAGGTCCACACATACCATCTAGACTCATGTCGTCCTGCTAGAACGGACATGAAGGAGTTGTCCCTTTCGTTATCATACTAGTCATCAACTTGCTCTCCCATAAGAATGATCTCAATTGCTTTCTCCTTTATTGTTCCACCCTAGTTGGGTAGAACTTGATCGGGATCTCGTGGTTACCACAACCAGAGAGAACAATGTTTGTCAGAGAAATCGATTCTCAATTGTCTGTGTTGTGTTCTGGGAAGCCTCAGTACCCCTCTATTTATAGGGGGTTTAGTCCACATTTCCAGTCGATACAGGATCGAAAAATCTTGAATTTTCGCAACATGCGACCACTAAAACATCCATCTGGCACACCGACGGTCGTCTGGTATGGAGACGGTCGTCTCATATTGTGAGATGACCGTTCAGTAGTTTCCCAATAACATACGAAATTGACAATTCGTTTCCAATTAACATCACATATTAATTTCCTTGCACAATAAGTAATGTGCAACTGAAAAAAACTTGGAAATATCTCGAACCTTCCCTCGGCTGAACCATACCATCTCGCCCATGTGAGATGACCGTTTCGGTCACCCAGATGGTCGTATGGTGACCAGAGCCGAGCCAGTTGGTTTGGTCGGTTCTCTCTTAAGTCAATTTCAACTCAAATCAGGCCTAACTCCCCAGACGCCCATCTCAACACTTGAGAAGTCCGTTTGGCACTCCAGACGGCCATCACAACACCCGAGATGGGCGTTTGGCATTGCATTCAACCTATATGTTGTGTGAATCAAATACATAAATACTTTAGTACTTAGTTCAATTTTCATTCAAGATTAAACACCTCTTCTAGGTCAGGACATATGTGTGTGACCCTATAGGTCCCATATTACGTTAGCAATGAAAGTACATAACAGCTTATGACATCACAAGCAATACGTGGTGCCTAGTCAGACATCAATACTACCCAAGTAAATAAAAAGTTGGGAAACAACTTCAACCTATAATTTACGTATGGTGTTGTAGTGTTTGTATACTTCCTTTATCACCGATGTTCAGATTGAACTCGAGGCATGGAGCAGTCACCATCTTTATCATCCAATCTTATTTCTCGAACCAAAGCATTCTGTCTGAGATATATGTAAGCTCAATATCACATATGGACTCACATGAGTATAGTCGTGCATTTCTCAGTCTCACTAATCAATAGGCCTATGACACCACACTCCAATAGGAGGGACAAATCACATTTATATCACTCACAGTCCCCATGTGTCAAAGTCACTCAATCATCACCGTTATAGCAACCTATGTTTCAGGACTGCATTTGATGATGTCAAAGTATACCCAATGACATGTGATGAGTGCAGTGATTTCATATCTAAGAACCACAACCACCACCATCACTGTGAGAGATGTCTATGACTTTCATGTGTCAGTCTCACGGTGAGTCTGTTCGATGCACTATTCTGTAACATGTATATGTGTGATTGGTTTGATATTACCATATCAGGACTAATAAGATTCGGTCGGCAACCAACCAACGACCAACCCACAGTGTGATCTAATGTGTTATTGTTGTCTATCAACCTTCCATAATAACAACCGATCAAGAACATAATTAGAATATGTATATGTACTCTTGTCATCCGTCTGATCCTATTTTCCCAAGACTATTACTTGAAGACATACGTCATTAAATAATATTATTCTGTGGACATTTATAATGTTATATTATTATCTCATAACTGAATTAGATGGAATAAATTCAGAGCTTCTCTTTTATTAATAATCAAATTGTTTTTATAAGTTATGTATTACAATCATCACATGATTGCCTCTTTGGATATACATATTAACATTAACCTCCTAAAAAATAAAGATAAGAAGGGAACATGCGAAAGTTACTTCCCTCATCTTTGTTCTTTAATGGGTTAAATGTCAAAATTCGTCTCAAATAGTGTCCCATGTTGCCTGGACATTAGCAGATCTCTTTGCTAAATATATAAATGGATCTGAGACTGTTTACCGTGTGAGCATTTTGCTAGGGTGTCGGCAGCTGTTCCGCTTTCGATTGTTTGAGGCGGTAGTTGGGGGAGATTTGGAGCGAAGCAAAAGTGGAGTGATTGACTCTGCCGCTTTGCTTTTGGATCCCTTGATCCGCAAGCAGCTACCGTATCGGTAACTGCTCCTCATGTGGTGATCGCCTGGTCGGTTGGGGGTATATTTGCCAGAACAAGATTAATGGGAACGAGAAAGTCAATTTCTATACGGAAATGGTTGGAAATGGTTGGGTCATGCGCATGCTGCAGCAAGCTCACCTCACGCGCAAGGAGGGGATAATTTGTTCGGGGAGAGGCTGATTTGGGGTGCTGACATTGCGGATTTTAATTGGATGAGTTGGTAGATTGTGTAATATGCAAATAAATTTGTTTTGCTTATAACTTTTGAACTTTGATGAATTTTTTAACGAAATAAAAACCATTGGTTTCGTTATAAAAAATACATTCCAACAAACTAATATAGGTATATTTTTAATAAAAAAATATAAAAATGATATTAAATTTATTATTCAGGATGCCAATGAACCATTTTGGGCATCAATTAACCATCTTTGGGTGTCAATAGTCATTTATAGGTGTCATTAGTCATTTATTGGCGTTGTTATAAATCTAGGTGTCAATGAGCCATTTTGGATGCCATTAAGTGGTCTTAGGTGTCAAAAAGACTATTTGGGTGTCGTTATGTTACTTTGGTTGTCAATACCTTATTTGGGTGTCATTTCAAACTTCTGAGTGTCAATGAACCATTTTGGGCGTCAATTACCTTATTTAGGCGTTATATTAATACTTTTGGGTGTTAATGAACCATTTTGGTGTCATTAAGTGGGCGTAGGTGTCAAACAGATTATTTGAGTGTCGTTATGTTGTTTTGGTTGTCAATATCTTATTTGGGTGTCATTTCAAACTTTTGGGTGTCAATAAACCATTTTGGGTGTCAATTACCTTATTTGGACGTCATATTTATACTTTTGAGTGTCAATGAACTATTTTGGGTTTTAATTAACCATTTTTACGAGTCAATAACCATTTATGGGCGCCATGACATCCAAAAATACCTTATTTGGGCATCATTTTAAACTTATGGGTGTCAATATACCATTTTAGGCGTCAATTACCTTATTTGGGCGCCATCTTTATACTTTTGGATGTAAACGCATCATTTTGGGCGTCAATTAACTATTTATGGGTGTCAATAACCATTTATGTGCGCCATAGCATCAAAAAATTGCTAAATAGCGCAAAAAAATGGATAAATAGTTGGTTTGGTTGTCAATACCTTATTTGGGCATATCTTTATACTTCTGAGTGTCAATGAACCATTTTGGGCGTCAACTAACTATTTTTAGGTGTCAATAACCATTTATGCACACCATAGTTGGTTGTCAATTAACTTATATATATCATTTTTTATTTTTTTTTTCTAAAAAAATGTCAATATTAGGCTTTTTAGATTGCATTTTTCGTAACGAAATCAATGGTTTTTGTTTCATTAAAAAATTCATCACTGTTCAAAAGTTATAAGCAAAACAAATTTAATTGCTTATTGCATAAATCCAAAAATACCACCCAATCACCATCTGTCATGTGGCGGCGGTTTTGGGGCTAGTTTGACCCGCGTGTGAAACCACGCATGAGGGGCTTGAGCTTCCCAGAATCTTAGTCCATTTCTATATTATGTACCACGCGTCCCAGTATGTGTCAGTTCCTAACACCCCTGTTGGTCTATATTCTATGTTACCAATGATCAAATAAACTCAAATTTGGTAAGTTAATTGATTTTAGGGAAGAATCTGAATATAAAATAGACTTGCCTTTTGAGAAAGTTAGATTAGTCAATCAAGCTAATTACTATTTTTGCTTTCCTCTTTCATTAATGACTATAAAATCCTCCAAAAATAATGAAACTTCACCCATAAATCATATTAAGTATGTTGGATACAAAGTTGTCATTATTTCCATTTGTTGGTGTTGTTTATTATTTTAATTAATGGTTTTAATATTTTACACACTTTCTCTCTCCTAAATTCACCTTCTTATCAACTATTTTCTAAATTGAGTCAAAATTCATCAAAAGATATATATTTTAACATATAAAACACGAATTTGGTATTATTTTATTTTTTTAAGACTTTTAATATTTTATTTAATTCATTTAGATTTTATCACTTATTTATCCTTTTAATTTATTAGAGACATCTAGAAGCTTTCTAAAAATATAAACTTGGCCTATAAGAAACAATAAACGTGAGGAACACGATTTTGATATTAATTATTTTTTTCAACATATATTAATTATTTTTGGTCTTTAAAACATTTTCTCTCTCCTAAATAAAATAAAATATTTAACATTGACCAAATTAAATACAAATTCACAAATAGACTAGTTTTGATATTTAGATTACAAATTTGGAGTTATTTTTCCAATTTGAGGATGTTAGATATTTTATTTCACCTTATTGGCTTATCTCCTATTTTCTTTAAATAAAGATTTTGATATATGCATTTATCTTCCAAATTAGATGATACTTGGCCCTTAGGTTTCTTTTAGGTCAAGAAAATGAGATTGTGACCCAAATTATCTTTGTGGGTTTCTAATTAGGATTTTAGAACAATATATTCCTCATTATCTTCTTTTATCCAAAATATCCCATATTGTCCCTAATTATTGCACTTATCATCTCCTTTATATATATTTCAAGATTTCATTTCTTTTTCATTCTAAAAAAGTCCTAGAAAGTTCTGGCATGAATTTATTTATTCTTTTTATCACTTAAGTGGACATTTTACATATTAAACCCATTACTAAGCTTTCATTGAGGTATTTGTGCATAAACCCAAATATTGGTAGAAAAGGTGAACAAATGTTCATTAAACCATCATAATCTCCACAAATTAAACAGAAAGGCCAAAGAGGATAGAAATGAAAGGAAAAGATGGGAAAAAGGATCAAAAGGATAAAATGTCCAGAATTTGGTATGTTACAACACTCCACCCCTTAAAGAGGATTTCGTTCCCGAAATCACAAGTAAGAAGGGAAGGGTGAGTGTGCAACCTCTCATCACTAAACATTAGGTTGTTCCTTCAACCATAAAATTTCTACCAAAACTTATACATCAACTACTTAACTTGAGAGTTCAGAAACTTCACAAACATCTTCTCCTAGGTCAGGTTCTCAAGGACCACCTAGGGTTTTATTATTAGGATATTCTTTTTAAGAGATTTAACATTATTTATATTTTTGGCTCATTAACATTATACTCTTTATGATATCACATTAGCAACATTATATTAATTACATCATGTCATATACACTTTATTACCAAAAGGGTTATATTTCATTATCATCCATGTAACATTATATATACATATGTATATTTCTCAATTACCTTACTAGGAATTTTAGCACAATCAAGGGCTACTCAGTTATCTCAATATTCAATGTTGTATTTTATCATTATCATTATTATTTTGAGCTTAGACTTCATCATCCTTATATTATCATCGTATTAATTTTTAACAAATTATTTCACATGAAATAAGACATTCTATCCAATTTTGTGGTTAAGCATACAATTAATCCAATTAATGTCACATTAGTCACTTATATTCATATTCACGTTGTCACAATGTCACATTATCTTTATTGCTCACATTAATGTCATCATTAATCATTATTCATTTATATTATTCATTTTGCATGTTTATGTGAATCCAATCACTTCATATTCACATTGAAGCCATTACATGTATTTCAATGATCAAGGTGAAACAGATTACATATTAGTGAATTAGTTTATGTTAGGTGATATGCATTTCATATTCATGACTCGAGTAATCTACGATTGGGTGAATATATATCATTTATGTGCATCAAGGTATGTTATCTGATTATTACACCCAATACCACTAATTTAACATGAATATCATTAAGGATGTATATATTAAGGTTGTATGATTACAACTTATGGTTTAGGATCAACTTGATCATTACATTTCATTATAGCATGCATTAATGCCAAGATTAGATTATACTTTTCTTTCTCATCATATCATTAAGGTTTATCAGTTCATGACATTATTAGCATCATGATTATACATAATTAGTATTAATATGTGAGTTACTCTTATTATGTGCATTGGATATTCATTAGGGTTTGAACATATAAATTATTCCTCAAATGATCATTATATGTTCATTAATATATGACCAAGCATGTTAGGGTTACCATTATTACAAGTTTGGTTAGGACTAAGGATACAAGCATACTAACCTCTTATTCATGTAGTTAGGGTTTCTAAAGATAGCGTAGATAGATTCCAAGATATCACAGGGTTCCATCCCCCTAAAGAGAATTTTTCCCATGAAATCTAACCACTCAAACATCATCAACTAACCATACTCCACCCCTTAAAGGGTTCATTCCATCAAGCCAAACTACATTAGGGTTAAAGAATGAGTCTAACTAAACCATACTCAAGATCCATCATGCTTCCACTATGCACTCTGACATCTTCCCAAACACCCAACTCCAAGGTCTAGGTTCTATGGATAAACTATTCAAGCATGTGGTCCTGAGGGACATAATGAAACTATCTTGGTATCCATCCTCAAACAAGTCATCATACACATGAAACTTAGGGTTCCCAAAGATATACAACATAGAAGTCTAAGATTACTATTGCCTAAAAAAAACTATTTTGGAAAATTCTTATTAGCTCAGGCCAGGCTGGTATCATATGGATCTGGGAGTCCTCGTAAACCAAGCTAGTGGCACAGAGAAAAATATTGCCAACCCCCAGAACTTGATATTTTCTAGACACCTTTGCTTCAACTTCATACCCTAATAGTTGCCTAAAAGCAAACCTAAACAACATTATAGACCTACCGTTTAGCTCATCGAACGACAACAATTAATAGCTGGAAGCAGGACAATTGGTTTCCACAGGTGGTGTTTCGACAGCTAACTTAAGCGATTAACGATGGGAGGGCGTAGAGCATCTATAAGGGTTATCAGAAAGACCAAGCTTCTTAGATACAACTCAAGCGATTAACGATGAGAGAAATTATTATGATAATATACAAAGGATCGACATCTATATAAATTAGCTGAAAGAACGTGCTAAACACATGATTAGTAGTTGAATTAGCAAAATAAAATCTCACACATATTACAACCATTTAGTAACACAGAATTTAATTAA
This sequence comes from Alisma plantago-aquatica, assembly GCA_963693085.1. Taxonomy (NCBI): domain Eukaryota; kingdom Viridiplantae; phylum Streptophyta; class Magnoliopsida; order Alismatales; family Alismataceae; genus Alisma; species Alisma plantago-aquatica. Next base: position 1,135,782,845 of record OY856413.1, on the reverse strand, counting down.
ACAACAAATAGACAAAACATGCCGGTGTACTCACTATCGATTGACAAAATTTAAATCCAAACTCAGTTTTTTTAGTCATAATTAATATTCACAATAATTTCCTTACAATATGATAAAAAAATAACTTGATTAATATCGGATAGACTCTTTGTAACTTATAGTGTGTAATTGGAAAAACTACTACTACTTTCCTTCCCCATCATGTGCTTGTTGATTGTTGAAAAGGTAATACAAAAAATATAAAATAAATAAATAAGTGAAATGAAATGAAATGCCATAAGACTAAGGGAATAAGTAGATTGACGAGGCTAACTGACTGTTCAACTAGATTGAAAAAATTATATCAAAAGTTATTTTTCGTCATGTTTATAATTATTACTCAAAATTATTTACACAATCATTTGAAAGAGAAAATTTTGATTATCATTTAGTTTACTCCCTCTAACATGTGACATGTCATTATTAGAACTATGTTTATGCCCCTTATATAGCATGTGCACGACAAAAAAAAAATACAAAAAAAGTAATAAAGCAAATAAGCAACATATAATGGAGTGCAAATCTCTAGTTCTCGGAATTGTCTCCTTGCAAACCCGAAGTATACATTCTGCAATGGGTCCCTCAACTAAAGGGTTAAGATGTGCTGAGCAGAGAGATGAAAATAGAGATTGGAAACAAAAGGTTTAGTCCACATAAATTGCATTACGATCAAAAGCAAATGGACTAGGCAAGACCGTTAGCTGATAATCGGCCCCCAACTGATTTTTTTAAGAAGTTTATAATTAATATTAACAATACATTACATACAACTTATTTAAAGAGAACAACTCATTTATTGTCAGTTGACTTCCTCCAGTTTATAGCGTGTTATTACTAAAATTACCTCTTCTTCCTTTTCTTCAATATGTGCATGTTGATGGTTAATTTATAATTAATACACACAATAATTTATATATAACTTATTAAAAGAGAACTCTGAGATAACAATCAACTGACTTCCTTTGACCTGTACTATATGATTATCAAAATTACGTTTTCTTCCCTTCTCTCTCTAATAACATGTAACATGACATAGAGTTGAAAACATGTTTTTAGAAGTTTAAAACTCAGATTGGACCGATGATCTCTCATCAGAAAATTGAAGCACATAGACTAATGATCTCTCTAATAAGTAGAAAATTAGATAATTGAAGAATTATAGAAAAAGAACTCGAGCAACCAAGTGAGTGTTGGACTAGCTAGGTGCTTAAGAAGGGGGTCTGGTAGATGAATAAGTATATAAACGTGAATATCCATACAAACATGCAATTGGATATCACATAGATAGAGAGATGAAATTCGCTCTTCTTTATATGGGTTGTCTATTCAGAAATTACAGAAAAGACATCAGAGCAACTAAGTATCGACTGAACTCACTAGGTCATTGACTAGGAAGTAAGGTAGCTGAATAAGCATACATATGTGAATAACCATACAAACATGTTGTTGGATATTATGTAGACTGAGAGATGAAATCACTCCTCACATGGACTGTAGAAACTCACCAGGTGATTAAGCACAGAGTCAAGTAGCTAAATAAACATACAAACGGTAATAACCATACAAATGTGTAGTTGGATATCATGTAGATCGAGAGTTGAATGTTGATCTTCCTTATATGGATTATACATTTTTTTTGTAAAAATATGAGCTACATTCAATAGTGGGATAGTTTTTTTCTGGAGAAACAATAGACTATTTGTTTTTAAGGAATGACAACAACATCTTAATGGTGAAAAGTATCTGCATATGTTACCTGTACAACAAAACTATAAAAACAATTAGATTTATACATATGAAAGTGTTTAGATTCAAAATTAGCAGTGAACAATTGAGTAGAGTTGGTCAAACACACAAAGAGAGTGTCTGACCCCATCACTCTTCATGATTGCTACTTACATATTAGCTAGAAAAACATTTTGGATAATGTTCACTGCCACCATTTTTACCAAGGAAATATTATTCAGTTTATGGTTAGATACTATTGTATTTCTGAAACCAAATGATAAAAAATGTAATCAATTTATCCTCATCCTTGGTATCTTATCTCATATCTCAGGGGTCTAAGAGTTAATCTCTACAATTCCTCTCTTCTTGTCACTCATGTTGATGATTTTTATTAACAAAATTAAATATTTGTTGGACTGACAATTAAAATGCTACTGTATCATCTCCTCTCAAGCTTAGCTCTAAAGTTTGGGAACAAATATGAACTATAAATTCCAAGACTTAATCACTGGAACACCACATTTCTCATTTTGTAATGATTTGGTTCTCATGAATGTTTTTCTCACTCCTATTTGCTAATAGCTCATAAGTTGCATTCATCTACTTGGCTTCATTTTAGACAAATTTGGTTCCATGCATAGGCTTTCATTTTAGAAAAATTTGATTCCATGCATAGGCGCTTTCTCTGGGATAATTCAACATATAAGAAATGTTTACACTTTTTGAATCAAAAGATAATTTGTAAACTATGCAGCTTGGATATTTCATATCTCAAGTTGCATTGTATTTGTATTTTCACTAAAATTCTAGCATCTTTTTTGTGTTGAAAGAAATAGCATTTGTTCCCACTTTGTTAATCACAAGAATTACACTAAGAAAAACATGACATACTTTGAAAGGTAAATCTTCATTCCCTTTTTGGTCTTCTCTTCAAAAGGCTTCATTAATTATTTAGAATTCTATTGGAACCCACAAATTCTTTCACTAACATAAACTTTGGATAGACCATTGTCATTCATATGACCTTCTCTCTAGCCTCTCACCATACCTACATATATATATACTCTTTTTATCTAGATGTCATTAAGGTAAATGACTTCTTATGTCCCGTGATCCAATAAAGTTAAAAAATTGCTCCTTTATAAAGACCTCTCTCACGCAGACCTGTATCATTATGAGCATATTACTCATTTAGGTCCCGATTAGATTATTTCATTGAAATAGGCTCACTCCTTTCAAATCTTTAATATTTGAAAATTCTTCATAAACCTTGGTTCTTCTAATCTTGTTGATTGTTTTCGAGAGACGGTGACATTTCAAGATCTTTTCAAAATTAAGTACATTTCATGATTCTTCACAGTCACAAACTCTTGATTTTAAATAACTTCTGACATACCTCTATCATATTCACTTTTGACATCCACCTTTTCTCACTAAGGTGTTTATGAATGAGAAATTCAGACGTATAGATGTAATAACTAGAGTAACGATGGGATTTACTTTCTCCACCTATAAAGTTCAAATGGTTCATCAATACTCAGGGGGAATAAATGGTTGGTCAAATATAGGTAAATGACTTAGACTAAAGTCTACCTCTAGTATGAAAATTTTGTTCATGGTCTATCTAATTTTGTTTAGGAATGATCATATTATCAACCCGTTCACACCTCATTTTGATTACTCAGTAGAAATTCATGATTAATGTCAATTCCATGGATAATGGTAGAATCCATTTCACTTCCTACCCAACTTCCATATTTTTCCACAATTTTCATATTTTTCCAACTACTTAAAACAACCTTTTTGTCCACTTTCACCAAATTTAGGCTCTTCTACAAAGGAACCTTGTTTCAGACTGACAGTGTAATTGTTCTTCAATTTTGTATATTTTCTAGTTGAATTTTCTAGAATGAAATATTCCTTTTCCAGATATCTTCTTTATCATCTAAGAGATAACAACGACTTATCTTTATGTGCTAGTTTTCTCTAATTTTTGTCAGATTATTCTTGAAGTTACTAGGAAAAGGAGAATTTTCCTTTTATTCACCCCGAGACACCTAGAGGATCAAATCCCATCTATCATTGTCACATGTGTGGATCACCTTGATCCGTGTCTCTGGGTGGTGCATTAGCACAATCCTCTGCCTCTTCCTAAACGTTCTTTCCAGAATGTTGAACCCTAATCCTAGACTGTAAATAGACCTCCATACACAACATATTTGGGTCCCTCTTGTCTCTCCTAAAGAGAGAGAAATGACTACCTCTCTCTTTATATTCATATTGCATGTAATCAGAGGATCCTTCCTTTGATACCACCTACTCCACTAGATCTGCACCTATTTTTGTCTTCTATATCTAATTTTCTACTCTTATAGTTACCATCTTTTTACTATTTCTAGAAGAATCACATCTAGTCTTCTAAGCATACTTCTACTAGTCATCCTCTAAACAGATTTTGGTTGATGATGAAGGATAACTTCTCTACTAATCCTAACTAGTATGCTGTGGTGCATACTGATCGATTAATTAACGGTTTGATAATGGGAATCTTAACCAAGGATTTTCTTGGTTTGTTGGTGTTTAATGACTAGTCAAATCTGGAATGATCTGGCTAAGAATTTTAGCAAATCTACATAGTCTCATGGTTTCAAACTGATGACTAGATTTTGTAGGGTTTAAAAAGGAAATCATTCTATCTTTTATTTTTTCTTGAGATTTTAAATCTATTTGTGATCAACTTCAAGCTATTCAAAAACCTATATCTGATGATGATAACATATATTTTCTACTCATTGGTTTTGGGTTTGATTATGAGACATTCTCTAGAGATTCGTGATGTGACCTCCTCTTCCTTTGTTTGATAAAGTATCTTCTCTTCACAAATATCATGAATGTGTAAATCTTCTACTGAATTGATCCCTACACAACCTAATCTTGCTTTCATGGTTTATAGATATACAAAAAGAGGATACAATCATGGAGGAATGTTAGGAGTTCGACCAAGCTACATAGAACAAGAACCTCATCCATACAATGATCAAGTGATCCCATGAAGTAATCGGGATGTTATAGCAATCCAGGGCCATACAATTCTCAATTAGGGACATTCACCTAATTAGGGAGAGGTTTTAATCCAAGCATCAATCCTACTTCTCAAAATAGATACATGGCGATGTGTTTGAGATGTGGAAAGTGTGGTCCTGATGCCTTATGTATTTAGCATAAATTCGATAATAGTTATCAGTCAACTCAAGTTCCAAAGGCTCTCAATGATGAAGTATAGGCTCTAGCTGCTCGGAGAACTTCTAAACCAAAGTTTAACATTGTCAAAGAGTGGCATGCTGATATAGGATCCACAGATCACATTACACATAATTGATGCAGCCCTATATTTGGGCTTCATCTTGAGTTTTTTTGCATTATGTTCACATCTAAACAATGTAGATTGCAAGTTATTTTCTGCAATATGAACTATCATATCAAATTCACTTATGGATACTTTTTACATGTTTTTTAGGACACTTGTACATGATTGGATTCAAAGCAGCGAGATGGCACTAAATCTTCCCCGAGCATTCCTTAGATGTACAAGAATCGATTCGAAGCAAAAAGGAGTCAGTTGAAGAAGTTTGGAGACAAGATCAACAATTTGGGATCCTACCTCATCTGTACTACATCACCACGGTCGTAGTGAAATGGCCCAAAAAGCCACAGTAAAGTCACAAGTTTTGTACATGAATGGCCACGATCGTGGAGCCCCAAAACAGCCATGGCCACTTAAAACAACACGGTCGTGGCCTGTAGAATGGACGTGGCCAAATCCCTCCATCACCCACATGGTTCCATGCCATGACCATGGTTAAATGGCCAAAAAACCAACAGATATCCAATAAAAAATACACACGAATGCCCATGGTTGTGGCCATTAGAACAACTGTGGACGATGATGGCCACCTCATCCATGGTGTCCACCACGACTGTGGCAAGCTAAAAACAAGACGAGCACATGGATCAACACCTTCCTCCAACACCGTCATGCCACCCAACACGGTCATGGTCCCCTCTACCCAACATGACCGTGGCACCCATAACGGTTGTGGCCACTCCATGTATCTCCCTCTACCCCACAACTTACCTCTACCATGACCATATCACTCCCCATGACTATGACACCCAACCACCACCACAGATGTGGCACCTCACCATGACCGTGGTAACCATCTAACCCTTTCCAACTTTTCCACTACATTTCCACTTCTATCCCCACTTAACCTAGTGCCACCAAACCACCTATATATACATAGGTTGTAGCCACAACACGAGGTTACCTACTCCTTAGCCACCTCTAGAATTTACTTCCACCCTACCTTGCATTTAAGAGCTCCACCTACTTCCATTCCTCCACTTCCACCTAATTTCCACCAAAAACCCTAATTTTCTAGGGTTTCTAACCATAATCCCCTATATTTTTATGCCATTTCCATCATTGGAGGGAGGTTCTTCATTCTACAATAGCTAGGAGATGAAGGAGAAGGGTCTTCCATGAGCTCCATGTATTTCTACCTCTTTCTTCTCTTTTTTTTTGCTATTTTGTTTAGTTATGAGTAGCTAAGCCCCTTGTGGTGGGCTGTTTGGGGAAAAAATGATATTAGGATACCATGTTGGAGAAGATAATTTATAAACTTTATGATTTCATTCGATGATGATTTCTTGCTATTTATATCTTATTTCCCATGTCACTTCTTGTGGTTTGTATCTAAAAATATGAATTGATTTTGATTATATGCTTGAAGCCACCTATGTCTAAGAGATGATAGCATATGTGGGGCTATTTTGGGAGTTGCTACTAGGACCAATTAGTAGATCCCTAGTTAGCACCCCATCTTCCCCTACATATAGTCCTTCTCCTATTCCTAGATGTGTGGTCTACATAGCTAGTATGGGGTTGTTTGGTGCAATTGCCTAGGAGTTTGTTAAAAGCTAGGTGGTTGGTAACATGGGGTGAAATACCCTCACCTCTACTCCCCAATTCTACATTTGTCTCCCAATTACATGAAGAAATCTTACACTAGAAACCTAGATTCGTCAAATCCTAGTGAAATCTCACTTATACCTTAGGCTAACTAATTGTTTAGGGTGATTTCTTAGCATTTGATTAGTTGTTTGGTTTAGCAATCTAGAATGATTGATTAAGCTTACTTGTTCTATCTCCCCCCTAATTGGAATCCTAGAATCATTCCCAAATGGCCCACCTATCTTATCATTGCTAAAACCCATCTTGTTAACTTAGCTTGTTAATGCTAGCATAGTTTCTTATTTTAATTTCCTCTAAGATAATTTCTAGATTTGATTAGTTAATCTTGTTAAGGTGGTTAGTTCCTCCTTTGCACTTGCTTAACCTAGCTAGATGTAACTTAGGTCTTTAATTGTTCTAGATCCTTAACTACTAGTGTAATCTAGTCTCTTTCTCTTGCTTAGTTAATTGTCTTGTCTAGCTTGTTAGACTTAACTTGTTTATGGTAATTTAGGGTTTTTGATAATCTTGTTTCCTACTTTCCTTTAATTACTTGCCTCCTTAGTTTAATCAAACAAAACTTCAACAAACCATAAAAACCCTACTCTTTGAATTAGGAACATAGTCACCCTAACTTAGCTCTAGTGCCCCCTTTATCCCTACAGAAATTGACCCCTTTACTTGCCTCTCACCTATGCTACAATATGATCTTGTGTGCTCGCAGGTGATATATTTTGGTTTATGTGATTGTGTTAGTCTAGGACCACCCTTATAAATATCGAAAGATCCCAAGTGCATGAAAACACACCAAGATTTCTGGCACCGTTTTCAAGGACAGAAAGCGCCATAGCTACCCATTAGTTGTGGTGTTGACTCTCCCCTTTGGCACCGTCTTTTGCCAGTTTGTTTTGTTATGTTTGAGAAATGCACCAAACTTTCTGGCACCGTTGTTGGGGAGTAGAGGAGCTCAGCCTAGCTGGTTAGTGTAGCTTTTCTCTTCCTACTACCCTAATTATTTCTATTCTTTATTATTTGTGTTCCTTTTGCATCTTGGTTTGCTATCTTCTCCTCTTTTATTTGGTTGTGCCTTGTGCATGTGTCAAGCAACCCTTTGGAGTCAAAATGGTAGATCGAGATGTACGAGCCCCTTTGATTCCACAACTTCCCTACATGATGAAGATGTTTGAAGACATGGTAAATCTCATGAAGATTCATGTGGGAGGTTCCTCTAAGCACTCCAACTCTATGGAAACTCTTTGTGAAGATGTGTAAGTTCTACATTCCTATGGCATCCAGAACAACCAAGGCTCCATGTTGAGAACTTACATTTCAGAGTGGAGAAATCATCCAAACTTTTCATGGGAGCAACAATAACACTATGAGCCAAGATATAACTCCATGTTCGAGAAAAAAGTTCTTGCAAGGTTAAGAAGCCTTGATGAAGTGAAGAGAGAGGTGTCCTTTCATGGAAAAACCATTTATCAGCTTGAGAAAATGCTAGATGAGATTTCCATTTCACTTGCCCTTTGTGAGGAGGGAAGTCCCCCTTCGTAAACCATGATCAACCCAAACAATGGAAATGGTTATAGGGGTTCTCCTCAAGGCATTATGCTCAGCCACCTCCTCAACCTTCTTACAACTTCCAACACACCTCAAAACTGCCATCACAATATCAACCACAAGAACCACCCACATACCAACCACCTCCACAACGATCACATGCTCCCCCTCATCCCCATTAGAAAGTGACCATTGTTTCCATCTTGAGGTGTGAGAAGGTTGTTGAGAAGTCTAAAAATTGGGGAAAGCAATTTGACAAAGAGCATGATGAAGTTCCATTACAGAAAAGTCCTTGTGACAGTGGCAAGTGCAATATAGATGTTGTCATACCACCTTCTATTGAGAGTGTCAAGGGAAGTAGCAAATCTATTGTTCCAACTCTTTTAAAGCAATGATGCCAAGTGTCCACCTTACTCTGAGATTACAACATCAAGGGCTGCAATTGTTGATCCAAGACATCCCAATTGTCATTTCAAGGTTCTCAAGTGTCCAATATGATTGAGGCCCCTCTCTTTGAAGCCGATGAAGACCCATTCCTCTCGGGAAAGCAAAACTATAGCATGACAAATTTGAAGATCTCAAGGCTGATTAAGAAGATAAGAGGGAAGTTGTCTAAGAGGATCATGTTGAATGAGTTGAAAAGTTTTATTGATGAGGATTCTTACTTTGAGGTCTATTATAATGATCCCAAAGTAGTAGAAAATGAAGAACACCACTTAAGAATCTCGCATGACCATTGGGAGGAAGATCAAACAATCAAGGCATTTGAGAGGATTTCCTGTGATGAGGATGGAAACATGTTTATTTTGGACAATGGTTGATGGATGGAGGAACAACAAGCCTGGATGAAGACTATAAATTTATCACTAGTGGAGGGCAACTGACGTGGTTTGAGATTCTCAAACCTTGTTGTTTTGTCATACTTCTATTTTTTCAAGAAACACACACACCATACTTGATAGTTTTTCTATTTGTGAATCATGTTATAGCAAGTACCGTGGAGAAAAGATGGGGTATGAAGGAGCTAGCCAAAGGGAGGATTAAAGTTGAAAAGAAGATTGTAAGATATTGAAGAAGCTACTCAAAGAAGTCAAGAGTGACCATGCTCTGCAACATGGCCATTTTATTGAAGATATTGAAGAAGCTACTCAAAGCTACTCAAAGAAGTCAAGATATTGAAGAAGCTACTCAAAGAAGATTGTTGATCTTTGAAAAATGCATTCCATATTCTTAGAGTTTATTACCAAATGGTCTTGATTGTTGACTTTTTCAATGTGAAACACCTCTCTCATGTTTGCAAATGTTTTGGTTGAATTGTTAATTGAGCAAGTTATGAACGGTCAGGGCCTATGGAATCGCATGATAAAAATATGAATCTCATGTTGTTCATTCATGTGGTGTGATATTATTTGATGAAGTGTTAGATTAGTTTTCATGCAGGAGATTTTGTGTTGAGAACCACACTAGTGACCCTTCTTTGACAAGACTCTTATTTCATCATCTTCATAATTCTCCGCCTCATGTAAGGATGCCTATGTGTGCACATTTAGCCTTGGCCACCTCCAAAAGTTTGGGGTGGCCATATATACATCTACCTACTTCTCTCTCACCACCATGTTCCCTAGCTACACCAAGGGAAAAATCAAAGAAAAATAAAAAAGAAAATAAAAGATTCTCATGTTTAGAGCATCTAAATAAAAGATGAGTGTTAAAGCACTCAGATCTCTTATCGCAATCATTTCTTCCATTTTCATACCCATTGTTCTAGGAACTAGCGGACTTCACCCTTTTTCTACAGCCACGTAAGTCACTTGATGTGGTTTTAAGCATAAGATTGAATGCATGAAAGTGAAACAACACTCCAAGTCATCATTGATTAATGCCATCATGAAACGGTTTACCTGGAATTACATGAAGGGCATTTGGGAATCTTGTGTTCTATGCTCTATATTCAAACTTTGTATGATCAGTTCTCTTTTCATGATTAGATTCTAAAAGTGGAGAGGAGAAAGGTGGTGCACATGCACTTAGTCACTTTTGAGACCATTTAGTCAATAATCATCTTTTTTAATGCATATTTCATTCTTTTGATTGAAAGAAATTGAATAGAGAGATTAAGTTGGAGCATACTTGAGGACAAGTATGTTTGAAGTTTGGGGTGGTGATGCATCCCCATTTTAGGACTTCATCTAGGGTCTTTTTGCATTATAATCACATCTAAACAATGTATATTGCAAGTTATTTTCCCCAATATGAACTATCATATCAAATGACTTTACGCCTACTTTTTGCATGTTTTTCAGGACACTTGTGCACACATTGTATGAAAAGGAGTGAGATGGAAAAAAAATTTCCCCGAGCATTCCTTGGATGTACAAGAATATATCAGATAAAAAAGGAGTCATTTGAAGAATTTTGGATCCAAGATCAGCACTTTGGGCCCCTACCTCGATCGTGTTACATCACCGCGGTCATGGTGAAATGGCCCAAAAAGTCACAGTGAAGTCACAAGTTTTGTACATGAATGCCCAGGGCCGTGTAGCCCCAAAATGGCCATGGCCACTTAAGACAACATGACTGTGACCTATAGAATGGACGTGTCTAAAGATCTCCATCACCCACGTGGCACCACGCCACAACCGTGGTGAAATGGCCCAAAAACCAACAGAGATCCAACACAAAATACACGTGAATGCCCATGGTCGTGGCCAACAAAATGACCATTGCCCGTAAAGTCTACCTTGCCCATGGTGTCTGCCACGACCGTGGCAAGCTAAAGAAAATACAAGCACAAGGATCAACACCTTCCTCCAACATGGTTGTGCCACCCAACATGACTGTGGTCCCCTCTACCCAACACGACCGTAGCACCCACCATGACTCTGGCCACTCCATGTATCTCCCTCCACCTCATAGCTTACCTCCACCACAACCATATCACCCCCCATGATCGTGACACCCAACCACCACCATGCTTGTGCCACCTCACCACGACCATGGTTACCACCTAACCCTACCCAACTCATCCACTACATTTCCACTTCTACCCCCACTTAACCTAGTGCCTCCCCACCACCTATATATACATAGGTGGCAGTCACAACATGAGGTTACCTACTCCTTAGACACCTCTAGAATTTACTTCCACCCTTCCTTTCATTCAAGATCTCTACCTACTTCCATGCCTCCATGTCCACCTCATTTACACCAAAACCCTAGTTTTCTACGGTTTCTCACCATAATCTCCTATATTCTTATGCCATTTCCATCCTTGGAGGGAGGTGATTCATTCTATAACATCTAGGAGGTGAAGGAGAAGGGTCTTCCATGAGCTCCATTGATTTCTACCTCTTTCTTCTATTTTCTTTGCTCTTTTGTTTAGTTGTGAGTAGCTAAGCCCCTTGTGGTGGGCCGTTTGGGGGCAAATATGATACTTTGATACCATGTTGGGGGAAGATAATTTGTAAACTTTATGATTTCATTCTATGATGATTGTTTTCTATTTATATCTCATTTGACATGTATCTACTTGTGGTTTATTTATAAAAATATGAATTGCTTGTGATTGTGTGCTTGAAGCCACCGTCTATGAGACGTTACCATATGTGGGACAATTTTGGGAGTTGCTTCTAGGTCCAATTAGTGGATTCCTATCTAGCACCCCATCTTCCCCTACATATAATCCTTTTCCTACTCATATGTGTGTGATCTATGTAGATAGTATAGGGTTGATTGGTGCAATTGCCTAAGTTTTTGTTAAAATATAGGTGGTTGGTAATGTGGGGTGAAATACCCTCAACTCTACTCCCCAATTCTACCATTGGCTCCCAATTACACTAAGAAATCTTATACTAGAAACCTAGATTAGTCAAATCCTAATGAAATCTCACCTATACCTTAGGCTAACTAATAGTGTAGGGTGATTTCTTAGCATTTGAATAGTTGTTTGGTTTATCACTCTAGAATGATGGATTAATCTTTCTTGTTCTATCTCCCCCTAATTGGAATCCTAGTATCATTCGCAAATGGCCCGCCTATCTTTATCATTGCTAAAACCCATCTTGTTAACTTAGCTTGTTAATGATAGTATAGTTGCTTGTCTTAATTGCCTCTTAGACAATTGCTAGATTTGAATAGTTAATCTTGTTAAGGTAGTTAGTTCCTCCTTTGCACTTTCTTAATCTATATAGTTGTAACCTAGGTCTTTAATTGTTCTAGATCCTTAACTGCTAGTGTAGTGTAGTCTCTTGCTCTTGCTTAGTTAATTGTCTTGTCCTACTAGTTAGACTTAACTTCTTTAGGGTAATTAAGGATTTTTGATAATCTAGTTTCCTTATTTCTTTTAATTACTTGCCTGCTTAGTTTAATCAAACAAACCTTCAACAAACCCTAAAAGTCATACTCTCCGCATTAGGAACGTAGTCTCCCTAACTTAGCTCTACTGCCCCCTCTCTCCCTACAGATCAACCCCATTATTTGCCTCTCACCTATGCTACAATATGATCCAGTGCGCTTGCGAGTGATATAGTTTGGTTTATGTGATTGTGTTAGTCTATGTCCCCCCTTATAAATATCAAAAGATCCCAAGTGTGTGGAAACACACCGAGATTTCAAGCACCGTTTCTGGGCACATAAAGCACCATAGCTACCTAGTAGTTGTGGTGTTGACTCTTCCCTTTGATACCGTCTTTTTCTATTTTTTTTTGCTACATTTGACAAACACACCAAGCTTTCTAGCACTATTGTTGGGGAGTAGAGGCACTCGGCCTAGCTGGTTAGTGTAGCTTTGCTCTTCCTACTTCCCTCATTATTTCTATTCTTTATTCTTTGTGTTACTTTTGCATCTTCATTCACTAACTTGTCCTCTTTTGTTTGTTTGTGCCTTGTGCATGTGACAAGAAACCCTTTGGAGTCAAAATGGTAGACCGAGATGCATAAACCTCTTTAATTCCTCAACCGCCCAACATGATGAAGATTTTGGAAGACATGGTAAATCTCATGAAGATTCATGTAGGAGGTTCCTCTAATCACTCTGCCAACTCCATGGAGGCTCTTTATGAAGATGTGCAAGTTCTACAATCCTATGGCATCCAAAACAACCAAGGCACCATGTTGAGCTCTTACACTTCAGAATGGAGAAATCTTCCAAACGTTTCATGGGAGGAACAGGGAGACCGCGAGCCAAGAGACAACTCCATGTTTAAAAAAGTAGTTCTTTCAAGGTTAATAAGCCTTGATGAAGTGAAGATAGATGTGTCGTTTAATGGACAAACCATTTATCATCTTGAGAAAAGGCTGGATGAGATTTCCCTTTCATTTGCCCTTTGTAAGGAGGGAAGATTCCCTCACCAAATCATGGTCAACCCAAACAATGCAAATTGTTATATAGGTGCTCCTCAAGGCATCTATACTTAGCCACCTCCTCAACCTTCATACAACTTCCAACACACCTCACAACCACCACCACAATATCAACCACAATAACCACCCACATACCAAACAAATCCACAACTATCACATGCTCCCCCTCATCCCCATTAGAAAGTGACCATTGTTTCCATCTTGAGATGTGAGAAGGTTGTTGAGAAGTCCAAAAATGGCAGAAAGCAATTTGACAAAAAGCATGATGAAGTTTCATTGTCAAAAAGTCCTTGTGAGAGTGCCAAATGCACTAGAGGTGTTTTTGTACCACCTTCTATTGAGAGTGCCAAGGTCACTAGCAAATCTATTGTTCCAACTCTTTTTATAGCAATGATACCAAGTGTCCAATCTTACTTTGAGATTACACCACCAAGTGCCCCTATTTCTGATCTGAGATATCCCAATGTGATATTTAAAGGTTCTTAGGTGTCCAATATGATTGAGACCCCTATCTTCTGAAGCCTATGAAGACCCATTCCTCAAGGGAAAGCAAATCTATAGCATGAAAATTTTGAAGGTCTCAAGGATGATTAAGAAGATAAGTCAAAAGATGTCCATGAAGATCATGTTGAATGAGCTACAAAGTTTCATTGATGAGGATTCATACTTTGAGGTCTATGATAATGATCCTAAAGGAAAGGAAAATGAAGAAAACCACTTAAGAAGCTTGCATGACTCTTGGGAGGAAGATCAAACAATCAAGGCATTTGAGAGGATTGCCTATGATGAGGATGGAAACATGTTGCTTTTGGACAATGGTTGATGGATGGAGGAACAACAAGCCTAGATGAAGACTATAAATTTATCACTAGTGGGGGGCAACTGACGTGGTTTGAGATTCTCAAACCTTGTTGTTTTGTCATACTTCTATTTTTTCAAGAAATACACACACCATACTTGGTAGTTTTGCTATTTGTGAATCATGTTATAGCAGGTACCGTGGAGAAATGATGGGGTATGAAGGAGCTAGCAAAAGGGAGGATTAAAGTTGAAAAGAAGATTGTAAGATATTGAAGAAGCTACTCAAAGAAGTCAAGAGTGACCATGCTCTGCAACACGACCATTTTTCCTGCAAGCTAGAATGATCGTGTTGTTCAACATGGTTGTGGTGGTCTACCCCTCCCACCTAATGCTATTTTGATATCTCCTCTCACTTGGCGTTGGTCTTTCATGACTCCATGCCATTTACCCTACTATTCTAAACTTCTATTTCATGCTGAGGTCAACATGATTTAAAAGTTTGGGGTGGTAGGGCAGTAAGCCCTTGTTTTGCCTCATTTTTCATCTTATAGTCATCTTTATACATTTTTTGTAAAATGATCAAACAGTTTGACTAACTTTCATACTTCTCTATCCTGACTTGGTGTGTCTTCTTGCATTCATGTACACATGTATTTTAGTTTCATACATTTTTGCATATTTTTTTCAAAAAAATTGCTGTTTTTGCTTCTCAATGCCATGCATTGCATTTTCATGTAGATTTTGGTAATTTGTTCTGTTTTAGCTACAATTTGCTGCTTTATGCTTTAATTTCCCTAAAGTAGGCTTAGATGTGATTAAATTTAAATTGGCACCATTTTGAACAATTTTTCCTGAATTTGGAACTTCTTATACAAAAGCATGTTTCAACCTAAATCTCTAAATTTTGAAATAAAAGTTGTAGATATTTGACAAATGCACGTCATATTCTTAGAGTTTATTGCTAAATGGTCTTGATTTTTGACTTTTTATGTGTGCATCGCCTCTCTCATGTTTGTGAATGTTTTGGTTGAATCGTGAATTGAGCAAGTTATGAACGCTTAGGGCCTATGGAATCACATGATAAAAATATGAATCTCATATTGTTCATTCATGTGGTGTGATATTATTTAATGAAGTGTTAGATTTTTTTTCATGTAGGAGATTTTGTGTTGAGAACCACACTAGTGAACCTTCTTTGACTCAACTCTTATTTGATCATCTTCATACCTCTTCGCCTCATGAAAGGATGCCTAAGTGCACACATTTAGCCTTAGCCACCTCCAAAAGTTTGGGGTGGCCATATCTACATCTCCCTACTTCTCTCTCAATACCATGTTCCCTAGATACACCAAGGGCAAAGGCAAAGAAAAAGAAAAGAAGAAAAGAAAAAGCAAAAGGAAAATAAAAGATGCTCCTGTTAAGAGCATCTAAATAAAAGATGAGTGTTAAAACACTCCAATCTCTTACTGCAATCCTTTCTTCCATTTTCATACTCATTGAGCTAGGAAACATCAAACGTAGCTTAATCCACCCTTTTTCTACATACATGTAGATCACTTGGTGTGGTTTGAAGAATAAGATTAAATGCATGAAAGTGAAACAACACTCCTAGTCATCATTGATTAATGCCATCATGAAATGATTTACCTAGAATTACATGAAGGACATATGGAAATCTTGTGTTCTATGCTCTATATTCAAAGTTTGTATGTTGAGTTCTCTTTTAATGATTGGATTGTGAAAGTGGAGAGGATAAAGGTGGAACACATGCACTTAGTCAATTTTTGAGACCATTTAGTCAATAATCATCTTTTGCAATCCATTTATAATTCTTGTTTGATTGAAAGAAATGGAATAGAGAGATTAAGTTGGAGCATACTTGAGGAATAGTATATTTTATGTTTGGGATGGTGATGCAGCCCTATTTTAGGGCTTCATCTAGTGTCTTTTTGCATTATAATCACATCTAAACAATATAGATTGCAAGTTATTTTCCCCAATATGAACTATCATATAAAATGTACTTATGGCTGCTTTTTGCATTTTTTTAGGACACTTGTGCCCACATTGGATTCAAAGGAGAGAGATGGCTCTAAATCTTCCCTAAGCATTCCTTGGATGTACAAGAGTCGATCCTAAGAAAAAATGAGTCATTTGAAGAAGTTTGGAGCCAAGATCAATAGTTCGGGCCCCTACCTTAGCCGTGCTACATCACCGCGGTCATGGTGAAATGGCCCAAAAAGCCACAGTGAAGTCACAATTTTTGTACATAAATGCCCACGACTGTGGAGCCCCGAAATGGCTGTGTCCATTGCAGACAACATGTTCATGGCCTATAGAATGGCCGTAGCCAAAGCCCTCCATCACCCGCATGGTGCCACCGCACGACCGTGGTGAAATGGCCCAAAAACCAACAAAGATCTATCACAGTATACAAACAAATGCTCTCGGTCATGGCCATTAGCATGACCATGGCCCATGAAGGCCACCTCGCTCGTGGTGTCTACCACGACCATGGCAAGTTGAAGACAACATGCATCAACACCTTCCTCCAACATAGCTATGCAACCCGCAATGATTGTGGTCCTCTCTACCCAACACGACCATGGCACCCGCCACAGTCGTGGTCACTCCATGTATCTCCCTCTACCTCACAACATACATTTACCACGACCATATCGCCCCCATGAGATTGACACCCAACCACCGCCACAACATCTATGGCACTTCACTAGGCCGTGGTGAACACCTAACCCTACCCAACTTTTCTACTGCATTTCCACTTCTACCCGCACTTAACCTAGTGCCTCTCCATCACCTATATATACATAGGTGGCATCCACAACACAAGATTACCTACTCCTTAGCCACCTCTAGCATTTACTTCCACCCTTCCATGCATTCAAGAGCTCCACCTACTTCCATTACTCCATTTCCTCCTCATTTCCACCAAAAACCCTAGTTTTCTAGGGTTTCTCACCATAATCCAGTATATTCTTATGCCATTTCCATCATTGGAGGGAGGTTCTTTGTTCTACAATGGCTAGGAGGTGAAGGAGAAGGGTACTCCATGAGCTCCATGAATTTCTACCACTTTCTTTTATTTTCTTTGCTCTTTTGTTTAGTTATGAGTAGCTAAGCCCCTTCTGGTGGACTGTTTGGGGCAAAAATGATACTTTGATACCATGTTGGGGGAAGATCATTTCTAAAATTTATGATTTCATTCAATGATTACATGCTATATATATCATTTCCCATGTCTCTACTTGTGATTTGTATCTAAAAATATGAATTGCTTGTGATTGTGTGCCTAAGCCACCTAAGTCTAGGAGAAGATAGCATATGTGGGTCTATTTTGGGAGTTTCTCCTAGGTTTAATTAGTGAATCCCTAGCTAGCACCCCATCCCCTACATATAGTCCTTCTCCTACTCCTAGGTGTGTGATCTGAGTAGCTGGTATAAGGTTGACTGGTGCAATTACCTCAAAGTTTGTTAAAATCTAGGTGGTGGGTAATGTGGGGGGTAAAATACCCTCATACTCCCCAATTCTACCTTTGGCTCCCAATTACACTAAGCAATCTTATACTAGAAACCTAGATTAGTCAAATCCTAGTGAAATATCTCATATACCTTAGGCTAAATAATAGTGTAGGGTGATTTCTTAGCATTTGACTAGTTGTTTGGTTTAGCAATCTAGAATGATTGATTAAGCTTGCTTGTTCTGTCTTACCCCTAATTGGAATCCTAGTATCATTCCCCCTTGGTCCACCGATCGTTATCATTGCTAAAACCCATCTTCTTAACTTAGCTTGTTAATGCTAGTATAGTTGCTTTTGCCTCTTAGAAAATTGCTAGATTTGATTAGTTAATCTTGTTAAGGTAGTTAGTTCCTCCTTGGCACTTGCTTAACCTAGCTAGTTGTAACTTATGCCTTTAATTGTTCTAGATCCTTAACTGCTAGTGTAGTTGTAGTCTCTTGCTAATTGTCTTGCTAGTTAGAGTTAACTTGTCTAGGGTAATTTTGGGTTTATGATAATCTTTTTTTTAATAAGTCAAGAGGCAAATTCTATGCACCCTACCCTCCTTGTGTAGGCACACCCATCCAGAAAAGGTTACAACGCCACATCCAAAAGTTGATGAACCCACCAACCACTCGAAAAGACAAAACAAAAAGGATCACACAAGATCCGCATAAAGCGAGCAACTATCTTATCTATCAGGAAAATAAAAATAAAACTATTTATTCACTCGCTAACTATGTAAGGTATATTTCTATTCTCTAGAGTAGCAAGGCCTCTGGATCTCATTGGCATCATCAACAGTTCACTGCTCACAAGGGCTCGTCTTGGTCACTTCCCTATATCCCCAACTCTCATGGGACCGAATTAAGGACCCTATGACATGAGCAACCTAAAGTACTTCTCTCCTCCATATGCTTAGTTAAATAAAACAAACCTTCAACAAACCCTAAAAACCCTACTCTCCATATTAGGAACGTAGTCACCCTAACTTAGCTCTAGTTCCCTCTCTCTCCCTGTGGATCAACCCCTTTACTTGCCTCTCATATACACTACAATATGATCATGTGTGCTTGTGGGTGATATATTTTGGTTTATGTGATTGTATTAGTCTAGGTCCCCCCTTATAAATATCAAAAGATCCCAAGTGCGTGAAAACGCACCTACAACAGTAGGAAGATTCTCCAAAAAAACCTCCAAAAGACCAAAGAACACCTTCATGGGATACCATCACACCATATCCACTTCCTCCACGAAAGGTTTTGCCATTTTTTTCCTTCAGATCTCCCGTACATTTCTGAGTTTGATAATTGGTTTACCATTAAAAAGAACACAAACTAATTTCTTTCAAGGGTGACTCTGGTCATTTAGAATGGTTTGAAAACCTCAACCCCCCGAACATAGGGAAACAACATATATTTTCCATTATACATCTAGTGACACTGGAATTCAGACCCTTCCACAATCTATAAACAAATTGGGGATCAACAATGTCAATCAACTTTATCCTCCCTTTAATTAAGGGATCCCTCCATAGAAGAAAGTTGTCACCATTACCTAGTGAGTACTCAATTTCATTAAGAAGGGTCTCCCTCTCTCCAAGTATTTTCCTCCAAAGCCACAAAGAGTTGGCCTTAGCTTCCATAAACCATATAGATTCTTCCTTGACATATCTCTCATGGAGAAACTTGACCGACACAGTTTATTTCTTGGTAGCAATGCTCCATAGATTTTTAAGAAGTCCACCCATGGACCAATCTTCCATTGACCTTATGCCTAAACCTCCATCATCTTTTGGCCTGCAAATGAGCTCCCATGAGACCGAATTTAAGTGTTTCATCTTTTTAGGGTCATTCCATGGGAAATATTTCAAATGATTCTTCATATTTTTAGCAGTAGAGTTTGTTAAAGGGAAAGTTGAAGACTAAAAGATATAATAAGTAGTAAGAATATAAATAGCAAGCCCCAATCTCTCAGTTCAAGAAAAGAGTCAACCTTTCCTGAGTCTAGATTTCCTTTAATATTGTCTATGATGGGAGCACACATATCCTTAATGAGCCATTGAATAAATAAAGGGACCCAAAAATATTTCATAGGCAAAGAGAAAACTTCAATAATAAGAGTAGCATAGATATTAGTATCATGAGTGCTCTTGCTTAAGAAAATCTCACCATTATTATTATTTAGTCTCAGTCCTGACACCATGCAAAAAGTATTTAGAATGCCCTCATACAATTACATTCTTTTCATCCTCTTTGGAGAAGAGTAATAAGTCATCAACAAATATGATATATGAAACAATGACCTTCATTGATGCATGCATGGGAGTGAGCTTCCAACACCTAACTTCCACATTGATAATAGCATGATGGGGAGGGTCTCATCAATATACCAAAATAGGTCTTGTCAGAGCCTTCTCAATTGAAAATGCCTACTCTTTCTCACCTTTCTCTTTTATATTTCCTCATTTGCTTATACTGCTAGCATAGAAATAACAAACAAATCAAGAGACAAGCAGTCCTCTTACTCACCCCATTAGTTGCTAAAACGTGCTATGTTAGGCTCCCATTGACCCTTATAGGAATCAATAGACAAGGTATCATTAATCCAATAAATCCAACATACAAGGAATACCACCTTCCATTTGAAGAAAAGGATATAATCATGCCTAATTGAACCTTATACTTTGACAAGATCTGCTTTGACACACATATTAGTCTGATACTCTATGAATGTGATCACCAGCTCATTACCCAAAAGAATCTCATCCCATGTCTTTCTTACATGTATAAAGGTAACCTAATTCCTATCAATTAGATGAGGCAAAATTAAATTTGATTCTATTAACCAATTTTTTTTATCATCTTAGAAATTAGGTTGCACAGAGATATCAACATGAATTATTTAACACTGGTAGCACCCTAATTTTTAAAAATAAGAGTGATGAGTGTACTATTGCATTCCTATAAAAAAATTCTAGAACTAAAGAAGCCTTACATGGAAATAACTATTGGGAGATATGGCATCGGATATGGCAACACCAATAGAAATTTAACTGCCATATTCCCCTATGACAACTAATTGCATCAACAACTATGTAATGGGAAGGATGGTGTTATACCTAGTTTTGGAGTTCAATGACAACTCTCTTGTAGTAGCGTGCACCCTTCTTTAAGTTGCACCTAGACAACGTCAACATCGACCTCCTGGTTGATCACCATGGATAGCAGTTGACCTCATCCTCCTAGTGGCAGGAAGCAACCTCTTTGCCTCTATAGTAGTCCACACAGACCACTAGGAACTCCTATCATTCTAGATGAATAGACAAGGAGATGTCCCTTCTTGTAAGTGTTCTAGCACCAACTTGCTCTCCCAATTTTATGTCCCTTGGCATCCCACCCTTTGAAGGGTAGGACTTTCTCAATTCTCACGGTTACCACAACCTGAGAAGACAAAAATTGTTAGAGCTTATTGTTGTGTCTGTAGAAAGCTTCGAATACCCCCTTATATACATGAGGGTCAGGGTCAAGAGTTCTAGTCTGAGCAGGAGTTGACGAGGATGGAATTTCATGAATTTTCATAACTTGCAAATGATGAAGATGTTGGCTCAATAGTGAATTGACCGGTTGGCATGTGAATCGATTAGTACAACCCTTGAAATGGTTGTTTCTTCCCAATCACCATTATATTGTCAATTAATATTGATTTAATGCACAACATAAAGATATCACTAATCCTTGATCCAATCATATTGATCAACCAACTGGTCAGTTCACAACCTGAATCAGTCAACTCACAGACCTGAGCCGGTCCGTTCACTTTTTGAACTTGTCATCTCATGGTTCTGATCACTAATTTTTATTCAATTGACCTGACACTTTAATCAATTTGTTTAACACTTGAATCGGCCGGTTCACGATCTAGTAAGTCAACATTTAACCATTGTTGTTTAAATTGAATACCTAACTCTCTAGTAATCAAGTTGGAACTAAATTCATGAATAAACTCCCATTCCAACTATGTCCTATGTGTGTGACCCTATAGTTTCCAAGTTACATTGGCAGTGAGTGTCCATAACTAATTTATAACATCACAAGTAATCATTGGTATCTAGAAAGACATCATTGCTACCTAAATAATTAGAAATTTGGAGAACAACAATGTCAACCTACAATCTAGCATTGGTGCTACAAAGATCGTATAGTTCTTTTTTCACTGGTATATAGATTGAAGTTAAGGTATGGAATCATCATCCTCTCAACATTCAATCCATGTTCCTTGAACTAGAGCAGACTGTTTGAGATATATGTGAACTCAATATCACATATTGATTCACCTGTGCATGCACTTGCTTTTCTCAGTCTTGCTTTTGAAGTGGCCTGGACATCAAATTCTAGTAGGAGGGAAAAATCTCATCTACATCTCTCATAGTCACTCCCCATGCGTTATAATATATTTGATCATCACCTTTATGAAATCTTTATTCAAGGTCACATTTGATGATGACAAAGTACATCAAACAACATGTGATGAGTGTAGTGATTTTAGGTCTAAGAACCACAATCACCACCATCGCTGTGAGAGATGATTCTGACTATTGATCATGGTTTCCATGTATCATTCTCAAGGTGGGTCTTTCTGATACACTATTATCCAACAAGTATCCAAGTGCTTGGTTTGATATCTAATATCATGACTAATGGGATGTTGTCATCAACCAACACACACTCCATCCTTATGTGTTAATGTTGTTCATCAACTTCCACAATAACAACCGACTAGGGACATGGTAGGGATATATCTACTCTTAACATGCATAAAATCTCATTGTTCAAGTCCTCAACCCAAAGACTTACGTCATTGAGTAATATCATTCTTTAGACATTTATTATGTTTCACCATTATCTCAAAATGGAATAAAATAGAATACATTGGAAGATTGCCTTTATTATTAATCAAATTATTTACAAGATATTCCATTACAATCATCATATGATTGGCTCTATGGGCATACATACTAATAGAAACTACTTCATTACCAATGATATCCTGGACTAATCTAAAGAAGAAAACATTAAAAGCATCAGGCCTAAGAGACTTGTAATCATTCACATTCTTCACCACTTCTTCGATCTCAGATTTAACAAAAAGATTCCATAAATGGTCAAAAATGTACTTGTGACAGTTTAGGGATCACCCAATCTTCATTCAAGATTACTTCATTAATAGGATCTCTATTAAAAAGTTTATTGAAAAAAAGATTCACCTTGTCTCTAATGGTGTTAGAATTGTATATACTCTCCCCTTCTTTAGTATTCAACCCATTAATATTATTCCTTAACTTCCTGGACTTAAGAGAATCATAAAAGAAGGCTATATTCCTTTCACCCATTTTGATGCATTGTAACCTACTTTTCTGTCTCAACCAACTTTCTTCATTCTTGAACACTTTAATAGCTTTATCTCTCGCCATAGATAAGGCGTCTTGTTTCATAAGATCCCCATGATTTTCATAAGCTTCCTTCTGCATACTTAAAGCCTTAACTTCCAATTCTTTGACTTTCAAAAGTAGATTTCCAATAGTCGATTCATTCCACATTTTAAGAGAACAAGAAATCACTTACATTTTCCTATGAACCTTGAACGTCGGGTTCTTTGAACACGAGACACTACTCCAAGCTTCTATGAAAATGTCTCTGTATGCATTTTGAGAATTAGATGAATTTATGAATCTAAAAGGAGTAACATCCCCCCCACATCTAGCCTCATACCAATCATTTATGATCAATGACTAAAGTGGATATCACCTCCCCTCAATAGTAAGGAAACTCAGATAGAAATCCAATGTTGCTAAACAACCAATCCATTACGGAATAAATTCTTTTTCCCATCTTTCTATGTCTATCTGGAGTGAAGAATTGTACGACCTTATTTTCAGCAACCCCCAATAAAGGAAGGCCAAAAAATGAGAGCCATTACCTACAAATTTTTCCCAAGGATTCAGATTTAGCAAATAAAAGATAATAGAAAACAATTTCATTAATTCACAAATATTTTTTACAAAATTCTTACATGAAGTTTATATCCTCAGAACTATACATTTGAGAAGAAATACTAAAATATCTTATCCTCATGCATAGCTTTAACACATTCCATGGATTTCATCTTTATCTTCATGTTTGTATCTTCTGTATCAACTACTTAAAACACCAACAAACAAAACGTCATTAGCATATTTCTATACTGGTACGTGGGTTCATCCAATAGTCACAAGTACATATAATCAACCATCGATTATTTCTCAAGTGTATCCACTATCCATCATTGCACTTATGTGTGTTACCCCTCGATTAGTGTAACCTAGCGTTCAAAATATCATTAATTACTTTATGTGATACTCATAGGGACTTTATAATTTGCATGAAATATATAAACACCCAACAAATATCATTCATTCAATCTTCAATAAACCTCGAAAAACATCAAAAGTCGATACATGTAATCATAAGCATAACCACGTACCTCAATGGTGAGCCAATCATATTATCATATAACTATACATCCCACATATTTTCCAAGCAAGCAAATCAAGCATTCAAATATGCAAGTATGTAAATCCTAAATTGTCACCATCACTTTAATTAGATAAAACACTATTTTTCCCTAATCTAGGGTTTATATGTCTGTGGTATCGAATTACCATTAGGGTTATGCCTCAAAACCCTAATTCCCATGGTTCTCACTTTAATAACTTAAGAACCCTAATTCATACTAGGTGTTGCCATGATTATCAAACCTATCATCTTAATTTATCATGAGCATTATTTTCAAATATGTTCCTTAATGACATAGAAAAAAATATTGAACCCTAATTACTTTATATGCATGATTCCTCATATAATGGGCCAATGTATCAATTATATGTGATTAGGCACTTTAAAAATCAAATTATAATATTGTCATTACCACCCTCATCTTAATTGTCATTATTTTTACCAAGATCAACTAATATCTTAAAAGTGAGGTTTTTAACCTTGTCATTACTTTGTTGTCGAATCTAGGGTTTTCATTTATTAATCTTCTGTTAAACACATATATTACACTAATTTTAGAATAGGGAACATAATTAAACTCTAAAAATATTTTATTTAGATTCTACATGTTCACCTGATCAATTTTCATACATTATATGTCTCCATCTGAGTTACCAATTATTTTTGCAAATTAAATAAGATAACCAGTTATCAGTCAATCACAGCTCGACACATCAGCAAAATACTTATCTTGAATATAACACAACAACTTCTTTAGTTAATGTTTAATGAGTATAATACCCTTATTGTCCATGTCCACAAGTCGGGGTATATGACTCTTTCAACTCAAACTCTTCCCTAACCCTGTGATGGCAACGAGGACTCTAATCCTAGCGAGTCAGCCACATCGTTGCCCCCATTGCTAGGGATCTAGGCGGGGCTTCCAGCACTTCTGTAGGGTTCTATCGGACCCAACTGGTCCTTGGATATGGACTGTAGTGGTCAGGGTCACCAGGATAGGGTTCCTAAACTATCCTAGACAGCATGCTAGGAAAAAGGGGTATGCCATCTTACCTACATGTGTCGTAGTTGCTCCTGTGTGCATTGGTTGATCACAGGTGTCACGACCTGAGTTGAGGCTACATAGCACTATCTCCACACACCACTACTCACTCCCTCAACATTATTTATACCCCACCATGTCCTGGTGTATATGAAGTTTCCTCACCACCGCCTTTCGTTTGATTCTCGCCAATCTATCTGCTAGCGTCACCCTAACGGAAAGACTCCAACGACTTGTTGTGCAACCATCTATAGTTCCCCCTGGTAGTATAGAAAATCACTAAGAACCAGAGACTCTAGGGCATGACTCTGAGAGAGGGGACGACCTCCATAGGACTGCATTGTGAGGATGGGTTGAGGAAGGGAGGTCACGAGTCAGGGTGTTTGGATGTCGGTGCAGCTAGATGTTAATGATGGGTTGGCATCACTGGTAGTAGGTTCCCAACACCACCGTCTCCTTCTTCCAACCCCATGAAGAATTTTGAAGAGACTTCCTTCCTCCCAGCGAAGCCAAGGAAGGCCATCACACTAGGCAAGGAGGTGATGGAGTTGTAGAGGCCTAGATGCCCTATCTGTGTTGAAAGTTAGGCTTCAATGGTCCCATATATACATATCTCTTGAGGAACCCTACTTGTTTCCATCGTAAAGATAAAGGGTGAGATAGGGTATGGGTCACCTTTCTCTATAAGCACACAGTGAGTAACAATAGACATGAGTGGTGTTTCATAATACTGATAATAGATATCCATTAAAAGGAATCTCTTTCCTTTCTTACTTTCCTCACGCTAATCACTATCTTTCTCATGGTTGAGACTAATACTTATGGAAAGTATGTGTTGTAGTAAAAAGGAAAAGCATTCAATGGATTCCCAATATGGTGACTTATATATATATATACATGCATGTCCTTTAAGCATTTATTTTAATTAAATTAACAACTTTACTTGATTGATACACAAACAAAACCACATAACAATTTATTGGCTAATTTGCTTATGCACTCTAGATTATTATTTTATTTCTTTTGTTTTCATATTCTTCAAACCAATTATCCTATACCATGGAAACTCATTAAAACCTTTTCCAATTATATTAGTTGAGATCTAATGAGATATCTTTCCCATGCAAAATATGCTCCTTATAAACATTATTTAAAACAAACATTATCTTATGGAATGTCCTTTTCCTTTAAGTTTCTATAATTCTCTTCCCTTTTGTTATTGTTTCCAACTATACAAAAATTCATATCAAAATATTCACATTTGATACCTTTAACATTGTGTTGCCACTCTCGGCAAGATAATTATTCCAAAGCACCATGTATTTTAGTTTCCTTTAGAAACTTGATAATTTCATTTATCATATCAAACAAACATTATTATTTATTCGTGCATGAATTTCTTTTATTTAACTTGTGCCAAAAGCACCCATGCCACATAGGTGAATACCATTATTATCCTGTGAATAATATTGTTGACAAAAATTGCTTATAAATTCTTGCTTATATTTATAATTCAATTTTACCAAAATTGAATATATTACATTCACCCCTCCTTAAGAGGAATTTTATCCCCAAAATTCAGACCTAGTATGCTCAAGGTGAATGATAACTATCTTTTTTTCAAACCTTGGTAGTAGCAACCCTACTTATTACTAAGGTGGGTACATGAATCCAATTCACGGTATATCCACATCCTTAGTATTTACATGATACCTTATCTTAGTGATTACTTCTTCACTTGTGATTTCATTTTCACTTGGTGATTACCTTTCCACCTAGGTTTCAAACCTATTGCTCATTTATTTTCATGTAGGGGTGAGGTGACACCTCAAAACCTAGGTCATGTCATTAAACTTTAAACTTAGGATATTAATTCTCATATCCCAATTTTAAGCATAACATGTGGCCAACTAATCTCTCTCACTCATAACAAGATGAAACAAGCATTTGGTTGTAGTCCAAAGGTAAAGTTCATGCCATTCCAAGAGAAGATATGGTGTACACACATTATTTCCATGTTTCACATTTTAAGTTGAATCATTCTCACCATGACTTTAACACATACTTGCCTTTTAATTCGAAAATATTCTTATATTTCATGAAGTCAAGTTCCCCTCTCTCACTGTTACATTTGGAAACATATTCTCTCAACTTTTCATGATTTCTTTATACCTTTCATATTTACACCTCATGTATGATGAGCCTTAGCCACTTCCTTGAGGTCTCTAGGGGTATAAGTACTTTTGGAGTGATGTCATCCTTATGCACCAATTAGGTCACATGTTCATATGAAGGTAGCTAATCTCTGGAGTCATGGACCTTGGGAAAACCCAGTAGTTACCTCCCCATCACACAGTCTTATACATTTAGGGAACAATGAACTCTTAATCCCATTGGTCCTATGTACCTTTAATACACCCTTCTTGACCTTAGGATTGACTTAGTACTGGACCCTTCCCAAGGGTTTCTTTGAGATGTGACAACTTCAACCATTTTTCAAGAACATTTTTTTCATATGTAATTCTTTAAACTGGATTTCCTCCATATCTTATAATGCTCTATTCACTTTATGTACCCTCGTTGGACTCATGGAAACATTTACTTTCCAAACTCAGCCTCATACGGTAAACCACTTCCATAGTGACTTCTTCTCATGTCCTCTAGAGATGGCATAGTTGGGTTCAAAGAATCATACTCAATACATGTGCTTTCAATTTTTTAAACTTTAGGTGACATTTAAGGTTACCTCAATCTTTAAATTTATTTTGCCAACTTACCTTTCAAGGGAAGGTCCTAACCTAGGGTGCCTTCATGGCTCATAGGAGGAAGTTAGGATTCTCTAGCCACAACTTGACCCCAAGGTCTAAGGTTTTTCCTTCCCCATAGGTCATCTTCCCACTCTTGGGTTGATCCACCCCGGGTTGGCATACTATCCTAAAGGTTCCATATTTATGCATAAGTTTTATTATAATATCTCAATCCCTTTTTTTTAAACTAAATCTCTGGGATACCCTCTCATGGGGTTTTGTCCCTATAGTGGACTTGGGCCACCATCCCTTCCAAGGGCTTGGTGCCTCACCGACCTTCTCAATCAGGGGCTTGATCTTTTGCAACCATCCCTATCTAGGGCTTGGTCATCTACAGTGCAGTCTGAGGTCACCTTACCTACCTAGGGCTTGCTTCCATGTCGGCCTTCCCATCCATGGTCTTGACCTTTCTTGACCTTCCCCTTAAGGGCTTGATCTTTGCTGACCTTCCCCTCCAGGGCTTGATCTTTGCTGACCTTCCCCTATAGGGCTTGGTCATGGTTCTCTTTCCATATTCAAACTTCCATAGATAGCATGGGGGTTCGATCATGCTATATTCATATTTTTACTTTTTTTTTAATATTATCATCTTTTTAATCTAAATAAGCATTTCCTATTTTAACCTCACCACCCTTATCCACTTTTGTGAATGGTGTGCCCTCTCTTTAGGGGATCCACTTTATGGGGAACCCTCTCCATATGGTTTTAGTCCTAGTGGACATTCATCCCTTCCCATCTGGGATTGGAATTCCATTGGCCATCTCATCCAGGCTTGGGACCTTATACGACCATCCCATACGGGTTAGGTTAATAGTCATTTTTAGAATGACTTTATTCACCCCATGTTCTTTAACTCCCCAGAGATCGATATAGGATTTGAGCAGGTTACATCCACAAATGCATTATTCATAGGTTTCTTATGTTTCTTAAAACGTTTCCTCATAAATACCTTGTTCCACATACTTATATGCATGGGAGACTGAGTTACCTAACTCATTTATACATTTTATATTATAACTTCTCAACCTTTATTTGTGTGACAAAGTGAGTTTTCTGGCTTAATTTCGAGGACGAAATATCTTTTAAGGTGTGTAGGATGTGATGGAGTGGACTTTTGGAATCCTTAATGTCCAATGACATAAGTGAAATCGTATGGTTGAGTTATATTAAGAGTTCCAAGCTTTTGACAAAGTATCTATGTTGATGTGATGTTGATATCATGGTTAAGATCTCTCTTTTTATGCCTTTTTGAGGAATTTAATTGGATGATCTAACAGTTGAGTTTTGGCACAAAATTCGTGTACAAGATAGCTTCGGCTGTGAGGAAGATACGGTTAAAATTTGGTGGCATTTGGATTTTCCTAGAAGGAGTTGTTTAGGTATGAAGTTGGTGCGACATTGTATGTCATGGTGGTTGATGATCACGACCTTCAGTAGATCAGATGCATGATTATATTGGCTGAACAAGAAGAGCCAAGTATACAGATGTCCAATATCCATCTCAGACGCGTATGAAGACTCAACAGTCGAGATCGTATCTTACCAATGCGGTTATGGCTGTAGTGTGTGAGTGGGGTGAATGGAAATGCCAAGCCCACGTCCTCATCGTGGCATTATGGAGGAAGCTAAAGCAGTTGCCTTCTCAAGACTGGAAGTTCACTTAGTATCGTGTAGAGGAATTGCAAGATCCATCCAGTGAGTTAGTTGGAGTAGACAAGAGCGAGATCCACCTCCCCATGATTGCTGCTTCTCCACCGTCTAGAGAAGGTGGCATGAGGAGGTCAGGAGCAGTTGCTCACAGAGCACAGTAGCTTGCGGCAGCCATGGCCTTGCCTAGAGCAGCGACGCCAGTGACTATGGAAGAGCCGAGCTAGTGGTGTCTCTACGATCTAGAGAAGAGAAGGAAACAGAAGTTGACGCAGACCAGAGGAGGAGTCGTTGTTTCTCTATGAGCACTGCAGCACGACGACAGCCATGCCTACGGAGAGCAGACGAAGGGCGATCACTTTGAGCGTGGAGTCACACTAGTTGGGAGGAGACGAACGACTGAGGAATAGAGGTCGAGAAATCTCAATGTCTATGAAATAGATGAGGAGATGGTGATGGCAACCAAGTCCTCGCCAGAATAGCGGGGCCTCGCAGCAGCGGCGCCCAGTCGGGATTAGAAGAGAGTTGTGCACCGACGTCGAGGTGATGCGGCGAACAACACAGTAGGAGGTCCAAACAAGCCTTGGCGGCCTGGAAGTCGATGCCGAGGAGGAGCACGATGGCTGATCGCATGCTATAGGCAACACGTTCTGGAGACCCAGCCGGAGTCAAGGCCTGGTGGTCAGCTTGGCGGCGCTTGGGAAGAGTCGGCGCCCCCCTTGACCTCCATTGTAGCGTTCCAGGTGGTGCTATTGTAGCCGTCCATCATGGCCTACTGCTCGTGTTACAGAGGAAGAGTGGAGCCATGCTATCCGAGAAGGGCTGCGTGAAGATGAAGCCAGTGGCTGAGGTTCTGCGCACCGGAGGAGATCCTCCAGTGGCGGCGCTTGCGTAGGAGCCTGGAGCAAAGAATGCAAGACTGCGACCCGCAAACGAAGAGGAGAGCTATCTCAGGTTAACGGATCGCCAACCCAGCGGATCCAACCCAAAACCGGCCGGCCCACCAAAGCAGTGTCTCCCCTCCAAACCACGTGGCTGACTCCTATTGGTTTAAAGGTAAGAAATTCCCAGATTTTCAATAAATCACAGTAAATAGCCTGTTCATTAGAAAAATACAAATAAGGTACCAAAATGTTTAGAATAATGAGTAGAACATAGTAAAATGATAATATCAGACTTTTGGTGCACAAATCTCAGTAATAAGATGTAAGATGTGAAATGCTTAATTGATGGATAATAAATATCATACATTGGCCTAAAATTATGGGAAAATGTCAGTAGATTAATAATTATGTTTATAATGCATATGAAGTCAGTTATAGTCATGTTGATGTACGAAATCATGTAATTTGATTATTATGCCTTCTTAGGGCTTATAACCCTAAATAAAATACAATAAATACATGCATGCTCAATATATAATGAAATTCACAGAATAAGCTCATATTAGTATATGAAACCTCAGTTTTAATTATGAGATCATAATGATGAACAAATCCATGTTATATGAAAATGAATCTTAATACATGTTATGAAATCCTAATCTAGGTTAATGATGTAACCTAGGGTTAATATGCGCACAAAAAGGATATGGAACATAATGTTCAGATAATGAACCATAATTTGGAATATGACATCAGTAAGATGAATCTAAGATAAGAATACAAGTAATCATGAGATTATCCTAAAGAGATAAGCTAAACCCTAATGAACACAATTAGGGTTAAGATGAGATGTAAGATGATGAGAACCTAATGATAGTTTATGATCTTGCCTTAATCAGGGATGAACAAGGTTAGAGTTGACATGAGGAATATGTGATTAGGATATCTCTTTGGAAGGTACGCCATTACCTCTTACTTGGCTTATTATACAATATGTGTGTGTTATATGAGTAGTAAAATACTTGGCATATGGTATTGATTGAAATGATTGTTCTTATATGCTATGTTGCTTGATTCTCCATACTTATTGCTATAAACACATCAAACATAATATATCTGTTCCATTATATGAAAGCACTAATCCTCTTTGGTAGCATAGTGCTGGAAAGTGATCATTCTCTTTGGTAGCAGATCACATTGTACAATGATCTAACTCTTTGGTAGTAGATCATAAGGCCTTACATCTCATTCTCGTTGGTAGCAGAGATGATGCATTATTCCCTCAGGTGGCAAATGCATGGATATATAATGGAAAATGTGCTTAAAATATGTGTTCTCTTTTGTTAATGAATATCTTTATGCAATTATATGTTTTCTTATATTCTTCTGTTACTGCCAAGTATTAGTTTTATCTTATTGCCAAGATATGATGAGAGGTATATAAAAAGACACGTAGGCGTACTCAGTACAATATTCTTGAAATATTGTGCTGACGTGTACCGCATGTAATCTTTTGTTTAGGTTGTGGTTATGCTCTTGAAGATCCAGTATAGTTGAGAGTTGTGTGGCGTGCTGATGTACAGGTGGACCTATTGTCTTAAGATCCTGTAGTTTAGAGGTAGTACATGTATATGTATGGTTTGCTGTTCAATATGTAATATCAAATGTTGTACCAATTCATGTTGTAATTATATGTTGAATGGTGAACATGTGTGTATGGTTTTATTATTGTTCATGTACATGTGCTACTGTGTTTCCTTCTGACTCCCTTGATTTTCTTCTTCTTGGCCTGGAGTGGGGTGTTTAAATTGGGATTCTCACTGAGGTGAGGGTTTCAATTTGGGTGTCACACATCAGATTAAGTTTTAGAAAATTCGGGGACGTCACAGGTGGTATCAGAGCATGAACAATAGCAAAGCCTGACATTTGCTCATTATACAACACAAAACTAAAGAACCATGAACTTAATAAATTTTTTTTAAGGTTAGATTAGTCGTCTTTTAGAGACTAGATCTGACCTAGCCTCTAGGTTAGAACCTAGATGTCCGAGAATTAGGTCTAGTCTGGTGCTTTTTGAGTAGCAAGTCCTTAGATGTCGTTCTTTCCTTATAGTGCAGCGGTATGGGACGTTGCACTATTTGGAAATGATGTGCATCAAGGGAAGAGAAACCCTAGACATATGGCGCTCATTGTCTAGAGTAGCTACACTAGTCTACACCATGTTCTCACCCTTTTCACTAGTTTTCATGACACTGGACTCTCTACTATGTGTGGGACACTCGTTTCTGGATTTGGTTTTTGATTCCAAACGAATCGAACCTCGATAGTTTTCTCTGACGCTTGTTTTAATGGAGAAAAACTATATAATATTTTATTATATATATGTATTACAAAAATGTTTCCCCACACACGTACGAGTAGGAGGTGGTCATGCAACCTAAGTGAAAGTGAATGACATCAGTCTAGAAGAGAGTGTAGTTCTAGATTAGATGTCTAGAGCCTTGTTAGAATATCTGATAGATGGAATAGATGAAATAAGCTATGATGTAAGTCTTACATAGATGACATAAGATAGTTATGATGATCTATGTCTGTCTTTGAGGATCTAAGTTTAGTTTTGAGGATTTGAGATAAGTTTTGATGATGCAAGTAAACATGCTTTTATGAGATAAGATACGTCTTAAGCTAAGACTAGGTTGTGAGTCAGCACGAGCCTTAATCTCTTTTACAAAGGAGGACCTCTAGTATTAGGACCAGTTTCGGGGTTAACTCCAGAGAGAGTGAGACCCATTGGGAGAAGGTTAGAGAACCTAAACTCCAAGATATGAGAATTCTGAGATATGTGATATGATATGTCCTAAACTAGAATAATCCTGAGTGATTGAGTTGAGTTGCTTAATGCATGATTCCTATAGATGTCTTGAACCCTAGATGTCCTTGGGAGGACCAAACCCTAGAGATAGAGAGAGGTTGGATATGTGTGCATGTGAAAATGAATATGAGTGCCTACCATCTGGGTGAGGGAGAGAGCCCAAGACCCTGGAGGAGGTAGCTATGTTAGTTTCTGAGAAGCCTCGTGCTCGGGTTGGTGGTTTCCCATATAGGAATCTAGTGGTGTAAGTATAAGAGAGTTTTGGGTAAGCATGTTTCATGGGTAGAAGACCTATGAAGAGTATGTCATAGAATGTTTTGGTTTGTGTTATGTGGCTAGAGCTTGTAAAGCAATCGACTAGTGCCAATGAGGTATACCTGATAACCCTAGATTAGAGAGGAAGGATAAAGTATGTGCATATGAGCTACTCATAGAGTTGAGTTAGCTCAGAGAGACTGAGCATGACACTACCCTCAACTATGGGTTAGGGGAACCTCAATTGGACTTGTTGATGTATGTTGACAAGCCACTCACATAAGTTTGTTTAGCACAACCATGATATAATATATGTAAGATGTGACCTAATCTCGAGACGGGAGATACAGATATGATAAGATGACAACCTAGAGATGGTTTAATAGATGGCAATGCATTAATAGTTAACCATGTACATGAATAATGATGATTAATGTGAAACTGTTGTTTAATCTTGTGATGAATTCACTAGTAAATGATGCAAGTTAGTATGAACAATGAAATAAGATTATATGAATGAAACAAGTTACATGAGGTGTTAATCTTAGTTTGTAATAAAGATGAAAAATAAAGTTTGACAGTTAGCACAACATAATGATTATGACACCTCGATGTATGAGTTAATATTAGTTAACTCCTTTAGAATATGATAATATGATGTGGAAATCCTAATGCATGGGTAAAGATAAGGATGCAACCCTAGCATATGAGATATGTAATGACATAACCTACGTTTCTAAACCCTGAGTTTAACCCTCAATGGAGTGTTTGTGCACCCAAGATGGTTGTAAACCTCCTAATAGCGTTTTGGATACATGGTTCTAGGTAACCTTTGCGGATAAGTTAAACATAGAATGGTGCCTACATGTGGATGAGAGCAAGATAAGGTTTTTCCTGGAATTATGAGTATGGTTTACTTTCAAGGACGAAAGTTCTTTTAAGATGTATATGATGTGACAAAGTGAGTTTTCTGGCTTTATTTCGAGGACGAAATATCTTTTAAGGTGTGTAGGATGTGATGGAGTGGACTTTTAGAATCCTAAATGTAACACCCCTGACCTGGGTTATACTTTAACCCTAGGTGTTTTGATTAAGAAAGATGATTAAATGCTTAATATTATCTTGTGAAAGGTAATTAGGGTTCAAGAGGAACTTATATTGCAATTCTAGTCCTTTTTGAACATTGTTGAAATCAACGTTTTGC
Source organism: Alisma plantago-aquatica (assembly GCA_963693085.1). Lineage (NCBI taxonomy): Eukaryota > Viridiplantae > Streptophyta > Magnoliopsida > Alismatales > Alismataceae > Alisma > Alisma plantago-aquatica. The sequence goes on along the minus strand of OY856413.1, from coordinate 1,135,747,559 downwards.
CTGTTTTGGACTAAAGTGCAAATTACCCAAGTTGAGGGGTTTAAGTGCAAATTGTGCATGATAATATGTTCCTCATGTGTTGAAGCATCATGAGAGTAAAGATGATGCTGAGGTATGGCTTATGGAAGCCTGAATACCAAGAAAGAGCTGATAAAGCAATGTATGTGCATGAAAACCTAGTTTTGGTGTAATGTGCAATTTACCCAAAACCTAGGGTTCAATATGCAAATTACCACTTCAATAAGGTCCTTAATGTTCCTTGGCATCATGTAGAGCAAATAAAATGAGAGGGGTGCCTCATTTGAATTAAGTTGGAGGAGAGAGAATCTTGATATTAAAATAATCAAGATTTAATCATAAGTGAAACCCTAATTCAAATTAGGGCAAAAATGAATGTATTAATTAAAGGGCCTTCAACCAAAATGTTATTGGTTGATTTTGAATAAGGATGGACGTTCTTTTTACAAGATAAGGAACGAAAATATCCTAAGGAGGTGAAATTCCACTCACCATTATTATAAGGAAAAGAAAACCCACTCACATATGGATATTAATATAATAAGCATTAAGGTGCTTAATTTGATTTTCTTTAAATCATGGATAATGAAGAAGAATAAGAGGCAATGAAGATATCCTCGTACTTAAGGATTTTGAGGGGAATTTGAGGGGGAAGAGGCGGCCATATTTTTGGAATTTAATGCATTTTAATAATGCATTTTCTCTCTCATCAATTTTCTTATAAAAGTACCTTTACCAAGACAAAACAAAGGCTATTTCGGATTCTTTTCTTTCCTCTTGCTTGGAAAACGACTAAGGAGCTGTGGAGGAGCAGGAGGACGATCCCAACCTGTTGGTAAGGTCCTTGACCTTCGTTCTCCTTGATTCCATGGTGGAAATAAAAAATAAATCATTGATTTCTTCTTATTTTGATCTCCTCTTCAACCCTAGCCAACTTTTTCATCCAAAAGCTTGAGGACGAGTTTAGGGGGAGTTTATAGAGCTTCATCCACCATTAATGGCGTGAGCTTGAAGCTTTGGAGCTCAATTGGAGGCGGGTTTTATAACTCAAACCCTTAATCATTGCTATTGCATCAATCAATTATGCTTTGTTGATTGTTTTCTTCAATATGATACATACTTGTTTCTTTGCTGCAATTTCCATCAAGAACGGTTGCTGTTCTTGGTTGTTCGAAGGAAGGGGATGATGAAATTATCCTATATGCTTATCCAAATTAAAGTACCAAGCCAAATGGTCTTGATAGCTACTCCAAATCGAATTGAATTAATTGCTGATTTTCAACCTGATCAACTTGACCTGTTTGGGCAAATGGTTTTAAGACCGTTTTATATGGTTGACCAAGCGTTGACCGTTTGGGAATATTGTTCCTAATTATGTAGGCTAATGACCCTCCAAATTTGAGGGGTTAACTACAAAGTAATCGTGAGTTGAAGGCCAATCAATTAGATAAATCGAATTGAATTAAATGCTGATTTTCAACCTGATCAACTTGACCTGTTTGGGAAAACGGTTTCAAGACCGTTTGAGTGTGTTGACCAAGAGTTGACCGTTTAGGATTCCTGTTCATAATGATTTTGGTTAATGACCCACCAAATTTGAGGGATTAACTCCCAAGGAATCGTGAGTTGAAGCCTAATCAATTAGGGAAACCTAATTGAATTAAGTGGTGATTTTCAACCTGATTTAATTGACCTTTTTGAGTAAACGGTCTCAAGACCATTTGAATGCGTTGACCAAGGGTTTACTGTTTGGGATTACTGTTCCTAATGATGTTTTTTAATGACTCACCAAATTTGAGTGATTAACTACCAAGGAATCGTGAGTTGAAGGCTATTCAATTAAGCAAACCCTAATTGTTTATGGAAGCAATAACTATGTCAAAAATAGTTGTTTGTATTTGATCGGATGGTTGATTTAACCAAATCAAGTGGAGAGAATGATAGAAATGAATTCATACATGAGTATGATTCATATGGTGATTTAGGGTAGGATCCTTAGTAAAGAGATCAAGAAACCCTAATTGAGTAGGTTAACGAACCCTAACCCTGATTTAGGGAAATTCTGAGTAAAACCCTAATCTAGGGTAATAGTGTAACCCTAATTAAGGGTAATAGTGTAATCCTAATTAAGGGTAATGACTTGGGTAACTCTAATTTAAGGTAATGAAATGACAAACCCTAATTGGATGAATAATGAATCCCTAATTTATGGGTAATTGAATGAAACCTTAATTGGGATGATTAGTGAAACCCTAATTGAGGGTGATTCCATGAGAAACTCTAATTGAGGATGATTCCATGTGAAACCCTAATTGAGGGCGATGTCATATGAAACCATAAACCTAACACAGAGTAAAGCTATGTAAACCCTAAATTTGGGCTATAGTGCATGGAATTCTAATCATGGGCAATATGATGATAAATCATAACCCTAATGTTTGGGTAATGATATGAGTAAACCTTAATGATGAAATAATGAGTAATACCCTATAATGATGAAATATCTCAAGTGGTTGACTATAGGCAACCTTATAACAGGCAATGCCTTAATTTGAGATGAGTCCATATCATTGAAGATAGTTGGACAATCCTTGTGTGTGATCTATGCACATCATGGTAAAGGTGATAGGTTGGTGGATGAAAGTATTAAGATGTGAAATTCCTTATTATAAGATAAGTTAATAAACTCATGTAAGATAGAAGTGATGAGGGAAGTGATACATTGAGACATGATAGATATCACATTTAGCATTTCAGGGTTGATATACCTTGATGCATCTCAAATCCAATATTTTTGGATAAGATACACAAGGAGAGTGTTATGTAAATTGTTACAATGAAATGTAATGAGTTTAACATACTTGATAAGTAATCTAAAATGAGTATGATGTAATCATACCATGATAAGGATGAGAGATAAACTCATACCTTGTGTTGATGATCATTTAATGATAAATGATAAGAATATTAAATACTTGGAATGTCGATGGATGCTCCTAGATGTATGGAACAATATATTAGGGTTGGATTGATAAAATGAACATGAAACCCTAATTGATGTGATAGTATGATGGTCTTAATGACCTTTGGGCATGGTTGAGCCCTGAATGAGGTGTATTCCTCTTATGTTGATAAGGGTTGATACCCTGTGATATTGTGAAAAGGATTTATATCATGTGATAGCATGATGACTGGTGTAGTCTCATGAATGGCAAGTGAATATTACCATGTGATGATGAGATGAGAAATTATGTTTCATATGTTTTATATCTTTTCAGGTTTTGATATTTATATGCTTGCTAGAAGTGAATTAGGGTTTGTATGTCCACTTGTTTGATGCAGCCTTAATTCACCCAATTGGCATAACTAATCAAGTGCAACTCTAATCATGTAGTGTCCTGTGCCATAGATCCATCTGAGTGTCAGAACTTGCCAGATGGTGAAACGAGTATTCCTAAGGGAAACTCGGAGCGCATACTGATGAGTATGCGGGGTGCTTGTCATTCTGAATTCAAGTGTTTAGGGAGGATGATTGTGGTCATACCTAGCCCTTAGTTGAGAACGGATGCGGTCATGTCTCGGTGATTATATATGTGATGATATTAGAGGACAACTGCGGTTGTACCTCAGATGGTAGGGTATGCGTACCCACCTCTTTCACTAGTGCCATGACCTGTACCAAGGACGGACTAGGCTGTTAGCAGCTTGACCTTTTGTGTCACTGTGGCGGACCCGTACTGACCGGGGGCGGAGAAGATCTTAGGAGTCCGGCTCTTCCTAGATCTTGTATGGCACTGATTTTGACTTAGCAGTGGTCAGTTGGATTTTGAGTGGTATCCTCAATTTCCTCAGGACATAATAAAAGATATAATACAGCTGTATAGCATATCTGTTTAGGGTTATACATGACGCTTCACATTGGATGATAACCCTTGTTTGTTCTCTTTACATAAAGATGATGCTTAGTGCAACTAAGAGATAGTAATTATACTTATGTTGTGGATATGCATAAGACTGTAAATGTGTACATACAATAGTCATGCTTATGTTGATATCCTACTGCTACTGTTGATTATAATCATGATGCTAGATATCTCATGTTGATAGTTATGTTTCGCATGCTATCCATGCCTCTATAATTAGAAATACATGACAGAGGCTTAATGCCTGTAATTAGGTTTGGTTAAAGTCCAATGCCTGGTTGTGTAATCAGGATTGGTATAGTCCAATGCCTGAAACATTTATACCTGATTGATATAGTTTAATGCTTAAATAAGACATGATAATTTATATAATCACATGTTTGGCATAAGTGAATACCTGTTTAGCAGATTGGCTAAGGCCAACAAATAGAAACAAGAATGAATCATGGGTGACACATCAGAATAATCAATGACATGAGCAAAGCTTGAGATGTTGAAAATGTATGGTAGATAAATGTTATACACGTTCTTTCTATTTCTTATAAAGAGAATAGATGAATTACTGTTCAATCATAGATAGGTGTAATACTTTAAAAGATGAGAATGATCTAAACTGCTTATCCTCTGCTCAGTTTTATATTAATTAAACTACAATAATGATGTTTCTGGCAGAGAGTTATATCTCTCGCTGGGGCAATTTTCAATTGTCTCACCCCCGTGGGAACCAATATTTTTAGGTGGACGAGTGCGAAAGGGACTGAGAATATCTTGCAGAGGAAGAACATCAGCAGCAATAGGGACAGTAGTGACAACTCATGTTGAGTATGCTGTCTGTCGTGTTTTGTAGATAGAAGTCCTATGTGTCGTCTCTGTACTCTCAGGTCCTCAGAGTTAGTACTTAGTGCTTTTAATGTATCGTTTTGAGATTTTTGGCTTGATGCCTCGAGGTTATTATGTTGTCTGTGTTTAGCTTTTAACAAGGAAGTTGATGTTGTAACCCTCGAGAAGAGATGGTATAAGATATATACTTATGAAGCATGATGTAAATGTAATACATTGGTTATTGTTGAAAGAGTTTTCCTATGATTGGGTCTCTTTGAAAAAGGTTTTAATTTTTAGTGATTTTTCGTAATCCGTTGCTTAGTGAACACTTCCGCATTAGTTAATTATGTTTTTGTTAGTTGGATGCTACAATTTAGTGGCATCAGAGCTCTAGGTTCGCTGAGTCTACAGAGACATATGACTAAGGTAGTAGAGTCTGTTCTGGTATCATCTAGTGTATCTGATAATGTTTTCTGCTCATATAAGAGAAGAAGAACTTAAAGATGACTGGGTCACATGATGAGATTGCTGCTGAGAGCAACAATATTGCACCAAGAAGAGGTGCATGGGAGCAGGCAAGAGAGAGACAATTGCCTAAGAGTCTCCTAGTTGATCTATTTATGATAAGAAAATCTTTCTTTAAGTATTACTGTTGGGCAGATTAGGGCAAAAGTAATGCATATAGTGGACTGGATACTAGCTTTACGATCTAGGTTATCAGTCCTTAATACAGAAGTTTAAGCTTTAAAAGAGTTCCTAAATGACTTAGTCATGTTGGAACAAGGGAAAGTCATGTGTGTATAATGATATTAAAAGTGAGGAATATGATCGCAAATAAAGTGCATACTACCTAATCTCAGTATTTATATACCCTGGCCAGGTATACAACTATTGATGATAAAGTGGGTATGGAAACTCTTAGATTGTTGTCTTTTTCATTGCTCTGATCAAGTAGTCATTCTGAGACAATCAAATGAGTATCATGAATCAGGAATATGGAATGAATAAATGTGTCATATCCTATGAACAAGAAAGAGAAGTCTGAGATAATCTCAGATGAGCATGTTGTATGTGGAACTAAAAGTGTACTCCTCATAAGATAAGAATAAGAATGAGGGAGATGAACCCTGTTCAACAATGCTGCAAGCATAATAAAGATCTTTCCCATAATGAGGAAATGGGAATTGTGATGAGATCATGAGATGATCATAAACATGCTAGATAAAAATAAAGAAAGGGATAATGACATGCAATCATCCTTACAAATTTCAATGCTAAAGGCAAGGAACCTAGGATGAGATAAAAAGTAAATGGTTTATGAATAATTGAAAATACATAAATTAATAAGAGGAATATGAATCCTTGTTTTCTTTCCTTTCAGGGACATGGCAATCAAGTGGGTCTTAGGACACTTGATGTGCATAAGATAAATGTGTTCATGTGATGGATACTTAGAAAAGTATCAGTTATCTTGGACTTTGGTCCCAAGATGAGGAAATGAAACAATTAACATTCCAAGATGAAAGGAAGAGATATATATGATGTGTTTCCAACACATGTGATAGATACCAAGGTGAAAGATTCTGGTATCTGAGAGTTATCAGATGGGTTAGGTTGGCTACCTAGAGTGGTCAACTGTGAAATTAGTCTGATTATAATAATATGAACATTATATGTTAGGGGTTTATGCTCTGCATAAACATGATATTAATAAAGAATGTACGATGCTTCTCTGAATAAGAAAAGTGTTATTTGACACAAAGTTGACTCTATAGTCAATGATGAGGGACAGTGGGGCATGTGCCTTGTGTGTTGATTCTATGAGAATCTTGTATGGAAACACTTGGTGCTGATCAAAGTTTTATGGTGTCTCTATAATAAGGAGATGATATGTGAAGACTAGATAGTATGATGAATAAAATACATTTGTCTTCCTTTATCTGGATTTTGAGGACGAAATCCTTGTTAGGGGTTTATAATTGTAACACCCTTGACCTGAGTTATACTTTAACCCTACGTGTTTTGATTAAGAAAGATGATTAAATGCTTAATCTTATCTTGTGAAAGGTAATTAGGGTTCAATAGGAACTTATATTGCAATTCTAGTCCTTTTTGAACATTGTTGAAATCAATGTTTTGCCTGTTTTGGACTAAAGTGCAAATTACCCAAGTTGAGGGGTTTAAGTGCAAATTGTGCATGATAATATGTTCCTCATGTGTTGAAGCATCATGAGAGTAAAGATGATGCTGAGGTATGGCTTATGGAAGCCTGAATACCAAGAAAGAGCTGATAAAGCAATGTATGTGCATGAAAACCTAGTTTTGGTGTAATGTGCAATTTACCCAAAACCTAGGGTTCAATATGCAAATTACCACTTCAATAAGGTCCTTAATGTTCCTTGGCATCATGTAGAGCAAAGAAAATGAGAGGGGTGCCTCATTTGAATTAATTTGGAGGAGAGAGAATCTTGATATTAAAATAATCAAGATTTAATCATAAGTGAAACCCTAATTCAAATTAGGGCAAAAATGAATGTATTAATTAAAGGGCCTTCAACCAAAATGTTATTGGTTGATTTTGAATAAGGATGGACGTTATTTTTCCAAGATAAGGAATGAAAATATCCTAAGGAGGTGAAATTCCACTCACCATTATTATAAGGAAAAGAAAACCCACTCACATATGGATATTAATATAATAAGCATTAAGGTGCTTAATTTGATTTTCTTTAAATCATGGATAATGAAGAAGAATAAGAGGAAATGAAGATAGCCTCGTCCTTAAGGATTTTTAGGGGAATTTGAGGGGGAAGAGGCGGCCATATTTATGGAATTTAATGCATTTTAATAATGCATTTTCTCTCTCATCAATTTTCTTATAAAAGTACCTTTACCAAGCCAAAACAAAGGCTATTTCGGATTCTTTTCTTTCCTCTTGCTTGGAAAACGACTAAGGAGATGTGGAGGAGCAGGAGGACGACCCCAACCTGTTGGTAAGGTCCTTGACCTTCGTTCTCCTTGATTCCATGGTGGAAATAAAAAATAAATCATTGATTTCTTCTTATTTTGATCTCCTCTTCAACCCTAGCCAACTTTTTCATCCAAAAGCTTGAGGACGAGTTTAGGGGGAGTTGCTAGAGCTTCATCCACCATTAATGGCGTGAGCTTGAAGCTTTGGAGCTCAATTGGAGGCGGGTTTTATAAATCAAACCCTTAATCATTGCTATTGCATCAATCAATTATGCTTTGTTGATTGTTTTCTTCAATATGATACATACTTGTTTCTTTGCTGCAATTTCCATCAAGAACGGTTGCTGTTCTTGGTTGTTCGAAGGAAGGGGATGATGACATTATCCTAGATGCTTATCCAAAGAAAAGTACCAAGCCAAATGGTCTTGATAGCTAATCCAAATCGAATTGAATTAAATGCTGATTTTCAACCTGATCAACTTGACCTGTTTGGGAAAATGGTTTCAAGACCATTTGATATGGTTGACCAAGAGTTGACCGTTTGGTAATATTGTTCCTAATTATGTAGGATAATGACCCTCCACATTTTAGGGGTTAACTCCAAAGGAATCGTGAGTTGAAGGCCAATCGAATAGATAAATCGAATTGAATTAAATGCTGATTTTCAACCTGATCAACTTGACCTGTTTGGGAAAATGGTTTCAAGACCGTTTGATGTGTTGACCAAGTGTTGACAGTTTAGGATTCCTGTTCATAATGATTTTGGTTAATGACCCACCAAAATTGAGGGATTAACTCCCAAGGAATCGTGAGTTGAAGCCTAATCAATTAGGGAAACCTAATTGAATTAAGTGGTGATTTTCAACCTGATTTAATTGACCTTTTTGAGTAAACGGTCTCAAGACCATTTGAATGCATTGAAAAAGGGTTGACTGTTTGGGATTACTGTTCCTAATGATGTTTTCTAATGACTCACCAAATTTGAGTGATTAACTCCCAAGGAATCGTGAGTTGAAGGCTATTCAATTAAGCAAACCCTAATTGTTTATGGAAGCAATAACTATGTCAAACATAGTTGTTTGTATTTGATCGGATGGTTGATGTAACCAAATCAAGTGGAGAGAATGATAGAAATGAATTCATACATGAGTATGATTCATATGGTGATTTAGGGTAGGATCCTTAGTAAAGAGATCAAGAAACCCTAATTGAGTAGGTTAACGAACCCTAATCCTGATTTAGGGAAATTCTGAGTAAAACCCTAATCTAGGGTAATAGTGTAACCCTAATTAAGGGTAATAGTGTAATCCTAATTAAGGGTAATGACTTGGGTAACTGTAATTTAAGGTAATGAAATGCCAAACCCTAATTGGATGAATAATGAATCCCTAATTTATGGGTAATTGAATGAAACCCTGATTGGGATGATTAGTGAAACCCTAATTGAGGGTGATTCCATGAGAAACTCTAATTGAGGATGATTCCATGTGAAACCCTAATTGAGGGCGATGTCATATGAAACCATAAACCTAACACAGAGTAAATCTATGTAAACCCTAAATTTGGGCTATAGTGCATGGAATTCTAATCATGGGCAATATGATGATAAATCATAACCCTAATGTCTGGGTAATGATATGAGTAAACCTTAATGATGAAATAATGAGTAATACCCTATAATGATGAAATATCTCAAGTGGTTGACTATAGGCAACCTTATAACAGGCAATGCCTTAATTTGAGATGAGTCCATATCATTGAAGATAGTTGGACAATCCTTGTGTGTGATCTATGCACATCATGGTAAAGGTGATAGGTTGGTGGATGAAAGTATTAAGATGTGAAATTCCTTATTATAAGATAAGTTAATAAACTCATGTAAGATAGAAGTGATGAGGGAAGTGATACATTGAGACATGATAGATATCACATTTAGCATTTCAGGGTTGATATACCTTGATGCATCTCAAATCCAATATTTTTGGATAAGATACACAAGGAGAGTGTTATGTAAATTGTTACAATGAAATGTAATGAGTTTAACATACTTGATAAGTAATCTAAAATGAGTATGATGTAATCATACCATGATAAGGATGAGAGATAAACTCATACCTTGTGTTGATGATCATTTAATGATAAATGATAAGAATATTAAATACTTGGAATGTCGATGGATGCTCCTAGATGTATGGAACAATATATTAGGGTTGGATTGATAAAATGAACATGAAACCCTAATTGATGTGATAGTATGATGGTCTTAATGACCTTTGGGCATGGTTGAGCCCTGAATGAGGTGTATTCCTCTTATGTTGATAAGGGTTGATACCCTGTGATATTGTGAAAAGGATTTATATCATGTGATAGCATGATGACTGGTGTAGTCTCATGAATGGCAAGTGAATATTACCATGTGATGATGAGATGAGAAATTATGTTTCATATGTTTTATATCTTTTCAGGTTTTGATATTTATATGCTTGCTAGAAGTGAATTAGGGTTTGTATGTCCACTTGTTTGATGCATCCTTAATTCACCCAATTGGCATAACTAATCAAGTGCAACTCTAATCATGTAGTGTCCTGTGCCATAGATCCATCTGAGTGTCAGAACTTGCCAGATGGTGAAACGAGTATTCCTAAGGGAAACTCGGAGCGCATACTGATGAGTATGCGGGGTGCTTGTCATCCTGAATTCAAGTGTTTAGGGAGGATGACTGCGGTCATACCTAGCCCTTAGTTGAGAACGGCTGCGGTCGTGTCTCGGTGATTATATATGTGATGATATTAGAGGACAACTGCGGTTGTACCTCAGATGGTAGGGTATGCATACCCACCTCTTTCACTAGTGCCGTGACCTGTACCAAGGACGGACTAGGCTGTTAGCAGCTTGACCTTTTGTGTCACTGTGGCAGACCCATACTGACCAGGGGAGGAGAAGATCTTAGGAGTCCGGCTCTTCCTATATCTTGTATGGCACTGATTTTGACTTAGCAGTGGTCAGTTGGATTTTGAGTGGTATCCTCAATTTCCTCAGGACATAATAAAAGATATAACACAGCTGTATAGCATATCTGTTTAGGGTTATACATGACGCTTCACATTGGATGATAACCCTTGTTTGTTCTCTTTACATAAAGATGATGCTTAGTGCAACTAAGAGATAGTAATTATACTTATGTTGTGGATATGCATAAGACTGTAAATGTGTACATACAATAGTCATGCTTATGTTGATATCCTACTGCTACTGTTGATTATAATCATGATGCTAGATATCTCATGTTGATAGTTATGTTTCGCATGCTATCCATGCCTCTATAATTAGAAATACATGATAGAGGCTTAATGCCTGTAATTAGGTTTGGTTAAAGTCCAATGCCCGGTTGTGTAATCAGGATTGGTATAGTCCAATGCCTGAAACATTTATACCTGATTGATATAGTTTAATGCTTAAATAAGACATGATAATTTATATAATCACATGTTTGGCATAAGTGAATACCTGTTTAGCAGATTGGCTAAGGCCAACAAATAGAAACAAGAATGAATCATGGGTGACACATCAGAATAATGAATGACATGAGCAAAGCTTGAGATGTTGAAAATGTATGGTAGATAAATGTTATACACGTTGTTTCTATTTCTTATAAAGAGAATAGATGAATTACTGTTCAATCATAGATAGGTGTAATACTTTAAAAGATGAGAATGATCTAAACTGCTTATCCTCTACTCAATTTTATATTAATTAAACTACAATAATGATGTTTCTGGCAGAGAGTTATATCTCTCGCTGGGGCAATTTTCAATTGTCTCACCCCCGTGGGAACCAATATTTTTAGGTGGACGAGTGCGAAAGGGACTGAGAATATCTTGCAGAGGAAGAACATCAGCAGCAATAGGGACAGTAGTGACAACTCATGTTGAGTATGTTGTCTGTCGTGTTTTGTAGATAGAAGTCCTATGTGTCGTCTCTGTACTCTCAGGTCCTCAGAGTTAGTACTTAGTGCTTTTAATGTATCGTTTTGAGATTTTTGGCTTGATGCTATGTGGTTTTTATGCTGTCTGTGTTTAGCTTTTAACAAGGCAGTTGATGTTGTAACCCTCGAGAAGAGATGGTATAAGATATATACTTATGAACCATGATGTAAATGTAATACATTGGTTATTGTTGAAAGAGTTTTCCTATGATTGGGTCTCTTTGAAAAAGGTTTTAATTTTTAGTGATTTTCTGTAATCCGCTGCTTAGTGAACACCTCCGCATTAGTTAATTATGTTTTTGTTAGTTGGATGCTACACTAAATGTCCAATGACATAAGTGAAATCGTATGGTTGAGTTATATTAAGAGTTCCAAGATTTTGACAAAGTAGCTATGTTGATGTGATGTTGATATCATGGTTAAGATCTCTCTTTTTATGCCTTTTTGAGGAATTTAATTGGATGGTCTAACAGTTGAGTTTTGGCACAAAATTCGTGTACAAGACAGCTTCGGCTGTGAGGAAGCTATGGTTAAAATTTGGTGGCATTTGGATTTTCCTAGAAGGAGTTGTTTAGGTATGAAGTTGGTGCGATATTGTATGTCACGCAGGTTGATGGTCACGACCTTCAGTAGATCAGATGCATGATTATATTGGCTGAACAAGAAGAGCCACGTATACATATGTCCAATATCCATCTTAGACGCGTATGAAGACTCAACAGTCGAGATCGTATCTTACCATTGCGGTTATGGCTGCAGTGTGTGAGTGGGGTGAATGGAAATGCCAAGCCCACGTCCTCGTCATGGCATTATGGAGGAAGCTAAAGCAGTTGCCTTCTCAAGACCGGAAGTTCACTTAGTATCGTGTAGAGGAATTGCAAGACCCATCCAGTGAGTTAGTTGGAGTAGACAAGAGTGAGATCCACCTCCCCATGATTGCTGCTTCTCCACCGTCTAGAGCAGGTGGAATGAGGAGGTCAGGAGCAGTTTCTCACAGAGCACAATAGCTTACGGCGGCCATGGCCCTGCCTAGAGCAGTGACACCGATGTCTATGGAAGAGACAAGCTAGTGGTGTCTCTACGATCTAGAGAAGACAAGGAAATAGAAGTTGACGCAGACCAGAGGAGGAGTCGTTGTTTCTCTATGAGCACTACAGCACGACGACAGCAATGCCTGCGGAGAGCAGACGACAGGTGATCACTTTGAGCGTGGAGTCACACCAGTTGGGAGGAGATGAACGGCTAAGGAATAGAGGTCGAGAAAGCTTGATGTCTATGAAATAGATGAGGAGATGGTGAAGGCAACCACGTCCTCACCAGAACCGTGGGGCCTCGCAGCAGCGGTGCCCAGTCGGGATTAGAAGAGAGCCGTGCACCGACGTTGAGGTGATGCGGCGAACAACGCAGTAGGAGGTCCAGACAAGCCTGGCGGCCTGGAAGTCGATGCTGAGGAGGAGAACGGTGGCTGATCGCATGCTAGAGGCAACACGTTCTGGAGACGCAGCCGGAGTCAAGGCCTGGTGGTCAGCATGGCGGCGCTTGGTAAGATTCGGCGCCCCCCTTGACCTTCGTTGCAGCGTTCCAGGTGGTGCTATTGTAGCCGTCCATCATGGCCAGCTGCTCGCGTTGTAGAGGAAGAGTGGATCCATGCTATCTGAGAAGGGCTGCGTGAAGACGAAGCCGGTGGCTGAGGTTCTGTGCGCCAGAGGAGATCCTCCAGTGGCAGCGCTTGCGCAGGAGCCTGGAACAGAGAATGCGAGACTGCGACCCGCAAACGAAGAGGAGAGCTAGCTCAGGTTAACGGATCGCCAACCCAGCGGCTCCAACCCAAAACTGGCCGACCCACCAAAGCAGTGTCTCCCCTCCAAACCACGTGGCTGACTCCTATTGGTTTAAAGGTAAGAAATTCCCAGATTTTCAATAAATCACAGTAAATAGCATGTTCATCAGAAAAATACAAATACAGTACCAAAATGTTCAGAATAATGAGTAGAACACAACAAATTGATAATATCAGACTTTTGGTGCACAAATCTCAGTAATACGATGTAAGATGTGAAATGCTTAATTGATGGATAATAAATATCAAACATTGGCCTAAAATTATTGGAAAATGTCAGTAGATTAATAATTATGTTTATAATGCATATGAAGTTAGTTATAGTCATGTTGATGTACAAAATCATGTAATTTGATTATTATGCCTTCTTAGAGCTTATAACCCTAAATAAAATACAATAAATACATGCATGCTCAATATATAATGAAATTCACAGAATAAGCTCATATTAGTATATGAAACCTTAGTTTTAATTATGAGATCATAATGATGAACAAAATCCATGTTATATGAAGATGAATCTTAATACATGTTATGAAATCCTAATCTAGGTTAATGATGTAACCTAGGGTTAATATGTGCACAAAAAGGATATGGAACATAACGTTCAGATAATGAACCATAATCTGGAATATGACATCAGTAAGATGGATCTAAGATAAGAATACAAGTAATCATGAGAATATCCTAAAGAGATAAGCTAAACCCTAATGAACACAATTACGGTTAAGATGAGATGTAAGATGATGAGAACCTAATGATAGTTTATGATCTTGCCTTAATCAGGGATGAACAAGGTTAGAGTTGACATGAGGATTATGTGATTAGGATATCTCTTTGGAAGGTACACCATTACCTCTTACTTGGCTTATTATACAATATGTGTGTGTTATATGAGTAGTAAAATACTTGGCATATGGTATTGATTGAAATGATTGTTCTTGTATGCTATGTTGCTTGATTCTCCATACTTATTGCTATAAACACATCAAACATAATATATCTGTTCCATTATATGAAAGCACTAATCCTCTTTGGTAGCATAGTGCTGGAAAGTGATCATTCTCTTTGGTAGCAGATCACATTGTACAATGATCTAACTCTTTGGTAGTTGATCATAAGGCCTTTCATCTAATTCTCGTTGGTAGTAGAGATGATGCATTATTCCCTTAGGTGGCAAATGCATGAATATATAATGGAAAATGTGCTTAAAATATGTGTTCTCATTTGTTAATGAATATCTTTATGCAAGTATATGCTTTTCGTATATTCTTCTATTACTACCAAGTATTAGTTTTATCTTATTGCCAAGATATGATGAGAGGTATATAAAAAGACACGTAGGCGTACTCAGTACAATATTCTTGAAATATTATGCTGACGTGTACCGCATGTAATCTTTTGTTTAGGTTGTGGTTATTCTCTTGAAGATCCAGGATAGTTGAGAGTTGTGTGGCGAGCTGATGTACAGGTGGACCTGTTGTCTTAAGATCTTGTAGTTTAGAGGTAGTACATGTATATGTATAGTTTTCTGTTCAATATGTAATATCAAATGTTGTACCAATTCATGTTGTAATTATATGTTGAATGGTGAACATGTGTGTATGGTTTTATTATTGTTCATGTACATGTGCTACTTTGTTTCCTTCTGACTCCCTTGATTTTCTTCTTCTTAGCCTGGTGTGGGGTGTTTAAATTGGGATTCTCGCTGAGGTGAGGGTTTCAATTTGGACGTCACACATCAGATTAATTAAGTTTTAGAAAATTCGGGGACGTCACAATTTGCCTGATCTCTATGGTATACTCACTCACTAGAAGTATTCTCAATGGACTACCCATTTGTTGGGGGTAGCATATCCATCCCTTCCTCCAGAGATATCATTAGGGCAATGAGGAAGTTATGACCATGTATTCTTTTTCATGTATAACCCTTGGTTATTTTATATTTCTCATGTATTCAATTTTTTTCCACTTGTATCATGCATGAATTTCTCCTCATTCATTAATGGGATATTGGGTCCCGTAACTCATTTATATTTTTATTACTTCTCTTTAATCTTACCCTAATTTGGGTTCATATGGGTAGGATTAATATCTCACCCAGGAAACTCTCATTTTCTAGGATTAGAGTTTAGGGTTTAGGTTAAGGATCACACAATCTACACCCTACATCTTAGGGTTTCTATGTCCCTTGAAGAATCCTAGCCCCATCTATAACTTATGCTTGTAACCCATAAAACACATTTTCCACTTTGTCCAAATTTCATGTTCATTATCATTTCCTCTTTACATGTACATTATCATTTTCACATTTGCATGTACATTATTATTATTGTCATGTATACATTAATGTTTCCATATTACATGTACATTACTATTTCAATATTACATATACATTAATTGACAGAGGATGCCTTAATCCAATTCTTCTCAAAACCCTAACTTTAGATGAGGATAGAACTATCTTTTCAAAGTTTAATAAGCAAGAGATTGAGAAGTGGACAAAAGAGATGAGAAGAAACGCTAAATGCATTTTACTTTTTGCAAAGACTTTCGACTTTGTCCAGGTAGGATGCACGAGTTTGGGAGTCCTCGTAAGACGACTAGTGGTGCAGAGAACATTTTTTTCCAGCCCTCAGTCGTGGTCCCTTATAGACACCATCACCTTTAGAAAATGCCCTAATAATTGCCTCGTATTTCTACAAATCACCTGAAATTATAAACCATCAAATATTATTTGAAAAGTCTAGGGATCTGATAGAAAATGTAATAACCTCACTTTTAGAAACCCCCAAGGAAGGCCAAAATACGAGAGCCATACCCTAAAAATTTGTCCCAATGATCCAAATTTAGCAAATAATAAATAATAGAAAACAATTTCATGAATTCACAAATATTGTTTACATAATCCTTACATGAAGTTTCTATCCTTAGAACTGTACAGTTGAGAAGATATACTAAACTATCTAATTCTCATGCATATCTTTAATACCTTCCATGCATTTAATGTTTATGTTCATGTTTGTATCTTGTGTATCAACTACCTAAAACGCCGAAAAACAAAATGCGGTCAGCATATTTCTATATTGGTACATGGGTTCATCCAATAATCACAAGTACATATAATCAACCATTAATTATTTGCACATAAGAACATGTATTTTCTTTCATATTCTAACCCATATCTAGTCTACTATCACAGGTGTCTCCACTATCCTTCATTAGACTTATGTGTGTTACCCCTGGATCAGTGTAACATAGGGTTCAGAATATCATTATTGACTTTATGTGGTATTCATATGGACTTTATAATTTCCATGAAATAAAGAAACACCCAACAAATATCATTCATTCAATCTTTGAGAAACCTTAACAAACATTGAAAGTCGATACATGCAATCGTAATCATACCACGTACCTCAATGGTGAGCCAAGCAGATTATCATATAGCTATACTTCACACATATTGTCCAAACAAGAAAATAAAGCATTCAAATTTGTAAATATGTAAATCCTAAATTTTTACCATCACTTTAATTAGATAAAACCCTATTCAACCCTAATCTAGGGTTTAGGTTTCTGTGGTATCGAGTTACCATTAGGGCTATGCCTAGACCTAATTCCCATGGTTCTCATTTTAATAACTTAAGAACCCTTATTCATACTAGGTCTTGCCATGATTATCAAACCTATCATCTTATTTTATCATGAGCAGTAGGTTCAATTATGTTCCTTAATGGCATAGCAAAAAAAGATATTGAACCCTAATTACTTTATATGCATGATTCCTCCTATTAGGGACCTATGCATCCATTATATGTGATTAGTCACTTTAATACTCAAATTATCATATCATCATTAACACCCTCATCTTAATTGCCATTATTTTCAACAAGATCAAATAATATCTTAAAAGAGAGGTTTTTAACCTTTTCATCACTTTGTTACCCAATCTAGGGTTTTCATTTATTTATCTTCTCTTAATCACATATATTATGCTAATTTTAGAATAGGGAGCATAATTAAACTCTGGAAATATTTTATTTAGATTCTACATGTTCAGCTGATCAATTTTCATATATTATATGTCTCCATCTGAGTTACTAATTATTAATGTTTGAAGGCTATAGTACCCTTATAGTCCACATGTATAGGTCAGGGTCTATGAGTCTTTTGACTCAAACTCTCCCCTAACCCTACGACGGCAATAGGGACTCTAACCCTAGTGGGTTAGCCACTGCGCTACCCTCTTTATCCCAGGCATCAGGGAGCCAGGCGAGGCTTCCAGTGGTTCCGTAGGGTCCTGCCGGACCCGACTAGTCCCTAGCTACAGGTTGTAGTGGTTGGGGTCACCAGGATAGGGTTCATGACATATCCTAGACTATATAATAGGAAAAATAGGTATGGAATCTTACCTACTAGTGTTGTCGTTTCACCTATGTATGTTGGTTGATCGCATGTGTCATGATTAGAGTCGAGGCTACACAATGATGTCTCCATGTGCCACTACTTACTTCCTCAACATTAGCTATATCCCACCATCATCCTGATGTATATGAAGTTTTCTCATCACAACCTTCCGTTCAATTCTCGTCCATCCATCTGCTAGTGTCACCCTGACGGTGAGACTCCGATAGCTTGTTGCACAACCATCTGCCATCCCCCCAGTAGCACAGAAAACCACCAAGAACTAGAGACTCCATCGCGCGATAGTGTGATAGGGGGCACATGGTGAGAAAGGGTGAGATAGGGTATCGAACCCTATTATCTATAAGCACACGGTGAGAAGCAATAGATATGGGATGTTTTTTCATAATACTGATAATACATATCCATTAAAAGACATCTGCTTCCTTTCTAACTCTCCGCACGCTAATCCCTATCTTTCTCATGGTCGAGACTAATACTTATGGAAAGTACGTGTGGTAGTCAAAAAGAAAAAAATCGATGGATTCCCAATATGGTGACTTATATATATCCACACATGTCCTTTAAATATTTCTTTAAATTAAATTATCAACTTTACTAGAATGATACACAAACAAAACCACATAACAATTTATTGGCTAATTTTCATATGCATTCTAGATTATTCTTTTATCTCTTTCATTGGCATATTCTTTAAACCAATTATCATCATTCCATGGCCACACATTAAAATCTTTTCCAATTATATTAGTTGGGATCTAATGAGATATCTTTATCATACAAATTCTCCTTTTAAACATTATTTAAAACAAACATTACCTTATGGAATGTTCTTTTTTATTGAAGTTTGTAAAATTCTCTTCCCTTTTTTATTGTTTTCAAGTTTACAAATATCAAAATATTTAGGTCCGATATCTTAATCATTGTGTTTCCACTCTTGGAAAGATAATATTCCAAAGCACCATGTGTTTTATTTTCCTTTGGAAACTTGACAATTATTTTGTTTATCATATCAAACAAACATTATTATTTATTCATGCATGAATTCCTTTTATTTAACTTGTTCCACAAGAACCTATCACACATATGCAAATAACATTATTATCCCATGAATAATATTGCTGACGAAAATTGCTTACCAATTCCTACTTATATTTATAATTCACTTTTTTTCAAAATTGAGGATATTACAACACATGTCTAACAAAGCCACAACCATGCAAGCACTCTAGACTTGCATGCATCAAAGGGTGATAAAAACTAGATAATGTAGTGGCCACCTACGTTCACTACAAACCTTTTGTCAAAGAAAGACCAAAGCATGACATGGTAGCGACCGCTACTCATGTCCACCCAAGACAATGGTCAAAACACCAAATCACCAAGCAAACCCTAGTTACCAAAACCAAGGACAAGCACATAGGTAAAAAAAACCCATTAAAGGCAAGGTGATACGGTTGAAGCACTCCAAGAAGACACAACACCAAGGTTGCTACACTCAAGAAACTCAACATGGTCGACACCACCACCCATGCAAAACCATGCAAACCCTAGATCGATTCACATGATGTCACATCATCATCCAAGGTCCAACAAGGTGCCCCTATGCATCATACACTCTCTCATGATGCCAAAGCACAAGTGGCACAACCTATACATGAAAATTTGCAAGATAAACCTTCAACATGGATAAATTGCACCTTGGTCCATAACAAGTACTCATATAACATAACTAGCTCAAACATAAACCAAAATTGGACCAAACTGAAGACATAAGCATGCCACATGTTATTAAGGTGCATCACATGATCAAATTAAGATTTAAACATCTTGTTAAGCAAAGCAAGCAAGATTAAGCACTAATCCAAGTCCGGGGTTTTACAACCATAAACCCATAAAAAGGATTTCACCCCCCAAATCTTACGCAAAAAGAGATGGATACTTCGTATGCATCTCTTCCTCAAGCTCCCATGTGGCTTCCTCAACACCACGGTGATGCCACAAAACCTTAACCAACTTGATATCCTCTTTCTTCAACTTCTTCACCCTTCTATCAAGGATCAAGATAGGACCCTCCACATACGACACGTCCTCGTCTATCCTAACCTCCATTCGCTGCAACACCAACTATGTGTCAGGGTGACACTTCCTCAACATAGAAACATGGAACACCAGATGTGACTTGTGCGACTCTAGAGGTAACTCTAGCCTATAAGCTACCTTCCCAACACATGCCACCATAGGGTAAGGTCCCATATACCTGGGAGCCAACTTACCCTTGTTCCCAAACCTCAGCATGCCCTTCCAAGGAGAGACCTTGAGAAACACCTTGTCTCCCACTTGGAATTATAATGGCCTTCTATGAATAACAACATAAGATTTTTTCCTATCTTGGGGTGCCTTCAGTTATTATTGTATCATCTTAATCTTCTATGTTGTCTATTGTAAAAGCTCAGGACCCAAAACTTGATATTCACCAGTCTCATACCAACACAACAGATATTTGTAATGTCTCCCATACAAAGCCTCATACGGTGCCGTTTGGATGCTCCTCTGATAGCTATTTTTGTAAGAAAATCTATCAAGTTGAGATGTACATTCCAACTACCCAAGAACTTTCAGACACAAGGTCTCAACAGATCTTCCAAAGTCTGTATAGTACACTTAAACTATCCATTTGTCTGTGGGTGGAACATTGTACTAAACATCAACTACATACCCATTGTTGTTTGCAAATGCTCAAAAAAGTGACTGGTAAACTGGGCACCTCTATCAGCCACAATGGTAGCTGAGATACCATGCAAATTGACTATCTCACAAACATACACTTCTGCCAACTTTTCATCAGTATTGGTTGTCTTCACATGAAGGAAATGGGATGACTTGGTCAACCTGTCCACTATTACCCATATGGAATCATGACCTATACTTGTCCTAGGAAGCCCAACTGTAAAGTCCATCACAATATGATCCCATTTCCACTGTGGTATAGGTAACAATTGCAAAGTTACTATAAGTTTCTAATGCTCTTCCTTAACCTACTGACACACATGACACACTTTGCCACAAACTCAGCTACGCCACGCTTCAAACAAGGTCACCAATACAAATCCTTAAGATTATGGTACATCTTGGTACTACTTGGATGCATAGCATACATCGAAGAGTGAGCCTCTTCTAGAACAACCTTCCTCAAATTAACAACATTAGGAACCACTTCTCTACTGTGGTAACACATTGTCCTATCCTCTGACTCATGGAAACCATCATGCTTCTCACTGCCAAACTCTGCTCGGATCTTCTATATCACAATATCATGATGTTATGCGTCTCTGATCTGGTGCCTTAACGTAGGCTTCACCTGTAACTAGGCCAACAACCCAGCCAACAAGGAGATATGTAGCTTCATATTCAACTGGCGAAGAGACACAAACATGTCTCATTTATAGAACACCAAGGGACACAACTGAGTCGATGATGATGAGGAAGATTTCCCGATCAAAGCATCAACAACCACATTCGCCTTCTTGAGATGGTTGTCTATGGTGTAATCATAGTCTTTAATCAACTCCATCCAACATATGTATCACATGTTCAACTCTGACTTGAAGAAGATGTATTGTAGACTCTTATAGTTGGTGAAGATCTGACACTTCTTGCCATAAAGATAGTGTGTCCATATCTTCAAACCATGTACCATAGTAGCAAGCTCTAAACCATGCATCAGGTATCTCACCTCATGTTTCTTAAGATGTCATGAAGCAAAAGAAATCATGTTCTTGTCTTGCATCAGCACGCAACCCAAACCATTCTTTGAAACATCACAAAAGACGATGTAGCATTTTCCTTGCTCTGGAAGAACCAACAATGGTGCACTGGTCAACTTTTCCTTCAAAATTTGGAAAGAATTCTAGCACTCGTCATCCCAAAAAAATGACACACCTTTACTCGTCAACTTCATTATGGGTAACGCCACTGCACTGAGTTCATGATAAACCTCTTATGATAGGCTGCCAAGCCAAGGAAACTAAAAACCTCCATCGGTGTCTTAGTCTACTCCCATTCTAACATAGATTAAACCTTCTTGGGATCCATACAAACCTTTAGTAGATATCACATGCCCAAGGAACAACACCTGCTTTAGCCAGAATTCAGACTTCCAGAACTTAGCGTACAACTTTTACTATCTTAATAAGATCAACGCCTGTCGTAGGTGTTTCTCATGATGTTGATTGTCTTGGGAGTAGATTAAGATGTCATCACTGAACACAAATATGAACTGATCAAGATAAGGCACATACACCCTACTCATCAGATCCATGAATGATGATAGTGCATTGTTTAGCCCAAATGGCATAACCATGAACTCATAGTGACCATACTGAGTCCTAAAAGCTGACTTGGGTATGTCATCTGCCTTGATCTATCATTGATGATATACTGATCTCAGATCTATGTTTGAGAACACTGCAAAACCCCTCAACTTACCAAATGGACCATCGATCCATAGAAAAGGATACTTGTTCTTGATCGTCACCATGTTTATCTATCGATAATCGATGCACAACCTCATGGAACCATCTTTCTTCTTCACAAACCACATGGGAGCACCCCTACGGGAAGTGTTGGGCCTGATAAAGCCCTTCTCAAGCAACTCCTGCAAGTGCTTCTTCAGCTCTTGTATCTGAGCTGGTGCCATCATGCACGGTGTTTGTGCTATCAGTTGTGTATCATGAACTAGATTGATCTTAGAGTTAATCTCTCAGGGTGGGGGGACACTGGGAAACTCGTCAAGAAACACGTCCTCAAACTCACGAACAACTGGTACCTCCTAAATATTAGGACTCCTCACCTT
Source organism: Alisma plantago-aquatica (assembly GCA_963693085.1). Lineage (NCBI taxonomy): Eukaryota > Viridiplantae > Streptophyta > Magnoliopsida > Alismatales > Alismataceae > Alisma > Alisma plantago-aquatica. Next base: position 1,135,724,718 of record OY856413.1, on the reverse strand, counting down.
AGTGTCCACAACATGTCCCAGAAAAATGTCACATGCCTACCTCATCAACCTATCTGCTGTCATAACTGACACCAAGCATGTTGGAAGAATCTTCCTATCTCCTTGGAAGACCCACAAAACATCACTGTCACAAAATATTTCCACCTTGGAACTACAGTCCAAGACCACTCAATACTTTTCCAAGGTATCCATTCCAAGGATCACATCAAATCCTTGCATATCAAATGGTATAAGGTTAACTTTAATGTTGCTTCCTGAGAAAGATAGAACGCATGAAGGACATACCTCCTGCAACTCAGTAGAACAAACCAAAGGGGTTTATAGGCAAAGACTATTAGATCTACGACTAACAGGCAAAGAACAACTAACTATCACTTCTCCAGTGATACAAGAGTGTGTCACACCCAGGTCAACACAAACAAATATAAAGTAGGAAGAAGACAAATTAGAATGAAATAACTCCATCTGACCTGTCACAACCCATGGGTTGACTACTCCTTCTAGCTGCCCTTGTCCTCTACTAGCATGCCCTAACAAACCAACATGTGACGTCTAACCGCGTCCTCTGCCACCGACACTACTGAACTATAGTTTTTGCGACCCTTGTTGACTCTGTCTTGACTGATTTGTCACCTCCACATCCTTCATTGGGAAAAGCAACCTTAGATGTCCTTATTATCCACACCTATAATAGGTCCTCATATCAAACTGCGGCCTAAATGACCCTATTATTGAAACTGAGCTCAGTGACCACTATGAGTGTAACATCGACCTTTTATGTGACAGAGGTGCTGAGAATCTAGTTTTCTCAAAGCCTCCTAAAGGCAGCCTCTAATACTGTGTCAGTCTCTTCTTGCTATTTGCCTCATGTTTCTCTACAGCTGATCATTCTATCCACCTCACAAACTCCATATATGTGACAAAATGCTCCCTATTCTCTAAAGTTGACACTATAGTCTTCAACTTGGAACTCAAACCTTTCTCAAAATGTCAGCTCCTTTCCTTATCTGTCGCAGCCATATGCGGGCAAAACCTCAAAAGTTCCATGAACTTGGCCTCATACTAGTTGATCACCATATATCCCTGTCAGATCTTGTCAAACTGAGATATCTTCTCATCTAGCTAAGTCTCTGGGATGTATCAGCTCATGAACTCCGCCAAAAATCTTCCCAACTGATCACCACTCCAGGCCTCTTCTCATCCTCGATTGCCCACCAATGGCCAACACTGACCTTCAATAGGTAGACAACATGCTTCACCTTATCATCCTCTGGGATGTTAAGGATCTTAAAGGCCTTCTCCAACTCGATCAACCACATGGCTACATCTGTTGTATCTACCTTACAAACATATTCTATCACCCCACCCCCTTAACCTCTCAAAGGTCTTCCCAGAATCTTGGTATTCTACATTGGGGACCGCTTCCCTTGCTTGCGGTATGGGAATTCTATCCACCATATGCATCATCATGGCCATGAACTTTCCAAACATGAACTAAAAAGTGGGATTGGCCATAGTTGTTGGCTCAAACTGAGGCACCTCAGGCACTCCACCTCCTCTTTCTTGCCTCCGAGCACCACCTCCTAGTGTAGCAACACAGGTCTTTGCATGTTCTTTGTGTTCTTCAAACATATCTTTTCCCTTCTTATTCTTCTTCTGCATAAGAAGAAGTTACCATAAGATATGTTGGATACATAAGAACTAACACAAACCCAAGTCATATGTCCCTGTAGACTCAGCGAACTTAAAGCTTTGATACCAACCCTTAACTGTGAAACACCAGTTACACAGAAATGTGATAACTCAAAACAAAGTGCTAAATTACCAACTAGCAACGACAATACCACAAAACAGGGTAAATTAAAACCAATTTCTTATAGCCACAAAAGCATAAACATATTACATATGAGATCCAAACTATGCCACCTATATCATATATCATGCCAAAAGATATTATGTATCATTGTTCATTGATGAACTTGTCACAACCTGTTACATATGATAACATGCTCATGTATACAAGACAAATCTTTGCATCCATGGAGTACTGGAAAAAACTCATATCGATGTACAATGTCTACAAAACCTCCCCAAGAACCTAAGAGTATAAGGAAGACACATAGGACTCTACTACAAAATACTAGCAGCATATCCAACCTTCAACAACTATTGCTCCTCTTGATGCTCAGATCAGCCACACAATCTCTACCTCATCGTGCATGACCACCTAAAAGATTTGGAAACCCATAGGGTGAGACCAACGTCCCAGCAAGAGATATAATTCTTGGCCAACGACTATTATTAAAACAAGTAGATTATAGAGTAGAAAGATAATACTATTAGCAAGATGAGGAGATTCGGCTAAAAGATTGCTTTAAAACTGATAACATAAGTTAAAAAGTTTAGCTAGGCATCTACAATTGAGCAGTAGAACATCTTATACTTTTGGAAGGAATATTAATAACATGTATAATCATTATCAATTAAATAGTATAAGAAATAAGGCAAGGGGTCATCCAATGTGAATCATATTTAACCCTAGGAAAATATACTACACGGTTATATTACATCTTTTATTATGCCCTATGGAGATGAGGTATACCACTCATGCTCCATTTGGCCACTGGTAAGTCAAAATTAGTGCCTTACAAGATATAGGAGATCCAGACTCCTATGATCTCCCACACCCTCTGTTAGTCTGAGTCTACCACAATGAAATATAGAGTCAAATTGCAAATCAACCTAGTCTGCCTTGGTATATAGGGAATCGTTCTCCTTCCAGGGTATGATCACAACCATCCCTAAAAACATATCATGTGAGATATGGCCTCAACCATTCTACTGTCGGGGTATGGCCGTAGTCCTCCTTCAAATCTGTGTTTGTGGATGCAAGGATATATCCACAACTTGCACCCCCATGCATTCAAAAATATGCAATCTGAGTTTCACATAGGAATTACTCATTTCACCAACCAAAAAGTACTGACACTGAAGATGGATCTATGGCTCAGGGCAACCTACATGATTAGGGTTTTGCTTAATTAATTATTTCCAATTGGGTGTCTTTTAGTGCATCAATCAAGTTACAACGTACAAACCCAACACAAATTCTACAAAGATAAAGGTAGATTGCAACATCAGAAGATATAAAAGAAATGAAGTATATACTTGTCACATCATCACATGATACCACTACAATGCAAGGACATAATCATTATAACATCATCTCTAGATAACCATGCCTCATCACATCACAAGTGGATATCACCTCACATTAGGCATTGAGCATCTTCCAAGTTATTTGACCTAATCATATAGTTCCTGCATAACAACATTATCTCACCAAGCCTCATAATCATCACCTTGTTTTGTATAAGAATTACCATAACAATCACTATCTATGACACTTATTCCATCTGGAAGGTTTGGGTTACACAAGTAGGAGAGAGAAACATCATTAGATGCTAATCATTCAAGCAAGTTCCACAAGTACATCATACACTAGAATTAGGGTTCAATGCCACTTACTCTAACCTGGGTTTCCCTTTGTGCATGGCTGGGGATGAGAATTCCATAGGTACAAACCTTTAGGATATAGTCATGATAAGAGGATGCAAATGCAACTTTAGGAGGTTTGCTTGGTGGGGTGCGATCACCCGATCTGAGACACTAAGATAGAGTACATGTTTTAACATCATGTATATAGTCTTTTATAAAGTTTGGTGTATCTAAGTTTCTTTTCTTGAGAATTATGAGAATCTATTTCATACATAGTTTGTAATGGTTATTGTTTATTATTATTGTTATGTATATCATGTTAGTAACACTCTCCAGTAAAAAAATTAGCTTCCTCTCATGTGATAAGAAAATTTGGGGTGTTACAGTATGGTATCAGAGCAATAATGTAGATGGTCTCAAGCAAATTCTCATATTATTAGTTTAGATTGCTCAGTAGAAGCCAAGTGAAACTAGACGTAGATTTTAGAAAGACATTTAGTAGTCTCAGTTATAGAAGACAAGAGTGAAAGAGAGTATAATATGAGTTAGTGGTTTAGTATGCCAATTGAGGTTAAGGTATGTATTAGAGTTAGTGTCTAGATACTTTAGACATTTTATGTTAGATTTAGATTTGTGTATATCCTACCCTCTTTTTTTTCCACATATTTGTGGTATGGGACACAAGCTTATGGGATTTTGTAGAGGGGATGTTATATGCATAAATCTAAACTTATTATGCATCTCTAGTTCTTTCTAGTGCATATGGTATGGGACATGTGTACTGTCAGGTGAGATGAATATGATAAGACATGGCACTTTCATATGTATGACCGACCGACATGCATTGGGTGGTGATAAAAAGAAAAGTTGGCACAAAACATTTGAGGTAGATGTTCACCTAAACCTAATTGCATATCCATTAGAACCCTAGAAACATACTACATGTAATTGTGAAATAGATGAGTGACTTTTCTTTAAAGTGGATATTAATTGGAGGGAAATGAAGTATTTTTCCTACTATACTTGAGGAGAATTAGAGAACTCCCTATGTCCTTAGAACCTTATTTCAAGGAGGTATTTTAGTCTTGAGTGTAATCATGATGGTTGTTAAACAAAGTACTTGAAGATAATAGACTTGATGTTGTGAACAAAGTTTAAGTTTAAGATATGATGATTGTTACATGTGACTAAGATTCTTTAAGGTTATAAATGAGGACTCTTTAAGCATATGGTGATACAAGATATGCGATAGTATGGATCAATGATCTAGGATACTATAACGTTGGGTTCTAGATGATTTTCTCACAAGAAAGGTGTAAGGATCTTGACCCACATTTTGGGATAAACCTATTTGTTTTTCTTAAGCATGTTGCTTAGATCCTTGCTCTAATCATCAAATATGTAATTAGGGCATGTTTGAATTTTGAGTGCCTTGTTTGAGCTTGATGCTTGTGTTTTTTGGAGAGGTGTAGTATAAATTGCAATTTACCCAGGATAGGGGTTGATGTGCAAGTTTTCCACCTCTAGAATGTTCCTGTAACATCCCAAGATTTGAGGCCTCGGATAACATGATCTTAAAAGGACTGATTAGACTACCCATATCACCAATGTGCACCTCCTTTTCCGGTAGCCCATCTCTAAAGAACTCCATAGTTAAGCGTGCTCAACTTGGAGTAGTACTAGGATGGGTGACCAGTCGGGAAGTTGATCCTGGCTTGCGTGTGAGTGGATAAAAGCGTGCAATTAAGGCTAGTGGTGGTCTGTGGGGCCAGTCGTAATTCCTGAAACTCTACTAGAGCCTAGGGCAGTGGGCCCGGGCGTTACAAATGGTATCAGAGCCATAACCCCTCCAGTAGGTGGGGCCCACATGGGCATGTGGCATGCCAGTCTTGAGCCGTGCAGTCCAGGCAGGTAGGAAAGGGTTGTCCATGGTTGACATAGCCACCCATGCACTGGTATTCCGTGATCGGGAGCTGGGTGTCCATGGGCCATTGTGGGTCTGCACTGAAATGGGGTCAGATTATGAGGCCATATAGTTGAGCCTTGACGTCCTAGGATTTGAGGCCTCGAATAACATGATCTTAAAAGGAATGATTGGACTACCCATATCACCAAGGTGCACCTCCTTTTCCGGGATCCCATCTCTAAAGAACTCCAAAGTTAAGCGTGCTTAGCTTGGAGTAGTACTAGGATGGGTGACCAGTTGTGAAGTTGATCCTAGCTTGCGTGTGAGTGGACAAAAGCGTGCAGTTAAGGCTAGTGGTGGTATGTGGGGCCAGTGGTCATTCCTGAAACTCTACTAGAGCCTAGGGCAGTGGGCCCAGGTGTTATAGTTCTTTCTCTCTCTTGGCATCATCTAGAGGAAAGAGAAAGAGATGGGAACCTTGTTTGGACATGGATGTGTGATTGAATCCTTGGTGATGCTTATGACACATGTTTGAGGTGTTCCTTACACCTAGAAGTGTTGTCTCGGGCTTGAGAGCATTGGAGAGGCCTTGTATTGGTTTGTGGGTGACTTGAGAGACATCCTATCAGTTTGAGGGTGTCTTGAGAGACATACTATCAGTTTGTGGTATCTATGGTTTTACCCCTATCAGTTTGTGAGTAGGTGGATATGTGTATCGGCCATGACCATCATAGGTGACCTAGTGGGTGAGACATAGATCTTATCACCTCGTTGCATGGTGTTGCATATGGATCTTTCTCGTGGACAAGTGTCACCAGGTGTTACAGTTCCTTCTCTCTCTTGGCATCATCTAGAGGAAAGAGAAAGAGATGGGAACCTTGTTTGGACATGGTTGTGTGATTGAATCCTTGGTGATGCTTATGACACATGTTTGAGGTGTGCCTTACACCTAGAAGTGTTGTCTCGGGCTTGAGAGCATTGGAGAGGCCTTGTATCGATTTGTTGGTGACTTGAGAGACATCCTATTAGTTTGAAGGTGTCTTGAGAGACATACTATTAGTTTGTGGTATCTATGGTTTTACCCCTATCAGTTTGTGAGTAGGTGGATATGTGTATCGGTCATGACCATCATAGGTGACCTAGTGGGCGAGACATAGATCTTATCACCTCGTTGCATGGTGTTGCATGTGGATATTTCTCATGGACAAGTGTCACCAAGGGTTGTAAGGTGGTGACACCTTCCACTTGCTCTCTCTCTCTCTCTCATCCCTCTTGTATTTATACCTCTTTCTCTCCATGCAAGAGGCAATCCTTGCATTCTCTCTTTGGTGGACGACCTTGAGCTGGAGGAGCTTCTCTCTTGGAGCTTGCTGGATGAGTCTCAAGATTTTGGTGTATCCTTCATTCTCTACATTGGTAAGCCATGACCTTTAGCTCTCCTTTCTTCTTCTCGGCCATGGATCTTGGTTACCTTTTTTCTTTCTTCTTTAAACCCTCTTAAAAATGGTTCCATCTTCTTCCTTGGAAGTGTTGTGGCGATCAAGTTTGAGAGATCTTCTTCTACCTTGATCTCATGAGCTTGGATCTTGGATCTTGTGGTGATCTTTGAGGTGGGTTATATAACTATAAACCCTCTTTGTTATTATCACCCCTTACTATCTTGTTCTTTATCTTTGGCTTGTTATCCCTTGCTTATTAGTATTTACTTCTTGGTGATTTTGCCAACTATTTTGGAAAAAGAGTCTTGATTAGTTGTTGCCTTTGTGTTGCACCTCTTTTGCCTTGATTGAATATGCATCTTCTAAGGTTGAAGATGACAAGACCGATAGGTCTGTTAGGCTGATATGCTTTGGGTGGGTGTCACGGCCTGTGAAGCCACTGACCATCACTCCTTGTGATAGGTCGTCACGATCTTGGTAAGGCCTAGAATAACATGTTTTGTTGATTACCGTCACGACCTTGGGGAGGTCTAGGTTGACACATTTTGGTAACGTTTAGATCGTTATGGCTTGGGCATGAGTAGGTTGATGCATATCTAGATCACTTAGTACCATTTAACCTATTTGGTGGGTAAGTTTCATTGATGCTAGTCATCATGATCCATGAGTGCCCTAAACCAAGATGACTCTTAAGCAGGGACCTTGCATCAAAGTTGTGATACAATTGAAGATGTGTTTCCCATCATGGCTTAGCCGTCACGGCTTGCAACGCTCTACTTGGGAAGAGACTGACACCTTAGAGAGAGGTCGTCGATATGCGATGATGTGGGGATTTGGATGCGTTGCTGAAACCCTAAGAAACACATTACCTTGTGATACCAATATACACGCATTGCTTGATACCCCTAACACTCGTCACACCATGTAATGACGTTGCCCAGCGTGTTGGGTTGTTTGATACCCTTTTTACTTAAGTGTTGATACCCGATACACTACCTTAGATGATAAATCGATATGCCTTGTACTCCCAACCGATACACCCTCCTGAGTTGGTAGGCTGACACCTTGCTTTTTCACCTAGCATATCCTTAACCGATACCATACCTTGGGTGGTTGCCCGACACATTTAGGGTTAACCGATATTCTATGTTATAACCCTAATCGATACTTGTGATGGCATTTGTGATACATCATGATTGAAGATACGGTTAAGTGATAAGATGTGATACCCTATGGTGTGATCATATGTATGATAATAAGAACTATGTTTCCATATCTCATAACACACCTCATAACAATGATGGAAGTATTGATCTAAGGGTGGTTGTTAATCCAACCTTGTAAACCGTAATCAAGTACAGAGAAACCCTAACCTTGATAGATATAATGAAAGATGTACGACATGAGTCCTATGAGATGATGGTGTTAATGATGTATTGCCTTCTTGTTTTCAGTTTCTAACCATGCAAATAATTTCAGATGATATGCATAGCCAGGTATGAGCTATGGTAATTATAGTATGCTTGAATAAGCTATGTGAGGCACATGTGATGTGATAACACAAAAAGAGAAGGAAATGGTATTGTGACCTGATGATGGCTTGATACCTTGTATAATGATTTACTCAAATGATGAGATGAGGGGTTGTTACCACAAGTATGTGGTCCTTGTGATGGACATATGGTGAAAGATAGACATAAAGTGATGATTTGGTCCTTATGTGACTCATTATGTGGTGGTGATGGGTCATGCCTTGTTTATGTAGATCTTGTTTTAAGTTTATACGTTGTAACTTGATTAATGGTGAAAGTTGCTTAAATAACCTAATTAATCAAAGTGGAACCTAGTACTATAAGTTTTCCCTATGCCATAGATCCATTCAGTTTTAGTACTTTCTGAATGGTGAAATGAGTTTAACTCAAAGTGCATATTTTTGAATATGCAGGGTGCAAGTTAAGGTATCTCCTTGTGTCCTGACCTCAGAGGATTGGCTATGGGTCATACCCTAAATAAAGTGCGGCTACGGGTCTTAGGTCAATAATATGTGATACATGATTGGATATGGGACATACCCTGATTAGAGTGTGGTTGTAGGTTGTAGCTCACCAGCTTTGTGATTTGTACCAAGGTGGGCTAGATATGTACAGTTGGACTATATGTCACTGTTAGCAGTCTGACTTAAGATGTCATTGCATGTTCTCATACTGACCAAGGGGGTGAGGTCATGGATTATGGCTCTTCCATTAGACCTTGTATGTCACTGATTTTGACTTATTAAGTGGTCGGTGGGATTTGGGTGGTACGACTCAAATCCTCGTGGCCTAATAAAATGCATAATCAGTCGTGTATTATAGTTTTATAGGATTAATATACAGAAACATTAGATGACGCCTTGCTTGATCTTTATACAATGTTGTTGATAGGAACTATCCATGGTCTTCATATTCCTTTTGAATTATGTTTCATAAATCAGACAGTAAATGCTCTTCCTATTAATAATAATTACCTATTTCACATAGTTGTAATTACACTACTACTTAGTTTATCTTATCTGTGATAATAATAGAGTTGGTGGAGAGTTATATCTCCTACTGAGATTTGGAATCTCACCCCATGGGTTTCCCACATCCTTTTTATGTGGACCAACATGAAGAGGTAGAGATCGTGCAGTGGAGTTTGAGCAGCAGCAAGAGGAGTAGTAGCTGACAAGGTTGGAAGTCTTGCTGGATTTCTTATGTTGATAGAGTCCTAGAGTCATCCCTGTACACTTGGGTCCTTGCGGATGTTTTGTTGATGCTTTGTGGATGTGTTTTCGATACGTGATCGACTTGTGTGTCCTTTTTGTATACACATGTAATGGATACATGTATATATATGTTCTAGAGAAGGTTCTCTGGTAACAAGATGATAGTGCACATGATAAGATTATAAGAGTAGAATGCATTATCTATGATTAAGTTTGCAAGAAATATTTTATAAAAATCATTTTATATTATTTAAGATTTAAGATCATGGTAAGACCATGAGGTATAGATGCATCAAGAACCATATAAGGTCATATTTAATAAGATGGCATCAGATTATGGAGTTAGACTGAAGTCTTAGTGCATGTCATGAGACCCATGTACCAAAGTACACGTCTCTAGAGATAGATAACTAAAAAGAAAAAAATTAAAAGTAAAGAAAGAGTATCTTTATGCTTAGATTTTCCTACAAATTTTCATGTAGTTGTACATGCTAGTCTAATAAGGTTGTTAGACATAGTTAGTTATCCATGAAAAAGTCATACTCTTAAAATACCCACGAGACTTTATGACAATTGTCAAGAGTTACTATATGCAAGACCCTAAGGTGGGTGGCCTCCTATGCTTTAACCAAATTTCAAGGACAAAATTCCCAAAAAGGTGGATAGTATTGTCACACACTGATTTTTGTGACTTAGCGAATGCATGATTTTACATCCATTTTCATGGTTTTGGATACATGAGAAAAAGACATGTAGAAATGATCCCTTGTGCAATTAGGTCTGTTTTGTAATATCCTGAAAGTTTGGTAATTTAATATTTACTTTGATGATATGAGGTGACAACCAAAGTAGCACAATGAAAACAATATGATGATTCTCATTAATTGATTCAAGCCCATGACTTTTTTTTTGGAAATCGGTAAATATATTGCCAAAAAGGAGCCTGTCTAAAAGTAGGACCTACAAACCGCAACTATATACAAGGGGGTATTATCTACAAAAACCCAAGTATATCTTAGCTTGCTCAGACAGGCCTAAGGCTAAGCCTTTTTTACAAATAAGAGCACGGGATAAGAAACTGGCTATTATGGCAATAACCCTCTCCTCATCCCTAGCTTGTCTACCATGATTCCTATTGTTCCTCTCCTCCCAAACAAAGTAGCAAGTACTAGTAAAGCAAAAACCACCTAATGCTATTTCACTCCTGGTGTTCATTTTATCTTTAATCTTAGTAATCGTATCATTAATGTCGTCTCCCACCATCTGCCCCCACTCGCACTTGAGGCAGATTGTCAACCATATTCTCCTAAAGAATCTGCATTGGCCAAATAAATGGTTGTGGCTTTCATCTTCTCTCTTACACAGGTTGCACCTAACATCAACCTGTAGTCCCCACCTTCTAAGCCTGCCCGCGGTGGGTAGTTTGGAAACAATAGCTCTATAGGTAACTGTACCCCATTTGGGAATATGGAAGGAATTCCAAAGCATATTATGCCAAGGCACATCCTCACCGATATCCATGTTGATCCATGGTCTAGCCATGGAAACAACCAAGCTGAAAACACCAAATGAATCAACATTATACCAGTGCTGCGTCAGCGTGCACTTCTTACACATGTTTCTCCATATCTGAGAAGAACTATTATTAAACCCATCTTGTAGCCTTCCATACCTTTTATCCATCCATAAAGACCAAGCATTATTCTTCTGCATCAAAAATCCATTAACCCTCTTGCATTGACTTTGGTATACCATCATTTTTAATTCTATAATATTCAGCCCCCCCCTTACAGAAAGGTCTTGCAATATATTTCCACGCAACTCCATGTCCTTTACCACCCCAAACAAAGTCAGAAAGCAGCTGTCTACATCTTTCATCACTCGACAATGGGATATCACAGACGTCACTCCAAAATTTGATCATAGCTTGAAGCACAGATATGACCAGGACTAATTTCCCCACCATGGAAATCCTACAAGCAGACCAACAATCAATTTTGGTTCTGAGCAAATCAATGCACTGGGAAAAGTCAGCAGCTGAGCCTCCCCCCCGCCACTAGAGCATCCAAGTACCGAGTAGGTAGCCTACCCACCTTAATCTGAGTTGCATTCCTCATCCTTCCTCTTCTCAAATCGTAGGACCTGGAAAGATACATCCTAGACTTAATAGTGTTGATGTGCAGTCTAGTAAGGCGCCCAAACTTAATCATCACACCCTTAAGCTCCTTCACTCTTTTAGCATGACCTGTAGAAAAGAGCAAAATGTCGTCAGTGAAAATAAGGTGGGAGTTCACTCTGGTATTCTAAACTTTAAACGGTCTAACCCGCTTTTCATCAACTGAATCATTCATAAGTTCAGTTAACCCCTCCATGACTATGGTGAATAGCAACGGGGACAAAGGATCCCCCTGCCTTTAGCCATTCACAGTAGTAAAGAGTTCCACATGGCCACCATTAAGGAGGATAGAGAAGGAATTGGTGGACACACATTGATAAATGATATTAACCCACCTCTCACAAAAGCCCAACGCCTTCATGATAGCCCAAAGAACATCCCATCTAACATGGTCGAACGCCTTCTTCAAATCAACCTTCAAACACGCTTTGGCACAACTTCTTTTATTATTAAAACCAGTGAGGAACTCAGCAACAAGTAGGGTGCTATCAGATATACGCCTTCCTTTGATGAAGGTGCTTTGTTCTTTGGAAATGATATTAGGGAGAACACCTTTGAGATGACCCACAATGACTTTAGATAAGACTTTATACAGAACATTACAGCAGGTTGTAGGCCTATAATAAAAAATGCTCTCAATCTCCTTCTTCTTGGGAATCAGTTTGATGAAGGCATGATTGACAACACACACCATACTATGCCCGTTCATGATCCATCTCACTGCTTTAACTATGTCACCCTTCACCATTTTCCACATATATTGGAAAAACTTTGCATTCATCCCATCAGGTCCTGGCGCTTTGCTAGGATTAATAGAGAATAAGGCTTCCTTCACTTCCTCTTCACTGACGTGGGCACAAAGTCTCCCATTAGTTGTTTCATCCACCCTTCTTTCTGGTAGCATCTCCTCAGTGCTTAGAGTATTTATCTCTTCATTATTGTACAACTCTTTGAAGTAGTTGATAGCATTTAAGGCTATGTCCTCTCTACTGTTCACAACTTGACCTTGTTCATTGATCATCTCATGAATAGCTTCTCTCATCTCTTTCTTCTTAACTTCTCTATGATAAACTTTTGTATTGCGATCCCCGTCATTCAGCCATTCCATCCTGCTTCTCTGCCAATAGTATACTTCCACAACTTTCTTCAGATTCAGCAATCTCTCTTCCACTTTTCTTTCTGCTGTTATAAGCTCTTCATTTAAAGGATCATTAAAAATACTCTTCATGGTATGATGGTATTCTTGTTCAGCCTTATTGAGAAGGTTTTTGAGGTTTACTTTTTCTTTGCTCCACTTCTTGAGAGCTTTCTTCGTATTCTGCATTTTCTTCAAAGTTATGAACATATCATTACCTTCAACTTCAATTCCCCAGCTAGCTTCCACTACTTCCTTAAACCTGGGCCACTCACACCACTAGTTTAGGAAGTGGAAATGTCTTTTAATGTTATGTTTGTCCACCAAATCAATCTTCATCCACGTATGGTAACTAAGCAGATTAGCACCCGCCTTGATGAATGACGTAGGCCATATACTCAACCAAGCATCATTAACCAACCCCTTGTCAATCGCACTAGCTATTCTTCTATTTTTTTCCTGATTGTTAGACCAAGTGGTCCTGCCTCCGAATCTGTTCATCTCAGACAACCCACTTTCATCAACCATATTATTGAATGAAGCTAGGATTCTTTCCAGCACCCTATTACCTCCCACTTTCTCATCAGACCTCCTTATGTTGTCGAAGTCTCCTATGACCAACCACAGAATCTCCTGTTGGGCAGTCTCTGTGATATTCTTCCACATTCTATCTCTATCACCCTCCAACTGTTCCCCATACACAGCAGAAAGGATAAAATGTGCGCCACCCCGGTTACAGCAAGAAACTGACAGAACTTGGTCATAAGCACTAATAGGATCAACATCCCAAACATCACTTCACCATCCAATAACTATGCGCCACCCATCCCTTTGATCCAGGTCGGTAGTAGCATTCCACCCTGTCAGGAATAGTGTATCCACTCTCTCCCTCACCACTCTTCTAATTCTTGCTTCCAAGCAAACGACCAATGACACATCGATCTCTGCTACGGCCTTCCTCATCTCTCTCTAGCTATTCGCCAAAGACGCACCTTTCACATTCTAGGTGAGGATGGTCATTCATTTGCTTTGTTTGCCCCCCTCCTCCTTTGGCATGGGAGCTCTACTTTCCTTTCTTGATAGAACTTCTTGTCTGTTTAGGTCTTCTGCTTCTCAGAGCTTCATTGCCTACTGACACTTCTTCAATAATATGGTCGAGCATAGAGAAAGCATTAAGCGATCTACTCTCTCCACTAGCAACAGGGTGTCCTCCTGAGTCATCTTTATCCTAGATCTCCCCTTCTTCTACTACAACCACCACATGTGTACCACCGATCTCAGTACTAGCCTTATAGGACTGTGCGGCATTTAAGACTGTGTTGGTTTGGGTGTCTTTACTCGACGTTGGTAAGCACTAGGCCTCTAGAGAAATTGTTGTGATCGCTCATGCCATAGGTACTCCCAGGGCCATTGACAGATGATCCAATGGGTCCATCCAAGGGTGCACTCAGTTCTGTGTTGACATCTCTGTCGAGACATAGCCACCACCGGAGGTTATGGTGGAGCTACCCAACGGCGATGAATGGGAGGTCAGATTCAAGTATGAAGCTCTATCAGATCGTTGCAGCTCCTGCAAAGTTTTCGGCCATGAAACGGGAAACTTCCTAGGAGAGAGAAGAAAAGTCATCTCCCTTTCCCCCCTATTGTTCCTGAGGCACCCCGGGGTAGAGCTAAGAGAGGCGGGAAGTCTAGACCTCTAGTGGGCTCTAGAAAGGGCCAGGCGACAGACCCGGTGGCCGTCAGGGCAGGTGTTGTTGAGGCCCCAGATGCTGCGGTGATCGAGGTGCCTGATTCAAGCCCAAGACTTAGTTTAGGTATTCATTGATCAAATGTATCATATAATACTTCAATTGAGAAATTATGTCAATACAAGCATTACTTTTTGTAATTGAGAAAATGATTAAGATTATGAACCATTTGGAAGACCATGGTATGGGCTATGAATACCATGGGTCAATTAAGATTCACACATGGGTCCTTGGGGTTTATATTTGGGGATCTGGTATTTATTATTCATGATAAATACTCACAATATTTTTAGTAGATTAATAATTAGATTACAAGATTATGAGAGAAATTTAAGATAATTTTGGATTATCTAGTATTCTAGGTAATTACATTTGTAATTATCAAACAATAACTTAAACTATATTTTTAGAGTGTTTATCCTATTAATTTGGTCCTGATATCATTCCCATGAAGAGGTAATTATGATAAAGTGTTTGTCCCAAAATTTGAGATCAAATGGAGTTCATATTTAGGTTATACAAATATTTCTTCAAATTGGACTTTAATTTAAAAGACAGGAAAATGATAAAAATAAAAATGTGAGCATGGGATCGCATTCTCTATACGCCCCTGAATAGGTTCAAAATAGAATCCACGGCTGGGATATTTCTAGCAAGTGATCTGAGGAATCAGGGGTATAAGAGCCTCATTTTATAGAACCAAAGGGGGCAACGACTTCGTAACTAGGGTTTTGTCTCAAATCGAGGGCAAGAGAAGGAGAACTAGTGAGAATATAAGAAGGAGAGGGATGGGCAGCCATGGTGGTTGTATGGGTGGTGATGGGAGTTGTAGATCTCCATTTATGAGCCCATCTTCTACACAGACTTGGCCGCCGGTGATCGAAGTAGAGGGACGAAGCCATCTAGAGCTTTTCCCCACGAGAAGGCAGGTCAGGGGGCTGGGGGATACAACCGCCAAACCTATGCACCACCTATTCTGTTTTCAGACTAGAAAAGAGGAGCATGAATTAATACAATGAAGATGAAGAGTGAAAGTGACAATAGATGCAGACCGTTGGATCCCAGATTGGCAATGGACATTCATCAACAAAAAGGTTATTTTCAATAAATTGTATCTTGAGATACAGAGCTCAGTTTGGGACAAACAAGGTACCCTAGAAAGCTCTTTGAATGTACTATCCCTTAATAATATCTCCAGAGTAATATTTTGATTTCTTCTATTTTTATGTGTTGGGTATTCCAAACTATATTATTTTGATGATTTGTCAATTAAAAATAGAAAATGAATTTAAAAATTCATGTGAATTTTTATGAATGCATATTTTAATATGTTAAATACTATTCTAAAGCTTGATCTTTCTGATTTTAATTTTACTAAGGTTTTTGATGCAAACCCTAATAAGAGAATTATGGGTATTTCACCCTTTGTTTCATAATGAAATAATTTGAGATTTTTTACCTAGAACCTAATATGCATAGTTCATACTATTCCTTAAGTTTAGATAGGGTTTCATGTATCATTGTATTAGTATTTTTATTTTGGTCCTAATTGGCTATTAGATAAGATATCTGATAATTATTTATGAATAAATATCAGATATGTATGCATATTTTGTATGGAAGATGATTTTCAATTGTATTTTCCTATGATGTTTGTTCTCATTATATGATGTGTATGCTCATATTGATGCATTTAAAGATTTTTATTTAATCGGGTGTAGAGATTATATTAGTTCTATAATGTAAGGTTTGATATACTTTTAGTATTGTCACGGTATTATATTGGACTCATGCTTAATCTAAATTAGAATCCTCATTTGGTGTATAAGGTGAGGATGAAGGGGTTTGAGGTTTAAGAATGGAAAAGGTAAAATGTACTTGGACTTATATAACTTTGATGATAACCATGTGATTAGGTTGTGAAAAAATGAATCAAGAATAATTTAAGGATGTCATCAACACAAAAGGTAAGTGGTCCATGCCCATTGAATTTTATTATTTTATTATTAAGCCTACCCATATGCAAAAGAACTTAGAGAATAAGTTACATTCAGACATTTACTTATTAATGTGCATCTCATATTGAATAATGCCTCTACTAATTAGATATTGTTTAGATGAACTTATTTTGTGAGAATATCATATTATTGATTGTAGATATTTAAGCTACTTTGAAATTATTAGTATTCATTTATTCAATTTAGTTTATTTCTCAAGCCTTTAGACACATAAGCCATATATTTTATATCAAAATTTAACTAAGGGAGCTATTAAATATGAGTTTTGGATGAAGACTTATTTAGGCAACAAGAACCTAGATTTCAAATTTAGTATTTAGAATACTCATTGTGAGTAGTCACATATTAGACCCACATACCTAAGAAGAGTCTCAGATCCAATCCCAATTATTTAGTAATCAAGATACATATTCAAATTCATACTCATAGTTCAGATTTCAATTTAATTCAAAATTTAAGAGAAGAGATTCAAATTTAGATTAAGAATTCAGTATAGTTGAATAAGATTTTAGTTCTTGTTAGGATAATTTCAAGGTAGCAGATAAGTAAGAAATTCTTTTGAGATATTCAGATTATATTTAGATTCATGTATACATTCAGAACTCAGTTATCAATATTCAGTTTCAGTATAAGATAAGTTCATATTTAAAATTTTGTAAACATTCAGTTATCACTATTCAGTTTCAGTTCATATTAAGAATTAAGTAAGTTTAGACTTCTTTAAAAAAGTAAGTTTATACTTAAGATAAATAAGCTAGAACCTTCACATTATAATTATATGATAAGTCCTCATTCAGTTAGTTCGAGGACAATTCAAAGGCATATGTTGCCAATTCAGATGAGTGTTTACTCCAATTCAGAGGTACTTTGGTACCAAGCAGCGCGTAGTTACACTAGTTTAGAGACACCTTGATATCATTTAGAGGCATGTAATGCCAATTCAAAGATACTTCAGTACCAACTCAAGGCATAGATACGCCAATTTAGGAGGACTTATCGTATAATTGTGGCCACAAAATAAATAAAAGATATAAATAAAAGACACATCGATTCAGTACTAGTTTACAACTTTTAGATATTAGTTCAGTTTTATGTTATTAGAAATTGAATGTCACTTACTCTAACCTAGGTTTCCCTTTGTTCATGGTTGAGGATGACATGTCCACAATTACATAACTTCAAGATATTGTCATGACAAGAGGATGCAACTACAACTTTAGGAGGTTTTCTTGGTGGCGCACCATCTACATGATCCGAGACACTAAAACAGAGTACATGTTTTAACATCATGTATATGGTCTTTTATAAAGTTTGGTTTACCTAAGTTTCTTTTCCTAAGAATTATGAGAATCTATTGCATACACAGTCTGTAATGGTTATTGTCTATTATTATTGCTATGTATATCATGTTAGTAACACTCCCCAGTTAAAAAAAGAAATTTAGCTTCCGCCCATGTGATAAGAAAAGTTGGGGTGTTACAACACCCCATAGCATCATTCTCTCTCTCATGATGCTAAAGCACTAAGGGCACACTCAACATATGAAACATTGAAAGATAACCCCTCAACTTGGGTAAATTGTAACTTGGTCCAAAACAAGCATATAAAGCTCAAACATCATCAAAATAGGACCGAACTGGAAACATAAGATTGTCACATGTTAGATAAGTATCTTAAGGGATTAGATTAAGATTCTAAGAATCTTATTAAGAAAATAAAGCATACTCAAGCACTAAGCTAGGTCAGGGGCCTTACAACCATAAACCCCTAACAAGGATTTCACCTCCAAAATCCTATGCAAAAAGAGACGGATGCTTCCTACGTATCTCTTTCTCAAGCTCCACTTGGCTTCCTCTACACCCCAGTGATGCGACAGAACCTTCACCAAAATGATATCCTTCTTTTTCAACTTCTTAATCCTCCTATCCATGATCAACACAAAACCTTCTACATAGGATATGTCCTCATCAAGCTCAACCTCCATTGGCTACAAAACCAACTCGGTATATGGGTGGTAATTCCTCAACATGGAGACATGGAACACTAGATGCAACTTATGCAACCTAGGTGGCAACTCCCAACTTATAGGCCACCTTACCAACACATGCTACCACAGGGTAAGGTCCCATGTACATGGGAGCAACCTTACTCTTCCTTCCAAACCTCAAAACACCTTTCCAAGGAGAGACCTTGAGATACACTCTATCCCCCACCTAGAACTCCAACGGTCTACACTGGTTATTTGGATATGACTTCTGCTTGTCTTATGCTACTTTCAACTGAATCACTTTGGTCTTCTCAATCATATACTATACAAGCTCATGACCCAAAAGTTGATACTCACCAGTCTCATAACAACATAATAGAAACCTATAACGTCTCCCATACAATGCTTCATACGGTGCCATATCAATTCTCCTCTGGTAAATGTTAACTCAATCAGACTGAGATGCACATATTGATTGCCCAAAAACTACAAGAGATAAGCTCTCAACAAGTCCTCCAAAGTTTGTATCGTCCGCTCAGACTGTACATCTATCTGTGGGTGAAATGAAGTGTCGAACCTCAACTACGCACCCACAGCTGTGTGTAAGTGCTCCTAAAAGTGAATGGTGAACTAAGGACCTCTGTCTGACATGTTGGTAGTTGGGATACCATGAGAATGCACTATCTAATCAACATATATCTACATAAGATTCTCTGATGTGTATGTCGTCTTTACTAGAAAAAAGTGCACTGACTTGGTCAATATGTCGACCATCTCCCAAATGGAATCATGAACTTTGGATGTCCTAGGCAGACCAACCACAAAGTCCATCATAACATGATCCCATTTCCATTGTGGTATAGGAAACAATTGCAACATCCCTGTAGGCTTCTAATGCTCTACCTTGACCCACTGACACACAAGACACCTTGCAACAAACTCCACCACATCACACTATAAAACATACCACCAATACAAATGTTTAAGGTTATGGTACATCTTGGTGCTACCTAGGTGCATAGCATACATAAAAGAGTGAGCCTCTTCAAGAATCATCTTCCTGAGATTGTTAACATCACCAACCATAGCTCTTATGTGGTAACACATTGTCTCATCCTCCATCTCATGGAAGCCATTACACTTCTCGCTGCCAAACTCTGCTCAGATCTATTGTATCACATTATCATTTTAGTATGTGTCTTTGATCTACTACCTCAACATAGGCTTCACTTGTAGTTGTGCCACCAAACCTACTAACAAGGAGACTTCGGACTTCACATTCATCTGATGCAAGGAGACCAGCATGTCTCTCTTATGGAACACCAAGGATTACAACTACACTTTGTCTACAGATGATAAAATTGATAATAATGAAGTCTTTCTTCATAAGGCATCTGCCACCACGTTTTCCTTTCCTAGAAGATAATCAATAATGTAGTCATAGTCCTTGATTAACTCCATCTAGTATCTTTGCCGCATGTTCAACTCATATTGTGAAAAGATGTACTTCAAGTTCTTGTGATCTGTGAGGATTTGAAGCTTCTCGCCATAAAGGTAGTGTCTCCAGATCTTCAAGGCATGAACAACAATAGCTAGATCCAGATCATGGGTTGGGTAGTTCTCTTCATGCTTGTTGAACTATCCTGATGCAAAAGAAATCACATTCTTGTCTTGCATCAACACACAACCCAATATGTTCCTTGATAATTACAGAAGATGATATATCCTTTCCCTTTCTCAGGTAGCACTAGAACTGGTGCACTAGTCAACTTCTCGTTTAACGAATGGAAGGCACACTGACACTTTTCATCCCATACAAAGGGTACATCTTTCCTCGTCAGCTTTGTTAGGGGTAATGCCACTGAACTAAAGTTCTTAATGAACCTTCTATAATATCATTTTAAACCCAGAAAACTACGAACTCCTATCAGGGTCTTTGGCTGCTCCCACTCCATCACAGATTCAACCTTCTTGAGGTCCACATAAACACCCTCAGTAGATATCACTTGTCCAAGAAAGGACACTTCCTTCATCCAAAACTCACACTTGCTAAACTTAGCATACAACTTATGCTACCTTAACAAGGTCAACAACTGGTACATATGTTATTCATGTTGTTGATGATCTCTAGAATATATCTTGATATCATCTATAAACACCACCACAAATTGTTCCAGATAGGGTCTGAACAACTTGTTCATCAAGTCCATAAATGTTGTTGGTGCATTGGTTAGCCCAAATGGCAAAACCATGAACTCGTAGTAACCATACCTTGTCCTAAAAGCTGATGTTGGTATGTCATCTGCCTTGATCTACAACTAGTGATATCATAATCTTAGGTGTATCTTTGAGAATATCGTTGCACCTCATAACTAGTCAAAACACATCATCAATCTACAGCAAAGGATACTTATTCTTGATCGTCACTTTGTTCAATTACCTGTAATCTTTGCACTGCTTCATAGATCCATATTTCTTTTTTACAAACAACATGGGATCACCCCATGGAGACGTGATCGGTCTGATGAAACCTTCTCAAGCATCTCAAGCAACTATTTGTTTAATTCTTCCATCTCATCTGGCGCCATCTCATATAGTGTCTGCACTATCGACTGTGTGTCTGGAATAAGATTAATCTCAAAATTAATCTCTCTGTCTAGAGGAGCACTTGGAAACTCATCTGGAAACGCATCCTCAAACTCACAGACAACTAGTACCTCCTGATACTCAGACTCCTTCCCTTGGTATCCACCACATACACCAAGAATGCTTTGCAACCTTGCATCATTATCTTCTCTACCACCATCGCTGACACCAGACATGTTGGAAGAATCTTCCTATCTCCTTAGAAGATCCACGTGACATCACCATCAACAAACGTCACCACTTTGGAACTACATTCCAAGACCACCTGATACTTCTCTAAAGTATATATTCCAAGGATCACATCGAATTCATGCATGTCAAGTGGTATGCAATCCACTTGAATGCTATGTCCTGAAAAAGAAAGGACACACCTCCCGCAACTCAGAAGAACTAACCAACATGGTTTCTAATCAAAGACAAAAATAGATATAAAGTAAGATGAAGACAAATCAAAATGAAATAACTCCATCTGACCTATCACTACTTGTGGGTTGACCACTCCCTCTAGCTAACTCATGGCGTAGACTAGAGTTGTTGCATGTTGTTGTCCCCGTCCTCTGTTGGCTTGTCCAGAAGAATCAACATGTGATGCCTATCACATCCTCTGCCACTACCACTATTGAACTGTTGTATCTATGAGCCCTGCTGACTCTACCTTGGCTATTAGGTCACCTCCTCACCTCTCACAGGGAAATACTCTCTTATATGTCCGGTCTGTCCACGCTTGTAGCACATCTTGTTCTCATACCACAGCCTACACGGCCCTGTCACAGACACTGTTGCAAAACTATGGGCTCCTGCAGGCAGAAAGCTACAGTCTCTACCTATGCTAGGTGACCACTGAGACTGGCTTGCTGATCTTTGTTGTGTCGACGATGCTAAAAACCTATATTTCTTGAAGCCTACAGACAATTGTCCTTGGTACTGTATAGGAGTCTTCTTGGCACTCTTCTCTCATTTCTTCACCACGAATTGTTTCACCCTCCTGAATGACTCCAAAAATGTGGTGAACTTCTCTAGATTCTCCAAGGATGACACTAGCATAGTCAACTTCATCCTCAAGCCCTTCTCATAATGTCTGATCCTCTCTTGATCTATAACATCAATGTAAGGATAGAACCTTAGCAGCTCCATAAAATTCACCTCATACTCATTGATCGACATTGATCCCTACCGGATATTCTCAAACTAGTTGATCTTCTCATCCAAGTAGGTCTAAGGAAAGTACTGACTCAAAAAATCCCATCAAAACTCCTCCCAACTGATCTCAACACCTGGTCTCTTCTCCTCCTCAATGGCGCACCAATGGCCAACATTCCCCTTTAAAAGATACACAATATGCTTCACCTTGTCTGCCTCAGGGATTTTGAGGATCTTAAAGGCCTTCTCCAGCTCCCTCAACCATAGATTTGTATCTGCTGAGTCTACCGTACCAGCATACTCCACAGCGCCAACTCACCTCAACCATTCAAAGGTCTTCCTAGAACCTGAAGATTCCAAATTGGGGATGGCTTCTCTCACTTGAGAAATGGACATTCTATCCACCATATGTATAATCATGGACATAAACTATCCAAACATGGACTGAAAAGTAGGATCAACCACCACTTCCAGATCTAACTGGGGCATCTTAGTCACAACATCCACCCTCTTCTACCTCCTTTCACCACCTCCTAATGCAGCAACACTACTTTCACCAACATGTTCTTCGTGTTCTCCATCCATCTTTTCTTCTCTTCTTTTTCTTCTACATAAGCAGAAGTTACCATTAATAGACTGGAGGACACTAGAATAGACACAAACCCTAGTCCTATCTCCCTATAGACTCAGCGAGCCTAAAGCTCTGATACCAACCAAATGGTGACACCCAGTGCCACATAAAGTGAGATTAAGCAAACTTAAGCAATTACCACTAAGAATTAGATCAATCAATATTCTAAGAAAGAATATGAAGAACATGTATAATAGTTTATTGCTCTTACCGCATTATAATTCAAGAAATCAGTACAAAGATAAGGCAAAGGGTGCAACCAATCTTATTTGCATTTGACCCTAAGCAGAAATACTACACGGCTGTGTTATGTCTTTTATTATTGCCGTAAGGATTTGAGTCGTACCACTCAAATCCAACCTAACACTACTAAGTCAAAATTGGTGCCATACAAGGTCAATGGAAGAGCCGGAATCCACAACCTGTCCAACACCTCTTGGTCAGTACAAGAGAAACACTGCAGAGACATATCAATCAATTTCAAAATAATGACATGTAGTTGGCTCACGCATGGCCATCAATATAACAAGGAGAACAACTCACACATAGCCATCTCACACAACCTATAATTCTGGACGTAAGTAGATTCTAAACCTGCATCCCCCGCATATTAAAAAATATGCACTTTGAGTTTCTCATAGGAATTACTCATTTCACCATCCAGCACTAAGACACTAGAATAGATTGATGGCACATGGAACCTACATCATTAGGGTTTCACTTAATTAATTAAACCAATTGAGTGTTCTTTAGCATCAATAAAGTTACAATGTACAAACCATAAACAAACTCTACATAGATAAGGGAATAATACAATTTAAGAAGGTATAAAATGTATAAGGATGAACTTGTTACATCACCACATGATACTTGTAGCATTGTCAATTTCTTAAGGCCATCATCAATGTCACATCACTGTGGGATATCAACCCCTCAACCACATCACTGGTGGATCACAACTCCTACTAGGCATTAAGCCTCTACTAGGTCATAAGAACCATCACATCATTACAAGCTCAACATGCCTCAACAAGGCTCATATCCATCACCTTGTGCCATATGATCATCACCATAGTATACACATGCCATGACATTCATATCACCTGCATGGTTAGATTTGCACAAGTACGAGATAGAAAACATTATAAAATGCTAACCATCCCTATAAGTTCAACAAGCGTATCATACCCTAGGATTAGGGTTAGTATTTCAAACACATAGTTGATTAGGGTTTCATATCATAATTAAACCACCAAACCCTAATTATGTCATCTCCTACATTTTTGGAGCATACTAGGTTTAGAACATCATCATTATCTTGGTTTATCAACTACCTAAACAACATTAGGTATCATTCAACATTTACATGTACATATGTATCAACCCTACAAATCTCTACAAGTGTTGCAACCATGCACTCAAGTGAGTGTATCAACCAATCAAGCAAACATGTGTCTCGACCACTCTCAAAGCAAGTGTCTCGACCTCAAGCCAACTAAGTGTCTTGACTGAGATAGGAACATGTGTCTCAACCACCACAAAAGTCGGTGTCTTGACCATACAAAAAATATGCATTTCGACCATGACCAAATCACATGTCTCAACCATCCATAAAACAAGAGTCACGACCACAACAAAAGCAAGTATCTCGACCACTACCAACATGGTGTCTTGACCAACAACTAATGTGGTATCTGGATCACCATCAACGACATGTGTTACGACCACTAACCATAATGGGTCATGACCAATCTATGGTTAGGGTTGAGGCCGTGACACTAGGTCATGAGTCTTGACCAAAACAAAGGCAAAGCATCTCAACCAAAATCAAAGCATAGGTCTCAACCATGAACAACACATATGTTTCAAACAAGACAATATCAAGGTGTAGTGACCACCAAGGTCAAGCTGCCCTAATAACACTTATCCAACGTCAAAATAGAGATAAACCTCGTTCAAAATAGAAGGTTAACATCCAGGAGGGTCACCATCAACAAGGTGGAAAAACTCCATGCAAAAAGCACATCAAGACCTTAAAAATCAAACTTCAACATAAACCTTCAAGAAACCAAATCAAGTTAAAGAAGACCAAGATTTAACCTCAAGATAACCAACTCAAAATCCTCATGAAAACACCAAGGCTGAACCAAAGCATGGTAATGAAACCAAGAACCATGTTGCATGTAGCAACTTCACTTCATCCATCACATAGAAAATGAGTTCATAGAATTAGGGTTAATAAAGAGAGTAATCTACATGAGAATAATACATGTCTCAAACCTTAGATCATGACAACCTCATATATCATATTAGCATCAAGTTTAGAGATCAAAATAGTAACTTGCAAGAAATATTATGGTGCAAGTAATAGAAGAAGGTAGAGAGTTATATAACCCACCTTAAGGAGAGAACCAAGCTCCAAGATCAAAGGCTCCAAAGATGAAGATGAAGTTGCAACCAAGGTCAACACTTTAGCCACAAGATCACCTACAAATAGAAGAACACCATGGTCAAAAGAGTGCTCAAGAAAGAGGGTGAACAACCCTAGGCCTAACCAAGAAGAAAGAAGGAAGAAGATAGCTCCTTCTCACTCGGGTGTCACCATGTCAAAACATAGTCTATAACCCCTTTGTGACGAGAAGATCTTCAAGGAAGCCACCTTTTCAAAACATGTTCTTAAGGCTAAGAAGAAGAAGAAAGTTAGGGTTCCAAGGGAAAAATGTGATCAGGGGAAAAGAACCACTTACCAAGAAGAGAAACCATCAAGAATCACCACAAAGAAGGTGATCAAGCTTCAAAGCACCACATGCATAGTTGGTCAACCTCCAAAGCACCCAAGATCAGCTTTTATTTGCTCCACCAAGCTCCAAGGATAAGAACAAGAGAGAAAGGAAGAAGGAGGAATGAAAAAGATACTTGCATGAAGAAGAGAGAGGTTATATACTCAAAGGAGGAGGGAAGTGTGGTAGGGGTGAGGTGTCAACACAAGAGATAACCAAAGGGACACTTGTCTACCAAGTGAACATCCATGCAACCATTTCATACATGCATGCAACATGTGGTGATTAAACATAGGTCAGGTCTCGACCACTTGGGTCACCACCACCCTAGGGGTCAAAACAAACCTCAAGATACCTTATCTCGGCCACAACAAAAGGTCACCAAACATACCTGATCGAGACACACCACAAGAAGACAACCATCTCGACCAAAAGCAATCCAAGACCATCAAGGTCAAAAGAAACCACTCAAGGAAGTTGTTTGGTCAAGACACACCCAAACCACACCAACATGGTTGAGACAATGGTTGCAACACTCAACCCAACTCAACATGCTCGACACCAAGCAAACCCTAGAAACCCAAGCATCACCACATGAAACCACCTCATCAACCAAGGTCCAACAAGGTGCCCCATAGAATCATCCTCTCTCTCATGATGCTAAAGATATAATGGAACACTCAACATATGACAAATTGCAAGATAACCCCTCAACTTAGGTAAATTGCAACGTGGTCCAAAACAAGCATACAAATCTCAAACATCATCAAAAATAGGAACAAACTGGAAACATAAGATTTTCACATGTTAGATAAACATATAAAGGGATTAGATTAAGGTTCTAAGCATCTTATTAAGAAAAGCAAGCATACTCAAGAACTAATCTAGGTCAGGGGCCTTACATCTACATTGTCTATGGGACCACCGAGAACTCTTGTCATTCGTTTAGAATAGACAAGGAGTTGTCCCTTCTAGTCAACATGCTAGCATCGACTTGCTATCCCTTATTGTACCTCCCTTTCACGGGTAGAACTTGCTCGTGTTCTCTTGTTACCACAACTATGAGAAGACAACAATTGTCAAATCTTATTATTGTGTCTTTAGAAAGCCTCGAGTACCCCTTTATTTATAGGAGGGCTAGGGTCAGGATTTCTAGATTAATCAATAGTCAAAGAGACATAATTTCATGAATTTTATGGAACCTACAAATCATGAACCTATGGGTTCACACTTGAACCGGTCAGTTCACATGTGATTCGATCAGTTCAACCCTTGAATTGATTAGTTCACTATGTCTCCTATCCTCAATTTTATTAGGTTTTAATATTCAATTAATGCACAACATGAAATCAACATCTATCCTTGATCCAATCTCATTGATCAACCAAACGGCCGATTCACAACATAAACCTATCAATTCAAATATCTGAGTCAATCAGTTCATTTGTTGAATCAGTCGTTTGAGAGTTCTGATTACCAATCTTATTTCAATTGAATACCTAACACTTTAGTAATCAAGTTTAAACTATATTCATGAGTAAATACTTTTTCTCAGTGTATCATATGTGTGTGACCCTATAGGTTCCAAGTTACATTGGTAGTGAATGTTTGTAACCTATTTATGACATCACAAGCAATGAGTGGTATCTAGAAAGACATCATTGCTACCCAAGTAATTGGAAAGTTGGAGAACAATTTCAACCTACAATTTATGATTAGTGTTATAGTGATCATATAGTTCCTTTGTCTCTGATATCCATATTGAACTCGAGGCATGGAATCGTCATCCTCTTCAGCATTAAATCCATGTTCCTTAAACTATAGCAGAAAGTCTGAGATACATATAAGCTCAATATCAAATATTGACTCACATGATAATGATCATAAAATTCTCAGTCTCTCTTATCAAGTGACTAGGATGTCAAACTCCTATAGGAGGGATGTATCCTATCTACATCACTCATAGTCATTCCCCATGCATCACAATGTTTGTAAGCATCACCTTCATGGTATCCCATATGCAAGGTCATGTAAGATGATGTCAAACTACATCAAAAATCATGTGATGACTGATGTCATTTTAGGTCTAAGAACTACAATCACCACCATCACTATGAGAGATTATTTTGAATACCATTCATTGGTTTCCATGCATCACTCTCAAGGTGGGTCTATCTGATACACTGTTATCTAACATGTATCTATATGTTTGGTTTGATATCACTATTAATACTAATGAGATTATGTCATTAACCAACACACACTCTAATTTTATGTGTTATTGTTGTCGATCAACTTCCACAATAAAATCTGACTAGGGACATAATCAAGTATGTTTATAATCTTAACATTTGTATGATCTCATTGTTTAGATCCTCAACCTAAAGGCATATGTCATTGAGTAATATCATTCCTTTGACATTTATTATGTTATATCATTATCTCATAAGTAAATAAAATATAATAAACAATATCACCTTTATTATCAATCATATTGTTTACAAGATATGCCATTACAATCATCATACGATTGGATCTTTGGACATACATACCAACAGACTCCCACTTTCACTTAGAGCCAATCTCCCGTGAAATTAATCCCAAATTATCTAACATGACCTTCATGCTTCTGTTGCAAAAGTACTTATGTCAAGGGGTCATCCACATTGCTTTCAATTGGTACTCTAGAAATCTTCACATCTCCTTGATGTGCAATCTCTTGTACAAGAAGGAACTGCCTCTTTATGTGCTTGGAACACTAATGTGATCTAGGCTCCTTAGCTTGTGTAATATCTCCATTATTTTCACAATATATCTCTATTGCATCGTTGATGCTTAGAACCACCCCAAGTTCATAAACGAACTTCTTGATCCAAACAACCTCCTCTACTGCATTGGATGCAACAATATACTTGGACTCTATTATAGAATTAGTAATTGTCTCTTTCTAGGAACTCTTCCACCTTACAACTCTTTTGTTTAGCCAAAACACAAAATTAGACTGTGATAAATGGTCATATCTGTTAATTTGGAATCTTGCATCACTGTAACCCTTTACCACCAACTCTTCCACCATTGACAAGGAACTGATCCTTAGTTTTTCTCAAGTACATAAGGATGTTCTTTACAGTAGTTTGCTGACATTCACTGGGATCTTACTAATACCTGCTAGTCATAGTTAAGGCATATGGGACATCATTGTGTACATGACAGATCCAATTGTAGATGTATATAGAATCTTACTCATGGGCTCCCATTCTTCACAAGAACTAAGACATTGAGCTCTAGAGATACTAGCACTATGAGACATGGGTAAGTTTATTTTCTCTAAGTTCTCCATACTGAACCTTATCAACATTTTGTCAAAGTATGTGTTCTAGCTTAGGCCAATAAGCCTTCTAGATCTATCTCTGTAGATATTGATTCTTAAGATATATGATGTTTTTCCTAAGTCCTTCATAGAGAATTTATTTCCTAGCTAGGTCTTTACCATCTGTAAAGTAGAGATGCCATTCCTCATCAATAATATGTCATCCACATACAATATGAGGAATACAAACATTATCCCACTAACCTTCTTGTAAACACATGGTTCATCTTCATTTTGACTAAATCCAAACTCTTTGACTATTTTGTCAAATCAAAGATTCCATCTTCGAGGCACTTGCATCAATTCATAGATTGACCTTTGTAACTATAGACTTTATTTGCATTCTTTTCATATATAATACCCTCAGGTTGTGTCATGTACACATCCTCAAGAAGATTACCATTAAGGAATGTGCTTTTAAAATCCATATGCAAAATCTCATATTCATGATAAGCTGCAATGGCAAGCATGATCATGATGGACTTAACCATGGCAATTGGAGAAAAGGTTTATTCGTACTCAAAACCTAGAACTTGTTTGAAACCATTTGCAACCAATCAACCTTTGTAAGTTTGTACATTAAGATCCATGTTAGTCTTATTCTTGAAGACCCGCTTACATCCTATGGGTTTTAACCCATCAGGTGGATCCACCAATGTCCATACCTTGTTACATGGATTCCATCTCAGATCTCATGGCCTCAAGCCATTTCTCAGATTTTGAACCTTAAATAGCTTTTAGGTAGTTGGTTCATCATCAATGACTGACTCATTGCCTTCTTGAGTCATAAGATAACCAAATCAATCTGAATCAAGACATCTCCTACTATATTTGCAAGGTTCCTACATGAGGAATTTGAGATTCTACAAAGGTTTGTGACTCTCTATGTTCCTCTTGTACCTCTATAGGTTCAATTCTTTCTTGTTGGTCTCTATAAAATCCCATGATTTGAGGCCTCAGATATAATGATCTTAAAAGGAATGATTGGACTACCCATATCACCAAGGTGCACCTCATTTTCAAGGAGCCCATTTCTATTGAACTCCATATTTAAGCATGCTCAGATTGGAGTAGTACTAAGATGGTTGACCAGTCAGAAAGTTTATCTTAGCTTGCATGTGAGTGAGGACAAAGTGGGAAGTTAATGTTAATGGTGTTCTATGGGGCCAGTGGTCATTCCTAAAACTCTGTTAGAGCCTTGGGCAGCGGTCCCAAGTGTTACAAATGGTATCAGAGTCAATTCCCATCCAATAGGTAGGTCCCACATGGGCATGTGGCATGCCAGTCTTAAGCCGAGCGATGCAGGCATGTTGGAAAGGGCCATCCATGGTGATGTAACCACCCTTGCACTGGTAGCTGTGATCAGGAGTTGGGTGCACATGGGTCATTCTGGGTCTACACTAAAATGGGAAATGATTATGAGGCCTTATAGTTGAGCCTTCGCAAAGAAATCAAGAGACTAAGTGGAGGAGATTGTAACGTTCTAGGTCTTGAGGCCTCAGAAGAAATGATCTTAAAAGGAATGATTGGACTACCCATATCACAAAGGTGCACCTCCTTTTCAGGGAGCCCATCACTAAAGAACTCTGTGGTTAAGCGTGCTCAACCCAGAGTAGTACTAGGATGGTTGACCTGTCAGGAGGTTTATCATAGCTTGTGTGTGAGTGAGGACAAAAGCACATAGTTAAGGCTAGTGGTGTATGTGGGGCCAGTCCTCATTCTTGAAACTCCACTAGAGTCTTAAGCGGTGGACCCAGGTGTTAGAAATGTTGCGTTGTTACTCGACAACATTTTTACCTCTAATTCTCCTACTTTAACAATTTTCTTGGTGAACTTTCTTGTCAACATTATAGACATCTTGGTTTACTATCTAGATGTTTAATCTTATAGATATTTCAATATAGTGTCTATGATTCCACTTTCTAATGGTTGTTGTAGATCAACAAACATGGTATGAGTGTATGTCTGTCTTGTATGCAGTGGACCTTGTGTTAGTTATGCCAAATTTGGGCAAAGTCAATGTTGAATTTATCTCAAGGGTTCAGTGATCTGATTTCCACTATGTTTCTCTATTTTATTTATTTTTCCTATAAAAAGTCGGGAACCTATCCCTATATCAAGTTTATAACTCATAGATGTGTGTAACAAAGTGTACCCAATGTACCCACATAGAGGTATTCTCTTCCAACATCTAGTTATGTGTTCAACTTGACATCTCTTTACATTTCATTATGATATTTAAGAATTTTGTTTCCTTATTATCAACAACATCTAAGAAAATCTCTATTCAACTCGACTACAAATAGCTCTATCAAGTGTTGAAAATTCTCTCTGAAAAAAATTCTCTTTTTTTAGATGAACGTGAGAACCTCAAAAATTTTGAGCCAAGTGAGTGAAATTCTTATTATATTAACTATTTTTGGTGTCAGTGTAATTGGTAGTCTTATGACACAAGCATTTGTTAGTACTTAGAGTCCTCAATGAGCGTCCTCAAGCAACCAAGGTAGACATTTAGGTGAGGTTTTGTCCATGAATTCTAGCTTTTTATGCAATCTTGCTATTATCTTAGTGCTCCGTGGATTTTTCTTGAGGTCCATTCCTAATGTTTCTTTGTCAACTCATGTCAGTAATTGACATTTCCTTGATTGTTGATCCAGAGAAGATCAAAGGATTCCTTCAGAAAAATTGGAGCTTTTGTTGTTTGATTAAAGGCCGTAGTCACACGGACTTGATACATGATGCATATCGTACGACAATACTGCTTTCTATTTTACAATCCCTTTGTTAAGACTTTGCATCTGAGGTGATTTTTTGTAATAGGAACATATATATTGCTTTCTATTAGTTATAATTCATGGTGGCATGGGACAATTGTCAAATTGGATTTGCCTGTGAAGCCTTTAATTGTATGTTCTCTATATCATGTAGGACCTGAATGGTGACAATGTACTACTAGATGTGTGCTTATCCTACATCATGAACTTACTATTGTTGTAGTTTTCCTCATCCTTGTATGCAAAAACATACAATGTCACTGTTTTTGTATTATGCTTGGTGATGAGCATGAACTAGCCTACAAATTAGGCTGATAATGATTGCCTAGGCATGTTAGCTTGTTTATTACTTAGTTCTCAGTGATTTTTTTAGGGTTATTCTTCTAGAGCAATGTGTCTTTTGTCAACTCATTTTAGTACTCAAGGCTACAAGCACTCTAGTAAATGTAGGCACACATGTGGTTTGGTACTAGTTTTTTGTGTGGGTAGCCCTTGCTGATACGACTGCTATGTAGTTTGGATCCACCTTTGAAATTTCTCACATTATCTCATCACACAAGCTTGAAACAATGGCACTTCTATACATAATGTTTTTTTTCATTATAAGTGGTTGGCATCATATTTTGCCTCACATTATTAGGTAGTCTATCTATCACACTATCAGTGATCTGACATCAGGTGCTTCCTATTTGCTGTAGTACTTGGAAAACCTATAAGCTGATTATTGATTTATCCTGAGAATTTGCTTGTTGTAAGGGATGACAGTAACAACCCATCTACTTGTGAAGTAAAAACATTGATTCCTTTGATACGATGCAATCATATAAGCAGTGAGGATTGGAATAAAATTTAGAGTAGATTACATGGTGGTCTGAAAGAGTTGTTCTGAAGTGTGTATATGTCTCAACAATCTCATATGACATGGTTGGCTTTTTTATGCAAGCCTGTGGCCTATAACCTTTGACCTCTGACCTCTTTTACCCTCTATCATTATGTTCCCACTAGTCATCTTAAATCTGTCTATTGCTATTTTATTATGAGGTGGTTAATTTAGGCCCTATTTTCCAGTTTTAGGAACTTTCCTGTTTGATTGGTCATGAGAATTCACATCGTTCACATATGTTTTCCATGTACTATTATGCCTATGAAGTGAAAACATGAACTGCTAAGGCTTCATATTTCACAACTATGATTCTATATTCTATTGGAGTTAGAATAACCCCAATGTAACTTTGTTGTAGTGTTCAATTGGTATTTTGGGAGGCATTTGGAAGGCTATAGCTAAAGTTCTAGTCATACCTATCTATGTAAGTTTATCATGATCGTTGGTGGAACTAAGTCTTTTTGTGGATTTCCTTTTTTGATTATAGTGTTGGTTTGATGATGCACTTTCTAGTCACATTTTGGAGTTTGCTTTTGTCTGATATTAAGTTATAGAAAATAGGCTAGAGCATGTTTACTAGTTGTGCATTAATACTGTTTTGATTAAATTTTCTATTGCTACTTTAGGAACCATCTGGGTATTTTGTAGGAAATTTTCTTATGAAGGATTCAACGGATGAACAATGTTGGATATACTGGCTGCTAGTGGCAAAAATTGTTGTTTCCTCTTTGGTATAAAATGTTGTTTCATTACTTACGAGTTGTTCTTTGGAGATTATTTTCTCTGATATCCATTTGTAAATTGAAGACTTCCAATCTTCTGCACCAGGGCATTCCCAATTTAGTGGTGAGAATATCCAACATCTTTTAGTGTTCTGGACATGTCCAAATTAGAAATGATAGATCCACCTACATGAGTGTGGAGCGGTACTATGCCACTACTCAACACATTTGTAACCTTGGTGGATAGCGTGGTTAATTTTCTTGTCACCATGAATTTCTTGTCTTGTTTTTTGGTTAATTCCATATTTATTAGTTTGAGTATTTTGACTTTTTAGATACTATAATATCTAGATATTTGTTCTTGTAGATCTTAAAACCTATTGGTTATGTTGTCATGCAACTCGGTCTAATGATTTTGAATTTGTAGTCTGGTATTCCATTATTGGGAGTTGGGTGTCCATAGGGTCATTCTGGGTCTATACTAAAATGGGAAATATTATGAGGCCATATAGTTGAGCCTTGATAAGGATGTAAAGAGTCAAAGTGTGGGAGATTGTAAATTCTCAGGATTTTAGGCCACAGATATAATAATCTTAAAAGGAATGATTGGACTACCCATACCACCAAGGTGCACCTCCTTTTTAGGGAAGCCATCTCTAAAGAACCCATAGTTAAGAATTCTCAGCTTGGAGTAGTACTAGAATGGGTGACTAGTAGGGAAGTTTATCATGGCTTGCACGTGAGTAAGGATAAAGCACAAAGTTAACACTAGTGGTGGTCTGTGGGGCCAGTCATAATTCTTGAAACTCTGTTAGAGCCTTGGTCAGTGGGCCCGTGTGTTACAGTCTCAAACCTCTTTGAGTTCTACTTTTCTCCCACTAATTCCTTTATGAATGAATTCCTTTTCTAGGAATACAACACCCTTGAAAACAAACACTTTGTTGTTAGATGGACTAGGATATCAAACAAAATAGCATTTATTCGATTTTGGGTCCAATCTTTTTGGGAAACTATTTTCTCACATAAGCTTCACATCCCTAAATCTTCATGAAAGACACATTGAGACACTTCCCATACCATATATCATACGGTGTCTTTTGAACCGATTTAGATGGTACATGGTTTAGTGTAACTGCTTTGATTTTTAGAGCATAATCCTAGTAGGAAGTCAGAAGATTAGAAAAACTCATCATTGATCGCACCATATCTAGAAATGTGTCATTTCTTATTTTTGTGGTATTCCGCATAGAGTCCATTATGATATGATACCACAGTCTTGTAGAAGGTCCTCAAACTCTTGGCTTAAGTATTCTCCACCTTGATCATAAAAGTGTCTTAATACTTTTACCAAGTTGGTTATGTACTTCCTTCATGAAATCCTTGAACTTTTCAAGGATTTCTGACTTATGTTTCATTAGTTAAACATAATTGTACCTATTGAAATCATAAATAAAGGTAATGATGTACCAATAACCACCTCTAGGATTTGTTATAAAAGGGTTACATACATCAGTATGTATGGGTCCTAATATATCATTAGCCCTCACATTGTTTCCAGTGAAGGGAATCGTTGTCATCTTGACCAACAAAAAAAAACTCACATGTCTCTATTGATTCAAAATCAAAAGAGTCTTATATATACATATTTATGGAGTCTAGAAATGTATTTCTCATTGATGTTCCCTAGATGACAATGCCAAAGATATGTTTTATTTTAGTTATCGAGTTTTAATCTTTTGGTATTTATGTTATAAAAAATTGTCTTTAGATCTAGTAAATAAAGACCAACAGACTTTGGGGCCCTGCCATAAAATATCTCATCTTTTGAAATAGAACATTGACCATTCTTTATATAAATTCATATCCATCATTATCCATACAAGATACCAGAAATAATATTTCTATTAATGGTAGGTACAAAATATCAGTTCTTTAAATCTATTACAAGCCCCTTGGGCAGAGATAAATTATAGTTTCCAACTGTATTGGCAACAAATCTTGTTCTGTTCGCTACGTGTAGTTTGACCTCACCCTTTCTTAAAATCTTACTCTTTTTAGATCTTGCATATATGAACATATGTTATATCCACATCCGAGATCTAGTAACCGAGATGAAGAAGTGGAAAAAATCTCAATAATGTATATGCCTAAAGTGGAGATCTCTTTCCTTTCCTTCTTCTTCTTCAGTTCCTCCAGGTAGAGAGGACAATTCCTCTTTCAGTGTCGAGGCTGGTGATAGTGGTGATAGTTTCCTCCCTTGGTCACCCTTTCCTCTGCTTTGAGTGTAGAAGACTTGGGATTTAGGCTAGATTTAATAGTATTCTTAGCTTTTCCTTTACTGTGGGACTTTCCATTGCATTTATTGATCATCATCACAGAATTGGGCTTGTCTTTCTTCATCTGCGCTTCAGCTGTCCCCAACATGACAAGTAATTCTGATAACAACTTATCAAATTCATTCTTACTATTGTTCATTACAAATTAGCTATATGACTCTAGCAGTGACTATATAATCAAATCTGTGGCCAACTCTTAAACCAAGAGAAATCCCAATCTAGCAAGGTTCTCCACATACCCAATAAGCTTGAGTACATGGGGACCTACCAGACCTCCTTCTGCCATATTGCATTTAAACAATGCCTTGGAGTCATTATAACTCTCTTTTCTTTCCTAATCTTAGTACATGTTCTTAATATGTGTTACCATCTAAAGAAAATCCATGTTCTCATGGTGTCTTTACAACTCATAGTTCATTGAGCATAACATCAGGCACTTGACATTTGTGACATCTTCAGAGTGCTTCTTGTAATCATCCCTATCTGCTTAGGTGCAATGAAAGTAGGTTCATCTGGCTCTGGTTTTTTCAGGACATAAAGCTTGCGCTCTTATGTGAGAACAATTCTCAACATCCTGAACCAGTCATGGAAATTGTTTCCATTCAAGTTGACCTTCTCAAGGATTGATCACAAGTAAAATATGTTATTGGTTGTCATTTGATTCTACAAGAAAATCTTTCAATTTGTCAAAACTCTTTGATTTGATTTGATTTGATTATATAAATTTGATGATGTTTAATTAGGCCTTGAATTAATTATTATTCTTACTATTTTGTTCAAATTGATAGCCCTCACATATCAACTCGAAAGATTGCATTGTACAACTTTCTAGTGAGCCAAGACAAAAAACAATTGAGTTATTACCCGATCAACACAAGTGTCAATAATATATTATAAAGGTAGGCAACCTTTACCGCTTACATCTTAAACAATTTTTGGATAGATGGAATGCACAACTCTTTGTTATAGTCATCTGCATGGTTTGAGGCACTTAATCTCATTAAGGTTACCTAGTCAAGTTTGACCCAAAAGCCAACACGATAGTAATGCATCTTTCTTCTCCAAACCACTTATAACATCCAATTTTACATATATTATATGCCTTATTTTATCCATATTGTTCCACTATTTAGGCAAATCCACATTCACTTCCCTTCTACCTAGCATATACTCTCCTTACCCTATTTTTGACAATGACAATGATGTCAATTGCATAAAAGCAAAGGATTAGAAGCTCAATTATCAAAGGAAGAGCCACCACTGGATGAAAACTGATGGTATTTGTGTAGCCATCAGTTCATCACTATCAGATGTTACCTAGTAGCATCCTACCACACCAT
Source organism: Alisma plantago-aquatica (assembly GCA_963693085.1). Taxonomy (NCBI): domain Eukaryota; kingdom Viridiplantae; phylum Streptophyta; class Magnoliopsida; order Alismatales; family Alismataceae; genus Alisma; species Alisma plantago-aquatica. The sequence continues at coordinate 1,135,687,443 of OY856413.1, read as the reverse complement.
CAACCGATGGTTGTGACAAGCTATCACCTGGTCGCACCCCTGTGAGCATTAGCCAATGGTATACTTACAACCATCAACTGATGGCTCACCCGCTATCATCACTCGTAGGCATATCTACACTCATAAATTGGTGATGTGTTTGCACTCATCAACCGATAACACCCCTGTTATAATGACCCGGTGGCGCTTCTATGACCATCAGCTGATGGCACATTTGTGAGTATCAACCACTGTTTTCAAAACCAAACCAAACCGGCCGGTCAGACCAGTAAACCGGTGGTCGACCAATCCAGAATCCTAAAAAACTGACTATATGTTCTATTCCGATCCAACCAGTCAAAAACACAGTCCAACCAATCCAACCTGTTGACTGGACCGAACCGAATCGAGCCAGTGGTTCAAATAGAAGAAAAAATAAAATGTATACTACAAAAATAAAGTTGTGACTCACATAACTGATACTAAATTCTTATTACATAAAAGAGAAAATTCTTTACTTGCTTAGTTGGAGGAACTATGCGATATAGATACATACATACATATATATATATATATATATATATATATATATATATATATATATGTGTGTGTGTGTGTGTGTGTGTGTGTGTGTATGTATATCTATATATTTGTGTGTCTATATATAATTATTTGTATATATATATATATATATATGTGTGTGTGTATATATATATATATATGTATATATATAAATATATATGTGTATATATCCACACACATATACATTTAAATATATACATATATCTATATGCATATATATACATACATCATCAACAACATCATCTAAGCATCAGTCCCAACTATGTTGGGGTCATATATATATATATATATATATATATATATATTGACGTCATGCTGATGTCATGTTTGGTCCAACCAGTTCAACCATTCAGTTCAACCATTTTGGTTGAACCCAACTCAATCCGGTCCAAGTCAACACCAGTCCAACCACCGATCTGGTTCTTAAAACATTGGTATCAACCTGTGACGTCCCTGCGCCTACCATACGGTGGCATATCTGCGCTCATCAACCAATGGTGAACCTATTCCTGAGACCTATTGGTAGTTCTGACAGGTACCATACTCGAGTCCATTAAGCACGCTCCTCGAGGGTGAGTACCTGGAAGGCTTGGGGTGCAAGTGAAGGACCCCTGGCTGATGCCTATAAAGAGGAGATGACCAGCTACGTAAGGAGGGTTGTCGCACACATTGGCTCTTAGGTGGTGTCATAGATTGAATGTGGAGTTGCTGAGGGAAGGAGCCACCATAGACTGATCCCCTCCACCACTATTTGATAGGAACACCAGACAATAGTCCATGGTCCTACTTCTAGACCTCCACCTGCTCATCCTAGTTGTTACAACCCGTTCCTAGCTATGTTGGTAATCCTAGAGTTTTAAGATAATCTTAATACTTGACATACTTTTGTTAGTAATATTCTATGTTGTTCTTTGTCTTAACTTTTGTAACCTTAAATACTTGTCTGGACAACTCATAACCATGACTTTAGCATACTATAAAGATCCGAGTTGGAGTTAATATAGCATTAATACATACATGTGTGTAAGAAGAGAGTTAATGACATTGGAGGAAATAATTAATAAATGATTTGTCATTTAAGAATATTATCAAAATGATATTGTATGATTGTAGAATATAATTATGAATCCAATAAAAAAAGAATGAACCAAATCAGAGTTAAAATGAGAGAGTTATGCCCTTTTTAGTAAACATGTATTGAGGACCACGACCGATGTTGCGTCGACACTGCGACCACGACCTACACTACGTCCACACTGCAACTATGACCGATGCTGCGTCGATACCATGACCGCGATCGACCCTGCGTCGACACCGCGATCGCGATCGACGCCGCCCAGGACAACCAATCGTAAAGCGATCATATCATGAGCAATACTTATCCATCTTTAACGAAACAAAGTGTGTTGGAACCATGATTCAATCCTCTATCATCCTAGACAACTTGCTCTATGAGAGGGTGACCTGGAAGAAGATTTCTGTGGTGATTTTTGGGGAAGAACGTGAAGAACGGTGGAAATCCAAAAGGGTTGCTATAGATTCGACTTGGTAAGTAGTTTTAACCATCAATTCTTCCTCCTTGTTTCCCCTTGCTCAGAACCCTTGATCCAATGATTTTAAGGTTTGGGTTAACCTCTGATCTTCATCTTCTACCTACAACAAACCTCATTAAGGGTTGAAAGGAAGAAGAAACCATGAATTTTGCTAGAGTTTTGATATGAATTCGAGATTTTCAGAGATGGGCTGTGTTTTTAAGGTGTTTTCACATCGTAGGGTGAGTGGGTACTTCATTTAAATAGTAGATTGCATGAAAATGAGTTAAATTATCAATAATCTTCAATTATTTAGTATGCGAGTACAAACCCCAAGTTGCCTTTTTGATCTAGCTTTTGCAAAATGACATGATATGGATTATTCCTCTATTGTGATGAATTTCGGATTATGAAATAACATTAGAAATGATCACAATCCATCTAAATGAGAATTCTTAAATTAATTGTAGAGGTTACATGATTATACTAAAATGTAGGATTTCCGGCTATGACTGAAATTGTTGTATAATTGAATAAAGAAGTTTTCCTAGTTGAATCATACTTCTTACGAATGATTGTTTTATTGGTATGTGTATTACATATATGTCAGATAAGATCTTGCATTTCGTTTGATGATATCAATGTTTGCTTGATATATCAGTAAGGAGGGTGAAACCCTAAATGAATGGAAGGTTGGAGGTTTGCAAATAGACATCTTGATTCAATGTTATTCTTGATGTATGATGTTTTACTAAATGGCATGGAAATCCAAGTTCAGTTCATTATAGGGTTTCATATATATATATATATATATATATATATATATATATATATATATATATATATATATATATACATATTTGATTATATGTAAACTATTGAGAGAAATTGTTATTGAATGATGTTATGATGTATTCAATCCTTATGTGCGTTATGTGATAAGTGAATGAGGTAAATGAAACCCTAATGATAGGGTGTTCAGTGAAACAAGTATTGTGATATCAATGTTTCATAATTTGAGATGTGGTGATGCTTAATAGTTCAGTTGTGGTAAATGTTATCAGATAGTTTATGAAATGAACGGTTTACAAAGTAGAACAAATTTATGTTGATGTGATGATTGAATTGTGAATTTAAAGAGTGAAGTAGACATGTAGATGCCCTGAATACTGTAGAATCCTCACAGGATGAGGCCTGCGTTGTGAGGAGGAAACGGTTTCCCGACTGGAGGTAGTCCAGATTGAGGTAAGTAGAAATGCACCAGTAGGGTGTGGGGGGTCTTGACCAGTAGGGAAGACTCCTTACAATTGTTTGGTACCCAACACCAACTGGGGATGATGGTGGTACCCATGTTACATGTTGAGTGGTTAGTGGTTAGTGGTCAGTAGGTTCACGGGTGCACAATAAGCCTGATGGCTTTGACTCACCGCCTGAGTACCCAGGTTGAGAGGTGGAGTCTAACATATTCGACCACTCCAATTAGCCTTCGAGAGGTAGACGTGTTGAGGCCCGCTGCAGATGGGGTCTTACTCGAGAGATAGGCTTAGGAACTCAGGCATGCTTCTAAGTCTTATACAGTGAGATCGTAGCTTGTTGTCATTCTTTCACATGTTGTGGTACACCTCATGTGGGTTCAGGGCATAATAAGATGAAAGAGAGGTTAAACAAGTGTGTACAGTTATTCAATTATTCTTTGTATGTTTCTAAATTATTAGTCCTCTTTATGATCAATCAAGCATGTTCATATATTGATTGACTCTTGTAGATATCTAGAGTATCCTGTCATATTTATTATTGTGAATGATTAGTCTCTTTAAAACATAATGTTGTTATAATTGATATCAGTTGCTCAAAAGTATATATGTAATTATATCAGTGCTTTAGACTATTTCTTTGAATTACTCATTCACTGAGTGAGTAGGCTCACCCCTCTACTCACAATTTTTAGGGAAACCACGTGGACTTGAAGAAGGTCAAAGCATCCCTATCACTCTAGGTCCTTGTATAGATGCGAGAGAGTTGTAAATTATGTTTTGTATCTTTGTTTCCTTGATAAGAGAGAATTTAGATGTTTGTCATGTCGTATGTACATGGAAGTGTGAGAAACAAAATGTATGTATGGATGTGTATCATTAATGTTGAGATATATATTAGAGTAATAAAGGTTTAATTCTCTTGTAAAGTTTGTTTATATGATTGGGCATGAGATAACAAAGAGTTTGAATGAAAGGAAAAAAAATTGGGAGTGAGATTTGTATTAAGTATAATCCTCAAACTTATGCCCTAATCTCATGATTTGTGGAAATCATGGGATGTGGATGTGAAAAGCTTGGTATCAAAGCTTAGGCTGAGTTGTCAGGGACCATTAGGATAGAAAGTCAAAGTTATAAGTGTGGCAGATAGATGGTGATATGTCTATAGCTATGGGAGGTATGATATTTAGATATGTTGGCACGATATCTGAATACTTAGGTTGACCAATATCAAGCTACTCTATCTATTCTTCTCTGGATGCCCTGGCCAGGTATGTTGAGGATGGATGGGCTAGAGAAAAACCCTAGAAATCTTAGGGTTAGGGGACTGGAAAGTAATGAAGGAGTACGAGATTAAACATGGAATGTGATACAACTCTTGCTTCATATTGTTTCTTTGATTGGATATTAATAGAAATTCTCTTATATGTATGAATTCATATTATCAATTTGTAGAATATCTATGGTTCTTTTAAATTTTTGTGGATCATGAAGTTGATTCAGTTATTCTTTGTATCAAGTAGACCAAAAGTTATGTTTAAATAATTTTTCCCTAAGTGCATATTCTTTCCACTTGTTTGGGATTAATAGGAGTCAGTTAATCTTGAGTAGCTCTTGGCTTCAGGATTGCAAGTTCAGCCTGGTCCGGCTGGCAGGATGTGTTACTGGGATCTAATGAGTCCTATTGACAATATAATAAGAGTAATTAAGCTATAGGGAGGCAAACTCAGAATTTAATGAGTATGTACATACACTAGAGATTGAAACATATGGAAAATATTAGAATAGCTAGGAATCAACTGGAACTGCTATATGAGATCTAACTTTAGGGCCTCATATGAGAAACCATTAATTGGGAATAAAGGAACACGTCATAAGGTTCAGATTAAGTTTAATAATTAGTATTATATGAACTCTAAATATGAAATATGGAAAAGATATGAGAAAAGTATGTAAGGGCCAAGATAGTAAGAATCGATCATGAGGAATGGATTATATAATCAAGTACAATGTTTTTATGTACTCCAAAGTAAAGGGAAAATAGAATAAAATAGTTAAGTTTACAATAAGTACAAAGAAGTCAAGAGTCTTCAGAAGAGTTAAAATATAGAAAATTAGGTTAACATGTAAATCATAAGACTAGGATAACAAACTTAATTGAAACAAAGAGAAATGTTAGAAATGATGAGCTTGATTAAGGAATGAGGGTTATGATATAATTGAGAGCATGGAATGTATACCTTTATTGTGAAGTTAATACATTCATCCTTACTACCTTTGGATTCCAAATCTCTATAGAATAAAAAACTAGTTTCTAAAAGAAGAACAAAAGAGTAGCTTAACAAATGAATAATTCATACAAAGGTAGACTATATTCAGGAAGGAAAAACTTGATTGAAAGAGAAACTAAGTTTGACCCATGCATGAGCCGTTTGATTTAAAATGAAGGATATGTAATGTATTAAACATGAGGTGAAACTAGTAGAGAGAATATTGATTTAGAATTTCAACTTCACATTAGTAGAAGGATAAAAAAGAAATATATGCAACATGGTATACATGATCATACACATGAATAAGTAGCATGATCATAAGTGAAAAGTAGAAGTTAAAGATGACAAGTGGAAGAGTAGTATATGGTAAGAGGATTATGAAAAGTAAGGAAGGGTTTGAAACATGATGGAGTAATATAGATTATAAAAGAAAGAGGTTGTGAGATTCAAGCAAGTGCTAATTATCCAAGTATCCTTGTTGATAACTAATTAAACCTACATACAAGAAATGAATTAAGGGAATGTTTGAAGATAAGAATTCTAACTCTCAGAATCATCTTCTCTTTCAAATATTACTTAATGAGAGCAATGTGGGAATGAAGTGATAAGAAAATGAATCATATATGATGCATAGACACCACGATAGAGACATCTAGTATATGTAATAATGACACACAATATGATGATGAAACCCTAGCAGGGTAAATTGAGAATGTAATCTATCTAAATGGCCAAGAAAGAGAAAGGAAATTGAATTGATAAGATAAGGAAGACTTTAGTAAAACTCGTGAGATCCAAAGTTTGAATTTCAAATTAAGGGATCAAAGTTACATCACAATAATGTCATGCTACTGATAAGGCCAAACCCTAGAATGTTTTGAGTTGTAGTAGTTCAACAGATGTCATTAGAGATGTGACCTTGAATACTAGCATCTCTATTAAATATGATCATGAGATTTGCACTATGAGAAGTAAACTAGCACTGATAGTAATCCAGGGTTTGAAGGTAGCTAATTCGAAAGGTAGATAAACAATATGGAAATGATTCAGTGCCAAGAATAAGAAATAGATTTGAAATATAAGAGGTGTAATTTGAAAAAAAGGAGAGGTGCAAGATGAGCAAAGTGTAATCTAAAACAAATTCTTGTAGTGATATCAAGAATGATGAATAATCTATTCTTACCTAGTATGTTTCAATTTTAGGAATGTTTATTCTATATGATCAAAATGAGAAGGATAAGTAACAAGAAGTAAGTATTAATGAATGAGGAGATAAGAGAAAACAATGGCTTTTAGTAATATGTGAATTTGTTTTTATAAGTGTAATTTGTTGAAGGTATAATGAGGGATGTAAATTGGTTCTACATATGATTTCAGTGTACATGTGCAAGCAATATGTTAATTAAAGGTGTCTGATAGTTGTAGTCATTCATACTAGTAACCCATCTTAGTATTGTACAATTGTGGTATGGTGATATGGGTTGAATGATGATGGAACAAATGGAGGGTTACCCTGAATAAGGTAGTCTTACCTATTCACTCATATGAATCAAAGGGATGATAACCATATTACATTGATATGTAACCCTAATGAGGTATATCTTGTTATACCTAGCTTTAATATAACTAAGTGATGGTAATTGGGTATGAATAGTCCTTGAATGACTAATACAATCATGGAGTACTCTGTTACTATTTTTGAAACCCTAGTATGTTATAACCCAATGGTTACACCTTGATTTATGTGTGGGTTCATACTTGAGAATAGTATGGAATGTGATGGTGATGCTTCAACTTATGTATCCATGATCCAATGGGGATGCCGTGAGTAAGGGTTTGGGTATAAGTTCTAATTAGTAACATTAGTATAATTTATCTTGTTGAACCTAACTCTAATGCAAATAGATAAAGATGGGTATTCATGTTTAACCTTCTTATATGATGGCATGTTGGTGAAATAACCTCTTTAATGCGATCATAACCTTAATGTGTTAATTGGTGGTTAATATAGCCATAGGGTTGATACTTTCTTATGCTAAACATGTGCATTATGAATATGATGAGGTGTAATCCTCTTCTATTGATAAGGGTCGATACACTGTGATATTGTGAAAAGGATTTATATTTTGTGATAGTATGATGACTAGTGTGGTCTCATGAATGGCAAGTGAATAGTAACATGTGATGATGAGATGAGAAATTATGTTTCACACGTTTTATATCTTTTAAAAGTTGTGATTTGAAGAGAAACAAATGACTCAATGTTGAAAATAAAATTCTAGACCGTAGTATTCGAAAGCTTAAAAGGAGAGAGATACCACTAGTAAAGGTTTTTTGGAGGAATCATATATAGAAGAAGTTACTGAGAAAGTAGAATCATAGATGTTTAATAAGTATCTTTTCATCTTTTAGAAATTTTAAGATGAAATTTTATTAGAGGGGGAGAATTGTTACAACCCATTCCTAGCTTTGCTGGTAATCCTAGAGTTTTAAGATAATCTTAATGCTTGACATACTTTTGTTAGTAATATTCTATGTTGTGCTTTGTATTAACTTTGGTAACCTTAAATACTTATTTGGGCAACTCATAATCATGACTTAAGCATACTATAAAGATCTGAGTTGGAGTTAATATAGCATTAACCCATACATATGTGTAAGAAGAGAGTTAATGACATTGGAGGAAATAATTAATAAATGATTTTTTATTAGACTATTAAAATTATATTTTAAGATTGTATAGAATTCAGTTATGAATCTAAAAAAAATAGAATGAACCAAATCAGAGTTAAAATGAGAGAGTTATGCCATTTAAGTAAACATGTATTGAGGACCGCGACCGACGTTGTGTCGACATCGCGACCGCGACCGACGCCGCCCAGGAGAGCCAATCGTAAAACGATCATATCTTGAGCAATACTTATCTATTTTTAACAAAACAAAGTGTGTTGGAACCAAAATTTGATCCTCTATCATCCCAGACAACTTGATCTATAAGAGGGCGACCTAGAGGGTAATTTTTGGGGCGATGTTTGGGGAAGAGCGTGAAGAACTGCGGAAATCCAAAAGGGTTGCTATAGATTCAACTTGGTAAATAGTTTTAACCATCGATTCTTCATCCTCCTCATTTTACCTTGATTGTAACCCTTCATCCAGCAATTTTAAGGTTTGGGTTAACCTATGATCTTCATCTTCTACCTACAACAGACCTCATTTAGGGTTGAAAGGAAGAAGAAACCGTAGATTTTGCTAGAGTTTTGATATGGATGCGAGATTTTCAGAGATGGGCTGCATTTTTAAGGTGCTTTCACACCTTAGGGTGAGTGGGTAATTATTTTAAACAATAGATTGTATGAAAATGATTTAAGTTATCAATAATCTTCAATTATTTAGTATGTGAGTACAAACCCTAAGTTGTCTTTTTGATCTAGCTTTTCCAAGATGATATGATATGGATTATTCCTCTATTGTTATGAATTTCAGATTATGAAATCACATTATAAATGATCACAATGCATCTAAATGAGAATTCTTAAATTAATTGTAGAGGTTACATGATTATACTGAAATGTAGGATTTTCGGCTATGAATGAAATTGTTGTATAATTGAATAAAAAAGTTTGCCTAGTTGAATCTTCCTGCTTATGAATGATTGGTTTATTAGTGTGTGTATTACATATATGTTAGATACGATCTTGCATTTCATTCGATGATATCAATGTTTGCTTGATATATCAATAAGGAGGGTGAAACCCTAAATGAATGGAAGGTTGGAGGCTTGCAAATAGACATCTTAATTCAATGTTATTCTTGATGTATGATGTTTTAGTAAATGGCATGGAAACCCTAGTTTAGTTCATTACAGGGTTTTGTATATATATATATATATATATATATATATATATATATATATATATATATATAGTGTGTGTGTGAACTGCTGAGAGAAATTCTTATTGAATGATGTTATGATGTATTCAATCCTTATGCGAGTTATGGTATAAGTGAATGAGGTAAATGAAACCCTAATGATAGGGTGTTCAGTGAAACAAGTATTGTGATATCAATGTTTCTCAATTTGAGATGTGGTGATGTTTAACATTTCAGTTGTGGTAAATGTTATCAGATGGATCATGAAATGAACGGTTCACAAATCTGAACAAAGATATGTTGATGTGATGATTGTATTATTAATTTAAAGAGTGAATTAGACATGTAGATGCCCTAAACATTGTAGAATCCTCATAGGACGAGGCATGCGCTGTGAGGAGGAAACAATTTCTCGACTAGAGCATAGTGCACCAGTAGGGTGTGGGGGTCTTGACTAGTAGGGCAGACTCCTTACAATTATGTGGTACCCAACACCAACCAAGGATGTCGATGGCAGCTGTGTTATATGTTGAGTGGTCAGTAGGTCCACTGATGCACAATAAGCCTGAGGGCTTTGACTCACCGCCTGAGTACCCAGGTTGAGTGGTGGAGTCTGAGATATCTGGCCGCTCCAATTAGCCGTCGAGAGGCAGACATGCCGAGGCCCACTGCAGATGGGGTCTTACTCAACAGATTGGCTTAGGAACCCGGGCATGCTTCTAAGCCTTGTATAGTGAGATTGTAGCTTGCTGCTATTCTTTCGCATGTTGTGGTACACCTCTCTGGGTTCAGGGCATAATAAGATGAAAGAGAGGTTAAACAAGTGTGTGTAGTTATTCAATTATTCTTTGTATGTTTATGAATTATTAGTCCTCTTTATGATCAATCAAGCATGTTCATATATTGATTCACTCTTGTAGATATCTAGAGTATCCTGCCATATTTATTATTGTGAATGATTAGTCTCTTTAAAGCTTACTAATGTTATAATTGATATCAAATGCTCAAAAATATATCTGTAATTATATCATTAATTTAGATTGTTTCTTTAAAGTACTCATTCACTGAGCGAGTAGGATCACCCCTCTACTCACAATTTTTAGGGAAACCACATGGACTTGAAGAAGGTCAAAGCATCAAAGTAGATCTACTACATGAGTTAAGTATGAGATTAGTTAAGTTTAGTCGATCCATGTCACTCTAGGTCCTTGTATATATGTGAGAGAGTTGTAAATGATGTTTTGTATCTTTGTTTCCTTGATAAGAGAGAATATAACTATTTTTCATGTCGTATGTGCATGGAAGTGTGAGAAACAAAATGAATGTGTGGATGTGTATCATTAATGTTGAGATCATATTAGAGTAATAAAAGTTTAATTCTCTTGTAAAGTTTCTTTATGTGATTGGATGTGAGATAACAAAGAGTTTGAAACAAAGGAAAAAAATTGGGAGTGATCTTTGTATTAAGTATAATCCTCAAACATATGCCCTAATCTCATGATTTGTGGAAATCGTGGGATGTGGGTGTGAAACTACCCCCCCCCCCCCAGAGTCCCTCTTTTGACAAAAATAGGACGAAGAATAAAGAGATAAGATGGCCATCACTGTTGCTTAGGTCATGAGTAATAGAACTAGGCCATTAGTTGTGGCCATCATCTGGGTCACCATCGGTGTATCACCTATCCCCTACTTAGACTTTCTTTTAATTCTTTCTCCATATCTTCATTCCTACAACTCTCCATGTCTCCATCCGTTTGTAAATCCAAAATGCTACTCATGAGAATGTGTGGCTAAACACCTTACTCGGGTTGGGAGTAGCCATCAAGGCTCTCCCAACATGTATATGCTTGCACCCTTTTGAATATATATATATATATATATATATATATATATATATATATAGAGAGAGAGAGAGAGAGAGAGAGAGAGAGAGAGATTCAGGCTAGAATACACTTGAGTGTATTCAGAGCATAATACACTCAAGTAGTTTTTCATGATGCAATATTTTTTTCAAGAATCTAATCTGTTGATCTTCTTAAACATCTTGTGAATAGATCATACGCAAAATTTGAGCACATTTGGACATTTATAGGTCATGTTATAAAGACGGAAAAAATTATGCATTTCAAATTAGTTTCGCGTGTTGATTTTGTTGACCTTGGATGAGTGACTTACACTCATCCAAATGGGCTCAAAATTTGTATGCAGCCTAGTTATAGTATGAAGGAGAAGATCAATGGTTTACATTTTGCAAAAAAATAGTCTTGATATAGAAACAAACTTGAGTGTATTTGTGCGATATGTACACTCGAGTGTATTCTAGCTTGACTCTATATATATACATATACATATATCTATACATATATATATATATAGAGAGAGAGAGAGTCAGGCTAGTGTACACTCGAGTGTACCAGAGGAACCGTACACCTCAGTCATTTTTGAAGATGCAATAAATTTTTAAAAAATCTAAACCTTTGATCTTCTTAATTATCATAAGAACATTCTATATAATAAATTTTAGCTCATTTGGACACTTATAGGTCATGCATCTAAAGGAGGAAAAAAACATGTATTTCAAATTAGTTTTGTGTGTCAATTTTGTTGTCCTTGGATGAGTGACTTACACTCATCCAAATGAGTTCAAATTTTGTATGTGACCTATTATTGTTGTAACCATGAAGATCAATGGATTAGATTTTGGAAAAACATGGTCTAGATAGGGAAACACCATTGGGGTGTACGGCGTGATCTGCACACTCGAGTGTATTCTAGTCAGACTATATATATATATATATATATATATATATATATATATATATATATATATATATATATATATATAGTGTGTGTGTATTCTAGCCTGACTCTCTCTCTCTCTCTCTCTCTATATATATATATATATATATATATATATATATGCCCCTAACAAGAATATCTCCATACTCTTGTTCTTAATGATTCACTTGCATGATTAGATACCATATTGCGATGTATGATTGTTAATGCCTCGAAAGAGTAGTATAAATGTTATGGAGCTGCATGAATGCATGAAAATGTTGGAATGCTAAAGCTAATGGTCATATTGTTTTATTTGGGATTGTTTGTTTTCCATCTCGAGCGAGAGACAATCTTATAATCTAGATCTATCCTAAGATCGAGAGAGGAAGGAATAGACATATATGATGATTTCTTGTAATCTTGCTAAGGGTATACAAAATAGTGTGAGTATTGTAAGTTGGTGAGAGATCTTAGTAGGTGAAACCAAATCCCAATTCCCATCCATATTTTGGTTACATCCTTCTTGTTTGATTGCAGTCTCTTGTTTTGTTTTCTTATCCTTGCTTTTGTCACTTTGTTTGGAGTAACCTTGTTCCTTAGGGAACACCATCTTAATCTACATTTTTTATTGGTGTAATTGAGTCTAAGACTCTATGTTCCTATCACTTACCAACCCTATCCCTATGGTTCGATCGTGACTACTACATCACACCCCGTATAATAGTTACAGGGTCCTAGTGTCAGGCTATAAATCTAAGAGTCTGACTACTCTAGATCCACTCTATTTTAGATGTGTGATTTAGGCCGGTCAACTTCTTGGCATTGTTGCCTGGGACAAGGTAAAATGGTACTATTAAGAACATGAGTCTACTCACTATACACCAGTGCCTCAAGCTTAGCGATAAGATTGACTGCAAAAAAAACTCTAAATCTTCCACATCTAGATTGCTTAGAATATTTCATTTTACACGTCCAGTTTTCTAACTTGACTTTGCGATCTATTTAGGTGGCCTTAAGGGAAGCAAATTTAATCAACACCTCACCCTATTTTCAAGACACCATGCTACCTCATAGAGATGGGGAGGAGTGTAAGAGTCCAACATAAACGTCCACCACAAGAAATCAAAGAAGAACAAGAGGAATGTCACTCTGACAGTCGTCACCACGAGGAAGAAGATCATGAAGAGTAACAAGAAGAGGAGAGGCACCATCCCGAGCACTGCCGCCACAACAATAGAAGGCACAAAAGGAATCATTGCGATCACGAATGTGATCACAATAAAAATGTAGAGTAAGATGATGAAGAAGATAAAATGCTTAGAGAATTAGCTGCTACTAGAGCTAACGAGTCAAGATGCCCAATTGTGATCCTACAATTCAATGCAACTAATTTTGAGCTATAACTTGTTGTCATTTCAATGATCCAGAACAAGCCTATATGAGGGAATTCAAAGAATGAGAATCCTTACCATGATCTTTATGCCTTCAAAAACATCTACGACACCATCAAGATGGGGGAGTGCCTCAAGAAGTCATATATTGAAAGGGATTCATTTTCTCTCTAGAGGATAAAGCTTTGTCCTAGTATATTAACCTGCCTCAACAGTCTATAGATGGATGGAGGCCCCTTCTGATGTGTTCATCACTAAATTCTACCCCACTGGCATAACCATTCAAAATAGGCAAAAGATCACATCCTTCATGCAAAAGCCCTGAGAGAATCTTCATGAATCTTGGGAACAGTATCAAGAATATCAAAGGGATTGTCACCATAACTACCACAAGGGATTTCTTGTAAAAACATTTCATAATGGGCTAACTCCCACAGAGTGGATCTCACTGAATGCAGCCACCAAGAGTGATTTTCTTGGAAAGAAGCTGAGCAAAACTATGAAGATCATAAACAACATGGATGAACTACAAGTAGGAATGGAGTATGAGAGAAGTGATAGAGGCTTAGCCAAGAAGGCTAGCACTGAAGGGTCTTCAGTCAAAGACAAAGCCCTAGAAACTATCATGACTCAAATTTAGATTATTGCCATTTATGTCAAACAATTAAAAGACAATGGAGGCAAAAGCAAGAAACCTTTTGAGAAATTCATGAAGTGTTTCGCATGTGGTGAAGGAGTCAATGGAATTGACAACTATTTCTATACACTACCAGAAGAAAGTAAAGAAAGTAAAAGTGAAGAAGAAATGGGAGACATCTCTTTTGCAAATTTCAAATGTCCCGATCATCTGGGATTCAATTATGGCAACAAAGATGTTGTTGGGAATTCTCATCGATTGGGTAGTTCATCTAAGTCGCCCCTAGGATTTGAGAAAAAAAGTGGACCGACTCAGTATACCAGAACCACAAACTATTAATCAAACAAGAACAATTATCAAGGTCAATATCAAAACAATAACACAAGCTATCACAATCAAGGACAAAATCAAAGTTAGAATTAGACCAAGGATAACAACCATCTTGATATGATCGCTCAGCTATTCGACTTTGTGAAAAGGCAAGCTTTGGTAAAATGACCCGCTTACTCAAAGCGCCATCACCAACTTAGGAGTTTTAACCACGATGCAAACTTAGATGGTGGGCATGCAAACTCATCAAAGACAAACCAATCAACAATTAGCCTAGCTGGAAGAGCTCGTGAAGAATCCTCTAGGGAAGATCCCATCAAACATAGAGACCTCAAGGATGTCTACTCTCCGATCAGGGAAAGTTGTAGAAAAACAACAAGAAGAGATCCACCATGAAAAAGAAAAGGCTACCGATCCAAAGACTAAAACCATTGTTTTAGAGGAGGAATCTGAAGAGACAATAAAGGAAGACATGACTGAAGAAAATTACAACTAGAACAAAGATTCAAAGCCCAAGAAGTCAAATCCCACCAAAGAGATCGTTACGCTAAGAAATCCATACGCACCAAGAGTCCCATTCCCTTACAAACTCATTAAAGCTCATTTAAAGAAGAGATATGAGAAGTTCATGGAAGCGGTAAAGAATTTGCACTTAGATATCTCATTTCTAGATGTGATTGAGGAAATGCCTACATATGCCAAGTTCTTCAAAGACCTGATTACAAAGAGGAAGAGAGGTGATCACATTGAGATGGTACAACTAGCCAAGATGTCAAGTGCTTTTGTTCAAGTTACCATGCCCACAAAGACAAGAGACCTGGGAGCATTTACTATTCCTTTCAATGTCGAAGATGATGTAGAAATAAATGGACTCACTGATCTAGGAGTAAGTATCAGTCTCATGCCCCTTTTTGTAGCCCAAGGGCTTGGACTGACCAACATGGTGAAGACAGGTATGAGAATTCAACTTTCCAACCACACCTTTACAAGTCCAATAGGAGTGGTAGAGGATGTCCCAATCTGCGTCATAAGGTTCTTTATACCTTGTGATATAGTGGTAATTGACACCGTCGAAGATCCATCAGATGCCCCATGATATTTGGAAGACCATTCCTTGCCACTAGGAGGGCCCTGATAGATGTTGTGGAGGGAATCAGAACTCTCTACATAGGTAATGATCACATTGATTTTTGGGTACAAGATGCCATGAGAGGACCCTCTCTATTTGAGTAAACCTATTTTATAGATAGTTATACTCAATACTATGCGGAAGTATAAGAAATCAATGTGATGGTCGATCCTCTCATGCGATCCTTAAACAATCATGATCCCAATCTAGCAGATCCTGAAGTAGTTGAGATTCTGGATTACTTGAATTAACCTGAGGAGGAGGTTTTTAGTGATGAAGAAAGTACAATAGAAACTATGATGTACACCTCTCTGGAACAGACACCAGAAGAAAAAGTTGCATCGGAACCAAAAGTTGAGCTAAAGAAACTCCTGGAAGGGCTGAAGTATGAATTCCTAGATGATGATGAAAGAAACATTGTTATCATAAATTCTTCTCTGACAGAAGATTAAGAGGAAAATCTACTAAAGGAATTTAGACTGTGAAGGAAAGATATAGGTTATTCTATGGAAGATATAAAAGGCCTCAACCCAGCTTTGTGTATGCACAAAATTAATTTAGAAAAAACTAATTAAACTTTGGCTCAGCGACTAAGAAAGTTGAATCAAATGCTGAAAGAAGTCGTAAAGAAAGAAGTAATAAAGTTATGAGATTTCATAATCATTTACCCCATTAGTGACAACAACTGGGTCAGCTTGATCCATTTGTACCTAAGAATGATGGAATGACTATAGTGAAGGGAAGCAATGGGGATGAAGTAGCCACTAGGACGGTTACTCGGTGGAGAATGTGTATCGAGTACCACAAGCTCAATACCGCCAAAAGAAAAGACCACTTTCCCCTACCTTTCATCAACCAAGTTCTAGAAAGGCTTGCAGGACAATCCTATTTATGTTTTCTTGATGGATATTTTGGATTTTATCAAGTCCCTATCCACCCTTATGATCAAGAAAATACTACATTCACCTGTTTCTATGGGACGTACACTTTCAGAAGAATGCCTTTCGGAATATGCAATATGCCTACTACTTTTCAAAGGTGCATGATATCCCGGTTCTTAGATTTTTTGAAAGACATAATGGATGTATTCATGGATGACTTCTCAGTATATGGACCCAACTTTGATTGATGTCTCAAAAACTTGTCAACGATCTTACAAAGATGTGAGGAGAAGCAGCTTGTGCTTAGCTAAAAAAAATGCCATTTTATGGTAATGTAAGGCATAGTTCTAGTGCACAAATTTTTTGGGCAAGTCATGGAAGTGGATAAAAGCAAGATAGAAGCTATTTCAAAGTTACCACTATCAAAATCCATCACAAGAGTGAGGAGTTTTCTGGGGCATGTTGGATACTATAAAAGATTTTTCAAAGATTTCTCAAAGGTTGTGAGCCTTTGCCAAACCTTCTTATTAAAGATGTAGATTTTGGTTTCTCTAATAAATGCCTCAAAACATTCAATTTCCTAAAGAATTCCCTAACCACATCATCGATACTTCAAGCACCTGATTGGGGATTGCCTTTTGAAATCATGTGTGATGCCAGTGATTATGCCATCAGAGTTGTCCTAGGGAAAAGAAAAGATAAGAAGCACCACACGATCTACTATGCCAGTAGAACTCTTGATGAAGTTCAAGTAACCTACACCACAACCAAGAAAGAAATGCTATCAATAGTATTTGCCTTTGAAAAGTTTAGATCCAACTTAATAGGATCGAAGGTGAAGGTGTACATAGACCACAAAGCCATCAAGTATCTCATGTAGAAAAAGGACACAAAGCCATGACTGTTGCGATGGGCTCTATTGCTACAAGAGTTCGACCACAAAATCATTGACAAGAGAGGAAAGGAGAACGTGGTGGTTGGCCATTTGTCTAGAATCGTATTTACTGAAGAAAATCAGATACCGATAAATGAAAACTAACAGATGAGGCCTCGATGATGGCCAAGTTAGTCAAACCAAATCTGCCTTGGTTCGCTGACATATGTAATTATCTAGCTTGTGAGCAATTGCATTCTGAGATAACCTATAATTAGAAGAAGAAACTATTCTCTGACCTGAATAATTATTACTGGGATGACCCCCTGTTGTTTAAGAAATGTTTCAACAACTTATACTGAAGTTGTGTACCAGAAGAAGAGGTGGCTCAGATCCTCAAGGAATGTCATTCCTCACCTTATGAAGTTCACTATGGAGGCAAAAGGACAGTAGTTAAGGTCCTACAGTCAGGATTCTATTGGCCGACACTCTTCAAGGATGTGATGTCTTTTGCAAGTCCTATAAAGAATGTTAGCTGGCTAGAAATATTACCAAAAGAAATGAGATGCCTATGTCTGATTGGGTGGAAGTGGAGATCTTTGATGTCTAGGTAGTGGATTATATGTGACCCTTCCCTCCTTCTAGAGTAAATGAGTACATTCTGGTCACAGTACATTATGTCTCCAAGTGGATAGAAGTTGTAGCAACTCCTACCTATGACTCTAAAGCAGTTGTGAGACTGTTTGAGAAGACAATTTTCCCTAGATTTGGGGTTCCATGCACAGTCATTAATGACAGAGGGTCCCATTTTTTTGAAAAAATAGTTTGAATCACTACTGAGGAAATATAGGGTCAAGCATAAGTAGCCACACCATACCACCACCAGATGTTAGGACAAGTCAAAATTTCAAATTGACAGATTAAGCAAATATTAGAGAAAACCATTGGCAGGACCTGTAAGGATTGGTCAATGAAGTTATATGATGCCCTATGGGTATATAAAATTGCTTACAAAATGTTGATAGGGAATACCCCTACCAGCTGGTCTATGGAAAGTTGTGCCATTTGTTTGTCAAACAAGAGCAAAAGGCCCTTTGGGCCATCAAATTCTTAAATATGGATCTGGACAAAGCTGGAAAGAAAAGGTATCGACAACTTTACAAGCTTGAGGAACTGAGGTTGCATGCCTATGAGAACGCTCGTATCTATAAACAAATAATGAAGGCGTGGCATAATGACCACATCAAGCACAAGGATGTTTCCAAAGGAGACAAGGTTCTTCTGTTCAATTCAAGAATCATGCTCGTTCTAGGGAAACTCAGGTCTAGATGGTATAGACCCTTCTCTGTTGTAAAGATTTACCCATATGGGGTGATGGAGATAACCAGTGAAAAGACTGATACTTTTAAGGTGAACATGCACAAAGTCAAAAGATATTATAAGGTTAAAGCTTTCATAAGAAGATCAGAACTGTAGCTAGAAGAGCCTAGACCTGCTCTAGTTGAAGACCCATGAGAAGCAAGAAATGAGAGTCAAGCTAAAGAATTTAAATTTTCATTTCTTGGGAGGAAACCCAAGGATTTCCTACTTTCTATACATCTTTCATATCGACTTTTTCATTTAATAAACTATTAGTATTTTAATAGGTCTTAGTCTAAGGTCCTAGTGCCTTTTGAATTCAGTGAATAATAGAATTTTGTCAAAAATATAACTACAAAAAGGTTTCAAACTTGGTTATCAAGATTTAGTATGCATATAAAAAATTAGTGAAGTCTATATAAATGTGTGTTTCATTGTAAAAGCCATTTCTGTCAAGCCATCATTTGATCTCAACCATTAGGTGACACCCAAAAGACCCACCGGTTGATACCACTCTGCCTCACCATCAGTTGACAAGTGTGGGCACACCACTGGGTGATTAACCTCCATCATATGTCACTCGTATATGAGCCATCAACTAACAAGTGTGGGAACGCCATTCATTGATAGACGCAAGAGAGCCATTGAATGTTTAAGGTTCCTTCACCGTCTATCGAGCCATAATTTGATCGTCTAAGAGGTCGAAAAGCTGGCCTAAACACCCAATGGTAAACCAAGCGACATAAAACTACAAAAGGGGATCGACTAATCCTCTTCCGCCTTACT
Source organism: Alisma plantago-aquatica (assembly GCA_963693085.1). Taxonomy (NCBI): domain Eukaryota; kingdom Viridiplantae; phylum Streptophyta; class Magnoliopsida; order Alismatales; family Alismataceae; genus Alisma; species Alisma plantago-aquatica. Next base: position 1,135,667,786 of record OY856413.1, on the reverse strand, counting down.
TTTATCGAGCAACCAAGTTAGACCCTAGAATCAACAGTGGCAATGATTCTCCCCCTCCGTTTAGCATTGAACACGATGAAGGCTTCTATGACCAAGCAGAGGATGCTAGAGTGATGCTTCTAGACCTCCAACAAGCCAAACTCCTAGTGATGAAAAGGTAACCCCACAAACTTTAGGCTCTTTCTGGTTTTGTGCCGTCGTCCTAGTTTTCTTTGCCTTCCTCCTTTCTAACCTATCTAAATCATCAACAACTGATCGTCACCATCGCTTGTGGCTAGGTCATCCTTGACATCAGAAGTTAGACCTTCACCACCTTCAGTTGTCATTTTGCCTTCCTTTCTAACACCAAATCCACTATTGCCTCTTTGGTACCGCCATCGGTTGTTGTTATGATCACTTGTAGGTGCTAAACCTAGAAACCGGCGACCATCAGTTCCACCATCAGTTGAGCTAAGCCTTCACCTGCACTAACCACTGCCTATTTTTGTTTATCATTGTCTATTGTCTACCACTGTGACATGTATTTACCGTGCATTATATGTAAGTGAACATATCGAAGTAATATAGGCCCTTTTGAGGCCCGAGTTGAACACAGGGAAACGTTCTCCAGAAGACTACTACTAACTATGGTCAAATCAGCTAGATTGGTGAAATTAAATTGTTTTGATTGAATAGAAACAAAAATAGAATGAAATGAACTAAACACTTAAATTAATCAGATTTAGGGAATTCCTTAGGATTATGGTTTCACCACAGATAGCATTGCAGTTCATTCCACACACCAGTATCTATTACCCATATTCCTAGATAAAGAGCATGTAGTCAGAACTACCCACTCCCGTAACGTAGTTCACTACCTATTCTAATGTCAACCCATTTCCATAGCAGTTGGTTGATTAGTTAGGTGCTTTATGATTAAAATATGGGTTTCTCATCTCGTTTATTCTCCAACTTTCCCAAGGGGTGCAATAAATGGGTAAATCTATGCTTTCCAACCCTTAACCTCTCTCCCAAAATGATTAAGAGTCTAATATGTTGATCAGGCATAAATAGAACAATATAGCTTAGTAGATTCATATCCAACAAAGAGGGACAAAGATGATATTAATGCATGGAAATTAATTACAATGCATATCCGAGCTTCTCCCAGGTCCTAAGGAATCAAGGAGTTTAGCCTCACATGGATTTCATTAATGAATACATGGTAGATAAAGAGAAAAATATGGAAAACATTAGAAAAACTAAGTAACCCCTGGTGAATAGCTGATCTGGATGATCACCTATGTCGTGCATGCAATTGGTCATCTTTCGGCTGCCGATTCACCTTCTGGAGGTTCTCAGATCGTCCCGAGTGAAGTCTTCAGTTCCTTTCTCTTCTCTTCTCTCTCTCTAGTGTCATGCAATACAAAACAGTTACCTTCTCATGTCTGGTCAAACTCCCCTTAGGTCATAGGAGTCACTTACGGTACAAAATAATATCAACCATTGGATTAGATTGCCATCTTCAGATTTTCCAAATCGGGCAGACTCAGTAGTGCTGACTTTGCAGTTGGTAAAATCGAGTTCCTAGGGTAGTCGCAAGTCATGATAATGTCGATACTATCAACTTGTCTTGTTAGCACCGAGTCTTTAGGTCACCTGAGCACTGCCTTACTGAGGCCATCTCGGTAGTACCGAGTTTGTGAACTCAGTTGTACCAACTTTTTGCGATTCCACCTTGTGCTTTACTGACATGGTTTTATAACTACTGACTTTGAGTGCCAATAGTATCGAGTCTGTGTGAGTCTTTTATGGGCAAGTACTGATGTGAAGTTGGTACCACCAACTTTTGGTTCGGTAGTATTGACTCTGTAACGTTCAACTGTACTTGAAAATGCACAAGAACATGGATAAATGCTCAGGATAAATGTTAAACCGTCTTAAACAATTAAAATCATATAATTTGATGCATTTACATAGCACAGGTGATTAATAGCATTTCATGCATTATTAATCATATAACTGTCAAAACAACACATAAAATCAAGGAAAATATGCCTGTGAAAATGACTAAAAACCCATACATCAAACTCCCCTAAGATTAAATGTTGCTCATCCTCGATCAACACCACTCTTGGATCTGTTTGATGTAATTCAACAAAAGGATATAACACATGAACTCTTTTCTCAATCATGTCCACTAGAGAATCCCTGAACTTGCCTCCAATGACCACTGAACCAATAACTTCTCAACGGTGACCAAAAATTTCCATAGAAGACATCTACCTTTTTTATAAATGAACACTATCAAGAAAGTATCATAATAATTCAAGCATTCGCTTGGTGCACTATGTGATTCCCTAATCTAAATTGCTCTATCCTATCTATGAACTACTTGGAAGCAGATCTCCTTATTATAATGGATGAGGAGATAAATCATTTGAGTGGCCTACCGATGCGAGCAATTAATGATATGATATGGGTGGCAATTGAACAAATACAAGTACATCCAACTTATTTATGCAAGAAGAATAACGACTTACATGAGTGAAAAGAATGTTATGCATGAGATCTAATTCTTACTGACATTTTCTCTTTCTTTTTCTTATTTTTGACACATGATGCATGTATGAAGCTATCTCATAATAGAAAATGAGACTATCAAAGACAAACAAATGTGACATGTGAATTAATTCATCCCTTCAAGAAGACTGAGGGACATACTTTCTCCTTAAGAAATTGTGAGATTGAATTTTTTTTGAGCCCATAATTTTTCTTGTCTTTGGCATGATTGAGTTATGCTTGGTCTTTCACTTCATATATTTTTTCTTTTCTCTTTTTTTTTATGTGGAAATATGCCCCTACTTCAATCTTAACAAATAGAGACTACAAACCACATGAAAAAAAGGAATGAATGCGATGAAATGTATGTAATCTACATGCAATTTCTATGCAACTAAGATGATATGCACTAAAATTGTTCATGCATACAAATGCAACTTTTTGTTTTTTTTCAAATGCACATAATGATAAGAGGTAATCTACCATATCACCTATCATGGCATTCAATGCATGCAAAAGAAATAAGTTGGAGAACTCATTCATCTTGAGGTGGTGATTCAAAATTGGATGGCAAGGATGGATGGAATCACATAACTAAGAGACAATGCCTTTCATATGATTATGACTTAACCAAACACTTCCTCAAGTTGTGATGCACAAAGATGTCACAAATTAGGCTATGAAGACATAACTATTTCATTGCACTAACACCTGTGAATTGACATATGCAACCATGCATTACTGCTCCATAATTACACTAGATAGGTGTGGATCCTAAAAATGCATAACTCAGACTAAAAATAAAACAACTAAGATAAAAATGCAAGAAAAACTATAAAAACTAAGATAGAATCTTATTCCAGCACCCCCCAATCTTGAATATGGCTATGTCCACAGTCAATATTGTCACTCAGCGGTACCATTGCTCAAAATGGAGGTGGATGAGGCATGTTGGGATCATGAGGGGGAAACATATATGGCGGTGGCATCTGTGGTGGTTGCGGGTACCCTCCAAAGTACCCCTGGCTCCAATAGAGACCGAAGAAGGGTTGTTGGTACTGCTCCATCCGCTACAGGCACATGTGAACATTCTCTTGGTTGGCCAAGAGAAGGCGTTCATTCTCATATATCGTCTGTTGGTTTTGGTACAACCTTCCTTGTATGTCTTGCACACCAGCCAATGTCACCTGATGTTGTTGTTGTCTAGTCTGGATCTCCTACAGCATCCCATACATACATGTTGTATGGGTCTTGCTCCTCCTGAGAATGGGACATGGCAGAAGAAGTTGAGGCAGTGTAGGTGCGGGACCGTTTGCACAGGACCACTCTCTAAGTGATGGGGATAGCGACCTCATCCACGTCGTCAGAGTCGTCATCACCTTGCTACTCATCCTCGCCCTGAGCTGCTACCCTAGGGGATCTTTTACCTCCCCCTCATCCAATGGCCACTGAAGATGGTCGGGGTTAGGGAGGCTCTACTCCAGGAACTTTCCTCAATGTGTGCAAGTCACATACAACACGTTGTGGTGGAATCTGAGGATGGTCGCCTTGCAGAAGTGCAGGAGGTCCAACTTCTTAGTATTTTTCATTGGTGTGAGGGTAGACAAGTCAAGGTGAAAGTGTAGTTCAATGGGGGTGATGAGACCCCCAAATACAATCGGCATCTTCCTTGTCACATTGTGCCAAATAGAGATCATGTAGAGAAGAAGGAAGGCTCCAACATTGACAGTCTCTCCCTCCAATAGCCTGTAGAGGTAGTAGAGGTTTGCTTGTTTGAACGTTTCCTTGAGCTTGACCAAAATGAGAAAAGATGGTGTTGGTGTAGAGGGGGTGTAGAATTCGAGCAAAAGGGTGCTCGATGTTAGTAACAGAGTTGACATGCTAGTTTATGCGAAAGCCCTCTGGCACCTCAGTCAGCTGCTCCCAAGCCAAGTCAAAGTTGAAATCAGAAGGGGCAAAGTGTTCTGGGATGTGAGCCCAGTTGAAGATGTTGTTGAAGGCCCACAGAGTGATGTAATAGTTATTGTTGAAGAGGCAGAAGTTGATTCTGACTTCCCACCATTCACCTCCTAACTAGTGCTCGGGGGTGACAAGAACACCTAGCGATGCCAATAACTCAAGGACAAGTGTTGGGTAAGTCTGCCAATCATTGAAGAAGGGATTGTCTCCCTCCATGAGCTACTTCAGACACACCCATCACATGTTCTCAGTGAAGCCCACTCTCTCAATCAATGCATAATCTCCATATCGTTTTGGCACCATCGGCCTCGTCTACAGCTCTTCATAGACTTTTCTAATCTCCCAGGACAGATGTTGGATGTGTGTTGGTCGAGGGACCAACTCACCTTTCTTTGCCAACATAGAAGGGCCTCTCCTTGGTGTCATGATGCTAATGTAAGAAGGAGGAAGATGAAAGAGAAACTCGATGAAGATTGTTGGTGCTCGGTGCATCTCTACTCAGAGTTTCAGGAGGAGTAGAGGAAGTGGTGTGAAGAAAATGGATTCACCACCCCTCCTTATATAGTTGAGTCAGGAAGAGTCGGTACTACCGACTCTTGTATCAGTAGTACTGAGATGCAAGAACAAATCCATGGCTCAGATGTATCGACGGTTGACGATTGATGATGTCCTGAGCACGGATCGCTCGAAGTCAGTAATATTGAGATCAAGTTGGTAGTATCGACTTGAGTCACGGATCGGTGCTACCGACCGTGCGATGAAGACTGCATCTATCATTGAATTGAGCATCCACATATTGCTGACATCAAGTGTCGGTACTACTAACTGGAATGTCGGTAGTACTGAGTTGGCAGTGATGGCTTGGTCTTTTGAATTTTTTATCTCGATGTTCCAATTCTAGGCATGCCAACAAGTCAGTAGCATCGAATCATATGTCGATACTACTGAGTGTTTATCATTTAGCACTCAAAAATCTTTAGAGACTCAGTAGTATTGACTAGGAGTGTCGATAGTACTGAGTCTATCTTGCTTGTGCGGGTGACTTGCTGATGTAATCATGGTACTATCGACTGGTTGTCTCAGAATTACCAACCTGGGAAAACTTTGCACACTCCATAAATGAGTCAAGGTACCTTTTTTAAGAAGTAGGAATAAAATGACAACTACACTGCTAAAATGAACATGAATAAAGGGAAATTAAGGTTGGGTTGCCTCCCAACAAGTGCCATTGTTTAACGTCCTAGACTAGACGTTCCCAAGAGAAAGAATCTAATGGATTTCCATAAGTTGTACCTATTCTACTCTCTACTCCACTTCTCCACCATAGTAGTGCTTCAATCTTTAGCCATTAACAAGGAATGACCTAGTCCCATCTAAAATCTTCACAGCACCATGGGGAAAGACCAGCTCAATCACAAATGGTACACTCCATTTGGACTTCATTTTGCCTAGATGTAACTTAAGTCGGGAAATAAAAAAGAGAACCTTTTGTCCTAGAAGAAACACCATATTCAAAATGTGTCTATCATGAATATTCTTCGTCCTCTCCTTATAATTCTTAGAATTTTCATAAGCATCCATCCTAAGTTCATATAATTCATTCAGCTCTAACAATATTTTCCTACCTACTTCATCCAATCTAAAGTTTAACTTTCTCAATGCCCACTTCATCTTATGCTCAAGATCTACTGGTATATGACAAGCCCATCCGTAAATCAACCTAAAAGGTGTCGTCCCTATAGGTGATTTGTAGGCTATCCTATAAGCCCAAAGAGCGTCATTAAGAACAAAACTCCAATTTGTCCTATTAGTCGAGATTGTCCTTTCCAAGATCATCTTCACTTCTCTGTTGGACACCTCAACTTGGCCTAGTGTATGTGGGTGATAAATAGTACCCACTCGATGTTTCACCCCATATTTTCTAAGTAAGGCTCTGAATTGTCTATTGGTGAAATGTGATCCACCATCACTAATGATCAGTCAGGGGACACCAAATCTATAGAAAATGTTATCCTTCACTAATCTACACACCACTTGAGCATCATTGGTGCGGGTTGGAACTGCTTCCACCCACTTAGATACATAGTCAACCGCAAGTAAAAATATAAAGGTTAGAATTAGACGACACAAATGGACCCATGAAATCAATGCCCCAAAGATTAAAAATCTCAACCTCTTGAAACACATTCAATGGCATCTCATGTCACTTAGAAATGTTACATGTGAGTTGACATGCATCACAACGATGAATGAAATCATATGCATCTTTAAACAATGTTGGCCAATAAAATATGCTCTCCAAAACTTTACCCACAGTCCTAGAGATAGCATGATGCCCTCTCGTAGGTAAAGAATGGCAGTGTGACAAAATACTATCTACCTCACACTTAGGTACACACTTCCTCAAAAGTTCATCCCTACATTGTTTAAGGAGAATCAGGTCATACCAAATGTAAAACCTCAATGGGTGAATTTTTTTTCTTTTCTTGATACCCCCAATCTACAGGCAACTCTTTGCAGGATAAATAATTAACAATATTTGTAAACCATGGATCCTTAACCTTGATGGAAAAGAGTTTTTCATCTGGAAAATCCTCAACAATGGGAATTGCTAAATATTTTTCATTCACTCTTTCTAGCCTAGATAGGTGATCTGTTACCACATTTTCCACCCCTACCTTGTATTTAATTTCTATGTCAAATTCATATAACAATAAAATCCACCTAATTAATCTAGGTTTGGCATCTTTCTTTTGTAACAGGTATTTGATGGCAGCATGGCCAGTCCAAACAATCACCCTCACCCCTACTAGGTACTGGCGGAACTTCTCAAAAGCAAAGACAACCACTAATAGTTCTTTTTCTATGTTTGTATAATTAAGTAGTGCATCATTCAAAGTTTTGGATGCATAATATATGATAGTAGGAGTTGTATCCTTGTGTTGACCCAACACAGCTCCCACAACATAGTCTGATGTGTCACACATCAGCTCAAATGGTAGGCTCCAATCAGGAGCCTACACAATAAGAACAGAACTTAGCTTCTCATTTAATATTTCAAAAGCAATCAAACATCAATCATCAAAAGAAAATTTAGCATCTTTTTCCAAAAGTTCATACAAGGGTTTAGTAATTTTTGGAAAAATCTTTGATAAAACGACGATAAAACCCAACATGTCCCAGAAAGCTCCGTACTCCTTTGATCAATGTCAGTGGAGGTAGCTTGGAAATGACTTCTATCTTAACTAGTTCTACCTCCATACCCTTATTAGACACCTTGTGTCCAAGCACTATGCCATCAGTCACCATCATATGACACTTCTCCCAATTCAAGACTAAGTGAGTGTCCTCACACCTTTGTAAAACCTTATCCAAATTGTACAGGAAATCATTAAGTGACTCCCCATATATAGAAAAATCATCCATAAACACCTCTAAGCACCTCTCTACCATTTAGAGAAAATGGCAAGCATAAAGTGTTGGAAGGTGGCATGGTTTACAAAGGCTGAATGGCATCCATCTATATGCAAACGTGCCATAAGGACATGTGAAAGTAGATTTCTCCTGATCCTTTGGCTCGATCGAGATCTGATTATAACCGGAATACCCATCGAGGAAGCAAAAATGTGAATGACCGATGAGTCATTCTAAATCTGATCAATGGAAGGTAGCAGAAAATGATCTTTTAAAGTGACGACATTAAAATGATGATAATCTATGCAAACACACCACCTCATCACCAACCTAGTTGAAATCAACTCATTTGCTACATTGGTCGTGACAGTGATCCCCCCTTTCTTAGGAACTACCTGAGTTGGGCTAACCCACATAGAATCTGAAATTGCATAAATGATACCTTTCGACAGGAGCTTGCCCACTTATTTCTTCACTACCTCAGTCATGATCGGGTTGAGTTGCCACTGAGGTTGAACTATTAATTTGACTCCTTCTAGTCGTATCTTATGTTGGCACAAACTCAGGGAGATTCCTTTGATGTCAGCTATAGACCACCCAAAAGTAGCTTGGTGGTTCTTCAATATAGTAAGCAACTTCCCCTCTTCTTCACCGCTCAAGGACGATGATATGATCACCGGGAGCTTCTCTTCTATAGCTAGGAATACATACTTCAGATGTGGTAGAAATGGCTTCAATTCCAACTCAGGAGGGCTCAAAAGAGATGGAACCAATGGTGGGGGAGGTGGTCCCAAATCTTCTAAATATCTTGTGTAATAGTAGGATACTGCCTTCAGCATCAGTGCACACTCCTCCAGAGAGCGGCTGCTTGTGCTGTCATCTACTCTATTCATCAAACATGCTTCCAAGGGCAACTGTGGATATATTTGCATCAGGGAATCAACAGTGACCTCCTCTATTGTAGCCAGGTCATAGTCTTCTTCTCTATCATCTGGGTAACATATATCTTCTTTCAATGAGATCAACTTAGTGTTTTCAATTATATCAACTGTGAGAGTATCCTTTTACATCTTGGTCATCACATGAGCCATGTCGAGAAATGGCTTCCCCAGACACAGAGAAATCTTTCCCTCCATATGTTGCAGCATGTTACACTGTGTTGTATCCCCTCTTTCTTTTGAGTGTTCATGCATCTTTATTTCAAATTGATCATCATAAGTGCCCATTGTCAAACGTCCTCTGCCCATTTCTAGGATCATGTTAGATGTGGCTTGAAATGGCCTACCTAGAAAGATTTTGTTGCCTTTATGCTCCTGCATTTCCATCACCACAAAATCCGCAGGGAAAACAAATCTATCAACTTTCACTAGGACATCTTCACAAATGCCATATGGCCTAACCACAGAGTTGTTAGCCAATTCAATAGTCATAGAACTTTTTCTTGTCTCCTTAAGACCTAGCTTCTTGAAGGTTGACACAGGAATGATGTTGATATTGGCCCCTAAGTCACATAGAGCCTCACCGAACTTGGTCTTTCCTATAAAGTATGTGATGTTGAAGAAACCAGGATCTTGTCTTTTAAGAGGTGGTGTTCCCAAAATTAAATCACTCACCTTATCTTTTAACACTACCATATTAGCCTCAGGTATCCATCTTTTCTTATCGATGATGTCTTTCAAGAACTTCCCATATGATGGTATTTTCTCAATTGCATCAATGAGTGGAATATTGACAGATAACTTTTTAAAACCCTCTAAGAACTTTTGGAATTTCCAGTCTTCTTTGGTTGCCTTAAGCTATTTGGAAAGGATATTGAAGTCACGGGTGTCCTCTGGTGAGGCGGGACATATGCTTTTGATCTAGTATCCTCCACCCCATCAGTGTGCTCTTCGGTTGTTCTCTCCTGTTCCAAATTATCCGGCTCATTTGCCTCTACTGTCATAGTCTGAGTTGTTGTTCTTGTAGCTTCACCTACATTTGTGGTTGTTGGTGCCTTATTCAATAACGTCTTAACACTGTGGAGTTGGGATGCCTTGACGTGTTGTTTTTTGTAAGGTACATTAGTATTAGATGGGAACCCCTATTGGTTTGGCTGCTTCAAAGTACCTACATCCGCTGCTATTTGAGAAATCTAAGTTTCTATATTATGGATCCTCACCCCTTGGTTCTGGTGTTCTCTTTGAGTTTGTCCTATCAGCTCTTCATTCTGACTGACCATCTTTCCAAGCATTTCTTCAATACTGTCAATCTTCTTTTGTTCTTGTTGATAATGTGCCCGGCCACTGAACTTTTGTGGCTAGGGTTGTTGCACCTACGATGGGTCTTATTTGAAATTCTTAGTATCCTTCCATGAAAACTTAGGATCTTTCCTCCATTCATAGTCATTGCTCCTATATTTCTATTGTTGGTGCACAAACATACACTCTTCATCCTCTTCTTCTGAAGATGGCTTATTGTTAGCACATAACTTTTTAGCAATAAGGTCCAACTTTTCATTTAATGCAAAGATGACCTTGGACTCACCAATGCTTTTGACAGTTGTTGGAAGCTATCTCTCATCACCCCATGATTGATTTTTAGACATATTTTTCAATATCTCATGATCGTGGGTAGGTTTGTTGTTAAGGAAGAACCTTGCTCCCGCACTGTCAAGTTTAGTCCTTTCTCCCTTGTGCAGACCATAATAGAAGATTTTTTCCTATCCTAATAGATCAATAACATGATGAGGTATTTTCCACAACATATTCTGCAATCTCTCCCGTGCTTTAAAATAGGATTCGTCGGCTTGTTGTCTGAAATTATGGATCTTCTTCACTAATTCATTTATCTTCTATGGGGGAAAGTAACTCTCGAAAAAGGAGTCAATCATCTGATCCCACATTTCGATACATTCATCATCAAGATTATGAAACCATGACTTTGTGTTGTCTTCCAATGATGACGGAAAAAGCTTCAGATATATGACAGTGGCCAGTATTCCATCTATCTTGACCATATCACAGTTCTCCACAAAGTTACTAATGTGAACCATCAAATCTTCAGAACTATTGCCATGGAATACTTGGGATTTAACTAAAGAGATCAACCCTGGGTCAATCTTGTAGCTACCCACATTGATGGCTTGTCATTTGATTGGTCTTTTTTGAGCTATTGAGGCAGAGGCTCTAATCCTCTCCCGTATCGTCTGTTCTTCTTCTCCACCCCCCATTTCTACTTACTCAGGTTCTTTTGGTGTTACATGTCTTTTAGGTGAAGGTGTCAGTGGTGGAGTTCAGTTGAATCTATCCACAGACCTTCCAACTTCCCTCTCTCTATGAAGGAGTTATGCTTGACAAAAACCCAATGAGGATGGCTTCTGGTAATCGTGGACTTGAGTATGCACCATACACCAGTACCTAATAGTAGTAAATTGATTGTTAGAGTATAGTAGCAGAGATAGAAGTAATAATGATATTATGATTCAGCTCAAAGTGAAATGAAAAAAAGGGTTGGCCTAGAGTGGCCGACCACAACACTCTTAGTGTTGGACGTTTCCATTTCCCTTGCAATGGTGCCAAAAACTTAACACATGTTTATCGTGCGTTATACACAAGTGAACATATCAAAGTAATATAGTCCCTTTTAAGGCCTGATTCGAACACATGGAAATGTTCTCCAGAAGACTACTACTAACTATGGCCAAATCAGCTAGGTCGCTGAAATTGAATTGGTTTGATTGAACAGAAACAAAAATAGAATGAAATGAACTTAACACTTATTTTACTTAGATTTAGGGAATTCCTTAAGATTATGGTTTCACCACAGATAACATTGCAATTCATTCCACACACCAATATCTATTACCCCTATCCCTGGATAAAGAGCCTATAGTCTGAACTACCCACTCCCGTAGTGTAGTTCACTACCTATATTCTAATGCCAACCCATTTCCATAGTATTTGGTTGATTAGTTAGGTACTTTTTGATTAAAATATGGGTTTCTCCTCCCATTTATCTTTCCCAAGGGGTGCAATAAATGAGTAAATCTATGTTTTCCAACCCTTAAACTCTCTCCTAAAATGATTAAGAGTCTAATAATCTATCTATGTTAATCAGGCATAAATAGAACAATGCAACTTCATAGATTTATATCCAGTAAAGAGGGACAAAGATGATATTAATGCATGGAAATTAGTTACAATGCATATCCTGGGTACTCCTGGGTCCTAAGGAATCAAGGGGTTTAGCCCCGCATGGTTTTCATTGATGAATACATGGTAGAGAAAGATAAAAATGTGAGAAACATTAGAAAAACTAAGTAACCCCTGGTGAATAGCTGATCCAGATGATCCCCTACATCGTGCGTGCAATCGGTCATCTTTCGGCTGTCGATTCACCTTCCGGAGATGCTCGAATCGTCCCCGGTGAAGCCTTCAGTTCCTTTCTCTTCTCTTCTCTCTCTCTGGTGTCGTGCAATGCAAAATGGCTGCCTTCTCATGTCTAGCCAAACTCCCCTTAGTTCATAGGAGTCACTTACGGTACAAAATAACGTCAACCATTGGATTAGATTGCCATCTTTATATTTTCCAAATCGGGCAGACTCGATAGTACTGACTTTGCAGTCGGTAGTACCAAGTTCCTAGGGTAGCCACAACTCATGACAATGTCAGTATGATCGACTTGTCTCGATAGCACTGAGTTTTTAAGTTGCCTGAGCACTGCCTTACTGACACCATAACAATAGTATCCAGTTTGTGAACTCGATAGTACTAACTTTTCACGATTCATCCTTGTACTTTCCTGATGTGGTTTTAGTACTACTGACTTTGAGTGTCTGTAATATCGAGTCGGTGTAAGTATTTTTTTGGGCAAGTACTAATGTGAAGTCGATACCACCAACTTTTGGTGTCGGTAGTATCAACTCTATAAAGCTCAATTGTACCTGAAAATGCACAAGAACGTGGATAAATGCTCGAGATAAATATTAAACCATATTAAACAGTAAAAATCATATTATTTGATGAATTTAGATAGATGGTGCACTCCCACCAATGGTGTTACACACCACTCAATTGAGACTTGAATGGATGCAACTCCGTGTGCGGGATCACATGGGTGGATTAAACTTTCAAAATTTATAATGACCCACACTCAATACAATTGCACAAACTAAAATGCTACACTTGCAGGCGCACAAGATTGTGTCATAGTATAGGAGGGTGGAAAGTATAGGGTCAATCCATAGGGGGAAAAGGGGAAATAGAGATAGGTTATTTTTTGGTGCTAGGTTCCTACTACGGAGTCTAGGGTTGCAGATTTGAAAGGTTGATTTTATTGTTAAACTAAGCTGAGCAAGAAATCAAGTAAAGGAAAGCAAGCAAGAACAAAACCTAAGTTAACCCTAGATTGTTAATTCTAATGAGCATGAAAAGAAAGGGCAAGTAGAAAAGACAAGAAGATAAAAATCTAAACTAAGGCAAGCAAGACAAGGCAAAAGAGCACTTAAAGGCCTAAGTTAGCAAGAACAGGGCAAGAAGCTATCTAAGCAAGAAAAGAGCTAATTAAGCTAACACTAGCTAAGCAAGATGAAAACTAGGGTTTTAAAGCAATTAAGGGAGATGTGGGATGTTTAGGGGATGCACTTATCAATTAAGTTGGGGTGACTTATGAAAATTATCATTCCATTTAGATTATCAATCCAAACAACAAGTTAGAGTCTAATGAATTATCCTAAGCTACTAATTGGCCATAGATATGCTAGGTTGTGTATAGGGGAACTAGCCCTAACACCCCCTCTGTCCTTGCGAGGCTCAATTGGGTCAGGGCTTGAGTTTAATTCAATTAGAGTCTAAAAAAGCCAAGGTTTCTAGGTTAGATAATTTTAGGATGATTAGGGGCTGAATTAGTAATGGGGGTGGAAGTGAGGTTTTAGGCCTCCCATCACTCACATTCTAAACTTGAGAAACTCCATGCTAAACACACCAATTTCATCTAAACTAGCTACTTAGATCTCTCAACTAGGGTTAGGAAGATTGATTAGGATGTAGGAGGATGAGTAGCTATCTAGGGATCCAGAAATTGGACCTAGGACCAAATCCCAAAATTCACACATACAATCAATTTCCCTAAATTCCTAATTGATTTGAAAGACAAATCAACAAGTAATTTATGAAGAGTGAGATATAAATCGAACATAATCATTAGCAAATGGAATTGCAAAGTTTACATATCATTTTCCCCTAGCATGGTATCAAAGTAACATTTTACACCCCAAACAGCCCACCCAAGGGGCCTAGCTACTCATATCAATACAAGATACAAAAAGATGGGAGAAAGAGGTAGAAGAAGCCATGGAGATCGATGTAGATGAAGAATTCCTCCACTTTAACTACTTTAGGGTGTCCTCCTCTATCCTCCAAGGTGTAGGGGCATGGAATGATGGTGGAAATGGGTGGAAATTAGAGGAAACTAGGGTTTTGGTGGTGGAAATGGTGAAATGTAGGTGGAAATGGAGTGAAATGGCTAAGGGGAGAAATGGGGAGCTAGGAGGGGGTAGAAGGTAGCTAACCTTGTGCTAGATCTGCCACCTAGGTATATATAGGTGTGGGGGAAGCACTAGGTCAAGTAGGGTTAGTATGGGAAAAATAGTGCAAAAGTAGCTAGGTTTTTGTAGGTAGCACAACTGTGGTTGTCACCACGACTGTTGTGGGAAGGGGTGAGAATGGTTGTGGTGCATGGGAATGACCATGGTGAGAAATGGGGAAAAATCACAGGGAATAGGTCAATTTTTTACTAAAGGTGGCACGGTCTTGGTGGTCACCACGGCTGTTGTGGAGCTAGGGTAGCACGGTCATGGTGGTCGCCACGATTGTGGTGGCTCGAAATGCACATGTCATTCTCTGCTCCACAACCATTCTACCCTTGTTGCTACATGGTCGTTCAAGGGTGCATAGCCATTCTCAGTTAGTGCACCATGACCGTTCTATGTGGCACGATCGTGGTGATTCAAGCTTTACTCCAAGGTGACTTTTTTGAATTGCAAGTGTACTATAATGGTCGTTATGTGGTACCACAGTCGTGCTGGTCTCTGGATCAGCACTTTGACTTGATTCATTGGATTTTCTTAGACATCTTTTCTTCAATGGATCTTTGGCCACTAGGGGTAGGTTGAGGGAGCCTCAGACTTCACTTTGGGTCTCTCAAAGGGTATAGAAACCATAGGATCACTCCTCCCTCTCTTCCATCAAGTGTGGTCCAAATGCCTGAAAAACATGTAAATAATGTCCATAAGTGCATTTTTACACAAATATGCATATTGAGGGAAATAACATGTAATCTAATAGGTATAGATGTGATTGAAATACAATATGACACAAGATGAAGCCCTAAAATAGGGCTAAATCAATAGCACATGTCATTATTAGCATTGCATGCATTATGAATCAGATAAATTACAAAACAACACATAAAATCAAGGAAACTATGCATGTGAAATGACTAAAAACCCATGCATCACACTATCTATTCGAACCACCACATGTTCTAACCATTGGATCTTTTGATTGGTTCTGACCATCGGATGATCCTTCCACTGCCCATTTTCCCGACATCAGTTGTCCTGACCATCAGGTGTTTTGATTGCCTTCACCCTATCAAAACAACCATCGGCAGAGGGGAACCTCCATTTGTTCTGACCTTCAGTTGAGGCCATCGATTGTCACCTTCGACTAATGTTTCTTCTATTTTAATAGCTAGTTGATACCTTTGGTTGTTAGTAATATGTTTAATTGCTTTATCAGATATTTGCTTCATAAAATCCATAATCAGACATATTTACAGTTCCTTTAGCCCATCTAATTAATCTAGCTTGATATACTTAGTGTATCTATCAACATAAGATGGTAAGAAACTAGGGGAAAATCCAAGTGATGAGACGGAGTGCACGAAGAAGGTGAGAGCCTCAATGAATGCAAAGGAAATAGAGATAGTGGAGAAACTGAATTCCGAACATGTGAGCTACATTGAACAACATGGGGAACCCATTCCAGATAGCATCAAGGCCATGCTAGAAGTAGACAAAGCAAACCTCTTGGCCGAACCAATACCGGAGGAGTCAGAAGAGGAGGAAGAAAAAATAGGAACAGAAACCTCTGAATACACACTGTCTGACGAGGTCTAGAACCTAAAGAAGAGGCTTGCATCAGAGGCTGATGAGGAGAGACGTAGGAAGGAAACCAAAATATCTGAAGAAGGGGCAACAGTCAAGACCACCACCCTCAAACCAGTTGCAACTTCCAACATCCCAAGACAACCAACATAGGCCACAAGAAGAAAACAACCTGACAATGAACTGGTACCCAGAGATGAAGAGCACCATGAAATATGGTGTGATATTTTCTAGATGAAGAAATACAAGGAAAATAGATATGGGGATGTCAACACTCTGGAGCAACTGGTGATATACCATAGGGTGAAACAAAGCTTCGGACAACTAGGAATCTATATGATCTATTTCATGAGCATTACTTCTTACGACGACGTGACCCAAGAATTCATGTCCTCCATCATAAAGCTGCCCGTAGAAAATGAGGAGATCTCAAAGTGTGGGGGCGATTATAAGCTATAGGTCAAGATCAGGAACAAGGACTACATTTTAACTAAGAAGTGGATAAACATGATCTTCTTAGATTTAGTTGAGCAGGAAAACGTTCTAACAAGGAACGAAGAGACAATGATGCAAAAGGCTTCACAACTGATAAGACCTGGGAAAGACTCTTAGAAGATCCAAAATATAGCTCAGGGCAATCGAAAGTCATGATAATGGACTCAGGTATCATGAGAGTAGTGCATAAGATTTTCACAAACTCCCTAATCTTTAGATCCAACACAGAGAATGTAACCATATTAGACCTCCATTGTAACATCCCTAACCTGGGTTATGCCATAACCCTGGAAGTTTTTCTTATGTAATTTATTTATAAACTTGTTTTAATCTTTTCAAAAGTAATTAAGACTCAAGGAGAGTTTAATTTTTAAGTTTGAGTTTAATTACAAACTGTTTGTGCATTACATGATAGTTTAGATGTAAATTGCAATTTACCCAAGATGAGGGGTTATATTAAAAAATGTCATATTTTGAACATGCCTCAAGTGCTTTATCATCATAAGAGAGAGAATGATGCTAAGGGGTGGCTTCTAGAAAGCCTAAGTTCCAAGTTGGAGCTTGTTTGAATAATGCTTGTGCGTTGTGTACCAATTTTGGTGCAAATTGTAATTTACCCAAAATGTAGGGTTGATATGCAAATTACCACCTATAGAGTGTCCCTACTATCTCCTAGAATCATCTATAGGAGAGATAAATAAAGAGGCACCATGTTTGAATCATATTTGAGTGATGGTATTCTTGATGATGAAAAGACCAAGAAGAGTTGTATAGTTGAAACCCTAAAATGAGTTGTATTGAGTTGTAGAGCTTATATGGGAGTGCCTATTGGCCAAGAAGACATAGAGGAGGTCCCATATTATTTTTTCAACTCTTGGAGAAGGCCGTCATGAGTTAATCACCTCAATAAGGTAATGGATATTGGTTTACAACTTTCCTTGGAAAAGTTGTATCAGTTTGTGAATAAAGTGATGTTAGGTTGAAATATCTTATTCAACAAGATAACTAACATCTGAAATCTTATCCCTAGATTATCCCAAAGAGTTTTTCATGTCAATATAAATATGTGTGCATGCATGGACACATGTCAACCCATGCATGGACATGTTTCACCTAGTAGTATAAGGTGATGACACCTCTCATACACTCTCTCTCATGAGCCTCAATTATATATACCACTCCTTTCACCTACTAGTGAAACTTTTTAAATCCTACAACTCTCTTTCTTTTAGATATCATGTATAGTAGTTGAGGAGAAAGTAGGGGCTCAATACTTAAGCTTAAGGTGAAGCCATGGTAATCTTCAACCTTGGTTGAACCATGAATATCGAGTTGTGATTCTTCCTTTCTTTTCTTCTTCACCAAGTTCTGATCTATGGTGATTCTTTGCATATAGAGGAGTCGTGAACAAATCTTGGATCTTTGATAAGTTCATATTAAACCTTGGGAATGTGAATCTTTAGAGCTTGTAGCTTTGAAGTTGTTCTTGAGGTGGGTTATATAACTTGAACCCAATCATGTTATTATTCACCTTCAATCTTGCTATACTTGTTGATTTACTTTCAATTTTGATTTTTCTTGAATGATTGATGATTATATGAGTTCTAATACTTTCATAGGACTATTGTACATGAACTAAAATAGTAAGGGACGAAATTCTTGAGCTTGATGATGATGACATCATCATGGCACAAACTGATATCGGGTTGAAGCACCTCTAACCTGATATGGTAATGAAACCCAATATGGTGATATGAAATCCATTATACCTTGGACGATGTGGTGATAAGTACACACCTCTTGGATGATATGGTGATAATCACACACATGTTGGATGATATGGTGATAAGCACACATCTCTTGGACGATATGGTGATAAGCACACACCTCTTGGATGATATGGTGATAAGAACACACCTCTTGGATGATATGGTGATAAGCACACACCTGTTGGATGATATGGTGGTAAGAACACACCTCTTTGATGATATGGTAGTAAACATACACCTCTAGCCCGATATGGTGGAAGCACTTCAAAATCAATATGGAGGTAAGAACCTCAAATCCGATATACTTGATTGAGTAACACATGAAGTGTGTTATGTCAAATGATACATTAAGATGTAAAGAGTTTAATGCATTTTGATAAATGTAGGCTAATGTACCTTGAGAAAAGGGTTGAGACAACTTAATAAAGTATGATGTAATCAATATCCTAGTGAGGATGAGAGAGAAACTCATACTTTGTGTGATAATCATTTAATGATAAATGATGAGAGTAAACAAGTATGGTTGAATAGTTATGATATCAATTTATGCTCCTAATATGTGTGGAGCTATGATTTAGGGTTTTGATTCTTGATAATATGAACTTGAAACCATAATCGGCTAAAAAGGGAAACCCTAACCCTAATAATGGGAAGGTTGTATTTCTCTTGTATTGCATGGTGATGATATGTACTTGATATTATTTTTATCATGAAATACTAACTATGCATGTATCATGAGATGATGAGCATAGCCAGGTATGAGCTATGATGTTTCATATGATACTGATTAAATGGGCCTTGTGAGACATGTGAAATACTTGGGCAACATGTAAAATGTATACCTGGGTCTGAGGACCTAGAGGTAATAGTTACCTGATAAGAGGTGACAATGTTCAACGATAAACTAAGGGTTTGAATACCCATATCTATAAATGTTGATGATGATAATGTTAAGGGATGATAATCCTTAGTAATGCGATAAGGGACTGAGATCTCGAGTGTTATGCATTCAATGTGTTCAAAAGATTATGAAATCACTTGATAAATGTATTACACCTTTGTTTGTAGCATCTGTTATAATTCATGCTTGTAACTTGGTTGATGCTAAAAGATATTGTAATGCACCTAATTAATCAAGTGGAGCCTTATCATGTAGTTTCCCTAGACATAGATCCATTCAGTGTCAGAATTTGCTGAATGGTAAAATGAATTTAACTCAGAGAGCATATTTTTGAATATGTGGGGGTAATGGGTGAAAATATCCTTACGTGCAAATAGGGATTGTTGTGTGGTCTCCCTCATCATCATAAGAGTATGGCTATATGCCATGACTCAATATTAATATACCAGAGATTGTTGTGTGGTCTCCCTGAAGAGAGTGCATGCTACGGCTGTAACTCTATAGCAAAGATGCCACTATACCCTGGCAAGCTAATTATAGTTTGACACGTGATGTCACTTCCAGTGGTCTCGTACTGACCGAGATAGGTGAGGTCTTGGAAGTTGGCTCTTCCTTTGACCTTGTATGGTACAATTCTTTACGTAGTCGTGGTCGGTTGGAGAATGAGCGGTATACCTCATCTCCTCAGGGCGTAAGTGTGATTGTAAATATGTAATCAGTTGTGTAGCATATTTTATTAAGGATTGAATACAGAAACATTGGTTGATGTTCCACTACTTTTATACATCTTAAATGGATAGATGTTATATGTGCTCTTCGTATTCCTTATAAAGTGAATAGATGATTTATTGCTCTATCATAGATAGTTGCATTGCTTTAAAAGATGAGATTTCTTTGTTCTACTTATAAACAATGATTAATCTTGATTATTAATATAAAAGATCCTCTTCTCAGTTTTATACTATTTACCTATGATAATAATATTGTTGGCAGAGATTTATATCTCTCGCTAGGACTTTTGTCTCACTCCATTGGTCCCAACATTTTTAGGTGGATGCGGATGAGGAGGTAGAGACCGTACTACAGAGGGAGGACAACAACAACAGAGATAGCAGTAATAATTCAGGGTGAGTGTGTTTTCTGTCATGTCTTGTAGATATAAGTCTTATGTATCATCTCTGTACTCTCAGGTCCTTGGGAGTTAGTATGTAATGATTTTATAAATGATATGAGATTTTGGCTTGTATGCGTCAACATTTTATATTTCTTATGTATATGATTGGGCAAAGAAACTGGTATATGATATCCTTGAGATGAGATGGTACAATGTATGTACAATGTGAACCATGATGTATATATTGCTTTGGTTATTTTTTTAAGAGTTTCTTGGAAATGGATATCTTTGCAAAATGGTTTTAATTTTTAGTAATTTTCATTAATCCACTGCTAATGGTTATTCTGTGTAATTACTGTGCGATTTGGATGTCGATTTGATAGCAGTCATCACATCCATATCTTGTGGAGTCTAATGGAAGAAATGTCAGTTAATGTGAGAAAAATTATGATTGATAGGTTGGCTACTGCAATGGGACTGGATGGCCCTCAAGAATTGTGCATGGGAGGATAATAACCTACATTGCACACTAACTAGGGTACCCCAACAAGCTGAAGTATTTCATAAGGTCATAAGGAGATACACTGTTGGACAAAAAGTATCTAGTTGTGGCAAATGTCCTAGCAAGGACACAGTAAGGATAAGCCTACCGGTTCTACAGGACAAAGTTCTTGCTTCCCCTCCCAAGATTAAAAGGCTATGATTTTGAGAATTTTTTTGTGAAACACCGTTCGAACAAAACATCATTAACTAAGAGGAAGCGATCATTAACAGCGGATTAACGAAAATCACTAAAAATTTAAACCTTTTTGCAAGGAGATCCAATTCCAGGAAACTCTTATAACAAGAACCAAAGTATTTCATATACATTCTGGTCCACAAGTACACATCATGTACCATCCCTTCTTGAGGATTACAAGTATCAACTGCTCTATTAAAACTATACATGGGTAGCATAAGAACCTTGAGGCATCAAGCCAAAATCTCATATCGATTCATTAAAAGTACTAACTACTAACTCTGAGAACCTGAGAGTACAGAAATGACACATAGGACTGTCTATACAAAATATGACAGTCAGTGCCTCCACCCGGAATATCAGTGTTGTCCCTATTGGCTGCTACTTTTCTTCCCCTGCTATAGGGTTTCTGCCTCTTCTTCCACGTCTACCTAAAAAGTTGGATCCCACGGGGGTGAGACAATTGAAATTGTCCCAGCGAGAGATATAACTCTCTACCAAAAACATTGTTATTGCAGATTAATAGAATAAAACTGAGCAGAGGATTTATATATGTTCAACAGTAGATAAATCAATGTCTAAATAGATTAGAGCAATATTCTAATTCAAAGAATTTCAGTTATAACTTGATAAAACAACATGTCACTTATCCAATAAATAAATAAAGAACATGTATAACCTTTATCCATCTAGGATATGCTAAGCAATGTAACATCAACCAATGATTCTCGTATTTCAACCTTAAGCAAATATGCTACACGACTGATTACATTTTACATTCATACTTAAGCCCCGAGGAGATGAGGTATACCGCTCATACTCCAACCGACCATTGCGAAGTCGAAATCGGTGCCATACAAGGTCAATGGAAGAGCCATACTCCATCACCTCATCTGTCTCAGACAGTGTGAGACTATATGTAGGACATCTTGTGTCTCTGTTAAATAGCTTTCCAAGGTATATTGGTAACTTCGCTATAGAGTTATAGCCCGTAGCATATACTCATTTTAGGATATGGCCTGTAGCCAATGCCTGGTATTGTGGAGTTATGGCTCATAGCCATACTCTTATTGGGATATGGTTTGTAACCATTCATGTGCATAGGATATGGCCTACAGTCATTCCTATGAGGCATAAGGATATATTCGCCCATTACCCCCACATATTCAAAAATATGTGGTTTCTGGGTTATGCCGTGGAGCAACCCGTTTCACCATTCTACAAATTATGACGCTGATGGATCTATATCCAGGGCACTACATGATGAGATTTCACTTGATTAATTAAGTACATTACTATATTCTTTTAGCATCACTCAAGTTTTCAAACATGAATTATTATGACGAATGCTACAAAGAAAAGTATAATACATCTATCAAGTACTTTTCAAAACTTAATAAAACATTGGGATCTCAATCCCTTATTTCATTTCTGGGGATTCACATCCCTCTACATCATCATCATGTTTACTGGATATGGGTATTCAAACCCTTAGTTCATCACTAAACATGGTTACCACTTATCATGTAACTATTACCTCCAGGTCATCTGACCAAGGTATTCAAGATACTTTTTAGATAAGCATCTCACATGGCTCACAAGGCCCATTAAGTATCTTCTCACCTCTCACTAGGCAAAAAATTATCACATGGCTCTCAAGTCCATTATATCTTGTCACCTCTCACTAGGTAACAGCTTATTCACATGCATCACAAGGCCATTGATCATTATACTTTTATTCAAGTATTTAACATGCCTAACAAGGCTTCTGCAATAAAAGAATTACAACCTTCCCATCATTAGGGTTAGGGTTTCCCTTCCTTATCGATTAGGGTTTCTCTTACATATCATCACCCTTCATTAGGTTTAGGATTTTCCATTATTAACCATTTAGGTTCTCAAGATCATATTATTAATGATCAAGCCCTAATTCATTACTCTACACAGCTAGGAGGCAACATTGATAACTTAAGTATTCAATCATACTTATTCATTCTCATCGTTTATCATTAAATGAATTATCAACACAAGATATGAGTTCCTCTCTTAACTTTACCAGGATATGATTACATCATACTTTATTAACTTGGCTTAACCTTTTCTTAAGGTATGTTAGCCTATACTTATCAAAGTGCATTACATCTCAATGTAACAATTGACATGACACACTTCATGTGTTACTCATCCAAGTATATTGGATTTAGGATACATCAAGGTGTATCAATCTTGAGGTGCTGGATGTGATATCTATCATGTCTTGATGTATCACTTCCTTCATCACCGTTATCTTACTTAAGTTCATCAACTTATCTTGTATTAGGGTATTTTACATCCTAATACTTTATGCACCAGTTCATCACATTTATCATGTAATGTATTGATCATAAATCACTTATTTGAAATATGCAACCATTATCAATGATATGGACTCATCTCGGGTTAAGACATTATTGATATAAGGTTATCCATTATCAACCACTTTAGGTGTTTCACTTATCAATATATTAGTCACTATTCCGTTATTAGGAATAGAGTTTCCCATCTTTATCAAATAGGGTTTACATAAAATCACCCAATATTAGGGTTTCACATAGAATTACCTAAAATTAGGGTTTCTCAACCCATAGATCAAACTTAGGGTTATGGTTTATCATCATATTTCCCAAGATTAGGGTTTCATGCACTATAACCCAAAATTAGGGTTTCACATACCTTCACCCTATATTAGGGTTAGGGTTTCATGATCTCTTTATCAAGGACCATACCCTGATTACATATTTTATTCATGTTGAAAGTGTTAAGGCTTAACCACTACATAATTATTATCATATATGTATGAATTCCTCTCTCTCTTATCCTCTCTAGAATGTTGATTACTTCAAACTTGATTAGATTTGGTCAACCCTTCATTCAAGTACATACATTCAGGATTATCATAGTGTATTGAGATATTGCTTCCATAAGCATCAAAGGTTAACCCCTCTAAGGGTACTAATCACCCTAGTACCTTAAAGGTACATCCATTATAATTATCTTTGATATACATCATTAACAATCATGGGGTTAATTGATCTTTCATCACATTAGGTCTTCAAACGATCTTGGTTACATTGAACCTCCAAAGGGTTTTGATACTTTTGAACCTTTAAACAGTTTTGACCTCCTTGACCTTCAAACGGTTTTGAGACCGTTTTCCCTCCAAATGATCTTGAGACCGTTTGGGCATCTAAGGTTGAGACTGTTTGGTCTTAAACGGTCTGAAGACCATTTGATGATTTCA
This sequence comes from Alisma plantago-aquatica, assembly GCA_963693085.1. NCBI lineage: Eukaryota > Viridiplantae > Streptophyta > Magnoliopsida > Alismatales > Alismataceae > Alisma > Alisma plantago-aquatica. The sequence goes on along the minus strand of OY856413.1, from coordinate 1,135,643,428 downwards.
ACCCTTGAAACTGTTTGATCAAATTAACCTTGAGAGCGAATGAACAACCCATCATTGAAACTGATTGAACATCAAATGGTTTTGAGACCGTTTACCCTCTAAATGGTTTGAAGACTATTTGGACTCAAATGGTCTCAAGAACGTTTGGTCCAAACCACCTTGAAACTGAATGGATCAATTAGGGTTTCCACAATCAATCGACTTAGGGTTTGCACTCATTGAACCATCCAACATTGAGACCATTGAAAATATATCAAAATGTAACCCTTGGATCTCCATCCATCCATGAGTCCACTTGACCTCAAATGGTCTTGAGACCGTTTGGGCCAATAAACATAGAAATCGACTCAATCAATTTAGGGTTTCAACCAATCAATCCGATTAGGGTTTGTAATTAATGGATGATCCAATCTTGAATCCATTATAATTAGGTAAATTTAACCATTGGATCTTCATTCATCCACATCAGCAATTGACCCCAAATGGTCTTAAGACCATTTAACCTCAAACGGTCTTGATACAGTTTAACCTCAAATGGTCTTGAGACTGTTTGCCCTCAAACGGTCTTGAGACCGTTTGGTCCTCAAAATTGAAACCGTTTTCACATGATCTTTATTAAGGTGTGTTCTAAGATCACATCATCATCTTCAAGATTCAAACCTTCGAAATTTCCTATGATTCTTATGGTGATTTCATCAACTAATCAAAAGGAATTTTGGGAAAGAAAAAGGAATCAACACGGTGAAGAAATGAAATCAATAACAACATTTAAGGGTTCAAGTTATATAACCCACCTTCAAAGTTGAATCCAATCTTCAAGCTTCACGTATATAATGGTTAATGAAGCTTTCTAAACTGTCCAAGTTCCGTTCTCAAGTCTTTGGATGCAAAGGATGATCAAGGATGAGCATTGAATGAAAAAAAGAAGAAAATAAGCATTGAATTTCAATTTCCACCATGAAATCAAGGTTGAAGATGACTATGGAGCTTACCTACATGTTTGGGCACGTTCTCCTATTTCTCCTAAACTCCCTTGTGTTTGGCCAAAGCAAGGAAAGAAAGTAGATTCGAAAAAGAGTCTTTCATGTGGGTGGAAAATGGGATATATGTAACGGCATTTCAAGAGAGAGAAAGTGTTATACAAATCCTTTAATTCCCTAAATTGGTGCCACTTATCCCCCTCACTTCCTTGAATACGAATCCATCATCCTCCCCTTAGAATTCCTCTTATTTATCCATGAATTAAAAGCAACCTCTTTAAGCACCTTAATCAATATAATAATAATATCCAACAATTAGTTGATATTACTTTTTCTTTAACAAATGTGAGTGGGCTCTCCACTCACTTTATATATTTCGGTTCCATTGCAAGGAACAAGGACGTACATACTTGTATAAATTTAACCATCACATTTTTGGTTGAATGGCACTTCCATTTAATATATTTATTGTTGCATTAAAATTGAATTAGGGTTTCAATTATGCTTAAATCTTGATTATTTTGATAACAAGATTCTCTCTCCCCCAAAGAGATTCAAATGAGACGCCCCTCTGATTTTCTTGTCTCTAATTGATACCAAGAAACATTAGGGACTCTCTAGAAGTGGTATTTTGCATATTGAACCCTAGGTTTTGGGTAAATTGCACATTACACCGAAACTAGGTTTTAATGCACAAACATTGCTTAATAAGCTCTTTCTTGGTGCTCAGGCTACCACAAGCCATACCTCTGCATCATTTTCATTCTTATGATTCTTCAACACTTGAGGAACATTTTATCATGTAATATTTTCAAGTTAACCCCTCAACTTGGGTAATTTGCACTTTGGTCCAAAATAAGTAAAACATTATTTCAACATTATTCAAATAGGACCAAAATTGAAACATAAGTTCCTCTTGAGCCTTAATTACTTTTCAAACCCTAACCATGCATGTATCATGAGATGATGAGCATAGCCAGGTTTGAGCTATGATGTTTCATATGATACTGATTAAATGGGCCTTGTGAGACATGTGAAATACTTGGGCAACATGTAAAATGTATACCTGGGTCTGAGGACCTAGAGGTAATAGTTACCTGATAAGAGGTGACAGTGTTCAACGATAAACTAAGGGTTTGAATACCCATATCTATAAATGTTGATGATGATAATGTTAAGGGATGATAATCCTTAGTAATGCGATAAGGGACTGAGATCCCGTGTGTTATGCATTCAATGTGTTCAAAAGATTATGAAATCACTTGATAAATGTATTACACCTTTGTTTGTAGCATCTGTTATAATTCATGCTTGTAACTTGGTTGATGCTAAAAGATATTGTAATGCACCTAATTAATCAAGTGGAGCCTTATCATGTAGTTTCCCTAGACATAGATCCATTCAGTGTCAGAATTTGCTGAATGGTAAAATGAATTTAACTCAGAGAGCATATTTTTGAATATGTGGGGGTAATGGGTGAAAATATCCTTACGTGCAAATAGGGATTGTTGTGTGGTCTCCCTCATCATCATAAGAGTATGGCTATATGCCATGACTCAATATTAATATACCAGAGATTGTTGTGTGGTCTCCCTGAAGAGAGTGCATGCTACGGCTGTAACTCTATAGCAAAGATGCCACTATACCCTGGCAAGCTAATTATAGTTTGACACGTGATGTCACTTCCAGTGGTCTCGTACTGACCGAGATAGGTGAGGTCTTGAAAGTTGGCTCTTCCTTTGACCTTGTATGGTACAATTCTTTACGTAGTCGTGGTCGGTTGGAGAATGAGCGGTATACCTCGTCTCCTCAGGGCATAAGTGTGATTGTAAATATGTAATCAGTTGTGTAGCATATTTTATTAAGGATTGAATACAGAAACATTGGTTGATGTTCCACTACTTTTATACATCTTAAATGGATAGATGTTATATGTGCTCTTCGTATTCCTTATAAAGTGAATAGATGATTTATTGGTCTATCATAGATAGTTGCATTGCTTTAAAAGATGAGATTTCTTTGTTCTACTTATAAACAATGATTAATCTTGATTATTAATATAAAAGATCCTCTTCTCAGTTTTATACTATTTACCTGTGATAATAATATTGTTGGCAGAGATTTATATCTCTCGCTAGGACTTTTGTCTCACCCCATTGGTCCCAACATTTTTAGGTGGATGCGGATGAGGAGGTAGAGACCGTACTACAGAGGGAGGACAACAACAACAGAGATAGCAGTAATAATTCAGGGTGAGTGTGTTTTCTGTCATGTCTTGTAGATATAAGTCTTATGTATCATCTTTGTACTCTCAGGTCCTTGGGAGTTAGTATGTAATGATTTTATAAATGATATGAGATTTTGGCTTGTATGCGTCAACATTTTATATTTCTTATGTATATGATTGGGCAAAGAAAGTGGTATATGATATCCTTGAGATGAGATGGAACAATGTATGTACAATGTGAACCATGATGTATATATTGCTTTGGTTATTTTTTTAAGAGTTTCTTGGAAATGGATCTCTTTGCAAAATGGTTTTAATTTTTAGTAATTTTCATTAATCCACTGCTAATGGTTATTCTGTGTAATTACTGTGCGATTTGGATGTCGATTTGATAGCAGTCATCACATCCATATCTTGTGGAGTCTAATGGAAGAAATGTCAGTTAATGTGAGAAAAATTATGATTGATAGGTTGGCTACTGCAATGGGACTGGATGGCCCTCAAGAATTGTGCATGGGAGGATAATAACCTACATTGCACACTAACTAGGGTACCCCAACAAGCTGAAGTATTTCCTAAGGTCATAAGGAGATACACTGTTGGATAAAAAGTATCTAGTTGTGGCAAATGTCCTAGCAAGGACACAGTAAGGATAAGCCTACCGGTTCTACAGGATAAAGTTCTTGCTTCCCCTCCCAAGATTAAAAGGCTATGATTTTGAGAATTTTTTTGTGAAACACCGTTCGAACAAAACATCATTAACTAAGAGGAAGCGATCATTAACAGCGGATTAACGAAAATCACTAAAAATTTAAACCTTTTTGCAAGGAGATCCAATTCCAGGAAACTCTTATAACAAGAACCAAAGTATTTCATATACATTCTGGTCCACAAGTACACATCATGTACCATCCCTTCTTGAGGATTACAAGTATCAACTGCTCTGTTAAAACTATACATGGGTAGCATAAGAACCTTGAGGCATCAAGCCAAAATCTCATATCGATTCATTAAAAGTACTAACTACTAACTCTGAGGACCTGAGAGTACAGAAATGACACATAGGACTGTCTATACAAAATATGACAGCCAGTGCCTCCACCCGGAATATCAGTGTTGTCCCTATTGGCTGCTACTTTTCTTCCCCTGCTATAGGGTTTCTGCCTCTTCTTCCACGTCTACCTAAAAAGTTGGATCCCACGGGGGTGAGACAATTGAAATTGTCCCAGCGAGAGATATAACTCTCTACCAAAAACATTGTTATTGCAGATTAATAGAAAAAAACTGAGCAGAGGATTTATATATGTTCAACAGTAGATAAATCAATGTCTAAATAGATTAGAGCAATATTCTAATTCAAAGAATTTCAGTTATAACTTGATAAAACAACATGTCACTTATCCAATAAATAAATAAAGAACATGTATAACCTTTATCCATCTAGGATATGCTAAGCAATGTAACATCAACCAATGATTCTCGTATTTCAACCTTAAGCAAATATGCTACACGACTGATTACATTTTACATTCATACTTAAGCCCTGAGGAGATGAGGTATACCGCTCATACTCCAACCGACCATTGCGAAGTCGAAATCGGTGCCATACAAGGTCAATGGAAGAGCCAGACTCCATCACCTCATCTGTCTCAGACAGTGTGAGACTATATGTAGGACATCTTGTGTCTCTGTTAAATAGCTTTCCAAGGTATATTGGTAACTTCGCTATAGAGTTATAGCCCGTAGCATATACTCATTTTAGGATATGGCCTGTAGCCAATGCCTGGTATTGTGGAGTTATGGCTCATAGCCATACTCTTATTGGGATATGGTTTGTAACCATTCATGTGCATAGGATATGGCCTACAGTCATTCCTATGAGGCATAAGGATATATTCGCCCATTACCCCCACATATTCAAAAATATGTGGTTTCTGGGTTATGCCGTGGAGCAACCCGTTTCACCATTCTACAAATTATGACGCTGATGGATCTATATCCAGGGCACTACATGATGAGATTTCACTTGATTAATTAAGTACATTACTATATTCTTTTAGCATCACTCAAGTTTTCAAACATGAATTATTATGACGAATGCTACAAAGAAAAGTATAATACATCTATCAAGTACTTTTCAAAACTTAATAAAACATTGGGATCTCAATCCCTTATTTCATTTCTGGGGATTCACATCCCTCTACATCATCATCATGTTTACTGGATATGGGTATTCAAACCCTTAGTTCATCACTAAACATGGTTACCACTTATTATGTAACTATTACCTCCAGGTCATCTGACCAAGGTATTCAAGATACTTTTTAGATAAGCATCTCACATGGCTCACAAGGCCCATTAAGTATCTTCTCACCTCTCACTAGGCAAAAAATTATCACATGGCTCTCAAGGCCATTATATCTTGTCACCTCTCACTAGGTAACAGCTTATTCACATGCATCACAAGGCCATTGATCATTATACTTTTATTCAAGTATTTAACATGCCTAACAAGGCTTCTGCAATAAAAGAATTACAACCTTCCCATCATTAGGGTTAGGGTTTCCCTTCCTTTTCGATTAGGGTTTCTCTTACATATCATCACCCTTCATTAGGTTTAGGATTTTCCATTATTAACCATTTAGGTTCTCAAGATCATATTATTAATGATCAAGCCCTAATTCATTACTCTACACAGCTAAGAGGCAACATTGATAACTTAAGTATTCAATCATACTTATTTATTCTCATCGTTTATCATTAAATGAATTATCAACACAAGATATGAGTTCCTCTCTTAACTTTACCAGGATATGATTACATCATACTTTATTAACTTGGCTTAACCTTTTCTTAAGGTATGTTAGCCTATACTTATCAAAGTGCATTACATCTCAATGTAACAATTGACATGACACACTTCATGTGTTACTCATCCAAGTATATTGGATTTAGGATACATCAAGGTGTATCAATATTGAGGTGCTGGATGTGATATCTATCATGTCTTGATGTATCACTTCCTTCATCACCGTTATCTTACTTAAGTTCATCAACTTATCTTGTATTAGGGTATTTTACATCCTAATACTTTATGCACCAGTTCATCACATTTATCATGTAATGTATTGATCATAAATCACTTATTTGAAATATGCAACCATTATCAATGATATGGACTCATCTCGGGTTAAGACATTATTGATATAAGGTTATCCATTATCAACCACTTTAGGTGTTTCACTTATCAATATATTAGTCACTATTCCGTTATTAGGAATAGAGTTTCCCATCTTTATCAAATAGGGTTTACATAAAATCACCCAATATTAGGGTTTCACATAGAATTACCTAAAATTAGGGTTTCTCAACCCATAGATCAAACTTAGGGTTATGGTTTATCATCATATTTCCCAAGATTAGGGTTTCATGCACTATAACCCAAAATTAGGGTTTCACATACCTTCACCCTATATTAGGGTTAGGGTTTCATGATCTCTTTATCAAGGACCATACCCTGATTACATATTTTATTCATGTTGAAAGTGTTAAGGCTTAACCACTACATAATTATTATCATATATGTATGAATTCCTCTCTCTCTTATCCTCTCTAGAATGTTGATTACTTCAAACTTGATTAGATTTGGTCAACCTTTCATTCAAGTACATACATTCAGGATTATCATAGTGTATTGAGATATTGCTTCCATAAGCATCAAAGGTTAACCCCTCTAAGGGTACTAATCACCCTAGTACCTTAAAGGTACATCCATTATAATTATCTTTGATATACATCATTAACAATCATGGGGTTAATTGATCTTTCATCACATTAGGTCTTCAAACGATCTTGGTTACATTGAACCTCCAAAGGGTTTTGATACTTTTGAACCTTTAAACAGTTTTGACCTCCTTGACCTTCAAACGGTTTTGAGACCGTTTTCCCTCCAAATGATCTTGAGACCGTTTGGGCATCTAAGGTTGAGACTGTTTGGTCTTAAACGGTCTGAAGACCATTTGATGATTTCAACCCTTGAAACTGTTTGATCAAATTAACCTTGAGAGCGAATGAACAACCCATCATTGAAACTGATTGAACATCAAATGGTTTTGAGACCGTTTACCCTCTAAATGGTCTGAAGACTATTTGGACTCAAATGGTCTCAAGAACGTTTGGTCCAAACCACCTTGAAACTGAATGGATCAATTAGGGTTTCCACAATCAATCGACTTAGGGTTTGCACTCATTGAACCATCCAACATTGAGACCATTGAAAATATATCAAAATGTAACCCTTGGATCTCCATCCATCCATGAGTCCACTTGACCTCAAATGGTCTTGAGACCGTTTGGGCCAATAAACATAGAAATCGACTCAATCAATTTAGGGTTTCAACCAATCAATCCGATTAGGGTTTGTAATTAATGGATGATCCAATCTTGAATCCATTATAATTAGGTAAATTTAACCATTGGATCTTCATTCATCCACATCAGCAATTGACCCCAAATGGTCTTAAGACCATTTAACCTCAAACGGTCTTGATACAGTTTAACCTCAAATGGTCTTGAGACTGTTTGCCCTCAAACGGTCTTGAGACCGTTTGGTCCTCAAAATTGAAACCGTTTTCACATGATCTTTATTAAGGTGTGTTCTAAGATCACATCATCATCTTCAAGATTCAAACCTTCGAAATTTCCTATGATTCTTATGGTGATTTCATCAACTAATCAAAAGGAATTTTGGGAAAGAAAAAGGAATCAACACGGTGAAGAAATGAAATCAATAACAACATTTAAGGGTTCAAGTTATATAACCCACCTTCAAAGTTGAATCCAATCTTCAAGCTTCACGTATATAATGGTTAATGAAGCTTTCTAAACTGTCCAAGTTCCATTCTCAAGTCTTTGGATGCAAAGGATGATCAAGGATGAGCATTGAATGAAAAAAAGAAGAAAATAAGCATTGAATTTCAATTTCCACCATGAAATCAAGGTTGAAGATGACTATGGAGCTTACCTACATGTTGGGGCACGTTCTCCTATTTCTCCTAAACTCCCTTGTGTTTGGCCAAAGCAAGGAAAGAAAGTAGATTCGAATAAGAGTCTTTCATGTGGGTGGAAAATGGGATATATGTAACGGCATTTCAAGAGAGAGAAAGTGATATACAAATCATTTAATTCCCTAAATTGGTGCCACTTATCCCCCTCACTTCCTTGAATACGAATCCATCATCCTCCCCTTAGAATTCCTCTTATTTATCCATGAATTAAAAGCAACCTCTTTAAGCACCTTAATCAATATAATAATAATATCCAACAATTAGTTGATATTACTTTTTCTTTAACAAATGTGAGTGGGCTCTCCACTCACTTTAGATATTTCGGTTCCATTTCAAGGAACAAGGACGTCCATACTTGTATAAATTTAACCATCACATTTTTGGTTGAATGGCACTTCCATTTAATATATTTATTTTTGCATTAAAATTGAATTAGGGTTTCAATTATGCTTAAATCTTGATTATTTTAATATCAAGATTCTCTCTCCCCCAAAGAGATTCAAATGAGACGCCCCTCTGATTTTCTTGTCTCTAATTGATACCAAGAAACATTAGGGACTCTCTAGAAGTGGTATTTTGCATATTGAACCCTAGGTTTTGGGTAAATTGCACATTACACCGAAACTAGGTTTTAATGCACAAACATTGCTTAATAAGCTCTTTCTTGGTGCTCAGGCTACCACAAGCCATACCTCTGCATCATTTTCATTCTTATGATTCTTCAACACTTGAGGAACATTTTATCATGTAATATTTTCAAGTTAACCCCTCAACTTGGGTAATTTGCACTTTGGTCCAAAATAAGTAAAACATTATTTCAACATTATTCAAATAGGACCAAAATTGAAACATAAGTTCCTCTTGAGCCTTAATTACTTTTCAAAAGATAAAGAAAAGAATATAAATGACTTACTTAAGCAAAACTTCTAGGGTTAAGGCATAACCCAGGTTAGGGATGTTACAATTATAAACCCCTAACAAGGATTTTGTCCCTGAAATCCCAAGTAAAGGGAAACAAATATTATTCATTCACTATATCATCAGGTCTCCACATAACATCTTAATGTCATAGATATTCCATAGAACTTTGATCAACACAAAGTTCTTCCATACAATGTTATCATAGAATTGGTCACACAGGATACATACTCCATTGTCCTTTTCATTATTGACTGTAGAGTCAACTCTATGTTAGGTAACATTTTTCTTTGTCAGAGATACATTATACATGCCTCATTCTATTCAAGTGTCAAACCTCACTAATTTATCACCTTTCTCAACTTATAACTTTAGGTAACATGATTCTTGGTTCTGGGGAGTCTCCCATACTCCTCATTTAGTTTAGTATTTCACTTCCAGGGAAAGACCAGAGTTACATTTTTGTCACCCACTTGTGACTACAAGTATTATCATACATCTGTTGTGCCATCCAATGTACTGACACAACACTAATCTTTCTTACTACTTGTACCAACTATCTTATTATTTGTACATACTTTTGTCATAAGGGGAGGCTACTTACCAATTAAGAACTTATCTTAGATGTATCTTTAGAATTATTTTTAACTTGATAAGCTTTTTCCACAATGATTTTACAATTGTTCCTTCAATTAGTACATTCTTGTCGATGTTATGCAGAGCATAAACCCCTAACATGTGATGTCCATACTATTTTATGTAATTAGACTGATTTCACAGTTGGCCATTCCAGGTAACCAACATAAGTCATTTAATTAGGAGTTATGTTTTTACTTTTCCATACCATCTGATATTTCTTAGATACCATAATTTCTTACCTTGGTATTCATCACATGTGTCAAAGCACATCACATCCTCATCATTTCCATCTCTCTATTGTTATTACCAGAGCAACACATATAAAAGGATCTTTCTTTCATCTTTGGAACATTATTTGTTACACATATCTTTATTGTGGAACCAAAGTCCAAAATGAACTGATACTTTTCTAAGTATCCATCATTAGATTATTTCTAATTCATGCACATCAAGTGTCATAATACTCACTTGATTTCCATGTTCCAAAAAGAAGAGAACACAAAGAAATATATTCCTCTTATCACCCCATCATCACCTAGGGTTTCTTATCAAAGAGAAGGGATTATCATCTCTTCTAATTATAGCATGAACTTGCAACTATTCATGAGTCATTTCCTCTTGTTTCGTCCTAGGTTCCTTGCTATCAGCATAGGAATTATAAGGATGATTACATGTCATTACTTATTTCTTTTTGTTATCTATCATGTTTATGACATTTTGTGATTTTATGACATTTCCCATTTCCACATCATGGGAAAAGATTTTTACTATTCACACATGCTTTATCAAACACGGATCATCTCCCTTATTCTTATTCGCTTATCATGAGGATTGTATTCTTTTACTTCCTCATGTGGACAGATTGATCTAAGATCATCTCGAATTCCATTTTATTGTACTTAGGATGTGATAAAAATATCCATGCCATATTTCTAGTTTCTTATGCTCACTAGATTGTCTCAGAATGGCTACTTGATCAAAGTAATCAGAAAGATAACAATCTAAGAGTTCCATACTCGCCCTATCTCCAATAATTATATACATGGCCAGGGTATACAAGTGTTGAGATTAGGTAGTATGCACTTTATTTACTATCATGTTCCTCACTTTTCATATCATCATAGACACAGTATTTAACATTCCTGGATTTTCTTCAAGCATCACTTCTATATATCTTATCCCTTTTCACACAGATAAGAGAAATTATAAAGCATTTAAAGGAATACTGAGTAAAATATAAGTCCTCATCTTCCTTGTGTCCTCATATGACTAGTCAAAGGAAGCTAAAAAACAACTACTTTCTTATATTTAACACATGAAATCATAAAATAATATATTAGAATGAAACTATTTCATCTAACCTGCCTCATCTCATAGTTTGTTTACTGCCTCAGGCTGATTCTTTTCATAGAATCTTGCCTGGGATGTTTGTCCACGTCCTCGTGTGCCACTAGAAAACTTTTTCCCGTGATGACCTTGATGTCCCTACCTCGGTGGTTGGGTTACCATTATTTTTCCAACTGGACAATCCCTTACTAAATGTCCTACATGTCTACACCGGTAACATGTTCTATTCTCTTGATATGGTCTAAAAGGTCCTTTACCCTTTCCGGGTAGCCGTTTCCCTAGTGTACTAGACCTTGGTTGTACCGATGGTACCAAAAAACTTCCCTTTTTGGAACTACTAGGCCTCTAATCCCGAGTTTGGATAGGCCTTTTCTTAATTCTTTCATCATTATCCTTTTCTGGACAATCTTTTCTTATATGTCCAGGCTGCCTACACCTGTGGAAAATCCTGATTTCAGGTTGTAACCTATTCCTTTCATCATTAATCATTGCTCCAGCATGCTGATGTTGAGCAAGAATCCTATTGGAGTCCAAAACTTCATCATTAGGAGCTAGTAATCTAGGTTGTATTGCTAATATATGGTCCACTATATGCATTATTTCAGTCCTAACTTGCCCAACAATGGTATAAAAAGAAAATTTCCTTATTATAGTTGTATCATCTTGGGGGTTCTCAGGCAGTTGTTCTTCTCTCACCTGGTCCCTTGCACCCCTTCCTGGTGTAGCAATGCTGCTCTCAGCAGCATGTGCTTCATGTGATCCAAACATCTTTAAGTTCTTCTTCTCCTATATTAGCAGAAGACACTATCAAATAGACTAGAAGACATTAGAACAGATTCAACAACCTTAATCCTATATATCTGTAGACTCAACGAACGTAGAGCTCTAATACCACTAATTGAAACACACGGTTCGAGCAAAATGTCATTAACTAAGAGGAAGCGATCATTAACAACAGATTAATGAAAATCACTAAAAATTTAAACCTTTTTGCAAGGAGACCCAATTCCAGGAAACTCTTATAACAAGAACCAAAGTATTTCATATACATTCTGGTCCACAGGTACACATCATGTACCATCCCTTCTCGAGGATTACAAGTATCAACTACTCTGTTAAAACTATACATGGGTAGCATAAGAACCTCAAGGCATCAAGCCAAAATCTCAGATCGATTCATTAAAAGTACTAACTACTAACTCCAAGGACCTGAGAGTATAGAGAAGACACATAGGACTTTCTATACAAAATATGATAGCCAGTGCCTCCACCTGGAATATCACTGTTGTCCCTGTTGTTGCTGCTGCTTTTCCTCCCCTGCTATAGGGTTTCTACCTCTTCTTCCGCGTCTACTTAAAAAGTTGGATCCCACGGGGGTGAAACAATTGAAATTGTCCCAGTGAGAGATATAACTCTCCGCCATAAATACTGTTATTGCAGATTAATAGAATAAAATTGAACAGAGGATTTATATATGTTCAACAGTAGGTAAATCAATGTCTAAATAGATTAGAGCAATATTCTTATTCAAAGAATTTCAGTTATAACTTGACAAAGCATCTGTCACTTATCCAATAAAGAAATGAAGAACATGTATAACCTTTATCCATCTAGGATATGCTAAGCAATGTAACATCAACCAATGATTATCGTATTTCAACCTTAAGCAAATACGCTACATGGCTGATTACATTTTACATTCATACTTAAGCCTTGAGGAGATGAGGTGTACCGCTCATACTCCAACCGACCATTGCGAAGTCAAAATCGGTGCCATACAAGGTCAATTGAAAAGCCGGACTCCATCACCTCATCTGTCTCGGTCAGTGTGAGTCTATATGCAGGACATCTTGTGTCTCTGCTAAATATCTTTCCAGGGTATACTAGTAACTTCGCTATAGAGTTATAGCCCGTAGCATATACTCTTTTCAGTATATGGCCTGTAGCTAATGCCTGGTATTGTGGAGTTATGGCCCATAGCCATACTCTTATTGGGATATGGTCTGTAACCATTCTTGTGCATAGGATATGGCCCGTAGTCATTCCTATGAGGTGTAAGGATATATTCGCCCATTACCCCCACATATTCAAAAATATGCGGTTTCTGGGTTATGCCGCGGAGCAACCCGTTTCACCATCCAGCAAATTCTGACACTGATGGATCTATGGCCAGGGCACTACATGATGAGATTTCACTTGATTAATTAAGTACATTATTGTATTCTTTTAGCATCACTCAAGTTTTCAAACATGAATTATTATGACAAATGCTACAAAGAAAAGTATAATACATCTATCAAGTACTTTTCAAAACTTAATAAAACATTGGGATCTCAATCCCTTATTTCATTTCTGGGGATTCACATCCCTCTACATCATCATCATGTTTACTGGATCTGGGTATTCAAACCCTTAGTTCATCACTGAACATGGTTACCACTTATCAAGTAAATATTACCTCCAGGTCATCTGACCAAGGTATTCAGGATACTTGTTAGACAAGCATCTCACATGGCTCACAAGGCCCATTAAGTATCTTGTCACCTCTCACTAGGCAAAAAATTATCAAATGGCTCTCAAGGCCATTACATCTTGTCACCTCTCACTAGGTAACAACTTATTCACATGGCTCACAAAGCCATTGATCATTATACTTTTATTCAAGTATTTAACATGCCTAACAAGGCTTATGCAATAAAAGAATTACAACCTTCCCATCATTAGGGTTAGGGTTTCCCTTCCTTATCGATTAGGGTTTCTCTTACATATCATCACCCTTCATTAGGTTTAGGGTTTTCCATTATTGACCATTTAGGTTCTCAAGATCATATTATTGATGATCAAGCCCTAATTCATTACTCCACATAGCTAGGAGCCAACATTGATAACTTAAGTATTCAAACATACTTATTTATTCTCATCATTTATCATTAAATGAATTATCAACACAAGATATGAGTTCCTCTCTTAACTTTACCAAGATATGATTACATCATACTTTATTAACTTGGCTTAACATTTTCTAAAGGTATGTTAGCCAATACTTATCAAAGTGCATTACATCTCAATGTAATAATTGACATGACACACTTCATGTGTTACTCATCCAAGTATATTGGATTTAGAATACATCAAGGTGTATCAATCTTGAGGTGCTGGATGTGATATCTATCATGTCTTGATGTATCACTTCCTTCATTACCTTTATCTTACTTAAGTTCATCAACTTATATTGTATTTGGGTATTTCCCATCCTAATACTTTATGCACCAGTTTATCACATTTATCATGTAATTTATTGATCATAAATCACTTATTTGAAATATGCAACCATTATCAATGATATGGACTTATCTCGGGTTAAGACATTATTGATATAAGGTTATCCATTATCAACCACTTTAGGTGTTTCACTTATCAATATATTAGTCACTATTCCATTATTAGGAATAGAGTTTCCCATCTTTATCAATTAGGGTTTACATAACATCACCCAATATTAGGGTTTCACATAGCATTACCTAAAATTAGGGTTTCTCAACCCATAGCTCAAACTTAGGGTTATGGTTTATCATCATATTGCCCAAGATTAGGGCTTCATGCACTATAACCCAAAATTAGGGTTTCACATACCTTCACCCTATATTAGGGTTAGGGTTTCATGATCTCTTTATCAAGGACCATACCCCGATTACATATTTTATTCATGTTAAAAGTGTTAAGGCTTAACCACTATATAATGATTATTATAGAATTCCTCTCTCTCTCTTATCCTCTCTAGGATGTTGATTACTTCAAACTTGATTAGATTTGGTCAACCCTTCATTCAAGTACATACATTCAGGATTATCATAGTGTATTGAGACATTGCTTCCATAAGCATCAAAGGGTAACCCCTCTAAGGGTACTAATCACCCTAGTACCTTAAAGGTGCATCCCTTATAATTATCTTTGATATATATCATTAACAATCATGGGGTTAGTTGATCTTTCATCACATTAGGTCTTCAAACGGTCTTGGTTACATTGAACCTCCAAAGGGTTTTGATACTTTTGAACCTTCAAACGGTTTTGACCTCCTTGACCTTCAAACGGTTTTGAGACTGTTTTCCCTCCAAACGGTCTTGAGACTGTTTGGGCATCTAAGGTTGAGACCGTTTGGTCTTAAACAGTCTAAAGACCATTTCATGCTTTCAACCCTTGAAACCATTTGATCAAATTAACCTTGAGACCGAATGAACAACCCATCATTGAAACTGATTGAACATCAAACGGTTTTGAGACTGTTTGCCCTATAAACGGTCTGAAGACTATTTGATCCCAAATGGTCTCAAGACCGTTTGGTCCAAACCACCTTGAAACTGAATGGATCAATTAGGGTTTCCACAATCAATCGACTTAGGGTTTGCACTCATTGAACCATCCAACATTGAGACCATTGAAAATAGATCAAAATGTAACCCTTGTATCTCCATCCCTCCATGAGTCCACTTGACCTCAAACGGTCTTGAGACCGTTTGGGCCATTCAACATAGAAATCGACTCAATCAATTTAGGGTTTCAACCAATCAATACGATTAGGGTTTGTAATCAATGGATCATCCATTCTTGAATCCATTATAATTAGGTCAATTTGAACCATTGGATCTTCATTCATCCACATCAGCAATTGATCCCAAACGGTCTTAAGACCGTTTAACCTCAAATGGTCTTGAGACGGTTTGCCCTCAAACGGTCTTGAGACCATTTGGTCCTCAACATTGAAACTGTTTGCACATGATCTTTATTAATGTGTGTTCTAAGATGACATCATCATCTTCAAGCTTCAAACCTTCGAAATTTCTTGTGATTCTTATGGTGATTTCATCAACTAATCAAAAGGAATTTTGGGAAAGAAAAAGGAATCAACATATGGTGAAGAAATGAAATCAATAACAACATTTAAGGGTTCAAGTGTTGGTATGTATGCCCTGAGAGCCAATCATGGGATGATTGGTGGGATACATTAAGATTGATTTGATAAACATCAAAGGCAAGCTTCCAATTCTTTCTGGTTCAGTCATATGAGATAGTGATAGAACAGATTGAATGTCTAAAGAATGACAGAACTCAACGACGTATGCTTTCAGGTTGAGGACCTGAACGATGAGATCATACGGATGCTAAGAGTTTGTACATTCTTATTGTGTCCCTAGTCGGATGTCATTGTGGAAGGTAGATAGACAACAATGACACACAAGACTAGATTGTGGTGTTGGTTGATGACAGAATCTCATTAGTCATGATATAGAGATATAAAACCAAACACATAGGTACTTGTTAGAGAATTAGTGTACCGGACAGACCCACCGTGAGTTTGACACATGGAACCATGAGATGGTAGTCACAGTCAGTACTCACAGTGATGGTGGTGAGTGTGATTCTTAGACCTGAAATCACTGCACTCAACACATGTCGTTGGGCACACTTTGACATCATCAAACGCAGTCCTGAAACATGGGTTGTTATAAAGGTGATGATTGGGTGGCTTTGACACATGGGTCTTTTGAGGGGTGAGTGATAGATATGGGATTTGTCCCTCCTGAGGGAGTTTGATATCCAAGGCCACTTGATGAGAAGGATTGAGATAGGCGTGCGCACGCATGTGTGAATCAGTATGTGATATTGATGTCATACATATCTCGTTCAATCTGCTCTGAGATCAAGAAAGTGAATGAACGTTGACAGGATGACAGTTCCATGCCTTGAGTTCATTTGGGATATCAGTGACAAAGGAATTATACATTCACTGTAACACCATTCACGGATTGTAGGATGAAAGTTGTTCTCCAACTTTCTACTTTCACTTGGGTAGCACTGATGTGTGACTAGGCACCGCTCTTTGCTTGTGAAGTCATAAGTGTTATGGACTTTCACTGCCAATGTGAAATGGACCTGCAGGGTCACACACATAGGATTTAACCTGGAAGAGGAGTTTTGTCCACAAGCAACGTTTAGATTGATTACTAAAGGAATTTAGTAGTTCAATTAAACACTCAATCAGTCGATGACTCAATATCATATGGTTCAAGGTGTCGGACGCATTGGTTGGAGTATTGGATTGATTGAAATCACAATTGACTGATTTTGCCCAACTTGTGCTCCCAACCGATCGGCTCATGTGATGAACCGGTCGGCTGAGGTGCTGAACCGGTCGGATGGAGTGTCCAGGCCGATCGGCTCATGCCAGGTTGAAACGACTGGTTCAAGAGTTGAACCGATCGGCTCAACTGGTGCAACCGACCAGTTGGGAAAGTCATGTCGGCAAGAATTTTCCTTTGGTTTCAAATTGCCCAATTCGATTGGGAATAACATTGGTATGCGATACCAATTGAGAACGAAACAAGGAAAGTCTTTTTGAGCCGGATTAGGACCATGAACCGATCGGTTCAGGGCACCAACCGATCGGTTGGAGTGCCCCAAACTATCGGCTCAGGTCCAACCGATCGGCTCAATGGCTGAACCGATCGGTTCAGTTGTGAACCGATCATTTCAAGTTGCGAACCGGTTGCTTTTTGTGGAAAATTCTCAAACCCTTCTGCTCCTGCTTTAGTCCCATATTGCCGGGCACAGAGAACCCTGTCCCATGACCCGTCTATATATATAGGGGTATTGGGGGCTTCTCAAAGTACAACTCAATGCAAGCCGGTTGCTTTGCGAAGTTGTCGTTCTCTCTGGTTTTGGTAACCGTGAGAGATCCCGAGCAAGTGCTTCCCGCAAAAGGGAGGTGCAGCAAGGGAAGGACAACTGCAGTTGCAACTGGTAGCAGGAGAGTGTGTTGGCGACTAGTACGTCAACAGGAGGGTGCGAATCCTTCCACTTCCTTGTGGGACAAGGAGAGTGGAGTTCCAGGTGGTCCGTGTGGACTACTACAGAGGCGGGAGGACACTGCCGCTCAGGAGGACAACTGTCATCCGACAGTCCGGTAGGAGGAGGAGTCGTCAGTCCCGGTGCGACCAGGAGCTGCACAGACACCGTCTAAGACCGGAGTTGAAGACCACGCATTACGCGAGGTATTGTCGCCGAGCAAGCCTCGGGACAAGGTATGATTCCACAAACCATCCTTTCCTATTATATAGACGTTGACGCGTTTCCTCGGTATGGGTTGGGGGAGAAATTTTTGTTTCCGCTGCCTTCTCTGTCTCCCCTAAAACCCAACAGTGGTATCAGAGCCACGTCAACTGTTCTATATTTTAGGAATATCGATATGATCGATTTTGGTTTGTCGCCTTTATTTATTGCATGCGATGCGAATAATATCGGATTTATGCATGTCCAATCCTAAATCCACAAATCCCAAATTACATATATGATATGTATTATTAATGCACTTGATACGCGTCGCCCTTAAATGAGTTTTGTGGTGGATGTGTGTAGCGTGATTATGGCCTATAAACCCCTATCTGTGTGTGGTTGTTTTTGGTTGCTTGCATCTCAGTCTGCGCACCGATCTTCCCTCTCTTATTCCCGATGTAACTCGAAATAATTCGAGATTCTTTCCTACCTTTGCTCCCCCCGAATGTAACTCGGGGTTTCCCTTTTTAAAGCAATGTAATAAATAGGATAGATTTTTATATCATGTTATGTCGAAGACCGGCGGACATCAAGACGACAGCTGAAACGATCAGTTCAAGGTGTGAACCGATCAGTTGACATTCCAGACAGTCAGTTCAAGGAGTGAACCGATCGGTTGATGACCGGTTCGATGAGCGAGACAAGCGGGTGGCGGACATGACGAGATGCACGATGACCAGGCGAACCGATCGGTTGGAGGAGCCAACCGATCGGCTGGTGGCACCCAGACGACCGGCTGGAGAGTACAGATCATTCATGTGATGAGTTGATCAACTCGGATGGCAAGGCACAGATGTTCATCTTGTACAGGTTGCATATGATGTAGACCTAGATGACCGTGATTACTCTTGGCTCGAAGAATCACATTAGGATGGCCATAATCATCGCTTTTTATCGTTTGTGCATGTTTTCTGTGGGATATAACATGTATATGATACATACTATGTATTGTGGTGATTGGATATGTATATGTATATAAACCAAATCCCTCATTAAAATATTAAGTCTTATATGCCTTCCATTAGCGGCACACATGAAAAGCTCGATCGACCAAGCGTAGGTTACGCCAAAGCGTGGTGCGCCGTCTATCTTGTGGAAGTGTGAAGGGTAGACATGTAGGTTCTGCCAAAGTAGGGTGCATGTTCTACCGTGTCGGCTTTTGGGTTAGACTTAACTGGTGATTCTTAGAGCGTCTAAGCCCAGAGGCAAGGAATGTTCATGGCAAGGTGTTGTGCATGTTCATTCAACAAGAGTTGCATATGATGCAATTGGCAAGAGTTGCCTACCTGAGAGATCTAAGTTGTGGGCGATCAGCCAAAGCTGACTCATGACTTAGAGGATTTCAGGATCTTGCCCACTAGAAGGTTGTACGCTGCAATCTTCCAAATTGATGGTGAGGGCTATCAATTTGAAGTAAAATAGTGGGAGCGATAATTAATTAAAGGCCTAATTTTATCGTCAACTTTTCAAATCAATCAAACAAGTCAAAAAGAGTTTTGGACTAAAAATTGCATATATTTCCTTTTTGTTAATATAAATGGTTAATCAACAAATCACTTTATTTGCGATCGGTCTTTGAGACCAACAAATTAAATGGGAATAATTCCACGACTGGTTAGGATGATGAGAAGTGTTCTCAGTCAAAGAGTGAAAGCTCTAAGTCCTAGTTATACCAGAACCAGATGAACTCGATCCCACCACATCAATGGCTGAAAGTATGCTTATGGAAGCATACTAAGGATGACATTGATGAGGAGTGCTTGATGTTGTGTTCTCTGAACTATGAGTTGCAGATACAACATGAGACATATGATGTCTCCAAAACACTGTCCTAGTATGGCATGACAGAAGGAGATCCAGTAAGGGATTCACACACTCAATGTGATTGGGTATGTGGAAAGACCTGACTAAGAAGGATTCCATCTGAGCCAAGAGTTGGCTATTGGTATGATACTACAAATGTTGCGAGAATCATACAATTCATGATAAGCTACAACATGAACAACTTTGACAAGCGTTGACAGAGTTGTTGGACATGTTGAGGATAGTAGAGGCAAAGATGAAGAAATACAAACCATAATCTTTGATGTGATCAAAGATAAAGGTAAGTCTTAAGGGCAAGGATAAGGGCAAAGCAAAGAAGTGTTCTATTGCTAGCCGACAATCCAAACCGTCTTCAGCCTCAAGGCACATGGGGAAAGGGTGTATGAGGGATTGCCCTCTATATCTGGAAGAACAAAAGAAGATGAAGGAGGGGATGGAGATCTCCACCTAAGGTATCATGAAATGAACCACTTCTTTATCCAAGGTATATGATACCAAGATATGGATATGTCATATATGATATGCAATATCCGCAAAGAAGTGATGGCCTTTGTGAAAGGACCAAGAAATAAATACCCATCATTGGAGCAAGTGTTGCTGCCATAGATAGGAGTACCTTTCAGTTTATTTCAGCCTAAAGGGCACGGAATAGAGTTGAGAACTGCTATTTCATATATTGCCAATAGATAGAAACACTTTATTATTGCATATTGTATGACAATGATGGCAATTAATAAAGTTGATGTTTCAATCTTAAAGATATGATCTTTGTGGCAATGCCTTGTTTATCTTGTGATACATGGTATGCATAAGATAAAATGATACCTAAAGTTATTGATAACTCAAACAATCAAATTAGCATCAATCATGAGAAATTCATTTCTAGTTTCCATATGATGGATAAATCTAGACTCTTTTGGTTAGAGAACCAGTAAGAGACATGAATCTCTTGTACATGATTAATCAATCTTCACTAATGGTAGTGGGAGAATGATTATCCTATTAGGTATAATACATGTGATGTATTTACATACCTATTGGAATAAATGCTAAATACTTCAAATGGTGTTTAGAGAAATACCAATATGAATATCTTGAAGTGTTCAAGATTATCATAAATGAAGTACAAATTTGGTAAAGTATTAATTCTTGATGAGATCAATGAATGAAATACTTGGACCAAATGTTTGAGATCCTTATGAGTGATTATGATAGTGTATCATAGTGAACTCATGATTAAGGCATGGTGATGTCTGAATCAAGAAGGAATCATACTCTAAGGAGTTAGAGAATGATTATCAAATAACTGAATTCTTCTTAATAAAAGAATACCCCACACTAATAAAAAGAAATTAAGAATCACAAGGGTTGTGGGTTCTTATATCTTTAACAGATCACCTCAATTATCTATGTGATGAGTTGTTCATGTGATGAGTCAACTATCAAGATGAATATGAGGAACCGAATCTTGAGTTATGGTTTAAAACCATTACATCCTAAATGACTTCCATGTGAACCATAAGGTATGACCTTGATGGTAGCACTCATTGGATCATATCCGTAAGTGCAAATGAGTCTTAAGTGTTAAGACACATGGATAACATTTTGAGAAGGATGATGCTTGTTGATTGCAACTTAATGACTAAGACATTTGGCATATGGATACTAAAACCGCATTCCTATGAGGAATAAAACCAGGATGTGTATGTGACACAACCTATAAGGTTTATGAATCCACTAATGCAAATGAAGTTTATAAGTTACAATGGATTAATCAATGTGATTGATTGAGTACAAGCAACTCAAAATTGGATCTTTACTTTGATGATATAGTCAAAGGGTTTGACTGATATGTCAAAGATAAAGAAGGGATCTGTGATTTAGTGGGAGCGTATTCACATTCCACATATTGATGTGAAATGGAAATGTTCTAGATTGGAAATCCGAATGTGGAAATTATCTTTAAGGAAGATAGAGATGTTTCCTATGTGATAGGAATAGAGATCTATAGAGATAGTTCTCGAAAATCTCTTGACCTGGAAAAGAGAGAGCATACATTGGCAATCTGTATTGAAGTGTTCAGTATGCACAGATTCAGTGGGAGAAAACTTATCCATGTTGCATGGATATTAGTATCCCAAGGCCAAGTGTCCAATTCTTATGAAGAATGGGAACACTAAGAATAGATATGGATCTATCATGTATGTAATCATCCCATTGTCTTGCATGTATGACATGGCAAGAATAAAATGCATTCATCATGTTGTATGTAGGACATGACAATATGATGTGCTCATCCTGATAACTCGTATGTGGGACATGACGAGTGGATGCATGTCTACTTCTAGTAAGGGTTACTGGAATACCATGAGAACTTGATAAGTACTTGTGAAGTACTAGTTCTATGGAGATAAGGAAGAGTTCGATGTAAAGAGTTACATTGATGCGAACTTCCGAAAGGACAGAAAATTAATCGCAAAATATACATAGGATGTATAAAAGTGAAAGTTTGTTGATAATTGGAAATGTTCCAATAAAACTATTTAAAAGGAAATGCCGAGTATCTATGTGTTAGAGAACAGCAGTAGATACTATATGGATCTGGAAGTTCATGAGATGAACTTATAGATATTCCACTCGTTGATGACAAGTCTGGAATCCTTGATCATGCAATGTGGCTAAAGGTTAGCAAAGGAATACTAGATCGCATATTACGGCAACTCCATCTCATACGTGCGACGTACAACGAAGAGATGAGAGACATGCAATTTATACTGACTTTGGCAAGGTGTTGCCATTACTCACTATGTTGGCACAAGAGCACAGTAACATGTGGGACATGTTTAGAGATCACTATGAATATGATTTAAGAGTGATTGGCTCGCAGTGCAAGTGGGAGTCTGTTGGTATGTATGCCCTGAGAGCCAATCATGGGATGATTGGTGGGATACATTAAGATTGATTTGATAAACATCAAAGGCAAGCTTCCAATTCTTTCTGGTTCAGTCATATGAGATAGTGATAGAACAGATTGAATGTCTAAAGAATGACAGAACTCAATGACGTATGCTTTCAGGTTGAGGACCTGAACGATGAGATCATACAGATGCTAAGAGTCTGTACATTCTTATTGTGTCCCTAGTCGGATGTCATTGTGGAAGGTAGATAGACAACAATGACACACAAGACTAGATTGTGGTGTTGGTTGATGACAGAATCTCATTAGTCATGATATAGAGATATCAAACCAAACACATAGGTACTTGTTAGAGAACAAGTGTACCGGACAGACCCACCGTGAGTTTGACACATGGAACCATGAGATGGTAGTCACAGTCAGTACTCACAGTGATGGTGGTGAGTATGATTCTTAGACCTGAAATCACTGCACTCAACACATGTCGTTGGGCACACTTTGACATCATCAAACACAGTCCTGAAACATGGGTTGTTATAAAGGTGATGATTGGGTGGCTTTGATACATGGGGCTTTTGAGGGGTGAGTGATAGATATGGGATTTGTCCCTCCTGAGGGAGTTTGATATCCAAGGCCACTTGATGAGTAGGATTGAGATAGGCGTACGCACGCATGTGTGAATCAGTATGTGATATTGATGTCATACATATCTCGTTCAATCTGCTCTGAGATCAAGAAAGTGAATGAACGTTGACAGGATGACAGTTCCATGCCTTGAGTTCATTTGGGATATCAGTGACAAAGGAATTATACATTCACTGTAACACCATTCACGGATTGTAGGATGAAAGTTGTTCTCCAACTTTCTACTTTCACTTGGGTAGCACTGATGTGTGACTAGGCACCACTCTTTGCTTGTGAAGTCATAAGTGTTATGGACTTTCACTGCCAACGTGAAATGGACCTGTAGGGTCACACACATAGGATTTAACCTGGAAGAGGAGTTTTGTCCACAAGCAACGTTTAGATTGATTACTAAAGGAGTTTAGTAGTTCAATTAAACACTCAATCAGTCGATGACTCAATATCATATGGTTCAAGGTGTCGGACGCATTGATTGGAGTATTGGATTGATTGAAATCGCAATTGACTGATTTTGCCCAACCTGTGCTCCCAACCGATCGGCTCATGTGATGAACCGGTCGGCTGAGGTGCTGAACCGGTCAGCTAGAGTGTCCAGGCCGATCGGCTCATGCCAGGTTGAAACGACCGGTTCAAGAGTTGAACCGATCGGCTCAACTGGTGCAACCGACCAGTTGGGAAAGTCATGTCGGCAAGAATTTTCCTTTGGTTTCAAATTGCCCAATTCGATTGGGAATAACATTGGTATGCGATACCAATTGAGAACGAAACAAGGAAAGTCTTTTTGAGCCGGATTAGGACCATGAACCGATCGGTTCAGGGCACCAACCGATCGGTTGGAGTGCCCCAAACGATCGGCTCAGGTCCAACCGATCGGCTCAATGGCTGAACCGATCGGTTCAGTTGTGAACCGATCATTTCAAGTTGCGAACCGGTTGCTTTTTGTGGAAAATTCTCAAACCCTTCTGCTCCTGCTTTAGTCCCGTATTGCCAGGCACAGAGAACCCTGTCCCATGACCCGCCTATATATAGGGGTATTGGGGGCTTCTCAAAGTACAACTCAATGCAAGCCGGTTGCTTTGCGAAGTTGTCGTTCTCTCTGGTTTTGGTAACCGTGAGAGATCCCGAGCAAGTGCTTCCCGCAAAAGGGAGGTGCAGCAAGGGAAGGACAACTGCAGTTGCAACTGGTAGCAGGAGAGTGTGTTGGTGACTAGTACGTCAACAGGAGGGTGCGACTCCTTCCACTTCCTTGTGGGACAAGGAGAGTGGAGTTCCAGGTGGTCTGTGTGGACTACTACAGAGGCGGGAGGACACTACCGCTCAGGAGGACAACTGTCATCCGACAGTCCGGTAGGAGGAGGAGTCGTCAGTCCCGGTGCGACCAGGAGCTGCACAGACACCTTCCAAGACCAGAGTTGAAGACCGCGCATTGCGTGAGGTATTGTCGCCGAGCAAGCCTCGGGACAAGGTATGATTCCACAAACCATCCTTTCCTATTATATAGACGTTGACGCCTTTCCTCGGTATGGGTTGGGGGAGAAATTTTTGTTTCCGCTGCCTTCTCTGTCTCCCCTAAAACCCAACATCAAGTTATATAACCCACCTTCAAAGTTGAATCCAAGCTTCAATATTCACATCTATAATGGTGAATGAAGCTTTCTCAACTGTCCAAGGTCCATTCTCAAGTCTTTGGATGCAAAGGATGATCAAGGTTGAGCATTGAATGAAGAAAAGAAGAAAATAAGCATTGAATTTCGATTTCCACCATGAAATCAAGGGTGAAGATGACTATCAAGCTTACCTATAGGTTGGGGTACATCCTCCTGTTGCTCCTAAGCTCCCTTGTGTTTGGCCAAAGCAAGGAAAGAAAGTAGATTCGAAAAAGAGTCTTTCATGTGGGTGGAAAATGGGATATATGTAAGGGAATTTCAAGAGAGAGAAAGTGTTATACAAATCCTTTAATTCCCTAAATTGGTGCCACTTATCCCCCTCACTTCCTTGCATACGAAGCCATCATACTCCCCTTCTAATTCTTCTTCTTTATCCATGAATTAAAAGCTACCTCTTTAAGCACCTTAATCAATATAATAATAATATCCAAAAATTACTGGATATTACTTTTTCTTTAACAAATGTGAGTGGGATCTCCACTCACTTTAGATATTTCGGTGACATTGCAAGGCACAAGGACGTCCATACTTTTATAAATTTAACCATCACATTTTTTGTTGAATGTAACTTCCATTTAATATATTTATTTTTGCATTAAATTGAATTAGGGTTTCAATTATGCTTAAATCTTGATTATTTAATATCAAGATTCTCTCTCCCCCAAAGAGATTCAAATGAGATGCCCCTCTGATTTTCTTGTCTCAAATTGATACCAAGAAACATTAGGAACTCTCTAGAAGTGGTATTTTGCATATTGAACCCTAGGTTTTGGGTATATTGCACATTACACCAAAACTAGGTTTTAATGCACAAACATTACTTAATAAGCTCTTTCTTGGTGCTCAGGCTACCACAAGCCATACCTCTGCATCATTTTCATTCTTATGATGCTTCAAAACTTGAGGAACATATTATCATGTAATATTTGCAAGTTAACCCCTCAACTTGGGTAATTTGCACTTTGGTCCAAAATAAGTAAAACATTGTTTCAACATTATTCAAATAGGACCAAAATTGAAACATAAGTTCCTCTTGAGCATTAATTACTTTTCAAAAGATAAATACAAGAATATAAATGACTTACTTAAGCAAAACTTCTAGGGTTAAGGCATAACCCAGTTCAGGGATGTTACATTTTTTTTTCAAGGAAGAAGAGATCCCCAGACTTGTATCTGGAAAAGGTACAAGCACCAACAGATAAAAGAAGTAAGTAGTCGTAGGAAGTGGGCACCAAACAAACAACTAGAAAAGGGTACTCATGCAAGCCCCTAAAAAGCCAACAAAGAAACCACCCTCTCTTAAGGTGGTAGACTTAGAGATGGAAGATATAGATACTGCAGAGCAAGCCGGTACAGCTACCTCCCCAGAAGAATTTGAAGCTAAAGAAAGAGTAGCCATCCTTGGTGAAGCAGTGACAAAGACAACCACCAAGGAAGCACACCAGGAAGGCAAGGTGGAAGAGCCCAGTAAGACAAGAAAGGTGGAGAAACCTGAGAAGGAGGCACTGCAACCTGGGCAGAGTGCGCACTAGAGAAAAGAATCTTCTAGGATGATGAAGAGGCTCATGAAGTGCACTCTATGGCCAAGAACCAACATAAAACAACAATTGCGGCAACATTTATGGAGATAGGACAAGATATAGATGACCTCTGTGAGATCACCTCAAACTCTATCCTAAATTATTCAGCCATAGACCACCTGAATGTTGCTCGGTGGTTCTTCAGTACACCTAGAAGTTGAGCCTCCCCATCCTGGTTCAATGCTGATGAGATGATGACCAAGAGCTTCTCCTCCACCACCAAGAACACGTACTTCATATGCAGGGGTAGTAGCTTCAGCTCCAAATTAGGAGGATTCACCAATGAAGAGACCAAAGGTACAGGCAGGGGTCCTAGATCCTCGAAGTGTCTGGTATCGTAGCACGAGAGTGCTTTCAGCATCAAAGCACATTCCTCCCAGTAGTTGTAATGGGGGTAGTCTCTCTCCACATTCATCAAGCACGCCTCCAGCAACAACAGTGGATGAACTAGTACAATTGAGTCAACCTTAATTTCTTTAACTGCTGGTGGGAAGTCTGCCTCCTCTACATTCTCTGGATACTGCACAACTTCTACTAAGGACACCACCTTAGTATTTTCCATAATGTCCATTGCCAGTGTACCCTTATCTACATTTGTCATGATTGTTGCCATATCTAAAAATTATCTTCCCAAAAATAGGGATAACGGTCCCTCAATGTGCTTCAAACTATTCATTGAGCTTCCTTCTCCTTTGACTTTGATACTTTAGGCATTCGGATTTCAAATTGGTCATCTTAGATACCTAGTGTCAATCTTCTTCTTCCCATCTCTAGGATCATGTCTTTCATAGCTTGGAAAGGCCTCCCCAATAGTAGTTCATTGCCATGATCATCTTGTGTCTCCATGACTACAAAGTCAGCTGGAAACACAAACCTATCTACTTTAACTAGAACATCTTTGGATATCCCATATGGTCTAACCATTGAATTATCTGCCAACTGTATTGTCATGCTACTTTTTCTAGATTCTCTGAGGCCTAACTTCTTGAATGTCATCAAGGGCGTGAGATTAATGCTAGCCCCTGAATCACACAATGCCTCACCGAACTTGGTCTTTCCTATAAAGCATGAGATATTGAAACAACCCGAGTCTTGTCATTTTCATGGCAGTGTTCCCAGAATGAATGCACTCACCTACTCCTTCAACACCACATTGGTATCATCTATCTGCCTCTTTTTATTGATGATGTCCTTCAAAAATTTACCATAAGAAGGTATTTGCTCAATGTTGTCAATTAATGGTATATTGACGGACAATTTTCTGAAGTTGTCAAGAAATTTCCTGAATTTCTAATCTGCCTTTCTCGACTTTACACTATTGGGGAAGGGAACTAGTATCACCTATGACCTTTGATGAGGTGGGATATAAGACTCTGGCCTTGCCCCTATCACTTCTGGCTGCTTTGTCTTAGTTGTTCTATCTTCTTCACCCTATTCTGGATCTACTGTGGCTTCCACCATAACCGACTCCCAATTGTTGCTTGAATGTTTTAATTCTACTGGCTTGGGTTGACCTTGCTTGTATCCACTAAGAAATTTTGTACCGCTCCTCTGAAGTATAGCTTTTACTTGTTGGTTCCCAGATGGAGCATCTGTGTTACCTGGAAAACCATGTTTGCCATTATTCTTAATTGCTGCCACCTCTACTGTAATCTGTGAAATTTGAGTCTCTAAATTGCAGAATTGAGCTGTGTGGTTCTGTAGCTCTCTCTGTTGCTGGTTGATCACCATGTCATTCTGTTTCACCAGCTTCTTCTGAAGATCTTGCATGTTTTCATCTTCAGGCCCCTTGTTCTACTGTTGTGTATTTTGTTGTTACCTTGCCTGACTTGGATCTTGTTGGAAGTTGTTTGGATCCTTCCAGGAGAACTTTGGGTCCTTTCTCTAAGAGTACTCATTGTTCCTGTACCCATGTTGGTGCATATATTTGACCTGGCCTTCTTCTTTGTCTGAGGAGTTCTCATCTTTCTGACATAACTTTTGGCGATTAGGTCTAGCTTTTCATTAAGAGCATTCATTACCTTAGACTCTCCCACACTCTTGATTGTCTCTGGGCATTCTCTTTCTTTTCCCTGGGATTGATTCTTGGACATATTCTACAGTATATCATGACACTTGGATGTTTAATTGTTGAGGAAGAAATCCTTGCCTGCATTGTCTAATGTGGTCTGCTCACCTTGATGTAGGCCATAATAAAAAAAAAATTATCCTGATCTTCTAGCCCAATCCCATGATGTGGGACCTTCCACAACATATGTAGAAATCTCTCCCAGGCCTCCGAGTAGGACTCCTCATCCTGTAACTTGAAGTTGTAAATTTTTCTAACCAGCTCATTGGTCTTCTACGGTGGGAAGTAACACTCAAAGAAGGTATCTATCATCTCATCCCATGTCCCTATGGATACTAGCTTTAGATTGTAGAACCAGGCTTTTGCTTTGTCTGACAGAGATGAAGAAAATTGTTTTAGATAAATAACTGTCGCCGAGACCCTATCAATTTTTAGCATGTCACAACTCTCCACAAAGCTGCTGATGTGAGCCATCAGGTCTTCTAAACTATGTCCATGGAATGCATGTGACTTGACTAGGGCTACCAGCCCTGGGTCAATCTTAAAACTGCCCACATCAACTGCCTGCCTTTTTATGGGACCCAGTTGTGCAATTGACGATGATGATTTTATCTTCTCCCAGATAGTCTTCTCCTCAGCCATCTCTAATTGTTCAACTAGAATGGATATCTCTATAGGAGGAGTGGCTGGCGTGCTAGGGGTTTATCCCTTTGTCGAATTAATGTACGCTTTGGCTTTATCTCTTAATGCTGCAATTGTTGCACTACTTGGGGTGGAGTTTTCATGGTCTGTACTACACATCTGCACCATAAACTATCACCTAAAAGAGATAATATAGGTGTAAGAACAAGAGATAGCAAGAAATAAAAAAATGATATTTGAAATTTCAACTCAAAAAGAGTTAAAATAAAATTAAAAATAAAAAGTGGCCTAGAGTGGCCAACCACAAGACTCGTAGTGCTGGACCTTTGCCGGTTCCCCGACAACGGTGCCAAAAACTTGACACGACTTTACTGTGCTGCAAAACGCAAGTGTACGTGTCTTGTAATATAGGCCATGTGAGACCTGAGTCGAACTTAGGGAAACAGGTGTCCAAAGACTAGTACTAACTACAGTTTGATCATCTAGGCCTATGGAAATTGATTGGGTTGGTTGTTTTGAACAGAAGTAAGAAATTAAAAATAGAAAATAAAATTGAATTGATTTTATGATGACAGATTCCTTATAACACAGTTTCACCACGGGTGACACTGTATCTGCCTCCCTATTACTGGTACAAGTTTCCTCTTAAATTTGAATAAAGAGAATGTAGCTAGAAACTACCCACTTTCACAGTATAATTCCCCTACCTAATCTATAGCCAATTCCATTCTCATAGTAATGGATTCATTAGTTAGGTGCTTTTGGGTTAACTCTGGGTAATCTCCTCCCTTTATGCCCCACCTTTCATAAGGGACGCTGATAAATAGGTGAACCTATGTGTTTCTAACCCTTAGTTCCCTTTTCAGCAGTAATTAAGGATCTGATACGCTAATTGTGGTGATCAGGCACAATAAGGACATGCAATTTCCATAGATTCATATTCAAATAGTAAGATAAAATATATATCAATAATAGAATTTAGATACAGTGTATCCCCGAGAAGGAATAAGGGGTTTAGTCCCGCATGGTTTCTGTAATCGAAAACATGATAGAGAAGAAGAAAAATGTGGGAAACATCAAATGAACTATGTTAACCCCTGGAGAAAAGCACATAGGTACATGTTAGAGAACAATGTTAGAGATTTTATCTTCTCAATTTTTCAAAAACTTAGATACGTTCAACAACCTTTGTTGATGTGAGAATTCCTAAGATTATGACTAAGATTGGTACTTGAATACAATTCAATGTATACCCACATTCTTAGCAGTTATAGGATATCATCTCTTGGTGATTTGAGTTCCATTTATGATTTCAATTTTAATTGGCAACTGTCCTTTCACCTTTTATTCATTTATTTCCTTCATAAGGGTGAGGTAGCACCTCAAACCCTATAACATGTCATGACAACATAAAGTATTTGTTTAAACACAACATATGTCTACCCAATCTCTACGCCTCACAATGGGATGAAATAAGCACTTGTCTACAACCTAATTACAAATTTCATCCCATTCTAAAAGCAGAGATGGTATATCCGCACATTATCTTTCCACTTCACATTTTAAGTTGAATCATTATCAACATAAATCTAAACCACTCATACTTTTAATTCTATAATGTTCTTTCATATTTTATATCTTTAGTTCTTCACACTTTAAGTGACATTTAAGGTTGCCTCAATTTTTAATTTTATTTATCATCTCACCCTTCTACGTAAGGTCATATCCTAGGGCTCCTTCTTGGCTCATAGGAGGAAGTTAGGCTCTCTAGCCACAACCTGACTTCAAGGTCTAAGGTTGTACCTCCCCCATATGTTTGTTTCCCACTCTTGGGTTGACCACCCATATCGGGACACCAACCCTAAAAGTTAAATTTCTCATTTTTATGTAACCATAATACGTTGAACATACATTTTATATTATAACTTATCAACCCATAATTGCTTAATATCTGGGGTATACCCCCTCACCGAGGAGTATTCCCACCCACCCACTAAGAGTATTCCAATGATCTACCCACTTTGTGGGGGTGATATCTATCCATACCCACTCACTAGGTTTTTTCACAACATCATACTCACTCGCTGGGAGTATTTCAATGGAATACCCACTCACCGGGGATAGCACACCCACTCTCCGGGAGTTTATTTCAATGACATACCCACTCGTTGGGGGTAGTTTCAATAGCTTGCCAACTCATTGGGGGTAGCATACCCACTCACTCGAGGTACTCTTACTCATCCATTCCTCCAGAGATAGAATTAAGGCAAATATAAAATTATATTCATAGTTTCATCTTTCTATACAAACAAAATAAGCATTTCTTGTTTTAACCTTGCCACACTTATCTTCTTTTCTCAATGGTGTGCCCTCTATTTAGGGGAGCCTCTTTATGGGGAACTCTCTCTAAGGGTTTGCTCTCTAAGGGTTTGGTCCCCGTCCTGGACATTTCATACATAGGCCTTCTTCTCTTGGCCTGAGGTGATTTCATAACCATGCATAGGCTTTCCTTTGCAAGCCCGATCACTGATCATCTCCATGATGACTTTATTCACCCCATGCTATTTAACTCACCAGTGATCAATATAGGGTTTGAGAAGGTTACATTTATGAATGCATTATTCATACATTTCTTATTTTTCTTAAAATTTTTCTCCTTAATGACTTGTTTCATGCGATTTGTACACTCGAGTGTATTCTAGCCTGACTCTCTCTCTCTCTCTCTCTCTATATATATATATATATATATATATATATATATATATATATAGATACACGCCTCCCTAAGTGTTTTTATGGTGGATGGAAGCATGGTTATGGCCGAAAACCCATGTGGATGGTGTGCTTGGTTGATCGGTTTATTTCCTGTTACTACTCGATTTGCATACCGAGCCTCTCCCCTCCTTTACAAATGTAAATTAATACTCTTCTTCCTATTTCCCCTCAAATGTAACTCGAGGTTTTTTCCTTTTACAATGTAATATGAATTAGGGTAGTTTTAATATATGTTTTTTGTGAGAAGGCATTATGCACCATATGAATGATTGGAGAAGACAAATCTATCGTCTGGTGGTCTAAATGATTGGTTGGAGGAGATTAGACGTCGATTGAACTAGAGAACCAGATGATCATTTAAAGAGACCAACCGACCGACCAGGAGGTGAGCTGATCGATTTAAGAGTTGAATCGACCAACCTAGATATATTCTACCATAGATTTTCACCAACAACATGTTGTTGGATTTGATGTGGACCTTAGGTGGTAGTAATTCCTTGTTCTCTAAGAAATTAGAATAGTATGGCCATGACCATCACTAGTATTTATAATTTCATGTTTTAATTTGTGGACATAACATGAGTATGATACATACTATAAGTATGTGGTGATTGGATCTGTCTATGTACTTATATAAAATCCCTCAATAGATATTATGTGTTATATGCTTTCCATAAGCAACACACATGCAAAGATTGAATGACTATGCATGGGCACGCTAAGTGTTTTACACTATCTATCTTGTGGAAGTGTGATTGTAGTCATGTGGGCCTTCCAAGAGGGGTGTATTACTGTCGTGTTGGATTTTGGGTCAAGCTTAACTAGGTGACCTTAATGGTATTAAGTTCATAGAAGCATACATAAGGAATATGGCAAGGAGTTGTGCATACTATCTATATAAGAATTGCATATGATGCCATTGAGAAGGATAAGCTGACTGGGAACAACTTCCATGATTGATTCAGGACATTGAGAATTGTTCTCACTCAAGAATGCAAGCTCTATGTTGCGAAGACACCAGATCCCAATGAACCTCCTCCCACTGCACCTAAGGCTGATATGGATGCGTACTGGAAGAACTATGAAGTTTCTCTGAATATCAAGTGCCTGATGTTGTGCTCAATGAACTATGAGTTGTAGAGACAACATGAGAACATGGATGTTATTGAGATGGTAAGTCATCTTAAGAACATGTACCAAGATCAGGAAAGACAAGAGAGATATGATGTCTCAAATGCGTTGTTTAAGTGCAACATGGCAGAAGGAGATCCAATAGGTCCCCACACACTCAAGTTGATTGGGTATGTGAAGAACCTTGCTACACTGGGATATCTCTTGGGTCAAAAGTTGGCCACATATGTGATTCTACAATCTTTGTTGGAATCATACAACCAGTTTGTCATGAACTACAACGTGAATATTTTGACAAGCCATTGTCAAATTACTTGGCATGTTGAGGACAGCTGAAGCACATAAAATGAAGGAAAAATACAAATATATGATAATGATCAATAGAGGGAAGTCCAAGGGCAAAGGAAAAGCTAAAAAGGGCTCTAAAGCTATCCAAAAACTGAAGTTTTCTACACTAAAAGCTAAAGGAGGAGCAAATAAGGAAGGAAAGTGCCACTATTCTAGGGTTGTAAATGGGTACGGGTAAACCCACAGACCCACAGATCCGGACCCTTAAAAAACATGTCACGAGTCTTATTTTTTATACTCGCATACCCTTGGACCCGTATACCCTTGGACCCGCATATAAGCGTGTCCAATAATGGGTATGCTTGGACCCAGACCCGCTAGACCCGTGTACCATCTATACATAAGTAACTACTTAAATAATATATTATATAGATCATACTTCACTAGTGTAACTAATATAATTCTTGAGATTATATCTTACTCTAACCACAATAAGGTTGAGGCTAGTCATATAGTTAAGAATTAACTATTCTAGTTACAATAATGAACATCATATGTAAACTTAAAATCCAAATGTCTACTAATTTACATTACTTTCTACATAAGTTAATATTATGATAATGACTACAAATATGTAAAAAATTAACTCAATTCATATTAATGTATAAAATATAAAATTATCTAATATAACTATTGCATGTTAATATACTATATAATGACAATATCATGTTGCATTAAAATATATAGAACAAAGTCATTTCTCTTACATAAATAATATGATGGTTTATATAATCTCTTACCCGCATACCCGCTATTATTGCGGGTATGAGCCAGATTTTGTATTATGCGGGTCTAGAACTGGAACCGAACCCGCTAAATTAGATGGGTATGGGTATGGGTATGGCCAGACCCGCAACATTTACATCCCTAAACCATTTTCACCAGAATGGACACTGGAAAAGGAACTATTGCTTTTGTATAGAGGAACTTAGGAAGAAGAAAGAGATAGAGATCACCACTTCAGGACCTGAGAAGAAGTGAGCTAGAACTGTATGGAGCAAGAGTTGTTGCCACTATAGTTGCAATCTATCGTTCATTTAATGGACATGTTATAGAATTTTTGAATTGCTATTATGTACCTTCCATTAATGAAAACATCATGTATCTTGTATGGACAAGAATATTATGAATATATTTGATGTTTTTCTTTCAAAGAAAAGATATCTTGTTACAGTAGTCCTAATGTCTAATAGTTTATATTGATAGTATTAGCAACAGTTATATTACTGAATGAATCGATGATTCAAATAATGAATACCTATGGCATTGTCACCTAAAGCAGATAAATGAGAAATACATTTCTAGAATCCATATGATGGTTATCTACACTCTTTTGGTTATTGAACCAATAGAGACATGCAAATCTTATTTTTTGGTCAATATGACAAAACACCTTTCATTATATGTAGTGGGAGAGTGAGTATTCTATTAGGGATCACACATATTGATGTATATAGGCCTTTTAAATAAATTCTAAAGGTGGTTATGAGTACCTTATTATATTTTCTAATGTTCTTAGTAGATATGATAGATTGTATTTAATAAAATACAAGTCAAAATCTATTAGGGATTATGAATAAAGTACATAGCCCACTTGGTATACGTATTAAAATACTTTGACATGATCGATGTGAAAGTACTTTGAACAAAGAGTTTGAGGACCTTCTGGGAGATCATGATAGGTGTATCAAGATTAACTCACCTAAAACATAATGATAGTGTATCATGATGACCAGTAAGAAGGAATCACACCCTATTAGTCATGGTGTGATCATCAATAAATCTAGCTAATCTTCCATCTCCTTTTGGGCACATGTTTTACACTAAAACAATGTACCATCTAAAATGGTTCAAAAGACACAATATGAGATATGGCATGGGATGTGTCCTGATATGTATTTATAAGTATTAGGATTGAAAGCTTATATAAGGAAATAGTTTCTTAGAAAGATTTATCCACAAATCACCTAAATGTTGTTTTGTTGAATACTACTTTTATATTTTAATCCAACAACAAAAGTGTTTGCTACCATAATGGTTGTATTCCTAAAGAGGAACTTAGTCCCAAAGAAATTAGTGGGAGAAAAGGAAGAACTTGAAAAGTTTGAGACCAACAAGAAAATATTGAACCTAAAAAGGTACAATAGGAACAAGTAGAATAAAAAATTGTTGTGGAATCTCAAGTTCCTTATGTAACACAAAACCTCATAGATCTAGTAGGACATGCCTTGAGTTTGAAATATTATGATATCTTATAACTCAAGAAGGATATGGGTTGGTTATACATGATGAGAAAAAAAAACTACCTAGAATATATTGAGGGATCAAGGTATGAGAAATGGCTTGAGGCCATGAGATCAGAGATGGACTCCAAGTAAACCAACAATGTATGACCTTGGTGGATCCACCTGAAGGGGTAAGATGCATAGGGTGCATTTGGGACTTTGAGAAAAGACTGACATGGATGGTAGGGCACAAACCAATAAGAGAATATTGGTTGCAAAGATTTCAAACAAGTTCAAGATGTTGAACATAACGAAATCTTCATCAATTGCCAAGGTAAATCCCTCAAGATCATGCTTGCTATTGAAACTTATTACAACTATGGGCTTTGGCATATGGATGTAAAAACCAAATTCATTAATAGGAACAATAATTAGCATGTGTATGTGACACAACCTGAAGGTTGTATAAGTCCATTAATGCAAATAAAGTTTGTATGCTACAAAGGTCAATTTGTGGATTGAAATAAGCATATTAGAACTGGAATCTTCAATTTGACCAGATAGTCAAAGAGTTTGACTTTAGTCAAAAATGAAGATGAAATATGTGATCATAAAATATTTAGTTGGAGCATATTTATATTCCACATAAAGACAGGGAATATCATTATACTACAAACATTAAAACCTGGCAAGGAAAGTACCTTCTCTAGGAAGAGTTTAGGTGAAGCATACTATGTGATAGGAATAGAGATATATAGAGATAGATCT
Source organism: Alisma plantago-aquatica (assembly GCA_963693085.1). Lineage (NCBI taxonomy): Eukaryota > Viridiplantae > Streptophyta > Magnoliopsida > Alismatales > Alismataceae > Alisma > Alisma plantago-aquatica. The sequence continues at coordinate 1,135,606,548 of OY856413.1, read as the reverse complement.
AAAAAGCTTCTTGACCTAAGAAAGAGCACACACATTGGTAGGATGTTGAAGTGGTTTAGCATGCAAGACTCAATGAGAGAGAAATTGTCCATGTTCCATGGAGTTAGTCTCTCAGGAGCCTAGTGTTCTAGTTCTTATGAAGAACAAGAACACATGGATATATGCCATGCACATTCACAATTGGATCTACCATGCATGTAATTTTATGTACTCATCCTGTTATCTCTTATGTATTGGACTTGGCAAGAGGATGTGTACTTATCGAGTTATCACATATGTATTGGACATCGAGGTGCCAAACGACTCCGTCGATAAGAGCTCTTGGGAGTCATCAGCCTGTTATCCCCAGCGTACCTTTGATCCGTTGAGCGAGAGCCCTTCCACACGGGACTCCCGGATCACTATGGCCAATTTTCATCTCTGTTCGACCGACTGGACTGCCATAAAGAACATCCTTAAGTATGTGAGAAGAACTAAAAGATCCTTCTCCTAGTTATGATAATTAGGAAGAGTTGTGTGTAAAGGGTTACATTGATGCAAGCTTCCAAAGTGACAGAGATCACAAATCTTAATTTGTGTATGACCTTAAAATATAAATAAAGTTGTAAGATAGAAGAATTCTGAAATAAAAACAATTGCTAATTCTACAATAGATGTCAGGTATATTGGTGTTATGTGAACAACAAAGGATACTGCATGGATCTAGAAGTTCATATAGATAAACTTTTTGGAGGCTCCAACCATTAGTGACACAGTTGAAATAGTGTGACAACAATGGAGCTATTTGTTTGGTAAGGAATCTTAGAAAGCATACTATGACACTTCCATTTTATACAAGAAGTCATACAACGAGGAGATGTGAAAACTTAAAAAATGCCAACTTGAAGCAAATGTTGCTAACCAACTATAAAAATGCTTGCACAGCGAAAACATAATGGACATGTTAGGATCACTTGGTATAAGATCTGTGGGTGATTGGATCTAAGTGCAAGTGGGATTTGGTTGTTATGCATGGCTAGAGAGCCAATCATATGATAATTTCAATGAGGCATTAGATATCTAATTTGGAAATTATATAGGTAATTCTATCTATTATTTTTATCTCAATCACAAGATGATGACACAAACATGGTAGATGTCTAAAGAATGATGTTACTCAATGACATATGCGTTCATGTTGAGGACCTGAACAATGAGATCATATGTATGATAAGAGAACATTCATTCTTGTTATGTCCCTAGTCAGATATTACTATGGAAGCAAAATAGATGACAATAATATATAAGAATAGAGTGTGTGTTGACTGATGTAGAGTCTCATTAGTCATTACATGTGATATCAAGTCAAGCACATAGGTACATGTTAGAGAACAATATATATGATGACACAAATAGGGTATATGTCTAAATAATGATGTTACTTGATGGCATATGTGTTTAGGTTGAGGACCTAAACAATGAGATCATATGTATGATAAAAGAACATGCGTTCTTGTTATGTCCCTAGTAAGATATTACTAAGGAAACAAAATAGATGTCAATAATATATAAGACTAGAGTGTGTGTTGACTGATGACAAAGTCTCATTAGTCATGATATGTGATATCAAGTCAAGCACACAAGTACACATTAGAGAATAGTGTCTCAGACAGACCCACCTTGAGAATGATAGACCATGAAATGGTAGTCAAAATTAGCTCTCATAGTGACAATGGTGATTGTGGTTCTTAGACACGAAGTAACGATACTTGTCACATGTTTTTCGATGTATTTCGACATCATCTAACAGACCTTGAATAAGGGTTGCCATAAAGGTGATGCTCAAATGCATTGTGACACATGGGGATTGATTGTGAGTGATGTATATGTGATTTGTCTCTCCTATAGGAGATTGATATCTAGGTCACTTGATAAGTGAGACTGAGAAATGTATGTCCATACTCATGTGATTCAATATGTGATATGTGAACTCACATGCATCTCAGACAGTCTGCTCGAGTATTTATTACCTTAGACTCTCCCACACTCTTGATTGTCTCTGGGCATTCTCTTTCTTTTCCCTGGGATTGATTCTTGGACATATTCTACAGTATATCATGACACTTGGATGTTTAATTGTTGAGGAAGAAATCCTTGCCTGCACTGTCTAATGTGGTCTGCTCACCTTGATGTAGGCCATAATAAAAAAAAAATTATCCTGATCTTCTAGCCCAATCCCATGATGTGGGACCTTCCACAACATATGTAGAAATCTCTCCCAGGCCTCCGAGTAGGACTCCTCATCCTGTAACTTGAAGTTGGAAATTTTCCTAACCAGCTCGTTGGTCTTCTATGGTGGGAAGTAACACTCAAAGAAGGCATCTATCATCTCATCCCATGTCCCTATGTATACTAGCTTTAGATTGTAGAACCAGGCTTTTGCTTTGTCCGACAGAGATGAAGAAAATTGTTTTAGATAAATAATTGTCGCTGAGACCCTATCAATTTTTAGCATGTCACAACTCTCCAAAAAGCTGCTGATGTGAGCCATCAGGTCTTCTAAACTATGTCCATGGAATGCATGTGACTTGACTAGGGCTACCAGCCCTGGGTCAATCTTAAAACTGCCCACATCAACTGCCTGCCTTTTTATGGGACCCAGTTGTGCAGTTGACGATGATGATTTGATCTTCTCCCAGATAGTCTTCTCCTCAGCCATCTCTAATTGTTCAACTAGAATGGATACCTCTATAGGAGGAGTGGCTGGCGTGCTAGGGGTTAATCCCTTTGTCGAATTAATGTACGCTTTGGCTTTATCTCTTAATGCTGCAATTGTTGCACTACTTGGGGTGGAGTTTTCGTGGTCCGAACTACGTGTCTGCACCATAAACTATCACCTGAAAGAGATAATATAGGTATAAGAACAAGAGATAGAAAGAAATAAAAAAATGATATTTGAAATTTCAACTCAAAAAGAGTAAAAATAAAATTAAAAAGAAAAAGTGGCCTAGAGTGGCCAACCACAACACTCGTAGTGCTGGACTTTTGCAGCTTCCCCGACAACGGTGCCAAAAACTTGACACGACTTTACTGTGCTGCAAAACGCAAGTGTACACGTCTTGTAATATAGGCTATGTGAGACCCGAGTCGAACTTAGGGAAACAGTTGTCCAAAGACTAGTACTAACTACAGTTTGATCATCTAGGCCTATGGAAATTGATTGGGTTGGTTGTTTTGAACAGAAGTAAGAAATTAAAAATAGAAAATAAAATTGAATTGATTTTATGATGACAGATTCCTTAGAACACAGTTTCACCACGGGTGACACTGTATCTGCCTCCCTATTACTGGTACAAGTTTCCTCTTAAATTTGAATAAAGAGCATGTAGCTAGAAACTACCCACTTTCACAGTATAATTCCCCTACCTAATCTAAATCCAATTCCATTCTCATAGTAATGGATTCATTAGTTAGGTGCTTTTGGGTTAACTCTGGGTAATCTCCTCCCTTTATGCCCCACCTTTCATAAGGGACGCCGATAAATAGGTGAACCTATGTGTTTCTAGCCCTTAGTCCCCTTTTCAGCGGTAATTAAGGATCTGATACGCTAATTGTAGTGATCAGGCACAATAAAGACATGCAATTTCCATAGATTCATATTCAAATAGTAAGATAAAATCTATATCAATAATAGAATTTAGATACAGTGTATCCCCGAGAAGGAATAAGGGGTTTAGCCCCGCATGGTTTCTGTAATCGAAAACATGATAGAGAAGAAGAAAATGTGGGAAACATCAAATGAACTATGTTAACCCCTGGAGAAAAGAAACTCTGAAGAATTCCCTTCGGTGCACGGGCATTCTACTGTCTCTCGGCTGTGAAATGGTCCACTGAAAGTGCTAAATTTGCTTTTGGATGTAGCCTTTGGTCCCGATCTCTCCTTCTCCGTCTCTCCACCCTTGACTAATGGACTACAATGTGATCAATTAGGTCTGGTTGTCCTCCCACATAGTCATAGTATGACTCTCTTCTATGAAATAACACCAGCCATCAAATTAGATCACTGTTGTTGATCTTGCCTGCGTAGATAGTCTCGGTAGTACCAAGTTCTTTAGGGTTCCTCAAATGCGCGCTCTTTCGATACTATCGAGTCCAGTCGATAGTAGCGACGCTTCAAAGAGGTTGCGTGTCTGATGTAATCTCGGTACTCTTGACTTTTGTTCTGGTGTACCAAGTTTCTACAATTCTTTAAGGAGTCTACTAATGGTGATTCGATACTACCAAGCTGAGTGTTGGTAGTACCGAGTCTGTGTGTTTCACTTGGCTATTTTTACTGATGTGAAATCAGTACTATCGAGTATGGACTCGGTAGTACTGAGTCTGCACGCTTGATGTGTACCTGAAATACAACAAAAAACGTGTCTTAGTCCTCGGATATGTGAAATTTGATTAAAATTCGACGAAAATACATAAATTGATGTATTTCAATGAAACAGGCTATTCATAAGAGTTTGTGCATAAAATCTCAAGAAAATAACAAATGTATCCACAAAACTAAGGGAAAACAAGCCTGTAAAATGACTAAATACCCGTGCATCATGAGTATATTTGCCTTAGTCATTATTTTGATTTATTGAAAAAGACTTCCCATTAGTATCTTTAGTATGAATATGGAAACAAAGATTCTTACATTATGTACATAGTAATATTAATAGTTTTATATACGTCTATGAGATTCTTACAATATGTACATAGTTATAATAATTGTTTTATATAAATCTATACAAACAATGGCCAATGAACTTATCCAGGTCTAATACATATAGATGGATCCCCATATATAATGTCTTAAAATGGTTCTAAGTAATAATTCTTAAATGCATCAATGATCAAAGAAAATAATTAAATAATATTATACTGGATTTTGTGGACTATTAACAATAGATACCACAACTATAAAGTTTCTTAGTATAGTTTTGTAAATATGACTTTCATGGTGTACCATTTCCAACCCAAACGAATAGTTTAGGTATATACTTCAAATATAAGGAATCATAGTTGTAAAAGATGTAGTTCATTAACACATTATAGAAATTCATCACAATGACTATGTCACAAAATTTAAATTAGTTGCATTCATTCTTGTAGAGTGCATAATTTTTAATATAAATAAAATATTATAGCCCAATCACTAAAAAAAATTAAAGAACTTGAGATTATAAATTATTGGTAAAAGTCTTGATGACTACAAGTAAATGTGTCATATTTGTACAACTATTACAATACATGTTATTTAAACGATAATGAACTTTAGAAATTCTTGTATGAGATTTTTATTTACATTCAATGAATTGTCAAACTATAATTTCAATAATTAATCGAAACTCCAGTCCATCTATTTTTAGCATTTTCCAACACAACCATTTTCCATATTTCTGCCTTATTTCTACTTTGTAGTATCTAACTAAAAACATTACATATTACTAATTCATGACAAATAGATTTAAAATAATAGATTTTTTTTTTCAAAATACTATCTCCAAACCAATCAAAAGACTTAATCCTTTTAAAATGAAACTAATAATATGTTTATATATTTTTATAAACCTTAGATACAATATTTTCTTCTATGCTAATCTACAAACCAAATGTTGTAACTGAATGTCGCTACTTACATAACATGTTTTCAGTTAGGATTTCCTATTTACTTGGTAGATGAAAAAATTTGAATGGTCATTGTTGTATAAGATATGACTATAGACATAATGGATATGTTAATATTAAAAGCACTAGGCATAAATATATATAATATGATTGAAAATATTCACAACAAAATTGACACAGCTTATATGTGACCTTATTGTATGTGAAAAATATGAAAATGTTATGACAAACACCTTATATTGTAAGACTTCGAGATGCATTGACACTTAATCACAAGATCTATTCTCATGGAGTCTCTTTATATGTATATAACATATAAATACACATGTAGGTTTTCCAGTCACATTACTTGGTAAAATATGTAATAAAGAAATTTATGTGAAATATCTTCTAAAGGCATGCCTAACAATTTTGTGTTGATATTTATCAAGAATTTCATATTTCTTATATTTTTTGCAACATTAAAGTGGAAACTTCTTATATATCTATCATTGAGTTCCAAAAAAATAAAAAAATGGTGTTATCAACGTTTTGATACACATGTCATTGAGAATAATATATATAGAAAAACAAACGTGATTGGTTAAAAGAGTTTGTTGAAAAATGATTTAGCATAAAAAACACAATGGTTATATTTTTATAATGATATTTCTCTAAGCTTTCTTTTATGCCCTTTATCACCCATTATTGATTATAGCCTTGGATAATGGTCTTACTCAAGATCATAAGTATTGAGATATATTTTAGATAAAATGATTATTGTAGAAAACTATAAACAACGTATATATAGAAAACATTACTTGTTGAATCATTTTCTAGATCTCAATCCCAAACTATATTTATCGTATATGTGAATACAAATAGGACTAAATAACCACACTATTGAGATTGGTTTATGATGTAAAGCAACAAATATAATTGCAAATTTTTTGTGTATTTGATTTTATTTTGACTATATTATATATTTGTATCATCCAAACTCCTCAAAGTACAAAATAATTAAAGTATTCCATTGATTGAAAATGACAGTGACGAGATTTCCACCAGATCAAGAAGAAAATCCAACAATTGTGAGCTCAATAATTTGAAATTCTTAGTTGACTGAGCTTAATTGTGACAAGTACATTTTCACACCCTAACATCATAATCCAACTGATTTGCATGTACGTATGACACAAATTACAATTCATACTTACGATACAATTATTCTCTTAGTAAGAAAACTTTAAATGATGGAAAACTCGGGATTCTTGTTATCTATCATGCTACTATTGATAGAAAAATATAAGAAGATGACAAAATTTATTTATATGTGAGCATATAGTAAATTAGGTAAAAGAGTATAATATAATAATGACTACAATTTTTTTTTTTACAACAATGGCCATTCTATTCATCCCATGGTCGGGATCAAAGTCTAGACCTTTGGTAAGAAACCAACTGCGTGTTCTCTCTTGGATATAGAAATTAATATAATAAATTTGACAATCAAGAATCTTTTCTCTAAGTATTGTGTAACTTATATGTTGTTATACATTTATTTTCATATACTATCGAAAGAAACCCTAGCCTAATATAGAGACCTTTCACTGGAAAGAAAATAAAATAATAAAAAAATATTTCTTTTGTTGAAATATTACAATATAAAGTATTGTGTGTTAACTTTTGCAATAGCATTTGTCACCTCTTACAATCATTCCACTCACTAAGCATGATGTTAGAAAAATTCTCATAAATAGAACGAGAATAGAAGTGACAACTAAACATCAAACTAACTAGACATCAAATTCAGTAAATCTTTTAAGTTAAAAAAACAACAAGGTTGACGCAGTGTGGAAGAACAAGATTAAAGCAAGCGCAGAACTTGGGGAAGACAACCTGGAATCCACCAGAGATAGAGCAAGTCTCGAATTTTATTAAACGATTAGAGATGCCTTGACGGCTACAACTAAGAGTGTATTTATACATGTCGGAAGAACCCTGACACAAATTTTAATGCAACTACTTTCCTAATTCAGAATTAAAACTACAAAGGAAACAAAAAGGAAATTGCTAAAACATAAAACTTACTATTTTTAGGCTGAAACGGACTCAAACGCCGATTTGAGGTTATACCTCACAGCAAAGCTGCGATTTGTAATTACTGGCTCGTTTCCTTTCTGAAAAGATATTATGGATTTTTTTTTCTGACGTAGGACGCCGTTTTTGGAAAGTCTTGACAAATTGGATTTTATCTTCAATATATGCGGCCAGTATTCCTACATAAAAGGTTCCCGATCACATTTATGTAAAAGTTCTACGGGATTCTTAATGTCACGAATGTCAAGAAGAAGAAGATTGATGGGAAAATATAAAATGTGATTTTAATACAAGTTTACTAGTTATAACAGATAATGAATGCATGTGTATAAAATTAGTAAATTAATAAATCAAAAGACAAAAAACTAATCACGTATTAAAACTATAAGATATCCAAATTTTTTATATTTTATGTGGAACAATTCTAATACAATAATTCGAAGTCATTAAACATCATAACTTAATACTAAGATATTTAGCTAAATAACATTTCCCTTTGACTTGAATTAATGATGAAGATATCATAAAGCACTTATACAGCCCAATACAATTTTCAGAAATCAGTTACACATAGAAGAAACGTGCAAAGCCCGTGCCATGACTAGTAGTATATACATCTTATTCATACGACGCGTCAATACAAAATACGTCACCAAGAATCCAAAAATGCACCGGGGACCGGTCTATGCTGTATACCTAGCTAGCATGTCTCTACTGGGTCAGCCGTGCACCACTTGTCTCGCTACCCTGTTCTGGGGCTATAGCAGAGCCACGGGAAGACCCAAACGCAGAACGACCAATCCACGGCGGCGGTGCTGTCCTTGGTACAGGAATCACCTCCTCCCTTTGTAATCGTAGGAGCTATATCTGGCTTAATAGAAACGAAACCAGTACCAACTGCAGGATCATCAGAAACAATGGACACATCTTCTACCTCCCCTGTCTTGACCCTGAGCCGATAGATCTTCCGGCACCCTCGCCAGAAATGTGTATAGTAGACGCAGTCCTTCTCTCCTCCCCACGCCTCGGGGTTGGGATCCGCCGCAGCGTGCAGCAGATGGCCGACGAAGAAGGATGCGCCGTTGAGGCCTTTGGTTACTTTGACCCATTTGTGGTTTGTGAAGTCAAACCGGAAGATGTGGAGCGATTTCGGTGGATCCGCCCAATGCTGGTCGTCGGATGTTATGGGGACTACGGCGTAGAGCTCCCCGTCGTGTTCCACGAGAGAAGCTCCCCCTGTGGGCAAGACAAGGTCGGGAGGGGCTGCCTCTGATACGAACCGGAAGGAGGGAGCGGCAGCTACTGGGGATGTCGGTGAATTGGGTAAATCGAGCTCGACGAGCTGCCAGTCAGCCGCGAGCGCGTATGCCTTTCCCCTACATACAGCAGCGCACCACACCCACGCGTTTGCGCCGAGGGCGTCGCCGCAGCAGACGGACCAATGGTGAACTCTGTGACCGGCATCCTTAGTGCCTGCTTCAATGGACTGTCCCTCACAGAACTGGAACGAACACCAGGGGCTCATGAGTGAAACCAGCACGGGACGGTTCCCCGGCATGTTGAGTAGGACGGCTGTGTCGATAGGGAAGGGGGATTCGGGGAAGACGAGCTGGTGTCCGGTTAGCGGGTTGATTAGCAGCGGGATCCTCTTGGCAGAGTCGAGGAGGGCGATGAGGTAGCCATTGGAGAAGCCAATGCAACGGAGCGACTCCGGTGCGGTGGTAGGCCTGGAGAGTCGGGTGGAGTAGAAGCGGTGGTCGCGGAAGCTGTAGATGGTGTAGATATAGCGGGAACTGGAAGTAATCACCGTAGTTGTACTTTCCCCCTCGGCTTCCTCCTCCTCCTGAGTTTCTTCTTCTTCCTCGTTTGCGGAGCAGAGGACTAGAGGGGAGTGAGCGGACATATAGTTCGTCCTAGCCGCAGATGCAACGTGGCTCCAAGAACAGCATACCCGGCCGAAGGAGTAGTAGTCGGAGAGGGAGGACAGGCAGGTGGCGATGTGGTGGAGTGGCAGCGCCGGGAGGTCGGCCCACGGTGGGGGAATCATCGTCGATGATGACCCGATGTGTACTAGCTCCCTCGTGTTGGTCCTACTGCCTGCGCGAAAGTACCTGTCGGAGGACACTACTGGAGAAACAACGACGGACCGCCGGGGGTGGGTTTGGGTGTTGATAGCAAATTAGCAAACGGCGATGCCGCTTCTGGTTTGGCGTTGTATGGAAATATATATACAAGAGTGCGGAGGCGAGGCAGCACTCACTTCCATGTGGGGGCGCCTACTCAGTACTCTCGAGAAGTACAGCTGGCGTCGTTACAGCGCAGCGCCTTTCCGATTTTTGGAACAGGTTTACGCGACATAATCCAGAAGGAGCAAAAAGAAAACCGGGGTGTTGTATGTTTGTGTGTGCCGACGCTGGTTTTGGAACAATAAGACTTTGACAGCTGCCTTGGTGCTTTGAATCTGTTCATTTGCCATTTGCACGGTGTGTGTCGGCAGTACTTCCGCAAGCTTTACTCTAAAAGGAATCTTTCTTTTTTGTGCGTATTCCGATCCTTATTATTTCATCTTTTTATTTCATAAAATATTATAGTATATTTGTATATACTATTCATTTAGTATACTATTTATTTAATAGTTATAAATCGATAAGCTACATAAATTAAATATTCTTCTAAACATGATGATCGTCTCTGCGTCAAATTAACATCGTCGGTTGAGATTCCCACAAAAGAGACAACATCGTGCTAAAGGGCACAAAGCGTAAAACAAGCAGATCTCGTTCTGCTTTGCATCGATCACCAGAAAATCGAGAGATCTGTGCCTGTCTTACTTCCGACTCCAGAAAACTAACTAGTACCAATACCCCGCTAGTAGCGGATATCTGCCATGCCAATGACGCCATGATTGCCTTTCCAAACTTTCGGTCTAATTTTTAAACTTATCTACTAATGCATAATAATGGTAGATCACGCCACTAGCCAAAAAGAATTTATCATGTTGAGTGTAATAAGGTACAGTTGTGTGAGTTTGTAATGTAAAAATAAGCACTTTGTCCAAAAAGCAGACGACGCAATAGAGGTATTTCGACTTTACATTCTGCAACCTTCAACCGGATAATGGAAAGTGACAAGATAATGCGAGATGAGTATGCGTTAAAAGCTAGCATCCCATATAACCATGGTTTATGATCAGTATTTGATATATAAACTCAAGCCAGTGCCCCTTTTCAGTTCTCGAAATAAGTTATTGGCACTTATTGGAGAAATGACAGACCGGTACTCCAACTCATAACAATTCCCATCACACAGGTTCGCTCCTCGATCGCCTTTGTCTGTGTTGATGCAACGGCACAAATTAAACCTCTTGCCAAGAACCCTTACAAAATAACCAACTAAAGAACTGTGCACCTGTCAAATTTGGGCAGTCCAAAGATGTACAGATCCAGTTCAGTTCATCATTGGTGGAAGATATATATATGCCTTAGGTGCTAAATGTATGCATGGTCTTCTCCCATATTTGTGAGGTACTGCGGTGAACTGAGAACATAGGCACTAATAGAACAAGAAAAAACATCTTTAATTAATTCAGTGTTCAGCTAGGTGCATATGGTATTTTTAGTTCCATAGTATCATCCCCAATTGTGTCATTGTCATCTGCATGCTTTGTGCTAATTCCTAAACGATGTTCTATCCTCCTGTGCTCGTTTTAGGTAGAAAATTTACATCTTTGTTTTAGTCCATCTGCAGAACCCTCTTGGATTGAACCAATTAACTACTATATTAAATGAGTACCACTATATTGACTAAAATATAAACAGTGATGTAGTTGTTAACACTACTACATAAAATACTTTTTACAATGGGAAAAACACAACAGTTCTGTTGGTTGTGTTGTAGTTAGCATATCTTTTACAACATGTCTATTTTTGTGTTGTGAATTATATATTTTATGCGACACAGGTTATATACAACGGGCCAAACTCATTGTAGTATATGTGATACTACAACATGTGTTAAATTGTTGTAATAGACTGTAATATCACAACATACTCAAACCCGTTGTAAAAGACTATAATTACACAGCATGCTCTAACCCGTTGTAATAGTCACGTGTGCTAACTTGTTGTAATAGATCATCATTACACAACATACTCTAAACTGTTGTAAAAGATCATAATTACACAACATGCTCTAACACGTTGTAATAGTCATGTATGTTAACCCGTTGTAATAGACCATCATTACACAACATACTCTAACCCATTGTAAAAGATCATAATTACACAACATGCTCTACCCGTTGTAATAGTCACATATGTTAACCCGTTGTAATAGACCATCATTACACAACATACTATAACCAATTGTAGTATACTATAATTACACAACAGGCTTACACCTATTGTAATAGTTACCCGTTGTAATAGACCACAATCACACAACATGTTTATACATCATTTTTTATATATGTACAACAAAAAATATATGTGTTGCATAAAATGAAATTGGTTCAACGGTTTGATATGTGCCTTACTTTCAAGTGGTCTCAAGTTCGAAACCTTGTGTTTAGATGTATTTTCCTTTTGTCTCAACATGTTATATACAACACTCCTATTACAACAGGTGTGTTCAATGAACTACAACATATATTAATTGTTGTATAAAATACATATATTGCAACATGCGTAACACCTGTTGTATAAAGAACCCCCCCATAAGACCACGCGATCTAATACAATAGTTGACACCCGTTGTAAAATGGAAAAATAAACTGTTGTAAAAATCATTTTTTGTAGCAGTGTAAGTGGATGGTATATGTTGTTCATTTTATTCATGTTTTTTACTTCTTCCACATGCATAAACTGGCCACCTCATTAGCTTTTGTACTCCACTTCTCTTAGTTCTTGTCTCAACTCCAACAATGAGAAAAAAGAAGAATGCTATGTTAGAGATTTTTCTTCATCATTCCTTACTAATATTTCATGTAAATTCTACTAATATTAAAATACTTTCTTATATATTTGAGAAACTACATCTCAATAAATATGATATTTAGTACATCAATGAGTCCATGTTGAAGATTTCCCACATTCCACACAGCCTATATATTCTGGGAATACAATTACTAATCAAAGATGATTATAGTTGGGAAGATATATAAAAAGGTAGCTCACCAAGATGATCATGACAGAGTTTAACAAGTGCTTAGGTAGTATGTGCATGGGACTGAATCTATATTTAAACAATATTTCAACATGTGTTATATTAGTAAATCAATTATATGACCGCTCTAGGCATTGGTGGTGTTAGTCCATTTTCAATCTCCCATTTGGGATACAACCCTAATTGTGAAATCCTTCTCTCATGTCTAGATTAGCCAATCATTTATAATATTGATATCTCAGTAAGATCATTTTCAAAACCACACATAAATCAAACTCAGTTTCTAGAAAAAATTTAATTCAGATTCCGACTACATCTTTCCAGTCGTCCATACTGACCCAATTCGGATTTAATCTATGATCTTATTCCAAAAAATAGGCTTAACTCCTATATTGTACTGAAGTAATTGTCAATGTCTTAATGTCTAGGTTTTAAATTTTTGATAGTCCTTCATGTTATCCCCTTACACATTTTTTATTATTTAAATTTATGTTATGTTTATGTGTGTATATCATTTAACCAATAATTGGTTTCTTACCAACAAAAAGGAGAAAGGTAAGGCATCTAGGTTAGGAAGTAATTTAATGTATCCTCCTAATTTTCTCTTACTTTTTCTTACTTTTCTTTATACAAAAACTTCATAGCTTTTATTCTAGTAAAATCAAAAGTCACAAAAAGACACTATCATAATCTTATTAGGACTTAGATTTGGCAACCAAACAGTCATTAAGGAATGCACTTAAACATATGACACCTTATTGAGTAATGAATTATAGACCATTCTCTTATCTTCCTTTGCCAAAAGTATTCCTTAAATCAATTATAGGAATTCATCAATGTTTTTCCCACTTATATTTAGTTGCTCTTTTCCGATATTATTTAAAACAAACCATTAATTCATGAAATATCCCTTTCCTCTAATTTCTAGAATTCTCTTCTTTTCAATATTATCTCCAAGTATAATGTTATTTTGTGCCTCAACATTGTGTTGCTACTTAAGGGTAGATAATTACTTTTTTAATTATCTAAAACACCATACATTTTATTTTCTTCTAGAAACTTTCATATCAATCCATATTTTTATTATTCAATAACTAACAACGACACCTTTCTTTATTTATTCACAAAGTCTCTTATTTTCTTAACTTGTGCCACAAGAACCTAATTTCAAAGCAAATAGTCGTATGGGTCTTTATTTGGGCCATGGGTTGCACCCATGCACAAAAAAGACAACATTATTTTCCATGAACAATATTATTGAGGAAATTAATTTATCAATTCATGCTTATAGTTATAATTCAATTTTACCAAAATTCAGGATATAACATTCTCCCCCCTTTAAAGGAATTTTGTCTTCAAAATTCCACCCTAGTAAGGTTAAGGTGAATGAGAACTCATCTTAGTTCCAAACCTTAGGGTAAACAACCCTACTTAGATACGTGCAACAACCTTTGTTGATGTGCGAATTCCTAATATTATGACTAAGATTGGTACTTGAATACAATTCAAGGTATACCCACATTCTTAGTAGTTATAGGATATCATCTCTTGGTGATTTGAGTTCCATTTATGATTTCAATTTTAATTGGCAACTATCCTTTCACCTTTTATTCATTTATTTCCTTCATAAGGGTGAGGTAGCACCTCAAACCCTATATCATGTCATTACAACATAAAGTATTTGTTTAAACACAACATATGTCTACCCAATCTCTACGCCTCACAATGGGATGAAATAAGCACTTGACTACAACCTAATTACAAAGTTCATCCCATTCTAAAAGCAGAGATGGTATATCCGCACATTATCTTTCCACTTCACATTTTAAGTTGAATCATTATCAACATAAATCTAAACCACTCATCCTTTTAATTATGTAATGTCCTTATATTTCATAAAGTGAAGTGCCTTTTTCCCTCTTGAGTTTGTGCACATCTTTCTTAAGTTTTCATAATTACATGATTTCTTGTATCTTTTATATTTACACCACAGGTATTATGAGCCTTAGCCACTTCCTTGAGGTCTCTAGGGGTCAGGTACTTTTAGAGTGATCTCAACCTTATGAATGTAGGGAGTGCCTCTCACAATCACCCCTTGGCCTCATGAACTCATGAAGGTGGCCAATCTCCTAAGACATGGCCTCAGGAAAAGATAGATGTTACCTCCCGACCAGATGGTCTTGTGCATTAAGGGAACAATCAACTCCTAACCCCATTGGTCCCATGTACATTTAATACTCCCTACTTGACCTTAGGATTGACATAGGGATCTGCCTTGTCTAGGGTTTATCAAGATACTGCAAGCTTAACCATTTTCAAGTACATGATTTTCATATGCAATGTTTTAAACCGAATTTCCTCAATCTATGATGATGCTCATTATTCACTTTATGTCCCCTTATTGGGCTCATGGAGACTTTCTTTTCTAGGCTTGGTCTCATACTATCAACCACTTCTACAGTGATGTTTCCTCATGTTCCTCAAAGATGGTATGCTTGGGTTCAAAGAATCATACTAAATATATGTTCTTTCATATTTTATATCTTTAGTTCTTCACACTTTAAGTGACATTTAAGGTTGCCTCAATTTTTAATTTGATTTATCATCTCACCCTTCTACGTAAGGTCCTATCCTAGGGTGCCTTCTTGGCTCATAGGAGGAAGTTAGGCTCTCTAGCCACAACCTGACTCCAAGGTCTAAGGTTGTACCTCCCCCATATGTCCTTTTCCCACTCTTGGGTTGACCACCCATATCGGGACACCAACCCCAAAAGTTGAATTTCTCATTTTTATGTAACCATAATACGTTGAAGATACATTTTATATTATAACTTCTCAACCCATAATTGCTCAATATCTGGGGTATACCCCCTCACCGGGGAGTATTCCCACCCACCCACTAAGAGTATTCCAATGATCTACCCACTCTGTGGGGGTGATATCTATCCATACCCACTCACTGGGTTTTTTCACAACATCATACTCACTCGCTGGGAGTATTTCAATGGAATACCCACTCACTGGGGATAGCACACCCACTCTCCAGGAGTTTATTTTAATGACATACCCACTCATTGGGGGTAGTTTAAATAGCTTGCCAACTCATTGGGGGTAGCATACCCACTCACTCGAGGTACTCTTACTCATCCATTCCTCCAGAGATAGAATTAGGGCAATGAGAAAATTATATTCATAGTTTCATCTTTTTATACAAACTAAATAAGCATTTCTTGTTTTAACCTTGCCACACTTATCTTCTTTTCTCAATGGTGTGCCCTCTCTTTAGGGGATCCTCTTTATGGGGAACCCTCTCTAAGGGTTTGGTCCCCGTCCTGGACATTTCATACATAGGCCTTCTTCTCTTGGCCTGAGGTGATTTCATAACCATGCATAGGCTATCCTTTGCAAGCTCGATCACTGATCATCTCCACGATGAATTTATTCACCCCATGCTATTTAACTCACCAGTGATCAATATAGGGTTTGAGAAGGTTACATTTATGAATGCATTATTCATACATTTCTTATTTTTCTTAATTTTTTTTCTCATTAATGACTTGTTTCATGCGATTTGTACACTCGAGTGTATTCTAGCCTGACTCTCTCTCTCTCAATATATATATATATATATATATATATATATATATATATATGCAATAGATACATGCCTCCCTAAAAGTGTTTTATGGTGGATGGAAGCATGGTTATAGCCAAAAACCCATGTGGATTGTGCGCTTGGTTGATCGGTTTATTTCCTGTTACTACTCGATTTGCATACCGAGCCTCTCTCCTCCTTTACAAATGTAAATTAATACTCTTCTTCCTATTTACCCTCAAATGTAACTCGAGGTTTTTTCCTTTTACAATGTAATATGAATTAGGGTAGTTTTAATATATGTTTTTTTGTGAGAAGGAATTATGCACCATATGAATGATTGGAGAAGACAAATCTATCGTCTGGTGGTCTAAATGATTGGTTGGAGGAGATTAGACGTCGATTGAACTAGAGAACCAGACGATCATTTAAAGAGACCAACCGACTGACCAGGAGGCGAGCTGATCGATTTAAGATTTGAATCGACCAACCTGGATATATTCCACCATAGATTTTCACCAACAACAGGTTGTTGGATTTGATGTGGACCTTGGGTGGTAGTAATTCCTTGTTCTCTAAGAAATTAGAATAGTATGTCCATGACCATCACTAGTATTTATAATTGCATGTTTTAATTTGTGGACATAACATGAGTATGATACATACTATAAGTATGTGGTGATTGGATTTGTCTATGTACTTATATAAAATACCTCAATAGATATTATGTGTTATATGCTTTCCATAAGCAACACACATGCAAAGCTTGAATGACTACGCATGGGCACGCTAAGTGTTTTACACTATCTATCTTGTGGAAGTGTGATTGTAGTCATGTGGGCCTGCCAAGAGGGGTGTATTACTGTCATGTTGGATTTTGGGTCAAGTTTAACTAGGTGACCTTAATGGGATTAAGTTCATAGAAGAATACATAAGGACTATGGCAAGGAGTTGTACATACTATCTATACAAGAATTGCATATGATGCCATTGACAAAAGTTGCCTACATTAATAATTGGTTATGGAAGATGGTGTTGGCTGGGTAATAATTCAATTATTTAGTATATGGGAACACTAGAAGGTTGTATGTTGTAAATATTCCGAGTTGCTAGTGAGGGATATCGATTTGAACAAAATAGTGGGAGCGATAATTAGTTAAAAGCCTTATTAACATCATCAAACTTATCAAATCAATTCAAAAGTGTTTTGACAATATTGAAGATTTCATTTGTAGAATCTAATGGCAAACACAAACATGTTTTCTTTGCGATCAGTCCTTGAGAAGGATAAGCCGACTGGGAACAACTTCCATGATTGATTCAGGACATTGAGAATTGTTCTCACTCAAGAGTGCAAGCTCTATGTTGTGAAGACACCAGATCCCAATGAACCTCCTCCCACTGCACCTAAGGCTGATATGGATGCGTACTGGAAGAACTCTGAAGTTGCTCTGAATATCAAGTGCCTGATGTTGTGTTCAATGAACTATGAGTTGCAGAGACAACATGAGAACATGGATGTTATTGAGATGGTAAGTCATCTTATGAACATGTCCCAAGATCAGGAAAGACAAGAGAGATATGATGTCTCAAATGTGTTATTTAAGTGCAACATGGCAGAAGGAGATCCAATAGGTCCCCACACACTCAAGTTGATTGGGTATGTGAAGAACCTTGCTACACTGGGATATCTCTTGGGTCAAAAGTTGGCCACATATGTGATTCTACAATCTTTGTTTGAATCATACAACCAGTTTGTCATGAACTACAACATGAATATTTTGACAAGCCATTGTCAAAATTACTTGGCATGTTGAGGACAGATGAAGCACATACAATGAAGGATAAACACAAATATATGATAATGATCAATAGAGGGAAGTCCAAGGGCAAAGGCAAAGCTAAAAAGGGCTCTAAAGCTATCCAAAAACTGAAGTTTTCTACACTAAAAGCTAAAGGAGGAGCAAATAACGAAGGAAAGTGCCACTATTCTAGGGTTGTAAATGGGTACGGGTAAACCCACATATCCACAAATCCGGACCCTTAAAAAACCTGTCACGAGTCTTATTTTTTATACTCGCATACCCTTGGACCCGTATGCCCTTGGACCCGCATATAAGTGGGTCCAATAATGGGTATGCTTGGACCCAGACCCGCTAGACCCGTGTACCATCTATACATAAGTAACTACTTAAATAATATGTTATATAGATCATACTTCACTAGTGTAATTGATGTGCTCAAATCATATCATCTTTTGGATCATGTTTGGTTGCATATTCATGTTTGTTTTACTCAATTATCACTCTCATTCATGCTAGATTCTATATTTTTAGCTATTCTTACTTGTCTCATGGTTCGGATGGTAGGTACTATATTTTGTAATGCAATGATGAGAAATATATCATATTATATCTTATTGGATCACTCCTCAAGTATCTACATATTTTGGGGTTTGAAACTACGCAAATACCACTTTTTACGGCATGTAATTCGGACCTACACGCTGAAAGTTATGAGCAGAATACAAAACAACCCAGAATAGCCAAGTGCACGCCGTGCACCAACAGTGCACGTCGTGCACCAAAAATGGTGAGTGTGTACTTTTAGTGCACGCCGTGCACCTGGGAGAGTTAAGCAGACTTAAAGTTCTGGAAAGTTGCACGACGTGCACGCAATTGCACGCCATGCACCTGGGAGCTGAAAGTTTCTAGAAAGTTGTACGGCATGCATTTCTTTAGTGCACGTCGTGCACCTGGGAGCTAAAAGTTTCTGGAAAGTTGCACAGCGTGCACTTTTAGTGCACGACATGCACATGGCAATTTCAGCATTTTGAAAAATACGAGTTTTTGTTTAAAACGAAGTGGGAACTTAATGGGCGGTTATGCCCGGTCATTTGCGTAAGTTCTCTCGTCCTAGAGCAAGCCTAGAGCATAGGAGGGTGATTTTGAGGGGAAAGGAGGTGGTTTCTTGCCAAAGAAACCCCATTCTTCCTCTTTTCTTCTCCAAGCTTCTTCTCCAAGGTGCAGTAGAGCTTCTTCACTCCACAAAACTTCTCAGGAGGGAAGTTTGTCTGGTTTGGAGCAGTTGTAGAAGTGGGATTCCGTCCTCAAGTCATACTTCTACCTTCCTTTGGTTACACCTTGGGATTGCTTAGCTTTTCCTTCTCTAAATCATGTTTAACTCTAAAATTTCTGCATATTTTCTGCTGTACATCATTATGGACGAGTAGACTCTTTTTCTTGGGCATGGGAGAGTAACTCCCATGTCATAACTTGTATGAACATATGAATTTCTGACTAAATGTTAGTTTCTTGCATATTCCAAGAGTTGTTTCAGATCTGAAATGCTTGTTTGTGTCATTGGCCATTATACTTGCATGTTGTATACTTTCTTTGATAATTTGAGAAGATGTGTTTGAGAGTATGGAGTTACTCTTTTGGAAACTTGTCCTTGACCACGAGAGTGGCTGGGATTATGTTGAGGAGCAAGGTTTGTGATTTGAAATGAAATACATACACGAGAGTGATGTATGGAGTTAAAATCATCATCACTTCACTAGGAGGTGAGTGATGACTAAAAACCTCCTTTGCAAGTTAATTAACATGTTTAAATTCATATTTTAATATAAGCTATGATGTGATAGTGAAATCCCAAGTCTAAGATCCTTCCAAATCTGAATCTTAACCTTTCTTAAGTGATAATTTACTATTTTGTTTTAAATCTATAATTTGGTTGTTCTAATCCAATCATCTTGTGTACAACGATCTAGATTATTGAAAATCATAACTCTTTCGCCTAACTAACCAACGCTCCTTGTGTTCGACCTCGACTACAACTACTCTCGTATACTTGCAGGATATAGCTAATTGAGTAAAAGATCATTCTTAATGATTGAAACTCGTTAGTGTAAACAACCAACAAGTTTTTGGCACCGTTGTTGGGGAGCATCAGTATTCCTGTTAGAGTAAGAGTTGTTGATAAGTAAATGAGACTAGATTACAACCTTCATATCCACCATCATATCCATAAATCATAATTCATCATGATCATCATAATTTGTTGTATCTTCCATGTTTGTTTTTGTATCTCACTCACCTTGTTTATTTGTAGGAGCATATGGGGTGTTCATAAAAAGATCCTTGAACCGTGCATATCTCTACTTTTAGAAAATGAACACATCATTTGCAGCCCTCATAGAGCAAGAGGGAGTGAATCCCAAACATGTATGGAGGAATCACAACCCACACAACCATCATCCAAACAACATTCATCCATGCATCCTTCATCCACACCACCATCATTCACACCTAATTCACCACCATCATATACACCACCAACACCCATACCACATTCTTCCACACCCTCATATCCACCACCTTCATCCATACCACATACACCACCACCATCTACGCCACATCCACCTAGTCCTCTGAATCCACATGAAGAACTAGTCAAGGAGGATGACCTTCCTCTTAAGGACTACTTTGGTACAGATGCAATGCACATGAGTGGCCCTATTAATATTTCAGAATTTGAGGCAGAGGAGTTTGCTATCAGCCCAGTCATCATACAATTGCTACAGCTGAATGCATTTGGAGGGACACCAATGGAGGATCCAAACCTCCACATTGCTGAATTTCTACAGTTTCTAAGCACCATAAAGATATATGGCGTTCCTATTGATGGGATACGCATAATCCTTTTTCCATTCTCTCTTAGAGATAGATCCAAGGCATGGCTCTATACTTTGCCAAAGAAGTCAATCGGCACTTGGGAGGAGCTTCTAAAGGTCTTTTTGGAAAGATATTTTCCACCTAGAAAAACTTTGCAGCTAAGGAGTCAACTCATCAATTATTCTCAAAAGAATGGAGAGACCTTGTATGATACATGGGAGAGGTTCAAAGATCTTCAACATCTTTGTCCACATCATGGTCTAAGCAATTGGCTTCTATTGCAATCTTTCTATAATGGTTTGTGCTACAATACAAGGATGTCTATTGATGCAACTGCAAATGGAACTCTAATGAACAAATCTTATAGAGAAGCCTCTGCTATTATTGAAGACACTACTACAGAAATGGCTTATAAAGTCACTTTTCAAGGTGTCAGTTGTATACAAAAATCGACACATAAACCCTACTGTGTCGGTTTGGAACAGAAACTGACATCCAATCCGTGAAGGTCGACCAGACACGGGTACCGCTTTTATTAAGTGTCGGTTAATTAATAAAAAACTGACACCTAAAATCAACCGCCAAACCCAAAATTCCAGCGAAAAAATTGGCTCCAATATTTTACATATTGCGTCGGTTCGTAACTAAATAACCGACGACTAAAGGGTATTCGTGAGATAGGAATAGTTGTCGGTTGCCGTTTAATCAAAAATCGACGACTATAATCTAGTATAGTTGTCGGTGTGTGAAAAAGAACCGACACTGTTGGTTTAGTTGTCGGTTTTTTAAAGAACTGACACGTATTTTCAACTTAATAGCTCACCCTGCCCAAACGATTCTTCCCATTTCCCTATTTTGTTCCCAATTTCCCTAGCTCCGGAGATTTCCCTTGCTTCCTGCCGCCGCCGCCGCCGCTCCTTCCTCCGTGCTCGCCGCTCGTCTCCGTTGAGCGAGAAGCAGTCGGCCTCCCTCTCCGCCCGCCCACCGGCCTCCCTCTCCGCCTGCCGGCCTCTCCTCCGTCGTCGGCCTCTTCTCCGCCCGCCGACCTCTTCTCCGCCCGCCGGCCTCTTCTCCGCCGTCGCCGGTAGCAGCTAGGTATCCTAGCCTCACCGCCCTCTCCGCCGCTCCTCTCTTCGCCGCCGGAAGCTGCTAGGACTTTGCCTCGGCCGCTGCTCCTCTTCCCTCAAGGTGCCCGCCCTGTCTTCTTCTTCTTCCTCTGCTCGTCTTCCCTCAAGGTGCCGCCCTGCTGCTGGGCATTTTTTTTTAATTTATTTACTTCTTATGAGAATCAGTTTTAATTAGGGCTCATACACATATTGATGTCTAACACCTAAATGAATATCTAGTTAGTGTATTTTCCTAGTATCGTGAAAGATTCTCAATTGTGTGTATCAAATGGGATTCTTATATATATTCAGATCTTAATGTTATAAATGGAAGACTCGAATGTTATAAAATCCCATCAAAGTATGTAGAAACAACTTATATATATTCAGATCTTAATAATTCCATGAAGTGCACATTATCTTACTCAGGAAAAGTATGTGTATAATGTAGGATTAGTTCCATATAATGGTTCTATTTTAGTAGGCACCTAGAAACCCGTCCAAGATTTACTCATTAGGAGAATTTCCTCGTTTGTTCTCTAAGTACATTTGTAGACTTCTTTTCAAGCTATCATGTCTACCACAATAAAGTTGGTTATGACAAGCAATAAAAGGTTAACTGATGTTATACAACTTTTTCTGAAAATATATAACATCGTTATATGTACTTACACTTTGTTAATACTAATATTGTGCAGTCTCTGTCTACCCATAACAGTCACTATGAACTGGGCCTCTATGTCAATGTTAACGTTCCCTATTGAAGAACAATTGGACATCATCCTAGATGATCGTTCCTTAAACCAATTGGTCATACCCAAACATTGGCGTTTTCTAAAAGGAAGACACTACATGCCTGGTAAAGTGACCCTAACTTTTGGTAATTATTCACATGTTATCGAGGTTGAGTATGATTTGGCGGGAAATCTTGTATCAAAATCCGGTTGGCGTGATTGGATTGGAGAGCTGCATGTGGTCCGTTGGAATAGGCTTTTTCTCCGTCCAGTTGGCGATAATTCCATCAAAGTTTGGATAACCAACAACAACTGCGAGACCCCCGATCATCTTCTGCGGTATGAGCGCACGGCGTCGCATATCAGCTCGGACAAATCTGAATCTGAGGCCCCTGTCAGTTCAGATTCATCTAAATACAGTGAGGAGCTTCGTGACACAGCTTCATCATCAAAAAGAAGTTACTGATACATGCGGGACCATGTTGGTGTAGTATTTAGTTGTCTATCTATCTAGACTTGTCTGTAGTAATAGTTTTTTTAATTATGCGCATGTTTAGGGGTACACCAACCCCTTTGTTTAATTATTGTTATAACTGAAGTGTGTGTTCCCATGAATGGAACTGAAAGTTGCTACATGAATGCTTATAACTGAAGTGTGTGTTCCCATGAATGTTCCCATTTGCATGATTACACTACTATTTTCTCATATTGTTTAGTCTATTTTAATATGACATACTTGCTTATATCTTGCTTAATGATGAACTGTAATGCACACATGTGACATGCTTGGAATGTAAATGATGAACTTTTCCCTAAATTGCCAATCATGCTTTTAAAGACATCAATAATCACCCTAAATTGAAGAACTAGGATTTTAGGTATAAGAATGACAATACATTATTTGTTGGCCTAGAAACCCGTCCAAGATTTACTCATTAGGAGTAAATCTTGGATAGTCCCTGGTTTGGGACTGTTCTTGAATACCTAATCTCGCTTAGGATGTAAGTGTATAATGTGTATTGGGTTTTCAAGAAAATTTTGGCAGCATTTCCCCGTTTGTTCTCTAAGTACATATGTACTTGGAAAACAACGGGGAAATGCTGCCGAAATTTTCTTGAAAACCCAATACACATTATACACTTACTAGTGAGATTAGGTGTTCAAGAATGGATAGGTGGTACACATTTATTATATATAATAATGACATCACATGTATTTGTTAACCCTAGACCCTAATCTTGTCCTAATATATACTTGTTTTCTCTTTGATCATAGAATGGATAGATCATGGATGTCCATTCGCAATCGCTGCACCCCAGAGTTTATTTCTGGTCTTCACCAGTTCATTAAATTTGCCGAGGAACATAGGAAACAACCTAGAGATAGGTTCTACTGTCCATGTAGACATTGCGGTAACAACTTGAAAGTCAACACTGGTGACGAAATCATGACTCATGTCATGTGCAACGGGATTATACAAGGCTATACAGAATGGAACTGGCATGGAGAGATTTCAAACCCGAAACCAGTGGATGTCGATAGCAGTGCTTGTATGGAAGAAGAAATTGCCTACGATGACGTAGATGTGAATGAACCAGTTCCAGTAGACATCGTTGATGTGATGCTGGATAGTTGTGGGGTAGAGCACACCGATCCACCTCCCATTTTTAGAAACATTGTGCATGATGCTGAGATGCCGTTATACACAGGTTGTACTAAGTTTACGAAGCTTAACACTGTGTTGAGATTGTATAAGTTGAAAGCTAACAATAGATGGAGCGACAAAAGCTTCACGTCATTGCTGTCTTTGTTGAAAGAAATGCTTCCTGAAGGAAACGAGCTGCCAATCTCAACATACCAGGTAAAGAAATTGTTGTCCCAATGGGAATGGATGCCAAGAAGATACACGCATGCCCTAATGATTGTGTATTATTTCAAAAGGACTATGCAGATTTGAAAGATTGTCCAAAATGTGGTGCGTCACGGTATAAATTGACGACTTCGGGGGAGTCCAAAACTGGTTCTCCTGCCAAGGTGATGTGGTATCTACCTATAATATCACGGTTTCAACGCTTGTTTGCCAATCCGATAGATGCGAAGAATTTGAGGTGGCATGCAGATGTTAAGAAAATTAATGATGGGATCCTACGACATGCGTCTGATTCCCCACAGTGGAAGAAGATTGATGTATTGTACCCTGAATTTGGTGAAGAAGTCAGGAATCTAAGACTTGGGCTTTGTACAGATGGGATGAATCCGTACGGGACATTGAGCAACCAACATAGCACTTGGCCAGGGGAGGTTGTTTATGAAAGAATAAAAGACTTTGTCAATGAATTTGGTAAGAGATCACAAGGTACTACACGGAGTGACAATTCTTCATTCAAGAAGAAGTCAATATTTTGGGATCTTCCTTATTGGAGTTCTTTGACAGTCAGACATTGTATCGATGTAATGCACGTTGAGAAAAATGTATGTGATAGAATCATTGGTACTCTGTTAAATATACCAGGTAAGACTAAAGATGGGATAAAATCCAGACTGGACCTACATGAAATGGGAATAAGGTCAGAATTAACAGAAATACATGAAATGGGTAGTAAAAGAACATACTTACCTCCCGCATGTTACACGTTGTCTAGAAAAGAGAAGAAAGCTTTTTGTGAATGCTTGATAAATGTTAAGGTGCCAAATGGTTACTCATCCAACATCCGTAGATTGGTATCAATGAAAGATCTGAAGTTGATAGGACTTAAATCTCATGATTGTCACACTCTAATGCAACAAATATTGCCCGTGGCAATTCGATCTATATTGCCGAAGCATGTAAGGTTTGCAATCACCAGACTTTGTTTCTTTTTCAACAGTCTCTGTAGCAAAGTTATTGACCCTGAGACTCTCGATAATTTGCAAAGAGAAGTAGTTGTTACCCTATGTCAGCTTGAGATGTATTTCCCTCCTTCGTTCTTTGATATCATGGTACATCTTGTTGTCTACTTGACTAGGGAAGTGAAAATCTTGGGCCCAATTTTCTTGCATTGGATGTATCCCTTTGAACGATACATGAGCATTTTTAAAGGTGATGTTTGAAACCGTTATCGGCCTGAAGGGAGTATTATTGAAGGTTATGTGGCGAGAGAGATTATGGATTTCTGCAATGACTTTCTCAGTGGTAATGACACTCCTGATAATGACAAGAATATTGACGAGCTATTTGGCAAAGGAATTTTGGGATCACGTGTGAAAGTAATCAGCCGTGAGCAGTTGGAACAAGGTCATTTGTATATTTTACACAACATGGACGAAGTGAACGTTTATATCGAGGAACATACCAATTTCATCAAAAGACAATATCCTCGAGCCAATACAATGTGGCTTGCTAGAGAGCATAACAAGACTTTTATTAAGTGGTTTGAAGATAAAGTCTTACATCAACTATCTCAAACACCAGATGATATTACTGAAACTATCAAATGCCTCGCCTTTAAACCAAAGTTGACTGTTATGTCTTATGAAGGGTATGACATTAATGGATTCACATATTACACAAAGCGCCAAGATGATAAGAGTGTCGTACAAAACAGTGGGGTCACCCTTCAAGCATCGACTATGTTTTTTGCAAGTGCAAAGGATAAGAGTCCACGTGAAGCTAAAATGTCATATTATGGTGTCATTGAAGAGATATGGGAATTTGACTACATAGATTTCAGAATTCCGCTCTTCAAATGTAATTGGGTCGATAACACCAAAGGAGTTATAGTGGATGAATTGGGTTTCACTTTAGTGAACTTTGAAAAGATTGGCGAGAAGGCTAAACCATTCATATTGGCATCACAGGCGAAACAAGTATTTTATATCGACGATCCTGCAAATGATAAATGGTCGATTGTTCTTCATGGTAAAAGATAGTTCATTGAAGATCCTATAGATGAAGAAGAGTACTATGATAAATATGATGACTCCAGTCCATTCTCAGTTGGGTTGCCAACTCCAGAAAATATTGAAGCTAATGATGACTTATATGTGCGCGGAGATCACAATGAAGGATTGTTAATTGATAAAAGATCACAATTTTATAGGCATGCATGATTATATTTTTTTATTAAAGCTAAATGTTTACTTTTTTAATATCAATATCATTTTCTGATTTGATGTTTCATTATCTTCTAGTTAATACAAATGCTAAACATTGTGGGAGGGTGCTAAAGAACTATAGGACCAATCTCACCCGAGATTACATACGCGATGCTGAGAGTAGGTTCTTGATCTATTCCAATTCTAGACATTGATCAGTATTTCACTAACTCTACACTAATAATTTTTGTTTGTATTCTATTTGAAAAATAAATATAGGAAGAAGGCTATGCAGGACGGACATGACATAGCTATGCAGGATATGCAGGAAGAAGCCCCAATGAAGAGAAGCAGGATACAGATACAATACATAAAGTGCAGCACACACAAGTGGTTCAGATTCATATAACAACATGACAGACTAACACATATATAGTGCATAACAACAGCAGCTCCGAATTTACATACAACACTAACTTAGTACATATATAGTGGACTAAGGTGACGATACCACCTGCTAAAACAGGTTACTGACTACATGTTACGACTGGGAGGTCGTGATTCAGTAACGTATGCATTAGCAGGAGGACAAACAGATCACCATATGAGGACAAACATATGGTGATCTGTTTGTCCTCCTGCTAATGCATACTGTTGTTGAATCACGACCTTCCAGTCGTAACATGTAGTTGTCGGTAACCTGTTTTACCAGGTGGGATCGTCACCTTATAAGTCCCACTATATATGTACTAAGCTAGTGTTGTATGTAAATTCGACGCTGCTCTTGTTATGTACTATATATGTGTTAGTCTGTCATGTTGTATGGACATCGATTGTATTGCTCAGGTATTATATAGTCTCATTAGATAATATGAAATATATCAATCTTATTTATAGCTCATTAATTATATATATACATCATTCTCTTTACAAGTGTTTAAAGCTGACCCCACTACAGGAACAGACTTACCAGATGTACATGCTCCCTATACGATGGGAGAATTAAATGAAGTAAGAGAAGAATGGGCAACAACCATACAAATAGTGTGGATTTTGTAAATGAATTTCTGAATTATAATATGTGTGAATGTTTCTACATGTCTAGATGTTTCTACATGTGTCTAAGTGAAAATGAATGAAAGTGTTGGTTACTATATGAATGTTTCTACATGTGTGAATGTGAATGAATGGAACTACAGATTGCTAGCTACATGAATGTTTCAAAATGTGTGAAAATAAAATGGAACTGCAGGTTGTATTGCTAAATGCATGTGTGAATATTTTTGTTGTTAAATTTGCAGGTTTGTGGCCTGTTGTTGGCTGATATCAATGGATGTCGTAAAACCTGCAGTTCAGTTAACTGAACTGCAGGTTTCTCATCCTGCGACCAGCCACAACAGGTCTGCAGGTCTATAAAAAAAAAACAATAGGCGTCGGTTATTTAGATATAACCGACGCCTATTTCCTGTGGCGCGAACATATATGGTGTCGGTTTCTTAATACAATCCGACACTGATAGTGCCCAAGCTGGCGCCAATAATAGGCGTCGGTAATTGTAAACAACCGACACATAACTTTACAGTGTCGGTTATTTAAATGCAACCGACACATATTCTTTTGGCGCGAAGACATATTTCATCGGTTGTTGGCTTATAACCGACACTGATAGCGCCCAAGATGGCGCCCTTTCTGTGGCGCGAAGGGTTTGGGCGTCGGTTTCTTATCTAATAACCGACGCCTATAGTCCCCTGATGGCGCGTTTTCGGTCGCGCGCGAAGAGTTTGGGTGTCGGTTCTGGAACCGACACGTAATGGGTGACCTTTTAGTGTCGCCCACATAGGCGTCGCTCAGAAACCGACACTAAATGCCATAAATAACCGACACTAAAGGTAGGTTCTGTAGTAGTGAGATATGGCAGCAAATCATTGCCAATGGAGTCCGGCTACAAGCTACCACCCATCCTTTTCACATACTACTTCCAGAAAGCAAAGGGAAGATCACACAGGCGGTGCTATAGACATAATTGCAGCAAAGATAGACACTTTATCACAAAGGTTTGATAAGCTAAGCACACAACCATTTCAAGCAGCCAATATTATTTGTGATTCATGTGGGTTGCTTGGACACTCATCTTCTACATGTTATGCTTCTTCTATTTATTCTCCAATGGGCTACACTCCACCGGACTTCTACATCAATGCAAACCCAAATTTCATTCCGCCACAACAACCACAAGTAACTTATGGATTAGAGTCCATGCTTGCAACATTTATTTCAACTCAAATGCAGCAAAATGAGGAGTTCCATCAACAAAGACAATCAACGAAGGGTGCCATTTTCCAACTCTCTTCTAAGGTGGACGATATTACCACTCATGCACACTCTTGGAGAAACAAATTACCCAGCAAGCTCTTTTTAGCAAAGAAGCATTTCCACCTTTCTTGCCTAGTCCACCGGAGATGAATCCTACATATTTCAGGTCGGTGACATTGAATAATGGAGTTGTTATAGAGGTATATCCTTCAAAGTATGATGATGTTGATACCCATGACAATTATGAAGTTTCAACTAAAGGGGAGAAAGCTACAACACATGCTCTACATGTTGATTCTTCAAGCAAGCCACATTTCCTTCCTCCTCACATTCTAGATGACACATTACTTTATAATGAGAACACTCTTCCCAACTCATATTTTGATGATGCTTCAAATAAGAATGAAAAGACAAATAGTATTGGCATACAAAAGACTATTCTTGTTGCAGCTCATAGGTGCTTTTGCTTGCCCCAAATCAAGGACATATTTGCAAGGAGGCATAAATCTTTAGCACAACAATTTCCAGCTGCAAATCAGAGCACCGATCCTCCATGGACTTTGATGTTTCCACCATGATGAGGTACCCGGTTGCAACCTTTTTAGTTTGATTTATGCAATGAGGACACTGCAGATTTCAAGCTTAGGGGGGAGAAACTGGATTGTAACCTAGTTCTTTTAGCTTTTCCCTTTCAAGTTATTTACTTCTTGTCATTTGCTTTTATTTTGTGTTCACATTTCAGTCTTTTGTTTTCAATTCTGCTCTTCTGGTGGCAAATCTAGTATGATATGAGGTTTATCTTTTATATGTGGATAGAACTCCTATGCTTAACTGATTGTCCTCTTTTGATGAGAAATATCATTTGGAGAAATTGTAAAAGGCATGCATTAATCAAATGAAACCTTTTGGCCATCAACATGTGCTTAACTCTGGTTTATGCTTCTAGCCTGAACATTCATCTTTCACATCCTTGATTGCTTAAAACATGTAATGGTTTCAATTTTTGTGAGCAAATCAACTTCACAACATCATTTGGAATATGAGATGCCCTTGTCAAGCTCTTAGTGCATTTTCAACCACTCTTTCAATGAAAAAATTTCAAAACAAATGAATGAAATCTAGCTGATGTTGCAATATAGTTGACTCTCCTATGTTTTGGAAAATTTTAAAATTTCTTTTGGCTTATCTCATCTTTATACCCTATAAAAGATGTCTACACTGCCCACATATCATGCTAGCCTAGTGTAAGTCTGATCTGGCCACAATGGTTAGGTGGTATGTCTTAAAAGAGGGTAAATACCCCAACCGACACTCCACGTGTGCATAAGCCTACATTAGCAGCCGAGTGTCGGAACCCATAATCCATTGTCATATCATTTTTTGGAAAGAAGGAGAGTACAACTAAAATTGTTAATTTTAACTAAGAATTCATCTTTTGTATCCTTAATAGTTGAGAGTTTGAGTTGCACATCCACTAATTGCTTGGCTTGGTCATCCGAATTCTACTTAGTGTTGTTTAATTGATTGATTTATTTAATTGTGACCACCCCTACTGAACTAAAAATCTCTTTCTTGGGTGTTTAAGTTGAATTGATGGCTATGAGCATAAACATGTTGATCATGGTTGGTTTGGTCTTATACACATCTTTCATTTCATTTGATCTATTCATGAACTTGACAATTCTTCATTTATGTTTCTATGCTCTTTTTGCTTGATGACAAGCAATGGTTTAAGCTTAGGGGGATTTGATGTGCACAAATCATATCATCTTTTGGATCATGTTTGGTTGCATATTCATGTTGTTTTGACTCAATTATCACTCTCATTCATGCTAGATTCTATATTTTTAGCTATTCTTACTTGTCTCATGGTTTGGATTGTAGGTACTATATTTTGCAATGAAATGATGAGGAATATATCATGTTATATCTTATTGGATCACTCCTCAATTATCTACATGTTTTGGGGTTCAAAACTACGCAAATACCACTTTTTACGGCATATAATTCGGACCTACACGCTGAATGTTATGAGAAGAATACAAAACAACCCAGAACAACCAAGTGCACGTCGTGCACCAAAAATGCACGCCGTGCACCTGAGAGAGTTGAGCAGACTTAAAGTTCTGGAAAGTTGCACGACGTGCACGCAATTGCACGTCGTGCACCTGGGAGCTGAAAGTTTCTGGAAAGTTGCACAACGTGCATTTCTTTAGTACACGTCGTGCACCTGGGAGCTAAAAGTTTCTGGAAAGTTACACGGCATGCACCTTTGGTGCACGGCGTGCACCTGGCAGTTTCAGCATTTTGAAAAATACGAGTTTTTATTTAAAATGAAGTGAGAACTTAATGGACGGTTATGCTCGGTCCTTTGCGGAAGTTCTCTCATCCTAGAGCAATCCTAGAGCATAGGAGGGCGATTTTGAGGGGAAAGGAGGTGGTTTCTTGCTAAAGAAATCCCATTCTTCCTCTTTTCTTCTCCAAGCTTCTTCTCCAAGGTGCAGCAGAGCTTCTTCACTCCACAAAGCTTCTCGGGAGGGAAGTTTGTCTGGTTTGGAGCAGATGTAGAAGTGGGATTTCATCCTCAAGTCAGAATTCTACCTTCCTTTGGTTACACCTTGGGATTGCTTAGCTTTTCCTTCTCTAAACCATGTTCAACTTTGAAATTTCTGCACATTTTCTGCTATACATCATTATGGACGAGTAGACTCTTTTTCTTGGGCATGGGAGAGTAATTCCCATGTCATAGCTTGTATGAACATATGAATTTTGTACTAAATGTTAGTTTCTTGCATATTCCAAGAGTTGTTTCATATCTGAAATGTTTGTTTGTGTGATTGGCCATCATACTTGCATGTTTTATACTTTCTTTCATAATCTGAGAAGATGTGTTTGAGAGTATGGAGTTACTCTTTTGGAAACTTGTCCTTGACCGCGAGAGTGGCTGGGATTATGTTGGGGAGCAAGGTTTGTGATTTGAAATGAAATACATACACGCGAGTGATGTATGGAGTTAAAATCATCATCATTTCACTAGGAGGTGAATGATGACTACAAACCTCCTTTGCAAGTTAATTAACATGTTTAAATTTGTATTTTAATATAAGTTATGATGTGATAGTGAAATCCCAAGTCTAAGATCCTTCCAAATCTGAATCTTAACCTTTCTTAAGTGATAATTTACTGTTTTGTTTTAAATCTATAATTTGGTTGTTCTAATCCAATCATCTTGTATACAACGATCTAGATTATTGAATATCATAACTCTTGCGCCTAACTAACCAACGCTCCTTATGTTCGACCTCGACTACAACTACTCTCGTATACTTGCGGGATATAGCTAGTTGAGTAAAAGATTATTCTTAATTATTGAAACTCGTTAGTGTAAACAACCAACAATAACTAATATAATTCTTGAGATTATATCTTACTCTAACCACAATAAGGTTGAGGCTAGTCATATAGTTAAGAATTAACTATTCTAGTTACAATAATGAACATCATATGTAAACTTCAAATCCAAATGTCTACTAATTTACATTACTTTCTACATAAGTTAACATTATGATGATGACTACAAATATGTAAAAAATTAACTCAATTCATATTAATGTATAAAATATAAAATTATCTAATATAACTATTGCATGTTAGTATACTATATAATGACAATATCATGTTGCATTAAAATATATAGAACAAAGTCATTTCTCTTACATAAATAATATGATGGTTTATAGAATCTCTTACCCGCATACCCGCTATTATTGTGGGTACGGGCCAGATTTTTTATTATGCGGGTCTAGAACTGTTACTGAACCCGCTAAATTAGATGGGTATGGGTATGGGTATGGCTAGACCCACAACGTTTACATCCCTAAACCATTTTCACCAGCATGGACACTAGAAAAGGAACTATTGCTTTTGTATAGAGGAACTTAGGAAGAAGAAAGAGATAGAGATCACCACTTCAGGACCTGAGAAGAAGTGAGCTAGAACTGTATGGAGTAAGAGTTTTTGCCACTATAGTTGCAATCTATCATTCATTTAATGGACATGTTATAGAATTTGTGAATTGCTATTATGTACCTTCCATTATTGAAAACATCATGTATCTTGTATGGACAAGAATATTATGAATATATTTGATGTTTTTCTTTCAATGATAAGATGTCTTGTTATAGTAGTCCTAATGTCTAATAGTTTATATTGATAGTATTAGCAACAGTTATATTACTGAATGAATCGATGATTCAAACAATGAATACATATGGCATTGTCACCTAAAGCACATAAATGAGAAATACATTTCTAGAATCAATATGATGGTTATCGACACTCTTTTGGTTATTGAACCAATAGAGACATGCAAATCTTATTCTTGGTCAATATGACAAAACACCTTTCATTAGATGTAGTGGGAGAGTGAGTATTCTATTAGGGCTCACACATATTGATGTATATAGGCCTTTTAAATAAATGCTAAAGGTGGTTATGAGTACCTTATTATATTTTCTAATGTTCTTAGTAGATATGATAGATTGTATTTAATAAAATACAAGTCGAAATCTATTAGGGATTATGAATGAAGTACATAGCCCACTTGGTATACATATTAAAATACTTCGATATGATCGATGTGAAAGTACTTTGAACCAAGAGTTTGAGGACCTTCTGGGAGATCATGATAGGTGTATCATGATTAACTCACCTAAAACATAATGATAGTGTATCATGATGATCAGTAAGAAGGAATCACACCCTATTAGTCATGGTGTGATCATCAATAAATCTAGCTAATCTTCCATATCCTTTTGGGCACATGTTTTACACTAAAACAATGTACCATCTAAAATGGTTCAAAAGACACAATATGAGATATGGCACGGGATGTGTCCTGATATGTATTTATAAGTATTAGGATTGAAAGCTTATATAAGGAAATAGTTTCTTAGAAAGATTTATCCACAAATCACCTAAATGTTGTTTTGTTGAATACTACTTTTATATTTTAATCCAACAAAAAAAGTGTTTGTTGCCATAATGGCTGTATTCCTAAAGAGGAACTTAGTTCCAAAGAAATTAGTGGGAGAAAAGGAAGAACTTGAAAAGTCTGAGACCAAAAAGAAAATATTGAACCTAAAAAGGTACAATAGGAACAAGTAGAATCACAAATTGTTGTGGAATCTCAAGTTCCTTATGTAACACAAAACCTCACAGATCTAGTAGGACATGCCTTGAGTTTGAAAGATTATGATATCTTATAACTCAAGAAGGAGATGGGTTGGTTATACATGATGAGAAAACAACCAACCTAGAAGCTATTGAGGGATCAAGGTATGAGAAATAGCTTGAGGCCATGAGATCAGAGATGGACTCCAAGTAAGCCAACAATGTATGACCTTGGTGGATCCACCTGAAGGGGTAAGATGCATAGGGTGCATTTGGGTCTTTGAGAAAAGACTAACATGGATGGTAGTGCACAAACTAATAAGAGAATATTGGTTGCAAAGATTTCAAACAAGTTCAAGATGTTGAACATAACAAAATCTTCATCAACTGCCAAGGTAAATCCATCAAGATCATGCTTGCTATTGAAACTTATTACAACTATGGGCTTTGGCATATGGATGTCAAAACCAAATTCATTAATAGGAACAATAATTAGCATGTGTATGTGACACAAACTGAAGGTTGTATAAGTCCATTAATGAAAATAAAGTTTGTATGCTACAAAGGTCAGTTTGTGGATTGAAATAAGCATATTAGATCTGGAATCTTCAATTTGACCAGATAGTCAAAAAGTTTGACTTTAGTAAAAAATGAAGATGAAATATGTGATCATAAAATATTTAGTTGGAGCATATTTATATTCCACATAAAGATGGGGAATATCATTATACTACAAACATTAAAACCTGGCAAGGAAAGTACCTTCTCTAGGAAGAGTTTAGGAAAAGCATACTATGTGATAGGAATAGAGATCTATAGAGATAGATCTAAAAAGATTCTTGACCTAAGAAAGAGCACACACATTGGCAGGATGTTGAAGGGGTTTAGCATGCAAGACTCAATGAGAGAGAAATTGTCCATGTTCCATGGAGTTAGTCTCTCAGGAGCCTAGTGTTCTAGTTCTTATGAAGAACAAGAACACATGGATATATGCCATTCACATTCACAATTGGATCTACCATGCATGCAATTTTATGTACTCATCCTGTTATCTCTTATGTATTGGACTTGGCAAGATAATATGTACTTATCGAGTTATCACATATGTATTGGACATGACAAGTGGATATCAGTCAAATCCCAATGAAAATCACTGGACTTCCATAAAGAACATCCTTAAGCATGTGAGAAGAGCTAAAAGATCATTCTCCTAGTTATGATAATTAGGAAGAGTTGTGTGTAAAGGGTTACACTGATGCAAGCTTCTAAAGTGACAGAGATCACAAATCTTAATTTGTGTTTGACCTTAAAATATAAATAAAGCTATAAGATAGAAGAATTCTGAACTAAAAACAATTGCTAATTCTACAATAGATGTCAGGTATATTGGTGTTATGTGAACAACAAAGGATACTGCATGGATCTAGAAGTTCATATAGATACACTTTTTAGAGGCTCCAACCATTAGTGACACAGTTGAAATAGTGTGACAACAATGGAGCTATTTGTTAGGCAAGGAATCTTAGAAAGAATACTATGACACTTCCATTTTATACAAGAAGTCATACAATGAGGAGATGTGAAAACTTAAAAAATGCCAACTTGAAGCAAATGTTGCTAACCAACTATAAAAATGCTTGCACAGTGGAAACATAATGGACATGTTAGGATCACTTGGTATAAGATCTATGGGTGATTGGATCTAAGTGCAAGTGGGATTCATTTGGTATGCATGCCCAAAGAGCCAATCATATGATGATTTCAATGAGGCATTAGATACCTAATTTGGAAATTATATAGGTAAATCTATCTATTATGCTTGTCTCAATCACAAGATGATGACACAAACATGGTAGATGTCTAAAGAATGATGTTACTCGATGACATATGCATTCATGTTGAGGACCTGAACAATGAGATCATATGTATGATAAGAGAACATTCATTCTTGTTATGTCCCTAGTCAGATATTACTGTGGAAGCAAAATAGAAAACAATAATATATAAGACTAGAGTGTGTGTTGACTGATGTAGAGTCTCATTAGTCATTACATGTGATATCAAGTCAAGCACATAGGTACATGTTATAGAACAATGTATCTGATGACACAAATAGGGTAGATGTCTAAATAACGATGTTACTTGATGACATATGTGTTTAGGTTGAGGACCTAAACAATGAGATCATATGTATGATAAAAGAACATGCATTCTTGTTATGTCCCTAGTAAGATATTACTAAGGAAACAAAATAGATGTCAATAATATATAAGACTAGAGTGTGTGTTGACTGATGACAAAGTCTCATTAGTCATGATATGTGCTATCAAGTCAAGCACACAGGTACACATTAGAGAATAGTGTATCAGACAGACCCACCTTGAGAGTGATAGACCATGGAATGGTAGTCAAAATTAGCTCTCATAGTGACAACGGTGATTTTGGTTCTTAGACACGAAGTAACGACACTCGTAACATGTTTTTCGATGTATTTCGACATCATCTAACATGACCTTGAATAAGGGTTGCCATAAAGATGATGCTCAAATGCATTGTGACACATGGGGATTGATTGTGAGTGATGTAGATGTGATTTGTCTCTCCTATAGGAGATTGATATCTAGGTCACTTGATAAGTGAGATTGAGAAATGCATGTCCATACTCATGTGATTCAATATGTGATATGTGAACTCACATGCATCTCAAATAGTCTGCTCGAGTTCAATGAAGATGCATTGAATGTTTAAGAGGATGATGATTCCATGCCTTGAGTTCAATCCAAATATTAGACACAAAGGAACTATATGATTCCTATAAAACTAATCATAGATTGTAGGTTGAAGTTGTCGCTAACTTTCCAAATTACTTGGGTAGAAATGATGTGTTTCTAGATACCACTCATTGCTTGTGATATAACAAATTGGTTATGGACATTCACTACCAACATAATTCGGGACCTATCGAGTCACACACATAGGATGCACTTGGAATAAGAGTTTATTTGTGAATGGTGTTTAATTTGATTCCTAAAATGTTTAGGAATTCAATTTAAACAACACTGGTTTAAAATTTATTGACTAGACTCTCAACTGACTTGAACTGATCTGTTGGAGTGTTAGGTTAATTGAAACTACATTGGCTGAATATTGGTTGAGTTGGGGCATGAACTGACAGGTTCACTTAGTAAACTGATCGGCTCAAAGTATGAAAGGACCGGTTCACTTTGGGAATCACCCGATTCATTGATCAATTCAATTGGATCAAGGATTGATGTTGATTTCATATTATGTATTAATCAAATATTAATTGCCAATACAATTACGATTAGGAAACATGGTGAAACAACCAACTCAATTGTTAAACCAATCAATTCACATGTGAATCAATCAGTACAGCTCTGAACTGAGTGGTTCACCATTCATAGCTTCCAACAAATTCATGAATTCCATCTCTTTGACACCAAGATCGACTGGAAACCCAAACCCTGGGCCTCCTATAAATATAGTGGTACTGGGGGCTTCTCAGACACAACAATAAGCTCTTCCAATTGTTTCCTCTCTGGTTATCGTAACCAAAAGAGTCTGAGAAATTCCTATCCATCAAAGGGAGGCATAGCAAGGGAGAGACAACAAGGGGAGCAAGTCACTGCTATCACCCTGATGTTCAAAGGGACAACTCATTATCGTTGGATCCGGTAGCACAATGTGGAGTTCCTAATAGTTTTCA
Organism: Alisma plantago-aquatica; assembly: GCA_963693085.1. NCBI lineage: Eukaryota > Viridiplantae > Streptophyta > Magnoliopsida > Alismatales > Alismataceae > Alisma > Alisma plantago-aquatica. The sequence goes on along the minus strand of OY856413.1, from coordinate 1,135,568,267 downwards.
TGGATTACTATAGAGGTGAGGGGGTTGTTGCATGCTGCTAGGAGGACGCTGCCAACCGCCATATGTGGTGTTGCACCAGGAGGCTGTTGTTGATGACTGCTTGAATGCTTCTTGAAGAAGTACACTGCTACAAGAGTTGTCACTATACTTTTTCTAGGACCAGGTATATTTCTTGCTACCCTCTTTCCTAGGTACATTGTTGTTGACATGATCTTATTGGTTTCAGAATCAGACATTAAATTTTTTGTTTTTGCTGCCTTATCTGTTTCCCTGATTTCCCAACAGTAATATCACTCATTCTTTTAATAATGAATATTTCCAATAAGGAAGCACAAGTGAAATTCCAATTTGATGAATCTAAACTTGGTTATTGGTTCATTACTAAATCTCCATGATATTGAAGATATTAGTTTGTTTGGATTGAGAATAATGTGATTTAAAAGACTAGAATACCAAATATATCAATATTATAACATGTTATATTCCATATTTGATATGTGACTACCAATCTATAGATAAGAGTTTTATACTATGCTTTATATCATGTTATAGAATTAAAGCAAACTATAACACAAATATATATGCATATTAGATAAATGATTAATACTGATTTGTAATACATGACTTGGAAAGACAACTAAGACTTCTATTTGATGTTAATATATAAAATTTGTATGACTCACACATATCTATTTTATGTTTCAATGATTAGTAATTAAATATGTAATTATTGCAATCACCTCATCAAATAACTCTTTTATTGAATGGTGGTACTCACTATGTGGAAATGTATGGGGCCATATGATGAAAACTAGAGAGGGATAATTAGTTAACCTTATACCTGTACCAACAATATTGATAATTTTAAAATTGATTAACAATGACTCAGTCTAAAATTGAATTTGTATTCTCTTAAAAAAATAAGCAACAAATGGCACACTCATTGCAATGGATTTCTCACATAAAATGGAAAAGGTTTTCAAGAAAAGGTATATCATATTTTTATCCTAGTATTTCATTTCTAATGAGTTCATTACCATATTCAGTATTATAACTAATATATGTAAGTATGTTCCCCAAGAGTTTTGATGTTTCAAAGACGAGATAATAATTTTCAACACTAGAGTTCCCTAATTTTAACACTGTTATTAAAATTTTCATTGGGTGACTTTTATTTTGATAAACTAGCATGTAGTCCTCGTACACCATTACTGGAAAAATCTATACATGTATATGTTTTAATATGCTCAAATAAAATTGTACATCTTTCATAATAATGTCTCCATCTCCATTAGGATGCTTTGTTGGAGTTCTTAGAAGTCAAAAGCTTTTCTGTTTATCTTGCTTTGTCTTTAAAAAACATTAATAAAATCAAGCTAAATCTTTTAAAACTTAAAAATTATTCAAGTAAATATTATCTCAAATATGGAATCATTATGAACATGTGTAATTATTATACAATATATTTTTTCATTATGAAACTATTAGTTAGTATGTATACACTTTCAATTGTCATTTGAAATAAAATACTCATATATGTTTTACGTGAAAATCACATGCATAAACTAGTATACTGATGAACACTCTATAACTGGTAATGTCAGTCCCAAAATCTTTTTGTCAAACATGCTAATGAAGTTTGAATGCTTCTATTCCAAATTGGCATGTCACATGTGGTATGTACACATTATATAGACATACACCATTCATAGTATGCAATTTCTAATATGGATCATCATCAGTGCAAAACATCATATATTTCTTGATGATAATTCAATTTATAGTTGAAAAATGGGTATGTCCACAACAAAAATTCGAGACAGATTCAATGATGAGTTGTGTATGAATATATCATTCAGAAAGACAATCTTTCTAGGAGAAGGATATTGGTGAACAATAATATCTATAATACAATCTCTTTCAACTATTGTTATTTTATGACCACAATACATTCTAAAGACATGATATACCCACAATCTTTGTCACTATTACACAGAATCACATGGCACTTTTACGGGGTTGGGAATTCAGTCCAACTACCATCAACTTGATGCATTTTCCTCTTGTGCATAGTGTTAACTAACACATTTCTAACTAGAAAATTCACATCACACTTCTTATTTCCTATGATGTACATAATGATATTGATATATATATATATATATATTTATTTTCATCCAATATAGTTGACAAGGAGAAGACTTGATCATGTAAATGGTTATTCTGGCTTTAAACTGATTCTCTACCTTCATCTCTACTGAGGGTGATATGTGAATTATTTCTTCCATGATGGGTGGAGTTCTTTATGCTAAGAAGACCACAATGTCACTGCCAAAAATGAATTCTATCTTTAGTACCAACATGATAACTTCAATAATAACTATGCTTTTGTGCAGTCGAGATAGATTATGCGAGGCAGTCATTACATGTAAAGATATTATAGATGATAGTATCATGATCAAAATGCAACATATCATAATTGTCTAGCAGAAGTAAATCACACTAAATGGCTTCTCACATTTGAGAACACCTTTAGATATTGGTCAAAGACTATAAATGGATCCAAAGTATGAATGGAGCCCTAAAACTTGTTATATTGTAAAGAACTAGCTCACTGCCCAAGGCTCTAATAAAGTTTCTAGATTGATGACTGGACCCAAGACCACAAATACCACTGATTGCACTCTTTGTCCTCAGTCACACACAACTTGGGTTTAACTTCACTTGTATTACCCATTCACAAGTTACCCAAAAATGAGGTGCACCTTGGTGATATGGGTAGTTTCAATAATTACTTTAAACATCATCTTACATGAGGCCTAAAATCATGGGATGTTATAAACTTTTCCCACTTACATTGTTGATGTTCCGTCTAGGCTCAACTCTATGTACTCAAAATATCTTCCCCATTTCAATATAGACCCAGAATGACACATTCACACCCAAATCTTATTCACAACAACTAGTACAAAGGTGGATCCATCTAGCCAAAGAGGATAGACCTTTCCTAATTCTTGGACTACACATCTCAAAAATGTAGTGTGACATGCCCATGTGGAACCTTCCTCGAGAGGGAACTCACTATATTACTATTTGTAATGCATGGGCCCACTATCAAAGGATCTAATATATTTTTTGGAATTGTGACTGACACCACATGCCATCACTAGTCTCAGTTGTGCACTTTGTCCTTGATCACACACAACCTGGTTTCAACTTGCCAACAAGTCACCGTTCATAGTATTACTCAAGGTTGAGCATGATTAACCATGGTGTCCCTATTTATGGGCTATTTGAAAAGGATATTGACCTTGGTGATATGGGTAGTTCAATCATTCCTTTTATGATCATTCTAAATGAGGCATCAAAATATATGATGTAACAATCTCCCCCACTTACACTTGGCGTCCTCGTCAAGGATCAACTAAACAAGTTCACGATAGTTGGATCTAGGGCTCTAGAGGGGGGGTGAATAAAGCTTCAAAATTCTCACAAGAATAGTTATGCCTTCAAATTATATCAATTGAAACCAAATTCTAAAGCTCAATTTTAAGTGTCTATCTAAACAAGCATAGCAAGAATGAGAGAGATTGAAACAAACACTTGGAAAAGGTGGTTAGAGTGGTTTCAATCTTCAAACTAGGAGACCATCAATCCACTACCTAGAGAGGTCAACCTCTAGGACTTTGCAACCCATCTATACTTATATTCCATTGTAAGAGATACAAAAAGACCACCATACATCCAAGGACTTACCTATTCAATACAAGAGTCTTCCACCTACACAAGGACTTACCCACTTGATCAAGATGTCTTCATCCTTTACCAAGGACTTACCCACACTTGCATCAAGTCTTTGGCCTCGTAGGGATTACCCACTCCTCTTGAATCTTCCGCCTTGTCATTCTCCTTCACTTGGATAAGATCTTCACACCTTCTTCAACCTTAAAAAGAACAAAAACTCCTTCACTCAGAGAAGATCACTTCAACCTTTGCTCTTTGAGATAGGGGATTGGGAAAATAGAAAGATGGATAAATTTACAAGATGACATTGAGGTAGATCTCTTACAACATGCCTACCTCACTCATAATCACAAAATTATTTATAAATAAGAGAGAGAAAGGGGCTCAAAGGGTTGTAGCACACAACTATAGAAAGGATCAAGGACAACTTGGATGAGCAACCTTGGAATGAACTCCAAGATGTCCTATTTATAGATGGGGATGTTCCTTGGTGTGTGGGATCACTTAAGAATGAAAAATAGTCATTTTTCAACTTGTAACAGATTTGTTTTTGTTTCTAACAACTCTCCAACTGTTGGAATCACTTTTTCTATGTTTTCCATATAATACATTCGACTGAGTTTCAATAAAGGTAACTCGACCAATCCACTAACCGACAAAGCCAATTTTTAAACTATCGGTCAAGTTTGCCCTAGGGTAACTCAACCAATTAGTCAAAGTCAGCTTTTGTCAATGATTCATCCATTCGAGTTCTTTGAGTGTACAACTCGACCCATGCAACCTTTTCCAAAAACCCATCACTGATTGTTCGAGAATCAAACTCGACCGACAAAGTTGCTTTGATTTTTTTTTAATATTTTAAGTGATCAAAAGATGGATTTAAGTGTCCCTGATTTTTTCTCATCTTAGTTACAACTCATAACATCAATACAAATGATTACAAAAATATTCTAAGGTGATTTGGGTTGATTTCCCAAATTATACATTTGCGTTGCTTTTGACTTGAACTTGGGCAAGTTAGGGATTGATGAATTTGAATCTTTTTCATGTACCTAAAGCCTGAAATCAATCTTAAACAAACATGTTAGATACATAGAAATAGAATGGTTAAGTCATTATCAAAATACGAACATTGTATAACTCTCAAGTCAACATTCTCCCCCTTTTTGACAATGAAAAACCATTCCTCAACATATTGAAAGGATATGTAATTGTATACCTTAGCCTTGTGGATTGCAAGGGGATTCATGACTTTGAACAATGTGAATTGCTCCCCCTCAATCCATTCTCACTCTTACCTGCATAGTTAGTCTTTCTACACAAAGCAACATAACATGTATACTACATGGTTCTTTAGCAAGTTACATGATAAATAATATATTTAGACAAGAAAAGGATCACATAGGTAGTAAGATCAATATGGTTGAACATAAAAATATCAAACTTCTCTCCCCTTTTGGCATTATCAAAAAGTAAGGGGGGTATAAGAGCACATAAATGGGTATTCTCCAAACACAACCAACACATCGAACCTCAATATAGAACATGCAACCACACACCACATATCAAGTAGAGACGAGAAAGAAACAAGCAACCTGTGGCATAATCAAAATATGGATAACATGCCACAAACTCATGAGATATAGTCAACCAAAGAGTAATGGTACATATGATTAAGATTACAACACTGAAAGCATGTTCTCAAAACAACTACAAGCCAAAATAATAAAAACAACATGATGATAGAAATAGTAAATCTCAGGTAATGTGCCCAGCTATTTTAAGTACAAAATAACCTATAAAGATATGTATGATAAACATATAAGGACTAAGAACTAAAACATCTCAACATCAATGGCATCTATCTCCATTTCATCATCATCATCATCATCAGCTTCAGGCTCATAGTCATCATCTCCATCCGAAGGTGCAACAACATCACCTTCATCACCAGAGCACCATCAAAGTCGTCATCAAAACCTTCTGAACCACCCTCACCATCATCATTAGATGCCTCCTCATCAGTAATAACAACTTCTTTATCAACCTGGTTGGGCATCTCCTCATCTATAGAAGGACTAAAACTGCGACTGAGCCACATTGTCATTATGCTTAGCCCAAGACATAGCAAGGTCATGCAACTCCTAGGCTTGAGGAAAAGTGGGAGAAGAGGTGCCAAGTCATGCAAGAAAGGTAGCTATAGGGCCAAAAAGGGGAGGTAGCACTCCAGGGGTAGATCCACTAGCAACAGAGGCTATAACAACAGAAGCAGTAGGTGGAGGGGTTGAATAAAAGTGATTATATGCATATGATGCATAATCATCACCAATGTAAGGTTGGTAGGAAGGATAAGGATGGGCACAGGAAAGGCTCATGGAAGACATGATAGAATATATATCTTAATGTAGATTCTCATGAACCTGAAGATTGTTCGTCTACTAATGCACCATGTAACCCAAGAGGGATTCATTGGATATATTGAACGAGGCGCGGATAGGTCGGGATGGTGGTGGAGGGGGAGGTGCATGGGTGGAGGTAGAGGCTCCAGGTGTGGTATAAGAATATGTAGCCAAGATTTTCTTGATTGTGGTCTCACTGATACAGACTCCTTTTCTAGAAAGTTTGTAATGAAGATCTTGAAAAAGAGACTTCCCAGTGGGATATTGAAAGAGACCACAAATCAAGACTGGTTAGGGTGGGTACCTCGGGTGTTCTTCCTGAATTTGAGGTAGGTCATATGGTGAAGAAAGTATTTAGATCACTTGACTCTAATGTTTTTCAATAGGTAAAACATAATCACTGCGGAATTCTCTGTAATTTCAGTATGATTCTTTTTGGGATGAATATTGCAATTTAATACCAGAGTGGGAATGTAGTTTTTAAGTTCTAAGGCAGATGAAGGTAGGGTGGACTTCTTCCTATAGGGAAACTGAGGCTTCTTCAAGAACTTATGTATGTTAGGGAGAGTGATATCATATTTCTTGTAGAAGGGCTCAGGGTTAAGGAGGTCAAAATACTCAAGATAGTCTTTCCTTCATGTGTCGATCATATCAGTACCATTAAAAACATATTCAAGGTATCCTCTGAGATTTTAAACTTATTATCGACAATCATGGAAGTAAGAATGACTTGAGTATTAGCAGGGGGTACAAGAGTGTCATAGTTCCATGAGAAATTTGCACAGAACTAATGATCTGCCTTAGTGCTTGTGATGGAATTGTGATAGCACTAGCGTTTGACACTCAAGGCAGCTAGGTGGTGATCATATGACAACTTGGCTACCTCATCTATGACCTTTTGTCTATGCAGATGAGGCTCAAAAAAGAAACAAAAAGAGAAGGGGTTCTTAGGAAGGAGCTCCTTGTACCTATTTAGAGCTTCATTCGAAACAAAGAAGGTATCATCAAATGAAATGAGGCAATAGTTGGATGAAGAGGATGGTGATTCGGAGGGGGTGACTCTCTTTCTCCTATTTGAAGCCATGAAGAAATAAGAAGATTGAGAGGTCAAAAATGAAGGAAGCACCACCAAGGGTCGTCCAACTACCTAGGCCCATCTAACCACCTAGGGCTGAGAGGAAAGGGAGATAGGAAGGTCAAATGAGGGCTGACTAGGGCTAGGAAAGGGAAGGTCGGGGCTAGGGTTGAGAGCTTGAGAGAGCTGGAGGAGGAATCAATTGATTTTTCTCTAGCTAATAGGGAGAAAAGTCAGTCGAACCCTACTTAGGCTTTGCTCCAGCCTAGCCATCGATCAAGTTATGTGAGATGAAACTCGACCGAATGGCTTTTTACAAAATCCCTTGGCCACATATCAGTTGAGTTGGCAACTCGACCAATGGTCAACCTTATCCATCATTACAAATCTTAGATTCTATCCATTTGAGTGCTAATTAAATTTATTTTTCTGGTCCATTTTTCATTTTAAACATACTTAGGAACATATCACTCATCATTGGGTACTATTTTGTGATAAAATAAGCATTTGCAAAAATACCCAAAACAAGTGAAAACAAGGCAAAAGAACATGGAGTTTTAGCACTTTAGCTAGCAAGGGTGATCAAGACATGAGCAAAGCATATATGATAGATAGAAACTAACTAGATGGAATATTAGATTTATCCAAAGTAGTTAAGAACAATTTAAATGTAATAAAATTAAATTTCTCTCTAGCTAGAGGTTTAGTAAAAATGCATGCTAACTGATTTTCTGTATGCACATGCGTGATATAAATATACTTCTTGGCAATATGACCATGAAAAAAATGATGATGAACCTCTATATACTTGGATCTACTATGCAATATAGGATTGTAAGATCAATTGATTGCACTAGTATTGTCAGAATAGATAGGAGAAGCATCACAATAAATGTTGAAGTCTTGGAGCATTTGCACCTGGGCACAACAACTCCCAACTGCAATGTATTTAGCCTCCGTAGTTGATAAAGCCACTGTGCTCCATTTCTTAGAAAACCTAGACACCAAGCATGGTCCTAGGAGGAGGCAAGTGCCACTTATGCATTTTCTAACAATCAAACATCATGCATAATCAACATCACTATAAGCAGTAAGAGTAAAGTCCCTTGACTTGGGATACCATAGTCCAAAATTTGGGGTTTTAGCGAAGTACCTCAAAATCCTCTTAACATCTATAAGATGTTATTTCTTGGGATTTGATTGAAAGCAAGCACACAAGACAACACTAAACATTATGTCAGGTCTAGAGGCAGTTAAATAAAGTAAAATTCCAATCATACCTATATAGAGATTCTCATCCACTTTCTCACCTTCTTCATCTTTATCAAGTTTGGCGATGTTCAACATGGGTGTGTCCATCGACTTGGTGTTCTCCAACCCAAAGCACTTGAGTAGCTCACTTGTGTACTTGACTTGGTTGATGAAGTTCCCATCTTTAGTTTTCTTGATTTGAAAGACGAGGAAGAAAGTAATCTCACCCATCATGCTCATCTTGAATTAACTCTTCATAAGATCACTAAACTCCTTGCAAAGATCAAGATTAGTTCTGCAAAAAATGATATCATCAATGTAAATTTGAATGATTGTTAGAAGTGTGTTTGAGAAACAAGGTATAATCTACTTTGCCCATGAGATATACCCTTGATCTAACAACAAATTCTTTAATATCTCATACCAAGCTTGGGATTCTTGTTCGAGTCCATAGAGAGCTTTTTGCTATAGATACACATGGTTAGGTAAACTATCATGTTCAAAGCCCACAAGTTGTGCAACATACACATCCTCCTCAAGTGTACCATTCAAAAATGCACTTTTAACATCCATTTGATATAGAAGAATGTTCTTATAACTAGAAAAAGCAAGCAACATAAAAATGGACTCAAGTCTAGCTACAAGTGCATATGTTTCATCAAAATCTATACCTTCCTGCTAATTGTAGCCTTGAGCCACTTACCTTTCTTTGTTTCTTACCACCTTGCCACTTTCATCTAATTTGTTGTGGTAGAACCACTTGGTGCCAATGATATTTCTATCACATGGTCTTGTAACTCGAGTCCACACTTTGTTCTTCTCAAATTGCTCCAATTCTTCTTTCATGGCTAGGATCCACTCATCATCTCTAAGATCTTCTTTGACATTCTTTGGCTCGAGTTGTGAGATGAAGTGATGTTGGCTTGTTCTTTCTTGTAGGAAGCCCACGTCTTCACTCTTTCAAAGGGGTCACCTATGATTATCTCTTTAGTATGATTCTTTACAAATCATGGAGCTGAATCCTTCTTTTCTTCATCAATCTCTTCTTTTGAAGTTGCCACCTCTTTTCCATTTTTAGTGATTTTGAGTTCCTTCAAGATAGGAATTACTTCTTCTACAATGTCATCGTTAGCAATATCCTTCGGAATATAGGCGTTAGTATCAATAAATTTGAAATTAATATATTCTTATACTTTAGATAGATCAACATTATACACTCTATAAGCCTTGCTAGTAGTGCTATAGCCAAGAAAGAAAGCCTTGTATGATTTTAGATCAAACTTGTCTGGAGAATCATTCGTGTTTAAAACAAAGCAAGGACACCTGAAAATGTGAAAATACCCGATGGAAGGCTTCCTACCATGCCACAACTTAGGATTGGGGGGCCATGGATGATCTTTGGAAATTACCTATCTGTTCAGTCGTGGTTGACGGCCTTCCGTCCATCTGATCCTGTTCCAAGAAAGCTAGTCATCTAGGTGAGAATCCCAGAGTTTCCTATTTTCCTTTTACAAAACCAGTTGCTAACCTCCATAGGCAACTCGATTGGGAAGACAATCAAGGTAGATGCTCATACTCTCTAGGGACATTGAGGGAAGTTTGCATGGATTGCTGTTGAAGTGGAAACTTCCAAACCCCTTCTGTCGGCTGTTTTCATCAATGGGGAACATTTTCGTCTTGAGTATGAGAACCTCCCTGTGGTATGCATGAAGTGCGGGCGAGTCAGTCATGCAGACAAGAACTACAAATAGGTAGTACATGCTGAAACTAGTGAAGCAACTTCATCCACACCGATTCCCTTGCCTGGTGTCACATATACCATGGCAATCCATGCCAAGAAACTAGAGCTGAGAAAACAAGAGCAAAAAAAAGCTATCTCTAAGAACACTTCTACCGCGGATGTAGAGAAACCAATCCATGTCTCAGACTCTGAAGTTGAGGTAGACGAGGAGGGCTTCACTAAGGTGATAAGCAAGAAAAAAAAAGCGGTTGGTGCTTCATCCAGAAAAGATGCATCCATACCCAAGGCGGTCGATGAATCAGTCATTAACCTAGTTGGAAATGAAACCAGTATTGATCGCTCCCATCAGGTTGATGCGGGACAACCTTTTCAGTTCCAATCATCTTCTTCTGCCTAAGGGAAAAACCCTCGCAAACCCTTTAATAAACAAGGAAGGGACAATGGTAATGGCTTTGCCATCCTGAGGAACTGTAAGGTAGTCTACCAAACCGTGGTTAGCCCAGACCAGGTTCGGAAGAAAGCAAAAACACATATCATCGAGGATGAACCACCGGACGAGGCAACTGAAGATAGATCTGGAGATCACCATGTTAAAAAAGCCATTGAGTTTGGTGATGAACAAGCCAATGGCGACATTGATAACCCAATGCAAGTAAGTCACGATGGGCAGTCCAAAGGACTGCTCGCGGCTATCTAATGCAACACCCTTTCTTCCCTCGCATCCTTTATGTTTTGTTGCTGGAACATCCAAGGCACTTGCCAAGACAAGAAGATTCATCATATTAAGGAGATGAAATGCTCTCATAAAGTGCAATTTCTAGCTATAGTTGAACCCCGTTGCAGTGGTGACACTGCTTCTAACATCATTCACCAATTGGGCTTCTCCTCTTCTCATAGAGTTGAAGAAATTGGATTTTCAGGCGGCATTTGGATCCTCTAGGACCATCGTAAATGTGATGTTGAGGTACTTCTCAACCACATGCAGTTTATTAATTTTAATATAGATAAGAGTTGGTTCCTAACTGTCGTTTATGGTAGCCCCAATTCGACAGTCAGGAAGCATCTTTGGGATCATCTCGAAGCTATTTCCACCACCATCAATTCCAGCTGGGTAGTCATGGGTGATTTTAACACCATGCTACATATCTATGAGAATAAGGGAGGAAAACATTTTGATAAAAGATCCTATGCTCATTGTAACAATTTCTTAATGAACACTGGACTCTCTGACCTACGAACACAAGGCAACCTCTTCACTTTTAGATGAGGCAACCTCCTTGAAAGGCTTGACCGAACTATTGCTAACAACGACTGGCTTAGCTTCTTCAGCGAGGCCACAGTGACCACCCTCCCTAGGCTCCTCTCCGACCACAACCTGCTGTTACAATGCGTAAATGGTCCTAAAAAGCAACACTATAGATACTTCAAGATGAAGGCCAGCTGGTCTATTAATCCAGAATTTTGTTCTTCTGTCATAACTCACTAGGACCCATCTCTATCCTTCCAGGATGCTCTACGTGCATTTCAAAAGCCCGCCTCAAAATGGGATCATAATCACATGAGAAAACAAAGTAAAGAAAAGGATGAGCTCCTTGCTCGCATCAGCCGCATCCAGATACAAGCTGAACTGAACCCTGCTGATCCTACTAACCTATCTGATATTGAGTTGCAGGAAAAATACAATCAACTCCTCCTTAGTGAGGAGATTGATTGGAAACAAAGAGCACATACAAATTGGCTCCGCCATGGTGATAGTAATACAAAGTCTTTCCAATCTTTTGTCAAAGCACGCATTCATCACAATAGGATTACACAGCTGAAAGATGGCTCTGGGGTATGGATCACTGAACCAAAAGCCCTTTGCAAGCATGTCCGTGATTTCTTTGTAGAACTGATGTCTTATTCCCTCCATCCCAACCCTGTGATTATAGCCCGGTATCCTGGGGTGTTCAAACGTCTCACTGATGAGGAGCTCGATCGCATTCAACTGGTCCCTAGTTCACATGAAATCCATGACGTTATGTTCATGATGGCACCGTCCAAGGCTCCTAGTCCTGACAGTGTGTATAATGAATTCATACAGAATAACTGGACCAAGATTGATCCTTCTCTGATCAATATGATCACGGATACATTTGCCTCAGGTGTATTTGATGCTGCCACTGCAAACTCACACATAGTGCTTATCCCTAAAACCAAGGCCCATATTACCTGTAGTGACTTGAGGCCCATATCCCTAAATAATGGTTGCTTCAAACTGTTGTCAAAGATCATTTTGGAACACATCAAGCAATACATGAATGACTGGATCTCACCTCATCAATCTAGCTTCATTCCTAGTCACAAGATCAGTGAAGGAGATCATACATTCAATGAAAGCAAAAAGAAGTGGATGTGTATCAAGCTAGATCTTGCTAAAGCATTCAATACAATGAATTGGAGTTTTGTGAAGGATACTTTGATGAAAATGGGGATCTTGCACAGACTTATCAACATTATCATGCAAATTATTACTACTGGGGAAACTTCCATCCTTTAGGGTGGTCATCCACTGCAACCCTTCAAAGAATCTCATGGAGTACGCCAAGGCAACCCTATAAGTCCTTATTTGTTCGTTCTTTGCATGGAGCGTCTATCCCAAGCCATCACCAATGCATTAGGGAATGGTTCCTGGATTCCAATCACGCTCACTCGAGGTGGAACACCAGTGTTGCACGTCTGTTTCATAGATGATATACTGCTATTTGTAGAAGCATCTATCTGCCAGACTATCAAAAAAATCCTCAAAGCTTTCTCTGATGTTTCAGGCCAAATCGTCTCTAAGGAGAAATCTAAATGCTACTTTTCGAGTAGTGTTACTAGCTCTGAACGTAGGTTGGTGAGTGACAAATTGGGATTCCCTTGGACATCCGACCTTGGGAAGTGCCTTGGGATCCCTATCCTTCACCACAGATTAAACAAGCAGATGCATGGACACATCACAACTCTTGTAAAAAATCGCCTGAATGGATGGGCGACGCGCCATCTCTCTATGGCTGGGCGCATCATGCTAGCTAAAAGCACCCTTCAAGCACTGCCAACTTATACCATGCAAACTGTAAAGATATCTCCTGCACTTTGTGATGACATTAATAAACATGTTTGTACCTTTATATGGTCAGGCTCACACAACAGGAAGACCTCGTTGGTTGTGTGGAGAAAGCTCACATCATCCAAAGATAGGGGAGGCTTGGGTATCAAGGATGCCCAGGATCAGAACATCTCTTTAATGATGAAGAACGTATGGTCCTTCCTAAATGAACCCGAAAAGCTTTGGGTTAAGATTCTTAAGGAAAAGTACACTGTCAATGGTAGCTTCCTGAAGAAACCCATCTCTCCTACCTAGAGTTTCATCAAGAACAAGTTAAGTGATATCCAACCTCTTTGTGGAAAAATTGTCAATAATGGCCAATCTACTAACGTGTGGTATGACAAGTGGCTGAACAATCGTTCGATCATGGACATTGTTCCCACCTGGATTGTTCCTTCTTCTCTGGATACATTACAAACATACTCTATGGTCCTAGACAATGGTGAATGGGACTGGGGCTTCATTAAAGCTTTCCTCCCAAGCCCAACTTGGGAGATGATAAAAACTATCCCACCTCCTTGCCCTAATGGCGGTGAGGATCAATGGTCATGGCCCCTAGAAATCTCGGGCGCAATGAGTAGCCATTCTGCTTATCAATGGCTACAGTCTGATACTGAATGCAACTTACCTGATAGTTGGAATCTCATCTGGAAAGCTCAGGTTTCAGAACGTATCTGTGTCTTCCTTTGGCTTTTACAGCACAAAGCCCTTCTTAAAAATGTTGAACGAGCCCGTCGTCACATGGATGTGGACACCCATGCCCCATGTGCAATAATGACAATGAAACTCTTCTCCATGCCCTTCGAGACTGCCCGGAGTGCAAGAAGACACAGAAGGAGCTCTCCGTGGATAATTCACATTTTGATCTATCTGAGGATGATTGGATAGCCTTCTACCTATCTTCCTCATCGAGAGATACACCAGATGCAAACACTATTGTGGTCACCTGTTGGTACAATTGGAATCTGAGAAATAGATTCATCCATGAGAACCTTGTTGTTCCTCTTGCCTGTCAAATTAAGTTCATCCAGGAACGGTCTCTTTCTATTCAGAAAGCCTAGACCATCACACACCAGCCAAGACACTCACAAGAGAGCCTTGATATTCCACCACATAGATATTTGGTTATGGTAGATGCTGCCTATCATACTCACTCTGGTCACTCAGGTCTTAGTATCTTCATTTGCAACAATATGGGACAAAACACAATTTTTGTAGGACTTCCTTCTGCGAGATACTCTAGCTTAGAAGCTGAGATCCATGTGATCATTCAAGCTGTGCTCATGTGTGCCTCGAAGGATATAGGCAACTATGTTATCTTGTCAGATTCCAAGAAGGCCGTGGAATGCTTGATAGGAAAAACTAATGGTGATGACCAATTCAAACCCCTAGTCAGAAGGTACCGGGACCTCAGAAGAAGCAATAGGGGCATGCTGCATTATATTCCTAGAAGCAAAAATGTCATTGCAGATGGCATAGCAAAGAATGTATTAAGAACTAGATGTTCATTTTCTACTTCTCTACAGCCTTCCTGGCTCAGTTGTAATGTCCAAGTGACAACTACTTTGCTCTCTTCCTGTTCTAGGGCACGTGATCAATAAATAAACAACCTTAGTTGAAAAAAAGAAGGTCCAAGTATATCGAGAGGAATCATTGACATTAATAAGATAGTACTTGGAACCACTAAGTGATTGAGTTCTCATAGGTCCAAATAGATCAATATGAAGAAGTTCAAGAGCTCTCTTGGTACTAAGGACTCATTTGGATTTGAAGGAGGACTTGGTTTTCTTTCCTTGGGTACAAGGTTGGCATTCCTCATCCTTTTCAAAATCCAATTTGGGAAGTCCCTTGACCAAGTTCTTTTTTCTCAACTTCTTTAATTGATGCATATTTACATGACCTAGTCGACAATACCAAAGAGTAATATCATTCGAATTGACTATAAGGAATCTATCAACAATAGGCTTAATAGAGTCAAGTACAATTACATAAATATTACCATTCCTAGTTCCCTTATATATAACATGGTAAGGGAGGGAATCTAGGAGCCAACATTCAAAAGAAGTAAATAGCACAAGGTAACCATTATCACATAATTGACTAACATTTATTAATTTGTGATGTAGGGCATCCACAAAGAGAACATTCTTGATACACAAGGATTCACCTACATCACCCTCACCTTTTACCTTACCTTTCTTGTTGTCCCCGAAAGTTACCAAACCTCCTTTCTTCTTTGTGAAATTGTTGAAATGGCTTATATCATCTGTCATGTGTTTTGTACAACCACTATCAACAATCCATTTTACGTTTTCCTACAATAAAGGAGAGTGTCAGTTCCCAACTCAAACTATGGTATCCACTGTTAGCTTGGGGACCCATTTTATCTTTGGGTTGGTTCCCTTAGGCTTGTAAGGACAATAAGTAGAGTAATAGTCATCACTTTTGCAATGATAGAAAAGCATAGGGTTCTTAGATCCAAAAGAATATCCAATGAAAGAGGAAGTTTCCATACTCTTTTTCTTACCTTTGACTTTACTATTGCCCTTAGGTGCTTCCCCTACAAATCCCAAACCACTAGTACTACTTTGTTTGGTAGAATGGTTAATGATTTCATTTAGGGAGTTTTCCCTTTGAGGAATTTATGCAGAGAGGCTTTAAGTCTATGATTGTCATCAGTAAGAGATATAACAGTAGAAGACAAACTAACAAGATCTTCTCTAGCACTAACAAGGTCGACCTATGAACAAAGGCCTTTAGTCAAATACAAATTATTTTCAAGAGAAATAGAAGCAATATCATTACTAGGAAAAAACAGGTCTAGAAGGTAAATCATTAACTTGACCAAGTAACCTAGTATTTTCATATTTAAGCAATTCAATTTCATTGAGATAAACATCTCTCTCATCTCTACAAGCGTCACTAATAAGCTTAAGTTCAACATTTTTAGTTTTAAGTAGCTCAAGCTCTTTAAGGCAATTTTGGTTGTCTTCCTTAAGAGATGCAATATTCTTAAGATAGACACCATTCTGTAATTCAACTCCATTGTATTGGAGCTCAAAATCAAGAAATTGACCTTGCAAAGTATCAATGCTTTCAAGATGAATTTTCTCATTTTTTCAAGAATATCAAGTTTAGCATACAAGTCATCAATGATTTTACCCAACCTCTTCTTGTTAGATTTGCATTTGGAATAAGAAGAATGGGTAGTAACAAGCATGTCAATAAGAGTTTCTTTAGCTAATCATGAAAACTTACCTCACTTACTTTACTTACCTCACCAATATGTTCACTTCAAAGGCCATGAGTGCAAGGTGGCACTCTCCATCTCCATTGGAAATTGAGCCACTAGAGGATGATACTTCCAAAGCTGCATCAATTGTGTCTTTGTGACTCTCTCCTTCTTGTCTTTCTTCTTGTATTTGCTATATTTCTTGTACTCTTACTCCTTCTTGGATCTGCTCTTGTGGTGTGACTTTCTAGCCTTAGGACATTCACTCTTATAGTGTCCTTTTTTACCACACTTGTAGCACCTTGGAGTAGATGAAGAAGATTTCTTTCCTTTGAAGTGCTTTTCCTTGGAGAAATGGTCTTCATGCTCACTAGGGCAATCATCTTCACTTTATGAGGAGGGAGAGGTTTGACAAGAAAGCTGTTGTTGAAGGATAAGGGCCTCTAATTGAGCTTTGAAGGCACTATTTTTGATCTTCCTCGAATCTTTTTCTTCTTTCTTTTCTTCCTCTTCTTGCTTGTCAAGTCTTGGCTCATGAGCTTATAGATTGCCAGTAAGCTCCTCGATTAAAAGATAACCAAGACTTCTTACTTCTTCAATGGAGGCCACCTTTTTCTCCCATCTCTTTGGAAGAGACCTCAAGATCTTTGAGTTGATTGCTCCTCTATCTAAAGTATGTCCCAAATCATCTAGACTGTTGATGATGATGTTGAGCCTTGAGTACATCTCATCTACTCCTTCTTTCTCCACCATCTTGAAGTTCTCAAGGAGTCTATTCAATATGTAGATCTTTGCCTCCTTCACTTGCTTTGTGCCTTCATAATTCATGCACAATTTGTCCCATATCTTATTGACTTGGATGGAGTGATGGCTGGATAGAGGATGCTAATTGCTTTGGCGTTGAGATGTGCATTCTTTAGGGATGCTTCATACCAAGTTGATACAACTCTGGTTGGATCCTTATAGTGTGTAATCATCACTTTCCATGTATCAAAGTTCATCCCTTGAATGTAGAACTGCATCTGCCACTTCCAATAGAGGAAGTTGGTGTTGACAATGATTGGGGGGCGCATGGAGAAGCCTCCCTCTAGGTTAAGGGAACCAACTAGGTTCTCACCCATCTTCTTGTCTCATAGGAGATTTGTTGGAGAAGATCCTAGCTCTGATACCACTTGTTTGATCTTGGGATCTGGGGGGGTGAATAGAGCCTCATAATTCTCACAAGAATAGTTAGAGCTTCAAATTATATCAATTGAAACCAAATGCTAAAATACAATTTGAAGTTCTATCTAAACAAGCATATCAAGGATGAGAGGGATTGAAACAAACACTTAGACAATGTGGTTAGAGTGGTTCCAATCTCCAAACTAGGAGACTGTCAATCCACTACCTAGAGAGGTCAATCTCTAGGACTTTGCAACCCATGTATACTTATATTCAATTATAAGAGATACAAGAAGACCACCACTGTGAGAACCCATTACACTAAATGAGATTACTCAAAACATAAAACACAATCAAGCACCAATTAACCACATACCCAAAAATATGGGTAAATTAAAATTGATTTCAACATCAGCACCTGCTCTGAAACATTTGCATAAGAGCCCAACATATTTCTTTTATCCATAGTATGACAAGAATTTGATACAAATTGTTCTATCATCTTAGCGACAACATATATACCTAGGATAACAATATTTCTATATGCCACACAAATAAGCATTAACATGCTAACAAAATTCCAATTCGTTTGAAACACCATATACAAACTTTTCCTGTTCAGACCTGGGAGTACAAGGATGGCTCTAGGACACACTAGACATATAATCAAATTTCTCATAGATTCATTACTATAGCTCCTCATTGACATCACATGTTTGTTTTCATCACTTTCGATTACCTAAAAAAAATATTTTGCAAACCACAAGGGTGAGACCCATGTCCCAACAAGAGATATAACCTCCAACAATGTTTATTGATTCCAATAGTTTTAGGTAATGAGATAATTTAAGCAGTTTAATCATATATAAAAAATAAGCTCAACAACACTGATGATTAACAAAATACATAAATGAGCAGTTAATAACTATCTTCATTAGCCAGACTATTCTCATATCCCTGTTAACAATATAAGGAGTCTAGCAGCATCAACATATCTAACATCATGAATAAATCTAGTATCATATGCATAGCTAACGACATCACCATGTCTAACAGGTTGAACATATCAACATCATAAGAAGAGCTAACAACATAAGCACAACTATCTGGATAAGCATGATTAGCAGTATATGCATCTCTACTTACAAAGGCATGTCTAGCATGATAAGCATAACTAACAACATGAGATAGCTAGCATCATGATTATAATCAACAATAGATGTATAGTAATCAACACAAGCATATCTACTGTATGTATGCATCTAAAATCTTAAGCATATCCACGGCCTAAGTATATCTACTATCTCTTAATTGCACTAAGCATCATCTTTATGTAAAGATAACAAACAAGAGCTATCATCCAATGTGAAATGTCATGTATAACCCTAAACAAATATGCTACATGGTTGTATTACATCTTTTATTACGCCCTAGGGAGTTTGAGTCATACCACTCAAATTCCAATTAACCACCACTTGGTCGCAATCAGTTCCATATAGGATCGAGGAAGAGCCGAAATCCAAGATATTCTCCATACTCGGTAAGTATGAGTCTGCATCGTAGTGACATATAGTCAAACTACAAAACATCGACATATAGTCTTGTAACTAGCCCACCTTGGTATAGGCTAGGACACTAGCATATAGGGTATTCAAACCCAATCACTGAGGTATAACCACAGTTGTCCTCTAATCACATCATGTTATAATCACTGAGACATGACCAAAGTTGTTCTCAAAAAGTGGGCTAGGTATGACCGCAGCCATCCTCTCGAAAAACTTGGTGTCAGGATGACAAGAACCCCACATACTCAATAGTATGCACTTTGAGTTTCTCTTAGGAATACTCATTTTACCATCCAGCAAGTTCTGACACTGAAGATGGTTCTATGGCGCAAGGCACTACATGATTAGAGTTTCACTTGATTAGTTATCTCCAACTGGATGAATTAAGGTTGCATCAAACAAATGGACATACAAACCCTAATTCACATCTAGCAAGCATATAAGTATCTGTCACAGAATCATTCTTACCCCAATCCCAATCCTACTGCCTAGACAGTAGAAAAAGGATTGAAGCACCCGTCCGTGAGTGGTCCGAAAGGATCTAACACACTGACATATATAATAAGAAATAATAATTCAAAAACTGGATATTTAAATGAACAAAATAACCCAATATGGAGATTTTTGTAGATCAATCTTTGTCATCAGAGTATTTCGAGTGCGGAAGAGATCTTATTTAGTATTCCATTTGTATTTCCTAAAATTAAGAAAATCGAGACATAATCATGCAATTGCATGATACGCTATCAAAATCAAGTAAATCAGTTTATAAGAAAATAAGTGTACTTGGCATGACTTATTTTTTGAAAGTATGACAAGCAATTTGCAAGAACCAAAAGTTATTCATCAAGTTTTTCAAATGATTCAATTTTTATTATGAGTTCCCATTATGTTATAATTAAAGAAGCATGCTTGTATATTTTTGTATGACTTTATCGCCCAAACGCGATGGGGGAAGTCACTGGGATCCTTCTCTCCATATGAGGTAGGAGGACAATGTACAAGTCCACCTCCAAATGAGGGGTTGCTTGCACTCAATATCAACATTATAAATATCGTTATCATCATCATCATACATGCAATCATAATGGACATGCAATTTATGTTTTCATGTTTTTCAAAATATAGTATAGGAAAAATGGAAGAATAATCATAGGGAGCAATAGCTCATCCAAGTAAGTAGCCAAGTATATGGTCAAGAGATACATAAAAATATCTTCAATACAATCAAGGAGGAGTTATATAATAGCGTACCTTGCATTGAAGATTTTGAGTATAGATCAACAAGAGTAGAAGATTTGGGTCTCAAGTATTTTTTTTAAAAGCTAAAATCAGCCACTTTTGTATAATAGCAACGAACTAATTTGTGGTAGGAGATAATATCCTTACATTGGCAATCTAGGAACATATATCTATTTACCAAACCAACAAAGTACACACCATATGGCCAAAGACAAAGGAAGACTGAACAAGATAGACATGAAGAAACAAGCCTGCTCAAGTTTGTGAGTGCATGATTTTTTAGATTCCTTGGCGATAGTTACCACACTATCTACTAGTTAATGGTTCTATGCTAATCATTTACTTTAGCATTAGTTACCCAATTGCAGGGGTACAAAAGATCCACCAACTAGAGAGCACACACGTGTGCATCACTTCATATATTTATGCAAGAACTTCCAGTGTCAAGATATGGATCGAGGGTCAAGATCATATTATATACAAATACCAAGTACACTAGGTTAGGTTTTTCCATTCCTATTCATCCCTAAGGTAGATCATTCATTTATAGTCAACATTATATCAAGATTTCAATATTTACTCAAGTGTCAAGCATATTCGAGGATGGATGATCTACCTAGGTATTTTAGGAATATATTTGCTAACCCTAATTATTATCATCAATATTTGAGTCATCATTCAAGTTTATAGATCATCATGATAGGTTTGTGCTTAAATATCAGATTAGGGTTGCATGATGAATCAGGCAGATTCATGGGTCAAACATATGATTAAGGGGTTTGCAAGATTAAGGTCAATCATCATCATATCAAGATTAATCCTTATTTCAATGTATATGATTAATATTGTAGGGTAATGAACTAAGAACATTATATCTAACTCTTATTTTGTCAAATTTGATTTGCTGTCTCAAGATAATCATCAGAGTTAAGATGTAACGTTTCCAAAGTCTAATCACAACATTGAGTCATTAAAACCAAAGAGATCTATATTTGGGTATATCAGTGAGCATAGTTTGGAATCAGATTTCAAAAGTATTTTTAATCAATTCACAGTATTTTTCTAATCAAGATCGACTATTTACTCGAATTATTTGGAGCTAGTATGCATTTATTATGATTAAAACAATATCTGGCTATTTTTCTAAATATTTGTCAAAAATATAGATAATTACCTTATTGGCGAAAAAAAGAGGGTCGTTGGATATGAAAATGAATGGATCAGATCATGCCATGTAGGAACAAGTGAATCGCTGGTTCAAGGGGCTAGTGAACTCAGTTCAGATCTTCAATTTGGCCGGTTCACTCTCCTTGATTAGCTGGTTGTTGGACCAGGTCCTTCCTCATCTGGACCAGTGGTTTGGGATCCCTGTCTCCCATCCGCGCTTCACACGAGCCACGATGTCAAGGCGGTGGGCTTTTCAGATTGGAGGGGGTCTGGGACCAGGAGGGGAGGATGAAGGAAGCAAGAGTGCTGACTGAGTTCAGCTTGGCCTCACAAACTCAGTGGGAGCCGAGGACATGGGTGAGGAGGCGAGGAGTGAGAACGCCCAAAGGGCCATGTGCGGCGGTGCTGATCTGGAAGTAGAGAATGACGAGGAGAAATCAAGGTGTTTGAGGCCAAACGAGAGAGAAAGAGCAAGGTTTCATGCAAGGGGTGACTGATGCAGACCTCAAGGGGGCCTTTTATAGTGTTAAGAGGTAGATTTTAGGGCTAACTGAGCTTGGGGTGGAGGCCATAGCTGCCGGAGTGGGAGGTGATATTTAGGGATTCCTATTGGCATCACAACAGAGCATGCACGTTGGTCAAACTAGGTCTGGATGAGTACAAAATCGTGAGTGGATCATTTTGGCTCGCTTAGATTTTTGAAATAGAGTCAAGAGCGGGAGATTGGCCATTAAGGCCGACTTGTCTCCTCCCCAAAATCAATGGGAGGTAGAAGACAGACCCATGGCTTTTGGATCAGAACCCTGATCTGTGAGTCTCAGATCTGAGGGTTGGGGTTTTCCAATCCTTTTGCAATGGATCGATGATGTGGAAAAGTCCATAAAAATGGCAAATAAAGGCATTTTCAATGCATTATCTTCAACAATTCATAGATATCTATAGGAATGTCCAAATGAGCTGCAATTTGGACCATAGCTTCACAAAAATGTGGAGAATGTCTATAAAGGTTTGAAAACCGAAACATGAAGTGTGATGGATCAATTTGTTTATTTGGACAAAGTGATGATTGAGTCCAATCTGAGGTGTTATAATGTGTATAAAATCCACATTGACCACCATATTTTGATTTTGAGTCTCAACACTAATTATGAAACCAAGAAAAATTATTTGGCACAATGAGGGAGCATAAGGAGGGTGAAATTGGAATTATTTCATATTAATGCTAAATTTCACTTTGTCACATCCTTCCCTCCTTAAAAAGGAATTTTGTCCCCAAAATTCAAAACAATCTCAAAATTGGGACTATTCAAAACCAGATCATATCCTCAAATACTAGAGTATCCTCAACTATATAATCAAAATCATGTACTCAAAGTTCAAGTAATACAATCAACATAATTGTAATTCCATGTTCCATATCATAACCAACTTGGTACTAACATCATTTCATCATCGAGAAATTGAGTATCAATGCCAATGCATATATTGTTCAAAGTCGTCACATGAGTCACAAATATGGAAAGAATCCTATTGATCACAAATTTGGAGATATCAAACAAATATAGTTTTTGAATCAAGTGTACAAGGTGACTTTCAATCCCAATATCTCAGGGTCCTAGCTTCTACATTGTCCTAGGTGGGGTTATACATCCATGATTTGATATTTCATATTTCAACATTTCGAGACAACATCATAATTTCAATATCATGATTTCGAGCTCAAAATCAGTGGGAGTTCCCACCCTAGTACTAATGAGAGCTAAACCCTAAGTCATAAATCGAGAGGGTCAAAATAGTCATCATTTCAAAAATTTCAAGATTTGGGATTTTGAAGTCATTAGTCATATATTCGGTATGATCTCAAGGTCCAAATAATGTGATCATATGATTTGTATCATCATTGAGATTTGATAATCATGAGTCACATTTATATATCAGTATTAAGAGTCGAGATTGTTTGACGTCAAAATTCAAAGATACAAAATTTGATTATGTGTATAAATATTCCAAAAGGTAGGGTTTAGATTCCTATTTAGACCTTAGGGAAGATCACTCATCTATATTCAATTTCGATCAACAATATTCAAGCAATATTTGAGCAACATGTCAATATTTCATTATCATGGTATACAAGGTTGTTGAATGATCTAGAACTAGGTCTATCTAGGAAGTCAACCACAAGCTATTTATCATATTTCAAGGTCATTATTAAATCAATATTCAAGACCGAGTATCAACCATGGGTTTAACCTATTAAAAATAGGTCAACCGATCCAAATAGGGTGAAAGGTAATACCTTTCCAAACTCTAAATAATCAACAAGATGAAAATTTAGAGGTAGTCATAATAAGGATGTGACGTAGGTTAGGGGAGTCATGAGTCAACTACCACCCTAATCAAGAACATTACTAACATCAGTTACGATCCATTTGGCTTATTCAAATAGGGAGACCATTGATGGTCAAATCATAATCCATAAGGTCATACGATCAAAATTAACAATAATAGGCAATAATATCAAGATTTGCATTCCTTTCCTTTCATGATCAAGGTAGTGATATAATTTGGAAATTAAGTATTTGAATTTGGCATTCGAGGAATTAGAGCATAATAGTACACAATCTAGACCCATAATCATCATATCAAAATTGAGATTGCAAAAGGCATCAATGGTAAATAGGAAAACTACTTTTTGCATCATAGTTTTACATCATGATTTTGTGAGTCTTAGACTTAGTCAACTTATGGCATAGCCATGATATGTATCAATTAGGGTACGAGTTTGCTTAACTATGTTGAGGTTTAGTCAGCAATAAGGCAACATGAACTTAATCAAATAGGGACCTTATCAAAAATAAGGTATAAGGTACAAGTCTTCCTTATTTCACCATATCATAATTTGTATCATTTACCTCAAACATAGGAAGCATATAGTCAAGATTGAGTGTTCATGATATTAGGGGTCATACATGAGTATTTGATTTCAAGCTTAATTTATCAAAATTGATTCTCAAATTAAGGTCAGATCATGGTATCAACTTTCAAAATTTAGTATATTCATTTTTCCCATTCATAAGCTACCCATAATCAAGACATCATGTGGCAATATGTAATGAGAAGGACCACATGATGGGATGAGAAGACTACCTAATATTCATCTACATGGGTGGCTTGGGTAGTCCTTAAAGAAGAGATGAGATGCTAGAAGAGTCTCTAACGTTTCACAAGAGAACCTTTAGGTCTAGTTTTGGATCAATTAAGGTCAGGTAGAGCGGGGGATCTCAGCCACCGTGAAGACATATAGGAGAAATTATGCTAGGACCCCGAGTCTAGACAGCTCAATTTCCACCATTATGAACTTTAGGGTTTTTTGGGTGTAAGAGACTTGAGAAATTATTTACTTCAAGTATATGAGAGTGTGTAAGATATGATACCAACTGTCACGAAACCATTCTTACCCCAATCCCAATCCTACTACCTAGATAGTAGAATAAGGATTGAAGCGCCCATCCCTGAGTGGCTTGAAAGGATCTAACACACTGGCATATTCAATAAGAAATAATAATTCAAAAACTGGATATTTAAATGAACAAACTAACCCAATATGGAGATTTTTGTGGATCAATCTTTGTCATCAGAGTATGTAGAGTGCGAAAGAGATCTTATTTAGTATTCCATTTGTATTGCCTGAAATTAAGAAAACTGAGACACAATCATACAATTGCATGGTACGCTATCAAAATCAAGTAAAACAATTTATAAGAAAATAAGTGTACTTGACAGGACTTATATTTTGAAAGTATAACAAGCAATTTGCAAGAACCAAAAGTTATTCGACAAGTTTTTCAAATGATTCAATTTTTATTACGAGTTCCCATTATGCTGTAATTCGAGAAGCATGCTTATATATTTTTGTGTGACTTTATTGCCCCAACGCGATGGGGGAAGTCACTGGGCTCCTTCTCTCCATATGAGGTAGGAGGCCAATGTACAAATCCACCTCCAAATGAGGGGTTTCTTGCACTCAATATCAACATTATCAATATCATTATCATCATCATACAGGAAGTCATAATGGGCATGCAATTTATGTCTTCATGTTTTTCAAAATATAGTATAGGAAAAACGAAAGACTAATCATAGGGAACAGTAGCTCATCCAAGTAAGTAGCCAAGTATACAGTCAAGAGATACTTAAAAGTATCTTCAATACAATCAGGAGGAGTTATATAATAGCATACCTTTCATTGAAGATTTCGAGTATAGATCAACAAGAGTAGAAGATCTAGGTCTCAAGTAGTTCCTAGATCAATCAAGATATGGATCGAGGGTCAAGATCATATTATACACCAAGACCAAGTACACCATATTAGGGTTTTCCATTCCTATTCATCCCTAAGGTAGATCATTCATTTATAGTCAACATTATATCAAGATTTCAATATTTACTCAAGTGCCAAGCATATTCGAGGATGGATGATCTACCTAGGTATTTTAGAAATATATTTGCTAACCCTAATTATTATCATCAATATTTGAGTCACCATTCAAGTTTATAGATCATCATGATAGGTTTGTTCTTAAATATCAGATTAGGTTTGCATGATGAATCAGGGAGATTCATGGGTCAGACATATGATTAAGGGGTTTGCAAGATTAAGGTCAATCATCATCATATCAAGAGTAATCCTTATTTCAATGTATATAATTCATATTCTAGGGTAATGAGTTAAGAATATTAGATCTAACTCTTGTTTTTTCAAATTTGATTTGGTGTCTCAAGATAATCATCAGAGTCAAGATGTAAGGTTTCCAAAGTCTAATCACAACATTGCATCATTCAAACCAAAGAGATCTAGATTTGGGTATATACATTCGCATAGTTTTGAATCAGATTTCAAAAGTATTTTTAATCAATTAAATGGATTTTTATGATCAAGATCGACTATTTACTCAAATTATTTGGAGCTAGTATGCATTTATTATGATTAAAACAAGATCTGGCTATTTTTCTGAATATTTGTCAAAAATAGAGATAATTAACTTATTGACAAAGAAACAAGGGCCATTGGATCTACAAATGAATGGCTCAGCTTGTGCCACATAGGCACAAGTGAATCTCTAGTTCAAGGGGCTAGTGAACTCGGTTCAAATCTTCAATTTGGCCGGTTCACTCTCCTTGATTAGCTGGTTTGGGCTGGTTGTTGGACCGGGTCCTTCCTCATCTGGACCAACAGTTTGGGATCCCTGTCTCCCATCCATGCTTCACACGAGCCACGATGGCAAGGCGGCAGGCTTACCGGAGTGGAGGGGGTCTGGGAGTAGGAGGGTAGGATGGAATAAGTGAGAGTTCCGACCGCGTTCGGCTAGGCCACACGAACTCAATGGGAGCTGAGGACATGGGCGAGGAGGCGAGGAGCGAGAATGCCCAAAGGGCCATGTGAGACGGTTCTGATCTAGAAGAAGAGAAAGACAAAGAGAAATCAAGGTGTTTGAGGCCAAATGAGAGAGAAAGAGCAATGTTTCATGCAAGGGGTGACTGTTGCAGACCTCAAGGGGGCCTTTTATAGTGTTAAGAGGTAGATTTTAGGGTTAACCGAGCTTGGGATGGAGGCCATAGCCGCCAGAGTGGGAGGTGATATTTCAAGAGTTCTATTGGTGGCGCAATAGAGCATGAATTTTGGTGATACTAGGGTTGGTTGAGTACAAAAGAGTGAGGGGAGCACTTTGGCTCGCTTAGATTTTCGAAACAGAGTCATGAGCGGGAGATTGGCCATTAAGGCTGACTTGTCTCCTCCCAGCAATCAAACGGAGGAGAAGATAAACCCGCGGCCATTAGATTAGGGCCCTAATATGCGGGTCTCAGATATGAGGGCTGGGGTTCGCCCCCTCCTTTTGCAATGGACCGGTGATGTGGAAAAGCCCATAAAAAGGGAAATTAAGGCATTTTCAATGCATTATCTTCAAAAATTTGTAGATAGCTATAGGAATGTCCAAATGAGTTGCAATTTGGACCATATCTTCACAAAAATGTGGAGAATATCTATAAAAGGTTTGAGAACCAAAATATGAAGTGTGATGGATCAATTTGTTTATTTGGACAAAGTTATGATTGAATCCAATTTGAGGTGTTATAATGTGTATAAAATCCACATTGATCACCATATTTTGATTTTGAGTCTCAACACTAATTATGAAACCAAGAAAAATGATTTGGCACCATGAGTGAGCATAAGGAGGATGAAATTGTAATTAATTCATATTAATGCTAAATTTCACTTTGTCACAGTATCACAACTTCAAAAGTTATAAAATGTGTAAAACAAAATTTTTCATCTCATCATCACATGGTACTATTCACTTGTCATTCATGAAACTACACTAGTCAGTATAATATGACATGATATAAATCCTTTTCACAATATCATAGGGTTGATCAAACCTTATCAACACAAGAGTATTACACCTCATTCAGGGCTCAACCATGCCCAAAGGTCATTAAGACCATCATACTATCACAATATATAAATCCTTTTCACAATATAACATGGTATCAACCCTTATAAACACAAGAGGATTACACCTCATTCAGGGATCAACCATGCCCAAAGGTCATTAAGACCATCATACTATTCCCTACAAGATCATCATTATCTTTCCATGCCTTATAACAAGGCTCAAGAGCATCACTTACATATAATACACCAGATCAACACAATATTGAATTAATGAGCTAGGAGATATTCATAAAAAATCATAGTAGGGTTACATTAACATTAAGAACATTCCTTTATTATATCAACATGCAAGGAATCTAGATATGATTAACCCTCATCATATTCATAATGTACATGTTTAGCATAAGAAAGTATCAACCATGTGGCTATGACAACCACCAATTAACACATTAAGGTTATGATCATATTAAGGAGGTTATTTCACCATCATGCCATCATATACGAATGTTAAACATGAATACTCATCTTTATCTACTTGCATTAGAGTTAGGCTCAAAAAGATAAATTATATTAATGTTACTAATCTACACTCATACCCAAACCCTAACTCATGCCATTCCCATTAGATCATGGATGCATAAGGTGAAGCATCACCATCACATTCGATACTATTCTCAAGTATGAACCCACACATAAATCAAGGTGTAACCATGGGGTTATAGAATACTAGGGTTTCAACAATAATAAGGGAGTACTCCATGATTGTATTAAGCATACAAGGACTATTCATACCCAATTACCATCATTTAATTATACTAAAGCTGGGTATAACAAGGTATACCTAATTAGGTTACATATCAACACAATATGGTTTGCATCCCTTCTATTCATATGTGGGAATAGGTAAGGCCACCTTATTAAGGGTAACCCTCTATTTGTTCCATCATCATTCAACCCATATCACCATACCACAATGTCACCCAGAACCATTGGATGTTTAAAAGGTAAGTCCATTGGTTGTTTACATAAGTAAACACCTTGAGTGAATCATCTATGATGTTCTTGAGTTGTGATCTATAAAATTCACCATTTAACCCTAGCTATCCTTTAGTTAACAACAATAAGGGTTCTGTTGAGAGTAGGATAAAACCCACAATCGACTGTTCATTTAAAACAAACCATCCATTGTCAACAAGTAAGCTCCATCAGTTGATGATATAAAGGAAACCATATAAATCACATTATTAGGACCAACATATTACATTAGCCATCATTCCACTTTATTGGAGGAATAAACATTAGATCTTGACCATTGGGTCATATGTTAAAACCATCAATTACAGTATAGGTATGACCATTGCATCAAGTGACCCAAGAAACCATTGGTCTAAGGCTTAATTGATGCTACAAATATATCATTAACTCAAAATAGGTTTTGGAGACCTGATCCACCATCATTAGTGACCATTAAGTCACCATAGGTTGTTAGATCGTCACTATATTCCATAATCAACATAAAATATCAAACTAATATCACCATTGATTGGTAGCATCATTAGGGTACTTCGTTGTTAATAACTAGGCTTTTAATTAGGCCAAAACATGACCTACGGGGTGAACGTCATTTGACACCCTTGGTTACCACCATCAATTGTCACGAAGACAACACCATAGGGTTGTTGCAATGGTACCATCATCGGGTCATGGGTTTATAGAAGAAATCACCTTAAAATCCTAAAATTGACCATCGGTTGATAGGTGCTTAGAACCATAGGTTGTCAAACCAACCTGATACAAGTCATATTATACCTTTGGAATAACTTACACATGATCAAAGGTTCATCTAGAACTGAAATCAGAATAGGGAACATTATAAAAATCAAAATCCAAGTCAAGCATAGCCTTTTAGTGCATGGATCATCATTTTCAAGCAAGAACATGAGCTAGCAAGCTTATGGTAAGCAATAAACGTGGAGCAAGATATAAAACTTTTCTCTAATTAGAATATAAACTCCCAAAAATAAGAAAAAACGAGCAGCTAGGGTAGGGAATCCAAGCATAAGTTGTGAACTCGTCCATCTAGCACCTTTCTTCATCAAATGAGCAAACCCTAAGCATAAGGAGAAAGAGAGGTAGGGTTTTAGAGATTTAGAGAAACTTCTACTATGTAACAAAAAGGTTCCAACCAAGAGAAAGGTAGGATAACAAAGAAATAAATGGAGGGAATAAGGGTATTCTTACTCTTTTAGGTCAAGATCACTAGAAGGAAGCTTTTCAAACCCTAAAAGGAAGTCAATTGCAACCCTAGATTCTTTTTCCAAGAAGATTCCCTCTTTCTTCTTCCTTGGATAGGAAATTCATAAAAGCACAAAGGGAGAACAAGGTTCATATAAGGAGGGAAGAGTTAGAGAGAAAATGGCTCATTTTGGTGCTTAGGGATAAGTATATGAAACTTTAGGATAAAGAAAAAGAAAAAGTTGAAGTTCGAGTATCTTTCCAAGTGTCCATGTCCCTAAACTATTAAGAATATACAATAACACACACAATAAGCTCCCCCACCATCCATATAGACATCCTTATCCCTCTTTTCTTGAATTTCCAAGCAAAACAAATAATTCATTAGTTGATAGCTACTAAAGGTAACTCATCCATGATGGGGTAAACCCTAAAATACCCTTGGAGAAAACACCTTCAAACCAAGGATTAAATAGGTTCCCCATGGCTCAAAAACCTCAATAATGATCAGATAATATCCAAGGAACATAATTTAAGCGATAAATGGCAAAGAAAACCTCTCAATCAGGTAAATTGTAGAAAAGTCCAAAATGTGCATAAAATTGCATAACTTGCTCAAACAATGTCCAAATTGGACCAAATTTGAAAATTAAGCTTATATTATGATTTTAAAGCATATAAAAAGGTTATATTAGGGTTATAAGAATTACATTATTTTAATTAAGCTTATTCAACTAATTATGCAAGTTTAGGGGCCTTATAACTATAAACCCCTAATAAGGATTTCACCCCTGAAATCCAAGGTAAACAAAGATGGGTACTTCCTTTGCACCTCATTATATTACCTTCACATGGTTACTTGAATATCATGGTGATGTCACATCATTCATACATATCTCATCTTACGTAAACACAAAAACCCCCACATAAGAAGACATTTGCAAATATGGAACATAGAAACTTATTGTGCCACATGTACAAATATAATAGTAACTTTCAACTTTAAATTCTAGCTATCATCTTCAAATTATATCTATTTTATCAAAAAACCATCTATCCTTGATAGTGGTCTTGCCCAACTATCACTAGACCATACACAATATTATAGAGTCACTTTTGATTTTCTTTACAAACAACATTTATAGGATCATCATCAACTCTCTCTCTCTCCACTACTACAGAAACAACATTCAATGTCACTTTTTGGGCGTCGGTTATTTAACAAAACCGACGCCTATAATATTCAACGTCAGATATTTAGGAACCCCGACATCTATATTCGAAGACCAGCCAGACACGGGTACCGCTTTGTATTCAGCGTCGGCTGGGTAAAACAAATCAACGCCTAAAATCGCCTGCGAAATCCAAATTTCGAGCGAAATTTTTTTGCCCCAAAGTATCACATACAACGTCGGTTTTTTAACTACTAATCGACGCCGATATAAGATGGAAATTTGTGCGAAAAGTTTCAATTTAGGCATCGGTTATTCTTTGATAACTGACGCTGATAATGGTTCCCGCCAAATAATTTAGGGCAAAGATTGTCTACGTCAGTTTTTTAATATCAACCGATGCTTAAAGGTAAAAGGCGTCGGTTTTTCAGATAACCAACACTGTTGACAAACTTAATAGACCCGTATCACCCGGCTCTTCCCCTTCCTTCCTGTTTCATCGTGATCATTTTCTGTTGTGATCACCGCTCGCCTAAAATCACTCGACGATCGCCCGACGACCCCCGCTGCTGCTCGCCGCCGCTGCTGCTGGTGTGTCTCTACTCGTCGCCGCATCCTCTTTCTCCTACTACCGCCGCCGCTTGCCGCCATTACTGCTCTCCGGTCTGCTCTACTCTTCTCCTGGTGCCACTGCTGCTCGCCACACTACTCTGGTCTTTTCTTGCTCGCCGCCACTACTGCCGGCGGTCGCCGCCGCTCTTCTCCATGCTAGCTCCAGGTAGCCCTAGCCTCTTTGCTTCTTTCTCTGTAGCTCCTTACCAACAACAAGCACGACCGTGGCTGTGTTGGCCTACCATGGCCGTGTTGTCCAGCACGGTCGTGGTAGGCCAACACAACCACGGTCGTGCTTGCTGTTGGTAAGGGCAAGCATGGCCGTGGCTGTGTTGGCCTACCACAGTCGTGTTGTCCAGCACGGCCGTGGTAGACCAACACAACCACGGTCGTGCTTGCTGTTGGTAAGGATATGAACAAATCTTTATGTAATGCTTTATGTAAATCCTAGGATACGAACAAATCTTTTGCTTGCATATATTTGTGTTTCTAATCCTAATGTTTGACCTAATTCAGTAAATTTTGATGCATGTTGAAATAAGATTTAAACTTATCCATTCTAGCATCCTAATTTGATTTGATTATACCCTAACATTGATGAAACCCTAACATCAATTGTGATGAAACCCTAACATTAATTGTGATGAAACCCTAACATGTACCTATCTCTTATTGTGTTTGTTGGCCTAGAAACTCATCCAAGATTTACTGATTAGGAGTAAATTTTGGATAGTCCCCAGTTTGGAACTGTTCTTGAACACCTAATCTCACTTAGGATGTAAGTGTATAATGTGTATTGGGTTTTCGAGAAAATTTCAGTAGCATTTCCCTGTTTGTTCTCTAAGTACATATGTACTTAGAGAACAACGGGGAAATACTGCCGAAATTTTCTTGAAAACCCAATACACATTATACACTTACTAGTGAGATTAGGTGTTCAAGGATGGGATAGGTGGTACACATTTATTATATATCAAAATGATGACTTATATGTGTGCGGAGATCACAATGAAGGATTGTTAATTGATAAAAGATCACAATTTTAGAGGCATGCATGTTTATATTTTTTATTGACATTTTCAGATGGCTGACCATGATGAGCATGATGTCCATGATGAGCATGAAGTCCATGATGAGCATGCTATCCATGATGAGCATGGCGAGGATACCAATGTAAGTTCTAAAAACATATCCTGTATTTCTATAAAATTCATTATCTTCTAGTTATGTCATATATCCCATATTTCTATATTGGGCTAATTCAATGTTTTTATTTTTTTCAAATTTTAGGTTGATGATGCACATGTACCCACTGAAGCACTGGATGAACTTGATGCACATCACCAAAAACTTAACAAGAAAAGGGGCATCACTCTGTTGAAGAAGTTAATAGCGCTAAGTGGCAGTGGATCCAGATTGGTTGTGGAGTTTGATAATGGAGGAAATGCAATTGGAGTGAACCGCAATAATTTTGTAAACTATCTTGGGGTTTTCACTCGAAGCCATTGTGGTGTTAAGTATGATAATTGGCATAAAGTTCCTCAGGTGAAGAAAGACATGATATGGAAGGATTTATGCGTGAGTTATTATTATTTGCAATTCTATTTTGTAGATTACAAGTTCTATTATTTGCAATTATATTTTTGGATACTAGTTAATAACAATTCTATTTTACATAATCTGTTTGCATTGGATGAGAAGCTGCATTGTAAAAGCATGATGTAACGTGCTGGAAAGATGATAAGGAACTATAGGACAAATCTCAACAGAGAATACATAAAAGATGGTGATAAGAAGAAGAAGTCAGCCCTTGAATAGTGGAACTTCTTGGACAAAGAAGATTGGGACACGTTTGTTGCTTCAAGAAAATATGAAGAATTCAAGGTATTAGGCGTCACTCCCAATTTAATTAATATACATTGTATTCACCTATTCAAGATTAACATTTAGTGCTACTAACCAAATCATTAATGTGTAACTAGGCCCTCAGTGAGGCGCAAAAAGCAAGGCATGCACTGAATGTGCATGACCACACTATGGGTCCAAAGGGCTATGCAAGCGTTCGCCAAAGACTACAGGCGGAGTCTGCTGCTACTCAGGAGTCCTCTACTACATGTGCCACACCCATGCCTCGCCATGATGTCTGGATAGCTGGGAGGAAAAACAAGAAGGGTGAAATAAAGAAGCTCGTAACTACTGAGGCGGCTGTGAAAATGGTAGAATACAACTCTTAGAGCAATCGTTTGAATATTAATTATTTGTGGTGTTAACTTACCAATTTCTGTTGATGGTGATTAGCGGGACCTGCACGAGCAGAGGAAACAAGGCACGTTCATCCCTTAGGGCACAAGGGATGAATTGACAGTTGCTCTGGGTAACCCAGAGCATCCTGGACATGTTAGGGGTGCAGGCGCTGTTGTGGGCATCAAAGCATTCTTTGGGCCATCCCAGCACAAACCCAAAGTGGGACTTTCACAAGAAGAGGTAACCTATTCTTTTTTTAGAATGTTACTACAAAAGGGAATTCAATAATAAGAAGCTAATGTTTTTGTTATCCATGTATAGGAGAATAAGAGAGTTGAGGATATAGTTGCTAAGAAGGTCAATGATATAGTTGTTGAGAAAGTCAAGGAAGAAATGGTGTGGTGGCAGGCATCTCAGGCTTCCAATCAGCCTATGGCGACCAACTCTTCTCCTGATGCACAGACTGAGAGTAATCCTGTAGACCCACCACCTAACACGTCTGCTGTAAGTATTGTTTATGACATTGTAGCTAGTCTTTTCAAGATGATATGTATATATGTATAATATTCTTTACGTAAATTTGTAGGCGTTGAAGCCATGCTGCTTAAGAATACAAGACTATGTTGTTGCAGAGGCGCGGGTTTACCCGTCCCTTCCTGGGGCAATGTTTCACTAGACTCCAATGCCACAAGGCTATGTTCGTGTGAGCCCGATACGTGTATTACCCGATTGGAGGGAAGCTACATTGCCATATGCCCACCCGGATATTGATACACTTGCTGAGGCAGAAGGCAGGGTGATATTGTGGCCCAAAGTAGATGTCGTCTACACTACTAAAATTGTAAGATAAATTTACATTACTTTAGATTGTTAATGTGTATATATGAGGTCAATTGATCTGAAATTATATATACATGTTAAAAAGAAGACACCCGGAGCACCTAGGCCTCCACCTCCACTTCCTGCATTACCAACTTGGGTTCCAAATGACCTAAAATACTTGTTGGGTCCTGCTTGTAGGGGAATGGCATGTTGGCTACGGGCATATAATATACATTTCCCTATAATTGTTTCTTTAGAAGTGAATTATGCAGGTCAATCATACGAAAGCTCTTTATTTATATAAGATATTATTGAGCTGTTTATATATGATTGGCTGAATAAATCAATGATAGAGACATGGATAAGGTGAGATCTTATTTATACATCCATATACCTTGTGTAAGATCTGGTGATCTGGTTTCTTATATATTAATGCATACGTAATACATGTTTTGTAGATACTTAGTCGAAAATCAATGCAAACAATTTGCATTTGACCATGTGGGATTTTTGATTCCATCATTGATTAGTATGGTATCTAAAGACCCTAATAGTGTTCCACAATACTGTATAGATGCTTTTACAATTTTCGGTCAGCAAAAGAAGACGATAATAATAGCTCCATTCAATGTCAAGTAAGTTTACCTCTAGCGGTAGGCATTGGGAGT
Organism: Alisma plantago-aquatica; assembly: GCA_963693085.1. NCBI lineage: Eukaryota > Viridiplantae > Streptophyta > Magnoliopsida > Alismatales > Alismataceae > Alisma > Alisma plantago-aquatica. Next base: position 1,135,532,347 of record OY856413.1, on the reverse strand, counting down.
TACTAGTTATTCTCCCTGGGATGTTCACTGTTTATTATCTAGATCCTGTAGGGAGTACATTGAATACTAAAATTAGACACGTAATGAGATTGGCATTATTATGGTGAGAAATATTTCATTTTTATATCCGTTAACATCTGTTATTACATTACTATTTAATTATGCAATTTATTGTGTTACATTAACATGTAGGGGTTTAGATGCATTCAAAAATGTTGGAGGAAAGGTCCCAAGGAAAAAGAACCAGCCAATAATTTGGAAGAATGTAAAAGTAAGTTCCCGACTCCAATGTATATATTATTTATGTGAACTGTGCTTAGTTGTATTTTTTAATATTTTGTATGTTTCAATTTATAGTGCGCTACAAAAGACAACGGCTGGGCATGTGCATACTATGTGATGTGATTTATGCAGATGATTATCCAATATGCCGCATTGGACATCGATACCATACATGAGGTATTATACATGTCTCATTAGTTAGTATGAAATATTTCAATCTTATTTTTATATTATTACTTATATATACATCATTCTATTTGCATGTGTTTAAAACTGACCACACTATAGGTAAACGCTTAAAAGATGTACATGCTCCATATACGATGGAAGTATTAAATGAAGTAAGAGAAGAATGGGCAAGAGCCATACAAGCAGTGGCGATTGTAAGATAAAATTGGGATGCTGATAGTGATGTTGAATGATATTTTGTAAATGAATATTTCTGAATGTTTATACATGTCTGAATGTTTCTACATGTATTTGAATGTTTCTACATGTGTGAATGTGAGAATTGAATTGATGTCTGAATGTATCTACTTGTGTGAAAAATATATTTGTTTGTTTTGTAGGTTTGTGGCTTGTTTGTAGGCAGATATCAATGGATGTCGTAAATGTACAGTTTAGAAAACTGAACTGTAGGTTCTCATCCTACTGACCAGCCACAGCAGGCCTGCAAACTGATAAGAAAAAAAAACATAGACGTCGATTATTTATATAACACCGTCATAAAAGTCTTACAACGTCGGTTATTGGATAAAAACTGCCGCCTAATGTGACAAACAACCCGACCGTGCAGGAAAGCACGGTTGTGGTGGGAAATGGCGTCGGTTATTAGTATAACACCGACACCTATAGTACTAAACATGGCCATGCAGGGAAGCACGGTTGTGGTGTCTAGAAATATGGCGTCGGTTATTTAGTTTCCAACCGACGCAGAAAGTGTCCTAAATGGCGCCCTTTTTGTGGCGTGAACCCTTTTGGCGTCGGCTTATTATACATAACCGATGCCTATAGGTGCCCTGCTGGCACATTTTCAGTGGCGCGAAGCCTTTTGGCGTCAGTTATAAAACCAACGCCGAAGAGTTTGACCTTTAGCGGCTCCCACATAGGCATCGCTTGAGAAGCGTCGCTAAAAGGGGTTAAACAACCGACGCCAAAGACATGTTCTGTAGTAGTGCACTCTCTCTCTATCTATCTCTATCTCTACAAGAGAGGAATACTTGGAATGTTCATTTAATAAACATCTCCAACCTTCACATATTTCTCATATTGTTGAACATCTTGGATACTAGGATTCATTACCTTGGTATCCACCACATCTGCTATAAGGAACTCACATCATCATCTCATCCACTTTTACCAACATAACAAATATCAAAAAATAAAAGAGGAGTCTTCCTAATTATTGGAAGGTTCAAAAGCAAAACCATCACAAAATTTATGATCTTGGAACCATAATCCAAGCAACCTTATGCTATAATAAGCTATCCACCCTCATGTTTGCAACGAATCCACACATACCAAGTGACAATGATCCACTTGAAAGTTGTGCCCTAGAAAGAAAAGACACAAAGGGAAACACATTTTCCATACCATAGCAACATTGTTCAAGGGTCACTAGCAAAAAGGTAACCAATTCTATTTTCATTATGCAAGTTACAACTTCTTATGTATCATTTTACCTTTTTCATTTTGGGTTCCTTTCCATTAGCATAGGAATCATCATGATTAACATATCTCATTACTCCTTCCTTGATGACTATTTATCACACTTGGGTATGTTCTCTTATTTTATTATGTTTTCAACCACTTATCAACAGGTAAATCATCATATTCCACATTTTCTTCATTAAACATGGATCATCTGCCTTCATTTCTTTCACATGCTGTGCTAATTTTACATTAACACTTTCTTACACACATAGGTTGGTCTGAGATTAACTCAGGTTCCACCTTATTCCTTTGTCATTGTTCCCATTTATCTTCTCATTTTGTACTTATTATAGGAGTTCTTTCCATTTTCTGTGGATTTTATACCTTGATTCACTTTATAAGCATAGACTTATCTATCTTTTACTTTATTATCTTCCTGAATCACATCTTTAATATCTCCACTTTTTCTAATTTGTATTCTGATATAGATTTCATGGTGTTATATCTTTCTCTTATAGTTACCCAACATTCAAGTTTTGATAGATTATGATGCAATTCTCATCTTCTTTAAGGTAGGATTGAGATATTCATACCATGATTTCTTATTCATTATGCTCTTTAGATTGTCTCAAAATGACAACTTGATCAGAGTAATCAGAAATATAACAATCTAAGAGTTCCACACTTACCTTGCTTTAATAATTAAATACCTAAGCAGGACACCCAAATACTGAGATTAGACAGTATGCACCATATTTTTATGTCATATTTCTAATTTTGACATCATCCTAGTCCTAAGTCCTAGTGTCCCTATAGACTCAGTGAACCTAAAGTTGTGATACCAACTTGTGAGAACCCATTACACTAAACAAGATTACTCAAAATATAAAACACAATGAATCACCAATTAACCACATACCCAAAAATATGGGTAAATTAAAACTGATTTCAATGTCATCACCTGCTCAGAAACTTTTGCATAAGAGCCCAACATCTTTGTTTTAACCATACTATGACAAGAATTTGATACAAATTGTTCTATCACCTTAGCCCCAACATATATAAACATGATAACAATATTTGTATATGCCACGCAAACTAGCATTAACATGCTAACAAAATTGTGATTCGTTTGAAACACCATATACAAACTTTTCCTACCCAGACCTGAGAGTACATGGATGACTCTAGGACACACTAGACATCTAATCAACTTTCTCATAGATTCATTACTATATCTCCTCTTTACTGTCACATGTTTGTTTTTGTCACTTTCAATTTCGTAAAAAAAATGTGGCGAACAACAAGGGTGAGACCCATGTCCCAGCAAGAAATATAACCTACAACAACATTTATTAATTCCAACATTTTTAGATAATGAGATAATTTAAGAAGTTTAATCATATATAAAATATAATCTCAACAACACTAATGATTAACAAAATACATAAAGGAGCAGTTAATAACTATCTTCATTAGCCAGAATATTCTCATATCCCTATTAACAATATAAGGATTCTAGCAGCATCAACATCTCTAACATCATGAATAAATCTAGTATCATATACATAGCTAACAACATCATCATGTCTAACAGGTTGAACATATCAACATCATAAGAAGAGCTAACAACATAAGAAAAACTATCTGGATAAGCATGATTAGCAGTATATACATCTCTAGTTACAAAGGCATGGCTACCATGATAAACATAACTAAAAACATGAGATAGCTAGCATCATGATTATAATCAGTAGTAGCAGTATAGTTATAAATACAAGCATAGCTACTATATGTACACATCTACAATCTTAAGCATATCCACAACCTAAGTATATCTACAATCTCTTAATTGCACTAAGCATCATCTTTATGTACAAATAACAAACAAGGGTTATCATCCAATGTGAGACATCATGTATAACCCTAAACAAATATATGATGCACATGTGTATTACATCTTTTATTATGCCTTGGGGAGTTTGAGTCATACCACTCAAAGTCCAACTGACCACCGCTTGGTCGAAGTCAGTTCCATATAGGATAGAGGAAGAGTCGAACTCTAAGATCTTCTCCATACTTGGTCAGTATGAGTCTGCACCGCAGTGAGATATAGTCAAACTGAAAAATAGCGACATATAGTCCTATAACTAGCCCACCTTGTTATAGGTCATGACCCTAGCATCTAGGGTATTCAAACCCAAACACTGAGGTACAACCACAGTTGTCCTCTAATCACATCTTGTTATAATCACTGAGACCCAACCAAAGTCATTCTCAAAAAGCAGGCTAGGTATGACCGCAACCATCCTCTCGGAACACTTGGTTTCAGGATGACAAGCACCCCGCATACTCAATAATATGCGCTCCAAGTTTCCCTTAGGAATACTCATTTCACCATCCAGCAAGTTCTGACACTAAAGATGGTTCTATTACAAAGGGAACTACATGATTAGAGTTTCACTTGATTAGTTATCTCCAATTGGGTGAATTAAGGCTGCATCAAACAAATGGACACACAAACCCTAATTCACATCTAACAAGCATACACGTATTACAACTTCAAAAGTTATAAAATGTGTAAAACACAATTTCTCATCTCATCATCACATGGTACTATTCACTTGTAATTCATGATACTACACTAGTCATCATACTATCACAAGATATATATCCTTTTCACAATATCATAGGGTATCAACCCTTATCAATACAAGAGGATTACACCTCATTTAGGGCTCAACCATGGCCAAAGGTCATTACGACCATCATACTATCACATGATATAAATCCTTTTCAAAATATCACAGGGTATCGACCCTTATCAGAAAAAGAGGATTACACCTCATTCAGGGCTTAACCATGCTCAAAGGTCATTAAGACCATCATACTATTCCCTGCAAGATCATCATTATCTTTCCATGCCTTATAACAAGGCTCAACAACATCATTTACATATAATACACCAGATCAGCACAATATTGCATTAATGAGCTAGGAGATATTCATAAACAATCATAGCAGGGTTATATTAACATTAAGAACGTTCCTTTATTACATCAACATGCAAGGAATCTAGATATGATTAACCCTCATCATATTCATAATGCACATGTTTAGCATAAGAAAGTATCAACCTTGTGGCTATGATAAACACCAATTAACACATTAAGGTTAAGGAGGTTATTTCACCATCATGCCACCATATACAAAGGTTAAACACCAATACTCATCTTTATCTATTTGCATTATCAACAAGATAAATTATATTAATGTTACTAATCAACACTCATACCTAAACCCTAACTCACGACATCCCCATTGGATCATGGATGCATAAGGTGAAGCATCATGATCACATTCCATACTATTCTCAAGTATGAACCCACACATAAATCAAGGTGTAACCATCAGGTTATAGCATACTAGGGTTTAACAACAATAAGAGAGTACTCCATGATTGTATTAATCATTCAAGGACTATTCATATGCAATCACCATCATTTATTTATATTAAAGCTAGGTATAACAAGTTATACCTCATTAGCGTTACATATCAACACAATATGGTTATCATATCTTCTATGCATATGAGTGAATAGGTAAGACTACCTTATTAAGGGTAACCCTCCATTTTTTCCATCATGATTCAACCCATATCACTATACCACAATGTCACCCAGAACCATTGGATGTTTACAAGGTAAGACCATTGGTTGTTTATATAAGTAAACACCTCGAATGAATAATCTATGATGTTATTGAGTTTTGATCTATAAAATTAACCATTTAACCCTAGACATCCTTTGGTTAACAACAATAAGATTTTTGTTGAGAGTAGGGTAAAACCCACAGTCGACAGTTCATTTAAAACAAGCCATCCATTGTCAACAAGTAAGATCCTTAAGTTGATCATATAAAGGAAACCATATCAATCACATTATTTGGACCAACATATTACATTAGCCATCATTCCACTTTATTGGAGGAATAAACATTAGATCTTGACCATTGGGTCAAGTTCATATGTTAAAGCCACCAATTACAATATCTGTCCGACCATTGCATCAAGTGACCCAAGAAAACATTGGTCTAAGGCTTAATTGATGCTACAACTATATGATTAACTCACCATAGGTTTTCGAGACCTGATTCACCATCATTAGTGACCATTAAGTCACTATAGGTTGTTAGATCAGCACTATATTCATTAATCAACATCAAATATCAAACTAATATCACCATTGATTGATAGCATCATTAGGGTACTTAGTTGTTAATAACTAGGCTTATAATTAGGCCAAAACATGACCTAAGGGGTGAACATCAGTTGACACCCTTGGTCACCACCATCAGCTGTCATGAAGACAACACCATCGGTTGTTGCAATGGTACCACCATTGAGTCATGTGTTTCTAGAAGAAATCAACTCTAAACCCTAAAATTAACCATTGGTTGATATGTGTTTAGAACCATCAGTTATCAAAAAAACCTGATCAAAATCATATTATACCTTAGAAATGATGTAAAAATGATCAAAGTTTCATCTAGAACTGAAATCAGAATAGGGAACATTATAAAAATCGAAATCCAAGTCAAGCATAACGTTTTAGTGCATGGATCATCATTTTCAAGCAAGAACATGAGCTAGCAATCTTATGGTAAGATATAAATGTGGAGAAAGTTATAAAACTTAACTATAATTATAATATAAACTCCCAAACATAAGAAAACATGAGCAGGTAGGGTAGGAAATCCAAGCATAATCTATGAACTCATCCATCTTGCACCTTTCTTCATCAAATGAGCAAACCCTAAGTATAAGGAGTAAGAGAGGTAGGGTTTTAGAGCTTAAGTACAATTTCTACCATGGAACAACACGGTTACGACCTGGATAAAGGTAGGAGGAAGGATAACAAAGAAATAAATGGAGGGAAGAAGGGGATTCTTACTCTTTTAGGTCAAGATCACTAGAAGGAAGCTTTTCAAACCCTAAAAGGAAGTCAGTTGCAACCCTAGATTCTTTTTCCAAGAAGATCCCCTCTTTTTTATTCCTTGGATAGGAAATTTGTAGAAGAATAGAGGTAGAACGAGGTTCATAGAAGGAGTGAAGTGGTGGAGAGAAAATGTATTTGGTTCGTAGGGATAAGTATATGAAACTTTTAGATAAAGAAAAAGAAAAAGTTAAAGTTCTAGTATCTTTCCAAGTGTCCATGGCCTTAAACTATTAAGAATATACAAGCACACACAAAAGTATCTCCCACACCATATATATAGACATGATTATCCCTATTTTCTTAAATTTTCAAGAAAAACAAATAATTCATTAGTTGATAGCAACTAAAGGTAGCTCATCCATGAAGGGGTAAACCCTAAAATACCCTCTGAGAAAACACCTTCAAAACAAGAATTAAATAGGCTCCCCATGGATCAAAAATATCAAGAATGATGATAGAACATCCAAGTAACATAATGCAAGTGATAAATTGCAAATAAAACCTCTCAATTGGGTAAATTGTAGAAAAGTCCAAAATGTGCATAAAGTTGCATAACTTGCTGAAACAATGTCCAAATTGAACCAAATTTGAAAGTTAAGCTTCTATTATGATTTACAAACATATAAAAAGGTTATATTAGGGTTAAAAGAATTTAATTATGATAATTAAGCTTATTCAACTCATTAAGCAAGTTTAGGGGCCTTACAACCATAAACCCCTAACAAGGATTTCACCCCCAAAATCCAAGGTAAACAAAGACGAGTAATTCCTTTGCACCTCATACTATTACCTTCACATGGTTACTTGCATATCATGAGGATTTCACGTCGTTCATACATATCTCATATTGGGTTAGCACAAAAACCCCCACACAAGAAGACATTTGCAAATATGGAACATAGAAACTTGTTCTGCCACCTGTACAAATCTAATAGTAACATTCAACTTTAAATTCTTGCTATCATCCTAAAATTATATCTATTGTATCAACAAACCATCAATCTGTGATAGTGGTCTTGCCCAGCTATCACTAGACCATACACAACATTATAGAGTCACTTTTATTTTTCCTTCCAAACAATATTTATAGGATCTTCATCAACTCACTCTCTCTCTCTCTCTCTACGAGAGAGGAATACTTGGAATGTTCATTTAATAAAAATCTCCAACCTTCACATATTTATCATACAATTGATACATCTTGGATACTAGGATTCATTACCTTGGTATCCACCTCATGGGCTATGAGGAACTCACATCATTATCTCATTCACTTTTACCAACATAACAAATATCAAGAAATATAAAAGGAGTCTTCCTAATTATTGGAAGGCTCAAAAGCAAACTCATCACAAACTTTATGATCTTCAACCATAGTCCAAGAAACCTTATGCTATAATAAGCTATCCACCCTCATGTTTTCATCAAATCCACACGTACCAAGTGGCAATGATCCACTTGAAAGTTGTGCCTTAGAAAGGAAAGAGGCAAAGGGAAACACACTTCCCATACCATAGAAATATTGTTCAAGGGTCACTAGCAAAAAGGTAACCAATTATATTTGAATTATGCAAGTTACAACTTCTTATGTATCATTTTACCCTTTTCATTTTGAGTTCCTTGCCATTAGCATAGGAATCATCATGATTAACATATCTCATCACTCCTTCCTTGATGACTATTTATCACACTTGGGCATGTTCTCTTATTTTATTATGTTTTCAACCACTTATCAATAGGTAAATTATCATATTCCACATTTTCTTCATTAAACATGGATCATCTGCCTTCATTTCTTTCACATGCTATGCTGATTTCACATTAACACTTTCTTACACACATAGGTTGGTCTGAGATTAACTCAAGTTCCACCGTATTCCTTTGTCATTATTCCCTTTTATATTCTCATTTTGTAATTGTTATAGGAGTTCTTCCATCTTATGTGGATTTCATACCTTGATTCACTTTATAAGCATAGACGTATTTGTCTTTTACTTGATTATCTTCTTGAATCACATCTTCAAGAACTCCTCTTTTTCTAATTTGTATTCAGATTTATATTTCATGGTGTTATATATTTCTCTTATAGTTACCAAACATTCAAGTTTTGATAGATTATGATGCAATTCTCATCTTCTTTAAGGTAGGATTGAGATATTCATACCATGATTTCTTATTCATTATGCTCTTTAGATTATCTCAAAATGACTACTTGATCAGAGTAATCATAAAGATAACAATCTAAGAGTTCCACACTTACCTTTCTTCAATAATTGAATACCTGGCCAGGGCACCCAAATACTGAGATTAGGCAGTATGCACCATATTTTTATGTCATATTCCTAATTTTGACATCATCCGAGTCCTATGTCCTAGTGTCCTTGTAGACTCAGTGAACCTAAAGCTCTGATACCAACTTGTGAGAACCTATTACACTAAACGAGATTACTAAAAACATAAAACACAATCAATCACCAATTAACCACATACCCAAAAATATGGGTAAATTAAAACCAATTTCAATGTCAGCACCTTCTTTGAAAGATTTGCATAAGACCCCAACATCTTTGTTTTAACCATACTATGATAAGAATTTGATATAAATTGTTCTATCACCTTATCCCCAACATATATACACAAGATAACAATATTTGTATATGCCACACAAACAAGCATTAACATGCTAACAAAATTCTGATTCGTTTGAAACACCATATACAAACTTTTTCTGCCCGAACCTGAGAGTACATGGATGACTATAGGACACACTAGACATCTAATCAACTTCCTCATAGATTCATTACTATATCTCCTCTTTTCTGTCATAGGTTTGTTTTCGTCACTTTTGATTACCTAAAAAAATGTGGTGAACCACAAGGGTGAGACCCATGTCCCAGCAAGAGATATAACCTCCAACAACGTTTATTGATTCCAACATTTTTAGGTAATGAGATAATTTAAGCAGTTTAATCATATATAACAAATAATATCAATAGCACTAATGATTAACAAAATACATAAAGGAGCAGTTAATAACTATCTTTATTGGCCAGACTATTCTCATATCCTTATTAATAATATAATGAGTCTAGCAGCATGAGCATATCTTACATCATGAATAAATCTAGTATCATATACATAGCTAAAAAAATCAACATGTCTAACAAGTTTAAAATATTAACATCATAAGAAGAGCTAACAACATCAACACAACTATCTGGATAAGCATGATTAGCAGTATATGCATCTCTAGTTACAAAGGCATGGCTAGCATGATAAACATAACTAACAACATGAGATAGCTAGCATCATGATTATAATCAGCAGTAGCAGTATAGTTATCAATACAAGCATAGCTATGGTATGTACACATCTACAATCTTAAGCAGATCCACAACCTAAGTATATCTACTATCTCTTAATTGCACTATGCATCATCTTTATGTAAAGGTAACAAACAAGGGTTATCATCCAATGTGAAACATCATGCATAACCATCAAAAATATGCTACACAGCTGTATTACATATTTTATTATGCCCTGGGGAGTTTGAATCGTACCACTCAAAGTCTAACTGACCACCGCTTGGTCGCATCCAGTTCCATATAGGATCGAGGAAGATCCGGACTCCAAGATCTTCTCCATACTCAGTCAGTACGATTCTGCAACGCAATGACATATAGTCAAACTATAAAACAATGACATATAGTCCTATAACTAGCCGACCTTGGTACAGGTCATGATGCTAGCATCTAGGGTATTCAAACCCAATCACTGAGGTACAACCGCAGTTGTCCTATAATCACATCATGTTATAATCACTGAGACCCAACCAAAGTTATTATCAAAAAGAGGGCTATGTATGACCGCAACCATATTCCTAAAACACTTGGTATCAGGATGACCAGCACCTCGCATACTCAATAGTATGCACTCCGAGTTTCCCTGAAGAATACTCATTTGAGCATCCAACAAGTTCTGACACTGAAGATAGTTCTATGGCACAAGGCACAACATGATTAGAGTTTCACTTGATTAGTTATCTCCAATTGGGTGAATTAAGGTTGCATCAAACAAATGAACATACATACCCCAATTCACATCTAGCAAGCATTTAAGTATCACAACTTCAAAAGTTATAAAATGTGTAAAACACAATTTCTCATCTCATCATCACATGGTACTATTCACTTGTCATTCATGAGACTACACTATTCATCATACTATCACAAGATATAAACCATTTCACAATATCATAGGGTATCAACCCTTATCAACACAAGAGGATTACACCTCATTCAGGGGTCAACCATGCCCAAAGGTCATTCAGACCATCATACTATCACATGATATAAATCCTTTTCACAATACCACATGGTATCAAACCTTATCAACACAAGATGATTACACCTCATTCAGGGCTCAACCATGCCCAAAGGTCATTAAGACCATCATACTATTTCCTACAAGATCATCATTATCTTTTCATGCCTTATAACAAGGCTCAACAACATCACTTACATATAATACACCAGATCAACACAATATTGCATTAATGAGCCAGGAGATATTCATAAACAATCATAGCAGGGTTATATTAACATTAAGAAAATTCATTTATTACATCAACATGCAAGTAATCTGGATATGATTAACCCTCATCATATTCATAATGCACATGTTTAGCATAAGAAAGTATCAACCATGTGGCTATGTTAACCACCAATTAACACATTAATGTTATGACCATATTAAGGAGGTTATTTCACCATCATGCCATCATATACGAAGGTTAAACATGAATACTCATCTTTATCTATTTGAATTAGAGTTAGGCTCAACAAGATAAATTACATTAATGTTACAAATCAACACTCATACCCAAACCCTAACTCACACCCCCATTGGACCATTGGGTCAAGTTCATATGTTAAAACCATCAATTACGGTATAGGTCCGACCATTGCATCAAGTGACCCAAGAAACCATTGGTCTAAGTCTTAATTCACGATACAACTATATGATTAACTCACCATATGTTTTAGAGACCTGATCCACCATCATTAGTGACCATTAAGTCACCATAGGTTGTTAGATCAGCACTATATTCATTAATCATCATCAAATATCAAACTAATATCACAATTGATTGATAGCATCATTAGGGTACTTAGTTGTTAATCACTAGGCTTCTAATTAGGAAAAAAAAACATGACCTAAGGGGTGAATGTCAGTTGACAACCCTTGGTTACCACCATCAATTTTCATGAAGATAACACCATAGGGATGTTTCAATGGTACCATCATTGGGTCATGGGTTTATAGAAGAAATTAGTTTAAAACCCTAAAATTGACCATTGGTTGACAAATGCTTAGCACCATAGGTTGTCAAACCAACCTGATCCAAGTCATATTATACCTTAGGAATAACGTACACATGATCAAATATTCATCTAGAACTGAAATCAGAATAGGGAACATTATAAAAATCAAAATCCAAGTCAAGCATAGCTTTTTAGTGCATGGATCATCATTTTCAAGTAAGAACATGAGCTAGAAAACTTATGGTAAGAAATAAATGTGGAGAAAGTTATAAAACTTGACTCTAATTAGAAGATAAACTCCCAAACATAAGAATACACGAGCAGATAGGGTAGGAAATCCAAGCATAAGCTATGAACTCGTTCATCTAGAATCTTTCTTCATCAAATGAGCAAACACTAGGCATAAGGAGCAAGAGAGGTAGGGTTTCTGAGCTTTAGAGCAATTTATTCCATGGAACAAAAATTTTCCGACCTAGAGAAAGGTATGAGTAAGGATAAGAAATAAATAAATGGAGGGAAGAAGGGGATTGCTACTCTTTTAGGTCAAGATCACTAGAAGGAAGCTTTTCAAATCCTAAAAGGAAGTCAATTGCAACCCTAGATTCTTTTTCAAGAAGATCCCCTCTTTCTTCTTCCTTGGATAGGAAATTCACAGAAGAAAAAATGGAGAATGAGTTTCATAGAAGGAGGGAAGTGGTGGAGAGCAAATGGCTCGTTTTGGTTCTTAGGGATAAGTATATGAAACTTTAAGATAAAGAAAAAGAAAAAAATGAAGATCTAGTATCTTTCCAAGTGTCCATGGCCTTAAAATATTAATAATATACAAGAAAACACACAATAAGATCCCCCACCATCCATAGAGACATGCTTATCCCTCATTTCTAGAAATTCCAAGTAAAACAAATAATTCATTAGTTGATAGCTACTGAAGGTAGCTCATCCATGAAGGGGTAAACCCTAAAATACCCTTGGAGAAAACACCTTCAAACAAGCTCAATAATGATGATATAATATCAAAGGAACATAATGCAAGTGATAAATTGCAAAGAAAATCTCTCAATCGGGTAAATTGCAGAAAAGTCCAAAATGTGCATAAAATTGCATAACTTGCTCAAACAATGTCCAAATTGGACCAAATTTGAAACTTAAGCTTATGTTATGATTTTAAAGTATATAAAAGTTATATTAGGTTTATAAGAATTAAATTATTATAATTAATCTTATTCAACTCATTAAGCAAGTTTAAAGACCTTACAACTATAAACCCCTAATAGGGATTTTGCCCCTGAAATCCAAGGTAAACAAAGATGGGTACTTCCTTTGCACCTAGTCCTATTACCTTCACATGATTACTTGCATATCATGGTGATGTCACATCATTCATACATATCTCATCTTGGGTCAGCACAAAAACCCCCACCTAAGAAGACATTTACAAATAAGGAACATAGAAACTTGTTGTGCCACCTGTACAAATCTAATAGTAACTTTCAACTTTAAATTCTAGCTATCATCCTGAAATTATATCTATTGTATCAACAAACCATCTATCCTTGATAGTGGTCATGCCAAGCTATCACTAGACCATACAAAACATTATAGAGTCAATTTTGTTTTTCCTTCCAAACAACATTTATAGGATCATCATCAACTCTCTCTCTCTCTCTACGAGAGAGGAATACTTGGAATGTTCATTTAATAAACATCTCCAACCTTCACATATTTCTCATATTGTTGATACATCTTGGATACTAGGATTCATTACCTTGGTATCCACCTCATGTGCTATAAGGAACTCACATCATTATCTCATCCACTTTTACCAACATAATAAATATTAAGAAATATAAGAGGAGTCTTCCTAATTATTGGAAGGATCAAAAGCAAACTCATCACAAACTTTATGATCTTGGAACCATAGTCCAAGAAACCTTATGCTATAATAAGCTATCCACCCTCAGTTTTGTAGTGAATCCACACGTACCAAGTGGTAATGATCCACTTGAAAATTTTTCCCTAGAAAGAAAAGACAAAAAGGGAAAAACACTTCCCATACCATAGAAACATTGTTCAAGGGTTACTATCAAAAAGTTATCCAACTCTATTTTCATTATGCATGTTACAGCTTCTTATGTATCATTTTACCCTTTTCATTTGGGGTTCCTTGACATTAGAATAGGAATCATCATGATTAACATATCTCATTACTCCTTCCTTGATAACTATTTATCACACTTGGGTATGTTATCTTATTTTATTACGTTTTTCAAACACTTATCAATAGGTATATCATCACATTCCATATTTTCTTTATTCAACATGGATCATCTGCCTTAATTTCTTTCACATGCTATGCTGATTTTACATTAACACTTTCTTACACACATAGGTTGGTCTGAGATTAACTCAGGTTCCACCTTATTCCTTTGTCATTGTTCCCATTTATATTCTCATTTTGTACTTGTTGTAGGAGTTCTTTCCATCTTATGTGGATTTCATACCTTGATTCACTTTATAAGAATATACTTATCTGCCTTTTACTTTATTATATTCTTGAATCACATATTCAAGAACTCCTATTTTTCTAATTTGTATTCGGATTTAGATTTCATTGTGTTATATCTTTCTCTTATAGTTACCAAACATTGATGTTTTGATAGATTATGATGCAATTCTCATCTTATTTAAGGTAGTATTGAGATATTCATACCATGATTTCTTAATCATTATGCTCTTTAGATTGTCTCAAAATGACTACATGATCAGAGAAATAAGAAACATAACAATCTAAGAGTTCCACACTTACCTTTCTTCAATAATTGAATACCTGGAAAGGGCACCCAAATACTGAGATTAGGCAGTATGCACCATATTTTTATGCCATGTTTCTAATTTTGACATCATCCTAGTCCTAAGTCCAAGTGTCCATGTAGACATAGTGAACCTAAAGCTCTGATACCTACTTGTAAGAACACCTTACACTAAATGAGATTACTCAAAACATAAAACACAATCAATCACCAATTAACCACATACCCAAAAATATCGGTAAATTAAAATTGATTTCAACGTCAACACTTGCTTAGAAACATTTGCATAAGATCCCAACACCTTTCCTTTAACCATACTATTACAAGAATTTGATACAAATTGTTCCATCACCTTAGCCACAACATATATACACATGATAACAATATTTTTATATGCCACACAAACAAGCATTAACATGCTAACAAAATTCTGATTCGTTTGAAACACCATATACAAACTTTTCCTGCTCAGACCTGAGAGTACAGGGATGACTCTAGGACACACTAGACATATAATCAACTTTCTCATAGATTCATTACTATAGCTCCTCTTTGCTATCACATGTTTGTTTTCATCACAAGGGTGAGACACATGTCCCAACAAGAGATATAACCTCCTACAACGTTTATTGATTCCAACAGTTTTAGGTAATGAGATAATTTAAGCAGTTTAATCATATATAGCAAATAATCTCAACAACACTGATGATTAACAAAATACATAAAGGAGCAGTTAATAACTATCTTCATTAGCCAGACTATTCTCATATCCCTATTAACAATATAAGGAGTCTAGAAGCATCAACATCTCTACCATCATGAATAAATATAGTATCATATACATTGCTAACAACATCAGCATGTCTAACAGGTTGATCATATCAACATCATAAAAAGAGCTAACAATATAAGCACAACTATATGGATAAGCATGATTAGTAGTATATGCATCTCTAGTTACAAAGGCATGGCTAGCATGATAAACATAACTAACAACATGAGATAGCTATCATCATGATTATAATCAGAAATATAATTATCAACACAAGCTTAGATAATGTATGTATACATCTACAATATTAAGCATATCCACAAACTAAGTATATCTACTAGCTCTTAATTGCACTAAGCATCATCTTTATGTAAATATAACAAACAAGGGTTATAATCCAATGTGAAACTTTGTGTATAACCCTAAATAAATATGCTACATGAATGTATTACATCTTTTATTACGCCATGGGGAGTTTGAGTTGTACCACTGAAAGTCCAACTGACCACCGCTTGGTCACAATCAGTTACATATATGATCGAGGAAGTGTCGGACTCCAAGATCTTCTCCATACTCGGTCAGTACGAGTCTTCACCGTAGTGACATATATTCAAACTGCCAAACACTGACATATAGTCATGTAACTAGCCCACCT
Source organism: Alisma plantago-aquatica (assembly GCA_963693085.1). Classification (NCBI taxonomy): domain Eukaryota; kingdom Viridiplantae; phylum Streptophyta; class Magnoliopsida; order Alismatales; family Alismataceae; genus Alisma; species Alisma plantago-aquatica. The sequence goes on along the minus strand of OY856413.1, from coordinate 1,135,515,854 downwards.
TGGTACAGGTCACGACGCTAGCATCTAGGGTATTCAAACCGAATCACTGAGGTACAACCACAGTTGTCCTCTAATCACATCATGTTATAATCACTGAGACCCGACCAAAGTCGTTCTCAAAAAGTGGGCTAGGTATTACCGTATTCATCCTCCCAAAACACTTGGTGTCAAGATGACAAGCACCATGTATACTCAATAGTATGCACTCTGAGTCCCTTAGGAATACCCATTTCACCATCCAACAAGTTCTAACATTGAAGATGGTTCTATGGCACATGGCACTACATTATTAGAGTTTCACTTGATTAGTTATCTCCAACTGGGTGAATTAAGGCTGTATCAAACAAATGGACATACAAACCCTAATTCACATCTAGCAAGCATATAAGTATCACAACTTCAAAAGTTATAAAATGTGTAAAATACAATTTCTCATATCATCATCACATGGTACTATTCACTTGTCATCCAGGAAACTACACTAGTCATCATACTATCACAAGATATAAATCCTTTTCATAATATCATAGGGTATCAACCCTTATCAACATAAGAGGATTACACCTCATTTAGGGCTCAATCATGCCCAAAGGCCATTAAGACCATCATACTATCACAGGATATACATCCTTTTCACAATATCACTTGGTATAAACCCTTATCAACACAAGAGGATTACACCTCATTCAGGGATCAACCATGCCCAAAGGTCATTAAGACCATCATAGTATTCCCTACAAGATCATCATTATCTTTCAATGCTTTATAACAAGGCTCAACAACATCACTTACATATAATATGCCAGATCAACACAATATTGCATTAATGAGCTAGAAGATATTCATAAACAATCATAGAAGGGTTATATTGACATTAAGAACATTCCTTTATTACATCAACATGCAAGGAATCTAAATATGTTTAACCCTCATTATATTCATAATGCACATGTTTAGCATAAGAAAATATCAACCATGTGGCTGTGATAACCACCGATTAACACATTAAGGTTATGATCATATTAAGGAGGTTATTTCACCATCATGCCATCATATAAGAAGGTTAAACATGAATACTTATCTTTATCTATTTGCATTAGAGTTAGGATCAACAATATAAATTATATTAATGTTACTAATCAACACTCATACCCAAACCCTAACTCACGACATCCCCATTGGATCATGGATGCATAAGGTGAAGCATCACCATCATATTCCATACTATTCTCAAGTATGAACCCACACATAAATCAAGGTGTAACCATGTAGTTATAGCATACTGGGGTTTCAACAATAATAAGAGAGTACTCCATGATTGTATTAATCATTCAAGGACTATTCATACCCAATTACCATCATTTAGTTATATTAAAGCTAGGTATAACAATCTATACCTCAATAGGGTTACATATCAACACAATATGGTTATCATACCTTCTATTCATATGAGTTAATAGGTAAGACTACCTTATTAAGGGTAACCCTCCATTTAATCCATCATCATTCACCCATATCACCATACCACAATGTCACCCAAAACCATTGGATGTTTAAAAGGTAAGACCATTGGTTGTTTACATAAGTAAATACCTTAAATGAATAATCTATGATGTTATTGAGTTGTGATCTATAAAATTCACCATTTAACCCTAGACATCCTTTGGTTATCAACAATAAGGGTTATGTTGAGAGTAGCATAAAACCCATAATCGACTATTCATTTAAAATAAGCCATCCATTATCAACAAGTAAGCTCGTTAAGTTGATCATATAAAGGAAACCATCTAAATCACATTATTAGGACCAACATATTACATTAACCATCATTCCACTTTATTGGAGGAATAAACATTATATCTTGACCATTGGGTCAAGTTCATATGTTAAAACTATCAATTACAGTATAGGTCCGACTATTTCATCAAGTGACCCAAGAAACCATTAGTCTAAGGCTTAATTGATGATACAACTATATGATTAACTCACCATAGGTTTTGGAGACCTGATCAACTATAATTAGTGACCATTAAGTCACCATAGGTTGTTAGATCAGCACTATATTCATTAATCAACATCAAATATCAAACTAATATCACCATTGATTGATAACATCATTAGGGTACTTAGTTGTTAATCACTAGGCTTCTAATTAGGCAAAAACATGACCTAATGGATGAACGTCAGTTGACACCCTTGGTTACCACCATCAGTTGTCATGAAGACAACGCCATAGGTTTGTTGCAATGGTACCATCATCAGGTCATGGGTTTATAGAAGAAATCAGCTTAAAACCCTAAAATGGACCATTGGTTGATAGGTGCTTAGCACCATTGGTTGTCAAAACCGACCTGATATAAGTCATATTATACCTTAGGAATAACGTACACATGATCAAAGCTTCATATAGAACTGAAATAAGAACATGGATCATTATAAAAATCGAAATCCAAGTCAAGCATAGGTTTATAGTGCATGGATCATCATTTTCAAGCAAGAACATGAGCTAGCAAGCTTATGGTAAGCAATAAAGGTGGAGAAAGTTATAAAACTAGCCTCTAATTAGAAGATAAAATCCCAAACATAAGAAAACACAAGCATGTAGGGTAGGAAATCACAGCATAAGCTGTGAACTCGTCCATCCAGCACCTTTCTTCATCAAATGAGAAAACCCTAAGCATAAGGATCAGAGAGGTAGGGTTTTAGATCTTTAGGGCAATTTGTACCATGGAAAAACAAGGTTATAACCTAGAGAAAGGTAGGAGGAAGGATAAAAAAGAAATAAATGGATATAATAAGGGGATTCTTACTCTTTTAGGTCAAGATCACTAGAAGGAAGCTTTTCAAACCCTAAAAGGAAGTCAATCACAACCCTAGATTCATTTTCCAAGAAGATCCCTCTTTCTTCTTCCTTGGATATGAAATTCACAGATGCACAGAGGGAGAATGAGGTTCATAGAAGGAGGGAAGTGGTGGAGAGAAAATGACCTATTGTGGTGCTTAGGGATAAGTATATGAAACTTTAAGATAAAGAAAAAGAAAAAGTTGAAGTTCTAGTATCTTTCCAAGTGTCCATGGCCTTAATCTATTAAGCATATAAAATCACACACACAAGAAGCTCCCACACCATTATAGAGACATTATTATCCCACGTTTCTTGAATTTCCAAGCAAAACAAATAATTCATTAGTTGATAGCTACTAAAGGCAGCTCATCCATGAAGGGGTAAACCCTAAAATACCCTTGGAGAAAACACCTTCAAAGCAAGGATTAAATAGGTTCTCCATGGCTCAAAAAGGTCAAGAATGATTAGAGAATATACAAGGAACGTAATTCAAGTGATAAATTGCAAATAAAACCTCTCAATTGGGTAAATTGCAGAAAAGTCCAAAATGTGCATAAAATTGCATAACTTGCTCAAACAGTGTCCATTGGACCAAATTTGAAACTTAAGCTTATCTTATGATTTCAAAGAATATAAAAAGGTTATATTACGGTTATAAGAATTAAATTATGATAAGTAAGCTTATTCCACTCGTTAAGCAAGTTTAGAGGCCTTACAACCATACATCCAAGGGCTTACCTATTAAAGACAAGAGTCTTATACCTAGACAACGACTTACCCACTTGATCAAGATGTCTTAAACCTTCACCAAGGACTTACCCACACTTTCATCAAGTCTTTGGCCTCATAGGGATTACCCACTCCTCTCGAATCTTTTGCCTTGTCCTTCTCCTTCACTTGGAGAAGATCTTCACACCTTCTACAACATTGAAGAAGAATAACAACTCCTCCTTCAATCAGAGAAGATCAATTCAACCTTTGCTCTTTCAGAAAAGGGGATTGGGAAGCTATAAATATGGAAAGCTTTACAAGATAACATTTAGGTATATCTCTTAAAACTTTCCTAACTCACTGATAATCACCAAATGATTTGTAAATGAGAGAGAGAAAGGGGATCAAAGGCTTGTAGCACACTCAATTGTAACAAGGACCAAGAATAGCCTGAATGATAAACCTTGGAATGAACTCCAAGAGGTCCTATTTATAGATGGGGGTGTTCCTTTGAGTGTGGGATCACTTAAGAACAAAAAATAGCCATTTTACAACTTGTAATGGATCCATTTTTGTTTCTAACAACTCTCCAATAGTTGGAATCACTTTTTCTATATTTTCCATATAGTACATTTGATCGAGTTTCAATAAAGGTAACTCGATTGATCCACTAACTAACAAAGACAATTTTCAAACTATAGGTCGAGTTTGTCCTGGGGGATCTCGATAGATCAGTCTAAATCAACTTTGGTCAGTGAGTTGGTTGGTCAAGTTCTGTGAGTGTACAACTTTATTGATGCAACCATTTCCAAAAATCCATCACTGATCGGTCGAGAATCAAACTCGACCGACAAAGTTTATGTGACAGATTTTTCAAAATGATTTTTAAGTAATCAAACGATGGAATTAAGCATCTCTACTTTTTTCTAGTCTTAGTTACAAGTCATATCATCAATACAAATGATTAGAAAAATATTTCAACATGATTTGCAGTGATTTCCCAAATTGTACATTTGCATTGCTTTTGACTTGAAGTTGGACAAATTAGGGCTTGGTGAATTTGATCTTTTTCATGTACCTAAAGCCTAAAATTAGTCTTAAACAAACATATTAGATATATAGGAATGGAATGGTTAAGTCATTATCAAAATAAGGATTTGTACCAACCCAGAATGCACATGCACACTCGCTCTTATTCACAACTACCAACTCAAAGGTGGATTTGTGTTGTCTTACTACATAGACCTTTCCTCATGCCTATATCACACATATCATGGATGTAGTGCCAATGTCCACATGGGCCCCATCTAATCAAGAGAAACTAGCTTTGATACTATTTGTAATGCCAAGGTCCACCGACCAAGTTTCTAGTATGCTTTTTTAAAACATAGTGTCCCAACAAAACTCCACCAGCCTTGTTTATGTGCTTTGTTCTCACTTACCAATGCTTGGGTTTTAACTTACCAAAAGGTCACCCATCCTAGTACTAAATGTATAAGAACATGTGACCATGAAGTATAGTTGTGGGGATCTTAAAAAGGAGGTATTGACACTCATTTTTTTTAGTCTGTCCTATTTGGTTTCCTAACAACTAAAAGTTCGAAAACTGTCAAAATTAAAAAGATAAATGAATAATATATAGATGATTGATTGACCTACAAAGTAAAGTAAGATTTGATTGTGAATTACATGTATAAACATAAATACCAAAATAGATTAAAAGGCAACAATGGTCATTGTGAAATGACATAAAGTAGTAAGAATATATAGGATCCAATACTAACATCCTATGGTATGTAATGATTCAAAAAGAGAATTCAAATTCAAATCTCAGCATATCCAACCAGGACATGTGAAATTTTACTAGGTTCATGATCAAATGTAGACTTGATCCGAAGACTGTAAGGAGCGACACATGAGAGACGATACACTTTTTAATCAATTAGTAAAATGAAATAATCCAATTTCCAAACACAAACATAAATATTTTGCATGGGCACATCGTCCAATATATTTTAATTAGCATGTACAAAACACAAAAGATAAAATCATAGAAAATGTTTTTGACTATACAATTTTATAAGATTAAAATGTATACACGCATATGGGCGAGTACATAAGGAATATATATCACTATTACTAGATCTAGTGGCTGATTTGACCACTTCAATTCTATCTCACAAGCATTCTCTACTACATATATATAAGTATTGGTCGAATTATCCATCCTTCTAGTGTCCTCTTTATCTAAGGGGTTGGAAGCGAACCCCAAAAAATAAGAAATAGTGGAAAAGGCCAACTAAAGTAGTTATGTGCATATAATAGGTAATTGGGTAATAATAAGAAAAGGAAACTCATAAAAATATCAAGGATCTGATTAATGATGCCAAAAGGTAATACATTTAAATATAATCAATAAAATAAATTCTTTCCTTTTATACAATTCCAAAATCATGAAAAAATAAAACAATTAAATTTATTTTGCAATAAAGACCATCATATTATATAACTCAGTGTGTTTGAGGAGGTCAAACATTTGTATAGTGTTGATAATTAGGGTAATGGTTCTTGCACTACTCAATCTTTACCTTGGAGATACATTTTCATGTTTCTTGATGTCTCTTGGTACTATGCCCTATGGGGAAATCCCATCACCCTAAATGGAGAAAATTTCTCTGTAGAGCACTGAAGAACAACATCTCCACCAAAGATTGTATTATCAAATAGGGGATTCAGGTCGATCCCACATGTAGTCTCTGCAATAACAGGTTGGAATTGGTTGTACATTTATTTTTAGGATGTACCTTTGTCAAAAGGATCTGGACCATTTCTTGCCTAAGAAATGAATGGGGACTAAGTGTCCTAAGAAGTAGTAATGAAGCACTCCTACAAATGGAATGAAGATACAATAACCATAGAAAGATTATGAACTTTAGTGTCCTAACCATTAGTGGTGTTTCCTACTCCCTCCAGAGGGAATGGAATAGACATATCCATAGTAGGTGGCTAACAATCATTCCTAGATCTTGGTTAGTATCAACAAGGACTTGTGATTTCCTATCCTCATTAAGCATATTGATCCAATTATTAGGACTATTAACTAAAAATGGGACTGTTAACTAAAAAAGGGAATAAAAAAAGAGAATCCATATTTATATAATGTAACTTTTAACTTTCTTTCTTTATTTTATTTTCTTTATTTTATGATCTTATTATTTACTTAAGGTTATTGTTGACGAAGAAATCTAAATTCGAAGAAAGGCATGAGAGAAAAGCATATTGCTCCTTTAGAACTATAAATGAGGTAACAACTAACCTAAGTAAAGGATTAAAATGTAATAGGGATTTTATAGATAGTCCTATTTTGTATATATAAAGTTGCATGCCTTGGTAGCTTTTTTTGTAAGTGTATATCTTTTTTTTTGATGAAGTCAGGAGGCAATCTTATTCATTCCGCCCTCCTCTTGCGAGCATTATCAAATGAAAGCATATAATCACTAATTAAACATGAATGAGTAAATATGGTAGTACTACTACCATTACAATCACTAGCCATTAAATTGATGCACCCCATAGGGGGTGCGGCATACTCAATATATGTAGATTGGTTTTGGATATTAGACTTTGCCAACTCGTCAGTGACCCCATTGCCTTTTCTACCTCAATGCTTGGAAGGATGACTAAAACCTCAATGCCTAAATATCAAGTATTGCAGGACTATTGAAACCCCATTCCTCGATGCATGGAAGATGAATTAAAGCTCAACATATGGTACAAAAATAAAACCCAATGCCTAAAAGTATGTTGTAGCTACATCTATATATGAGTAGTCCAAATCACACAATCATAATAGAGTAGAAAATTTTGTATGTTGTGTCCAAATAATATACTTGTACCTAAAAGGGATCATATTTACATGCCATAACAAGTGGGGTCCGTAGGCTCATAAATAATGATCCAACAATATCAATGTTTGATGATAGATAAACAAATTACAAAAGGGATCTCTGACATGCATGATATTGCACCAAAAATTTAACTAGGGGTGGAATCCCTAGAGTTTACCTTTACTAACTTACAATAATCACCACCCACAAAAGGACTAGTCTTATCATAGTATAGTTAATGATTGAACTTGAAGGACAAGATTTTTAAGAATCGGTTGATTGATTTAACTTACAGTTGGAATGGTATTTAACACAAAAGGGATCTAGTTGATTACAATTGATATGCAGGAATAAAAGTTTGAATAAAATTATAAGATTATCAAATATATGAATACACTAGGGTGAGTGAGTTTTGCCACTACTACCTACGTTTACTCTCTCACAACATCACAAACACACAGAAACAATATCACAAAGGCTAGGTAAATCCCCCTTTCAATGTTAGGATTAGACCTGGACAAATATCACCCTAGGCTTTCTATCACGTTACCCAAAGATCCTATATTCATCACCTCGACAAATACCTATGAAAATTCTCATCAAGATTTTAAGTGTGCTCACTCAGATACATGGAGACAGTTTTTGTCCTCTATAAGATGTGATGATAACCACCATAGCTAGTATCGGGATGTAAAGAAGCTCTATAATTGTGTCGGTCACCACTTCATTAAGATGATGTTGGTGAAGGGACCTCGCAAAGGTAAAAAAAAGTCAACAATGTGTGCAGATCAAGTCACTTTGATCATGCGATGGTTGAGAAAACCCAGGGGTGACATGATTCATGAGATGATGCAAAGCAGATTGACATACAATTCACTATGGGAGGATATGCGATGTGAAAATCCGACCCCTCTAAGCTACAGCTGAGAAAGCTGAGTCCCCAATATATGGGTCCATTTGAGATGGATTGGTGGAGATGGTTATGTTTAGTCTACCTCTCAGGTTAACGTGATGTGTTACACGAGTCCGATCTAGAGCACTATGTGAGGTACCCAAGCCATGTGCTAAGCCATGAACCTATTTAGCTTTATGAGAGGCTGAAATGTCCTGAGTCACCTATGAGGGTATGATATACCAAGGTGAGAGAGAACTCAGATGGAAGAAAATAAGATGATGAAGGTTCTTGGGAAGCACCATGGAAAGGGTGAGGCCACATGGGAGCCATGATGGACATAAGAAAGGCTTATCCTGTTTGTTTGTGTGCCTAGTGGAATTTTGGGGGCAAAATTCCTATAAGCAGGGAAGGATGTTACAACCCCAATTTTTGGGTTCTTTTGGTGAGAAATGTAATTTCTCCTATTAAAGATGTTTGAACAAATAATGATATAATTTGTTTTGTATAAAAGGATTTTGTTTACAATAGCCTTGTTGGTTGTTTTGTGGGCTTTATTGGCTATTGGGCCCAATAACAAGGAAAAGACAAAGGAAACTCCATTATTAAATAAGTGAATAAGAAATGGAGAAAAGAAAGATGTAGAAACCTCTAGAAGGCAAGGGAATATTATCCAAAGATGTATTTCGTGCCTCTTGGGTTCCTTGGGTTCCAAGAAGTCCAAAGTTGCAAAGATAATGCAACAAGAAAAGAAAATATCAATTAAATATTTCTTTATTAAGAAAGAAATTGGAGACAATTATAAAATATGGAAAATAAGTGGAAAGAGGTATTATTGAGTCATCTTTGGTGGATTTTTGTATCCATAAGGTTTCTAATGTTAGATGGAATTCCAATAAGGAAAATAAAAAGAGAGATAAAGAGAAATCTTCAAAAAGAGATATTTTAATAAAGAAATAAATAAGGCAATGAGAAATAATGGATATAAATTTGTGCCAATGGATTAAAAGTCAAGCATAAAAAGGATAAGAGAGAGGATTTTCGAATTCCTAAATATCCAAAGAATATAGTTTATCAAGGAGATAAATAGGAGAGACAAGTTTGCTTTTCAATGAAGGAATAGGTTTCCTTTTGAGAGTTGGACTTGTTTCCTCATGGATGAACACCTTAGGGCATTGATACCCTCCCCTATATAAGGGGTAGAACCTCTGGTTCGAGTTCAAGAGAGATCCCATGCAACCCTCTCTCTTCTTCTTGTTCTTTTCGTGCAAACCCTAGCCGTGAGAGGGTAGAGACACCCTGGAGCAAAGGAGGGGTTGTATGTGGTCTTGATGGAGGTTGGAAGCTCCCACGACAATCCAAGATGGATTGGCTACCATACCCACACTCTCGTCTTTGCGCAGCTCGTGCTGGAGGTTTGCAAACCTACAGTGATCGCAGTAGTAGTCGTGGGCTTGTCTCACTTGGGAACGGACATCTTGGCCACTTCTTGGAGCTGCCTCGCGTGTTCTAGGGTGCAGTGGAGCTGGGGCGGCCATTGGTCACAGTCCAAAAACCTTAGGAGGGAGTGGGCAACCCCGCGTTGGGCTGCAGTCAGCGGCCAGGTCAGGCGCCGAAGGTTGAAGACAACCTAGAAGCCGTTGGACCATTTTTCCCCTCTGTGAGTTAAAGAGACAATCACTTAAATGAGGGCAATAGTTTCATTGTGTTATGTTTTTAATCGGCTACGTTGCATGGGAAAGAGATGATGTGGCAGCCTGCTATTGGCCCAAGTAAGTAAATCTTGCAAAATTTGTATCTCATTATTGGTAGCTCAGATCGATACATGTAAAATATCAATTTTGCTCAGAAAAATGCAAGGAAACCATTAAAAATATATTTAGAAGCCAATTCCTCTTGCTATTAGAAAAGTAGCGGAAGTTATCAACTTTAATGCATTAATGATTAAGAAACCCTAATTTGAGATGATTAATGTATTGAGAAGGGTTATATGGATGATTAAAGTTGATATTAACATGTTTGTTATAAAAGACACATCAAAATCTAAAAGGATGAACTTTACATGTAATTGGATTAATTTAGGGTTCCATGTACATGAATGAGCTTTAATGGGCCTTGAAACCTTAATGTTAGTAATTGTGACTCTTAATGGCTTTAATTGTTCAAATTCATGAATAAAGATGAGATATGATGGTTCTAGATATTTTTAGTATAAAAGTTCCTAATTGTGGATAAATACCCTTCATATGGTAATTAGGGTTTTCTAAGGAACAAAGGTGGAATTAGTGATAAATAGAGTTCATGAAAGATGAGTTGTTAATTCGGAAGGAACCAAAGATGATAATTGGGCCTAATGATCGTGTTATGACTTAAAAGGATAAAAATGGTATTTTTAATGTAAAAGAGGAATAATAGACTTAATGGACATTTAATTGTGCCTATAATCCGAAATTAGGGTTATATGTTGTTAAAAGATAACATTTATATATTTCATGAGGAATAGATGAGATAATTAGGGTTTAAAAAGTAAAAATGAAGTGAAACCCTAATTGTAAAGGAAACCCTAAAAGTGGACTAGAAACCCTAGGAAGAGAGCTAGGTTTAATAGACCTTGATGGCCTGATCAATGATAGGAAAATTGGATGCATATTTCAGGATCATCTTGTGTACTTGCTTGTTTATTAGATTTCTTGCTTAGTTGGATTATTTCTGCACTCAAGTCATCCTGACAGGTATGTGGTTAATTATGGTTAATCACATTAGTTTCCAGATGGTTTTCCGGATGATTCATCGCATTGAATGAAACCTATCAGTTTGGATGTTCATACTTGCAAATCATAAAGTCACTATGATTATCACAATTATGATATAAGTGTGTATTCTCGCACCTACATGCCACCCTGATGGATGAGGCAATGAGGTCAAGCCCAAGAGGGAAGACCCATGGGCACCATGAGAGGTGACCCCAGGCACCAAGCTCAGGATGGAGAAGGTGGCCTTATGATATTGCATGACTAATGGGCACCGTGAGAGGGGACCCTAGGCACCAAGCTCAGGATGGAGATGGTGGCCTTAAGTCAATGGCAAAAGAGAAACCCTAAGGAGGGTATTCCAGGGCTAGGGAAAAAGCGGTGGAGAATGTCACATTGGAAGCGTAAATTGGCTTGTAAATTAACTTGATTGTGTTGTTTAGATTGTTAGCCATATTTGTGAAATTTTGGTTGTCCCCACATACCGGCATATTCATTTATGCTAACCAACGTTTTGTTTGTCGGCATTTTAGGTACAAATTGAAAAGGACAAATAGTAAAGTGACACATTGTGAAATTAAGAAATAAAGTGTAAGGAGGATTAGTTAGAATAGAGTCCATATGTGGATAGAAGTTAGATATCCAAGTTTTTGAAAAAAGTATGCAAAGTTTTATTTTGTACCAGATTTCAGTATAGTTTGGTAGAATTTTATAATTATTACTGATTATTTGTCGAACCTTTGATCTTGTTAATTTGGATAACGGCTCTGACCTTCGGGTCTCCCTTAAATGGGGGTTACTGGGAGGTGGGGTCATTAGACTTATCCACTTGATCAAGATGTCTTCATCCTTCAACAAGGACTTACCCGCACTTGCATCAAGTCTTTGGCCTTGAAGGAATTACCCACTCTTCTTGAATCTTGTCCTTGCCCTTCTCCTTCACCTGGAGAAGATCTTCACCTCTTCTTCAACCTTGAAGAAGAATAGAAACAACTTCACCTTCATTCGGAGTAGCTTGCTTCAACCTTTTCTATTTGAGAAAGGGGCTAGAGAAGATGGAATGGAATGAGAGCTTTACAAGCACATGGAGGTAGCTCTCTTACAACTGGCCTAACTCACTCATAATCACAAAATGCTTTGTAAATGAAAGTGAGAAAGCGGCTCAAGGAGTTGCAACACACTTAACTATAGTAAAGACTTAGAATAGAATGAATGAGAAAAGTTGGAATGAACTCCAAGGGGTCCTATTTATAGCTGGGGTGTTTCCTTGAGTGTGGGATCACTTAAGGGCATAATATAGCCATTTTCCAAGTTACAACAGATCTATTCTTTCTCAAAACAACACTCCAATGGTTATAATCACTTTTTCTATTTTTTTGTATAGTACATTCGGTCGAGTTTCAAGAAAGATAACTCGACCGATCCACTAAGTGACAAAGCTAATTTTCAAACTATCGATTGAGTTTATTATGGGAAACTCGACCGATGAGTTAAAATTAATTTTGTCCAGTTGATCAATCGGTCAAGTTCTGTGAGTGTGAAACTCGACCAGTTGGTCATCTTCAGAAATCCATCACTGGATTGGTTGAGTTTCCAACTCGACCTTTAAACAGCCTGTGAAAAATTTTCTAAATTGACTTTTGAGTGACCAAACATTGGAATTAAGTGTCCCTGGTTTTTTCTCATCTTAGTTACAAGTCATATCATCAATACAAATGATTACAAAATTATTCTAAGGTCATTTGGGGTGATTTCCCAAAATGTGCACTTGCATTGCTTTTGACTTTGAACTTTAATAAGCTAGGGCTTGTGTAATTTAATCTTTTTCATGTACCTAAAGCCTAAAATCAATCTTCAACAAACTTATTAGATACATAGGAATGGAATGGTTAAGTCATTATCAAAATATGGGAAATGTATACCTATGAAGTCAAAATTAAGTTCTTATCCATGGTTCCATTTTGAAATTTTGTAGTTCGCAAATTTTGTAGTTGTCATAAATAAAGGAAGTAAGTGAGGATGGGGATGATGCAAAGGACAATGATTAACAAAGGAAGATAGTGTGTTGGTGCATGGTTTATTTTATTTATATTTGTGTGTTGTACATTCTTGTTACACGATAATGTATGCTATGGTTATCTATGCATGTGGTTTATATGGTTAAAATTGTTATATGTTGATGTTATTTAGAACATACACATGAATTTCCTAGTGATTCTTTGGTTATAATCTATAAAACTTACTAAAATAATGATTACAAATGAAATTTGTTAATTTTATTATATATATCCTAGAATAAATTGATTAGGAAGAAATTTGGCATTTGGATGGAAAATATAAATTCATAAAAGATGTAACAAAAAGTATAACTAAGGAATATTTTGAGATAAAATGTAGATGAACAAATGTGTAGGAAAATGAAGCTTTAATTTTGAACAAGGGAGAAAACAAAAAAAAATAGGCCAACATAAATGAAGTAAATTTATCTAATGGCAAACTAAGTGGGAAGAGGGGGGAGAGGTGAGAATGGAAGAAACACCAAGGAAGAGGCATCAGACATGGTTGGGACATGGTTGGTACGGTAAGAAGGCTATAGACTGGGTCGAAGACAATAGTGAAGGAAAAACAATCATGGGGGAATTAAAATTTGGGGGAATAAGGAGATTAGGTTATGATGGAAAATTTGGGATATCACACCACTTCAGTGAGATGTGGGGGAAATCGGCACAATCATCATGGACAGAGATAATATTGATGTGGAAACAGAGGTGCCTTTAATAGGAAAATAGCCATGGGAGAGTAGATAAGTCACGTTGATCTTTGAAGTAATGATGGAAATGGAAAACCCTAATATTGTAGATAATGATCCAAGGATGACGATGACTACAACATATGAAGCCCTCACCTAGAAAAATCAGTACATGCTATTATTATAGTGAAAGTAATCCTGACATATATTCATTGGAATCTTTATTTGAAATTTGTCTAGAAATATCTAGTGCAACTCTGACCAAACAAGAAGGAACACCTATACTATCTATCAAGCAATATGTTGAGGAGAAATTGACTCGCCCATGGAATTAGGTTGCAATCATCATATTAATAGGAACTAATGCAAGGTATATGATTGTGAGTGAGAGAACATAACTCTTATTGAAATTCTCTGGAAGATTGAATATGTACAAACTCAACTGTGGTTACTACAACAATCAGATCACATGCATGAAGTATTATGATATGGCCATGATAGGTAGCCCAATGAATCTTTTTGTATGTTGTCTTTCTCTATGGGATAGGTACCCCACCTTATATATGATGATAGACCTACCCACACACATTGTGAACTTGGTATGGGCACTCAATCTTCTACTCCACTTGTATGTAGACATCATCTTTGAATCCATGGGTTTATCCCTTAGGAGACTTTTCAAAGTGGACGAACATATTGTCAAATGAATCAAAAGTAAGTTTGCATGTCTGACCATCGAATTTGATATACAAAGAAACTTGTTACCTTTATTATTGTCAATGGAGTGGCGTATAAGGTGGTTTATGAAATCTTCCTGAACTCTTATTCAACTTGCAGACAACTAGGACACCGTGCCAAATACTATAATGGATAAAATAGCAACAAGGGAGAGACTACAAAGGATGACAAAGAGACAACAAAAGTCTCTATAAAAATGAACCACGAAGGACAATGGAACACTAAAAAAGGAAGAGGCAATACCAGAAAAGGTCTGAAGAACTACGCCAGACACGATAAGGCCCCTAACATACCATATACCGATAACAAATTTGAAAGTTTGGTCTTGGAAGAAGTAACTGATTCATTAGTATGGTAGTCGTAGAAAAAGAAGTAGACAATAAACTAAAGGAAGATACCTTGAAGGAAAAAAAGATTTTTAGAAAAAGAAGAACCTACAAAAGAATCCACAAAATTTAGACTACAAGAGTAAAGTCCTAAAAGATATCTCAAATATGAACACTAAAACCAACAAGGACATAGGGGGATGAAATATGGAGGTTAATGAACCCACTAAAAACCCAGAATCTACCATTAATCATAAATATGTATTGGAAATTCACATGGTGCTTGATTATTATTGATGCAGAAGTTGATGGATATGTCAACCTGGATACAAAAATCATAGATAGAAACACTCACATTGAAATGTCAGTGAACCCACTTATTGAGGCCAATATATTTCTTGAATTCCCTAATTTTCCTTCATATACCAGTTGCAAGATCAAGGGTAGCATCTCTAAATTGAAATAAACTAGAGTCAAGACAGTATATGAATCTCACAATAAGCCTGAGGCTACAACAAGTCGAAGTTAATAAAGAAGTAAAATCCTAGGATAATATGGTCTCAAAGAAACTTTGTTAAGGTTATATAGTCCATTCATTGATTTTTATTTAATATGTTGTAATGTTAAAGGAATCAATAGGGATGATATGTGACATGTCATAAAATAGAAGATGGTTCTGTATTATACTAAGATCAGATATATTATTGCGCCACACACCAATGGAAGGTGAGCTATAAACACAAACAAGAAACTGGGTTTCTATAATCCGCATCAAGTTGAAAACAAGGGCTTTGCGGGTGGAATTTTGGTTTATTGGAATGTAATTGATTGAAAAGTGGGAATTGTTAATATTTATAGATTATTTAATACATGTAGAGAGAATCATAATACTATAATAACTTTTATTTATGCTAGTACTCATATCATATCTGGAACTTACTCTAGAAGCACTCAATGGAGAAAGGAAACAAGTTCAATATAGGGTGGTGGTCAATACATTGTTCATTAGCAAATATGCAAAATATATAGAGCTAGACCACCCTAGACTACACATAGACTATTGTCTAGTTCTTATGAAGTTGAAGATCAACCATAATGGAAAGAATATATTTGTTTTGAAGGCCTCCTTGTCTGGAAGCAATGATTTCCATGTAATACTATGTTCATAATAAAATAAAATAAAACTTGACTTTAATAAAGCTCTTTATCTTGCTCAACAACACATTGCTACATGGGATAATGAGAAAACAAATACAAGAATGAAGGACAAAGACAAGCACCTTAGAAAGATAAATACACTTCAAACAAATCTTACAAATTTTTATAATGACATAACTAAAAAGTTATGTATTGATGTGCAGATGGAACTGGACCACATATTATGGGAGGAGGAGTTAGAATGGAAACTAAAAATCCATGTAAACTGGAACAATAACAAAGACGACAATACCAAGTTCTACTATGAGTATGTGATATAAAGGAAACATGGCACTATAGTTTGGTATCTTGAAGAACAGTGAAGGTGATTGGGTCATTGATGGAAGTGCTTTATAGGATATGGTCGTCAATCACTTCAAGAACTCCTTAAAAACACTGAGAGATTAGAATCAAACTAACCTTGACATTATGCCATCTTTGTTCATTAAGTTGATTTGACAAGAGATAAACTACATTGTTGGTGGGCCTATTCTCAATGAAATTAAGTCTACATTCAAATTCATGAATCCCTTTAAGGCAGCTAGACCTGATGGCATCAATGCAATTTTTATGTTGATGAATTGCGATGTGATCAAATGGTCTATGTTGAAACCTTTATGGCATGATGTATGATTCAATCCTCTTATAGATGTGTTATGTCACTCCAAAATTGTTCTAGTCTCCAATGTTTCTAAACTAGAGACATACAATTAACTCAGATTGATATATCTTAGTAATCTTTGTTTGAAACTGAGATCATTGTTATGGAAATACGTATGGGAATTATCTCATACTAGATATACCCTAAACAAAGCAAATTTATTCTAGGGAGAAGGATAACAGATAATAGTGTAGTGGTCTACGAGGACGTTCATGACATGATAAGGATAACTACATCCAAGTAAATGGCCATTAAAGTGGATATCTCAAAGGAAAATGATGTAATGTCTTGGGAAATCATTGTTGACTTTATAGAGAAAAATAAACTTCTTGAAAATACTAGAAGGTACATCTTGTATTTAATTACTAAAGGAAGTCTATTTATTCACTAGAATGGTAAATGATCTCGTCATTTCAAGGATTTAAAAGGACTAATACAAGTAGATCTTTTATCTTCATACTAGTTTGTACTATGCATCAAAAGGCTAGTCAAATGATTCAACATAGAGTGAGGTATAGTCTATAGAAACCTATGAAGATCATAGACAAAGGATCACAAATAGGACACATGTGCTTTGTATATGATTTCATATTGTTTCCAAATGTAAATAAGTAAGTGACGTAGGTTATAAAGGAGTGTTTTAAAGAACTTCAGCTTGTGTCAGGTCAGGTTGTGTGTATTCAGAAGACCTCCATTTTCTTTGTTATGAGCTTACAGAGAACAAACCCAATGAGAGATATGTAGAATTAGTGGTTTCTTATAGAAAAATGGTCTCATGATTGATCTTAGAGTTCCACTTCTAGATTCACGAGTTAGCAAACAAACATATGTTGAAGTCTTAAACAAGGTGTTGTGCAACTTATGTTATGAATAAGTTTGTATAAAGCTATTCTAGTTGTTGTTCCAACTTATGTAATGAATACTTCTATTCTACCACTAATCTTGTGTGATCAGATTAATGGTATGATAAGAAAAGTCATTCACTGAGGTCATCACAAGAAACATCTAGTATCCCTAGTTCCCTAGGCCAATGTCACAAGTAGTAAAAGCAATGGTGGGTTGGGCGTCAAGTCCATAAGACAGTGCTACAAAGTGTCTCTACTTAAGAACTCTTGGGAAATCAATACTAAGAAAGACATGTCTTGGTTCCAATGCATGAATAAAAGATAAGTATGTGATCCAAACTACTAATCACATGATATGAAGGAATACCATGAAGGAAAACAACTTATCAACACAAAATCATTTGAACTTCCAATCATGGACTGAATACTAGAGTGTGGGATGATATTTGGTGGAGAGATGGTGTCAAAATTAGAAACTTGGTCCATAAAATATGTTTCAACTGTTATAGATGACATGTCTATGAAAAACTTGGTGAAATGCAATTAAGAATGGGATACATATTTCCTTAGGTACTGGCTCCCTAAGGAGATAATTAAATCTATTTGAAAGATCCTAACTCCTATGGCCAAGGAAGATGAGAATTTTAGGGTCTGTAATCACACATTCAATGGGTCATTTACAAGGAAATATGCTTGCAAGATGATATGCCTTAATAAGAGGATTGAAGATAAGGAGAGTGGGATATTATTTCGAAAACACATGTTTCGGCATGAGTGAAAATATTATTTAGAAACATGTTGCATGTAGAATGTCTACAGCTGAAAATTTTACTAAATGTAACAAAGTTGAGGAGAATTCCCTCCATGATCTCTCAAAATAAAGGGATGTCATTGATGTCTAGAAAGGAGTCTTCAACAAAACAAATCTTTTAGACTTCAATAGCTACTCCAACCTAGATTAGTGGGTTAGAATTAAACTCATGAACAATAATATAATGAATTTCATGTGGGGTTCTTAGTACATCTAGAATTCAGGAACCTACACATCTTTCATGGATAGGAGATGACCACAAACTACTAGGTGCACTATATCCTAAAAGAAGTCCTCTAGCTTGAACTATATCGATGGGTGGAAGTAGGGAAGCAGAAATTGCTCAGTGGAAATGTTCTAAGCCTGAATGAATTAAGATCAACATCATTGCAGTGGTGAAGAGGGCATGATTTTTTGTTATGGAAAGAGATTCAGAAGGCAGTTGGCTGGTACACTAAGGAAATACCATGGACATATCAGATTCTTTGGAGGGTGAGGTTTCAGCTATTAATTTCGCAATGAGCATAGTGTCTGAACTTTAGCTTGATAATTATCATTGAATCAGATACTGAATTTGAAATGAATATTTTTGTGTAGGATATCAAGAAGAACCTGAAGTGTGCTAGAAAAATATTGTGGAACATAATAAGGTCAATAGAAAAAGGAAAATCAAGTATGTCAACATGGAAAGTAACATGATGACTCACTACTTGGCTAAGTATTAACTAAAAGCTTCTTGGTTCTCATGTTTACATAAGGCCTCCCAAGAGGATGTATCACATCTTCTTTAATGATTGTAATGTTAGTAGCACTATAAAGAAAAGTGTATTCATCAGTAGAGGGCATAACCGGCTACTCATAGAATATATTGTATAAAAAAAAATTCTATGTTTTAGGGATGATGTCTAATTTTTTACTTTTTTGGGGGAAGTCAGAGGGTGTTTTTATTCATCACACCCCTCCCATGCAAGCTAAAACAATAGGTTCAATACAATCAAGGTTATTGGAAAAAGAAGTAAACTTGGTAGTACTACTACCATTACATGCATCAATGTTGATTATATCAACAAGGTGACTAGGTGGACTCCTATAGTAATAAGATCCATCGTTGTGTTGAATATGGAACATAGAAAATTGGTCTACAACTGTATTCCCTTATCTTCTTGTGTGCAAATAGTACCAGCCCAGTTTTATCAACTTCTTTGCAACCGTTACCCATTTAGCTAGCTTTGGGTAATCTGACACCTCACCTGTCATAGCCTCCTTGGCAGTCCTGGAATCGGTCTCAATGCAGATCGTATCACAGTTCAGACCCTGACATACTTCTGCGGCAAATTCAATGGCTCGCACCTTAGCCTCTATAACACTTTCATCCTTGATAATCCTTCCCCAGCCCCCATGCCAACGTCCACTATTGTCTCGACAAATGGCTATAATAGAAGAGCGATGAGTCGTAGCATTGAACATAGCATCAATATTCAGTTTCAGGTTTCCGCATTGTGGCTTGTTCTAGCAAACACAACTCTCTTCTCTGTGGGTATTCGACTCCTTAGCCGACCATGCCTTCATAGCAAGAAGCACCTCCTTAGTAATAAGAGCTCGTATATGGCTGAGGGACAACTTCTTCTTCTCAAACACTTGTAGGATTCTATGCTTCCACAACTGCCAGCAACCCACTACAAATTGTAGACTGTAAGAACTGGATGTAGTCAGGTTGTTTTGGAGCCAGTTCCAGATGTTGGTTTCTCCAAAAAAGGGGCCCCATGTACTTCGGTGTATAATCTCCTTCCATACACAAGATGCTTGATTACAATCTCTCAACACGTGTAGGATTGTTTCCTCTTCTAATTCACATATCAGACAGAGATTGGTGGTACACAAACTATGTGCCATCCTTTTGCTGTTAGTGAGAATAGAATTATGACTTGAGAGCCAAAGAAAAAACTTATCCTTCATGCCTACTTTCATCTTCCAAACCGTATCCCATTTACCCTCCGTTCTGATGTCCTTCTCTTCCCGAAGAACATCATATGCACTTCTAGTTGTGAATATGCCAGAGTCCGTATGTCACCAAGCCCGAATGTCCTGCGCGTCAGTGTTCATAGGGACAACAGTACGTATAACTTTCTTTACTATATCTTGCGGGAGACATTCCTTCAAGAATTCTACATCCCATTTATCTTCCAGGTTGACAAGTCTTGCAACTTTCAAATCCAAAAGATCATTTGGTATTGGCTTGATGACACTGTCCATCAGAGAGGCGTTGCTACCCCACCATCTATCTTGCCAAACATTAGTGCTTCTGCTATTCACCAAAATCATGGTAAAGTTGTTGTGTATAAAGGACTTTTCCTGTAGGACTACACGCCCCAATCTAGAGATGTTCACCGTACTACCTCCATTGAA
Organism: Alisma plantago-aquatica; assembly: GCA_963693085.1. Lineage (NCBI taxonomy): Eukaryota > Viridiplantae > Streptophyta > Magnoliopsida > Alismatales > Alismataceae > Alisma > Alisma plantago-aquatica. The sequence continues at coordinate 1,135,495,036 of OY856413.1, read as the reverse complement.
ATTCTCACATAGATTTCAAGCCTAGACCACCATGTTTCTTATCACCATGTAATCTTATTCCAAGCCACGAGTGAAAGAGCGTGTTGCTTCTATTTTCCTCCCCAAATGAAGGATCTTATACTACTGTCAATTCGATCACAGATCTTCATTGGGAGAACAGTCGTCTTCATAATATAACTTGGTACAGCTGTAAGAGTAGCTTTAGCTAAACAAACTCTATGGTCTTATCTTGCAAAGAATTTCTCCTTGGTAAGAACTTGCATAGACTACCCATCTGTTGGGTTATAGGGGAGGCAGAGAAGGCAGCGGAAACAAAAATTTTCTCCTCCCAAACCCAGAATAAAGGAATCGTGTCAACGTTTATACAGTAGGAAGGATGATTTGTAGAGACATACCTTGTCCTGAGGCTTGTTCGATGATGTTACCTCACGGCTTGCACATCTTCACCTTTGGTCTTGGACGGTGTTTGTGTAGCTCCTGGTCACACCGGGACTGTCGGGATTGACAGCTGTCCTCCGAGCGGCAGAAGTCTTCCGCCTCTATAGTAGTCCACATGGACCACCAGGAACTCTGATCGCCCTGTCGCACAAGGCACCGGAAGGAGTCATACCCTCATGTCGGTGTACTAGTCACCGACACACTCTCCTGCAACCAGTTGCCTTTCTGTAGTTCTCTTTCCCTTGTTGTGCCTCCCTTATCGGGTAGCACTTGCTCGGGCTCTCCTGGTTACCACAACCAGAGAGAATGAAAACTTTATAGAGAAACTGATGTTCTGAGTTGTTGTTCCTGAGAAGCCACCAATACTCATATATATAGAAGGGTCATGGGACAGGGTTCTCTACCCCAGGCAATGCGGGATTAAAGCATGAGTAGAAGGGTTCGAGATTTTCTACAAAACAACCAATTGCGCCAGCTGAACTGATCATTTCAAGCAAGAACTGATCGGTTGGGGACCTGAGCCAATCGGTTCACACCTGAACCGGTCGATTGGGACACCTGTGTCGATCGGTTTACTTTTGAAATGATCGGTTCACTGCCCTGGTCAGTTCCCGATTGACTATTCCTCTTTTGTTTCGAATTGATCCAAACACCAATCCTTGTTCCAATCAAATTGGACAAGTGAAATGAAGAGAAATTTCTTGCCAACCTGACTTTCCCAACTCGCTCGTTTGGACCAGTTGAGCTGATCAGTTCAACCCTTGAACTGGTCGTCTCAACCTGTCCTGAGCCGATCAGTTCACCAACTGGAGCCGATCGGTTCACCACATGAGCCGATCGGTTGGGAGTGCAGACTGCGCAAAATCAATCAAATGCAGTTTCAATCCATCTGATACTCTAATCAATCGGTCCAACACCTTGAACACTATGATATTGAACTATTAATTGATTGAGTGTTTAATTGAACTACTAAACTCCTTTAGTAATCAATCTAAACATCATTTGTGGATAAACTCCTCTTCCAGGTTAAATCCTATGTGTGTGACCCCGCAGGCCCATTTCATGTTGGCAGTGAAAGTCCATAACACTTATGACTTCACAAGCAAAGAGCGGTGCCTAGTCGCACATCAGTGCTACCCAAGTGAAATAGAAAGTTGGAGAACAACTTTCAATCCTACAATCTGTGAATGGTGTTAGAGTGAATGTATAATTCCTTTTTCACTAATATCCCGGATGTACTCAAGGCATGGAACAATAATCCTATCAACATTCATTCTCTTTCTTGATCTCAGAGTAGATTGGAAGAGATTTGTATGACATCAATATCACATACTAAAACACACATGCGTGCACATGCCTATCTCAACCCTACTCATCAAGTGGCCATGGATATCAAACTCTCTCAGGAGGGACAAATCCCATATCTATCACTCACCCCTCAAAAGCCTCATGTGTCAAAGCCACCCAATCATCACCTTTATAACAACCCATGTTTCAGGACTATGTTTGATGATGTCAAAGTGTACCTAACGACATGTGTTGAGAGTAGTGATTTCAGGTCAAAGAATCACACTCACCACCATCACTATGAGAACTGACTGTAACTACCATGTTATGGTTCCATGAGTCAAACTCACAGTGGGTCTGTCCGGTACTCTTGTTCTCTAACAAGTACCTATGTGTTTGGTTTGATATCTACATATCATGACTAATGAGATTTTGTCATCAACCAACACCACAATCTAGTCTTGTGTGTCATTATTGTCTATCTACCTTCCACAATGACATCTGACTAGGGACATAATAAGAATGTACAAACTCTTAGCATCCGTATGATCTCATCGTTCAGGTCCTCAACCTGAAAGCATATGTCATTGAGTACTGTCATTCTCTAGACATTCAATCTATTCTATCATTATCTCATATGACTAAACCAGAAAGAATTGGAAGCTTGCCTTTGAGGTTTATCAAATCGATCTTAATGTATCCCACCAATCATCCCATGATTGTCTCTCAGGGCATACATACCAACAGACTCCCACTTGCACTGTGATCCAATCACCCTTGAATCATATTCTTAGTGATCTTCAAACATGTCCCACATGTTACTATGCTCTAGTGCTTATGTAGTGAGTTATGGAAACACCTTACCAGAGTCAGTATTAACTGCATGTCTCTCATCTCTTCGATGTACGTCACACGTATGAGATGGAGTTGATGTAATATGTGATCTAGTATTCCTTTGCTAACCTTTAGCCACATTGCATGACAAAGCACTCCTTATTTGTCATCGATGACCGGAATATTGATAAGTTCATCTCATGAACTTCTAGATCCATATAGTATCCACTAATGTTCTCTAACACACAAATACTCGGCTTTTCCTTTTAAATGACTTTATTGGAACGTATCCATTTATCAACAAACATTCACTTTTATATATCTCATATATATTTTGTGATTAATTTTCTGTCATTTTTGGAAGTTCGCATCAGTGTAACTCTTTACAGTGAATCCTTCCTTATTTCCATAGAACTAGTACTTCTCAAGTACTTATCAAGTTCTTATGGTATTCCAGTAACCCTTACTAGAACTAGACAGACATTCACTCGTCATGTCCCACATACGAGTTATCATATTGTCATGTCCTACATACAAGATGATAAATGCATTTTGTTCTTTCTATGTTCATACATGCAAGATAATGGGATGATTACATACATGATAGATCCATATCTATTATTAGTGTTCCCATTATTCATAAGAATTGGACACTTGGTATTGGGATACTAACTCCATGTAACATGGACAAGTTTTCTCCCACTAAATTTGTGCATACTGAATCCTTCAGTATAGATTGCCAATGTATGCTCTCTCTTTTCAGGTCAAGAGGTTTTCGAGAACTATCTCTATAGATCTCTATTCCTATCACATGGGAAACGTCTCTATCTTCTTTAAAGATAATTTCCGCTTTGATTTCCATTCTTGAACATTTCCATTTCACATCAACATGTGGAATGTGAATATGCTCCCACTAAACCACAGATCCCTTCTTTATCTTTGACATATCAGTGTAACCCTTTGACCATATTATCAAAGTAAAGATCCAACTCTGAGTTGCTTGTACTTAATCAATCACATTGATTAGTCCATTTTAACTTATAGACTTCATTTTCATTATTGGATTCATAAACCTTATAGGTTGTGTCACATACACATCCTTATTTTATTCCTCATAGGAATGCGGTTTTAGTATCTATATGCCAAATCTCTTATTAAGTTGCAATCAACAAGCATCATCCTTCTCTAAATGTTATCCATGTGTCTTAATGCTTAAGACTCATTCACACTTATGGATTTCATCCCAATGGGTGCTACCATCAAGGTCATACCTTATGATTCACATGGAAGTCATTTAGGATGTAATGGTCATAAACCATAACTCAAAATTCGGTTCCTCAATATCATCTAGATTGTTGATTCATCACATGACCAACTCAAAAAATAGATAATCGAGGTGTATCTGTCAGGGATATAAGAACTCACAACTTCTTGTGATTCTTAATGTCCTTTATTAGTGTGGGGTATTCTTTATTTAAGAAGAAATTAGTTATTTGATAATCATCCTCTAACTCTTTAGAGTATGACTCCTTTTGATTTAGACATCACCATGCCTTAATCATGAGCTCACTATAATCACTCATAAGGATCTCAAACATTTGGTTCAAGTATTTCATTCATTGATCTCATCAAGAATTAGCACTTTACCAAAATCATACTTCATCTATGATATTCTTGAACACTTCAAGATATTCATATTGGTATTTGTCTAAACACCATTTGAAGTACTAACATTAACTCTAATAGGTATGTAAATACATCACATGTATTATACCTAATTGGATAATCATTCTCCCACTACTACTAGTGAAGATTGATTAATCATGTCTAAGAGATTCATGTCTCTTACTGGTTCTCTAACCAAAAGAGTCTAGATTTATCCATCATATGGAAACTAGAAATGAATTTCTCATGATTTATGCTAATTTGATTGTTTGAGTTATCAATAACTTTTAGGTATCATTTTATCTTATGCATACCAAGTACCACAAGATAAACAAGGCATTTCCACAAAGATTGAAACATCAACTTTATTAATTGCCATCATTGTCATACAATATGCAAAAATTAAGGTGTTTCTATCCATTGGCAAACATGAAATAGAAGTTCATAACTCTATTACATGCCTTTAAGGCTGAAAATAAACTAAAGTACTCCTATTTATGGTGGCAACACTTGCCCCATGTATTGGGTACTTTACACTTTATATCTTGGTATCATATACCTTAAAAGTGTTATAATTTTATTTCATGACACCTTCAGGTGGAGACGTCTATCGCCTCCTTCTTCTTTAGTTCTTCCAGATAGAGTGGACAATTCCTTTTCCAATGTCCTGGCTTTTGACAATGGTGGCAATTGCCTCTCTTGGTCACGCCTCCCTTGGCCTTGAGAGTTGAAGACGACTTGGGCTGCTAGCTAGCATCAGAACCTTTCTTAGCCTTGCCTTTGCCCTTGCACTTAGACTTACCTTTCTTGTTGTTGATCATCATCACAGACTTAGGCTTGTCCTTCTTCATCGGTGCCTCGACTGTCCTCAACATGCCCAACAACTCTGTCAATGGCCTGTCAAAGTTGTTCATGTTGTAGTTCATCACAAACTGACTGTAGGATTTTGGCAATGATTGCAGTATCACATCAGTAGCCAACTCTTGGCTCAGAGGAAATCCCAATCTTGTCAGGTTCTCCACATACCCAATCATTTTGAGTGTGTGAGGATCAACTGGATCTCCTTCTGTCATGACACACTTGAACAGTGCCCTGGAGACATCATATCTCTCTTATCATGCTTGATCTTCATACATGTTCTTGAGATACTGAATCAACTCAATGACACCCATGTTCTCATGTTGTCTCTACAACTCATGGTTCATGGAGCACAACATCAAGCACTTTTCATCAATGGCATCTTCAAAATGCTTCTTATAAGCATCCCTTTCTACCTTTGGTGCGGTAGGAGAAGGTTCCTCTGGAGCTGGAGTATCCAGGACATATAGCTTTCGCTCTTGAGTGAGAACAATTCTCAATGTCCTAAACCAGTCATGGAAGTTAGTCCCATTCAGCTTGTCCTTTTCAAGGACCGATTGCAATGAAAAGTGATTGTCATTTGTTGTCATATGTACTACAAAAGGAAATATATGCAATTTAGTCAAAAACTCAATTTTGACTTATTTGATTGATTTGAAAGGTTGACAATATAATTAGGACATTAATTAATTATCGCTCCTACTATTTTTTTTTTCAAATTGATAGCCCTCACCATCAATTTAGAAGATTGCAGTATACAATCTTCTAGTGGGTCAAGATCCTAAAATCCTCTGAGTCATGGACCAGCTAGGGCTGTCACCCACAACTTAGATCTTCTAGGTAGGCAACTTTTTCCAATTGCATCATATGCACCTCCTTGCTATGATCACATCCACGCCTCAAGGTGCTAGATCCTATCTAGGTCACCTTGTTAAGTCGGACCCAAAGCCAACACGATGAATAGGTAGACCCACATATCCATCCTTCACGCTTCCACGAGATAGACAGTGCACCACGCTAGGGCGTGCCCACACTTGGCCGATCAAGCTTTTCACGTGTGTCACATTTGGAAGGCATCTAAAATTTAATATTTAATGAGGGATTTGTTTTTATAGGTACATATACATATACAATCACCACAATATATAATATGTATCATATACATGCTATATCCCACAGAAAACATGTGAAACGATAAAAGAGATGATTATTGCCATCCTAATGTGATTCCTCAAGCCAAGAGGAATCATGGTCATCTAGGTCTACATCATATGAAACATGTCCATGATGAAGTGTTATAGTCGTCCGAGTTGATCAACTCATCACATGAATGACCTGCTCGCCCTGGCCAGTCATCTGGGTGCCACCAGCCGATCGGTTGGCTCCTCCAACCGATCGATTTGCCTGGTCGTCGTGCATCTCCTCATGGCCACCACCTACTCATTTTGCTCCTCGAATCAGTCGTCTGGAATGCCAACCAATCGGTTTACACCTTGAACCGATCATCTAGAACGCCAACTGATCGGTTCACTCCTTGAATCGATCATCTCAGTCGTCGTCAGGTTGTCCGCCATTCTTTGACATAACAGGAAATAAAAGATCTATCATATTTTACATTTGAATAGGGAAACCCCGAGTTACATTCGGGGGGAGCAAAGGTAGGAAAGAAATCTCGAGTTATCTCAAGTTACATCAGAAATAAGAGATAGGAAATCAGTGCACAGACCGAGATGTAACCAACCACATTCAACCAAGCACACATACATAGGGTTTATTGGCCATAACCATGCTATACATCCACCACAAAACTTGTTTAAGGGCGACGCATATCGAGTGCATTCATATTACATATCATATATGTATATTGGGATTTTTGGATTTAGGATTGGACATGCATAAAGCCAATTTTATTCGCATTGTATGCAATAAATAAAGGCGACAAACTAAAATCGATCACATCGATGATCCTAAAGTATAGAGAAGTTGATGTGGCTCTGATACCACTGTTGGGTTATAGGCAAGGTAGAGAAGGCAGCGGAAACAAAAAATTTCTCCTCCCAAACCCAGAATAAAGGAATCGTGTCAACGTCTATATAGTAGGAAGGATGGTTTGTAGAGACATACCTTGTCCCGAGACTTGCTCGGAGACGTTACCTCGCGGCTTGCGCGGTCTTCACCTTCGGTCTTGGACGGTGTCTGTGCAGCTCCTGGTCACACCTGGACTGTCAGGATTGACAGTTGTCCTCCGAGCGGCAGAAGTCTCCCGCCTCTGTAGTAGTCCACACGGACCACCAGGAACTCCGATTGCCTTGTCGCATAAGGCACCAGAAGGAGTCATACCCTCTTGTAGGTGTACTAGTCACCGACACACTCTCCTGCAACTAGTTGCCTTTCTGTAGTTGTCTTTTCCTTGTTGTGCCTCCTTTATCGGGTAGCACTTGCTCGGGCTCTTCTGGTTACCACAACCAGAGAGAACGATAACTTTACAGAGCAACTGGTGTTCTGAGTTGTTGTTCCTGAGAAGCCCCCAATACCCCTATATACATAGGAGGGTCATGGGACAGGGTTCTCTACCCCGGGCAATGCGGGATTAAAGCAAGAGTAGAAGGGTTCAAGATTTTCCACAAAACAACCAACTACGCTAGCTGAACCGATCATTTCAAGCTTGAACCGGTCGATTGGGGACCTGATCTGATTGGTTCACACCTGAACCGGTCGGTTGGGAGACCTGAGTCGATTGATTCACTTCTGAAATGATCGGTTCACTGCCCTGGTCAGTTCACGATTGACTATTCCTCTTTTGTTTCGAATTGATCCAAATACCAATCCTTGTTCCAATAAAATTGGACAAGTGAAACGAAGAGAAATTTCTTGCCAACCTGACTTTCCCAACTCGCTCATTTGGACCAGTTGATCCGATCGGTTCAACCCTTGAACTGGTCATCTCAACATGTCCTGAGCCGATTGGTTCATCACATGAGTCGATCGGTTCACCAATCTGAGTCGATCGGTTCACTACATGAGCCGATCGGTTGGGAGTGCAGACTGCGTAAAATCAGTCAATTGTAGTTTCAATCAATCCGATACTCTAATCAATCAGTCCAACACCTTGAACACTATGATACTGATCTATTAATTGATTGAGCATTTAATTGAACTACTAAACTCCTTTAGTAATCAATCTAAACATCATTTGTGGATAAACTCCTCTTTCAGGTTAAATCCTATGTGTGTGACCCTACAGTCCCATTTCACATTGGCAATGAAAGTCCATAACACTTATGACTTCACAAGCAAAGAGTGGTGCCTAGTCACACATCAGTGCTACCCTAGTGAAATAGAAAGTTGGAGAACAACTTTCAATCCTACAATCCGTGAATGGTGTTACAGTGAATGTATAATTCCTCTATCACTGATATCCCGAATGAACTCAAGGCATGGAACAGTCATCCTGTCAACGTTCGTTCTCTTTCTTGATCTCAGAGTAGATTGTAGGAGTTTTGTATGACATCAATATCACATACTGACACACACATGAGTGCGCACGCCTATCTCAATCCTACTCATCAAGTGGCCATGGATATCAAACTCCCTCAGGAGGGACAAATCCCATATCTATCACTCACCCCTCAAAAGCCCCATGTGTCAAAGCCACCCAATCATCACCTTTATGACAACCCATGTTTTAGGACTGTATTTGATGATGCCAAGGTGTACCCTACGACATGTCTTGAGTGTAGTGATTTTAGGTAAAAGAATCACACTCACCACCATCACTATGAGAACTGAATGTGACTACCATGTCATGGTTCCATGTGTCAAACTCACGGTTGATCTGTCTGGTACACTTGTTCTCTAACAAGTACCTATGTGTTTGGTTTGATATCTCCATATCATGACTAATGAGATTTTGTCATCAACCAACACCACAATCTAGTCTTGTGTGTCATTATTGTCTATCTACCTTCCACAATGACATCCGACTAGGGACATAATAAGAATGTACAAACTCTTAGCATCTGTATGATCTCATCATTCAGGACCTCAACCTGAAAGCATACGTCATTGAGTATTGTCATTCTCTAGACATTCAATATGTTCTATCATTATCTCATATGACTGAACCAGAAAGAATTGGAAGCTTGCCTTTGATGTTTATCAAATCGATCTTAATGTATCCCACCAATCATCCCATGATTGGCTCTCAGGGCATACATACCAACACCATCCCCAACAACATATGTGGCAAACGGGCTATGGTTGCTGCAAGCAGCCAACCGACTATACTCAAATCATACACAAACTCATACATGTCTCCTCTATGAATAGTTAAGATACATATATACACATCTCTGATCAAAACATTTTTGGGGACCTGTTGTGAGAGGACACTATCATGATATGGTCCCTAGATATCCCCAGATGCATTTTCACAGACTTTTGGTGACAAGACGACGTTATCATGATATGGGCTCTGACTCCTCACAAATACATTTTAGGGGACTTTCTATGAGAGGACATTGTCATGATATGGTCCCTAGCTCCTCACAAAGCATTTCAAGAGACTTTCTATGAAAGGACAACTTTATGATATGGGCATGGATCCTCCCAAATGCATTTTTGTATGGATATATCAATACACTTATTTAACAGTTCATAAAGGAGATATGTGAGAGAAATTGATGTCGCCAGCTATTCTGATCATTTCATGAGGGATTCTTAATGGTATATTTGCATGACAATCATCCTCAAACTCCTAAATGTCTCCTTTGTGATCATTATAAGGCAATGGGCCTTCTGTCTTGCTAGGAAAATCTCTCCTTGGTAGTAGCTTGTGTTGACCACCAATCCCTAGCAGCAATCATTACAAATGGGTTGTAGCTATCGCAAGCACTTGACCTACTATGCTCTGATTGTCCCCAAACTCATACATGTCTCCTCTATGAGTGGTTAAGAGGATAATACATACATACATGTCTCCAATAAAATGAATTTCTAGGGACTTGTTGTGATAGGACACTATCATGATATGATCCCTAGCTCCTTGCAAAAGCGCTTTCACATACTTATTGTGATAAGAAATTGTCATGATATATGCCCTAGTTCCTCACAAATAAATTTTCGAGTACTTTTTGTGAGAGAATATTGTCATGATCTGGTCCCCAACTTTTGACAAATGATTTTTAAAGGACTTGTTGTATGAGAGAACTTTTCATGATATGGGACATAGCTCCTTCCAAATGCATTTTCATGGGGATATATCAATGCATTTATTTGACAATTTTTAAAGGAGATATGTGGGAGAAATTTTTGATGTGAGTCATTCTAAGTCATTCCAACTCATTCCAATAGTCATTTATAGAGGGATATTGACATCACGATTGTCCCTAAACTCATACATATCTCCTTTGTGATTATTCTAAGGTAAATGAGACATTTTTCTTGCGAGGAAAATTTGCCTTGACAAAGGATTGCATAGACCACCAACCCTAATAGCAAATTGTTGCAAATGGGTTTTTGTTGCCTCAAGCACCCAAACGACTATGATTGGATCATTCCCAAACTCATACATGTCTCCTCCTAGAAGCATTTTCATAGACTTACTGTGATAAGACATCATCATGATATGCAACATGACTCCTTGCAAATACATTTAGAGGGACTTCTTGTGAGAGGATATTGTCATGATGTGGTCCCCAACTCCTCACAAATTCATTTCAAGGGACTTATTTTGAAAGGACACCTGCATGATATGGGTCATGTCTATTCTCAAATAATTTTTGTGGGGATTTATCAATTTATTTGACAAATCATAAAGGAGATATGTGAGGGAAATATTTGTTGCGAGTCATTGTAAGTCATTCCAAGGCATTCCAAGAGTCATTTATAAATGTATATTGGCATGAAAATCATCGCCAAATGTATGCATGTATCCTTTGGGATCATTCTAAGGCTAATGTACTTTTGTTTTGTGTGGAAAATTTCTCCTTGGTAGCGGCTTTCATAGACCACCACCCCCGAACAGAAATTGCTACGAAGGGGCAGTGGTTGTCAAAAGCACCTGTATAATCATGTTACAATCATCCCCTAACTCATGCATGTCTTTGTTATGAATTCTCAAGAGGAAAATACATATATACACATCTATAATTAAAGCATTTCTAGGGACTTTATGTGAGAGGAGATTATCATAATATGGTCCCTAGCTCATCCCAGAAGCATTTTCACATCCTTGTTGTGACAAGATATTGTCATGATGGGCCATGGATCCTCACAAATGCATTTTAAGCGACTTGTTGTTAGAGGACACTATCATGATATTGTCCCCAACTCCTCACAAATGCATTTCAGGGGACTTGTAGTAAGAGGACATTGTCATGATATGGTCCCCAACTCCTCACAAAGCATTTCAAGAGACTTTCTATGAGAGAACACCTTTATGATATGGGTCATGGCTCCTCCCAAATGCATTTTTTGTGGGGATATATCAATACATTTATTTAATAGTTCATAAAGGACATATGTCAGAGAAATTAATGCCACAAGTTATTATGAGTCATTCAGATCATTTCATGAGTCATTTAGAAATGGATATTGGCATGACGATCATCCCCAAACTCATACACGTCTCTTTTTTTTATCATTCTAAGGCAATGGGCATTTTGTCTTGCGAGGAAAATTGCTCCTTGGTAACATCTTGTGTATACCGCCAATCCCTAGTAGCAATCATTGCAAATGGATTGTGGCTATTGCAAACACCTGACCTACTATGCTTTGATTGTCTCCAATCTCATACATGTCTCATCTATGAGTAGTTAAGAAGACAATACATATATACACGTCTCTGATCAAAGCATTTGCAGGCACTTGTTGTGAGAGGACACTATCATGATATGGGCCCTATCTCCTTCCGAAAGTATTTTCATAGACTTACTCTGACAAGAAATTGCCATGATATAGGTCTCAGATCCTTACAAACGTATTTTTCGGGACTTGTGTGAGAGAACATTGTCATGATATGGTCCCTAGTTCCTGGCAAATATATTTCAAGAGACTTGTTTTGAGAGAACATTGTCACAATATGGGACATGGCTCCTAACAAATGCGTTTTCCTGGAAAAATACATAAATACACCTCTTATCAAAGGATTTCTAGGGACTTGATGTGAGAGGATATTGTCATGATATGGTCCCTAGATCCTCCCGAAAGTATTTTCACTGACTTCTTGTGACAGGACATTGTCATGATGGGCCATGACTGCTCAAAAGAATTTCGAGGGACTTTTTATCATAGGACATTATCATGATATTGTCCCCAGCTCCTCACAAATGCATTTCAAGCGACTTGTTGTGAGAAGACATTGTCATGATATGGGTCATGACTCCTCCTTTTGTGATAATTATCAATACATTTATTTGACAATTCGATCATACCCAAACTCATACACGTCCATTTTTGTCCAAAAATATGGGCGACACATAAGGCAGCATAAACAAAATTTAAAGAATGATTCTCTAATCAGTAAGATCTCATCAACAACGATGTATCCATGAAAGAGGGTAACAAGTGTTATACCTTATCCTGGAACAAATCCAACAACAACTCTTGTTGCAGCAACATGCTTCTTCTTCAAGTAGTAGTGTGCTTCTTCTTCAGACCCACTCTAACAGTCATCTATAGCAGCCTCCTGGTGAAACACCACAGACAGTGGTTAACGGTGTCCTCGTAGAGATAAACAACGGCCTCCCACCTTTAGAGTAGTCCACACGGACCACCGGGAACTCCACATTGCGATGCCAAAGTCAACAAGAAGGAGTTTTCCCTTCGAACGTCATTGTACAATGGGAAGGATTGTCCCTTCGAACATCATTGTTCGTACTAAAAAAATTAAATAACTGGTAGACTTTTGTGTGAATATGTATGAAAGTTGTGTACGAACACATTTTGTATGATGGTCATGTATACATTACTTATTAATATAAATGAGATTGTTCAGATCACATCTACAATTCCCTGGTAATGACATAAATTTCTCTTCATGTTGACCAAGTATTTATTTGTGTTAAAAATTACTCACCACTGAAGTTGAAAAGGCAATACTTATTTCATATATAGGCATTAGGTAAAATGTTAGGTATGTCTGTCACCTATTATCAACATGGTGTCATTCGTTACTATCACCTTTTATGAAAAATGTGACATCAATAAATGTAAGCTTTTCTATACTTTTTGGAGCCTGAAACTCGTGAATAGATGACGTTCATTCTGTATAGGTTACATAGCACGTAGGCCACTCTAAATAAGTGGCATGCATTTTATAGGTGATATTTAGTTGTGTAACATTTTAACTTAAAGTTTACATGTTTGATTGTCACCTATACTTAGCACCACAACAACACAACGGACTACCAAGCCTCCGTCTATAAGCAGCCGTATGATACATTTACTGATTACGTTTTGCATATACATCTCTCTCTCTCTCTCTCTCTCTCTCTCTCTCTCTCTCTCTCTCTCTCTCTCTCTCTCTCTCTCTCTCTCTCTCTCTCTGCATATTATAGCTGCTATAGCAGGAGGTCAAGTTTCCCCCGTGTTGCATGTAAATATTCTAACATGCCGCCCAAAACCCCACCCTAACGGGCAACACATATGCCTTGACGACTAGTTTGGTTGGGAGTAGTAGGGTGCAGTTATGTGACGGGTAGATTGGCTGGATGTAGTAGGGTACTTGTGTGAGCTCGCTCTCAATGTAAAAATACACATCAAACATGCACTTTGTCACCTGACCATACCCTACCAAACAGGCCTTTAGTGCGATTCCATGGCGGCTGTTGCTATAAGTAAAAGCAAGAATTATGCCGTGCACGTCAGGAGTGATGTAGCAAATTCGATAGATGAAGGGGGCCCAGTAGGTCAGTTCGCAGCAAAGCAATGGGCGCTACAGCTAGATAGCCCCTCGGATTCATGGTTGCTTTGTTGGGAACCAAAGATTTTGCCGGAAAGAATTGGAATTACACGAAATTTGGCAATCTTTACCCTCGCACGAAAACAAATTTTAGCCTACACATTTGGGACCATTGTGTAGCGATGAAGATCTAGTAGGGAAGATGCATGCAAGGACATTTTGATTCAGACAACAGCCTCGTGCTTTAAAATCTCGTCTCCATCCGGTGGACGATTGTTCAGTTCAATCAAAAGTCGAAATCGACGCTCGTTGGCAATATGGATATCCACTATGTACGACATGCTACAACTAACATGGGGACCAATACCGTGAACGAATTGGGACGTTATTCCCATTGTACTTTTTGATGCATCATAAGATTAGTGACGTTGACTATTGAGTCAAGTGTCTAAAATGTATGAACGACAACTACTTGTCAATAGTGTGCTATCGTGATTTTTTTTGAAAACCGTGTGTTGTCGTGATTGATGTTACAGCAATGCTTCACAATATAAATTATGCATCGAGTCCAATTTAATTTCTAAAGATGCAATTACAAAATAAAAATTACGAATTAGACATCAAATTATCAATAACAATATGTCCTGAGATTTATTAACTCGCCCGTTTGATGATTTCAACTATTATTCCTATGGACATGGGGAGGCATGTGTTAGGAGTGAAGCTACTTGGAGGAGCTGTTAGTAGGGACAAGGGTTTTATTGAAGATCTGGCTATGAGGAGGGCCACCAAGGCAGTCGACTTGACGCATCTACTCCCCCAGTTGCATGATCCACAAAGTGAGCTTCTTTTATTACGTTCTTGTATGGGTACAGTCAAGCTTATGTTTGGGTTAAGGACATGCCAACCCGCATTCATGGAGCAGGTTGTAACATGGTTTGACAAAGGGCTACGTAGGTCCATTGAGGTTATTGTGGTATGTGGAGGTCTTTTTGGAGATCTCCAATGGCGGGTGGCATCCTTGCCCATTAGACTTGGTGGTTTGAGTATGTATTCTTTAATGGAAGCTTCTCCATATGTTTTGTGGCCTCCAGAGCCCAATCTTGGGTGCTCCAAGATTATATTTTATGAGACAGTGAGATACACAGTATAGATTTTGATTTTAAGGATGCTTTAGATTGTGTACCTTCCACAATTCCATCTCTCAATCTTACCTATTTTGCTAATAAGGACACCGTCCTGATAACCTCCCATTTTGTGATGTTATCTTATTAGTTTTCCTTAGTTTTCCATACTCTTTCTTATATAAATTAGATAGAATCATTAACTTTTTACCTTATTGCTGACACATCAATAGATTAACTCTTCTCTTCTTTATCCTTGCAGAAAAATATAAAAAAATTACAAAAGCCCCAAACGATCCCAGGACCGTTTGAGGCCAAACGGTCCGGAGACCGTTTGAGGCCAAACGGTCCCGAGACCGCATGAAGGCCGAACGGTCCCGAGACCGCATGAAGGCCAAACGGTCTCGAGACCGCATGAAGGCTAAACGGTCTCAAGACAGCATAAGGTCAAACGGTCTCGAGACCGCATAAAACCAAACGATCCGGAAGACCGCATGGAGGCAAGGGCAAACGGGTTCAGGGCCCAAACGGGTTCAAGACCGTTTGGACCTCACTTAAGGCCTATAAATAAGACCTCTAGGGTCCTCCACAAGGGGCAGTTTTTTCAGACGTCCAAAGGCTGCCTCAATCACTCCAGAGCAAATTCGACTTCCATCCTCCGCCCAGGGGCTGTCGGTCTGAGACCCACACTACATCTCAAAGCTGCTTTCTCTCGCTCTGCCAAAGAAGGTGGGAAGAGGGAGATCTCGTCATCAAGCAACCTGTGAAGTTGGTGGATCGTTTCTCTCTCTCCAAGGGGTTGACTTTCCTCTTTCCTTTGTGGGGATGATGCTCTCTCTCTCTCTCTTCTTGCCTCCTTCTTTGTCCTAGTCATGAGCGAGTAGTCTCTCTCACTAGGGTGCGGGGAGTAGCCCCGCTACCCATGCTTTCATATCATGTAAATGTAATCCATAGTTTGCAATATATAGTTTCTATCTTCTCAGTTCAACATCAAACGTTTAATGAATGCTTGTTGCTTGATCACCAACTTGTGTTATCTTTTATCTTTTAGTATGAATTGTCTATGTTTGCACTACTAGATTTGAAACTCGTTTGTATGTTGGTTCTTGGTACATGTATCCACCATGCATCTGTTTCGGTATCTAGAAGTGTATCTCAAGGAGTGGAGTAAGCTCACTATCATTTGTTGCACTTTCATACTATGAAATGGAATCAGTTGACATATGGAAGTGCAACCTTGGTAAGTCGAGGAACACACTTTGCGAGGGGAATGATGCAAAGTAAGTGACCATTTGTTCGGGAATGGCTGGCGTTGCAACGTTCCCGCACTTCTCGTAGTTAGCTCTCTGAAAGAAAGCTAAGTCTACAAAGATACTAACTGTCTAGGCTCTTTTTGCAGGTTATGTTTTACTTTGCATGTTTTGATCTGTGAGTAGTGACGGTGAAAAACCGATCACACCCTAGTGACTTTCATCATAGTTTAACTCCTTAGATTTACTTGCTTTCTTTACTTTACATATTCTTAGTTTAAAACAACAAAACCAAACTTTCGATGTAAGTGCCTACTAGTAAGAGATTAAGTGAAACTTTAACGTTTTCCATCTTGTTGCTTGCAAAAAGACCGTTGTCCTGAGGATTCGACCCTTAACTATACTACGATAAGACTTCCACGTATCCTAGCATACGTGGGTGGAGTTCTCTATCTAGTATATGCAAGGCTAAACCTAAAGACTTACTATCTTTAGGATTTTTAGTTGGTGCATGCAATTCCACGTAAGTGGAAGCTCCATCAAAAATTGGCGCCGTTGCCGGGGACAACGGAACGTTTTAATTTCATTTAGTATCTTGTTAGTTGGTTAGGGTTTTACACTTTCTCTTAATCATTAAACCATATCTTCTTAAATTCATTATATCTCCGTCATCATCTAAAAGGTGTTTTCTTCTCTCTACTCAGGTAGAAAACGTGTATCCAACCAGTGCATAACCTCAGATTCTCCCTTGATCCAGAGTACGACTCTGAGGTACAGAGAAGCTTCCACCGTCGCATTCGACTCAATCGCCAAAGGGCTAGGCGAATGGCTGAAGATCAATGCTAGGCTGCTTTGGTGATGGAGAGGGTCAACGCCGCCATCGCCGCTCAAAGGGCACAACTCATCGCTGACACTCGTGCCCAGATTCAAGCAGAGATTTGTGCGGAAGAACATGCCCGCATTAGAGCTGAAAATGAAGCAGCAACCCAAGCTGCTCAGTTGGAATTAAGGAACAAGCAGCTGAGGGACTACACTATCCCAAAGAACTACGAGGACAACCATCTGGTCCGACCTCCGATCATCAACATCCCCAACTTTGAGATTCGGACCCAATGGATCCAGATCATGCAGGGCATCTCGAGGATCTGGAGATGACTGCATGGATCATCTGAAGAGATTTAAGGCACTTTGCCGCCTGGTCCCGTAAGCCGGAGTCACTTTTGATGCAATAATGCTTCATCTGTTTCACTTCACTCTGTCTGGAAGAGCTCTGAGTTGGTATAACTCACTTGACAGGGAACCTATAATAACTACCTGGGCTCCCCTTAAGGAAAAATTCTTAGAGAAGTTCTTTCCCCCTTCACTGACTTATGAGATCAGGGGGCAGATCAATCACTTCTCTCAACTACCTGGAGAATCCCTTGCTGAAGCATGGGAAAGGTTTAAAGAACTTTTGCGCAAGTGCCCGCATCATGGAATCTCCCAGAACCAATTGATAGAAACCTTCTATCGGGGAGTAAGTGATGATATCAAACAGTTTTTGGATTCCTCATCTGGAGGAAACTTTATGAGGAAGAACTATGAGGACGCTTGGAAAATTGTTACACTCGGAGCTGAAAATCAGTCCAACTGGGGACGATCAGCAGGAAAAGGTGTCCTCAAGGTTTACAAAGCTGAAGAATCCATAGAAATGAAGGAGATAGCTGAAGCCTTGAAAACCATAGTTCACAAACAACAACTCTCGAGACTTCTCTAGGAGAGATTGATAAGAAGAAAATTCCTCTAGTCAAGGCCATCACAGGATTCTGTGAGGCTTGTCATGCTTCTGACCATCCGACCCTTTCGTGTGGTATGCTTTATAATGTGATGATGGATCTGCATCCACCACCACAACAATATGAACCCATTACTGATCAGTCTGAAGATCAGCTTCCAGAACAAGTCAACTCCATCCACTCTATCCCTGGACAAGTCTACTACAATCCCAATCAACCAAGGAATCACCCTGGATTCCAATATGGGAACCCTGCTGGAACCGCAAATCCACAGCATCAGACGCAGGGGGGACCTGCTAGTAGGTTACCACCTGGATTCCCAAACAATTTTAACCAAAATCAAGGGAACTCCAGGAATAACTTCCCTGGGGCTAACTACCCCAGAAATTAATCGGCTTACTATCAGTATACGCATCCTTCACTCCACCCACAGCTGCACACTCAACAACCTCAACTAACGCTGCCTACGCAGCAACCTCAACAAGGGCAACAACCAATTACTCTGAAAAATGCTCCTGCCCAACCGGAAGATGAAATATCCTTGATAAGGCAAATGTTACAATCGCATCAAACTATGCTTGCTAACCAACAGGCTCAGCAGAAAGCAGTTGAAGCTCAACTTGCTCAGATCGCTGCACAATTAAAGCCCCCAGCAGGTACGTTTGTTGGGCAGCCTGAATCAAATCCTAAGCATGGACAGAACATACATGAACAGTTGAATGCTGTCACCACCAGATCTGGACGCATTCTTCATGAAACTACCAAGATCACTCTGGATAATGATGATCCACCTACTTTTATGATGAATGAGGGCTCACAATAAGGATTGGAAAAGCCTACAGAAGGCACAAAGGGCAAAGACAAAGAACAAGTGTCCGCAGAACCTGAAGTCTTGCAATTTAAACCAAGGATTCCATATCCAGGTAGACTACGAGAAACGAAGATGGACACCAGGTTTCAAAAGTTCAAGGAGGCGATGAAGAAATTGTACGTTGATATTCCGCTCCTTGACTCTCTTTCCGAGGTGCCGGCCTGGGCAAAATACCTCAAGACCTTGTTATCAAGAAAGTACATCACCGAGGAGCAAGAAAATGTTAAGCTTGCCCAGACCACTTCTGACATCATCTTAAACAAAATTCCAAAAAAGAAGAAGGACCCAGGTTCCTTCGGAATCCAATGTTGCATTGGAAATGCATCTACTAAAAAGGGATTAGCTGACCTAGGGACCAACATATCCATCATGCCTTATTCTATGTGCAAACGTTTGAGTTTCACCGAATTGCTGCCTACAACAATGACTATTCAATTAGCTGACTCCACCATAACAGCACCTCTGGGAATCATCGAAGATATTCCAGTAAGGATAGGCAAGGACGCCTACGTTCCATGCAACTTTGTTATCATGGATATTAAAGAATACTTGAGATACCGGATTATTTTCGGCAGACCTTTCCTCGCTACTGCCAGGGCACTTATAGACGTCGAAGCTGGCACCATCATTCTTAGGCTCGGAAAAGAAGCAATTCAATTCCGAGTCCTTAATAGCATGAAAGGCCCTAGTATCCAAGAGGAGGTCTTTCTTCTTGACGCAATTCAACAAATGTCACAATTAGAAATATCCGAGCCAGCTGACGAACTCGAGAATGCTCTAATCAACCCAGATGTTGAGTTCTCTGCAAATGAATTAGTTCAGCAATGTCTTCAACGTCTAGAAAAGGCCGAAGAAGCACCAAAGGCCACTTTTGAAGAACTTAAAGCCATTACCATTATAGAAGCAGCTAAGCCACCAAAATCCTCTGAAATGAAGACTTTACCGACATGGCTCAAACACGTTTTCTTAGATAAGGAAAAACTTTGCCCAGTTATCATCAGTTCTACCCTTACAGAAGATCAAGAAGAAAGGCTTCTGGATGAGCTGAAGAAGCATAAAAGGGTCATTGGATATAAGATAACCGACCTAACGGGCATAAATCCAGCCCTGTGTATGCACAGACTTCCAATGGTTGAAGAATTTAAGCCTTCTCGCGAACATCAAAGAAAACTGAATCCTAATCTAAAGGAGGTAGTTCGTCTGGAGGTCCTCAAATTACTCAAAGCTGGCATGATCTATCCTATTTCTGACTCGCAGTAGGTCAGTCCTGTCCAGGTTGTTCCTAAAAAGGGGGGCACTACTGTAGTGCTCAATGACAAAAATGAGTTAGTGCCTACCAGGACTGTAATAGGGTGGCGGATGTGTATTGATTATAGGAAGCTGAACAAAGCCACAAGGAAAGACCACTACCCCCTACCTTTCCTTGATGAAGTCCTGGAATGCCTAGCTCATCAAAAATATTTTTGTTATCTCGATGGTTACTCCGGGTTCTACCAAATACCCATACATCCAGAGGACCAGGAAAAAACTACCTTCATTTGCCCTTTTGGGACATATGCCTTTAGAAGAATGCCGTTCGGGTTGTGCAACGCACCCGCTACGTTCCAACGGTGTATGTCTGCCATCTTTGCTGGTTTAATTGAATCCTTCATGGAAGTGTTTATGGACAATTTCTCAGTTTATTGAGACTCCTTCGACAACTGTTTAATCAATCTTGGTCAAGTTCTACAACGTTGCGAGGAAACGAACCTTATCTTGAATTGGGAGAAATGCCATTTCATGGTAACAGAAGGTGTCGTCCTCGGACACAGAGTCAGTGAAAGAGGAATCGAGGTTGATAAAGAGAAGATCGATGTTATATCAAAGCTGTCACCTCCAAAGGACATAAGAGGAGTTCGAGCTTTCCTGGGTCATGTAGGATTCTACAGAAGATTCATCAAAGATTTCTCGAAGTTAGCTAAACCCATGACCCAGCTCCTGACTAAAGATGCTGAATTCATATTCAATCAAGAGTGTATGCAAAGTTTCTCCACCCTCAAGAATGCTTTAATCTCCGCACCTATTCTAAGAGCTCCAGATTGGTCGCAGCCCTTCGAAATCATGTGCGACGCAAGTGATTATGCCATAGGGGCTGTTTTAGGATAGCGGATTGACAAGAAACCCTATGTTATCTGCTACACATCCAAAACGCTAGATGAAGCACAGCAAAATTACACTACCACAGAGAAAGAGTTTCTGGCTATCATCTACGCGTTTGAAAAATTCCGCTCTTATCTGATTGGTTCTAAAGTCATCGTTTATACCGACCATTCTGCCATTTGATACCTGATTCAGAAACAGGATGCCAAACCCAAGCTTATCCGCTGGGTGCTAATGCTTCAGGAATTTGACTTGGTGATCAAAGATAAAAGTGGAGTGGAGAACGTTGTGGCCGATCACCTCATCCAGATCGAGGTTGAAGAGAAAGATAAAATCCCTATCTGGGACTCTCTTCCTGATGATCAGCTTATGAAGGCCACTCATGGTTTTCCTTGGTATGATGATATCGTCAATTATCTAGACACATGGATTATCCACCCATCTGCTTCCTACCAGGATAAAAGGAAGTTCCTTCATGACATAAAACATTATTACTGGGACAAACCCTACTTGTTCCACCTTTGTGCCGACGGACTTTTCCGTCGTTGCTTGCCGGAAGAAGAAATCACCCCTGTCCTTGAGCATTGCCATTCAGGACCTACAGGGGGCACATGAGTGCTAAGAAAACCGCTCTAAAAGTTTTACAATCTGGTTTCTTCTAGCCTACTATAGCAAAAGATTCCTATGACTTTGTGAAAGCCTTCCACAAATGCCAATTTACTGGTAACATATCAAAAAGAGACGAAATGCCCCTCACTATGTGGCAGGAAATTGAGCTTTTTGATGTGTGGGGGTAGACTACATGGGCCCTTTCCCTTCATCCTATGGCTTCTCCTACATCTTGGTCTCGGTGGACTACGTCTCAAAGTGGGTCGAAGCTGTACCTAATGTGTCCAGCGATTCCAAGCATGTTATTAAATTGTTCAAAGATATTATTTTCCCAAGATTTGGAGTTCCGAGAACTGTCATATCAGATGGCGGGACCCATTTCTTGGAACGAAGTTTTGAAGACTTACTGAAAAAGTACGGAGTAAATCACAAAGTCGCCACGCCTTACCATCCACAGACTAGTGGTCATGTAGAGGTATCTAATAGACAATTAAAAGCGATTCTTGAAAAGACGGCGAACAGAAACCGCACCGATTGGTCCACCAAACTTCCTGATGCCCTTTGGGCATACCGAACTGCATATAAAACACCAATCGGAACTTCCGTTTGGTGTACGGGAAGTCCTGTCACCTGCCAGTAGAGCTGGAACATAAAGCCTGGTGGGCCATCAAACAATTAAACTTCGATCTTAAAAGTGCAGGAGAGCATAGACAACTCCAGCTGCAGGAGTTAGAAGAGCTCCGAATGACTGCCTATCACAATGCCATAATCTATAAGGAGCAAATAAAAATGTGGCACGATGGTCATCTCAAGAGAAAAGATATCGTCGTTGGTTACAAAGTGCTCCTTTTCAACTCCAAGCTCAGGTTATTTCCCGAAAAACTCAGAACAAAATGGTCCGGGCCCTTCACTATAAAACATATTTACCCAACTGGAGCTGCCATTATTATAGACAACAACGGAGGAGAAAGGATGGTCAACGGTCACCGTTTAAAAAGATACTACACTCCGGAAGATAAAAGGCCGAGACAGACCATCGAAATTAAAGACCCCACAACATCAAAGATTCGTCGAGCCAGCGACGTAAAACCCAGGCGCTACTTGGGAGGCAACCCAAGATCTGAGTTTCTTCTTTTATTTTCTGTCTTTTTAGGTTACTAAAAATATAACAATTCATATAACCAAAAAACATAAAAAAATAATAAAATGAATTTATACAAAAAAATCTCATAATTTTACATTTGTCCATTCGACCTTAACCTTACCAAACGGTCCTGAAACCGTTTGGTCTCGAAACCGTTTGTGACCAAACGGTCTTCAACCCATTTGGAACCAAATGGTCTTGAAACCGTTTGAAGCCTACCGGTCTCGAAACCGTTTGGGACCAAACGGTCTTCAACCCGTTTGGAACCAAATGGTCTTGAAACCGTTTGGAGTCCAAACGGGCGCTAAACCATTTGACCTAGGGTTTTATCAGGTCAAACCCCCGTTTCCTATAAATACCACCCCAAGCCCTCCTTCCTTTCTTCTAGAATCTCGATTTTTTTTTCTCTCACTGTTTCATTCCAGTTTCTCATCTCTCCCGCGCCTACCATCGCTCTCTCGAGCAGACCATCGCCACCTCCGGCTCCCACCACCGTCTTCGTCACCGCCAGAAACCTCACCGTCATCTTCGCGCGGCTCTGCTTCTCTACTCGCCCCTCGTCGCTCTCCTCCAACTTCTCGCCCACCACCGTCGTCACCTTGACCATCAGCTGTAGGTAGAACTAGCTTCTCGCGGATATCTCTGCCACTGCTGCCATCGCCGCCGCTGACGGACGAGCCTCGGCCTCCTTCCCACCGTCCTTTGCCGTCGAATGACCAAACCGTTTGTCTTCCTGGCAGTATGCTCCGAACGGCCTTGCAACCGTTTAGACGAAGGACCGTTTGGCCCTAAACGGTCTCCAAACCGTTTAGTGCCAAACGGTCTTGCAACCATTTAAATAAAGGACCGTTTGGGACCAAACGGTCTTCAAACCCTTTGGGACCAAACAGTCTTCAAACCGTTTGGCACCAAACGGTCTTCAAACCGTTTGGCACCAAACGGTCTTCAAACCGTTTGGGACCAAACGGTCTTCAAACCGTTTGGGACCAAACGGTCTTCAAACCGTTTGGCACCAAACAGTCTTCAAACCGTTTGGCACCAAACGGTCTTCAAACCGTTTGGAACCAAACGATCCTGAAACCGTTTTGCTTTCCATAATCTCTAAAAATACAAAAAAAAATATATACATATAATTCAAACCGTTTGGCACCAAACGGTCTTCAAACCGTTTGGAACCAAACGATCCTGAAACCGTTTTGCTTTCCATAATCTCTAAAAATACAAAAAAAATATATACACATAAAACCAAATAAACACAAATAAAAATCCAATTCTTTTCTATACATGTTGTTCTTACCCATGATTTTCCACCTTTCAGAAATGGCATCACCAGCAAAGCAACCAACATGAACCGAAGATGCCCCTTTCTGGACTGAGGAGCAACTCCGAGAAAACCGTGCCAAGCTCCAACAGGTCGTTGAACACTACAACAAGACTAGGAAGGCTCCACAAAATGTCAAGATCATGGAAGTACTATGCGAAATTGACCGGATCAACAAATGCCTAGCAGAGGCACCTGAAGAGGAAGTGGATGAAATATCTTCCGATGACGATGAAGGCTCAGAATATGAACCTACACCTGAGGCAGAATCCCCTACAACAAAATCAAAGGGAAAGCGAAAGGCTCAGGCAACCACCTCCGCACCACAACCTAAGAAGAGGTCACGAAAGCAGGTTCACCCAACCACCGCTAGGGAGCAAACCCTAGCAGGTTTGATTCCATCAACCACCACCACCACTCCAGCCACCATCACCGTCCCTATCTTTCCTCCCATCACCACCACAACACCACCACCAAAAAATCTTCACATCCATACCCTTCCATCCATCAAACAAACTCTGAAAACAACAAAATATATATGCCCCAACATACTTATGAAGATGGGGATTTACAATAGAATCCTCACACTGCTTGATAACTCAAATCTATCCCGACTCTACTTTGTCGCTGAAACCTCCTATGTTGAACCTACAATGGAATTCTTCACATTCCTAGAAAAAGAAGCAGTAAATGCTATGGATAGAACACGGGATGGAGGCGACCGTAGGCTGGTCACCAAGCTTTTTGGCAACAGAGTTGTCATCACAGAACACATGCTGAATGAAATATTCATTGATAACCAGGAGCAACTAAAGAAAACCACGGTTGTTGCCATAGACAACCCCCAGTTCAACAAACACAACTTCTGGAAATCTTTAATGGAGATACCAATTTATGAGGCAAAAACATGCAAAGCCTCAAACATTCAATCGGGTTTTGTGCGCACACTTCACAAAATCCTTGCTGGTGCACTTTTCCCCAGGTCAGAAGGAGGAAATGTAATCATATCAGACCTCTTTGTTGTCTGGCCCATCCTAAATGGGATGCCAGTCAACATTGGACGTCTTATAATCCAAAAACTATCAGCTTTCGCCCTAGGGAAAGAAATTTGCATGGGTGGTCATATCACATCTATTATCAAATACCTTAAGATGGATAGATTTCTACCCAGATGCACACAAACAAAGGGCGAAATCCTTACCAACGAACAAACTTTAAAGAATTCCTTCATCATAAAAGAAAAGGATGGCATGCTACATTATGTCTTCTGCCCTGCAGCAAAATCTTTCAGAACGCTGATCCCACTACCAGAACTTGCTGATTATGACAAGAACAAGCTCCTATCTCAGATGACGAGCTTGCAAAACTCATATCTTCGGTCAAAATCGCCGAAACGAAAGCAACAGTGGGACAGACGGAGCTCAGCATAATAGCCCCGGCAGCAAAACCAACAAAAATTCCTGCCAAATGAACTTCCAGAAGGCTTTCGCAGGAACAAGAGCTGTCGGGGACGCCAACATCAAAACCCCACCCAGAATCAGAACCCACCCCCCCAGAGGAACAAATCACCACCTCATCACTAGACTCTTTCATAATGAGTCTAAATGTTGAACTTACTTCCACCACCACCCCACCATCCGCCACCCCACCACCCCTCATTCCACCGCCCACCACCCAACCATCCACCACCCCACCATCCTCCATTTTTCAACAATCAACCACTCTTCCACCATCTTCCACAACACCCTTCTCCACAACTATACCATCACCCCCACACTTCTTCACTTCGGGCACCTCATTATCCACTACAACGCCCGAATTCACCTCCTTCACTTCCACCGTCTTTCCATCAACATTCCCGGACACACTCTTCTCTCCGGGTATGTCACCTCATCCGCCACCACCCCGACACCGCTGGTGACCCCTTCCACAGTCACCACGTAGTTCGCGGGACCGCCAGCAGTGTCTTTTCCGCACGACACTACCACCACCATTCCACCCCGACCCCAGCCGCCCTACCATTCAATAAATGGGGTCCCTTCTGCTAACGTCGGTGAGGAATTCGGACGTCAATTCGACACCATCTGAAACCTCCTCACCGACCCTTCTAACATATTAAATTCTATTTTTTCTTGTGTGCAGGGTTTAACAAAACAAGTCGCCAAGATTGACGAGCAGAACCGCGCCATGCCAAGCATCCTCCAAGGAATCCAGCAACGACATGACATAGTCGCCAAGCAAGTCGATCATATTAACGACCACTACACACCCTTATTCGAGCTGGTCCATGGAGTAAAATGCCAGCATGAAGCGTTGGCGAA
Source organism: Alisma plantago-aquatica (assembly GCA_963693085.1). NCBI lineage: Eukaryota > Viridiplantae > Streptophyta > Magnoliopsida > Alismatales > Alismataceae > Alisma > Alisma plantago-aquatica. The sequence goes on along the minus strand of OY856413.1, from coordinate 1,135,468,498 downwards.
GCAGGTCGATAGGATCTCTACGCAGACTCAACCTCTGCCGGAGACCCTCCGTGAGCTCAAGAAGCAACAAAACGTCTTCAGCACGTGCTTGGATGACATCAGCACAATCTTCACACAACTCAATAATCGCTAAGAGGAGTCATCCAATACTGAACTCAATCAGCTAAGAGCTCAGGTGACTGACCTTACAGCACGACTCCTCTCTACTGAAGGACGCTACTCCGATCTGAAGGAAACCCACGACGCACTGCTCGAGACACACGAGCATGTGCAAGTGGCATATGACGAACTACAATCCATCTATCGTCTGTGCAAAAAGACAGCACGCAAGAAAACAACAGACAAATCAGCAGCGGATGAAGAAGAAGACGATGAAGATGCAGATGAAGATTCTGATTCCTCGGCTGACTCCAACAACAGTACCTCCTCAGATGGTGACTCTGATGGCCCAGACAATGCTGGGGAGGGCCCCAGCCGAGGAGCACAACAAGAATAATAGAAAGATCACTAAGATGGTGATACAGATCCCAAATCCCCTGCTCACAATGAGCACGTAAACATATCTTATGGGGACCAATTCCTAGACTACTCCGCCATGGGATCTTTGGGGGAGGCTGCAAAAGAAGTAGCTTTTGCTGAGTTCCACCAGTGTCTAATGGGAACCAGCACCAGTCTACCACCAACAACAGCTCAACAAGTTTTTGCACCTGAACCCTCGGTGCCCTTTCCCCAGATCAAGAAGAATCCGAACGAGTACAACTAGATACAGACGAAGACCTAGATACTCCTTCCGATTCTGACAAAGATGAAGCTCTACAACAATACAGGGATGATTCAGAGCAGCCTTCTTCACCTCCTCCTCAAGAGCTACCCCCACCGCCACCTCTACCTCACAAGATGCATGACTTAGATATGGCGGCCATCTCCACCTTAGATGCACATGATATATTCATCCTAAAAACTATAGTAGATGATGCGAAAGAAGGGGGAGATGTTATCTACATCAACACAAAGACTCAACGCAAATTGACACGCGACGATTTCCGCTCAATTCTCTGACCTCAATCTACGGTGAAGATGGCGATCTTCCGTGCTCTCCTTTCAAATTCTATTGAGATCTACAGAAGATCCAAGAGACAGCAACCAGTTCTGAACGCCTCACCCGTTCTGGGTTTGTGCTTATTGTACAAAGAACTACATCACAAATCCATTGAGAGGTTGCATAGGGGGATCGCAAGAAAAGCTAGATATATAACCGTGCCATTCCAAGTTTCTAGTCACTGGTTGCTCATGATTGTGGACACTGTCGCCCGCGACGCCAAAGTGTACAATTTCTTTGCCAGTGATCTAAAGGCCGGTATAATTAACTTCACTACAATTGAAGCCGGGGAGGCAAGATACATCCCTTTCCGGCTTCTTAAACTCATCTGGGTTGCATGCCCGTCTCTCTGCCAGGGTTGGAGCCGACCCTGGTTCCAAATAATTAACCCACTTGCCCAAGCTGCCGAAGGCTCTGGGGACAGCGCTTTTTACGTCATTCGACACATACTAGCGCTAAATCAACAAGTTCCCTTCACAGAGCTCATGAATGAAGATTTTCACTCCCTGTGAGGGCGTTACGCCATGGAACTAATCTGCGATAGAAGGTTCTTCAACGACCCTACTATGGCGATAGATGACGTCCCTCGCTACCTCTTTTCAGCAATCCAACGTCCGAAAAGGAGACCCTTCAGACAAACACTATAGGAGTTGGAAAGAGACAAGTAGTTGGCCAAGGTCCCCGAGAAAAGTAGATGGCATCCTTATGACTTCGATCTCGCCCAAGATAAAGGACAAATAGATTTGATAACGGGGGCATGCATCAAGAGATCCCCATCACAAATGGTGCCCCTATCTGCCATCGAACCATCATTTCCCAATTTTGATCTAGAAGCCTGCAAGAGTCTTTCAGACAATGAACTTCAACTTATTATGTCAAGGCTCTATGCCGAAAATGAAGATCTTGTCTTTATAGATGCAGATATCATGGTTATGGCAGATTGCCTCCGAGAAACCGTGCAACTTAAAGGTTCTCTTTCAGTAAGTTTGATGATTGCTTATCAATACTTACTCAGACGAAGGCATCCCACAGTATACATGGTGTCAGCTTACCTGAAGGATGATCTCTTAGGGATGAAGAACTTCGGAACAATGGAGACACTCATCTCCTATCTTCAACATACAACTCCAAAGTTCATCATGCTTCCTTTCCTTCATCAAGAACACTGGATGCTACTGGCAACTAACCTACATGAAGGAACAACAATAATTTACAATAGTTCCGACAGCCATTACGATCCAGAGCAAAGAGTATACACTACGATACCAAGGACGCCAACGGAGGAGGTGGCAAAGGAGTGTGCTAACAAATTACATGATCTTTTGAGTCGAAACACACGGGCGTATGATAAAGAACACTTCAAACCCCCAGTCTTCAGCCACAAGTGCCCCCAGCAAATTTGCCAATCCAATGTCTGTGGCTTCCACGTCCTCTACTGGATGTACACCATTTTGGTCCTCCAGAAACCAGTAGAGGACATGACAGATGTGGATTACCACGCCCTCCATGGAAAGTTTGCAACAACTCTTCTACGAACTCATGGAGCGAACAAAGGACTCACAGAAGCCTAATGCCCTTGTCAATGCGTTTCTCAACCTATCACTTTGACACTCTGAGGACAGAGTGAATGATAAGTTAGGGGGGGTACATTCGACAAGGACGAGGTATCATTTTTCAATCCGTTTCCAACTTTACTCTCTCCTTTCACTCTTTTTTTTCCCCTGCATAAAACTTGTATTTCACTTTAAAATAAATCATGTGCATAATAAGTAACACCCCTTTTGGAAAGGACATCCCCTGCTAACTTAGAATCCAAATTTTCCTCAAAAGCAATAACAAGATTAGCTTGTAGGCATATAATGGTGAATTAATATATTACATTCACTTTTGGTTTTTATGCTTTTATTTCAATTTTACTTTGGACTCTTCACAGGTCAATATCAAGGCAGAAATAAGCCAAGCTCTCAAGGATGAGAGGGGCATCATGCAACTTCCAAATCAAGAAGTTCCACAAGTGGACCACAAAAAAAAGTGCATGTTGAAAAACTCTAAGAACAGCTTTCTTCTCTTCAAAATAAAAGAGGCTTGGCCGCCCAAAATAATTTCCCAAACAAAACCCCAAATCCCAAGCATGTGAGTCTTCGAATAAAATCCAGAGAGTTGAATAAAATTATGAGAGTTGTGCCATAAATAAGGATCTATATAAAGAACCAATGAAGATCTCACACGGCTGGCACATTCAGCTGCCCTCACAAAGGCAGATGTGTCGTGCCCGGTAGTGAAATCCTAAGGTATCTAAATATATGAAAGGCTTATAAAGGACTCACCCGGCCGGTACATTCAGCTGCCCTCACAAAGGCAGATGTGTCGTGCCCGGTAGTGAGATCCTAAAAGCATAGACAACCCCTCCCCCACTTGAAGGGGGAGTTACACTTCAAGCCTTTAGCCAACCCTCATACCCTCTCTAGCTTCCAGTAGGTCCTTCAGAGAGGTATAAAGCTGATTAGAGTCAACAACATGCACAGAATAAAGGTGGTCCCGATGCGAGCTACGAGATACGGAAGAAACCTGAGACCCAAGCAACTCTCGAAACCTGAAAGAGTCAAGGCAAGCAATAAGACCCGATATGACCTTAGGAGAACTCAGGTTGAGAATTGAAGCAAAAGTATGGAAATCCTAATTAAATAAAATTGCCTCGCCATTACATGCCTCAGCTCTATCTAACTTGAGGACAAGCTAGACTCTAAGTTAGGGGGGTGATAACCTCCCATTTTGTGATGTTATCTTATTAGTTTTCCTTAGTTTTCCATACTCTTTCTTACATAAATTAGATAGAATCATTAACTTTTTACCTTATTGCTGACACATATATAGATTAACGTTTCTCTTCTTTATCCTTGCAGAAAAACACAAAAAATTACAAAAGCCCCAAACGATCCCAAGACCGTTTGAGGCCAAACGGTCCCAGGACCGTTTAAGGCCCAAGACTGTTTGAGGCCAAATGGTCACGAGACCGCATGAAGGCTAAACGGTCCCGAGACCGCATGAAGGCTAAACGGTCGCGAGACCGCATGAAGGCCAAACGGTCCCGAGACCGCACGAAGGCCAAACGGTCCCGAGACCGCATGAAGGCTAAACGGTTCCGAGACCGCATGAAGGCTAAACGGTCTCGAGACCGCATAAGGTCAAACGGTCTCGAGACCGCATAAAACCAAATGATCCGGAAGACCGCATGGAGGCAAGGGCAAACGGGTTCAGGGCCCAAACGGGTTCAAGACCGTTTGGACCTCACTTAAGGCCTATAAATAAGACCTCAAGGGTCCTCCACGAGGGGCAGTTTTTTTAGACGTCCAAAGGCTGCCTCAATCACTCCAGAGCAAATCCGACTTCCATCCTCCGCCTAGGGGCTGCCGGTCTAAGACCCACACTACATCTCGAAGCTGCTTTCTCTCGCTCTGCCAAAGAAGGTGGGAAGAGGGAGATCTCGTCATCAAGCAACCTGTGAAGCTGGTGGATCGTTTCTCTCTCTCCAAGGGGTTGACTTTCCTCTTTCCTTTGTGGGGATGATGCTCTCTCTCTTCTTGCCTCCTTCTTTGTCCTAGTCATGAGTGAGTAGTCTCTCTCACTAGGGTGCGGGGAGTAGCCCCACTACCCATGCTTTCATATCATGTAAATGTAATCCATAGTTTGCAATATAGAGTTTCTATCTTCTCAGTTCAACATCAAACGTTTAATGAATGCTTGTTGCTTGATCACCAACTTGTGTTATCTTTTATCTTTTAGTATGAATTGTCTATGTTTGGACTACTAGATTTGAAACTCGTTTGTATGTTGGTTCTTGGTGCATGTATCCACCATGCATCTGTTTTGGTATCTAGAAGTGTATCTCAAGGAGTGGAGTAAACTCACTATCATTTGTTGCACTTTCATACTATGAAATCGAATCAGTTGATGTATGGAAGTGCAACCTTGGTAAGTCGAGGAACACACTTCGCGAGGGGAATGATGCAAAGTAAGTGACCATTTGTTCGGGAATGGCTGGCGTTGCAACGTTCCCACACTTCTCGTAGTTAGCTCTCTGAAAGGAAGCTAAGTCTACAAAGATACTAACTGTCTAGGCTATTTTTGTAGGTTATGTTTTACTTTGCATGTTTTGATCCGTGAGTAGTGGCGGTGAAAAACCGATCACACCCTAGTGACTTTCATCATAGTTTAACTCCTTAGATTTACTTGCTTTCTTTACTTTACATATTCTTATTTAAAACAACAAAACCAAACTTTCAATCTAAGTGCCTACTAGTAAGAGATTAAGTGAAACTTTAACGTTTTCCATCTTGTTGCTCGCAACAAGACCGTTGTCCTGAGGATTCGACCCTTAACTATACTACGATAAGACTTCCACGTATCCTAGCATACATGGGTGGAGTTCTCTATCTAGTATATGCAAGGCTAAACCTAAAGACTTACTATCTTTACGTCCCTCCTAAAGCCAAGAACACTTTGGCGGGTTCCCTTTTCAGTAAAATTGTTAAGGACATGGAGATTGAGTTTGGCATGACACAAAGACAAAAAGTAATTTTTCAGTGTTACAACCCGAGCATGCTCAAGATTTTCTTCTTGCTATTCCCATTGATGGCCTTGGACTGCATATGTCACCAATAGAGTATCGTACTATTCTCAAATATCGTCTTATGATTCCTTTATTCCCAATTGATGAGGCGTGTCCAGTCTGCCACAAATCCTACTTAGACACTTTTGGGGAGCACGTTGCTCATTGTAGAGAACTTCTAGGATTCAAGTATAGACATAATGTTGTCAGAGATGTTCTTTATGATGTACTTAGACACACTGGAGTTTCCTCTAAGAAAGAAGCATCTGTGAATTTTTTGACGGATCCATAGGAAGGGAGACCAACACTTAGACCTGCAGATGTTCTAGTTTTTGGCTGGACGGAAGGGAAACACACATGTGTTGATTAAATTGGAGTTTCTCCATTGGTGGGCCTGAAAGGTTGTGATTTACTGTAGGACTTGCTGCCCAAGAAGCTTCCTCAGCTAAAGTGGTCAAGCATGAAAAAGCATGTATCGACAACTAATATGTCTTTATCCCTATTGGATTTGATACTTTTGGATTCTTAGCACCTGAGGCGGTGGAACTTCTCAAAAGAGTTCAAAAAATTATGCACAACAATGTTATGACTCCCAGGTCTATGGATGTGGTTTTCTGAAGGATTGGATTTGCCATCCAAAAGGGACTGGCGGCATAGCTTGTTGTCTGTCTCCCTTCTATTTCTTTTTAATAAGTAGCAAGTTAATGATAAAATATCGAACATCTATTTAGGAAGATGATGAATCCATACCAATTAACTACTAAAGTTTACAAAAAATATGTTGTGTCTTTTTTACTATGCAGATTATCAATAAATGAAAATAGCCAACTAAATGATAAATATAGAACTAATAGGTTTGCAAATCCATAAACAAAATATAGAACCAATTTAATGCTTTCAACTATTATTATTCAAAAAACATCTATTCAGCAAGATGATAAATGCATACCAATTAACTTCCAAATTTTATAAAGCATATTTTTTGTCCTTTTTACTATGCATACTATCAATAACAAACAAGCTTGTTTTAAATTCTTGAATATCTAATTACATGACAAATATAGAACTAATAGGTTTGCAAATCCATAAATAAAATCACCAACTATAAAACATGTTTGGAAGTGTAGTCCAAAAACACAAATTATACAATTGATACAAAAGTATAAAGAATAAATTAGTCTAGAACTCCACCGTATACTTGTTAATCTAGCATTTTCTTTTCAAAACCTTATAAGTTAAATAGCACTCTTAATAAATTGTAAAACTTTCAAGTTGATATTAATTTAAGGCCAATTGTACTATGGTAGATATATATCTTCTCCTCCTTTAATGAGATATATAGCTCAATCTATTAATTTCTTCACCAACTTTGTAATGTCACACTTTTGCATCTCCTATTCTCTCTTTCCTGGTCATATCAAATGTAGTTGACCCATAGCCACCCTCGTGTTGGCCAAAAAATTGATATAGCATGTGAAATATTGAGTTCCATGAAAGCATTCCATTTATTTGATTTAGGGTAACAAAAAAAATAAAAATATGATTAAGGTGTGTGACTCTTTTGGTCCTTAACATGACTATGGAACTCTCTATCAGCATCCAAAAGAATTCCATTTTGATTATGGGACCCCAATGACCTCAAGATCTCCCTAGTAAGAATCCATCGCCAATAACTAGAATGTGATGTGGGAAATAGAATGGAATGATATAGAAAATTACAATTTGATCAAGTGAGACCTAAATGTGTGATTCATGATATTAAATTTATCAATATATGTGGTTTGATTAATATGTGTTAAAGAGACGTACTCATTCATGAAAAATATGTGATCTTTTCAGAAATCACGCAAGCATGTAGGAAAATTTATTTAAGTAAGCATATCAAAATGTTATAACTAGATCAATGTGCAAGATGTGAATAAACAGAATGGTAAGATCTAGTTCAATTTAAGAAAGTGTAATGAAGATTAAATATGTGACAAGATAAGCACATCAAGATTTTGTTTAAAAATGAAGTATTCTGAGGAATTTGTTATGTAATTCATAAGAAGATGGACGAACATCTAGATCACAAACAAGTCAACAAGAAGTTAAATGTCAAACATGTTGATAATCAATCAAAGAAATTATGATCTACATCTAGATCTAGTAAAAAATGAACAACTAGAGTAGTTAAGAGGCCTTTGTGCCTCCTTACCATTTTTGCATCTTTCCAACATATCTAAAATATTGTTCTAGACAAAGGATCTCTGAGACAAGGATAGGTCAGGAGTCAAGAAATTATGAGGTAGTTGATTCTCTAGTTTCAGAAGAGTCAATAGGGGTAAAGGTTGATGGTGGATGGGGGATTTATATATATTTGTGAGGCTCAGGTAGTTCAATATTGAAAAAGAGACCTCATAAGTAGGATTGTCTTCAGGTCGGGAATTTGACATGCAAATTAGGATTGGTGCACAACAAATAAGAAATTTGCTACTTTATGTAGAACTAAACACTAACAAAATGCCACATTCATCCATGTTGGACTCTATAAGAAAGAGGTGACATGTGTGGTTGTCCCAAGACATGGAACTTGAGTATTCCTTAGACTTTAAGGAAGGTTTTGAATGTGTTGTGATATGAAATTCATATATGATCAGGAGATTGTTTATTTCCATTTAAAAGAGAAGAAAAAGAGAGTTGCAAACTTGAGAGGCATGCCTTTCCTTTTCTCATTTTTAATCAAAAATATATGGAATGAAAATGAGTAACTTATTTTGTAATATAATGGCATAGTTTTCTAAAAAGTGATAAACATTTCATTTGATTTATAACTAGGATTGGATTCAACTATCTTATTCACTAGGAATTCAGCTGAAAACTTTATTGAAAAGGCTAATTAAAAGCTCGATTAAAGACCGAGTTGTACTAAAACCCAAAGAGATATTTTTAACTGGAAACCCTTGATAGATGGAAAATTGCTAAATAGTTGGATGAAATAGGTAAAAAATTATAAAAAAGATGTTTAGAGAATTTGATTGACTTTATATAAAATGAGAGTAGTAGAAAATCTTCTATATGTGTTGTATTAGATGGGCGTACCCCATTCCTGTTATAGGAAAATTGGGGGAGCATACATACTTGAACATAGCCTAATGGGAGAAGATTGGCTTGGGACCATATTACTAATATACCCAATAGACAAAATTCTAATATTCTATAAAAAAGCATCATTGTCCAAAGAGATGATTTGATCATTGTCATTGATAGAGTGACAAAAAATGGTTCATCTGTGTCAAGACAAGGTTTGAGGTACGAGTCATAATTGTAGGCTTGAGCCAAGTTTGACCCCACATTTTTTATCACGAAGGTATAAAAGGTAAGACTCATCATGGATATTATGTTAAATTTGTTCCATGTGGGTTGGATAATTAGTGTAAAGGATATACCTAGGAAAGAGAGTCATGGTGTTCTTTGCCTTTCTCCTATTTCTAATTGGATACCAATAGGTGAATAAAAGAGATACCTTTCATTACATAGGGAAAGAGAGTAATATGGTAATGTTCCTTAAACCCAAAGAGGAAAAGAAAAGGAAATTAATTCTTGGTGGTTTTTACATTAGGATTGTCTAGCCATGAATTGAGGCTAGTATGACTCAATCACCTTCTTTTATAAATTACAATATACAGTTGTCTCTCTCACCCGTGAATATATGAGGAAGGAGACTCGTAATTTCTATATAATTTCTTCCCTACCCTGTGTTTCAAAGCAAGAGCAAACCCAAGCCTGCCGCCCCTTCTTCACCATCTTCCCTGTAACCCTAAGAGATCACCTAACCTATATATATGGGGGGTGCTACTTCCACCTCAGAATAGGGTCTCGGACCCCGTGGACCTAGGAGGGAAATTGAGTTACCCACACAAATAGGGATTCCTCATCACTGGTAGTCCCAGGAGGAAAGCCTAGAACCAGAGCGCCGCTTCTCCGGTAGGGGTCTGACAACTCTATAGACTACTTCTCCACGAGTTCTGGTGTTCAACATCACATTCACCATGGAAGGAGACGAGTGGGGCACTTGCGGCAGCACTAACAATCTGGCATCGTGTGACGGTGGCAGGGCGGAGGGGCTTCGTCATGGATGAGCCAGGCCAAAGAGGGACGGTCAAGCGCTGGTAGGAGGAGACACGGCTGATGGTGGTCTGCAGTAGGGGGAGCTAACTTGTTCATTGACCAGGATTCTTTGTTGCAGAAGTGTCCACTGGACATTCAATGCTGGCCACCACGACGACAGCGTGACCTGTGGCCGTCGACGCCAGCCCACTGTCAGGAGAGTTGCGCGAGAATGAGGGCGGGAGACCCTGACCCGGACACACAGATCAAAGAAAACCCTGAATTGGGCAATTCAATCCCAGTCTAGGTGTCGTGGGCCGCGGGCCACTTAGACAGCCTGGCGTTGGCACTGACCAATGGGGAAGCACCACGTGGCCTATATTATAAGGTAGATATGTTTATTCTTTATTAATTCATAGAAAATGCTAGATATATCATAATATAGAAAAAATATATATCAAATTTCTTAGAAAAATGAGAAGAATCCAAAGCAAATATAATCAGAGTCTAAATATGCTTCCTATTTTGAAAGTATATGCAATACATGTTCTAATGTGTTTAATGTAAAGGAAAACCTAAATTTTATTTAATATGAAGCTTAATGGGCTAGATTCATTTATGTTGAGAGAATACATGATCTAGACATGTGTAACGACCTACACTTTTGAGTGTCTACAAGACCTTATAGTCGTGAATCATTACTCATAAATTCTAGGATCAGATTTAATAAATAATACAAAATCTAGGTTTTCCTTTACATTAAACACATTAGTACATGTATTGCCTATATTTTCAAAATAGGAAGCATGTTTAGACTCTAATTATATTTTCTTTGGATTCCTCTCATTTTTATGACCAATTGGATATATATTTTTGCTATATTCTGATATATCTAGCATTTTCTATGAATTAATCAAGAATAAACATATTTACCTTACAGTATAGGCCATGTGGCGCTTCCCCATTCAACGCCAGCGCCAGGCTGTCTAAGTGGCCCGAGGCCCATGACACCTAGATCGGGACTGAACCTCCCAGTTTAGGGTCATCTCTTCAATCAGTGTCTTTGGGTTAGGGTCTCCTGCCCTTGTTCTCACGCATCACGTCTCTCCCGACGCTGGGCTGGCGTCGACGAATGCAGGTCACTTTGTCACAGTTGTGTCCAACATCGAACATCTTGCAGACACTTCTACATCAAAGAATCCTGGTCTATGAGCAAGTTAGCTCCCCCTACTACAGACCGCCATCAGTCATGTCTCCTCCTACCAGCGCCTCACCGCCACTCTTCGGCCTGGCTCATCCGCGACGAAGCTCCTCTGCCCTGACACTATCAGACAATGCCAGATTTCCGGTACTGCCACGAGTTCCCACCCATCTCCTTTCATGGTGGCTGTGATGTTAATCACCAAAACTCACATAGAAGTAGTCTGTGGAGCTGTCAGTCCCCTACCGAAGAAGCGGTGCTCTGATTCTAGGCTTTCCTCCTGGGACTGCTGGTGATGAGGAATCCCTAGTTGTGTGTGTAACTATGTTCTCCCTCATAGGTCCATGGGGTTCGAGACCCTGTTCTGAGGTGGAAGTAGCAAACCCCCTATATACATAGGTTAGGTGGTCTCTTAGGGTTAGGGGGAAGATAGTGAAGAAGGTGGCGGCTGGCTTGGGTTTGCTCTTGCTTTGAAACACAAGGTAGGGAAGAACTTATATAGAAAGTACGAGTCTGCTTCCTCATATATTCACAGGTGAGAGAGACAATTGTATACCGTAATAAACAAAAGAATGTGATTGAGTCATACTAGCCTCAAGTCACGGCTAGACACTCCTAATTTAAAAACCACCAAGAATTAATTCCATTTTATTTTCCTCTTTGGGTTTAAGGCACATTACCATATTACTCTCTTTCCCTATGTAATGAAAGGTATCTCTTTTATTCACCTATTGGTCTCCAATTAGAAATAAGATAAAGGCAAAGCACACCATGACTCTCTTTCCTAGGTATATCCTTTACACCAATTATCCTCCCCACATGGAAACTCATCAAATCCTTTTCCAATCATACTTCATAATCGGGTTTTATTGGGTTACCCTTTTTATACCAAACTTCTTCTTTCCCTTAACCCATGTTTCATGTTTCCTTTAGGTAATCTTACATGTTATTCCATTATTTGGCTTCCAAGAAAAAGGTGGATAATCCCATTAGTTACTTACTTAGATCCCTATATGGCTTAGTTTATCTGGGATTTTCGTACATAATCCTATACATATGGATTATCCATCATATAACATTATCATGATCATTTCCCATGTGTTAGAAATACTCACCTTCTAAGCTTATATCAGAGGGACTCATATGTAAACTCTGATTAACCAACTAGGCTGAAAAGTGTCCCTAAGGCCCATGAATCATCTCTTGGGCCTTCCAAAGGTTCCATGAGCTTAATTACAATCCTAATGTAAATTTAAGGCTTTGATCATCACTACACCTTATTTTAGCCTCATATGAACACATATGCTCAAAAGCACATTATTTACTTAAATTGATCATTTAATCTAATTCTAGGGTTTGGAATCATCAATCCAAAATCCCTCAAAACACTTGATTTGTATATGTTCCCTAATTCATTTAGTCTTGAAATCTACGAATTTTAAGGATGTAACATTCACCCAACCTTAAAAGGAATTTTGTCCTTAAAATTCAGGCATACTAAGCCTAGGTGAATGATGACTCACATTATCTTCAACACTTAGAGTTAGCACCCTACTTTGATGGCTTTAACTAATTTTCTTATTATGCCAAATTTCATATTTTATTACTAAGACTGGCACTTGAATTTAAATTCAAGTATATCCACATCTCTAGTATACACATATTATCATCACTTGATGATTTCATTCTCATTGCTGCTTTCATTATTATTTGGTGATTTCTCTTTTCACCTAGGTTTCCAACCTATTACACATTATTTTCACATATGGGTGAGGTAACACCTCTAACCCTAGTTCTTGTCATTACACATTCAACTTAACACATTTATTCTTAATTTTAAGCGTAACGTGTGTCTACCCAATCTTCGTCCCTCATAATGAGATGAAATGAGCATTTGGTTGTAGCCCCAACACAAAGTTCAACCCATTCCAAGAGCGGAGATGGTACATCTATACATTATTTTCAATTTTCACATATTAAGTTGAATCATACTGGATATGACTGTAAACTTACCGATTCTTAATTTCATAGCATTCTTATATTCCATGAAGTCAAGTGTTCCTTTTCTTACTCTTAAGTTAGGGAACAACTTCTCTCAAATTTTTATGACTTCCTTATATCTTTTATATTTACACTTCAATTTTTATAAGTCTTAGCCAATTCCTTGAGGTCTCTAGGGGTATAGGTACTTTGGAGTGATCTCATCTTTATGCATCAAGGGAATGCCTTTCACATTCACCCATTAGGCTACATGATCCTCATGGAGGTAGCTAATCTCCTGAGTCATGTACCTTGGATAAACCTAGTTGTTACCTCCCGACCACATGGTCATGTGCATTCAGGGCATATCAACTCCCAACCCATCCGTCCTATGTACCTCCAATACACCCTACTTGACCCTAGGATTGCTTTAGGACTCTACCCTTCCTAAGGGTTTCTTTTGAGATGTCACATCCTTTAAGCACATTATTCTCTTATTTAATTCTTTAACCCAGATTGCCTTCATCTCTCTCTTTTGAGTACACATTATGCAGTGCAGTCCCAATATTAGGCTCAAGCCACCTTCCCTCTAGGGCTTGGTGCCATGTCAGTCTTCCCTCATGGGCTTGACCTTCTATGATCTCCCCCTCCAGGGGCTTGATCCTAAACATCTACATTGTGGACTTGGTCCACCTTCCCTCCTGGGCTTGGTGCCTTATTGGTCTTTCCTCCTGGGCTTGACCATTTCATGACCTTCCCTCCTGGGCTTGTTCGTCCACTCATGCCACCTTCCCTCCTAGGCTTGGTGCCTTACTGGTCTTCTCTCCTGGGCTTGACCAATTGTGTCACTCAGATATGGCATCCTTGGGTTCATAAGTGCTTTCATTTTTATATCTTTAACTCATCACCCCTATAAGTGAGGATTAAGGTTATCTCAATACTTAAATGCATTTATTCACTTACCTTTTAAGGGAAAGTCCTATCCTAGGGTTCCTTCTTGGCTCATGGGAGGGGGTTATCTCTCTAGCCATAACCTGATCCCAAGATCTAAGGTTTTGCCTCCCTCCTAGGTCACATTCCCACTCTTGGGTTGACCCACCCCAGGTTGGCACACTAACCCTAAAGGTTTCATATATATATTTTTTCTTCTTTTCATTAGGCATAACTTTTATCATTATAACATATCAACCCATGTTTGCTCAATTTCTAGAATACCCCCTCATAGTTTCCGTCCATTCAGTGAACTTGGGTCACCTTCCCCTCTAAGGGCTTGGTGCCTACCTCGGCCTTCCCCTTCAGGGGCTTGACCATCATCACCAAAATTCTAGAGACAACATGAGGGGTTTGAGAAAGTTATATTCAAACTTTCATTTTCATATATAATTATTGATTTCAAATATTTCTTAAGACATCTTACATATGTGTTATGATCCTCGTGCTGACATGCATGGGAGACTGGGTCACCTAAACTCATTGATTTATCTTTTCTTAATCTTGATTTCAAGTTTCCCATAGGTGGTGTCCCATACCACCACACCATGTTCATTATTTAAGATTAAGGTTTTAGGGTTATGGTTAAGAACCATACTCTAACTTTTAGCGTTTACATACCCCTTGACTTACTAAAGTTTTCATACCCTAAACCAAGTCCTTCCTCTAAGAAATGGCTTACCCATTCATGTATCTTTCTAGTGTCTACCCTCTCTAGAGGGACCTACACCAAAGATTACCTCTTTTCACATTTTACTTCTCTAATTAACAATTTATTTTCAAGGCTTTTAAGCAAAGAGATGAGAAGTAGACAAAAATGTGAGATGAGAAACCTAAAAGATACATTATTCTTTAACAATTTTCATCTTAAGTTTCTAAGGATGATTTAAAATTATAAACTATTAAGTATTAGTTGATGAATCTGGGCTCTGATACCAAATTTAATGACTCACACTTTTGAGTGTCTACTAGACCTTAAAGTCATGAATCATTACTCATAAATTCCCAGATCTGATTCAAGAAATCATACAAAATAGTAAACAATTTCCATTAATGAACAAATAGTTACATATTTGCATAAAAAGATCCTTTAAGGAGTTACATAAATTTTAGAAAGAGTTAACAGGTACATGTATGATGAAATACCACTAAGACTAAACATTCATGAATAACTTTAGTGTCTTGAACATCTTTATCGGAAACCTCATGTCCATGAATCAAGTATACCTGATACCTAAAATGCCAAAAAAAAATACGCGGTCAGTATATCTATACTGGTATGTGGGTTTATCCAATAATCACACGTACACATACAAGCAAACATCTTTATCTTCCACATAAAAACATAAACTTGTTTTCATATTCTAACCCATTTCTTGTCTACTACCTCAGGTGTAATCACTATCCCTCCAAAACTCATGTGCATTACCCTTAAGATCAGTCTAACCTAAGGTTTAGAATATTATTATTTACTTTACATGATACTCATAAGAACTTTATAATTTGTAAGAAGTAAATAAACAAGCAAGTTGTTTATCATTCGTTCAATCTCATTAAGAAACCTCAATAAACTCAGAATTTGATACATGTATTCATAAGCATAACTACATACCTTATACCACTGTAGAAACCATGTAGAACATCATATGTACTTTAAGAGGCATCCAAACATCCAAGCAACAAAGCATGCAATCAACAATATCTAAAACATGCATACTACATATGTGTCACCATCCATGTATTCACATTACATCAATCAGATCTAGATCTTCTCCTGAACTAGGGTTTAGGGTTATCTCATGTTTGGACTAGGGATTAGGGATACAAACCCTAATTCCATCACATCATCATTTCCACGATTACAACCTTTATTATGCATATTAGGTGAAATCCTAATCATCAACATAAGCATATTAGATTATCTGTGATACCTAGATCATATTACTAGCATTAAGATCATAGCAAGGTATTCATATTGGTTTGAAAGCCCTAAACTGCATGTATGAAATTATTAACCTAGAAACATCATTATTCATCATTATCAATTATTTCCTCATTATACATGTTGTAACGTCTCAGGACTTTGAGGCCTCGGATAAGATGATCTTAAAAGGAATGATTGGACTACCCATATCACCAAGGTGCACCTCCTTTTCCGAGAGCCCATCACTAAAAAAAACTCCATAGTTAAGCGTGCTCAACTTGGAGTAGTACTAGGATGGGTGACCTATCGGGAAGTTGACCCCGGCTTGCGCGCGAGTGAGGAAAGAGCTAACCGTTAAGGCTAGTGGTGGTCTGTGGGGTCAATCGTCTTTCCTGAAACTCTACTATAGCCTAGGGCAGTGGGCTCGGGAGTTACAAATGGTATCAGAGCCATAACCCCACCAGTAGGTGGGGCCCACATGGACATGTGGCATGCCAGTGTTGAGCCATGCAGTCCAGACATGTTGGAAAGGGTCATCCATGGTTGACGTAGCCACCCTTGTGCTGGTATTCCGCAATCGGGAGTTGGGTGTCCATGGGCCATTATGGGTCTACATTGAAACGGGGAATGATTATGAGGCCTTATAGTTGAGCATAGACGAGGACGTCAAGAGTCTAAGTGGGGAAGATTGTAACGTTCTAGGACTTTGAGGCCTCAGATAAGATGATCTTAAAAGGAATGATTGGACTACCCTATCACCAAGGTGTACCTCCTTTTTTGGGAGCCCATCACTAATAAAACTCCATAGTTAAGTGTGCTCAGCTTGGAGTAGTACAAGGATGGATGACCAATCAGGAAGTTGACCCCGGCTTGCACGTGAGTGAGGAAATAGCTTGCAGTTAAGGCTAGTAGTGGTCTGTGGGGCTAGTCATCATTCATGAAACTCTACTAGAGCCTAGGGTAGTGGGCCTGGGCGTTACACTAGGGATCTACAACAAGTACACCTGACATAGCTCACCAAGCCCATCAATTTATAGCCATCTCAGAACCTATAAAATATGTGAAACAAGGTGGGTCAAGCACATAAGGTGCCAAGTATAGGGCTAAAAGATACATATACATAAGCTTTGCATAATTTGAAAAGAGTGCAGAAGTAAATGAGTAAGAGTAAACAAGATAAGTTCTTAGCAAAATGAGAGCCCATGTTTTATGTCATTTCACTCCAATTATACCATCATATCATGTATTCATAAGACCTTTGATCAACTTCCCATTGGAAGGATCCATAAGGGTTCTCAAGATTAGCTAACCCTTCTATACGTGAGGGACCCCAAGGCCATTACCAAGAGCTAACCCTATTTCAACATTGTATAGTGGAGTTTCTATATTATGTTTTCTAGTTATAAAAAAATGATACGAGACGAACATCGAGTACATACTAGAATACTACATGGCAATATTTAAGCAAGTAAACAATCATACATATGTATCACATTTCAAGCAAGAAAGCCATAGTCATATAATTATTTAAAGTCCGTACCTAATTTAGAGATTTACAACTTAACCTCGACAATCTAGATCAAAAGCAGCCACCTGTTTAAGAACAAGATTACATACATGTATTATAATCTCATCATTTACCCTAACTAGTTTCATTTTAAGGTTTTTGGCCAAGTTAGGATTCAAGTTGTTTACTAGTGCATTTGATGATCTTTTACCAATGCATACATCATCATTAAGGTGTAGTTCAAGTTTCATAGCATGTCGAGGTTCCATGAATTTTATAATAATATTACAAGATTCATGTCCCTTATGTACATTTCAAGGTCAAAGGACTCCTAATAGGGAAGTCAAGATCATGATCACAAAGATATGAGGACCAAGCATCAAAGATGGTTTATAACAACAACTTTATGTCATAAGAAACACATTCCAATATAGGTGGATGTCCCATAGGGTATAGGTATAATTGTCCAAACTTGGTATCATCATATCAACATTCATTCTCTCATCATAATAGTTTACTTATGCCATCAAGATTCAATATGCGCCTTAAGTATGGCATACACATCCAATCATCAAAAGGGATATAATATTCCCATATTTTAGAGAGGAATACAATAGAGAAGGATACACATAAGCATTAAGGTGAAAGAACCAAAATTCAAGGCATCTAGGTCACATTAGGCAAAAAGGATTACAACCATCATAATAGAGTGAGAGGGTGGAACATAGTCATTAAATTCATAACACATGATAATGTTACTGATTTCAAGGATATAAATGAGTTCCATACACAAGATAGGTCAAACATAACACTTTAAGCAAGAGTATAACATGCATTCCCATAAAAGGGCATAACCATGTCTTTAGAGACATATGAGTAAACATAGAAAAAGGGAACTTAGGGATGATATTATAGTTAAGAAGGAACAAAGATAACTGATCTTTGAGGCTGATTAAGCATTAGTCCATATTAAGGAGCATGATTAGAAATCTAGGGCAAAGCTCATCATTTACATTCAAAATATGTCACATGAGCGCATTGGATTTCATCATTGAGCAAGAAGGTTGATTAGGATTCTCAATTAGTTCAAAAGTGCAAGAAGTTATAGATATGATCATTAGATAGGTATTAGAGCATCATGGATCCCATCTTTATCACAATCAAACATTAAAATTAAGTCATCATGATCAAAAATATATTTTAGCAAAATAGTGAAATAGGAAGAGGATTTAGGGTCTAAAAAACAAGTCCATGTTGACGGTTTCATCGCGTAGATCAATTTTCATATATTATATGTTAGATTTGGCCCAAGGAAGTGGAAGTTATTCATTTTATAAGTTTTGCATCAAAAATTGTAGAGAACAGAGAATAGGGTGTTACATTTCATTGATGCACCGATTGAAACCATCCGGTGTTGATCCAATGAACACACCCACACACTTCACAAATGCTGACTTTGGCTGCTATGCTTTGGGTTTCACCACAGATGGGAGTTTGTGAAACTGCGGTCGCCGCTAGCTACATCTCCCTACCCTTTGAGGTTGCGTATCCCTACCCATGTGGCCTCGCATCACTAGTCAGCCATAGTCAAACATCCTTTGACCGGCCCCACATGAGAGAGAGAAGGGAGAGGCGTAGGGAGTTGTCATGTTTCAATCTCATCCATCTCTCGCCGATCCTACTATGGGACACTCGTCTCCCTCGACTCACGAGCAGGCGTGTGACAGTGGCTGCCTGAGGCCACCCGTCTCACTGACGTGAGTGGAGGTCAGTGGTTTGGGGCTCTTTGAGTCCAGAGAAGTTTCCACCTATGCTCCTTAGTGCCTGCCGGAGTTGGTGGTGGCGTCAGCTCCACCGTTGAGTGGTTGGGGCCTCGAGCCCCAAAGGGAGGAGGTGTGGCGGTGTTGTCCCAGCTGGGTGAAGAGGGAACCACAAGAAAGGAAGCTTACTGGGTAAGAGAGTAAGGGAAATATGGTTGAAAGAGTGAGGGGGGAGAACCAAAGTGATTGGTGTCTTTAATTTGGTAGGAGGGGTGAGCAAGCGTGTGATTGACGGAGCTTGCTACTGTGTCAGTGGTCATGTACGGACCAAGGTAGATGATGAACTCCAATCCATTGGATCGGGATCTAAAGGTCAGACAAAGGGAAAGCACTAGGGTTTTCCACAACTGATGGAAGCAGCTGGGCCGCCCCACCCCAATTTGGCCCATTAAGGCCTAAACTGAGCTAGATCAAAGATAATTCAAGTGAAATTTGAGCTGATTTTAAAAAGCCATAATTTGAGCTCTGAATGTCTGATTGAGGTGATTCTTCCACCATTGGAAAGCTAATTGAGACCTCTACATCATGATATACATAATAGAGCATTATATTCATATTGGATATGTTCAACAATATCTTGCAAGATAGTGATCATTAAACTTATGAAACTTAGACAAAAGTGCACATCATGGTGAAATTGATCATCGATGTGACCCAATTGAAGTATCATCATATTCAAATTATGAAATATACATCATATTGAGAAATATTCCACTCTATGAGAGAGAAAGAGTGAAACAGTGGAGAGAGAAAAGGTTCAGTTGTCACATCCTTCACTCCTTAAAAGAAATTTTGTCCTCGAAATTCGTCTGAGATCATAGTTGGAGGTCAAAGTCCATATTCATCATATTTTGGGAAACTAAACTTCGATGTCACAGTGTCTGGAGCACACAGTTTTCTTTGTCAAGAGTGTACACAACCCCATTATATAGACCACATGGTTATCATGCTATTACATCATCATTGACATTAGGGTTTCATAATCCTTATCACTATGTTCACGTATTCATACAACTGATCGCCCGGTTAACTTCTTTGCAATCAGATTTAAGCTGAAGACATGATGAAAGCTTACAATCTGCTATTGTTGACTGTCAAAGCCAGCTACATGACATTATTAATTGTGGGAAGAAAGAGTGGAGGCTCAGAGCAAGATGTAATTGGATTGCAGCTGGCGATGCAAACACAAAGTACTTTCAAGCTAATGTCAATCAAAAGAGAAGGCGTACATCAATTTCAAGACTTCAAGATCAAGATGGGAGCTGGATAGAGGACGAGCGGTAGCTACAAATGCTTATTCAGACTCACTTTCAGACCCTACTGTCAGAAGACACAAGGACGATTAGTACTAACAACTACCCCGACTGGTTCCCACCCTTAGCACAATCAAACACTATGAAGCTGAGCTCTACCCCTGACGAAGATGAGATTAATACAGTGTTGGGGTGGATGAATCCCATCAAGGCACCTGGGCCAGATGGAATTGATGTTGGCTTTTTACAACAGAAATGGGAGTGTGTCAAGGAGGCTGTCATGCTAACATGTGTTAATTGTTTTGTAAGACAATCTGTACACCCGGTGTTGGCATCTTCCACCCTTGTTCTTATCCCAAAGGTGATTCCGCCTCAGTCATGCAACCACCTTAGACCCATAGCTCTCAATAATGTCTGCATAAAGCTTATCTTGAAAATCGTAGTTGAGAGAATTAAGCCTTTTCTTCCACACTAGATTTCACCAGCACAATCGAGTTTTGTCCCAGGAAGGACAGTTTCAGAGAACATCATTCTAAACCAGGAGATTGTACACACTATGAACTCAAATAAAGGGGGCCAGGGATCCATGGTGGTGAAATTGGACCTAGAGAAGGCCTACGATAAAATGAATTGGAGTTTCATCTGTGACACTCTATAAAGGACATCAATATCGACACAGCTAATCAGTGTTATCATGAAGATTATTACGACAGGAGAGATTGCCATCACTTGGAAGGGGAGGACACTGACTCCTTTCAAGGCCACAAGGGGGGTTAGACAAGGTGATCCTCTATCCCCCTACATTTTTGTCCTTTGCATTGAAAGACTCTCGTAGGAAATTGTAGAACTTCAGCATGCTGGCCAATGGAAACCACTCATGGTTATGAGAAGATGCCCAACATTCAGCCACATCCTATTCGCCGATGATATCTTACTATTCGGAGAAGCCTCGATTCATCAGGAAAAGACGATGATGGTGTGTCTTAAGAAATTTCAATCGGTATCAGATCAAACCTTGTCAAAATAGAAATCTTGTATTTACTTCTCAAAGAATATAGACGCCAGGATGAGCAGGAGAATCTTCCGACTCATGGGGATATAAAAAACTCACGATCTTGGCCACCACCTTAATGTTCCAATCATACACAAGAAGGTGTCCAAAGATCTCTATGCATCCACTATTACCAACCTGGATAGTTGCATCAATTCATGGGAACATAGACTCCTTTCCATAGCTGGAAGGGTGGTGTTGGTAAAATCTATCCTCATAGCTATTTCGTCCTATAGAATGCAGTCCACTCATTTACCAATGAGTATTTGTGACAGAATAGAACGTATAGTTTGAAATTTTGTGTGGGGAGCTCTACCAAATGAGAGGAATCTCATACCGATTGTTTGGAAGAAGATTACTGCTAATAGGCAACATGGCGGGCTAGGTATTTTCCATACCAAGATACAGAACAAATCTTTGTTACACAATGTTGTGTGGGAGTATTGTACTCAGGAAAAAACATAGTGGATTGACTGTATGCGAAGCAAATATGAACACCTCTACAACTAGGGAAGAGTGGGAGGCTCAAGCATATGGAAGTTTATCACACATTGTAGGGAGGAGCTGCAGCCTTTAATTGGTACAGTCCCATTGAATGGAGCAAGCACCACTGCATGGAATGCCAATTGGGTTAAATTCAGACACAAACTGCAAGTTAAGAAGCACATCCCCACTAATCTCAGGGATCTGTGGGTCGAATCCATGGTATAGGAAGGCCAATGGGACTGAGGATTCATTGCATACTGGTTCCATGAAGACACAGCTAGTGCCATTCTGAATATGCTTGTACCTAGACCCAACTGTGATGTGGACTTAAAGATTTTCACTATGGACCCCTGTGGAATATTTCGATCAAGACACATCTTCCAAAGACTGCTCAAATAGCAATGCTCAAACACTGCATGAGAATGGCAGAGGGTCCAGAACCTCAAAGTAGTACACCGAATCAAGTTGCACCTGTGGAAGTCACTCCATGATGGGCTAATGACGAACATGGCAAGAGGTAGAAGAGGGATCACTCTGGACACCAGGTGCCCCATATGCGGAACTGCTGAAGAAACAACACTACACCTCTTCAAACTCTACCCATTCACTGCTGAGATTTGGAACATGTTATGTAGAGACCGAGGACTCCAGTTCAAACTAGGCTTTAAATTCAAACAGTGGGTCTTTGTGAATCTGAAAGAAGATGGAAATCACAGCAGGGAATGCTTTGCTATTGCATTGGAGGTTATTTGGACAAGAAGAAACCAACTAGTTTTCAATAATGTGCCTATGACAAGTGCACAGGTAGTTCCAACCATCACATTCACCTTACACATGAAAGTTATAAGCTTCTCCACTCCGACCGTATCACATCCTGGTCGATTGCTGCAAACAATGTGGTCACCCCCTCCGTAGGGTGCTTGGGCCATGAACACTGATGTTGTAGTCTCCATTTCTAAGAAGAAGGCCGATCTTGGTTTTGTGATATGGGACATAAAGGGTACATGGATCCTCGGTGGTGTTCAACCATCTACAAATATCAACGTAGCAGAAGCAGAGCTCCAAGCTATGTTCTTTGGACTACAAAACCTTCCTAGAATTACCTGCCCAATCAAAGTATACACGGATAGCAAGCTGGAATCGCAATTTCTAAATGGTGATGGTGATATAACTAATAAATACATCCCCTACGCATAATATTTTCATGAATACAAGCATCACAGCTTTAACATCGACGTCATCTACACGCCCAGACAAGCAAACAAGCTGGCAGATAGTCTTGCTAAGAAAGCCCTCAAAGAACATCTCCCTAGAAAATTGTGGTCGGTCTGCTCTGTATATCTAGTAGCAATCTATAAGATTGAGATTAGAGTAGATTCGATGCATGTGTAGTTCTAGTTTTTCTGGTAGTGTTACAATTTAAAAAAAAAGATCTAGGTTATTAATTTCTCAAGCAAACATTTTCATTACCATGACTTCCAAACAAGACTATCGTCAAACATGCCATTTCATCATTAGATTTCATGCATGTTTTAGTTTTCCCAAAAATTCTACCAACTTTCCCCAATTATGTTAATTACTTTTCACCTTGGGTCTGAAATTAAGAAAATGTATTTATTATTATTCAAGATAAGATCTCAAGGTGTCATCATATCAAGTTCATAATTTCAAATCTACATATTTTCATATATGATATGATTCTGTATTAGGTCTCGCTTGTGAGAGTGACTTGTCGTACACATTCAAGTTTAAGATAAGTGAAATTATTTCATATATCATGCATCATCTTAGGGACAACATTATCATCAACATTAAGATTATGTAATTACCTCAAGAGAGCTCAACAAGCTTTAGCCACTCCAGCTAAGGCCTAACTATGTCCAACAAGGCATGTTAACTACAAACATCTACCCATAACAAAATTTCTACCCAATTATCAAGAACAAGGGAAACCACTATATGACTTTATATACAACTACTAACCCAAGTATGAGGCTCATCATGGATATCACATTTTGCATACATCATCATAGGGTCTTGGGACATCTGCCTCACCTATATCAAAAACATCATATATTCATATGCCTCCATCTCTAGGGTTAGATCTTTTCATAGGAAATATAGGCTTCAACATTATCAAGGGAACCACACACTAGGTGACTCGACTCATATACTTAGAAGTAGTCTAGCTAGGGACTCATCATCATGTATTTCATCGTGCATATTTTTCAACATTTCACATATTTTGGAGTTTAGGTACTCTGACCTTCTCCCGTAGTGGGTCGACTCATAGCAAGAGGTCACCCTTTTTGTATGTCCCATCCTAGAGGTCCTCCTTTGTACAAAGATTGAGGAATCTGTTGGTATCAAACCATATAAAACATATTGTATCTCAACACGTACAAGACAACGTACAAGCAAGCACGCCAACCCACTAGCTATGTTTAGCACGTCAACCAAGTTACATGTATCGTACAAGTTGCTAGGTTTAGCTAGGGTTGCATGGTCAAACTCATCTCATATCATCAAACATAACTTGAATCATCTTGAAACATCTCATAACATCACATCAACATCATCATCATCTTCATCGTCATTAATGTAGATTATCTAGGTTACTTACTAGCCTAACCATTATCATGGCTCTAGACAACTCTAGAGACTACATATAGAATCTAAACACTCTCATATAAACTTGATGTTACATCTCTTTCTCTTAGGTTACATGGACACTCACTGCCTTTCTACGTGTGGTAACATTTTTCATATGTACGTATACTAATACTTGAAATAGGTTTTCTCCAACGTTGAAACAAGCGATGAAAACCACCATACCTCATTCGATCAAAACCAAAACCAAAATGAGTTACCATATTCATTAAGCATTCTAGTACCATGACACCTAGAGAACTAGTAAGAACATGGTGCACACCAGTGTAGCTACCCTAAGCACATGTCGTGAATATATGTCTAGGGCTATAATGAGATCTCCCTTTTCTCACCCTCCTGAACCTACATCCCTTACTATAGGACAGAAGGAGGATAAAAGAAAGGGTTATATGGATTACACAATCCTACACCTAGTTCTATAACATCTAGGTTCTAACCTATAGGCTAAATCAACTTAGTCCACAAAGGATAACTCATTAACTTTCTAAGTTTGAGATGTAAGGTTGTGTTTAGCTTGTGTTTCATGTGAGCAATGTTGGTGTAGTTATTGTTCATGCTCTGTACCATCTGTCACGAACCCGTTTGTTACCCAAATCCTAGCTTCAAATGATTATAAAGCCAATGGAAATAGGACCTAGGCGTCCGTTCCTAGCATGGTTTTATCAAAGTGTGAATGAGGAAGTGTAATGCTTAGCATACATGAACAAATAACATGATACATGCACCAACAATTGTCTCAACATTCAACAAGTTATATTAAAAAACATTGTCCTATTACAAGATTTCAGTTACATATTCAAGAGTACAGTTTTACAAGTATGTCCACGGATACTAGGGATATACAACAAGTACACCTGACATAGCTCACCAATCCCATCAACTTATAGCCATCTCTAAACCTATAAAATACATGAAACAAGGCGGGTCAAGCACACGAGATGCCGATTACAGGGCTAAAAGATACATATATATATAAGCTTGGCATAATTTGAAAAGAGTGTAGAAGTAAACGAGCAAGAGTAAACAAGATAAGTTCTTAGCAAAATGAGAGCCCATCTTTTATGTCATTTCACTCCAATTATAACATCATATCATGTATTCATTAGGCCTTTGATCAACTTCCCATTGGAAGGTTCTGTAAGGGTGCTTAAGATTAGCTAACCCTTCTATATGTGAGGGACCTCAAGGCCATTTCCAAGAGGTAACCCTATTTCAACATTGTATAGTGGAGTTTCTATATTATGTTTACAAGTTCCAAAAAAATGATACGAGACGAACATCGAGTACATACTAGAATACTACACGACAATATTTGAGCAATTAAATAAGCATATATATGTATCACATTTCAAGAAAGAAATCCATAGTCATATAATTATTTAAAGCCTATACATGATTCAAATATTTACAACTTAACCTTGACAATCTAGATCACAAGCAACCACCTGGATAAGAAGAAGATTACATACATGTATTAGATTCTCATCATTTACCCTAACTAGTTTCATTTTAGGGGTTTTGTCCAAGTTAGGATTCAAGTTGTTTACTAGTGCATTTGATGATCTTTTACCAATGTATACGTCATCATTAAGGTGTAGTTCAAGTTTCATAGCATGTCGAGGTTCCATGCATTTTATAATAATATTATAAGATTCATGTCCCTTATGTACATTTAGAGGTCAAAGAACTCATAATAGGGAAGGCAAGGTCATGATCACAAAGATATGAGGACCAAGCATCAAAGATGGTTTATGTGGGCTATGATCTCCAAAGTCCAAAATGAACACATGAACTTCGAAGTAAACATAGCGGAAGCGATTCGTTTAGCAGAGGAATACCAAAAATCAGCGGAAATTAAAACTTTTTGAGATAAGACATTGAAACCATAAAAACTCCTTTCATAGATTCAAGATAAACTGTTTACATCTCTGTTAATTACTTCTTGAGTAATTATACACAACATGCTACAAAATCTCAAGAGACGAATCAAAACTCAGACCCTGACTCCAAGGACCTGAGAGTACAGAGGACGCATAGGACTGACTATCTATCTATATAACTCAGCAGTCTGAATCTCCACCTGAGATTTACTTCTTCTCCGGGTACTGCTGCTGCTGATACTGGTCACATGGAGATTGGTCCCTTCGTCCTTGGCGACCACCTAAAAATTGAAATCTACGGGGTGAGACAATTTTAAATAATTGTCCCAGCGGGAGTTATAACTCTTCGCCAGAAACATGATTATTACAGATTAAGAGAATAACAGTACACAAAGAAGTCATATATATTTTAGGAGTAGTTAGAACAATGTTTCACAGATTGTAATCTATTCCTCCTACTAGAAGCAAAGCATCTCTAAGATAAACCCACATATCTCTTTTCTTTTAGAAATAAAAGGACATGTATAACATCTATTTATTATAAATCCATCATCACCACACTGGCTCTCTTCAGGCTTAGATCATATATCCATCACCTGGCATTATAATAAGGGATATCATGGCCTGTAGCCATACCCTTTCCTACAAGGTGTTAGGATTCCAAATCCACAACATAAATGTATGATTAGTACACATGAAATCATACTTAACCATACTCAAGTGACACAAGGGTTATTTACATTCATCACCCATAAGTCTGCAGTTAAGCCTTTCATAGGATTATCTTGTAATAGAATTTCACATAGTAACACTCTATATTAGGATCACATTTCATAATTTAACATAGGGATATCAATCCCTAAACATCTTATCACTAAGAATCCGGAAAGTGAGAGTCCAAACCCCTGTACTAATTATAACATTTATTACCAATAACATATTATTTTATCTGGTCATCTACATAATATGACCTTTGATGATCATCAGTGCATATTACTCATGACTCATTCAACCTATCAAACTCATAAGTTATCACTTATCAGATAACATACATGTTCTTGAATATTAAACATTAGCATCGCAGCTAAGAAAGAAGGATACTAAATGTAACAAGTCTAACTTACATCAATTACCATTTCTCAATTCTCTCATCACAAGTCATCTTTTAAGCATGACCTTGATGGTACTCATGGCTCTCACAGCTCATCAATCTCATAAGATGCCACTAACAAGGCACCAGGATATATCACTATTCATAAAGCTAACAACATGCTTTAAATGAATATAGCATCATTATCCATACCTGGATATGATCATCCTCATATAGGAACCTGCACTGTCAATTCAACTGATAACAGTAAATAACTCATTTAAAGAAGTTGTATCTCCCTACTCATACGAGAGCTAGGTTTCCCTGATTTTCATCAATTAGGGTTTACTATTCACAATACATGTCATCACCCTAGAATTAGGGTTTACTATTCATCATACATGTCATCACCCTAGAATTAGGGTTTACTATTCACCTCATGGTGAATTGATCTCATAACATCACCATGTATGAGAAACATCATCATTAAAGACCTGAGATAAGATTAAGATTCATCAATTATCATAATTAGGGTTTCCATGATTTCACATAGTGGATCATACCCTATTCATGCACATTCATGTATATTGAAGGTATTTTACTTGAGTTTCCACCATAATTGGTACTTCCTCTCTCCTCTAACTAGTAGATGGTGATCACACCACTCTAGATTAGGTTGGGTTAAGTCCTCATTGACTAACACAAGTCAACACATCACCATCATGTGATTAGGGTTTGATTAAAACAAGGTATCACTCAATAGAACCCATTTAAGTTGACACGAGTGTGAACCCATTTGAATTGAAACGAGTGTGAACCCATTTGAGTTGAAATGGGTGTGAACCCATTTGAGTTGAAACGGGTGTGAACCCATTTGGATTGAAACAGGTGTGGACTCGTTTGAGTTGAAACAGGTGTGAACCCATTTGGATTGAAATAGGTGTGGACTCGTTTGGATTGAAACGAGTGTGAACCCATTTGAGTTGAAATGGGTGTGGACTCGTTTGAGTTGAAACGGGTGTGAACCCATTTGGATTGAAACGGGTGTGGACTCATTTGGATTGAAACGGGTGTGGACTCGTTTGAGTTGAAACGGGTGTGAACTTTTTTGAGTTGAAACGGGTGTGAACCCATTTGGATTGAAACGGGTGTGGACATGAAAGGTGATATAAAGGTTATGATAGAATAGGATATCCTATGTTGAAGCCTTCAATTGGCCCAAGACATGTTCCACTTACAAAGTGAGTCAATAAGGATGAGCCTCAATCAATTGGACACCAATTTGACCTTCAATTGAAAGCCAATTAGAGTTAAATCTAACTCAATTAAGGTTTCCAATCGGCTAATCATCAATTTTCAACAATGTGAATCAAATCAAGGTTGAACCTATCAATTGAACTCCAATTGGGCCCAAACTTGGCCCAAACGGTCTTGAGATCATTTGGATGACCTCCAAATGATCGTGAGACCGTTTGCCCAAAGTTTGACCAAAAACCAAGTTGGTTGGATAAGGGTTGAACCCTAAATAGGTCTAAAATCAGCATTTTTATGAAATCGTCAACCTATTGAAATTAAACCCTCAAACCATAAACTTTCCTTGACCTTAGACCTCCAAAGGGTCTTGGGGTGTCACTAAATGAGTGTGAACCCGTTTGGGTGAACCCCTAAACGGTTTTGAACCCGTTTGAGTCCTTCAACCCAAAACTCAACAAGATGTATACTTGAAAACAGCAATTTTAACCCGATTAGGGTTAGGGTGTTGAAGTGCCTTCAACTCTCAATTGGTTAGGAATTAGATTATGATTCTTTGTAGAAAAGAAATTCAACATATTATGAACAGGAATCTCAAACGTTCAATGCTTGGTCAACTCACTCAAATGGGTTGAACCCGTTTGCCCAAAAAGTTCAAGTTAATCAGTTGGAAAAATCAGCACTTAATTCAATTCGATTGCCTAATTGATTGGCCTTCAACCTACGATTCCTTTGAAGTTAACCCCTCAAATTTGGTGGGTCATTAGCCTACATGATTATGAACAGGAATCCCAAACGGTCAATGCTTGGTCAATGTCCTCAAACGGGTTGAACCCGTTTGCTCCAACCGACCTTGTGAACCTGTTTGCCCTTCAAACGGTTTGGTCACAGGGGGGGAAAACAGGACCGTTTGATAAAGTAACTTTGGTAATCACGCCCATATTCTTCAACCTATGTCAAGGTCGGTTATTCCACCATTTTACTTGCAAAAGTGCAAGGAAGAAGGGAGGTAGAAGAAGAACTAAGTACTAGAATTGCAAGAACAAAACATGCATATAAAGTGTAGAGTTTAGAATTATAAAACCCGCCTTAAACGATGTTCTTGGAGCTCCAAGCTTCCAAGATTCAAGCCTCTAATGGTGTCTTGAACTCCACAACTTGGTCAAGCGTGATTCCTCCAAAGAAAGGTAGGAATGGATGGCTAGAACAAGAAAACTAAGTGAGTTATCCACAAAACCAAGCTTGCTTGATGAATTCACCCAAGAATCCGAGCTTGAAGATGGTTCTTCTCACCTTAGAACTACTTGGTCGCCTCCCTGAGCTCCAGATCTTGCCTTAGACGTTTTGAGAAAGAAGATAAGTGAAGAGAAAAGAAGGATCGTTCACTTGGTTTACAAGGAAAAGGGCTTATATACTTTAGGCCATTTTACACCATAAGGACCTCTAAAGCATGGGATTTTCATCTAAGTCCCACCTTGCTTCTTAGGAGCGTCCAAGCCATCTAAACTTAGACCAAGTTCATCAAAGCTCAAGATTTAAGGGTAGAAAAGATCAACTTTCAACTAGGGTACACATATGAAGGTCTTCATACACATACATGGTGAATTTTATGCACAAAGATTACTTTTCTTATCTGATTATTTATTGATGCATCTCTTTCATCATTTCTACACTAAATGATGCCAAGAGTCATATAAGATGCTCTAGAAGGTGTACTTTACAAGTTTCACCCATAATTTGGGTAAATTGCACTTTACTCCAAATTAGGGTTTTTAAGCACCAGGATCATTCCACAAGCTGCATCTGAATGCCCAAGCTTGAAAAATCCATCATGCCTCATCAGATTCACTCTTATGATGTTTCATCATCAAGGGTACATCTTAACCTGTGAACTCTGCAAGTTAAACCTCTTAACTGGATAATTGCACATAGGTCCCTGCATTGCAAAACAATACTACAACATTGTTCCTAGGGGATAAGAATGGAAACATATGTTCCTTAGGAGCTTTTATTACATGCTAAAAGATAATTAAAAGTGTTTAATTACATATTTAGGAAAAACTTCTAGGGTTAGGTTATAACCCAGGTCAGGGATGTTACAGTTTATAACAACAACCTTATGTCATAAGAAACACATTCCAATATAGGTGGATGTCCCCTAGGGTATATGTATCATCGTCCAAACTTGGTATCATCATATCAACATTCATTCTCTCATCATAATAGTTTACTTATGCCATCAAGATTCAATATGTGCCTTATGTATGGCATACACATCCAATCATCATAAGGGATAGACTATTCCCCTATTTGAGAGAGGAAGATAAGAGAGAAGGATACACATAAGAATTTAAGGTGAAAGAACCACAATTCAAGGCATCAAGGTCACATTAGGAAAAAAGGATTACAACCATAATAATAGAGAGATAGGGGGTGGACCATAGTCATTAAATTCATAACACATGATAATGTTACTAATGTCAAGGATATAAATGAGTTCCATGCACAAGATAGGCCAAACATAACACTTAAAGCAAGAGTATAACATGCATTCCCATAAAAGGGCATAACCATGCCTTTAGAGACATATGACTAAACATAGCAAAAAGGGCACTTAGGGATGATATTATAGACAAGAAGGAACAAAGATAACTGATCTTGGAGGTTGATTAAGCATTAATCCATATTAAGGAGCATGATTAGAAATCTAGGGTAAAGCTCATCATTTACATTCAAAATATGTCACATGAGCGCATTGGATTTCATCATTGAGCAAGAAGGGTGATTAGGATTCTCAATTTGTTCAAAAGTACATAGAAGTTATAGATATGATCGTTAGATAGGTATAGGAGCATCATGGATCCCATCTTTATCACAATCAAACATTAAATTCAGTCATCATGATCAAAAATAGAATATTTTAGTAAAATAGTGATATAGGAAGAGGATTTAGGGTCTGAAAACAAGTCCAAGTTGAAGGTCTCGTCGAGGTGATTAATTTTCATATATTATATGTTAGATTTGGCCCAAGGAAGTGGAAGTTATTCATTTTATAAGTTTTGCATCAAAAACTATAGAGCAAGGAGGATAGGGTGTTACATTTCATTGATGCACCGATCGCAGCCGTCTGATGTAGATCCAAAAAATGCACCCACCCACTTCACAACCACTGACTTCGGCCACTATGCTTCAGGTTTCTCCGTGGATGGGAGTTTGTGGGACTCTGGTCGCTGCTGGCCACCGCTCCCTGCCCAATGAGAATGTGTATCCCTACCCACATGGCCTCGCGCCATTGGTCGACAGTGCTCAAGCATCCTTTGATTGGCCCCACACGAGAGAGAGAGAGGGGAGAGGAATAGGGAGTTGTTGTGTTTCAATCTCAGCCATCTCTCACTGATCCTACAGTGGCATGCGACAGTGGCTGCTTGTGGATGTCCGTCTCGTTGAAGCGAGTGGAGGTGGGTGGTTTGGGGCTCTTTGAGTCTAGAGAAGTCGCTATCGGAGTTGGTGGTGTTGTCAGCTCCACCTTTAAGTGGTTGGGGCCTCAGGCCCCAAAGGGAGGAGACGTGGCGGTGCCATCCCAACTGGGTGAAGAGGGAGCCGCAAGAAAGGTAGCTTACCAGGTGAGAGAGTAAGGGAAATAGGGTGGAAAGAGTGGGGGGAAGAACCGAAGTGATTGGGGTCTATAATTTGGCCGGAGGGGCGAGCAAGCGTGTGATTTGTGGAGCTTTCTACAGTGTCAGTGGTCATGTATGGACCAATGTAGATGATGAACTCTAATCCACTAGATTAGTATCTAAAGGTCAGGAAAAGTGGAAGCACTAGGGTTTTCCAAAAGTGAGGGAGGCATCTAGGCCGCACCCCACTCCAATTTGGCCCATTAAGGCCTAAATCAAGCTAGATCAAAGATAATTCAAGTGAATTTGGGATGATTTTAAAAAACCATAAATTGAGCTCTGAATGTCTGATTGAGGTGATTCTTCCACCATTGGAAAGCTAATTGAGATATCTACATCATGATATAGAGCATTATATTCATATTTGATGTGTTCAAAAATATCTTGCAATATAGTAATAATTAAACTTATGAAACTTAGACAAAAGTGCACATTAATGTTACTCATGGTGAAATTGATCATCGATGTGACCCAATTGAAGTATCATCACATTCAAATTATGAAATATACATCATATTGATAAAGATGCCACTCTATGAGAGAGAAAGAGTGAAATTGTGGAGAGAGAAAAGGTTAGGTTGTCACAGTTTTGTTAGCAAAGGAATCTCGAAAAGGATTGTGAGATGAGGGAGCAAGGTTCTGGGGAAGTAAATGACTGTGAGATTGGGTCCAGTCTGCAGAACTACCGAAGGTAGGGGACAACTGGAGACATGTCTGATGTCAAACCTATGGCTATATTGGTGCATGAGAAAGGAAAGAAATTAAACCAGGTAATGTGTGACAGAATAACTTTGGGACTTTAGGAAAAATCAATGCAATTAATGTAATTTGAATAATCTCTTAATAAAACCATATTCAAATATGTTAAATTCAATTTGATGGGTAAAACATGGTCCAAATGACCTCATAATTGGACCATAGGCTAATTTGATAGTCTAGAACGTGACTAGCCAATTACATTTATAATTTGCAAACGTTTGGTCCATAATTTCTTTAATGCCTATTAATCTTAATTATAATGCATTAAAGGATAAGGTAGAAGGGAAAATTGATTTCCTTTGTGGATCCTTGAACCACAATTTGAGATAAACATTATTCATTCATTCAGAGGTCATATAACCCATATTTATTCCCTTTTTGAGAAATTTTCTTAAAGGGGAGAGAAAATGAACATTAGTGACTTAAAATCGATAAAAAAAGAAAAAAGAATACTTATTTCCA
The DNA here is from genome assembly GCA_963693085.1 of Alisma plantago-aquatica. Classification (NCBI taxonomy): domain Eukaryota; kingdom Viridiplantae; phylum Streptophyta; class Magnoliopsida; order Alismatales; family Alismataceae; genus Alisma; species Alisma plantago-aquatica. The sequence goes on along the minus strand of OY856413.1, from coordinate 1,135,434,700 downwards.
AAGTCATTAAATTCAAATTTTGAATTCTTTGCCTCTTACTCTTTCTCTTTCAACTCTTTTAAACTTGACAGAAAAGAAAGGGAAAATCCCATTACCATTATTCAAGTATTTCCAACACATTAAATAAAAGGAAAAAGTTATTTTCATTCCTTTTTCTATTTCCCTTTGTGTTGTTATTCTAAAAGCAATATTATTTTGGCCTCTTTGCATTAAGACCCTCAAGGAATTTTATTTAAGGAAAATCACATTAAAATTTTAAATTAACCGTGAAAATTTTGGGGTGTTACACCACCAGAAAACTATCCTTGGAACTGAGTTGGCCTCTTCTTGGCATTTTCTTCATGTTTCTTAATAGCAGACCACTTGATCCTCCTCATTGACTCTACAAAGGTGGCATACCTCTCCCTATTCTCCAAAGCAGATATTGTTGTTGTCAACTCTGTGCTCTGGCTCTTCTCAAATCTACAGATCCTCTCCTTATCCATTGTCGCCATGTGAGGATAGAACCTCATAAGCTCCATAAACTTAGCTTCATACTAATTGATGGTCATGGATCCTTGGCACAACTTCTCGAACTATGCTATCTTCTTATCTAGATGTGTCTCTGGGAAGTATCAGCTCACAAAATTTTACAGAAACTCCTCCCAACCGATCACATCTCATTTCCTCTTCTCCTCTTTTATGCCCCACTAGTGGCCAACACTGCCCTTCAGTTGATACACAACATGCTTCACCTTGTCCTCATCAGGGATGTTGAGGATCTTGAATGCCTTCTCAAGCTCCATCATCCACATGTCAGCATCTTCTAGTTCTGTTGAACCTGCATACTCAAGCGCTTGAATGTTTTGTCAGAACCCTAGGATTCGACATTTGGGACTACTTCCCTAGGCGGAGGTACGGGCGCTCGAATGGCTAAATGTGTAATTGTGGCCATAAGATGTCCAAACATGGACTGGAAAGTAGGATTGTCCATGGATGATGGGTTGAACTGGGACATCGTGGGCTGCTCTGGACCCATCTTAAGCACTCTATATTCATGTGCCTGCCTCCTCGTGCCACCTCCTGGAACAACAAAGATACACTCAGCATGTTCTTTGTGTTCTCCAAACATATATGGATAAGTAGAAGCTATGATTAGTTATGTTGGATAACGTAAGAAGAAACACAAACTTAAGTCATGTGTCCATGTAGACTCAACAAACCTAGAGCTCTGATAGCAACAAACTTGTGACGCCCAACACCACAACAAATGAGATACTCCAAACAAAATAAGAAATCAGCTACTAAACATCCATATTACTAGAAACCAGGGTAAATTAAAATTGATTTAGGCATTACTAACTAGAGCTAAAACATTTACATAAAGGTCCATGAACTTTGCATAGCAGCATATACCATATTAGGTATTTACACATATGTCTAGTGGCCTTAGCCACATCCTGTATAGAAAAGATGTGTTCCATATTTACATTCGATAAACAATATCCACATGTGCAAAAAACTCGAGTCGTTAAATAGATCATCTACACACATCCCCTTCCTGAACCTTAGAGTATAATGATGACTCTAGGACTCTACAACTATTAAAACTACTAGCCAACCTTCAGCAAGTACTTCTCTCCAAGTTGCTCCTCTTCAACAACTCACACCTGCCCACATCATGAGTGACCACCTAAAAAGATGTGGTAACACACGAGAGTGAGAATCATGTCCCAATGAGAGATATAACTCTCAACAATGGTTATTTATTATAGCATGTTATGTTATTAAACAAGATAAGAAGGTTTATGTAGTTTAAGTAGATAAATAGGTTAAGCAATTCTAGAAATTTAAGCAAATGATGTATCAATAGGTTGATCAACAAGATATGTAAGTAGTTGTACAAGATAATAACTAAGCAACATACTAAAATAAGGCAAAGGTAAATAGCCAATGTGAGACATGTTTAGCCCTAAGTAGATATACTACACGGATGGATTACGTCTTTTATTATGCCCTGAGGAGTTTGAGGTATACCACTCAAACTTCAACTTTCCACTGCTAAGTCAAAAATAGTGACATACAAGATCTGGGGAACAACTAGAATCCTAAGATCTCCCACACCCTCAGTCAGTACAAGTTCACCATAGTGACATATAAAGTCAAACTACAAAACCCCTATCCAACCTTGGTATATAGGTCATGGCACTATACACCAGGGTACGAAGCCCTACCACCAAGGTACACTCGTCGATGTCCACAAAACATCATATATACAAATATCTGAGATACAAGCACAAACATTCTCACACCGAGGCATGGTCATAGCCATCCTCCATGCACTTTGGGATCAATATGGAAAGGACACACAGTCACTTACACCTCACACACTCAACAATATGCACTCTGAGTTTCCCTTAGGAATACTCATTTCACCATCCAACAAGTTCTGAAACTAGAATGGATCTATGGCATAGGGCAAGTACATGAATAGGGTTTCACTTGATTAGTTATTACCAATTGGGTGAATTAAGGTTGCATCAAATAAGTGGACATACAAACCTTAATTCATTTCTATCAAGCATTGATACATAGTAACTCCAAAAGATATAAAATTTATGAGGTATAGATCTTGTCACGTCATCACATGATACCATTCCTATCACATAAGCAAGAGGATCACACCTCCAACATGGTTCAATCATGTCCAAGGGTCATCAAGACCATCACATGACAAATCAAATGCAAGAACATCATAATCTTTCCATGACCTACCAAAGGCTCAACAACCATCACCATATTAGTCACACAAGAGAGCTAAGTATAAGTGACTATCACCACTTTATTGTATTAAAGGTTTGGTGTATCAAGGTGAGTTGCATTAGTATTTCACATCATCTCATTATGGTGATCATATGTTTACCTTCATATGAGGGAAAAGGTAAGACCACATAGTTAAGGAAAATCACCATCAATTCTGCATCATCAAAACCAAACCTACCTACCATAAGTATCACTCCAAAACCATCAGAAGTTGAGGAGGTAAAACCATCGGTTGTAATACAAGCAAACACCTTGAACAAACCACTTAGAGAACCATCGAGTTCATATGTAGATAGAGTCACCACTAAACCTAGACAAGCCATTGATTCATAGCATAGGAAGCACCTTTAGTTTTGGGCATACTACCCACCATCAGTTGTGGAACAACGGATCACCATCAGTTTTGGTGCCCAAAGCCACCATCGGTTGTGGTGTGTAAGACCCCATCAGAACATGGAGTCAGAACCTCCATTGGTTGACACCATCGAGTGTTGAACAAATAGAGCCATCGATTTGTGATCATAGGTCATTGGACCATCAAGTTTTGTAGTCAAAACAGACATTGGTTGATGGACCGAAATATCTATCTATTGTCAAGCTCAGTACTTGTTCAGTTATTACACTAACGAGTTTCAATCATATAAATGATCTTTTACTCAACTAGCCAATTCCCGCAAGTATACGAGAGTAGTTGTAGTCGAGATCAAACACAAGGAACTTGATAACCAATTAAATGCAAAAGTGCTAAGTTTCAACAATCTAGATCTATTTCAAGAATGATTTGGTTGATTAAACTAAAATTTTCAGAATTAAACTAAACAGTAAAACGATTACTGAAAGGGGTTTGATTTCAGATATGAAACAATCTTGGACTTAGGATTTCACTAGCACATCATAGCATGAAGAATGGAGAATGAAATTTAAACATACTAAGCACTTGATTTAAAGGAGAGTTGTATGTTATACTTCACCTACAGGTGCAAATACAACGATCCTGACTCCATACAACACTCTCATGTATGTATTTTGTTTTGGATCACCAACCTACTCCTGCACTCCATATCTTCCACTCTCATGGTAAAAGAGGAGTTTCCAAGAGAGTGCCTCCTTACTCTCCTACCTATCTTCTCATATCAAGTAAGAAAGCATAAAACATGCATACATAGTGGTCAGCCATACATGCAAGAAGCAAGAAATCAGTACTCACAAGGTAGAAAAATAAGAAACTTAGCATTTAAAACAAAATTATCATGTTCCATACATGCTATGACATGGGAGTTACTCTCCCATGTCCAAGAAAAAAAGCCTACTCGTCCGTGATGATGTACAGTAGAAAAGATGTATAATTTTCAGAGTTTAACATGGTTTAGAGAATGAAAAGCTAAGAGAACCAAAGGTGTAACCCAAAAAGAGTAGAATTCTAGCTGGGGACAAAATTCCACTCCTAGAACTACTCTAAAATGGACAAACTTTCCTCCTGTGAAGCTTTGTGGAGAGAAGAACCTCTGCTGCACCTTCAGAGATGAAAATGGAGAAGAAGAGAAGAAGAATGGAGGTTCTTTGGCAAGAAACCACCTTCTTCCACCCAAAATCGCCCTCCCTTTGTTCCAGACCTGTTCTTGGACAAAAGACCTTCAATTTATGACCAGTGATAACCGATCCATAAGTTGTTTTTCCCTTTAAAAGTGAAAGGTGTCATTTTTCAGTTCTGCTGAAACTGACAGAGACATGACGTGTCTTCCTTCGGACACATTGTGTTCTGGTCTTTGACAGTTGATCCAAGTGTAAGGCCCATGGTGTGTCTGAATTAAAACACGCAGTGTACATAACCAGAAACATATATTCGACTTTGAAATCCCAGGTACACGTCGTGCTTTTGGTAGACACGCTGTGTACTTTTTTCTCTTCGGCTGGAATGCATGGCCAACTAGAAACGCACACGCCATGTCTTAATTCAGACACATTGTGTGCATTGCTATTTCAACAGAAATAAGACTCTGAATGGTCTGCAAATCATGGAGAAATCCCAATGATGTCGAAGTTGAGTTGGGCTATCTCCAATTTGATCCTTTTTAAGCATATATGCAATACACATCAGACGATAAGCAAAATAACAAAAAGGTGGCGAAATGAAAAAAATGAACTGAATTTGTGTGTGAAATCATATAATAAGTTGATGTGGAAAGCACACAACAAATCCCCCTAAGCTTGAACCATTGCTTGTCCTCAAGCAAAAAGAGCACAGCCACACAAATGAAGGAATATTCAAGCTCATGCATGGATTAAATGAAATGAAAATGTGTAATAAACTCAGCCAATCATGTACACGTGGTTTATATTCATAGCCATCACCTCAATCTAAACATCTAAGAGAGAGGTTTTGGTTCAGCATGGGTGGTCACAAACTAAGTGAATCAATCAACTAAACAACACTAAACAGAATTTGGATAATCAAGACAAACAACTAGTGGATGTACAACACAAAAATTTCAGCTATTATGGATATAAATGATGAAATCTTAGCTAACTTTAACAATCTCAATTGTGCTCTCTTCTCATAAAGATATGACAATGGATTTTTGGGATTCTGGCACTCGGCTTCTAATTTAGGCTTATGCGCACATGGAATGCCGGTTGGGGTGTTATTTTTACCCTCTTTTGATTTCATACCACCTAACCATCATTGCTGGATCAGACTCACACTAGGCTAGCATGATATGTGCACTAAAATGCATCTTTTATTAGGTAAATGAAGAAAAGGATAAAAGAAATTTTTGCACAACACAAGAGAGTCGATTACAATGTTAAGTTAACAAGATTCCATTCATTGTTTTGAAAAAATTTCACTGAAAAATTGATTGTATATGCACTAAGGGTTTGGCAAGGGTATCTCATATTCTAAGTAGTGTTGTAGAGTTGATTTATTCACTAAAATTTGAGACCATTACATGAACTAAGCAATCAAGGATGTGAAAATTGAATGTTCAAGCTACAATGATAAACCAATATCATGTACATGGGAAATTATTTTTTTCATTTTATTCATGCATGCTCTTTACTAATTCTTTCATATGGCTAAATGAAGTAAAAGGGATGAGATGGTTCAAGCATACAAGGTAAAAGAGTTCACTTCGTCACAATAGCCTCATTTCATATTAAACTTGTCGTGAAAAGAAATATAGAACATGAAATAAGATGAAATAAAGACTAACATGACTAATAAAAGTAAATAAAAAAAACTACATTACGGGCCGGTCCCCCCCCAAGCTTGAAATTTGTAGTGTCCTCACTACATCAATCAAACTTACGGAGGAAACAACCGGGTACCTATCATGGATGAAATCCAAAAGAGGGGTCAGCGCCCCTATGTTCTGGTGGAAAGAACTGGCTGACAAACTCATCATCATCAGGGACATCCAATGGCATGGGCTATGGTACAAACTCAGGTTGCTAAGTCAGCGGTGCTTGATACAACTGCAGAATGGAGTAGTGGCCCTGTGAAATGTGCCACGAATCCATGCAGTGGACCATTTCGTGCATTGTAGTGTACTACGTACCCAACTGATCCAAGCGACCGTCAATGTGATCAAAACGTTGATGCACATAGCCATAAAGAAGACTGACATCTGGAATCACCCAAGTATAATTTGTCTGTGTGCTGGTGGAGGGAGGTGGTGGAGTAGTAGGAGGTGCCTCATCATCATCATAGCTCTAGTTGCATCAACTTCTTCTTCAATGTTCAACATGACTTTCCAGTTATCTTTGTTCTCCAATGTGATATGCTCAGGATCTCGAATGTCAATGTATTGATCATCATCAAAGAATTGTCAAAATTTGGTGTCACTATTGGCAACCCTTGAGATCAATCCTATAGAAAGAAGTTATTGAATATCTACCAAGTTTCTACTTGGTGCAGCCTCGAGACCTGTCAGATCAACATCTAACTTCTGTGCTATTAAGGTGATCAAACCACCACACATTATGTCGCCAATGTCCCTCTTATTTACTTTCTTAATGTCTAGGAAACACGTAAGGATATAATAAGTAGCATTGATTTCATAACCATACAACATTCCCCACAAAAAGAAAAGATTCTTCTTTCCGACAACCCCTTGAGTTTCTTTCTTAGCAAACACTATGGTACTAAGAAGACGGTGCATGTATTGAAAAATAGGATTGTGAAGAGTGGATGCCCTAGCTTTCTTAGCTTCATGGCATTCCTCATATGATATCTCAAACCAAAATTCATCACTATTAAAAGTAGGTGGATAACTGATTGCCCCGTCGTAGTGGCAATCCAAAATCTCATAGAAGCACCTGAAGGTAAGCTAAAAACTATGGCCCAAAAGGTGGAAATGGATAATGTCATAGGGTTCCATCTTCTTTTGTGGGTATTTCTTTGTAGTAAGCTTTGTCAAAAACTCATAAACTAAATGGGGGTAAGTATTTGATACCGTGCAGCAAATGTAGCTTAGCCCCAAATCTTGCAGGCACATGAAGACCTCATCCTTGAAGCTGAGGGTGGTGAGAGTATGCTCGCATGCAAAACGTGTAGGAAACACCCTCCTTGAAATGAGAAACTCGTATGTTGGGTCTTCCTTAGGAGTGACCCGAAATTGAGTTGTGGAGATGTATGTCGGTGTGGAGGTGGATCTAGCACCATTCTTGCAATTAGAGGTTTGCTTAAAATGTGCCATTGTTGCTGACAGACTGAGACACATCGTGTTTATAAAGAGACATGGCGTGTGTGGATACATAAACTTTGACTGAATCAGTGAAGCACATGACATGTGCTTTGCTAAACACAGAGTGTGCCTGGAGAAGTTCTACAGTCTGAAATTGGGGACGGCGGCACTTGGAGAAGATGGAGATGGTGGTTGGTGAAAAGGCAGCGACGTAGACGATGAAGATACAGCTTCGGCTTGAAGAAGATGACTTGGTGGCATCTTGAATGGTGGAGAACAGAGGTGGCTAGAGAAGGGCGTCCTTGCATTTGATCTTGGAGAAGAACATGGTGTGAGCAAGGAGGACGACGGCTCTTCTACTACTTGAGCTTGGAGAAGAACACGTCCAGTGACACAACGGTTGCGGGAGTTAGGTGTACTAAAGCACAGAGCAGTTGTGAGAATTAGGTGTGCTAAAGAACACAACGGCTGCGGGAGTAAAGGAGAAAGGGCACTAGGGTACACGATAGTTGTGTAGGTCTCACATGGATCAAAAGAGAGGCGTGAGAAAGAGAGGTGGCTTGGGTTTAGGTTAAAAACATGTATTCTCATTAAAAGACATGGTGTGTCTTTTAAAAGACATGGCGTGTCTTTTAAAAGACATGAAATATTTCATGACAGAACTTCCTTTGTGCGTTACAAGACACGTCGTGTTCGACTAAGTACACAGCGTGTCCGAATCCAGAAATTCAAAATGTGACCCTTTACACTAAAAACTACATGACATGTTCCAATAAAGACACATCGTAATATCTTCCAGATAACTTTTTCTTCCTGTTGCTGCTGAAGTACACGTCATGTCTAAATGAGGACATGGCGTGTTCTTTTCCAGATCGAGTAATACCTTGAATCTACTGGACATTGACATGGCGTGTTCTTTTCTTACACGTCGTGTACCTGCAGACATGGCTCGACTATTGTGTTTTTGGGAGCAGTGACACACCACGTCAAATAAAGACATGTTGTGTCTTCTATAGTTTCTACAGAAAATAGCTTCTCGTCAGAACAGAAATAATGATATATATGGCAATAGAATTGTTTAAGTTACTACATTTATCCATGACAAGCTTATTTACAAAACAAAAAAGTGTTCTTGACTCAAATAATAGAAAGGAAATCTATCCTAATGTGGGTTCAACTCCCACGAGGTCCTCCATTTAGAGTTCGGAGTGAGACTCTTCAATCTATCCATTATGCATCTTAGAGGGAGCAAGAGGATCCCTTATCAACTTCATCTCCAGAAGTGTATAACTTGCAACGTTGCCCATTGACTTTGAAAGCTCCAACTGTTCCTTGTAGTTCAACAACTCCATATGGAAATATCTACATTACAAGAAAAGGACCATGTCATGACCCGACATCAAATCAAGCCATCACTAGTAATTTGTAGAATAACCATAAGCAGTGGATTAGTGAAAATCACTAATAATTAAAACCATTTTGCAAAGAGATCCTCTTCCAGGAAACTCTTACTGAAAGAACCAAAACTTTATATATAATATGGTTCACATTGTACATACATTGTACCATCTCATCTTGAGGATAACATATAACTGTTGCTTTATCAAAACATATACTGAAGTAACATAAAACTTCGAGGCATACAAGCCAAAATCTCATATTGTTTATAAAACCTTTCCGTACTGACTCCAAGGACATGAGAGTATAGAGACGACACATAGGACTTCTATCTACAAGACATGACAGACAATACACTCAACCTAAGTTATTACTGTTGTCCCTGCTGTTGGTGTTCTCCCTCTACAGTATAGTCTCTACCTCCTCGTGCACATCCACCTAAAAAATGTGGATCCCACGGGGTGAGACAATTGTCCCAGCGAGAGATATAACTCTCCGCCAGCAATGTTATTATCATAGGAAGACATTATAAAACTGAGAAGAGGACTCTTCATATAAAAAAGCAAGATGAATCACTATTTATAAGAAGAACAGAGCAATCTCTTCTCTTAAAGTAATGCATCTATCTATGATAGAGCAATAAATCATCTATTCACTTTACAAGCAATATAAAGAAACATGTATAACATCTATCCAATTAAGATGTATAAAATAAGTGTACATCAACCAATGTCTTCCATATTTGATCCTTAAGCCATTACACTACACAGTTGATTACATATTTACAATCACACTTATACCCTGAGGAGATGAAGTATATCGTTCATACTCCAACCGACCACTACTAAGTTCAAATCGGTACCAGACAAGGTCAATGGTAGAGTTGGTTGTCAAGACCTCACTCGTCTCAATCAGTAAGAGACAACTAGCAGGAAATCGTGTGTCAGCTACTGGCAGGACATCTTCTGTCAACTACAATTTATCTTGTTGGGGTATAGCGACATCTTTGCTATAGAGTTACAGCTGCAACATGCACTCTCTTTGGGAGAAGACCACTTAGCTTTCCTGGATTATAAGGATAAGGAACATTTTACATCAATTCCTAACTTGGTCGGGAGATTTTATACTTCAATCTCGATACACATAGAATGAAGATGAATTTACACATTAATTCCTCATTTGGTTGGGAGATTCTCATCATCCCGTGTTAAATAAGGAAGGTGTGACATAGATTCTTCATCGAGACATATGGATATACTTCATCCTTCACCCCCGCATATTCAAAAATATGCTCTCAGAGTTAAACTCATTTCACCATCAGCAATTTCTGACACTGAATGGATCTATGGTCAGAGCAACTACATGATGAGATTCCTCTTGATTAATTAGGTGCATTCTATTATCTTTTAGCATCAACCAAGTTTCAAACATGAATTATAATAGATGCTATAAAGAAAGGTGTAGTATTTTATAACCTTTGGAACACTTTGGATGTATAACACTCAGGATCTCAGTCCCTTATCACATTACTGGGAATTCTCATCCCATAACATCATCATCATCATGATTACTGGATATGGGTATTCAAACCCTTAGATCATCATTGAGCATTGTTACCTCTTTAACATGTAACTATTACCTCTAGGTCCTCAGACCAAGGTATTCTTTACACTTGTTGTACAAGTATATTTCACATAGCTCACAAGGCCCATTAAACATCTTGTCACCTCTCACTAGGCAACAACTATCTTTTTAAGATATCATACTAGATAAGCATTATACTTGTTGTACATATATTTAACATGGCTCACAAGGCTCATTTAAATATGTATCATATAAAACATCATAGCTCATACATGGCTATGTTGATCATCTCATGATTCCAGAATGGTTTGCATCCTTACAATATAAAAACACTAGCAATATATGACATCACCATGAAATTCAAGAGAAATACATCCTTCCAATTATTAGGGTTAGGATTTCCCATTTTAACTGAATAGGGTTTCAAATTCACATCATCACTATGTGATATAAGAGAAATACATCCTTCCCATTATTAGGGTTAGGATTTATCAATCTAATCATTTAGGATTTTAAGTGCATACCATCACCCTTCATTAAGGTTAGGGTTTTCCCCTATTTAACAAATTAAGGATTCAAGATCATATTATCAAGAATCAAACCCTAATTCTTACTCCACTCATTTTAGGAGTATCAATGCATGCTTATTCACATGATTACCACACATGTAAAAGTTTCTCTCTTATCCCCATTAGGATGTTGATTGCATCATACTTTGGCTCAATCCTTCTCTCAAGGTACATTGGCCTTCACTTAACAAACTACATTAAACTCTTTATGTCTTAATGTATTACTTTATATAACACAATTCATGTGTTACTCCATCAATTATATTGAATTGAGATGCTTCCATCATATTGGGTATAAAGATGTGTACTTGACACCATAACATACTTCCATATCGAGCTTGAGGTGTAACCTCATCACTATACCATTCATCTATATCAGGCATGTGGTGTTGCCTCCTCACCATATCGTGTTTAGGGTGTATCCCCTATTGTCATAACGTGTACCCATATCGGGTTGGATATCATTTAGATTTTATCATCTCAAGTTAGAGATACTAAGATTCATATCGGGAATGAGCTGAATGCTTGGACTCATATTAGATATATGAGGTATACATGATACCATATCGTGTTACTAGGTGTGCACTTCATCCCCATGTCGTGCATATTCATCTCACCATATCGGGTTACCATGCTGGATTGTTATATCGGATTTAGCATATCGGGTTAGACCCTTATGCTCATGTATTTTTATTCCTTCAAGTGATTAGTCCTATTATTTATCTGAGTGATATGGTGGATATATGGTTGAACCCTTCACAATCAGCCCATTACTAAATGATAGGGGTATGAAGTTCCAAAGTGTGTCGGGTTTCATCCCATCATCTAGGGTTTCAACACTATATCGGTTAAAGTGTACAATTGACAACATATCATGCATGAGGTATGGAATTGACCTCATATCATGCACAAGGTGTATGTAGGTATCACCCATTTCATTCATGAGGTATCACTCATCTCTATATCGAGTTACCCATCATCTTGGGTTTGTCATATCGGGTTTCATATCACCATCCAGGGTTTCAACCCATATCGGGTTAGGGTATAACCCTAACACCATATCGTGTAGGAGATGAATACTTGACCCCATATTGTGGTCATGGTGGGTTTATTTTTTTCTCATATCACCCATGAGGTATACACTCCTCACCATATTGTGTTTATGGTGTGTTTATATCAACATGTCGGGTTACTTATCCTCTAGGGTTTGCTATATCGGGTTGGAACATATGATTGACTCCATGTCATGCATAGGGTGTATATTTGCTCTCATATCATGCACATGGTGTATTCTTGACACCATACCATGCACAAGGTGTACTTTCCATCATCATTTCATGTATAAAGTATATGCATCCTCATTGTATCGTGCTAGGGGTATATTTACCTTACCATATCGGGTTAGAGGTGCTTCAACCCAATATCATCTTGGGCCATGATGATGTCATCATCATTAACCTCTAGACTCTTATTCTTACTATTATTGTTCATGTAAAACAGACCTATGTCACTAATAGAACTCATGGATTCATCAATTATATAAGAGAATTTAAAATTGAAAATAACTCAACAAGTATAATAGAATTGATGGTGAATAATAACATAATTCAGTTCAAGTTATATAACCCACCTCAAGAGAAACTTCAAAGCTTCAAGCTTCAAATCGTCACATTCCCAAGGTTGAATATGAGCTTATTAAAGGTCCAAGACTAGAGTTCCTCAATACTATGCATGATATGTCACCACTTTGTGGCCGATATCCCTCACTTGGGCGATATCACCTCACTTGGTCGATATCACTTTGCTATGGCCGATACCAAAGCTCTATGCATAATACACCTCTTCCAATGCACGATACTAAGACTCTATGTATGATATCTATGAGAACGAATGTGGTAAGATTTGAAAAATTCCTCTAATAGGTGAAAGGAGTGGTATATATACTTGAGGTTCATGAAAAAGTGTGTATATGAGGTGTCATCATTTTAAGTTACTAGGTGCCACATGTCCAAGCATGGTTGATACATGTACATGCATGCACTCACATTTATCTTGACATGAAAAAAACTTGAGGATAATCCAGAGATGATATTTTGGCCATTACTTATCTTGTTGGATAAGATATATCAATTCTATCACCACTTTATTCATAACCCGATACAACTTTTCTAAGGAAGTTGTAAACTGATACATCTCACCTCCTTGAGGTGATTTTCCCGTCATGGCCTTTATAAGAGTCCACAAACTGATATGGGACTCCCCCTATGGCTCCTTGGCCAATAGGTATTCTCATATGAACTCTTCAACCCGATACAACTCATGTAAGGGCTTCAACTATACAACATTTCTTAGTCTATTCATCACCAAGAGTACCATCATTCAAAGATGATTCAAACATGGTGTATCCTTATTTATCTCTCCTATAAATGATACATAAAGGAAGTAGGGATACTCTAAAGGTGGTAATTTACATATCAACCCTACATTTTGGGTAAATTACAATTTGTACCAAAATTGGTACACAAGGCACTAACATTATTCAAACAAGCTCAAACTTGGAATTTAGGCTTTCCTCAAGCCACCACTTAGCATCATTCTCTCTCTTATGATACTAAAACACTTAGGACACATTCAACATGTGACATATTGCAATATAACCCCTTATCTTGGGTAAATTGCACTTTGGTCCAAAATAAGATAACATTGCTCATACATTATTCAAACAGGACCAAACTTGAAACATAAGTGTGACACATGATAAAAAAAACACCTTAGAGGATTATATTAAAGTTCTAAGAAACATAGCCAAAACAAATAGGGTTATCTCTAACCTAGGTCAGGGATGTTACAATTATAAACCCCTAACAAGGATTTCGTCCCCGAAATCCCAAATGATGGAAGAGAATTGTTATTCATGCATCATACATAACATCTTGATGTCCTAGAGATGTCATAGAACTTTGAACAGTACAAAGTCCTTCCATTCAGGGTCATCATAGAATTTGTCATACAGGACACACATTCAATTGTCCTTTACATTAATGATTGTAGTGTCAATTCTGTATCAGGTAACACTTTCTAAGTTAGAAAAGTACTATTCTTACTCCGAATAATTTAGGTGTCAAGCCTCATTGATTTTTCATCTCCTCAACTTATATCTTTTATGTAATAAGATTCTTGACCTTGGGAGTCTTCCATACTCCTTACTTAGTTTAGCATTTCACCTCTAAGGAAAAAAACCAGAGCTACGTTTTGTCACCCACTTGGGACTACAGGTCTTATCATGCATCTATTGTGCCACTCGAATCTGTTGACACAATACCAAACTTTCTTATGACTTGTACCAACAATACCATTAGCTGTCTATTTTCTTGTCATAAGGAGAGGCTACTTATCAAAGAAGAACTTATTTCATAGGTATCTCTAGATGTAATGTATAAGCTGCCTCAACAGATCTAGATATGGATATTCTAAAGAATTATTTTTAGCTTGATAAGATTTCCCCCAAGAGGATTCTACAATTGTTCCTTCAATTGATTCATCCTTATCGATGCTTATGTTTATGCAGATCATAAACCCCTAACATATGATATCCATACTACAGTTATCTCAAAGTTGGCCTTTCTAGGTAACAAAACATTATTCATCTTATCAGGAGTCATGTTCTCATTTTCTCATACCATTTAAAGTTCTTGGATACTAGGATTCTTTACCTTGGTATCTAGTACATGTGCCAAAAAAAACACATCACATCCTCATCATTTCCATCTCTCTATTGTTATTACCAAATCCAAACATATAATATGACCTTTCTTTCATCTTGGGATATTACTTATCACATATAACTTTGTCTTGGAACCAAAATTCAAGATAGGTTGATACTTTTCAAAGTACCCATATATAGATTACTTCTAATCCATGCACATCAGGTGTCATAAGACTTACTTGATTTCCTTGTCCCTACTAGGAAAGAACATAAGGAAACATATTCCTTTATATTGCCCCATCATCAACCAAGGTTGTTTATCAAAGAAATAAGATTATCACCTTCTCTGATTATTTCATGAACTTTCAACTATTCATGAGTCATTTACTCTTGTTTCATCCTAGGTTCCTTGCCATCAACATAGGAATTATAAGGATGATTACATGTCATCACTCCTTTCTTTGTTATTGTCTTAGTATGTTCATGAACATTTTCTAACTTTATTTATTTATAGAAAATATCTTTATTCTTCACACATTCTTTATCGAGCATGGATCATTTCCCTTGTTCCCTTTCACTTATCATGAGGATTGTACTTTTTAATTCCTCATACACACAGACTAGTTTGAGATAAACTTAGTTTCTATTTCATTGCAGTTGGGATGGGATAGAAATATCCATGCCATATTTTCAGTTTCATTATGCTCTTTAGATTGTCTCAAAATGATTACTTGATCAGAGTAATTAGAAAGATAGCAATCTAAGAGTCTCATACTTACCTTGTCTTCAATAGATGAATACCTGACCAGGGTATACAAGTATTGAGATTAGGTAGTATGTACCTTGTTTGTATCATATACCTTACTTTTCATATTATCCAAATCATAGGACTTAATATCCCAAGATTTCTCCAGGCATTTCTTTCACACCTCATCCTCTTTTATACATACAAGAGCAATTATAAAGCATTTAAAAGAATACTGGATAGAATATAAATTCTAGTTCTCATCATTTCTTCCCCATGTTCCCAAAGGACAACCAAAGGGAAGTCAACAACATCAATCCTTCTTATGATTATCAGATAAAATCAAGAGAAGACATATCAGAATGAAAAAGCTCTAACTGACGGTCACCCCTCGCAGTCATCTACCACTTCAGGTTGACTCAAAACATAGAGTCTAGCTATTTCATGTTGTTTCTTTTGCCTTTTTACACTATTGGGTTGTAACTTCCGTAAGCCATGCCGATTCTGCCTCAGTTGTTGGGTCACTTCCTCCTTTCTTTTTGAACAAAAGGGTTAAGTATGCTTAACATGTCCCCATCTATAACATGTCTTGTCCTCGTACCATGGTCTTATCAGTCTTATTACCGATGTAGAAGCTAAGTCAGGAGTTCTTACAGGTGGAAAGTTAAGACTTTTACCTTTACTTAGTGACTACTACCTTAGTGCACTAGGCATTTATTACACCGGTGGCACAAAAAAATTTGGCTTTTTAGAACAACTAAGCAAATGTCTCTCAAATTATGGAGACCTTTCCTTAATTCTCAGCTTATTGCCTCTTCTTGGGCATTGCCATCACAAATGTACTATCTATCTATACTTATGGTGTAGTCTATTTTCTTGCCATATGTTAATCCTTCCCACATTTTCCACTGTTCCAACATGACTACGTCATTTAGGAACCCATTCAGTATCTAAAGCTTCTGCATTGAGGACTGGTAACCTAGGTTATAATGCTAGTATCCAGTCTACTATATGCATCACTGATGTCCTAACCTACCCAACAAGCGCATAAAGAGCTGGATTCTTTTTCCTGATTGGGTCAAGATGGGAATTCTCAGGCACTCGTTCTTCTCTTGCCTGATCCCTTGCACCTTCTCCTGGTGCAACAACATTGCTCTTAGCAATGTGTTTTTCATGTTCTCCAGTCATTTTTAAACTTCACCTTTTCTTCTGCATAAGCAGAAGTCACTATAGGGTATACTGGAGGATACTAGAACAGACTCAACACCTAAGTCCTATGTCTTTGTAGACTCAGCGAACCTTAGGCTCTGATACCAAAACTTTGTGATGACCCGACATCAAATCAAGCAATCACTAGTAATTTGCAGAATAACCATAAGCAACAGATTAGAAAAAATCACTAATAATAAAACCATTTTGCAAAGAGATCCTCTTCCAGGAAACTCTTAATGAAAGAACCAAAACTTTATATACAACAGGGTTCACATTGTACATACATTGTACCATCTCATCTCAAGGATAACATATAAAAATTTCTTTATCAAAACATATACTGAAGCAACATAAAATCTCGAGGCATACAAGACAAAATCTGAGAAGCAACATAAAACCTTTACGTACTGACTCCAAGGACCTGAGACTACAAACACGACACATGACTTCTATCTACAAGACACGACAGACAGTACACTCAACCTGAGTTATTACAATTATCCCTGTTGCTGGTGTTCTCCCTCTGTAGTATGGTCTCTACCCTCACATGCACGTCCACCTAAGAAAATTGTGGATCCTACAGGGTGAAACAATCGTCCCAACGAGAGATATAACTCTCTGCCAACAATATTATTATCTTAGGCAGACATTATAAAACTGAGCAGAGGATTCTTCATATAAATAAGCAAGATTAATCATTGTTTATAAGAAGAACAGAGCAATCTCTTCTCTTAAATTAATGCAGCTATCTATGATAGAGCAATAATTCATCTGTTCACTTTACAAGGAATATAAAGAAACATGTATAACATCTATCTAATTAAGATGTATAAAAAAAGTGTACATGAACCAATGTGTTTCGTATTCAATCCTTAAGCAAATATGTTACACAACTGATTACATATTTACAATCACACTTATGCCCTGAGGAGATGAAGTATATCGTTCATACTCCATCCGACCACTACTAAGTTCAAATTGGTACCATACAAAGTCAATGGCAGAGCCAGCTGTCAAGACCTCACCTGTCTCGGTCAGTACGAGACAACTAGTAGGACATCTTGTGTCAGCTGTTGGCAGGACATCTTATGTCAACTGCAATTTAGCTTGTCGGGGTATAGCGGCATCTTCTCTATAGAGTTACAACCACATCATGCACTCTCTTTGGGAGAAGACCACTTAGCTTTCCCATATTATAAGGATAAGGAAGATTATTCATCAATTCCTCACCTGGTCAGGAGATTTTATACTTCAATCCCGATACACATAGAATGAAGATGAATTTACACATCAATTCCTGATTTTGTCGGGAGATTCTCATCATCCCATGATAAATAAGGAAGGTGAGACATTGATTCTTCATCGGGACGTATGGATATACTTTGTCCTTCACCCCCACATATTTAAAAATATGCTCTCCGAGTTAAACTCATTTCACCATCAGCAATTTCTGACATTGAATGGATCTATGGTCAGGGAAACTACATGATGAGATTCCTCTTTATTAATTAGGTGCATTCTAATATCCTTTAGCATCAACTAAGTTTCAAACATGAATTATAACAGATGCTATAAATAAAGGTGTAGTACTTTTATAACCATTGGAACACTTTGAATGTATAACACTAGGGATCTCACTCCCTTATCACATTATTGGGATTTCTCATCCCATAACATCATCATCATCATGGTTATTGGATCTGTGTATTCAAGCCCTTAGATCATCACTGAGTATTGTTACCTCTTTAACAGGTAACTATTTCCTCTAGGTCTTCAGACCAAGGTATTATTTACAATTGTTGTACAAATATTTCACATAGCTCACAAGGCCCATCAAACATCTTGTCACCTCTCACTAGGTGACAACTATCTTTTTAAGATATCAGACTAGATAAACCATATACTTGTTGTACATATATTTAATATGGCTCACAAGGCTCATTTAAATCTATATCATATAAAACACCATAGCTCATACCTGGCTATGCTCATCATCTCATGATTTCGGAATGGTTTACACTTCATGATAAAAACACTAGAAATATATGACATCACCATGAAATTCAAGCAAAATACATCCTTCCCATTATTAGGGTTAGGATTTCCCATTTTAACCGAATAGGGTTTCAGATTCACATCATCACTATGTGATATAAGAGAAATACATCCTTCCTAGGGTTAGGATTTCTCAATCTAATCATTTAGGATTTTAAGTGCATACAATCACCCTTAATTAAGGTTAGGGTTTTCCCCTATTTAACAAATTAAGGATTCAAGATAATATTATCAAGAATCAAACCCTAATTCTTACTCCACTCATTTTAGGAGTATCAATGCATGCTTATTAACATGATTATCACACATGTAAAAGTTTCTCTCTTATCCCCATTAGGATATTGATTGCATCATACTTTTGCTCAATCCTTCTCTCAAGGTACATTAGCCTTCACTTAACAAACTGCATTAAACGCTTTATGTCTTAATGTATTACTTTATATAACACAATTCATGTGTTAATCCATCAATTATATTGAATTGAGATGCTTCCATCATATTGGGTATAAAGGTGTGTACTTGACAGCATAACATACTTCCATATCGGGCTTGAGGTGTAACCTCATCACTATATCGTGCACCTATATTGGGCATGTGGTGTTGCCTCCTCACCATATCATGTTTAGGGTGTATCCCCTATTATCATAACATGTACCCATATCGGGTTGGATATCATTTAGATTTTATCATCTCAAGTTAGAGATACTTAGCTTCATATCGGGTATGAGCTGAATGCTTGACCTCATGTTGGATATAATAGGTATACTTGATACCATATCATGTTACAAGGTGTGCACTTCATCCCCATGTCATGCATATTCATCTCACCATATCGGGTTACCATGTTGGATTGCTATATTAGATTTAGCATATTGGGTTAGACCCTTATGCTCATGTCTTTTTATTCCTTCAAGTTATTGGTCATATCATGTATCTGAGTGATAGGTTGGATATCTGGTTGAACCCTTCACAATAAACCCATTACAAAATGATAGGGGTATGAAGTTCCAAAGTGTATCGGGTTTCATCCCATCATCTAGGGTTTCAATACCATATCGGTTAAAGTGTACAATTGACAACATACCATGCATGAGGTATGGACTTGACCTCATATCATGCGTATCATTCATGAGGTATCACTCATCTGTATATCGAGTTACCCATCATCTTGGGTTTGTCATATCAGGTTTGATATCACCATCTAGGGTTTCAACCCATATCAAGTTAGGGTATAACCCTAACACCATATCATGTAGGAGGTGAATACTTGACCCCATATTATGCTCATTGTGGGTATATGTTTTTCTCATATCACCCATGAGGTATACACTCCTCACCATATCGTGTTTATGGTGTGTTTATAACAACATGTCGGGTTACTTATCCTCTAGGGTTTGCTATATCGGGTTGGAACATATGATTGACTCCATGTCGTGCATAGGGTGTATAGTTTCTCTCATATCATGCACATGGGGTATTCTTCACACCATATCATGCACAATGTGTAATTTCCATCATCATATCATGTATAAAGTATATGCATCCTCATTGTATTGTGCTAGGGGTATATTTACATTACCATATCGGGTTAGAGGTGCTTTAACCCAATATCGGGTTGGGCCATGATGATTTCATCATCATCAACCTCTAGAATCTTATTCTTACTATTATTGTTCATGGACAATATACCTAAGTCATTAATATAACTCATGGATTCATCAATTATGTAATAGAAATCAAAATTGAAAATAACTCAACAAGTATAATAGAATTGAAGGTGAATAAGAACATAATTAGGTTCAAGTTATATAACCTGACTCAAAAGCAAATTCAAAGATTCAAGCTTCAAATCTTCACGTTCCCAAGGTTGAATATTAGATATTCAAAGGTCCAAGACTTGAGCTCCTCAACACTATGCACGATACATCACCACTTTGTGGTCGATATCCCTCACTTGGGTGATATCACCTCACTTGGTCGATATCACTTTTCTATGGCCGATACCAAAGCTATATGCACGATACCCCTCTTCCTATTCACTATACTAAGACTCTATGCATGATATATAAGAGAAAGAAGGTGGTAATATTTGAAAAATTCCACCAATATGTGAAAGGAGTGGTATATATACTTGAGGTTCATGAAAAAGTGTGTATATGAGGTGTCATCATTTTAAGCTACTAGGTGCCATGCGTCCATCCATGGTTAACACATGTAAATGCATGCACTCACATTTATCTTGGAATGCAAAAAACTTTATGATAATCTATAGATGATATTTCGGCCATTATTTATCTTGTTGGATAAGATATATCAATTCTATCACCACTTTATTCATAACCAGATACAACTTGTCCAAGGAAGTTGTAAACCAATACATCTCACCTCCTTGAGGTGTTTTTCCCATCATGGCCTTTTCCAAAAGTCCACAAACCAATATGGGACTCCCCCTATGGCTCCTTGGCCGATAGGCATTCTCATATGAACTCTTCAACCTGATACAACTCATGTAAGGGCTTCAACCATAAATCATTTCTTGGTCTTTTCATCACCAAGAGTACCATCATTCAAAGATGATTCAAACACGGTATCTCCTTATTTCTATCACCTATAAATGATACATAGAGGAAGTAGGGACACTCTAGAGGTGGTAATTTACATATCAACCCTACATTTTGGGTAAATTACAATTTGTACCAAAATTGGTACACAAGGCACTAGCATTATTCAAACAAGCTCAAACTTGGAATTTAGGCTTTCCTCAAGCTGAAAATTATCATCATTCTCTCTCTTATGATACTAAAACACTTATTACACATTCAACATGTGACATATTGCAATATAACCCCTAATCTTGGTTAAATTGCACTTTGGTCCAAAATAAGAGAACATTGCTCAAACATTATTCAAACAGGACCAAACTTAAAACATAAGTGTGTCACATCATAAAAAAAAAACTTAAAGGATTATATTAAAGTTCTAATAAACTTACTTAGTCAAAAAAAATAGGGTTAGCTCTAAACCCAGGTCATGGATGTTACAGACCCAACCACTTGGACTTCAGTTTTCCTGGGAATAGCTTGAGTCTAGATGTAACATCCCTGACCTGGGTTATGCTCTAACCCTAGATGTTTTGATTAAGAAAGATAATTATATGATTTCTCTTATCTTTTGAAAAGTAATTAAGGATCAATAAGAACTTATATTTCAATTTTAGTCCTTTTTGAATAATGTTGAAAACAATGTTTTGCCCGTTTAGGACTAAAGTGCAAATTACCCAAGTTGTGGGGTTAACTTGCAAATGTTACATGATAAAATGTTCCTCAAGTGTTTAATCATACTAAGAATGATAATGATGCTTAGGTATGGCTTCCACAAGCCTGAGCACCAAGAAAGAGCTTATTAAGCAATGTTTGTGCATTAAAACCTAGTTTTGGTGTAATGTGCAATTTACCCAAAACCTAGGGTTCAATATGCAAAATACCACTTCTAGAGAGTCCCTAATGTTTCTTGGTATCAATTAGAGACAAGAAAATCAGACGGGCATCTCATTTGAATCTCTTTGGGGGAGAGAGAATCTTGATATTAAAATAATCAAGATTTAAGCATAATTGAAACCCTAATTCAATTTAATGTAAAAATAAATATATTAATGGAAGTGCCCTTCAACCAAAAATGTGATGGTTGAATTTATATAAGTATGACGTCCTTGTGCCTTGAAATGGCACCGAAATATCTAAAGTGAGTAGAGAGCCCACTCGCATTAGTTAAAGAAAAAGTAATATCCACTAAATTTTGGATATTATTATTAAATTGATTAAGGTGCTTAATTGTTTTCTTTTAGTTCATGGATAAAGAAGAGGATTTATAAGTGGATGATAATGGCTTCATATTCAAGGAAGTGAGGGGGATAAGTGGCACCAATTTAGGGAATTGAAGGATTTTTATAACACTTTCTCTCTCTTGAATTTCCCTTATACACACTCCATTCTTTCACCCACATGAAAGGATTTTTTTTTACTCTTCTTTCTTTCCTTGCTTTGGCCGAGCACAAGGGAGATTAGGAGAAATAGGAGGACGTACCCCAACCTGTAGGTGAGCTCCTTAATCATCTTCAACCTTGATTTCATGGTGGAAATCGAAATTTAATGCTTATTTTCTTCTTTTCTCCATTCAATCTTCAACTTTAGCCATTCTTTTCCCTCAAAGACTTGAGGACGGACCTTGGAAAGTTTAGAAAGCTTCACTAACCATTAAATACGTGAATCTTGAATCTTGGATTCAACTTTGAAGGCTGGTTATATAACTTGAACCCTTAAATATCATTATTGATTTCATTTCTTCATCATATGTTGATTCCTTTTTCCTTCCCGAATTTCCTTTTGATTATTTGTTGAGCAAAGATCACAAAAAATTTTGAAGGTTTGTAGCTTGAAGATGATGATGTAATATTATCACACACCTCAAGAAATATTAGGTCCTAACGGTTTCAACTTGAGACCAATCGGTCTCCAGACCGATTGAAACCAAACGGTCTCAAGACCGTTTGGGGGCAATCGGTCTCAAGACCGTTTGGTATCAAACGGTCTCAAGAACATTGGGAGATACTTGCTGATGTAGTTGGATGTTGATCCAATGGTTTTAATTGATTGACTTATAATAGGTTCAGTGATGGATAATCCACTAATTACAAACTCTAATCGGGTTGAAGTGTTGAAACCCTAATTGAATTGAATCAATTTCATAGTTGATGATCCTAACGGTCTCAAAGACCATTTGGAGGCCAAACGATCTCAAGACCGTTTGAGCCCAAATGGTCTCAAGGCCGTTTGGAGGTCAAGGGCTGTGATGGATGTTTGGAGATCCAAGGGTTATAATTTTATGTACTCTTAATGTCCAATTGATGAATGATTCAATGAAGCAAACCCTAATTGATTGGTTGAAGGAAACCCTAGATTATCCTTTCAGTTTCAAGGTAGTTTGGACCAAATGGTATTGAAACCATTTGAGTCCAAACGGTCTTGAAACCATTTCGAATCAAATGGCCCCCAAATCGTTTGAGATCAAACGGTCCTCAAACCGTTTGAGATCAAATGGTCTCAAACTGTTTGGAGGTCCAATCAGTTTCAAGATTGATTTATCCAATCAATTTCAAATGTTATGGGTCCAATCGGTTTCAATGTACATGTGATCAAATAGTTTCAAGGGTTGAGTGCCCAAACGGTTTCAAAACTATATGGAGGGCAAACGGTCTCAACCCTAGATGCCCAAACGGTTTCAAAACTGTTTGGAGGTTGAGGGGTCAAAACCGTTTGGAGGTTCAATGCAACTAAAACCGTTTGAAGACCTAATGTGATGAAAGATCAATTAACCCCATGATTATTAATGATGTTTATCAAAGACAATTACAATGGTTTAACCTTTAAGGTACTAGGGTGATTAGTACCCTTAAAGGGGTAAACCTTTGATGCTTATGGATGCAATATCTCAATACACCATGCTAACCCTAAATGTATGTACTTGAATGAAGGGTTGACCTAATCTAATCAAGCTTGAAGTAATCAAAATCCTAGACAGGATGAGAGAGAGAGGAATTCATACATGTATAATAATCATGTAGTGGTTAAGCCTCAACACTTTCCACATGAATAAAATATGTAATTAGGGTATGATCCTTGATAAAGAGATCATGAAACCTAATCGATAAGGTTGATGAGCCCTAACCCTAATTTAGGGCAATGCTAGGTGAAGCCCTAATCTAGGGTAATGGTGTAACCCTAATCTAGGGTGATGATATGAGAAATCCCAAATTTAAGGTAATATAATGAAAAATCCTAATTTAAGAGGATGCTTCATGAAATCCTAATTTTGGGTGAAGTTACATGAAACCCTAATTTGGGGAAAAGTTATAAGGAACCTTAATTCAAGATAATGATGTGTGAAACCCTAATCTATGGTGATGCCATGTGAAACCCTAATGCAGTGATGTGATGTGATGTGATGTGAAACTCTAATCCAGGGTGATGCTTTGTAATGCTATATGAAGCCCTAATATGAAACCCTAACCCTAATATAGGGTGAAGGTATGTGAAACCCTAATTTTGGGTTATAATGCATGAAACCCTAATCTTGGGCAATATGATGATAAACCATAACCCTAATTTTGGGTAATGGGATGAGTATCCCTAATTGACATGAATTTGGAAACCCTAACCCTAATGAGGGAATCGTGATGCTACCCTTACATTGCATAGTGTTGATATGTAATTGATATAACTGTTATAATGAGTACTAACCATGCAGGTATCATGAGATGTTGGGCATAGCCAGGTATGAGCTATGATGTTTTATTATTGAAATTGTTTTATGGGCCTTGTGAGCCATAATATGCTTTGTTTCCTAGTAAGAGGTAACAAGAGATTAAATGGGCTTGATAGCCATATGAGATGCCTGTGTAGCAAGTATCATGTTTACCTTGGTCATATGACATGAAGGTATTAGTTACCTGATAAGTGGTAACGAGTGTTGTTTGATGAACTGAGGGTTTGAAATACTCATATTCCATAATCATGATGATGAGTTGTTAAGGGATGAGAATACCCATGATGTGACAAGGGATTGATATCCCAATGTTTTATAAAGCTTTGAAAAGTACTTGATAGAAGTATTACATATTCTTTGTAGCATTTGTTATAATAATTTATGTTTGAAAACTTGACTGATGCGAAAAAAATATGGTAATGTACATAATTAATCAAGTGAAATCTTATCATGTAGATACCTGGCCATAGATCCATCATCGTCAATAGTTGGAGATGGTGAAATAGGTTTTCCCATTGGATCTTCTAGAGGGCATACTGTTGAGTATGTGGGGGTTATGGGTGTGAATATCCTTACGCACTAATGTGGGACTGATGTGAGATAAACATTAAATCTCTCAATCCTTCATTATATGTGCCGAGATGGATGTATCATGAATATCCTGATAATGTTAATGTTGGATCGATGTGAGATAAACATGAAATCTCTCGATTGCGAAGAGAGTACAGCCGCCACTGTAACTCTATATCGAAGTTGTCAATATACCCTGGAAAGCTATTTAGCAGAGACACAAGATGTCCTACATTTTGTACTCATACTGACTGAGGATGATGAGGTCATGGAAATCTGGCTCTTCCTTGACCTATGTATGGTACCGATTTCGACTTCGCAATGGTCGGTTGGAGTATGAGCGGTATACCTCATCTCCTCAGGGCTTAAGTATGATTGTAAAATATAATCAGCCATGTAGCATATTTGCTTAAGCTTGAAATACGAGAATCATTGGTTGATGATACCTTTCTTAGCATATCCTAGATGGATAAATGTTATACATGTTCTTCAATTCCTTATTGGATAAGTGACATGCTGCTTTATCAAGTTATAGCTGAAATAATTTGAATAAGAATATTGCTCTAATCTGTTTAGACATTAATTTATCTATTGTTGAATATATATGATTCCTCTGCTCAGTTTTATTCTATTAAACTGCAATAATAATGTTTTTGGCAGAGAGTTATATCTCTCGCTGGGACTGGGTCTCACTCTGTTGGTCACCAACACTTTTTAGGTAGAGGCGGAAGAAGAGGCAGAAACCCTATAGCAAGGGAAGAACAGTAGCAGTAGCAACAACAGGGACAACAATGATATTCCAGGTGGAGGCACTGGCTGTCATATATTGTATAGAGAGTCCTATGTGTCGTCTCTGTACTCTCAGGTCCTCAGAGTTAGTAGTTAGCACGTTTAATGAATCGATATGAGATTTTGGCTTGATTCCTCGAGGTTCTTATGCTGCCTGTGTAAAGTTTTAACAAAGCATTTGATGCTTGTAATCCTCGAGAAGGGATGGTACAAGATATGTACTTATGAACCAGGATGTAAATAAAATACATTGGTTCTTGATAAAAGAGTTTTCCTGTGTTTGGATCTCTTTGTAAATGGTTTTAATTTTTAGTGATTTTCAGTAATCCACTGTTAATGATCGCTTCCGCTTAGTTAATGATGTTTTGTTCGAATGGTTCATGACAGTTTAGTGGTATCAGAGTTCTAGGTTCGTTGAGTCTATAGAGACATAGGATTAAGGTTGTTGAGTCTGTTCTAGTGTCTTCCAGTTCATCTGATAGTGTCTTCTGCCCATATAGGAGGAGGAGAAGAACTTAAATATGTCTGGATCACATGAAGTACATGCTGCTAAGAGCAGATTTGCTGCACTAGGAAGAGGTGCAAGGGACTAGACTAGGGAGGAACCAGTACCTGAATATCCCCAGCTTAACCAACCAGGGATAGAGAGCCCAGCTTTCCATGATCTATTTGGGCAGTTGATGGCAACCATGATGCATATGGAAGATAGGATGCCACCACCTACACCTAGGGCACCAGCTAATAATGAGGGACAGGGAGCCGGTAAGACTTTCGAACAACTTTGTCGGGTTGGAGCCACAGATTATGCTGGTACAGCTGACCCAGCAGATGCTGACTTGTGGTTTACTGAGTTGGAGAAGGCTTTAGAATCCTCAATATCCCTGAAGAAGAGAAGGTGAGGCATGCAGTGTACCTTCTAAAAGGGAGTGTTGGCCACTGGTGGACAATAGAAGAGGGCAAGAGGCCAGGTGTTGAAATCGGATGGGGAGAATTTCGATGAGAATTCATCAGTAGATACTTCCCCACAATGTATCTAGACGAGAACATCTCTCAGTTTGAGAGGTTAAGGCAAGGACCAATGAACATTAGCGAGTATGAAGCTAAGTTCATAGAGCTTTTTCGATATTGTCTGCATATGGCATCTACTGATGAAGAGAGAATTCGGTGTTTTGAGAAGGGGTTGAACGTTGAATTGACCACTCCTGTGTCTACCTTAGAGAACAGGGGTAGATTTGCCACCTTTGTGGAGTCTGTGAGATGGATAGAAAGGTCGGTAATCGAGAAGCATCAGACTAAGAGTAAGAAGATGTATACTCAGTTTCAAGGACAGAGGTCTGAAAGTTTCAAGAAACTGAGATTTTCTGCACCAATAGCACCATCGAGATTCAATACCCAGACACAATGGACATCCAACAAGGGTAGAGGTCGTAGTTTACCACCAGAGGGAGCCCACAGCTCAGCCTCAATGTCAGTAACAGGACCACCCAAGCCATAGAGGGAGAGCATAGGTTGTTATATATGTGGAAAGATGGGGCATTTGATGAAAGATTGTCGAGCTAGAGATGTAAGTGTGACTCGACCTCTGAGGTAGAGTCAGCAACGCTCTCAGAGGTGACAGTTTTTTAGTGGCACTAGAGGACGTGGACAACCGTCCCAAGATGGTTCGTCGGCACCCAATAACCGAGCATAGGGTCAACAGCAAGCAACAGCGAGATTCTATGTGATGAATCAACCCGAAGCAGTAGTCAACCCTCGAGTTGATAGGTCAGATGGAACAATTTAATTTTGATATGTCTTCATCCCGGTTCGTATCTATTTTGATTGATCCGGGTGCTACACATTCCTTTATCACTCAAGAAGTGATTCATGACTGTAACATGACTGTCAGTCATAGAGCAGATAATCTATTATTAGAAACCCTTTTGTTGGGATCTGTAGTGCTACGGGAGGTGTGTTCTCCCTGCATTCTTTCCTTTTCTGAACATCGCATTCAAGTGGATCTTATACCACTTGAGATGCACGGGTTTGATATAATCCTTGGGATGGACACTCTAGAAAAGTATAAGGTTGTCTTGGATTTTGATCCCAAGCTAGCTGTGTTCGTAGATGATGGTGACACATGGATCTTTCAGGGAGATAGAAAGATTCTTCCAACCTGTCTAGTGTCGTCTATGGTAGCTGAGAAGCTGATGAGACAAGGATGCTTTGCATTCTTGGCACATGTGGTAGATACCAGAATAGAGAGTTCTAATCTTTCTGAAGTTTCGATAGTTAGGGAGTTTGAAGATGTGTTCCCTGAGGAACTTCCACGTGTTCCTCTGCCCTGAGAGATTGATTTTGAGATTAATCTAATTATGGGCACGCAACCAATAGCAAAAACACCGTATAGAATGGCACCTGCTGAGATGGCAAAGCTCAAGAAACAGCTGCAGGAGTTGCTTGAGAAAGGTTTTATCCGACAAAGTACTTCACCATGGGGTGCTCCGGTTCTCTTTTTTAAGAAGAAGGACGGATCTATGCAGTTATGCATTGATTACAGACAGTTGAATAAAGTAACCATAAAGAACAAGTATCCTCTGCCAAGGATCGATGACCTATTTGATCAGTTGTGTGATGCAACTATCTTCTCCAAGATAGATCTGAGGTTGGGATATCATCAGTTGTGTATTAAGGAGAGTGACATACCTAAGTCTGCCTTTAGGATAAGGTATGGTCACTATGAGTTCATAGTTATGTCGTTTGGACTAACTAATGCACCAGCTGCATTTATGGAACTCATGAACATAATCTTCCATCCATTCCTTGATGAATTCGTAGTAGTCTTTATAGATGACATCCTGATTTACAGTAAAGATGCTCAACAACATGAGCAACACCTCCTTCAAGCTTTAATTTTGCTAAGAGAGCATAAGTTGTATGCTAAGTTTAGCAAATGTGAGTTCTAGTTACCAGAGGTTTCTTTTCTAGGACAAGTAATATCTGCCTCAGGTATCCGTGTTGATCCCAAGAAGGTAGAATATGTCTTGTAATGGGAACAACCAAAGACATCGACGAAGATACGCAGTTTCCTAGGACTGGCAAGCTATTATAGTAGGTTCATTAAGAACTTCAGTTCTATAGCTTTACCCCTAACCAAGTTAACCAGGAAGGAGGTTCCTTTTTCCTAGAATGAAAAGTGTCAACATTCTTTCCAACTGTTGAAAGAAAGGTTAACAAGTGCACCTGTGCTAGTGTTACCTAAGCAAGGGAAGGGGTACATAGTTTTCTGTGATGCATCTAAGAATGGTCTAGGATGTGAGTTGATGCAGGATAATCAAGTGATTTCGTTTACCTCTCAACAACTTAAGAAACATGAGGAGAATTATCCGACACATAATCTAGAGCTAGCTGCTGTGGTCCATGCTTTGAAGATCTGGAGACATTATCTCTATGGAGAAACATTTCAGATTTTCACAGACCATAAGAATCTAAAATATATTTTCTCACAACTTGAGTTGAACATGAGACAACGCCGCTAGATGGAGTTAATCAAGGACTACAATTGTACAATTGATTATCATCTAGGGAAGGCTAATGTAGTGGATGATGCAATAAGTAGGAAATCATCATCACCGGCCTTAGATAAAGCACAGTTAAACTCCTTTATGTGCTTTAAAAGAGATATGCTTATCTCCTTGAGGCAAAACAATATACAACTTATGGTATCGTTGTTAGCCATGCTGTTAGCTGAGATGCAAGTGAAACCTACTCTGAGACAGCAGATTAAAGAAGAACAACAGGTTGATGATGTGGTTCAGTAGATCATGTCAGAGTATGGTAGTGAAAATAGGATGGCTTTCATGAGTTAGAGGATCAGTGTAACGCTCGGGCCCACTGGCCTAGGCTCTAGTAGAGTTTCAGGAATGGTGAATGGCCCCACAGACCACCACTAGCTTTAACTGCGCACTTTGTCCTCACTGACGCGCAAGCCAGGATCCTAGGACTAGCAAGCTATTATAGTAGGTTCATTAAGAACTTCAGTTCTATAGCTTTACCCCTAACCAAGTCAACCAGGAAGGAGGTTCCTTTTTCCTGGAATGACAAGTGTCAACATTCTTTCCAACTGTTGAAAGAAAGGTTAACAAGTGCACCTGTGCTAGTGTTACCTAAGCAAGGGAAGGGGTACATAGTTTTCTGTGATGCATCTAAGAATGGTCTAGGATGTGAGTTGATGCAGGATAATCAAGTGATTTCGTTTACCTCTCAACAACTTAAGAAACATGAGGAGAATTATCCGACACATAATCTAGATCTAGTTGCTGTGGTCCATGCTTTGAAGATCTGGAGACATTATCTCTATGGAGAAACATTCCATATTTTCACAGACCATAAGAATCTAAAATATATTTTCCCACAACATGAGTTGAACATGAGACAACGCCGCTATATGGAGTTAATCAAGGACTACAATTGTAAAATTGATTATCATCCAGGGAAGGCTAATGTTAGTGGCTGATGCACTAAGTAGGAAATCATCATCACCGGCCTTAGATAAAGCACAGTTGAACTCCTTTATGTGCTTTAAAGAGATATGCTTATCTCCTTGAGGAAAAACAATATACAACTTATGGTATCGTTGTTAGCCATGTTGTTAGCTGAGATGCAAGTGAAACCTACTCTGAGACAGAAAGTTTAAAGAAGCACAACAGGTTGATGTTGTGGTTCAGTAGATCAGGTCAGAGTATGGTAGTGAAAATGGGATGGCTTTCATGAGTTAGAGGATCAGTGTAACGCTCGGGCCCACTGGCCTAGGCTCTAGTAGAGTTTCAGGAATGGCGACTGGCCCCACAGACCACCACTAGCCTTAAATGCGCACTTTGTCCTCAGTGGCGCGCAAGCCAGGATCAACTTCCCGACTGGTCACCCATCCTAGTACTACTCCAAGATGAACACACTTAACTATGGAGTTCTTTAGTGATGGGCTCCTGGAAAAGGAGGTGCACCTTGGTGATATGGGTAGTCCAATCATTCCTTTTAAGATCAACTTATCTGAGGCCTCAAATCCTAGGATGTTACAATCTCCCCCACTTAGACTCTTGACGTCCTCGTCAAGGCTCAACTATATGGCCTCATAAACTGACCCCATTTCAGTGCAGACCCACAATGGCCCAAGGACACCCAGCTCCCATCCACAGCTACCAGTGCAAGGGAGGCTCCATCTCGTCTCTACGGATAGCCCTTTCCAACTTGCCTGGACCGCATGGCTCAAGATTGGCATGCCACATGCCCATGTGGGCCCCACCTACTGGAGGGGTTATGGCTCTGATACCATTTGTAATGCTCGGGCCCACTGGCCTAGGCTCTAGTAGAGGATCAGTGTAACGCTCGGGCCCACTGGCCTAGGCTCTAGTAGAGTTTCAGGAATGGCGACTGGCCCCACAGACCACCACTAGCCTTAAATGCGCACTTTGTCCTCACTGACGCGCAAGCCAGGATCAACTTCCTGACTGGTCACCCATCCTAGTACTACTCCAAGATGAACACACTTAACTATGGAGTTCTTTAGTGATGGGCTCCCGGAAAAGGAGGTGCACCTTGGTGATATGGGTAGTCCAATCATATTCCTTTTAAGATCAACTTATCTGAGGCCTCAAATCCTAGGATGTTACAATCTCCCCCACTTAGACTCTTGACGTCCTCGTCAAGGCTCAACTATATGGCCTCATAAACTGACCCCATTTCAGTGCAGACCCACAATGGCCCATGGACACCCAGCTCCCGTCCACGGCTACCAGTGCAAGGGAGGCTCCATCTTGTCTCTACGGATAGCCCTTTCCAACTTGCCTGGACCGCACGACTCAAGACTGGCATGCCACATGCCCATGTGGGCCCCACCTACTGGAGGGGTTATGGCTCTAATACCATTTGTAACGCTCGGGCCCACTGGCCTAGGCTCTAGTAGAGTTTCAGGAATGGCGACTGGCCCCACAGACCACCACTAGCCTTAACTGCGCACTTTGTCCTCATTGACGCGCAAGCCAGGATCAACTTCCCGACTGGTCACCCATGCTAGTACTACTCCAAGCTGAGCATGCTTAACTATGGAGTTCTTTAGTGATGGGCTCCCGGAAAAGGAGGTGCAACTTGGTGATATGGGTAGTCCAATCATTCCTTTTAAGATCAACTTATTTGAGGCCTCAAATCCTGGGATGTTACAATCAGGTAGTTTGTTACCATGGTAGGATGGTAGTACCTGAAGCCAATGACTTAAGGAAGTTAGTCTTGGAGGAAGCCCATTCTTTGATGTATGCAATGCATCTAGGGAGTACCAAAATATATCATAACTTAAAAGATATGTATTGGTGGCCTGGTTTGAAGAAAGATGTAGCTAAGTTTTTTATGCACTGTCCGGTGTGTCAGCAGGTTAAAGTTGAACATCAGAAGCCCGCAGGAATAATGCAACCTTTGCCTATACCGCAGTGGAAATGGGATAATGTGACCATGAACTTTGTGGTTGGTTTTCCTAGAACAACCAAAGGTCATGATTCCATATGGGTGATAGTTGCTAGTTTGACTAAGACAGCACATTTCCATCCTGTCAAAACAACCTACACTTCTGAGAAGCTTGCATAGATATATATAGATGAGATAGTGTGGTTGCACGGGGTTCCAACTACTATTGTTTCTGATAGAGGTCCCTAGTTCATGAGTCATTTTTGGGAATGACTACATAAAGCTTTGGGTACGCAGTTAAGGTTTAGTATTGCTTTTCACCCACAGACAGATGGACAATCTGAGAGGACCATACAAACCTTGGAGGATTTGCTTCGGGCATGTGTCCTTCAGTTTGTAGGAAGTTGGGATCTACACCTGAGCTAGATAGAATTTGCTTACAATAATAGCTATCAGCACAGTATTGATATGGAACCATATGAAGCATTATATGGTAGACGTTGTAGATCTCCTTTATGTTGGTATGAAATAGGAGAATATCAACTTTTGGGTCCTGAGCTAGTGCAACAGACAACTGAGAAGATTAAAGTAATACAACAACAATTAAAGACTACACAGGATAGACAGAAGTCATACGCCGACAAACGGTGAAGACCTTTAGAATTCCAAGTTGGAGACAAAGTATATCTCAAGTGGAAATGTGTCCTTAGATTTCAAAAGAAGGGAAAGTTAGCTCCTAGATTTATGGGGCCTTATCCAATCATTGAATGGATTGGAAAGGTAGCCTATAAGATGGAATTGCCACTTGAGCTGCATAAGATGCATCCAGCGTTCCATATCTCCATGCTGAGAAAGTGTCATCCTAACATAGAGTTAGTTTTGCAACTTGTGGAGGTAGAATTAAATGATGATATATCATATGTTGAAGGTCATGTGATGATCCTCGATAAAAGAATTAAAAAGATGAAAAAGAAAGACATATGTCTTGTGAAAGTTCTCTGGCATCACTGTGGCATTGAATAAGCTACATGGGAGCTAGAGGAAGAGATGATGAGGAAGTACCCTTCTCTTTTCTCTTGATGATTTTAGGGATGAAATCCCTATTAGGGGTGGATAATTTGTAACATCCCTAACCTGGGTTATGCTCTAACCCTAGATGTTTTGATTAAGAAAGATAACTATATGCTTGCTCTTATCTTTTGAAAAGTAATTAAGGCTCAATAGGAACTTATGTTTCAATTTTAGTCCTTTTTGAATAATGTTGAAAACAATGTTTTGCCCGTTTTGGACTAAAGTGCAAATTACCCAAGTTGAGGGGTTAACTTGCAAATGTTACATGATAAAATGTTCCTCAAGTGTTGAAGCATCCTAAGAATGAGAATGATTCTGAGGTATGGCTTCCACAAGCCTGAGCACCAAGAAAGAGCTTATTACGCAATGTTTGTGCATTAAAACCTAGTTTTGGTGTAATGTGCAATTTACCCAAAATCTAGGGTTCAATATGAAAAATACCACTTCTATACAGTCCCTAATGTTTCTTGGTATCAATTAGAGACAATAAAATCAGAGGGGCATCTCAGTTGAATCTCTTTGGGGGAGAGAGAATCTTGATATTAAAATAATCAAGATTTAAGCATAATTGAAACCCTAATTCAATTTAATGCAAAAATAAATATATTAATAGAAGTGCCCTTCAACCAAAAATGTGATGGTTGAATTTATATAAGTATGGACTTCCTTGTGCCTTGCAATGGCACCAAAATATCTAAAGTGAGTGGAGAGCCCACTCACATTAGTTAAAGAAAAAGTAATATCCACTAAATTTTGGATATTATTATTAAATTGATTAAGGTGCTTAATTGTTTTATTTTAATTCATAGATAAAGAAGAGGATTTCGAAGGGGAGTATGATGGCTTCGTATTGAAGGAAGTGAGGGGGATAAGTGGCACCAATTTAGGGAATTGAAGGATTTTTATAACACTTTCTCTCTCTTGAATTTCCCTTATATACACTCCATTCTTTCACTCACATGAAAGGCATTTTTTTGACTCTTATTTCTTTCCTTTCTTTGGCCGAGCACAAGGGAGATTACGAGCAACAAGAGGACATACCCCAATCTTAGGTGAGCTCCTTAATCATCTTCAACCTTGATTTCATGGTGGAAATCAAAATTTAATGCTTATTTTCTTCTTTTCTCCATTCAATCTTCAACTTTAGCCATTCTTTTCACTCAAAGACTTGAGGACGGACCTTGGAAAGTTGAGAAAGCTTCATTCACCACTAAATACATGAATCTTGAAGCTTGGATTAAACTTTGAAGGCGAGTTATATAACTTCAACCCTTAAATATCATTATTGATTTCATTTCTTCATCATATGTTGATTCCTTTTTCCTTCCCGAATTTCCTTTTGATTAATTGTTGAAATCATCACAAAGATCACATCAAATTTTGAAGGTTTGTAGCTTGAAGATGATGATGTCATCTTAGCACACACCTCAAGAAATATCAGGTCCTAACGGTTTCAACTTGAGACCAATCAGTCTCAAGACCGTTTGGTATCAAACGGTCTCAAGAACATTGGGAGATACTTGCTGATGTAGTTGGATGTTGATCCATTGGTTTTAATTGATTGACTTATAATAGGTTTAGTGATGGATAATACACTAATTACAAACTCTAATTGGGTTGAAGTGTTGAAACCCTAATTGAATTGAATCAATTTCATAGTTGATGATCCTAACGGTCTCAAAGACCGTTTGGAGGCCAAACGGTCTCAAGACCGTTTGAGCCCAAATGGTCTCAAGGTCGTTTGGAGGTCAAGGGCTGTGATGGATGGTTGGAGATCCAAGGGTTATAATTTTATGTACTCTCAATGTCCAATTGATGAATGATTCAATGAAGCAAACCCTAATTGATTGGTTGAAGGAAACCCTAGATGATCCTTTCGGTTTCAAGGTAGTTTGGACCAAATGGTATTGAGACCGTTTGAGTCCAAATGGTCTTGAAACCATTTGGAATCAAATGGTCCCCAAATCGTTTGAGATCAAACCTAAATGTATGTACTTGAATGAAGGGTTGACCTAATCTAATCAAGCTTGAAGTAATCAAAATCCTAGACAGGATGAGAGAGAGAGAGGAATTCATACATGTATAATAATCATGTAGTGGTTATGCCTCAACACTTTCCACATGAATAAAATATGTAATTAGGGTATGATCCTTGATAAAGAGATCATGAAACCCTAATCGAGAAGGTTGATGATCCCTAACCCTAATTTAGGGCAATGCTAGGTGAAACCCTAATCCAGGGTAATGGTGTAACCCTAATCTAGGGTGATTATATGAGAAATCCCAAATTTAGGGTAATATAATGAAAAATCCTAATTTAAGAGGATGCTTCATGAAACCCTAATTTCGGG
Source organism: Alisma plantago-aquatica (assembly GCA_963693085.1). NCBI lineage: Eukaryota > Viridiplantae > Streptophyta > Magnoliopsida > Alismatales > Alismataceae > Alisma > Alisma plantago-aquatica. Next base: position 1,135,398,410 of record OY856413.1, on the reverse strand, counting down.
TAAAGTTACATGAAACCCTAATTTGGGGAAAAGTTATAAGGAACCTTAATTCAAGATAATGACGTGTGAAACCCTAATCTAGGGTGATGCCATGTGAAACCCGAATGCAGTGATGTGATGTGAAACTTTAATGCAGGGTGATGTTATGTAATGCTATATGAAGCCCTAATATTAAACCCTAACCCTAATATAGGGTGAAGGTATGTGAAACCCTAATTTTGGGTTATAATGCATGAAACCCTAATCTTGGGCAATATGATGATAAACCATAACCCTAATTTTGGGTAATGGGATGAGTATCCCTAATTGACATGAATTTGGAAACCCTAACCCTAATGAGGGAATAGTGATGCTACCCTTACATTGCATAGTCCTGATATGTAATTGATATAACTGTTATCATGAGTACTAACCATGAAGGTATCATGAGATGTTGGGCATAGCCATGTATGAGCTATGATGTTTTATTATTGAAATTGTTTTATGGGCCTTGTGAGCCATAATATGCTTTGTTGCCTCATAATAGGTAACAAGAGATTAAATGGGCTTGAGAGCCATATGAGATGCTTGTGTAGCAAGTATCATGTTTACCTTGGTCAGATGACATGAAGGTATTAGTTACCTGATAAGTGGTAACAAGTGTTCTTTGATGAACTGAGGGTTTGAATTACCCATATTCCATAATCATTATGATGAGATGTTAAGGGATGAGAATACCCATGACGTGACAAGGGATTAAGATCCCAATGTTTTATAAAGGTTCAAAAAGTACTTGATAGAAGTATTACACATTCTTTGAAGCATTTGTTATAATAATTTATGTTTGAAAACTTGACTGATGCTAAAAGAATATGGTAATGTACTTAATTAATCAAGTGAAATATTATCATGTAGAGCCCTGGTCATAGATCTATCATCGTCAGTAGTTGGTGATGGTGAAACAGGTTTTCCCACAGGATCTCCTGGAGGGCATATTGTTGAGTATGTGGGGGTTATGGGCACGAATATACTTACCCCCTTATGTGGGACTGATGTGAGATAAACATTAAATCTCTCAATCCTTCATTATATGTGCCAGGATGGATGTATCACGAATCTCCCGATAATGTTAATGCCGGATTGATGTGAGATAAACATGAAATCTCTCGATTGCGAAGAGAGTACAACCACCACTGTAACTCTATAGTGAAGTTGCCAGTATACCCTAGAAAGCTATTTAGTAGAGACACCAGATGTCCTGCATTTTGTACTCACACTGACTGAGGAGGATGAGGTCATGGAAATCTGGCTCTTCCTTGACCTATGTATGGTACCGATTTCGACTTTGCAATGGTCGGTTGGAGTATGAGCGGTATACCTCATCTCCTTAGGGCTTAAGTATGAATGTAAAATGTAATCAACCGTGTAGCGTATTTTCTTAAGGTTGAAATACGAGAATCATTGGTTGATGATACCTTGCTTAGCATATCCTAGATGGATAAATGTTATACATGTTCTTCAATTCCTTATTGGATAAGTGACATGCTGCTTTACCAAGTTATAGCTGAAATAATTTGAATAAGAATATTGCTCTAATATGTTTAGACATTAATTTATCTACTGTTGAATATATATGATTCCTCTGCTCAGTTTTATTCTATTAAACTGCAATAATAATGTTTTTGGCGAAGAGTTATATCTCTCGTTGGGACTGGGTCTCACTCCATTGGTCACCAACACTTTTTAGGTAGACGCAGAAGAAGAGGCAGAAACCCTATAGCAGGGGAAGAACAGTAGCAGCAGCAACAACATGGACAACAATGATATTCCAGGTGGAGGCACTGGCTATCATATTTTGTATAGAGAGTCCTATGTGTCGTCTCTGTACTCTCAGGTCCTCGGAGTTAGTAGTTAGTACTTTTAATGAATCGGTCTGAGATGTTGGCTTAATGCCTCGAGGTTCTTATGTTGCCTGTGTAAAGTTTTAACAAAGAAGTTGATGCTTGTAATCCTTATGAAGGGATGGTACAGGATATGTACTTATGAACTAGGATGTAAATAAAATACATTGGTTCTTGATAAAAGAGTTTTCCTGTGTTTGGATCTCTTTGTAAATGGTTTTAATTTTTAGTGATTTTCAGTACTCTGCTGTTAATGATCGCTTCCGCTTAGTTAATGACATTTTGTTAAAACGGTTCGTGACACTAGAGTTAAACAACAACACTTTGTCTCCTTCCTTGAAATCTTTCCTATGGATTCTTTTGTCATGCCAAACCTTTGTTCTTTCCTTGTAGAGCTTTACATTCTCATATGCATCTAGTCGGAGTTCTTGTAGCTCTTGTAACTGCAATAGACGTTTCTCACCAACCTTCTTCATGTCAAAGTTTAGGAACTTGATAGCCCATAAAGCATGGTGTTCTAGCTCTAGTGGAAGGTGACAATATTTACCATATATTAGCTTGAATGGAGTTGTGCCTATTATAGTTTTGTAAGCTATCTGATATGCCCATAATGCATCATCTATCTTCAAGGCCCAATCCTTCCTTGAGCTAGACATAGTATTTTCTAGAATGTTCTTCATCTTCTGATTGGAGACTTCTACCTACCCAAAAGTTTGAGGATGGTAGGGCGTAGAGACTTTATGAGTGACTCCATACTTAGATAGAAGATTATTGAGCTGCTTCTCAATAAAGTGTGTACCTCCATCAGAAATCACAGCTCTAGGAACTCCAAACTAAGGGAAAATGATTTTCTGGAATAGCTTGATCACAGATTTTGCATCCGGTGCTTGAGTTGGAATGGCCTCAACCCATTTAGAGAAGTAATTCTAAGCAACTAGGATATATTGATAGCCATAAGAAGATGGGAAGGGTCCCATATAATCAACTCCCCACACATCAAATACCTCAATCTCTAAGATAGAGTTAAGAGGCATATCATCACGTCTAGATATTCCTCTAGTCCTTTGGCATTTATCACAGGCTTTGACGAAATGGTTGACATCTTTGAACAAGGTTGGCCAATAGAAATTCGCCTAGAGAATCTTTGTTGCAGTCTTCTCTCTTCCAAAGTGACCTTCGTAAGGAGAGGCATGACATTTAAAAATGATTGTTGTGATTTCCTCTTCAGCAACACACCTCTGAATAAGGCCATCACTCCCATGTTTGAACAACAAGGGATCATACCAATAGTAGAACTTTACATCATGGAAAAAATTCTTCTTTTGTTGATATGTCAAATCTGGGGGCATCTGTCCTGTAGCAAGAAAATTTGCAATGTCTGCAAACCATGGTGCTTGAGTGGACGATAAAGCATAGAGTTTCTCAATAGGCAATAAATCTTTAGCATCTGTATTAAACCTAGATAGATGATCCACAACGTTTTTCTCTGTCCCCTTCTTATCCTGGATTTCAAGATCAAATTCTTACAGAAGCAATATCCAGCAGATAAGATGAGGTTTGGCATCTTTCTTGTTGAGAAAATACTTTATGGCAGCATGATCTGTATACACAATTACCTTGGATCCTACCAAGTACTGTCTGAATTTTTCAAAAGTGTATACTATAGCAAGCATCTCCTTCTTGGTGGTTGTATCATTGATCTGTGCCTCATCTAAAGTCTTGCTTGCATAGTATATGGCATGAAGCTTCTTATCTTTCCGCTGTCCAGGAACTTCCCCTACTGCATAGTCACTCACATCACACATCAATTCGAAAGGAGAACTCCAGTCTGGTGGTTGAATGATTGGGGCTGAAACAAGAGCTTCTTTGAGCTTGTTGAAATCTATATGGCAGTCATCATTGAATATTAATTCATCATCCTTTGCAAGTAAGGAACATAATGGTTTTGCAATCTTGGAGAAGTCTTTAATGAATCTTCTATAGAACCATGCATGTCCAAGGAAACTACAGATGTCCTTGACTGAAGAAGGAATAGACATCTTCTCAATAACTTCCACCTTATCCCTGTCAACTTCAATACCCTTATTAGATATAATATGGCCTAGTACTACACCGGATTGTACCATGAAATGACACTTCTCCCAGTTTAGTACTAAGTTAACCTTTTTGCAATGGGCTAAGACTAGTGACAAATTCTATAAACATTGATCAAAGGAATCTCTGTAAACACTAAAATCATCCATGAATATTTCCATTATGTTTTCAATAAAATCAGAGAAAATAGCCATCATGCAGCACTGAAACATCGATGGGGCATTACAAACACCAAAGGGCATGCGACGGTAAGCATAGGTTCCATAGGTGCATGTAAAAGTGGTTTTCTCTTAGTTGGGAGGGTAGATAGGAATCTGGAAAACCCCAAAATACCTATCCAAGTAGCAAAAGTAAGAATGTTTTGCAAGTCGTTCAAGCATCAAGTCAATAAATGGCAGGGAAAATGATCTTTGTGAGTTGTTTTGCTCAAATGTCAGTAGTAAATACACATACGCCAACCTATGACTATACGTGTTTGTATTAACTCATCATTATCTCCCTTAATGACAGTTTCACCCCCACTTCTTAGGTACCACATGAATGGAACTAACCCCAAGGGCTGTCACTTATAGGATAAATGATACCAGCATCAACCAATTTAAAAACTTCCTTTTTAACCATGTTAAGCATGTTTTGATTTAAACATCTTGGTGGTTCAATGGTAGGTTTAGCATCATCCTCCATGTTTGTTCTATGCATGCAAATGGAGGGATGAATGCCCTTTAAATCATCAATAGAGTAACCAATGACATCATTATACAAACGCAATTCAACAAGCAGTTTATTTTCTTGTTCATTAGTTAACTCATCATTGATTATGACAGGAGAAGTAGAATCCAAGTCAAGAAATGCATACCTAGCCCTAGTAGAAGGTCTTTGAGCTCTACCTTTCTCCCAGCTATATTCTCTTTGGCTTTGTCGTCAACAAGTGGAGTGTCTTCATTAATAGCATTTGATTGGATAATAGAAAGTACTCCAGAATTTTTAGTTTCATTGTTTGTACCCTCATCATCATCACAATAGTTTAGTATCAAATTAGCAAAATCATGATCTTCCTCCACAAAAGAATCAATAGAGTCTATAAAAAAAAGTTCTTCTACTCATGAAGGTGCCTTCATGGCATCATATACAAAAAACTCCATGGCTTCTTCACCAACCCGAAGTGTAAGTTTGCCGTCTCAGACATCAACAAGACATCCAACAGTTCTCAAGAAAGGTCTCCCAAAAAGAATGGGATTGGAAGGATCTTCTACCATATCTAACACAACAAAATCACAAAGAATGTAGAGTTTACAGATTTGCAATAACACATCTCCACAATACCTTTGGGGTATTTAATGGAATGACCGGCTAGTTTAATGGCCATCTTTGTTGATTTCAAATCTCCAAGATCCAACTCCTACCACAAGTTAGATGGGATGAGACTAATGCTAGCTCCAAGGTCTACAAGACCTTTGTCAAATGTGGTGTTGCTAATCTTGCAAGGTAGAGTGAAAGCTCCCAAGTCGTCTAACTTCTCAGGAAGTCTGTTTTGAATAATTGAACTTATTCTTTCAGAAAGCATGATGGTTTTAACCTGGTCTACGTTCCTCTTTTTGGTGAGGATGTCTTTCAGAAACTTGGCGTGCAACGACATCTCAGCTATGACTTCAGCTAGTGGAAGGTTGATATGGAGTTTGTTTAGGATATCCATGAATTTCCTGATCTTTGATTCCTCCTTATTTGCGAGTCTTTGTGGGAATGGTGCATTTGCTTTATAAGAAGGTGGTACCTCAGCTGTACCTTTTCCTTTTTCACCAATAGGCGTGTCAAGCTTATCTTCATCAGTGACCTCAACACTCTTCTCCTTGGGTGAAGAAGGTCTTTGGATTTCAACTCCACTCCTCAAGGTGATAGCATTCGCATGTTGTCTTGGATTCACCTCTGGTTGGCTTGGAAGAGAACCGGATTGCATGTTCTTGTAATGACCCTCCCTCCTGGTAACCCCCACTTAAGGGAGACCAAGAGGTCAGAGTCGTTATCCCAATAAACCGGATCAAAGGTTTGACAAATAATCAGTAATAATTATGAAATTCTACCAAACTAAATTGAAAACTGGTATAAAATAAAACTTTGCATACCTTTTCATAAACTTGGATATCTACTTCTATCCATATCTGGATTCTATTCTAACTAATCCTCCATTGTACTTTAATTCTTATTTGATTTCACATATGCCACTTTACTGTTTGTCCTTTCCAAACTTGTACCTAAAACTCTGACAAACAAAATGTCAGTCAGCATATCAGAATATGTCGGTATGTGGGGACAACCAATATTTCAAAAATATGGCTAACAATCTAAATATCACAATCAAGTTAATTAACAAGCCAAATTACGCTTTTAGTGTGACTTTCTCCACCGCTTTTGCCCTAACCTTGGCATACCCCCTTTCAGGTTTCACTTTTGCCATTGACTTAAGGCCACCTTCTCAATCCCGAGCTTGGTTCCTGGGGTCACCGTTCATGGTGCCCTTTAGTCATGCAATATCATAGGCCACCTTATCAATCCCAAGCTTGGTGCCTGGGGTCACCACTCAGGGTGCCCATGGGTCTTCCCTCCTGGGCTTGACCTTTTTGCATCATCCATTAGGGTGGCATGTACGTGCAAGAATACACACTTCTATTATTATTGTGATAATTATAGTGACTTTATGATTTGCAAGTATGAACATCCAAACTATTAAGTTTCATTCAATGTGATGAATCATCTGGGAAACTCTTCGAGAAACTAATGTGATTAACCATAATTAACCACATACCTGATTCGGAAGTCTCAAGGATTGTAAGCAGAATATCCAATTAATCAAACAAACAACCAAGCCAGCCAACTAATCACCCAAATCATGAAAGCACAACAAGAAACCTAGAAAACATGTGCAATCTAATTATTCATATGCTCATCATGGAATTCCCTCCTAGGGTGTGCCTAAGTTGAATTAGGGTTTTCCTTAACGTTCTTTATACTCATCTTTTAACCTTTACCTTTTAGGTCAACTAAACCCTAAAACATTATTTCCATGTTCCAAAACCCTAATTACTTAGTCATTCATATCTAAGCCTCTTTATTACCAATCTGGCTTATGATTAGTTCTAACTTCATCTTATACATAAGATTTCAAAACATAGCTTATTAAAGTCATAAACACCTAGATTAGGGTTTCTAGGTTTTCAAGTATATCTTCACTCATATGAGACTTTAAAACATCCTTTTTACATATTAAAACTTTATCTCTTTAAGTTATCTATTCCAAGGCTTCTTAATTAAACTTCATATCAATATATCTCTGTTTAAGATATTCATATTCTCGGAATAAAAGTCATTAAAGTCATATTACTCAACATTAGGGCTTTTAGGCCCATTATTGCACTTTCTTAGTTAGAGCACCTTAATTAAGAAAATCATGGGTTTTTTAAACTCAAATCAGATTCATATTATCCATTTTATGTCAAAATGGTAAATGTTGATTCATAATACCAACTTAAGTAATTGAACTCATCTCTAATCAACATCTAGGGTTTTGATTACACTTAAAGCATTAAAGTTACTAACTTTGTGTACTTTTCAATCTAGAAGCAAAATTAGTCTGTAAAAGTATTTTTATTGGATTCCTTGTAATTTTTTTATCAATTTTGATATATAATACTCTTTAATCTGAGCTACCAATTATTAGTTACTAATTTCGCAAGTTAAATTACCTTTGGCCAATAAGGGCTCAACACGTCAGCGATTAGGTAATAACCTGAGCTCCCTTTAACTTGCTGGATAAGTCCTTTGTGCCCTCGGGTGTCATACATCCACGTAGGGGCATCTTAGTCATTTTCCACTCCATCTTCTTCAACCCCTCGCATGACTATATCGCGAGCAGGCCATAGGAGCAGGTCAACTGCGGAGTTGACCCCATGTTCTTGAACGTCGCTGATCCAGGGAGAGGTGCAGCCGCCTCCGTCGCACTTGGCCGGACTCACGGGTGGTCTCGGTTGGCTTGATACTGGCATGAATCATCGGGACGGAGCAGCTCTCCTCTGGAAAGGTACATGGCTGATCATGGAGTAGGTCGAGTGCCTCCCTGCAATTGATTGCGCCGGGCGATTGGGTCCTCCTTCGCGAACATAATGGAGTATACAGAGGTAATGCACATGGTGCGAGGCCCCCACCTTATATAGAGGGAAACCACTTGTGTTTTCCCCCTGATTTAGGGGAAACTCACCCAAACCAAGACAGACCCCAAATCTTGGGTCAGGCCCCCTCCTTATATAGATGACAACCACCTGTGTATTCCCCCTGATTTAGGGGAAACTCGCCCAGACCATGACAGATCCCAAATCTTGGGTCAGTTAGATGCGGAAAAGGCTCCTAAAGTCAAAGGAATAGTTTCCTGCTTCGCACATTAACTCTACTTCACGCATATCCGAAAGGAAGATTGTGCTTCCTGGACACTACGTTCTAGTCTCCTCATGAGACTGGGATCAGGTCCAGGTCGTTGGATCTTACATCTACGGTCCCTGTTTAATCCGAATATCCAGATTTCATTGCGACATTTACTATAATCACAACACTTTAGGGAATCTTGTAAGATCCATAACTCCCAAACCGAAAATCCAATTAATCCCAAGTCTTGAGGGAAACTTATTAATGACTTAATATACCTCTCTGCCAAAATTGGGCTCATTATCTAAAACAAAATATGTTTTTTTCTTTGGGTGCAAGATATTACACAATTAGGCATATTTCTCATATCTTTTCTCTTTCTTATTTCTTATTTCCCATTATTTCTATTCCTTTCAATCCAATAAAGCAAGTGGGATTCGAAATATCCTTCATTATGACCAAACCCTCACGTCTCTCTTTATTTCTTGCATTATCTCCTTTATTTAAAATATTCTTGGTTAATTGTTTATTTCTTGTTTTTCTTTTGATTTATCTCTCTCTTTTTGAAACCTTCGACCCACAAGAAAGCTTAAGATTTTGAAATCCTCTTTGAAGGACTCTTATTATCCTTCTGGATGCATCCACATCCTCAATCTCTCATTATCTTACTTATTTATTTACTAAAAGATTTCTTTTCAAGGATTTCTCTTTATCTTTCCTCTCCTTTTTCCTCTTTTTGATATTCCTTTTATTAGAAATCATATGTAAACGAATTTTACTCAATTGTGGCCATTAATGCCACTTTCTAGATATTTCCAAGTATTTCTCATGAATACTTTGCTTAATATCCATTATCATCTAACTTTTTCTATTATTTGGACTTTTCTTCTATTCTTCTCTTTTATATCCAATATTGGATTAATATATTAATAGGAACCACGAAATTCCTCTCAAAAGGGAGATTTGCAAAGAAATCCATTCTTTGAAGCAAAGCATACCACCTTTTTAATTAAGTCCATATTCACATAATGAAAACATATGCAAAATTGAGGTTGTAACATCCTTCCCCTCTTATAGAAATTTTGCCCTCAAAATTCCACCAAACATACAAACAAGAAGGATAAGACTTTCACATGTCCACCATGGCTCTTATGTGGCTTCACCCTCTCCATGGTGCTTCCCAAGAACCTTTATCATGTCATATTCTTCCATCTAAGTTCTTTCTTACCTTGGTATATCGTACCCTCATAGGTGAATCAGGTTTTTTCAGCCTCTCAAAAAGCTGAATAGGTTCAGGGATTAGCACATGGCTTGGGTACCTCACATAGTGCTCTAGATCGGACTCATGGAACACTTTATATATCATGTTATCCTGAGGGTAAGGATAAACATAACCATCTCCACTAATCCATCTCAAATGGACTCATATATCGGGGACTCAGCTTTCTCAGTTGTAGCTTAGAGGGGTCATATTTTCACATCACATACTTTCCCATAGTGAACTACATGTCAGTCTGCTCTACATCTGTTCACGACTCATGTTGCCCTTGGGCTCTCTCTCAGCCATTGCACGATCAAAGAGACTTCATATGCACACAATGTGGTCATTTTCTGACCTTCACAAGCCCCCTTCACTAACATCATCTTAATGAAGTGGTGACCGACACAACCTCCCTTACATAGCTTCTTTACATCCTGATACTGGCTATGGTGGTTATCATCACATCTTACAAAGGACAAGAACTGTCTCTATGTATCACCCTGAACAAGCACACATGCTCTTATCAGACCCTCTAGTCTAGATCATACTAATATCGAGTTCTTCAAGTACCTACTTCCACCGCATGGAAGTGTATCTTTAGGTTATACTCAAGAACTTTAGAACTTGCATCATGATGTAGTGGAACCATCTCTCCCTCATATGTAGTTCAACCGAATCCATCCCTAGACAGTACTCTTTCTTTCTCTTGTTATCTAGGTAAGGCGATCTACCATAACCCATATTGCATCTTGACCTTCCTTGGTCTAGGGGAGACTTACCACAACATCCATAGTGATGAACTCCCATTCCCTCTCGGGGACTCTTTATCCTCTATAACAATATAGTGGGTTAATGGTGTCCGTCCTTCACCTCTTGTCATGCACGATAACATACCACATGCAACTTCATCTTAGGCATCCCAAGTACTACTGTCACTTACTATCTTGGTAGTACCACGGTGTATGATGAACTAACGATCATGATCTCCTATATTGTTATGATTCCTCAAGATTGATACCTCGGAAACCTTAAACCACTATAGTTGGGGTTTCATCATCTTCTTTTCCAGATAAGTGCATCTGAGGTTCTGCAACCATCCTTTTATTGCATCAAGGCCTAGGCTGGCTAACCAAACAACTACTAACTTGTTCAACAAATCTCGTTACATCCGAGTGTTAGCCCAAAAATGTCTTCTCTTTCAAATTTAGGGCTAACCCAACTGCCTCTTCTAGCCTCTAGCTAAATGAGGCAGCTGCACCTCAACCAGGGCATCTATTACCACTTCACATCCTTAGGTGTTAGGTAATATTGAAGACATATACCTCCATGTATTCCACTTATTATCTCATCTCAGACTCTAAGTCTATGTTCATCGAGAACACTCTAAGCTCATCCTCATGGTGATCAAACTCAACCTTGTATCACTTGCAAATTCTAAATGGTTCATGATAAAACATCCTTACAAGATGATTACCTTAATACTCTTAGTGTTTGCAAACCATCCACATATCGTTCACTCCACAAGGGTATGTTATCATCTCTATCCTCACACCTCATAGAAACGTTCCACCACATCATCCTCATCCTTGGTGTATGGCATGCGTATTGTCCTATCTCTCACTCCCATAACAAGAGGAAATAAACATTTGGTTGCAGTCCAAATACAGAGTTCTTCCCATTCTAAGAGTGGAGATGGTACATCCCACCTTGCCAGTACACCTTGAAATTTATGTTGAAATGTGCAACTTATGTCTCTACATCACAATCATATCGATATCAAGGTTACTTCTAGGGAAAACTGGTTTCGAACCTACTTGGGTCACCACACAATCCTTGGTCATCTCCTCTAGGTCTATAGTGTCCTGACACTTTTGGGGTCATCCTCTTCCTTTATGAATCCAGAGAGTGCCCTCGTCATTTTCCCTTTGGGTCCCATGAGTTTATGAAGGTGATCAATCTCCTAATCCATGGCCCTCAGACAATGATAGTTGTTACCTCCCGACCCTATGGTCATGTGCAACTAGGGAATTAGGAAACTCCTACTTCCATCGATCTTATCCCTACCTGACCCTAGGATAGACTTAGGATTCAAACATAATACATATCCAACTTAGAACCGTACCCAAGTCTCTATCATCTCTCTCTATATTCATGGGCTGACTTTCATCCTTTCACAGGGGTCATGGCGACCTGCCTACCTTGGTCAGGCCCCATACCAGTTACCTCCATGGTAACACATCCACATGCACTTAGAGATGGTTACAATGGGTCTACAGGTTCATTCGCTTACCATGTACTCCTCACTTAGCTTCTCAAGATCCTATGAGACCTCTTTAGGTTTCCTCAAAACCCACAAAAACTGGTATACACCCTACACAAGGGTCCTTCTCCCAGGATGGGAGGAAACTACACCTTGATAACAAAGGTCACAAACGTCCTTAGGTCTAGGGTTTACATCCACATGAGCATGCTTAATCCTAGCAAGCTACTAAGGCACAAGCAGACCACCTATTGAACCATTCTAGGTCATACTTGTTCTCATCCTCAACATTGGACCAAGAACATACCTTCCCATGTCACCAACTTAGCTATGCTGGTTTCATTAACCATACCTTTGTCTTAAGGGGTTCCCTTTCCTCTAAATGTGAGGAGTGCAATGCTCGAATCTATAGAAACTCTAATATCATCAGGAGCATCAGGTACACTGATTCCCCTCTTAGGCCTAGGAACCGTAGGGTCACTATTTGGGTATCCAACTGCATGCTCAACCTCTTAACCATGAACCAAACATGTACAAGGTATGAAATGCACTTTCTTCTACTCTAGTAACACCTCAAAGTTGAGTCCTCCTCAAGGACAGTCAACTAGGTTTAAGGCTCCACAACTTGCTACTAAACCTCTTCATGGTCTAAGGAACTCTTCTTCCTATTCAGAAGGTAAACACCTATACCATAGGCACATAGGTACCAACAGCCTCATCCTCTGTCCAGGGTTTGGTTCCTCTAAAGGCAACTAAGATATCATCAGCCTCCAGGGATCATGCCTGAGGCAACCACAACCATCCACTTAGGTCGCATCATCCTCAAATCCCCTATATTCCTCATATCTCAGAGTCTATGCTTCCAACCTTCTTGCTTGGGTCCTGCTCTCTTTCTTCAGAGCTAACTCCACATCCAGCCTTACTACAAGAGGTCCTCTCTCCCTGAAGGATCAAGCTCACAAGCATGTTCACTCAATATCATCCATAGCTCTTTATGCTTATCTCCTAAGATATCCATTATACTCTCCTGGCTAGGGTTTTAGCCTACTATCAGCACTACTGACGTACTATGGGTGCATACTATGTCATGCCCATATAAGCCCATCGGGTTTCTATAGGTTCTTCACTAACCTCATCAATGAAGGATCTATCCTCCACTCTAACATGCACGACCCTTCCCAGGGTTGGGTCGCCAAAGGCACTAGGTCATCCAACCTCACATGGCTCATATAGTCATGGGTATCAAACTGTCCATATGATCTATCATGACTTCTAGCTCATCGTGTCATCTTTTTCTCTAACTACCACTTAGGGTTAGGGTTAGCATCATCCTCAAAGGATGTGCCAGGTCTCTAATTATAATGGAGGTTTCTACCTCCAAGACTAACTCCTTCCATCATCCTCCTGACAAGGAGGTCTATCCTCAGATCTCTCCTAAGGGCATGACAACTTATGTCATATGACCTAAGCCTATGTCTATTCTTTAGTTTACACTTAATCTATTAAGCTTATGTCCATGACATCTTATTTACATGCTTTTTATTAATTTGGTGGAGGATTCCTTAAACCCTATCAACCTTACCCATACCTCGAGAGGGTGAGGAAAAGAGAGAAAACCCTAATCCTTAAGGTCCTTAATAGAATTTGAGTTGAGAAGGGATGAACAAGATGAGAGAGTCATAAAGGTATCTTATTTTGAGTCAAATCTTGAGACATTGGCCAGGTAGTCACACTAATCTGGGATTCCTCGTATTCTGACTAGTGGTGCGGAGGAAAATATTTTCAGCACCCGGACGTGATCCTTTTTCTAGACACCTCTATCTTTCAGAAAATCCTCTAATAACTCCCTTGGGTTCTACAAAGTTTGTAAAATTTAATAATTATTAAAGATTAAATGAGGAACCTATGCTCTAATACCAAACGTAATGACCCTTCCTCCCGGTAACCCCCACTTAAGGGAGACCAAGTGGTCAGAGTCGTTATCCCAATAAAACAGATCAAAGGTTCGACAAATAATCAGTAATAATTATGAAATTCTACCAAACTAAACTGAAAACTTGTATAAAATAAAACTTTGCATACCTTTTCATAAACTTGGATATCTACTTCTATCCATATCTGGAGTCTATTCCAACTAATCCTTCATTGTACTTTAATTCTTATTTGATTCCACATATGCCACTTTACTGTTTGTCCTTTCCAAACTTGTAGCTAAAATGCCGACAAACAAAATGTCGGTCAGCATATCGGAATATGTCGGTATGTAGGGACAACCAATATTTCACAAATATGGCTAACAATCTAAATATCACAATCAAGTTAACTAACAAGACAAATTACGCTTTCAGTGTGACTTCCTCCACCGGTTTTGCCCTAACCCTGGCATACCCCCTTTCGGGTTTCATTTTTGCCATTGACTTAAGGCCGCCTTCTCAATCCCGAGCTTGGTGCCTGGGGTCACCCTTCATGGTTCCGTTTAGTCATGCAATATCATAGGCCACCTTCTCAATCCCGAGCTTGGTGTGTGGGGTCACCACTCAGGGTGCCCATGGGTCTTCCCTCCTGGGCTTGACCTTTTTTCATCATCCATCAGGGTGGCATGTAGGTGCGAGAATACACACTTCTATTATTGTTGTGATAATCATAGTGACTTTATGATTTGCAAGTATGAACATCCAAACTGTTAAGTTGCATTCAATGCGATGAATCGTCTGGGAAACTCTTCGGGAAACTAATGCGATTAACCATAATAAACCACATACCTGATTCGGAAGTCTCAAGGATTGTAAGCATAATATCCAATTAATCAAACATCCAACCAAGCCAGGCAACTAATCACCCCAATCAATCAAGCAAAACAAGAAACCTGGAAAACATGTGCAATCTAATGATTCATATTCATATCATGGAATTCCCTCCTAGGGTGTACCTAAGTTGAATTAGGGCTTTCCTTAATGTTCTTTATATTCGTCTTTTAACCTTTACCTTTTAGATCAACTAAACCCTAAAACATTGTTTCCATGTTCCAAAACCCTAATTACTTAGTCATTCATATCTAAGCCTCTTTATTACCAATTTGGCTTACGATTAGTTCTCACTTCATCTTATACATAAGATTTCAAAACATAGCTTATTAAAGTCATAAACACCTAGATTAGGGTTTCTAGCTTTTCAAGTATATCTTCACTCATATGAGACTTTAAAACACCTTTTTTACATATTAAAACTTTATCTCTTTAAGTTATATATTCCAAGGCTTCTTAATTAAACTTCAGATCAATATATCTCTGTTTAAGATATTCATATTCTCAAAATAAAAGTCATTAACGTCATATTACTCAACATTAGGGCTTTTAGGCCCATTATTGCACTTTCTTAGTCATAGAACCCTAATTAAGCAAATCATGGGTTTTTTAAACTCAAATCGGATTCATATTATCCATTTTATGTCAAAAGGGTAAATGTTGATTCATAATACCAACTTAAGTAATTGAATTCATCCCTAATCAACATCTAGGGTTTTGATTACACTTAAAGCATTAAAGTTACTAACTTTGTGTACTTTTCAAACTAGAAGCAAAACTAGTCTGTAAAAGTATTTTTATTGGATTCCTTGTATTTTTATGATCAATTTTGATATATAATACTCTTTAATCTGAGCTACCAATTATTAGTTACTTATTTCACAAGATAAATTACCTTTGGCCAATAAGGGCTCGACACGTCTGTGGTTATGTAATAACCTGAGCGCCCTTTAACTTGCTGGATAATTCCTTTGTGCCCTCGAGTGTCATACATCCACATAGGGGCATCTTAGTCATTCACCAATTTATCTTCTTCAACCCCTCACCCGACTGTATCGTGAGCAGGCCGTAGGGGCGGGTCGATTGTGGAGTTGACCCCATGTTCTTGAACACCGCTGATCCAGGGAGAGGTGTAGCCACCTCTGTCACACCTGGCCAGACTCATGGGTGATCTCGGTTGGCTTGCTACTGGCATGAATCATCGGGATGGAGCAACTCTTCTCTGACAAGGTACATGGTTGATCATGGAGTAGGTTGAGCACCTCCCTACAATTAGTTGTGCCGGACGATTGGGTCCCCCTTCGCGAACTCGATGGAGTATACAGAGGTAATGCACATGGCACAAGGCCCCCTCCTTATATAGAGGACAACCACCTGTGTTTTCCCCCTGATTTAGGGGAAACTCACCCAGACCATGACAGACCCCAAATCTTGGGTCAGTTAGATGCAAAAAAGGCTCCCAAAGTCAAAGGAATAATTTCCTGCTTCGCACATTAACTCTACTTCATGCAAATCCGAAAGGAAGATTTTGCTTCTTGGACACTGCGTTCCAATCTCCTTGTAAGACTGGGATCAAGTCCAGGTTGTTGGATCTTACATCTACGGTCCTTGTTTAATCCAAATATCCATATGGTATTGCGACATTTACTATAATCACAACACTTTAGGGAATCTTGTAAGATCCATAACTCCCAAACCGAAAATCCAATTAATCCCAAGTTTTGAGGGAAACTTAGTAACGACTTAATCTACCTCTCTGCCAAAATTGGGCTCATTATCGAAGAACAAAAACATGTTTTTTCTTTAGGTGCAAGATATTACTCAATTAGGCATATTTCTCATATCTTTTCTATTTCTTATTTTCTTATTTCCCATTATTTCTATTCCTTGCAATCCAAGAAAGAAAGTGGGATTCGAAATATCCTTCATTATGACCAAACCCTCACTTCTCTCTTTATTCTTGCATTATCTCCTTCATTTAAAATATTCTTGGTTAATTATTTATTTCTTGTTTTTCTTTTGATTCATCTCTCTCTTTTTGAAACATTGGACCCACAAGAAAGCCTAAGATTTCGAAATCCACTTTGAAGGATTCTTATTATCCTTCTAGATGCATCCACATCCTCAATCTCTCATTATCTTACTTATTTATTTACTAAAAGATTTCTTTTCAAGGATTTCTCTTTATCTTTCCTCTCCTTTTTCCTCTTTTCATATTCCTTTTATTAGAAATCATATGTAAACAAATTTTACTCAATTGTAGCCATTAATGCCACTTTCTAGATATTTCCAAGTATTTCTCATGAATACTTTGCTTAATATCCATTATCATGTAACTTTTTCTATTATTTGGACTTTTCTTCTATTCTTCTCTTTTATATCCATTATTGGATTAATATATTAATAGGAATAACGAAATTCCTCTCAAAAGGGAGATTTGCAAAGAAATCCATTCTTTAAAGCAAAGCATACCACCTTTTTAATTAAGTCCATATTCACAAAATGAAAACATATGCAAAATTGAGGTTGTAACAGTTCTTTTGTTGCGCTATGGCCTGCTGGGAAATTTGGTTCTCCAACATCCTTGTATGAGTAGAAATTCCATGCACTTATGCAGAGAGTTGGGCAATTGTGTCCTTCAACAATTTTTCATTGCCCCTGAACTCTTCGTTTTGATGTGCTTGAGTAGAGATAAATTTCTCCACCATAGTCTCCAAAGAAGAACGTTGAGGTTGTTGTTGCTGTTGGTAACCTCTGTTGTTGTTGAAACCTGGCGGATTCCCATTTGTTTGTCGGTTGAAATGTTGTTGTTGTGGTGGTTTTTGTTGTCCTTGTTGCAAATTTTAGGCATTGCTTGTATTTTGATAAGAGAAATTAGGATGATCTCTCCATCTCGGATTGTAGGTGTTAGAGTAGGGATTGTATTTCTTGTTCCCATGTATCCCAACTACATTCACTTTCTCTTGGTTGTCTTAATTCATATTAGGAGAAAAACAAGTAGAAGAAGTATGCCCGGAAAATCCACAAGCTTCAAAAATTACCTCAGCTGCCTCGATCTGCATGGTAGTTATCTTCTCAAACTTTTGTGTAAGGACATCAAGCTTAGCTGCAATCAAATCAACTACATCAACACTGTGATTTCCTCCTTGCTTCCCAATTGAAGAACCCGGTGTAGAATATGATTGTGCTTTTCTGTCCGACTCCCATTGGTAATGGTTAAGTGCTATATCTTCAATGATATCATAAGCCTCCCTACAAGACTTATTCATTAAATCCCCATTAGCTACATCATCCAATGTCATACGGGTATTGTAGAACAGTCCACTGTAAAATGTTTAAAGTAGCAACCAATTTTTCAATACATGGTGAGGGAAAAGGTGTTGTAGGTCCTTAAACCGCTCCCATGTATCATACAAAGTTTCTCCATCTGATTGAGAAAAGTTTGTGAGTTGGTTCCTTACTTGGGCTAATTTGCTTGGTGGAAAAAAACTTTGCAAGGAAAGCATTTAAAAGTTGATCCCAACTTTTGATAGACTTCTTATGAAGATATAAAAGCCACGCCTTAGCTCTATCTCTCAAGGTGAAAGGGAACAACAGTAGCCTTACTCCATTAGTGGATACACCATTGATTTTGAAAGTGTTCATGTACTCAAAGAATTCAGCTACATGAAGATTTGGATCTTCATTAATGGTACCTCCAAAACAGTTTTGCTGAATCATTTACATCATTGAAGGAGCAATAGAGAAGTTGTTTGCTTCCATTGCAGGTAGATCAATGGCCCCTCAAATGTTTGTGGTAACTGGCATGGTGAAGTCTTTCAAAGGACGGTCGTCCTCCATGGTTGGATTTTCTTGTGTGGCTTCTTCAAAGGATGAAGAATATGGTGATGGTGATGATGGAACACCCTCTAGCAGTGGTTGCTATACTCTTCTTGCTCTTCTTAAACTTGAAAGAGTGCACACAATTTCAGGATCTAGAAATGCAGATGGTTGAAGACCCCTCTACGAGCGACGCATACAACTTGAAAAGAAGTAAGAGATATTGAGAACACAACTAAAATGTATATAAAAATTTGAAAATGGAAGTGGTGATCTAGTCTCGAATACTAGTTAGCACTTTTTACTCTAATTAGATTAATCGTAGCTCCTCGACAACAGTGCCAAAAACTTGTTCGGTTATTACACTAACAAGTTTCGATCATATAAATGATCTTTTACTCAACTAGCCAATTCCCGCAACTATACGGGAGTAGTTGTAGTCGAGATCAAACGAAAGGAGCTTGATAACCAATTAAATGCAAAAGTGCAAATTTTCAACAATCTAGATCTTTTTCAAGAATGATTTGGTTGATTAAAATTAAATTTTCAGAATTAAACTAAATAGTCAAAGGATTACTAAAAGGAATTTGATTTCAGATATGAAACAATCTTGGACTCAAAATTTCACTAGCACATCATAGCATGAAGAATGGAGAACAAAATTTAAACATACTAAGCACTTGATTTAAAGGAGAGTTGTATGTTATACTTCACCTCTCGGTGCAAATACAACGATCCTGACTCCATACAACACTCTTGTGTATGTATTTCGTTCTAGATCACAAACCTACTCCTCAACTCCATATCTTCCACTCTCGTGGTAAAAGAGGAGTTGCCAAGAGAGTGCCTCCTTACTCTCCTACCTATCTTCTCAGATCAAGCAAGAAAGCATAAAACATGCATACATAGTGGCCAACCATACATGCAAGAAGCAAGAAACATGTACTCACAAGGTAGAAAAATAAGCAACATAGAATTTAGTATGAAATTATCATGTTCCATACATGATATGACATGGGGGGTTACTCTCCCATGTCCAAGAAAAAGAGCCTACTCATCCATGATGATGTACAACAGAAAAGATGTAGAATTTTTAGAGTTTAACATGGTTTAGAGAAGGAAAAGCTAAGAGAACCAAAAGTGTAACCCAAAAAGAGTAGAATTCCATCTTAGGGATGAAATTCCACTCCTACAACTACTCCAAACCGGAAAAACTTCCCTCCCGAGAAGCTTTGTGGAGAGAAGAAGCTCTGTTGCACCTTCAGAGAAGAAAATGGAGAAGAAGAGAAGAAGAATGGAGGTACTTTGGCAAGAAACCACCTTCTTCCACCCAAAATCTCCCTCCTTTTACTCCAGACCTATTCTTGGATGAAAGACCTTCGATTTATGACCAGTGATAACCGCTCCATAAGTTGGTTTTCCCTTTAAAAATGAGAGGTGTCATTTTTCAGTTCTGCTGAAACTAATAGAGACACGACATGTCTTCCTTCGGGCACGTCGTGTTCCGATCTTCGACAATTGATCCAAGTGTAAGGCACACGGTACGTCTGAATTAAAACAAGCCGTGTACATTACCAGAAACATATAGTCGACTTTGAAATCCTAGGTACACGGCGTGCTTTTGGCATACACGTCGTGTACTTTTTTCTCTTCAGCTAGAATGCATGGCCAACTGGAAACGTGCACACCGTGTCTTAATTCAGACACATCGTGTGCATTGCTATTTCAGCAGAAAAAAGACTCTGAATGGTCTGCAAATCATGGAGAAATCCCAATGATGTTGGAGTTGAGTTGGGCTATCTCCAATTTGATCCTTTTTAAGCCTATCTGTAATACACATCAGTCGATAAGCAAAATAACAAAAAGGTGGCAAGAATAATATGAATAGAGGCTAAATGAAAAGAAAATGAACTGAATTTGTGTGTGAAATCATATAACAATATGATGTGGAAAGCACACAACAGTACTCCCATCGATTGTCATCAATCGATGAGAAAACTTGGCAAAATACAAGGGAAACCCATTGTTTGGTGAGAGGAAGGAAAACCATCGGTTGAAGCAACACTAGGGCACCAAGACCATGGATTCTTGAGCACCAAGGGAGTCAAAACAAAACATAAGGTAGGACCATCGGTTGGCATGAGAAGAACAAGCAAAAAAGAACCAAAGATCAAGACCATTGGTTCTAGCAAGAAGGCAAACCATCGTGTTTTGCACCAAGGTGGAAAACAGCTTTAAACCCTAAGTAAACCCATAATTCAAGAGAGAGAAAGAATCATCGTTTGTCAAGAAAGCAATCCCCAAAGCTTCCTCTACCATGGAAGGTCATGCAAAAGGTTTAGAACACATCCAAGAAGATAAACCACCAAGGAACTAGCACCTATGCTCAAACCCCAGGTAAAGGTTGGATATTTCTACTTAAAAATTAGTTTAAGAGCAAGATCTAGCGCATGCAAGCTATAAGTAAGCAATAAACATGGAGAAAGTTATATAACTCACCTCAAGGAAGAAGAAAAAGAAGCTCCAAACAACAAGGTAGATCGAGCAAAGGAGGTAGAAACCCTAGTTTAAGTACTCCATGCGGCCAAGCAAGCTTCTTCTCCAAGAAAGAGAGAAAACCCTAGGTCAAGGAAGCAAAAAAGAGGGGTTCTTTAAGCTCTAGAGCAATATCTAAAATGGAACCCTAGATTAATTACTCCACACAACCAATCAAGCTTCTTATCCAACAAAGAGAGCAAACCCTAGGTCAAGGAAGTAAGAGAGAGGGGTTCTTTAAGCTCTAGAGCTAGCTCTACCATGGAACACCATGGCCAAAACCAGGAAGAAGGAGGAAGGAGGTAGGGAAGAAAGGAAAACAAAGGAAATAGGGGTCATATTACCAACTTAGGTCAATAGAAAGCAAGGAAATCTTTACAAGCTCCAAGAGAGGGTAGATTTGAACCCTAGCTGCACATGCAAGGAGATCGACCAACTTGTTTGCCAAGCGTCCATGGCCAAGGGACATGATGTCCATGCAAGAAGAAACTCCATAAATTTTGAAGTCTTCTAAGACATTGGATCTTGTCCCTCCCAGGGTGGCCATCAAGTTTCATCACTTGGTGACCATCGATTCTTAAAACCCTAGGTCACTAGGTGGAAAACCATCAATTGATCACCCCTTCCAAGCAAACCACTAGTCCAAGGGACCCTAAGAAAAAACCATCAAGCTACCACCTCTAGAGATCACCATTGATTGTCCCCACCTAAGGATTACCATCAATTGTCACCCATCTAGGGGGAACCATCGGTTGTTGGCCTCTCAAGGTAGCTCATCCATGAGAGCAAAACCCTAACATACCCTAGAGAGATGTCACCATCAAACCAAGGTGCATCTAGGATCCCCAATCCACAAACAACTCAATCATGATATGAAAACATGTAAAGGAACATAAAGCATGTGACCAATTATAAGAAAAACCTCAAATATGGGGAAATTGCATAAAAGTCCAAAACATGCACAAAATTGCACAATTTTCTCATATAATGTTCAAACTAGACCAAACTTGAAACTAAATCTTGTCACATGATATCAAAGCAAATAACAAGGTTTAATTATGATTTTTATCACTTAATTAAGTTAATCAAGTATGATCAACCACTAAGCAAGGTTTGGGGCCTTACATATTCAGACTTCTAAATGTTCTCCTCTATCAAGGTGCCTCAAATCTCTCCATGCCATTCATAACACCCTATATTGTTGGTTATATTTCCTAAGAGCCATCATGTGATGATTGTAGTAGTGATATTTGATGTATTATTATATTATTAATAAAAGGAAATTTCACTTTTTATGTTTGTTTCAATATAGAGATAATGAACAAACATGATAATGTCCTAGGGTTTGGCTCTGCTAGGGCTTATGCGCGGCGGGGGTGTTGGCGGCCGGGGAGGCCGGGGTGGTCGGGGATGCTTCGGCGGTTCCCGTCCACCGGAGACTATGCTCTGTGAGGGGGAGAGACAGACAGAAGAGATGGAAGGTCTGGAGGGAGCTGGTGGGCTCATGGAAGACAAAGATATCACGATTACAGAAACCTTTGCGGCAATGACCACCGACCCCGAAGGAGGGAAGGAGGGGCAGTCGGCGGACACTACTTCTTCCAAACACGACCTGTTGATGGATTTGCACAGTAACCCTCCGGTGGAGACTGTTCGAACGAGCAAGAAGCAATCTCAACAAGAGATTCTTCGCAGACTGGGTATCTCACTGAACTTTGGTGAACGAAGGAAGGAAACCGAAGGGAACAAAGTAATCAGCGATGGCAGAGGCCCAGGCACACAGGAGGTCGAAGAGTTCCCGCCGTTACATGGCGGGGAGGTGTCGCCGGCAGAGGCAGCTACAAGGAAGATAGTGTCTTATAGAGACATCATTACCGACGGCGAGGGAGGTGGCAAGTTGCCGTTTCTTGGCTTTGAGGACCCGAACGCTAAACTTCTAAAGGAGGACATCAGAACATACATGATACAGGGAGTGCCGACGTTCGAAATCGAACACAAGAGATTCGAAGGCCTGATGAGACCGTGGACGTACGCAGTCGTGGTGAAGGCCATTGCCAGGAATGTGGGCTTTCTCACGCTGCAGGACAGAATCAAGGCTATGTGGAGGCCAAGCGGGGTCTTCAAACTCATTGATTTGGAAAACAATTACTTCATCGTACAATTGACGCGTGAGGATGATTACCTAACAACCCTCACAGGAGGGCCATGGCCACTGATGGGGTCCTATCTCTGTGTGCAACCATGGGACAGATCGTTTTCACCGTCTTCAGCCAACCCAAAACACATGGTCGTGTGGATCAGGATCCCGCGTCTACCTATCTTCCTATATCAAACACAGCTTCTTGAGGAGGTCGGCAACTCGATTGGAACTACAATTAAGGTGGACTCGAATACTGATCAAAGAAGGAGAGGAAAATTTGCGAGAATTGCTGTGAAATTAGATACCAGCAAGCCTTTGGTGCCAGAGATAATGGTCCAAGGGGTGAGGTATAACATTGAATACGAGAACCTTACCAGCATCTGCATGTTCTGTGGGAAGATCGGTCACCTAGCGGGGGAATGTGTTGAAAGGAAGAAAGCCATAGAAAATCAAACCAGTTTGGGGAAGCAACCGGATGGTGCAGAAGCATCGGTAAGGCCATTGGGCAACTTCTCAGAAAACTTACATGCACAGCCATTCATCAGGCGAGCAAGGAAGGAGCAAGACACTCAAGGGAGGAAGGGCGGTATTCCAACATCTAATAGGTTTGTGGACCTGGATGCTGAAGAGGATTTGCAGGAAGAACCGCATGCGGCAGGCAACGGCGGTCCTAAACCAGGCTTTGAATGGAGACAATGGAAGGCAATGAACAAAAAGAAAAGAATGGTAGATGAGGTTAATAGAAGCGGCACCAAGGCACAGCACAAAGGGGAGAAGATGCGTGTTGGAAGCTCTGAGAAGCACCACCGAGCGGTGGTCATAGAAGGCGAGAACACGATGATTATTCCTGAAGGGGAAGGCAACCAGCAGGACGGATTCACCTTTGTAATGGGTGGAACGGAGACGAGGAAGACAACTACCAGCAGTCCGAGTAAGGCGATGGCGTTTGGGGCATCTGTAGGGATCCACCTTAGAAACAGGAAGATCATCAACTCAAAAGATCTGTCGAGGAATGGACCAAGGAAGAAGAATAAGAGGAGTGAAGAGGCACTGATAGAAGGTGAACCGGGACCAGAGGTCCCGAGAACTACTGAAATGGTTACCTAATGAAAGTGGCCACTTGGAATGTCCAGGGTATCTGTGGGAAGGATACCCAAAATACAATAAGAGATCTTTCTCGGATCTATAAGATAGATGTTCTTGCTATCCTGGAGACTAGAACCAGCGGCTCTAATGCCGATAGAATTGTAAGGTCGCTGGGGTATGATAACTCTTACAGAGTCGAGGCAACATGTTTTTCAGGAGGTATTTGGGTGCTATGGAAGAATAGGATTGGAGAGATGGAGATTGTAGCGGGACATAAGCAATTTATACACTGCCGAATAAACAAAAGACTGAGCCTCACTTTCGTTTATGCGAGCACCAAACAGGCAGGAAGACGCCTGTTATGGGATCACTTACTTACAATTGCAGAGACATCGTCATCGCCGTGGATGGTGGCGGGCGATTTCAATGCGGTTCTTCGAGCGGATGAAAAGGTGGGGGGTGAACATGTCTCTACTAGCAGCTGTAGGGAGTTTGCCATGGGCCTCACGAATGCAGGGATGGAGGAATTGGGGACATCTGGTCCTAAGATGACCTTTAGAAGAGGGTGGCTGACGGAGAAATTAGATCGGGCAGTAGCAAACCAAAGTTGGTTGGAAACGTTCCCAGCAACTACTGTGGATGTCCTGCCGAGGATTAACTCGGACCATTCACCTATCCTCATCACAACAAATGACAGAACCAGGAAGTACGTGCATCACCCTAAGACAAGCACAATATGGGATACACGAAAGTCCTTCCCGAGATTTTTGAAGGAGAATTGGGACAGCAAACTACCCTATCATGAAGCCGTAGCTAAGTTGATGAGCAGGGCTGTTAATTGGGACAGAACTGAACGACGACAACTCACTGAAAGGAAAACGACTATGTTGAAGGAGATAAACAAGATCCAATCGAAGATCAGCGGGAAGGGAGACGATAAGCTGGACGAGCAAATGTCCGAGTTGCAGATGGAGTACAATGACATTCTCAATGATGATTGTGAAGAATGGAAACAGAAAGCGCTATGTGATTGGATGAAGGCAGGAGACGCCAACACCAAATACTTCCAATCGCTAGTAAAAGCTAAGAGACAAAGAAACAATATTACGAGGCTGAAAACAGATGAAGGAACTTGGGAGGAAGATGAGTCTGCAATTAAGAGCATGGTGAGAAATTTTTTCATCAGTCTTTTCAAGAGGAAGGAGAGGAGGAGTAGCACAAAAGCTATGGAAGCATATGCAGGTACTTTCCCGCATCTTTCTGCTGAAGAGAAGACACGTATGGGATTGCCACCATCCAAGGAGGAAATCAAAGAAGTATTGATGAAGATGAATCCTGTAAAAGCACCAGGACCCGACGGTGTAGATGCCGGTTTCATCCAACGGAACTGGAATCAGCTGGGCGAGTCCATTTTTCTAATGATCTCTAGCTGTTTTGCACGAGAATTGATCGTTGACAAGTTAGCGGATGCTATTCTGGTTTTAATTCCCAAAACGCAGAATCCGGAGAACTGCAGCCAACTGCGACCAATTGCGCTGAATAATGTCGGCCTCAAGCTGCTTTCCAAAATCTTGGTGGAGAGAATCAAACCGTATTTGCCCGACTGGATTTCTCTTGCTCAAAGCAGCTTTGTCCCGGGGAGGCGAATCACAGACAACATCATCTTGGTCCAGGAGCTCGTTCACTCGATGAAAGTAAGGACGGGTAAACGTGCAGCTATGGCGATCAAAGTGGAGCTCTCAAAGGCATATGACCGAATGGAATGGGATTTCATAGAAGACACATTGCGCAGAACGGCTATACCTGTGCATATGATCACCATCATCCTAAACATCATCAAAGCAGGCGAGATCTCGATCAACTGGAATGGAGAGAACCTTACACCATTCAAGGCATCTAGAGGGGTGAGACAAGGCAATCCGCTCTACCCGTATATATTTGTACTTTGCCTGGACAGACTAAGCCAAGCGATCGCAGCTCAGGAGCAGGAGGGGAATTGGAAGCCGTTCCGAGCTTCAAGGGGAGGTGTTGGAGTATCCCATGTCTGCTTTGCAGATGACCTTATTCTCTTTGGAGAAGCATCCATTCAACAGGCTCGTACCATGATGAAGGTCTTGAAGAAGTTCGAACAGGTATCTGGACAGATGTTAGCAAAGGAGAAATCAGCTGCTCTCTTCTCCATGAATACCCCAACCACTGTAAGAAGGGCAATCACTAGAATCACGGGCATACGCCAGACAAGCAATCTTGGGAAACATTTGGGAGTGCCGATTATCCATGAGAGACCTAAGAAGGAATTGTATCTGGATATTATCCACAAGCTCGAAAATCGCATATCCTCCTGGGCGAATAATTCTCTATCTCTAGCAGCCAGGAGCACGCTGGTCAAATCTGTCCTCAACACCATCCCGGTTTACTTGATGCAGTCGACGATCCTGTCGATGGCGGTGTGTGATGAAATAGATCAAGTGGTGCAAACTTTCCTTTGGAAAGGGGTGAGGAAACAAAGTGGCATTCACCTGGTTGCCTGGGATAAAGTCACGGCCTGCAAAGGCAAAGGTGGTTTAGATATCAAAAGGGCGAGGTACCAGAATGAGGCTGCTATACAGAAAACCTGTTGGGACTTCATGTCAAATAGGACTATGGTCTGGAAACAGGTAATGAAGGATAAATACTGGCATAAAGCTAACAAAGGGAGAATGGGTGCGACGCAGTTATGGAGATCAATCATCCACATACATGATGAACTGAGCACAGAAACAGGTACAATCATAATGTCCGGAGCTACTACCACCGTGTGGACGGACAAATGGGTGGAAGGAGGCTGTCAGCCTGAATTGAAGCAGGGCAGAAACATCCTGACGGAGCTGGAAGAGCTGAAAGTCGAGGCAATGGTTGATCTGCAGGGCAACTGGGACGCGGACTTTATCCGTTACTGGTTTGAAGCGCATACAGTCAAGCTCATACTCGCGATGCCTCCACCTGATCCTGCTGCAGGACCTGACGAGTTGTGGTAATTACCGGATGACGCTGGGCAATTCTCCACGAAGAAGGCTTATCGAAGGCTGCAACAGATGCACTCGACAAAGACACCAGGGAAATGGAAGACTATATGGCAACTTCAGGTGCCTGAGAGGGCCAAAATGATAATTTGGTTGGGGTTGCACGGTGGCTTAATGACGAATGATGCAAGGATGAGGCGAGGTTTCACTGAGGATATCCACTGCCCGAGATGCAGAGGGGGAAACGAAGATCTCATGCACCTCTTTGTCAACTGCCCGGAAAGCAGGAAAATCTGGGATTTGGTCGAGGGGGCTACCCAATCGAAGCTTGCTGCGGGGACTTCCTTTGAGCATTGGTTGAGGACCAACCTACGGAGAAAGAAGGATAAATCGGACTGGAATTTGTGGGTTGCAGTGACCTTATGGAAGATTTGGGGAAGACGATGCGATGTGGCTTTTCGAGGCAATGGAACTAGCACTACAGCGTTGTTCAGCACAATCAAGCTACATGTCACGAGTTGTAGGACAGCTTTTGCGTCAAAGGATAACTCGATCAAGCAGCCTACAGTTGATATACTGTGGTCCTTGCCTGAGAGGGGATACATTAAGCTAAACGTGGATGCTACTGTAAAGAGGAATGCCATGGCATCAGCCTATGTCATCAGAGATCATGAGGGTCAGTGGTTAGGAGGAGGCTATGATCATGGTCATATCACAAGTGTCCTCAAGGCGGAACTAAGAGCTATCGCCATTGGCTTGCAGGAATGTAAGGGCCATTTCAGCCACTTGCAGGTCGAATCCGACAGTAAGAAAGCTATTAGTATGGTGAATGGCAAAGGAGAGGTCCCGACCAGTTGTAAACAGGAGTGTCACTTTGTCAGGAAGCTCGCAAGCTCCTTCCAGTCAGTAGATTTCTCTTTTAGAAGACGTTCTGGTAATAAGGTAGCTGATTTCGTAGCTAAATGGGGCAGGAGAAGTAGTGAATGTCGAGCTAGGTGGACTCAATGCCCTAACTTTCTCTTTGAGCTGTTCAGAGGAGAAGTTACATTGAATCAATCTGTAATGCCTTTTGAGGACGAGCCTGTTGAGGGAACAGGATGAATAAATATCTCCCTTTTGTCTAAAAAAAAACATGATAATGTCCTAATAATGTTTTGACGCAATGATATATGATTTGTCTTGAAGACCTAAACATGAGATCAAATATATGCTCAAGATTACATATTCTTATTATTTCCCTAATAAGTTATTATTTTGGATATTGTGGGACAACAATAATACACAACACTAGTATGTATGTTGTGATATGACTATGTATCTGTAGTCATGACATTATATATCAACTCAGATACATAGGTACTTGTTAGAGAACAAGTGTAATAGAAAAAATCACCTTGAAAATGACATCTGGAAGTCATATAATATCATGTCAAACTCATATCTCAATGTGATAGTGGTGATGAGATCCTTAGACTTTAAGTCACTACAATGATCACATATTTTTTTGTGCGCTTTGACACTAACACAACATGACTCTGAATAAGAGTTGCCATAAAGATAGTGATGGGGTGCAATATAATAATTTTGAATTATTGCGAGTGATGTAGTTGGAACGTGTCCCACTTTTGGAGTGAAATCTCGACCATTTGATAAGTGATACTATGGAAATGCATGGTCATTCTCACGTGAGCCAATATATGATATTGAGCTCAAAATATCTCCAATATTCTGCTCTAGTGCAAGGAATATAGATTAAATGAGAAGAGATTAACAATTTCATGCCTCAGTTCTAATATAGATATATGTGACAAAAGGACTATATAGCCATGATAACACTGATCACAATACTACGTTGGGAAATTTGTGTAGTTGTCTTAGGTCTAGGATTTCTTGTCTCTTAGTATAAATATTCGCCTTAGATTCTTGTCCTAGGAAGTTGAATTGAATAATGAATTATCATTTTCTTCTTTGGTCTTCTTCTTCCCCAATGTGTGCCACATCAAGTGATCTCTTAATCTTCTACTTCATGGCATTGTCTTTATAAACAAACGTGCTAGCCATGCTCATTAATGATCACTTTTTATCTCTCCTTCCACTTCCATCGCTCTAACCTTCACCTCCTACTACATCCTTGCATCCACAAAACTAGCCCTTCAGCCCACTGCCCAATTGAACACCCATTAGTCTGCAATGGATCTTCTGCCTTTCCTTTCTTTCCTTCATGTTCTCCACTATGTTGATCTTGTGTGAACCATGATCTTGAATCCCTCTCACCCTACCAATTCCACTTCTCTCGGATGTGTGATGTAAATCCACTTTGATTTCATTCCCTGACTCTCCTCTCGTCACCCTACCCTGCCACCGACACAGTAATACCCAACACGGCGAACAATTTTCGTGGTTGCTCACAAAGCTTCAGAAACACATGTAAGGTTGTACCCCATCACACAAGCCCACTGCCCAATTGAACACCCATTAGTCTGCAATGGATCTTCTGCCTTTCCTTTCTTTCCTTCATGTTCTCCACTATGTTGATCTTGTGTGAACCATGATCTTGAATCCCTCTCACCCTGCCAATTCCACTTCTCTCGGATGTGTGATGTAAATCCACTTTGATTTCATCTCCCTGACTCTCCTCTCGTCACCCTACCCTGCCACCGACACAGTAATACCCAACACGGAGAACAATTTTCATGGTTGCTCACAAAGCTTCAGAAACACATGTAAGGTTGTACCCCATCACACAAGCCCACTGCCCAATTGAACACCCATTAGTCTGCAATGGATCTTCTGCCTTTCCTTTCTTTCCTTCATGTTCTCCACTATGTTGATCTTGTGTGAACCATGATCTTGAATCCCTCTCACCCTGCCAATTCCACTTCTCTCGGATGTGTGATGTAAATCCACTTTGATTTCATCTCACTGACTCTCCTCTCGTCACCCTACCCTGCCACCGACACAGTAATACCCAACACGGTGAACAATTTTCGTGGTTGCTCACAAAGCTTCAGAAACACATGTAAGGTTGTACCCCGTCACACAAGCCCACTGCCCAATTGAACACCCATTAGTCTGCAATGGATCTTCTTCCTTTCCTTTCTTTCCTTCATGTTCTCCACTATGTTGATCTTGTGTGAACCATGATCTTGAATCCCTCTCACCCTGCCAATTCCACTTCTCTCGGATGTGTGATGTAAATCCACTTTGATTTCATCTCCCTGACTCTCCTCTTGTCACCCTACCCTGCCACCGACACAGTAATACCCAACACGGCAAACAATTTTTGTGGTTGCTCACAAAGCTTCAGAAACACATGTAAGGTTGTACCCCATCACTCCTGTAATACCCAACACCACGGGAGAACTTCCGCGATCATTCTCAGTCGTAAACCACCCATGATCTCTTTGCTCCCATTCTCCTTAATCCAACCCCCTTTCCTGACACCTAGTTCCTTTTCTCATTCACCAACTTTCCACTTCTGCTTGACATCCCTCAACCTCCTGATTCAGTCCATGACTCTACAAAATTTAGCAGTCCAAGGCCCACTTATTGCAAATTTAAAAAGGGGAGAATCTGGACAATGAAACTATAGAGTGAGACAAGAAAAACTCTAAAGAAAAAGTTGTGAATCTTGAAATCAAGAGATTGATTAAGAAAAATTGATCATTTTTTCCAGTCTTTCAGTGCAACACCGCGCAATGTTATGTTGGGTCCTTCTTTGAGCACCGATATCTACCATCCCATATATGATACTTGACATCCGAGCCTATTCGAGTACGTACCCAATGTCAGAAAAGTTTTCTTAGGGGCTCTCACCTCCTAAATCTTCAAGCATGGATCTGTTGGCTCCCTACAACCCCCAACCAACTCAGTACAAAATTAGATCCATGAATAAGCGGATGAAATCACATCTCTAAACTTTTCCAACATCCATCACTGAGATTTCTAATAAGGAGTTCAGTAACTTTGCCAATACCATGAATGATCGTCTAGCATCTATGGGAAAGCTCATTTCAACGATCAATAAGTGCCTTGATAGATTGATAACACTATTCAAACATCTGCCTCTATACCTCAGTCGCATCGTGACTGCACTCACCAAGTACTAAGAGGGTGCCATCGAGCATAAGATTGTACTCCCCTCTAGCAAGCTCCCAATTTGTGATCCAAGAACTTATGAAGATGCTCTTGAATCTGACAAGGACGAGAGTAAGCAAGTATATGTGCTACCTCAACACTTGATGGTTCTACTAATCCTGAAGCTAACAAGGATGAGACTGAGCAAACTTATGTGCTACTCTCGCAATTGATGGTGACAATAATCTTGAAGCTAGCAAGGACGAGCCCGAACTAGATTATGTGCTATCTCTATTGATGATTCAAGTGATTCTTGCAACATCACTATCATGCAAGTGCGTATCCATATGCTTCTAGCAGATGGTGGCCCCATTTCTGCACCACACGGTTCGTTGATAGATCCATTCATCACTAGCAATGACAACATTGATTATTCCCATAGCCCCTCCCTGGTGTTTTCACCAGTTGCTGGTGTTTCAAAGAATAAACTAGTACAACGGTTTCGACCATACTACATGTCTAAGGTTGGTAACAACTCGAGTTTGGTTGTAAGGCAATGCCCAATTCACTTGTCCTACCATCGGCTGATTTTGGAAGAGCCCGAGGATATGAAGTTGACTCACCAATGGCTCGTCTTTTAACCCAGTAAAATTTGATGCTTGACACAAGTGACATTATTTTATTCATTTGTCTTTATGTTTTGTTATAGGAGTTGAAGTACAGTTATCTAGTTACTTACACTTTTGTTAGTTTATTAACTTATTTGTTTTATTTTAATTTTAAATTTTGTTAGACAATTTGTGCAATTGTCTGAAGCCTAGAATTTCATGAATTTTAATATAAATATCTGCCCTGAAGGCTTGTCCACAACAGTTGAATATGAATGAACGTAACAAGCTGTCATTTTCTTTTCTTTGATCTTCTTCTTTCCAGATACGTGTCACATCATTATGGCTAGCTACCACATATATCGTTGCTGTAGGTTGACTCTTTACGGATTTCCCATTTTTCTTTCCAACCGGCGGGGTGGAGAGTCTGCCGTGAATTCGTGATAGGTGAAAACTCCATCTGCCAGGTTATCTGGTGCGAGGAAACTCCACTTGCTGACGCTTGCAGCCATTGTTCGTGTCGTTGTATGACTTTATGAGCGGTGGGGGTGGTGGTGGCCGTGGCAATGGCCTTGTTGGGTACGTAATACTCGCGGGATTGAATCTTCTATGCCCCGCTAAAAGTTAGGCATACATTCTCCTATGGGTCCCACAAGTTAACGCATAAGATCTCTTAGGCACACACATGGACATAAAGAATGGCCACAGACGATCTGGGCCCATTATTTGCTGGGGACTGTATGTGTGCTAGAATGGACACGTCTTAGGAATTGGTAAACCGTGTTTGTGCGGGGTACCTTTTGCCTCCCATTGCTCTCTACTGATCTCACTTTGCTTCGCCCGCAATCCAAAAACACACCTGCTGACCGACTGCCTACTCATGAGAGAAAAACAAAGACACCAAGGGGTCCCACACAACCGCCTCAACTTATCAAAAGTATATGGGAAATTTTAGAAAAATGCATCACGTTTTATTTTAGATCTTTAAAAGTTTGTCACAACGTTATCAGAAGTATATGGGAAATTTTAGAAAAATTCATCACGTTTTTGTTTTAGATCTTTAATAGTTTATCAAAACATTTAAAAAATTATCGTACACATCATCATTATCATTATTAAAATTGTTTTCGTTTCTATCAAAAGTTAACTCCATCACCCTGCTGTCCCATCCCTCGCATCTTTTTGGTTTGGTTTTCTACTCAACGACATGAAATCTCCATCCAATCTACTGGCCTCCGATTTCTGAATCATTTTCATGTTATAATGTTGTTTCTCAACGTGCCTTCTAACTACAATTTTATCGACAAAAACGACACAATCCTATCGGAGTTAGGGTGGGCGCTAATCTATATTGGCATTTTCCCCCAATGCTACACTTATTCTGAGGATCTCATTGGGTTGGAACGGTTGGAAGAAAATAAAAAGGTTAGTATAGCCAGCTGGTAACTTGGGCGCATAGCACTTCCTGGAAGTGACCAGTCACGCCCTTCTCAGCGGCGCATAGCACTTCCTGGAAGTGGAAGCATCTGAAGGTTCCTTCTGCAACCTTCTTCTACTGCTTGTTGTGCTGGCGCCGAGTTTGAGCACACCTATTTCCAGTCGAGGACATCAGTTCGGGGCTACTTTTCGGCGGCTTTGAGCAGTTGGATGACCGTCAGAGTCATAACACGCCAAGTTAGAGTCGAGGATTTTGGGGCTGTGGTTTGTCGGCCGACCTTGTGGAACTTACTGCTTGCTATACGGTAGTTGAGTTGCAACTCAAAAGAACACGCCAGACTGGAGTCAAGAGGATGGAGTAAACATTTCTCGAATGCAGTATTTTTTGGATTATGAGTAGGGATGGCAAAATGCTCATTACACTCATACCCACCCAACCCGAAGAGGTTGGACCCATTTTTTTAATATAAATTGAGAGGAATTCTTATTCATCCCACACTTTCCTTGTAGGCATAAAAAGAAAACCAGAGAACAAACTCAACTCAAAAGATAGCAGCCCAAACAGAAACCAACCAACTCAAAACAAGACAGAAATAGCTTGAACAAAGACCAATAGTGTTAAAACACCTTGCTTATTTATTTTAACCTGACGAGAGATCTAACTCCCATCATATCAGGTAAATAACTCATACTAGTCTCTTCAAGAGGGTTGTCGAGATCAACTCCACCCATCTAACTCGCTGAGCCATTCGAGCTAAGCCATCAGCAGCACGATTGGCTTCTCTATAAACATGATGCAACTATATATCCCAGTCCTTAAGCGGCTGAATTTGATAGCTTGGATAATAGGTCTGTAGTCAATTATCAATGTGAACATTGCCATTAGCAACTCCAACTGCCATCAAAAAATCACATTCAACAATCACTTTTTGAGTCCCCACACTAGTACAGAAATGGTTTGTAGCGTCGGTTTTTTAAAGCCTGCAGCGTCACTTTTTAACCGACGCCTAGGTGGGCGTCGCTACAGAATTTGGTCTATAGCGTCGGATTATTTAACCAAATAAAACCGACCTTACATATTAAACACCGACGCAAGAGGTTGTAAAAATTCTGACCTAGGCGAGAAAAAAGGAGCCTGTAAGGTCGGTTATTTCATAAAAACCGACCCTGTAAACGTTCTCGGTCGAGAAAATTATCGACCGAGAACGTTTACAGGGTCGGTTTTTATGAAATAACCGACCCTAAAGATTGAATACCATTTCAGTGGTAACTCTCGGTCGAGAAAATTGTCGACCAAAAATATTTCGGTCTCGACCGAAAACTCTCTATAAGGTCGGTTTTATGAAAAAACCGACCCTAAAAATTGAATAAAATATTTCAGTGTAAGACTCGGTCGACAAACTTCTCGATCGATAGTATTTCGGTCGAGAAGTTTGTCGACCGAGTCTACACTGAAATGTTTTATTCAATCTTTAGGGTCGGTTTTTTCAAAAAACTGACCTTATAGAGGACATGTAGACTCGGTTTTTTACAAAAACCGACGTTAGAAGTTCTATTTCGGTAGAAAATTTTTTGACCGAAGAGTGTACAATGAATTCAATCTATAGGGTCGGTTATTTAAAAAACCGACACTAGAAGTTACGCTTTTTTTTTTTAATTTCTGTAGAAATTGATATAGAACAGAAGAACAAGAAGATTCATATATTCTGGGAGAGGGGAGCATTGATGCTCAACCGTCACCATTCAAAACCACACATTCATAACAAAAATGATAATAAAATATCATAATTTACAAAATGATAGAGTGCAAGTCTGAGATGACATATTACAAAAGTAAAAATATGAAAGAGTACGTACTCAAACCACATACATAAATGGAGCCGACATATTTAAACCAATGTTATTTCGACTTCACTTATAAAACACTCTGACCACTCTTCTGGGAATTCATTCAAGTCCACATGTGTGTAAGGCTGAGTTGTAAAGATCTGTAGCAGAAAATGCACATGCTAATATTTTATAAAAATGACAATCACTTGTAAATTTATGATGTTATTCTTTATTACCTGACTTATAGTCTGAATGTCATGTGATGCTTGTTTGACAATATCTTGCATGTATTTCATTACATAGTAGCCACAAGCCCAGTCATTATTTTGCATAGGACACTACAAATAACGAATACTTAATGTTAGTAAACTACTATAAACAACAGTTGAGATAAGACTATAAGAGTTGACATATTAGAATTGAAAAATTAATACATATAAGACTAAGCAGTTGTCAAAGTAGCTACCTTGACATTTTTCAAAGTCAATGTCTTTAATTTTGTGGGTATTTGTCCTCCAGCTTCACGAAAAGCCTTTATACCCCTATCAATTAAACGATAGTTGGTAAAATAGAAATTCTAAATAAAATATCATGTTGAAGCAATTGATTAAATTTATGCTTACTCCATAGCTGACAATTTCAGTTTGTGACTCCTTGTTGTTTTACCCATTGGGTCAAGATAATAAAGAGTCATCAATTTTGGGACAATCACCAGTAATTCCCAATGTCTAGATCTCAGTAAGAATAAAACAAACATTAAAATAAATAGTTTCAT
Source organism: Alisma plantago-aquatica (assembly GCA_963693085.1). Classification (NCBI taxonomy): domain Eukaryota; kingdom Viridiplantae; phylum Streptophyta; class Magnoliopsida; order Alismatales; family Alismataceae; genus Alisma; species Alisma plantago-aquatica. Next base: position 1,135,362,392 of record OY856413.1, on the reverse strand, counting down.
TCATTATTAAAATTATATTAAATAATAATACTTACTGGACGTTAAAAGGAATTAGGATAATTTCCTTCCCCTCACTAGCAAAATATTTGAATGCATCAAAGAAGTAGTCATTCACTTCCTCAATATTATTTGTCTCCACCTGACTAGTGACCGAAGGAACTAAGAATGCAATATTCTTTATATCAAAGTTGGTGACCTCGGTATATAAATGGCTGTTAAACATTTGTAATTATTTTCATATGTAGAAATAAACTAAAAATTTGTATTGGAATTTTCTATATATTGATAGATCATTACCTTATCCATACTTCTATTATCGAAGTGTTCAGCCAATCATACCGGAACAACTCTATAATATCGTCAAGAAAAATAAAATTCTCAAAGTCCCTCCCAACTGCATCTTCTGTTAACTTGACCATCATATTTGATCCCGATCTTTGGTTAGCTAAGTATCGACACAAACATTTAGATTTGCTTCCCAATTCGTCGAATGTAGTTTCAGGAATGAAAGATGGCTTGGGCATAGGAGGACGACTAGCAGAAGTTTTACTTTTTGGTTTACAAACCTGTTAATTAAATTACATACTTATATTACATGAGTTCATATATGCAGTCAAATATGAAAAATATGGTAGAAATAAGGTATACCTTGTCATTGATAACCAAGTGTCTAGGCCAACCCACCATAGCACCCTCAGCTTCTTCAACTGTACTATATTCAGGATTAGGTATGGGTAGTGGTTTGTCCCCCATTCCGTCATACACAAGATGGATGGACACACGGCAGATGTCATCAGTAATTTGTTGGCAATGCAATGTACCACCAAGGTTGTACACTTTGCCCGCTGCCACAACATTATATTCTGGAACCTCCACTGCAAGTTTACAGTTCATACCAACCTAGATTGAAATAATATAAGTTATATAAGAAACAGTGGAACAGATACATGTTACAACTATATATTATCATATATTTATCATACTAATAACACAACATATAGAACAAAAACTTACTACAGATTGTTGTGGTGGTTCATCGGGAGTGCTCCCATGACCTTCTACAACTGTAGCATGGGCTTGTACCTCATCACTTGAGAGACGTGCAGTATGAATAGGTTGAGAAGGTTGAGTAGGCTGATATGAAGACATTATTTCTTTTACTTTCTGCGCTACTAATGCTTCAACATCCTCTTGTGTAAGACCTCCTGCACGACCTCTTTTAAATTGTGAAGGGCCAAAATAAGATTTGAATCCTATGCCAGCTCCTAATCCCCTAACACGGCCAGGATGCTCCTTCGTACCAAGAGCAACTTCTAGTTCATCCATGTAGCCAGTTGGGATGAACTTTCCTTCCTTCCTTTGCTCGTGGAAATCAATCTATTCATAGTTAATAAAAATATTAAATCACAATATCAATTAGATATAAATAAATCTAAGTTTGTGGAAGTTACTCTTTACTTAGTTGGGATAAACCTACCATCTTTTGTGCCACCTCCTTAGTTGCAGGGTTGACAATTTCACCGGCTCGATTCTTTCTAGCATCAATCCATGTCATGTGTCGGGGTGGTCACTCAACTTGAGTTGTACTAGATTCTTCTCCAGAAGATGATTGCTTTTCTTGTAGTTGGCGGCGGAAGGCATAACCACCGGGCCCCAAGCGATGGTCATGCACATTTTTAGCCCGTCTTTCCTTTTGAGCCTGGTGAATAGCCTGATCATTTAAAATGAGGTATTGCAATTTAGACTTGGCAAACATGTATAAAAATATTCACCTCCTTAATTGTATAAAATTAAATATTCATACAATACATCACAATCTTTATTACCTGAAACTCTTCCGATCTCCTAGCTGCAACAAATCTTTCCCACACCTCAGGATCAATAGAAATATATACATCTGTAGCTTTCCTCTTTTGTTTAGGATTATTTATAAATTCCCTTACAAGATATGTCTTAAAACCCCTCCATCGTACACCACAACGTTGTAGCACTCTTTTCTTGTGATCTTTTTCATTTAGATGAAAAACACCCTATACATACAAAAGAAGCAATTAAACACCCTTGTGATCTTTTTCATTTAGTTTCCTATGTTCCTCAGCAAATCTGATAAATTCATCAAGACCTTTGGCAAACTCTGGACTACAACGGTTCTTGATAGACATCCAACTTCGATCCATTTTCTATATCACATTAAAATTAATTATAAAACTAACAGTTTAATATTGATACTATAATAATTTGTAAGTTTTTATTGAAAGAAAGTGTACCACCTATCCCATTTTTGAATATTTAATCTCACTAGTAACTGTATAATGTATGTTTAGTTTTGAAGAAAATTTCAGCATCATTTCCCCTAAGTTCTCCAAGTACACCGATGTAAATGGCAAATAACCACTCACATATGTACCCAGAGAACAAATGGAGAAATCCTACTGAAATAATCTACAAAACTAAACATACATTATACAGGTACATCCTAAGTGAGATTAAAATATCCAAAAACAGTCCCAAACCGGGGACTATCCAAAGTTTACTCCTCATGAGTAAATTTTGAACGAGTTTCTAAGTTAATATATAAATGCATTATTTTCATATTTATATATTAAGTAAACATCATGCATCAACCCTAAAGTGTCAATCTAGGAGTACACATGTCTAATCTAGTATTAATTTCTAAAATTTATATAATGATTACATATGAAAAAAAGGCATGCATGTTTTGATTACTTGTACAAATTAGCAAAGTAAGGTTGTTTCCAACAGTCCAAAGATTGAAATCATTATAATATTCAGAACTATTTGTGAACATTATAGCAAATATGATTAAAACATTTATAGCTCCAACATAAATAAGTTCCAGGTCCATCTCGGTCGACAATTAGTCGACCGAGAGGCCACCTGCGCGCAGCGTCCAGGTCCACTCTCGGTCGATAAATTGTCGACCGAGAGTGGACCTGGACGCTGCGCGCAGGTGGACTCTCGGTCGACTAATTGTCGACCGAGATGGACCTGGAAGCAGCAATGGCGGCGGGCGGGAATGAAGGGGAACAAGGAGAAGGAAGCTCAAACTTACTTGGAAATGGCAGCGAGCTTCGTGGAGGAAGAGACAAACTTCACGGAGAGGCGGAGACCTTCGTGGAAGAGTGGAAGGTGGCTATGATGAGCTTCACGACAATGAAAAGCTTCACGGTAAGGAAGAGAGCTTCACGGCAAAGAAGAGAGCTTCACGGCAACGACGGGCTTCGTGGAGTAAGAGTGGAAGGCGGCGACGACGAGCTTCACGATCTTCTTCACGGCGCCGACGAGCTTCACGATCCTCTTGGCGGCATGGAGAGGCGGCAACGGCGGAAAAAGAGGTTTCGCGGTGCCGCGGGAGAGAGATTAGAAAAGAGAAAAGGGTTTCGCGGGAGGAAGAAAGACTACAATTTTGGCTTTTTGCACGGAGCGAAAAACTCTAGCGTCGGTTAACAACCAAAAACCGACTCTACATATAAACGGTGCCCATGTCAGGTTGTGTAATAACAATCAATCGCACACTCAGTCGATGAATTTGTCGACCGAAACGATCTATAGGGTCGGTTATTATGTAAAACCGACGCTACAAGTGCTAATACGTAGAAATGTGGCTGGTTTCGGTCGACAATTTGTCGACCAAAAAGGAGCAAGATTTCTTTTGTACAAGCACCTCTAGGGTCGGTTTTTTCGTATAACCGACCCTATAGGTGCTTAAACATGTGTGAATAACTAAATTGGATATTGTCGGTCGACAATATTGTCGATCGAGACCCCTTATAAGGTCGGTTATTAGAAAAACCGACCCTAGAGGTGCTTCTAAGAAAGAATTATGGCTTCATTCGATCGACAAATTCGTCGACCGAATATGTCGGTCGACAAATTTGTCGACCGAATGAAGCTATAATTCTTTCTTAGAAGCACCTCTAGGGTCGGTTTTTCTAATAACCGACCCTATAAGGGGTCTCGATCGACAAATTCGTCGACCGAGGAGCTCTAAAGTGCTTCCACAACACTAATAATTATGTTATGTGAAACTTTAATATATGGTGATGTCGTATGAAACCCTAATATGGGATAATGTTATGTGAAACCCTTATATGGAATGATGTTTTGTGAAACCCTAATATGGAAATGTTATGTGAAAGCTTAATATAGGGTGGTGTTGTGTAAAAATCCTAATATGGGATAATGTTATGTGAAATTCCAATATGGGATGATGATATGTGAACCCTAATTGATAAAGATGGGAAACTCTAACCCTAATGAGGGAATAGAGATGTTATTTTTGTATTGCATGATGTTGATATGAAATTGATATGGTTGATATGAAATTGAGATGATTTTGTAGCAAATATCCTGAATACCTTGGTCAGATGACCTGAAGGTAATAGTTACCTGATAAGTGATAACCATGTTTAGTGATGAACTACGGGTTTGAATACCCAGAATCAGCAAATGTGATGATGGTGGTATTGATGGATGTGAATTCCCAACAATGACACAAAAGATTGAGATCCCAATGCTTTATAATGTTTTGAAAAGTACTAAACTTTATTCAAAAATTCAGTCGGTCGACTATTTCTCGAACGAAAGAGCTCTAGGGTCGGTTATAAGGAAAAAACTGACCCTAAAGTCATCCTCGGTCGACAATATTGTCGACCGAATTTGTCTCGGTCGATAATATTTTCGACCGAGATTAACCCTGTTTCAATGTTTTAAATTAAGTACCAAGTGTGTGTGTATGAGATTAACCAAGTGATGCTTTGTCAAATTTAGCCATAATTTATTTTTCAATCATTTGAAATAACAGTATTCTTATATAACATGTATATGTCCAAATGAAGCCATGGAAAACACTTTTATTCATAACAATTTAATGCCCATACACTTTATAAGATGAAACATGACATACTTGCTTTATAAAAAGATATACATTACATCATTACAAAGATATCTCATAATCTCACTGGAAAGACCGAAGGATTACATCAATGTTTGGGTCTTTTCCAAGAAAGGGCTCAGCTCCATAATATTTAACCAGTGTCTGCCACTCCAAGGCACCTATCATGGTTAAGGCATAAGCCTCCAAGAAGGTGGGAACACGATCAAAGCGAAAGTTGGCAACAATGTCTTGAAGTTGAATTGGGGGAAAATGAGTATGTGTGAGATCAGGAGATGGTGGAGGTGGAGTTTGATAGTAGTTGTAGGAAGGATTGTAGGGATTTATCATGCCAGGATTAAGGGAATAGGGATATTCATCAGGTTGGTTAGGAGAGAGAGTTTGCATCCTTTGGTTTAAATAAGTCATGGCATTGTGATTATAATCCAATTGCCTACTTAGGTGATATTGGGAGCCAGCAATGTATGTCAAGGTATTTGTAATAGGATCATGGGGTAGGTTGGTAGGAGGAGGTGGTGGAGGTATGTCTTAGGTGGATGTCTCCCCTTCAGTCCTAGCCCTTTTGTGGCCAAAGTCAATTCCCATCTTTTCCACCGTATTTTTACTTATTTTTTGGGGTTTTCTATCCCATGTGTAACCTAAGTCTTCCTCAATATTCTTCTTAAGAAAATGTTGAGTGATTTGGCATACAAAGTCACCATATGGTGGATTGCCAGAAAACTCAAACATATTCTTAATGATGATATGAATAAAGTTTATGGGAATACTTTTGAGAATGGCATAAATAAGGTACATACAAAAGGTGGGTACTTCAGATTTGTTTGCTCTAGGATGGATATTGGTGGCAACAATGATATTTATGATCCTAGCTTCAGGTTTTAAATTTATGGCATAATAGGTACCCCTATCTTCATGACAACTCGTATTTGATTGAAAGATGGCTCTTTTGACATCACTAAGGCTAATTGTAGTGTTATCTTGGGAGAGTCTGTTGAGTGGAGTTTCTCTAGTGAGATCAATAAAAATTTTATATTCTTCTATATCTATGTCAAGCATTTCAAGAATACCCTCCTCAGTAAAATGGAATCCATACCCACCAACCATAGAAGAGAAGGAATCATGTTCAGGATGTTCGGCTAAATTGGCATAGAATTCATTAACTAGTTTGGAGGAGTAGGATTGGAAGGAGGGATTTAGAAAATCAGTCAAATGTTGCACCTCGAAAAGTTCCTCCAAATCGACAATGCTTTGGAAGTCCATGACGTCGACTGGCCGTCGTGGAAGAGGAGTTTTTGAGGCGAGCCTGAGGTAGCGGTCGACTGCAGCTTGGTCGATGAAAGGGACGTCGTTGATGACCGGCAGTGGTGCAATGCCCGTCCTTCCTTTCCTACCTGCAACTTGCTTCTTTCCGCGCGAAGATGATGAAGCCATTTCGTTGCTTTGAAATGGAGAAATAGCAAGCAAGAATTGGATGTAGAGAAGCTAAAGATTTTCACAAGAATACACTAGAGAGGAGCTAGAGAAGTGAGAATGTGAAGGTGTGAAGAAATGGATCGTTTTGGGTGCTATTTATAGCAAAACAGAGCCAATTTCGGTCGACAATTTGTCGACCGACCGCCGCAACGGTCTTCTATCGGTCGTCCACGGTCGATCGAAAAAATAGCCGTTAGGAGGTCAACGGTCGTATTTATAGTCGTTAACGGTTGAAATTCTAGCCGTTACGGCGGTTGATTTTTTTAGCCGTTACGACGGTTGATTTTTTTAGCCGTTATGACGGTTGGTTTTTCTAGTCGTTCCTCGGTCGACAAATTCGTCGACCGATATGTTTCGGTCGACAATATTGTCGACCGAATGGACTTCTAAGGTCGGTTATTAAGAAAATACCGACCCTAAAAGCTGCTTATACACATGAAAACTGACTCTTTATCGGTCGACAAATTAGTCGACCGAGAAGTGCTCTAAGGTCGGTTATAAGTGCAAATCCGACGCTAGAGGTGCTTATACATGCATGACCTATCTGGATCCAGAATAGATATCGGTCGACGAATTTGTCGATCGAGAAAGAGCCAGATTTCCTTCGCATAAGTACCTCTAGGGTCGGTTTTAAGGAAAAAACCGACCTTAGAGGTACTTATCGGTCGACGAGTTTGTCGACCGAATGAATCAGTCGAAATATTGGTCGATCGAGGAAGGCTCTAAGGTCGGTTATAAGTGCCAATCCGACGCTATGTGTGCTTATACATGCGTGAACTATTTGGATCCAGAATAGATATCGGTCGATGAATTTGTCGACCGAGGAGGACTTTAAGGTCGGTTTTGTAGGAATAACCGACCTTAGAGGTGCTAAACCAAAGAAGACTGTAAGGTCGGTTATAAAGAAAAAACCGACCCTATTGGTGCTTGTATACGTGAAATTTAGCTCTTATTCGGTCGACGAATTTGTCGACCGAGGAGCCCTGTAGGGTCAGTTATAATGTAGAACCGACCCTATAGATCGAGGCGGGAAGCCAAAACCAAGCAAATTTTTGCCGCCGGAAAAATTGTCTATAAAGTCATTTATTTTAGAAAAACCGACCCTATAGAGATGTACGACAAGGTCGGTTATTTTAAAAATAGCGACTCAAAAGGTCTTAAGTGGTGCCTGCGTTTTTTATAGACATATAAGGTCAGTTATTTGGAAAACCGACCCTATAGAGATACACTACAAGGTCGGTTATTTTAAGAAAAGTGACCCAAGAGGTCTTAAGTGGTGCCCGTGTTTTTTATATACATATAAGGTCGGTTATTTTGAAAACCGACCCTATAGAGTTACACTACAAGGTCGGTTTATTTAAAAAACCGACCTAAGAGGTCTTAAGTGGTGCCCGCGTTTTTTTTAGACATAAAAAGTCGGTTATTTGGTAAAACCGACCCTACATGTAGTGACGTTATAACCCATTTCTGTACTAGTGCCACTCTCCAGGCATAATTAAACCCATGAACAATGCCCCAGAGTTTGTTTTTCATAGAAGAACAAATCCCAATATTAAGCAAAAAACCTCGACCACATTCTCCTTTATGATCCCTGGTAAGCCCGCATGTAGAAGCAACAAAGTTATGCCTATTAACAGCCCAATAAAGAGTTTTTGCTGACAAAAAAAAAATATCCCAATAAAGATGGAGTTTCACCCAATGTTCATCAGGTGGATTCCAACTCACCTGATAATTGTGGTAATCATTAACATGTAGGAGACACAGGTAGTTATCCTCCTAAAAGACATGCATACATTAGGTACAATGTCCTAGAAGATAAACTTATTCTTATTAATCCAAATGCACAATAGAGTAACCCCAAAAATGGTGTGCCATTCTATGCTACACAATGCAATATTACTACCAACTATTCACAAATTTCTAGTTTTTGGTAAGGTAGTTGCTTATTTGAGACATTCTTAACCCAATGACAATGACGTAAAGTGTAAGACCTCTGACCTGGATTTTGGGCTGACCCTATTTGTTTTGGCTTGATTAAGTACTTCGAGACTTATCAAATTGAGATGATCTTAGACCTTGTGGAGAGCTTAAGTCTCTAGTTTGAGCTTATTTGGATGATGTTTGTACCTTGTGTGCTTGTATTGGGTCAAATTGCAATTTACCCTTTTGTAAGGGTTGTGTAGCAATTATGCTTTTCTAGAGTGTGCCCTTAGTGTCTTGGCAACTTATGAGAGAGAAAGATTCTTAGGGTGCCTTGGTTGGGCTTTGGATGTGACGTGACATCATGTGGCGATGTTAGGGTTTCTAGGGTTTGCTTGGTGTTGACCTTTGTTGAGCTTGAGCGTGGGTAGCAACCTTATCTCGACCATGTTGATGGTTTTGGATGTGTCTCGATCGAGACACTTCCCTTGGGTGCTCTTTTCTCGACCGTGATGGTCTAGGGTGTGACTTGGGTCGAGACAGTGGTCTCCTTGAGGTGTGTCTCGACCTAGTGTTGGTGATCCCTCTTGTCTCGACCAAGTGGTTTTGTTTCGACCTCCTAGAGGAGTTGCGACCGAAACCATGTGTTGGGGACCTATGTGGTCAAGACCATACATAGTTTATATCACCATCTCATGCATTCAAGGTTTAAGTGGTTGCATGTTGGCTTCTTGGGTGGGCAATTGTTCCCTTTGGTGCCTTTTGGTGTTGACACCTCATCTCCACCCTACTTTCCTCCTCCTTTTCTATATAACCCCTCTTCTCTCCATGCATGTGAACCTTTAGGACTTCCTTCTTCCTCCTCCCTACTCATCCTTGGATCTTAGTGGATCAAGGAGGGTTGATCCTTGGAGCCTTGGTGATCAAGATCCCTTGCATGTGGTGATTCTTACTCATCTTCAACTTTGGTAAGTGTATACCTTTCCTTGATGACATTTCTTTTGATCTTCTAACCCATCTTCTTCTCTTTTCTCAACCTAGACCATGGATCATCCATGTTGGTCGTTCTTGAGAAGTGAACTCCTCATCATAAGGGCCGTAGGCCATGTTTTGACAAGGTGGACCCAAGTGTGAGGAAGTTTCCTTCTCTTTTTCTTCCTCCTTCTTTTGGTTCGGCCTAGAGTTCTTTGCTCTCTTTTCTTGAGAAATCGTTGACCTTGGTATCTTCTTCTTCTTGAGGTGATCTTGTGGCCAAGAGTGGAGTCTTTGGTGGATCCTCATTATCATTGGTGATTGTGTGCTTGGAGCTTGATATCCTTGGAGTTGATATTCCTTAAGGTGGGTTATATAACTCTCTACCCTATCCATTATAGCACCTATCTTTGCATGCATGTTGTTGTTCCTCTCTCTAAAATGTACCCTGATATACTAGTAAATGATGCCATTCTCTAAAACTTGGATGATGGTGGTTACCATGCTTGGTTTGCTTAAACACGAAACCCTAATTTGTGGTACCCGATTTTGAGATGATAATGAGATAGATGGCTCCCTCTTATCTTTTGATCTTGGATTTTAGTCACATGTATGATGATAGTGTACCTCAGTGTATCATTAAGTGTAGGTCCCATTTTGGAGGTGGTAAATGTGTTCTATTTCTCTCTTACATGAGGTTTTCCATGGTGTTTCTCATGGTGCATGCTTTAGGGTATTGGTGAACATTTTTTGTGTAGTTTTCCCCTCTAGTTGAAGATGGTTTTCCTTGATGATCATCTCCTATTTTGTCTGGTTTTTTCCTTTGTTTCGATCGAAGTTCAATTTTGTTTGATAATGGTTAAGTGTTGCTAGGTGGCTTGAGCTTGGTGGTCGTAACCCTTTTTACTTTTTTTGGGTCGCTACCCTTAGTTTGTCTTTAGTTCAAGATAGATTCTAGTTACGGTCGAGATGTTACTCTTGGTTTTGGTCACGACCATGATGTGTAGCGGCCGTGACGTCTGCCCATGTTACGGTCGAGACATAATGTCTTGTTTTTGGGTCGAGACGTTGCTTTGTGCATAGTCGAGACACCTATTTTCATGTTGGACGAGACGTTGTTTGGTGTTGCTATTGTGGTTGAGATGCTTGCTTTTCTTGTGCTCAGGATGCCCTACTGTGGCACGATGCGGTCGCGACCAGGGAGTTGGGGAATCACGGTCATGACCAGGGTAATGGTGTGTCGCCATCGTGACGATATGTGGGTGTGTGAGGTCGAGGCATGGGTTTTGAGAGTGGCCGAAACCCTAACCTTGTGTTGGTTGAGACACCATGTTTGAGGGTGGTTGAGACGTGTGTGTGATGGTTGGTTAGGACACCCACATGTGATGGATGGTTGATACATACATGATACATGGTTATTATCTAAGTACAACATAATGGGATGGGTACATGTATTCATACGCATGATGTAATACTTAGTGTTGTCGACATAATGATCTAATCATAACTAAGTAATGAGACCTAACCTAATGTGCTCCAAGAAAGTGGGAAGTGGTGTACTTAGGGTTTGGTGATTGCTTATGCTACAAAACCCTGATCAGATATACAATGAAACCCTAACCCTAATTGTAGGGCCATGTGATATGTTTGCATCTCTCTCTCTCAGAATGGTTATCATGTATGATGTTTTCTCTCTCTTGTTTATAAATCCCTAACCTTGTTGTGATATGAACTTGAATGACATAGCTATGTGGATTCTATGGTGAATCATATATTATATAGGATGGTGATCATGAGAAATGTTGAGGCATAATGTGATGTTGTGTATGCAGGGATCATGTGAGTGGGTCTGACGACCTGGTAGGTGCTTTGTGCATGCTTTGAGGCAATAACCTCTAGAGATGTGATTGAGGGATTGATGTTCCACAGTGATGTGACATTGGTGAAAGCCTTGTCTGGATGTTTGACAGTGATGATGGCCTTGTGAATGGAAATTCTACAATACTATGTGTTGATGTGACAAGTCCATATCTTATACTTTTTATATCTTCTGAAGTTGTACTATACTCTTATTCTTGTAGAGTTCATTTTGGATTTGTACATTGTAATTTGATTGATGCTAAAAGATACCTAATTGGTCTAACTAATCAAGTGGAACCTAATCATGTAGTTTTCCCTGGCCATAGATCCATTCCAGTGTCAGTCCTAGTGTTGGGTGGTGAAATGGGTTCTCCCCCAATGGAACCTCAAATTTGTATATTGTTGAGTATACACATTCATAGAATTGGTTGTGGGCCATACCCTGGCAGCAGTGTGGCTACAGGTCGTAGCTCAATGATATGAATCAATATATACTTATAATACTTTCACAAGATTGGCTGCAGGTCATACCCTAGCAGGAGCATGATTGCAGGTCATATCTCAGTTTCACTAGCATTGTGCCTATATACCAAGGTAGGCTAGGTTGTTTTGCAGATGACTAATATGTTATGTCACTACGGTATTCTCGTGTACTGACCATAAGGTGTTGGGGAGGTCGTGGATTCAGACTCTTCCATTACCCATGTATGGCAATGATTTCAACTTAGCAGTGTTTAGTTAGAGCATGAGTGGTATACCTCATCTCCTCAGGGCATAATAAAAGATGTAACACAATCGTGTAGCATATTTATGTAGGGACAAATGCGAGTAACATTGGATGAGCACTTTCCTTGCTTGTACAGTTTAGTTGACAAAAGATATACATGTTCTTCATATTCCTTTTTAGTATATTAATTGTTCTACTTCTTAATGATAACTCTCAGTTGCCTCATCTGCTATATCTGTTGAATACTTATCATTTAGTTGAATATGCTTATCTTATTTATTACTTTACCTACCTACTTAGTTTTGTGCTTGAATCGATGTTGGCGGAGAGTTATATCTCTTACTGGGACATTTGATCTCACTCCATGGGTTTCCACATCTTTTAGGTGGTTGTGCACGACGTAGTAGAGATCGTGTAGCTGAGGAAGAGCAGCAGCAAGAGTAGTAGCTGATAAGGTTGGAGATGTTGGTAGTATTTTGTTGATAGAGTCCTAGTGTCTCCCATGTACACTCAGGTCCTTGGGGGTGTTTTCGATGTGCTTTTGTAGAGATGTCACCGATACGATGTTTTTAGGCATGTGTGCCTTTTGTTGTATAGTTTTGGTAGATGTACATGTATGCATATGTGGAACATGTTCCTCGTGTAACAGATTGATGATAGGAAGGTTGAAAACAATGATGTTTATGGCCTTGTGATATGTTACGTGATGCAAATGTCCTATTGTGGACTCATATGTGAATGTTTTTAGCCTTCGGTGCTTTTGTGAAATCAGTTTCAATTTCATGTAGTTTCTGGTAATTCGTTTGCTTAGTGTTAATTCTATGTTTGGTTTTTGAGTTATCTTGTTTGTGGCGCGTGGGGGCGTCACAGTTTGGTTGGTATCAGAGCTTTATGTTAGTTGATTCTATAGGGACCTAAGACTAGGGTTTGTAACTGGTCTAGTTTCCACCATTATGTTTTATAGTGATGTCTACCTATGTAGAAGAAGAAGAAGAAGAAGAAGAAGAGTAGAAAAGATGGATGGAGAACACAAACAACATACTGCAGAGAGTAGTTTTGATGCACCGGGAGGAGGTGCAAGGAGGTAGGTTGTTGAGGAAAAGGCACACGATGCTTCCCAGTTTGACCAAGCCATGCTGGAAAACCCTACCTTTCACTCCTTTTTTGAAGCAGTTCATGGAAACTATGATGCACATGGAAGATAGGATGCCCACACCCCAGCCAAAGGCAGTTGTTTCTAGTTTTGAATCTTTGGTCTCAGGGAAGAGCTTTGTGTGGTTGATACGTGTTGGGGATGTGGAGTACACTAGTACAACGGATCTAGTAGATGCATATTTCCAATTAACGGAGTTTGAGAAGGCCTTTAAGATCTTTAACATCCCCAAGGTTGATAAATTTAGGCGTGCTATCTACCTTTTAAAAGAGAGTGTTGTCCATCGGTGGGCCATAGAAGAGAAAAAGAGACTCAGTGTTGTTGTCAGTTGGGAGGAGGTCTGACGTGAGTTTGTCAATCGGTACTTTTCTTGGACGTACCAGGACAAGAAGATCAACTAGTTTGACAGGATCCAACTGGGATCCATGTTGATCAATGAGTATGAAATGGAGTTTATAGAGTTGTTGAGGTTTTTCCTGACATGGCCGCTATAGAATAGGAGAGAATCTGACGTTTTGAGAAGGGGTTGAGTACATAACTGACAACGCTGGCAGCAACCTTAGAGAACAGAGAGTGTTTTGCCATGTTTATGGAGTTATTTATGAGTATAGAGAGAGCCATGGTTGAGAAGCATGAGAAAGGTACCAAGAAAAGACCGACACAGTGCTAAGAACATTCGTCAGGCAGCTTTAAGGAGCCTAGGTTCTCACCACCACCGTCACAACATAGAGAAGCAAGCTAGACACAATGGTCACCAAGTAATAGAAGAGGTTATGATTTTCCACCTGTAGGATCCCACAGTACAACATTTGTGTCAGTGAAGGATCCTTCTAGGCCATAATATAAGGCTAGGACTTGCCATAAGTGTGGGAAGGTAGGACATCTGAGGTGGGAGTGTCTAGTGAAAGGTTATGAGGTGACCCAGTAGTCGAGGAAGAGCCAATAGGGCTCACAGAGGTAGCAGCTTAGCAGTGGTGGATGTTGAGGATGTGGACGAGCATTGCAGGCTAGTTCCTCTGGACAGAACGTCACAGTTTTATGCTTGGAGTCATCCAAAAGGAGAGGTCATCTCGTGAGTAGATACATGTCAAACGAAGTTATTTCATTCTGATATGTCTGCTTCTATTTTATATCTATTTGACCCGAGTGCTACACACTCTTATACACCTAAGAGGTGATTGACAGTTGTACTTTTTTGCTATTTATAGATGTGGGAGCTTGAGGGAGAGATGGATAGGATGTACCCATCTCATTTCTCTTTGGATTTTGGGGGCAAAATCCCTGCTAGAGGTTTATGGCTTGTAAGACCCTTGACATGGGTTTTCAGATGAATCTATTTGTTTTGGCTTGATTAAGTTCTTAGAGCCTAAATATAATCCTTTGAGATGATCTTAGATCTTTTGGAGAGCTTAAGTCTCTAGTTTGAGCTTGTTTGGATTATGTTTGTGCCTTGTGTGCTTGTTTTGGGTCAAATTGCAATTTACCCTTTTGTGAGGTTTATCTTGCAATTTGTCACATCTAGAGTGTTACCTTAGTTCCTTGGCATCTTATGAGAGAGAAATTTTCTTAGGGTCATGTTGGGCTTTGGATGTGATGTGGCATCATGTGGTGATGTTAGGGTTTCTAGGGTTTGCTTGGTGTTGACCTTTGATGAGCTTGAGTGTGGGTAGCGACGATTGTCTTGACCATGTTGATGGTTTTGGATGTGTCTTGACTGAGACACTTCCCTTGGGTGCTCTTGTCTTGACTGTGATGGTCTAGGGTGTGTCTTTGGTTGAGACAGTGTTCCCCTTGAGGTGTGTATCCCCCTAGTGTTAGTGATCCCTTTTGTCTCGACCAGGTGGTTTTGCTTCGACCTCCTAGAGGTGTTGCAACTGAAACCCTATGTTGGGGACCTACGTGGTTGAGACCCAACATAGGTTATATCACCATCTTGTTCATTCAAGATTTAATTAGTTTCATGTTGGTTTCTTGGGTGGACAACTATTTCCTTTGGTGCCTTTTGGTGTTGACACCTCATCTCCACCCTACTTTCCTCCTCCTTTGCTATATAACCCATCTTCTCTCCAAGCATGTGAACCTTTTGTACCTCCATCTTCCTCCCCCCCTTTTGCTCTTCCTTGGATCTTGGTGGATCAAGGAGGGTTGATCCTTGGAGCCTTGGTGATCAAGATCCCTTGCAAGTGGTGATTCTTGCTCATCTTCAACCTTGGTAAGTGTATACCTTTCCTTGATGACATTTCTTTTGATCTTATACCCCATCTCCTTCTCTTTTATCATCCCTACAACTTGAATCATCCATGGTGGTCATTCTTGAGAAGTGAACTCCTCATCATAAGAGTCATATGCTAAGATTTGACAAGGTGGACCTAAGAGTGAGGAAGCTTCCTTCTCTTTTTCTCCCTCCTTCTTTTGGTTTGGCCTAGAGTTCTTTGCTCTCTTTTCTTAAGAAATCTTTGACCTTGGTATATTCTCCTTCATGAGGTGATCTTGAGGCTGAGAGTAAAGCTTTAGGTGGAGCTTCATTATCATTGGTGATTGTGTGCTTAGATCTTGAGATCCTTGGAGTTGATCTTCCATAAGGTGGGTCATATAACTCTCTACCCTCTCCATTATAGCACCTTTCTTTGAATGAATGTTGTTGTTCCTCTCACTAAAAGGTACCCTAATATGCTAGTAAATGATACCATTCTCTAGAACTTGTATGATGGTGGTTACCATGCTTGGTTTGCTTAGAACACGAAACTCTAATTTGTGATACCCGATTTTGAGATGATAATGAGATATATGGCTCCCTCTTATCTTTTAATCTTGGATTTTAGTCACATGTATGATGCTAGTGTACCTCGGTGTCTCATGAAGTGTAGGTCTTATTTTGGAGGTGGTAAATGTGTTCTATCTCTCTCTTACATGAGGTTTTCCATGGTGTTTCTCATGGTGCATGCTTTAGGGTTTTAGTGAACGTTTTATGTGGAGTTTTCCCCACTAGTTGACGGTGTTTTTCCTTGATGATTATGTCCTATTTTGACCAGGTTTTGCCTCTGATATGATCGATGTTCATCCCTATTTGATAATGGTTAAGTGTGTCTAGTGGGCTTGAACTTGGTGGTCATAACCATTTTTACTTGGTTTTGGGTCGCTACCCTTGGTTTTTCTTTGGGTCGAGACCGGTTCTGGTTGCAGTTGAGACATTACTCTTGGTTTGGTCACAACCATGTTTTGTAGTCATGATGCCTTCCCATGATATGGTCGAGACATAATGTCCTGTTGTTGGGTCGAGATGTTGCTTTGTGTATAGTCGAGACACCTATTTTCATGATGGACGAGGCGTTGTTTGGTGTTGCTGTCGCGGTTGAGATGCTTGTTTTGCTTATGGTCGGGGCACCCTGTTGTGGCACGTCACAGTTGCGACCACGGGGCTGGTGAATCGGGTTCGCGACTAGGGTGACGGTGTGTTGCAGTCGCGACCATGTGTGGGTGTGTGAGGTCGAGGCATGGGTTTTTAGAGTGGTCAAATCCTTAACCTTGTGCTGGTCGATACACCATGATTAAGGTTAATCGAGACATGTGTGTGATGGTTGGTAAGTATACCCACATGTGATGGGTCTTTGATACGTACATGATACATGGTTGTTATCTAAGTACAACATAATGGAATGGGTACATGTATGCATATGAATGATATATTACTAAGAATTTTTGAGATAATGATCTAATCATAACTAAGTAATGAGGCATATACCTAACGTGCTCCAAGAAAGTGGAAGTGGTGTACTTAGGGTTTGGTGATTGCTTATGCTACAAAACCCTAATTAGATATACAATAAAACTCTAACCCTAATTGTAGGGCCATGTTATATGTTTGCATCTCTCTCTCAGAGTGGTTATCATGTATGATGTTTTCTCTCTCTTGTTTATTGTAACGACCCCGCCTCCCGGTAACCCCCAATTAAGGGAGACCCAAAGGTCAAAGTCGTTATTCAATTAATAGGATCAAAGGTTCAACAAATAATCAATAATAATTATGAAATTCTACTAACTAACTGGAATTTGGTATAAAATTAAAACTTTACTTACCTTTGAAAACTTTGGAAATCTATCTATCCAGAGCTTGAATTATTCTATCTAATCCTCCTTGCACTTTATTTCTTATTTCCACAATGTGTCACTTTACTGTTTGTTCTTTCAATTGTTGTTCCTAAAACACCGACAAACAAAACGTCGGTCAGTATATCGAAATATACTGGTATGTGGGAACAACCAAAAGTTTGCACATAAGGATAACAATCTATTTATCACAATCAAGTTAATTAACAAGCCAATTTACACTTTTTAGTATGACATTCTCCACCGCTTTTGCCCTAAACCTGGCATATCCACCTTAGGGATTCCTTTTCCAATGACTTAAGGCCACCTTCTCAATCCCGAGCTTGGTGCCTGGGGGTCACCACTCATGGTGCCCACTAGACATGCAATATCATAGGCCACCTTCTCATTCCCGATCTTGGTGCCTGGGGTCACCACTCAAGGTGTCCATTAGTCTACCCATCTGGGCCTGACCTTTGGCGTCATCCATCAGGGGGGCATGTAGGTGCGAGAATCCATACTTCTATTATTAATGTGATAATCATAGTGACTTTATAATTTGCAAGTATGAACATCCAAACTGATAATTTACATTCAATGCGATTAACCATCCAGAAAATCCTTGGGAAACTAAGGTGGTTATTCATAATTAACCACATACCTGATCTGACGATTTGAACAAAAATATCCATGCAAATAAGAATCCAAGCAAGCAAGCATTTTCAACAAGATCCTGAAATAATCACATAATTCCCTTTTTATTATTCATGTCATCAAGATCCATTAAACCTAGCTCGCTTCCTAGGGTTTCTAATTCACTTTTAGGGTTTCTATTGCAATTAGGGTTTCCCTTCATCTTTTACTATTTAAAACCCTAATTTAATGCAATTGATCACCAACCCTAATTATTTCCACATCTAATCCTCAATTTCAGATTAAAGGCATAATTAACCATTAATTAAGTTCATTAAGCCTCTTTTACGTTAAAGCTATTATTTTTATCCCTTTAATCCATGACAAGATCATTATACGCATTTATCGTCGATTCATAGTTCATTATGGTCCAATTCACATATGAATTCGATTTGCATTAATTCTACCTTTTATTCATGAGAAAACCCTAATTACTACATTTAGGGTATTTATCCACAAATTAGGAACGTTAATGCTCGAAATGGCTTAGATTCATCATATTCCAACTTTAATCATGAAAACTTAGTTCTATACATGAAATCGAATAATTAAAGCCATTAGTAGTCCTAATTACCAATATTAGGGTTTCAAGGTCCATTAAAGCCTATTTATGCACATGAAAAACTAACTATGTGCAAAGCCCATCCTATTTGTTCCTAATGTTCTCTTTTATCATTAACAAGTTAATACCAACTCTAATCATCCATTAAACCCTTATAAATATATTATTTATATAAAAATAGGGTTCTTCAAACACTAATACATTAAAGTTGACATCTTCCATTATTTTTCGAACTAGAAGTAAAACTAGTCTCTACTAGTAATTTTATTGAATTCCTCGTGTTTTTCTGAGCAATATTCATGTATTATATGTCCCCAACCGAGCTACCATTAAAAAGTTATGAATTTTACAAAACCCACTTACTTTGGCCAATAGGAAGGCGCCATGTAGCCTCTCCCATGCAACGCATGCTTGCCTTGTTTAGAAACATTTCGAATTGTCCGTTCTTCCCTCCTTTAAGTGGCTCGACGCTTCATACCCCAGAGGGTATTTCCGTCCAATGACCGAGGGGTCATCCCCTACCTTCAGCCAGCCGCGCGGCGCCGACCCTAGCCGCCCTAGGTGCGGCTCTACCTTCTCTTCTGGGTCGTGAACCTCGCTGGGAACTCCTCCATTATCTCCGCCGCTATTGGGAGCACCTGAGGGTACCCTCATATCTTGGCGAGAACGACTGGGTCGGTCGGGGTACACCTGCAACTTGCTGCTGCAAGTGCAGCCGTATCGCTACCATGGCGCATCGTGTAGGTCACGGTGATGCTAGCTTGACCTGGTATTGACCTTGTGGCATCCCCAGCCTCCATCGAAACCACTACCTAGACTCCTTTCTGCCCCATGGTCAGTTGCTCCCCTCTGTTAGGGTTTTGAACATAAGGAGACATGAAGAAGACGAGGAAGAGAGTGGGAGATGCGGAATCTCTCTAGAACTCATCCCAAAGGGTCTACCCCTTTTATAGAGGAGGGTTTTCGCACCCTAAGATGTTTATTCAAGGGAAACAAATCCTTTTCCCACTTGGAAAGTGATTCCTTCATTAGAACACAAGTTTTCTCTCTCCTTTGATATATCCTATTTCTTGAATAATTAGGAATTCGAAATTCCTCTTACTTATTCTCTCTTTCCTTGCTTTTTAATCTATTGCCACAGATTCCTATTCCCCTTTAGTATACATTACTTTCTTTCTAACCATACCTTCTTAATTCATTAATAATGTATTACATTATTCTCTTATTTTGCTTCATTGATATTTTCTCTTTCCTCTTTCTTCATTGGGATTCCTTGGATCCCAAGAAACTTTATGATTTCGAAATTCCTTCATAAGGATACTTATTATCCTTCTAGATGCATCTAAATGCATTATTTCTCATTATTATGTTGATTTCTTATTAAAATATCCCTTTTTGAGGATTTCTCTTTATTTCTCTTTTATTTTCCTCATTGGCACTCCTTTTATCATTAGGAATCCTTGGAATACGAAATTCCACTAAGCATTACTCAAATATACTTCTTGTCACTTGTTTCCCATATTTTAACATTGTTTTCCAATTTCTTTCTTCATAAAGAAATACTTATTTGATCTTTTCTTTTCTTATTGCCTTTTCTTCACAATCTTGGACTCCTTGGAACCCAAGGAACCTAAGAGGCACGAAATCCATCATTGGATTACATTATTTTGCCTTCTAGAGGTTTCCACATTTTTCTTTTCTCAAATTCTCAATTATTCATCAATTATTTGAAATTCCTCTTTATTGGGCCCAATAGCCCATAAAGCCCACAAAGCAAACAATCAAGGCTATTGTAAATGGAATCCATTTATTCAATACAAGTTATATCATTATTTGTCCAAATATATTTCATATGAGAAATTACATTTCTCACCTATTGAACCCAAAAATTGGGGTTATAACATCCTTCCCCTCTTATAGGAATTTTGTCCTCAAAATTCAACTAAGCAAACAATTCAGGATAAGACTTTTCCATGTCCATCAGGGCTCCCATGTGGCTTCACCCTCTCCATGGTGCTTCCCAAGAACCTTCATCATCTCATATTCTTCCATCTGAGTTCTTTTTTTACCTTGGTATAACATACCCTCATAGGTGACTCAGGACATTTCAGCCTCTCAAAAGCTGAATAGATTTAGGGCTCAGCACATGGCTTGGGTACCTCACATAGTGTTGTAGATCAGACTCGTGTAACACATTACTCATCATGTTATCCTGAGCGGCAAGGCTAAACACAACCATCTCCACCAATCCATATCAAATGGATCCATATATCGGGGACCCAGCTTTCTCAGCTGTAGCTTGGAGGGGTCGGATTTTCACATCACAAATTCTCCCATAGTGAACAGCGTGTCAGTCTGCTTTGCATTTAGCTCGTGACTCAAGTCACCACTGGGATCTCTCTCATCCATTTCATGATCAAAGCGACTTCATCTGCACACACTATGGTTCTTTTCTGACCTTCACGAGGCCTCCCTCACCAACATCATCTTAATGAAGTGGTGGCCAACACAACCTCTCTATAAGACTTCTTGCATCCCGATAAAGGCTATGGTGGTTAACATCACATCTTAAGAACTGTCTCTATGTATCACCCTGAATGAGCACACATGCTCTCATCGGACCCTCAAGTCTGGATCATACTGTCCATTAGTATGGGGTGATAAACTGTACTATCATCGAGTTCTTCATGTATCCACTTCCACCTCATGGAAGTGAACCTTTGTCATACCCAAGAACTTTTGAACTCGCATCACGGTGTGGTTGAACCATCCCTCTCTCTTAAGTAGTTCAACTGAATCTGTCCAGTGACAGTGCTCTTCCTTTCTCACGTCATCTAGGTAAGGCGATCTACCATAACCCATATTGCATCTTGACCTTCCATGGTTTAGGGGAGACTCACAACATCCACAGTGATGAACTCCCATTCCCTCTTGGGAACTCTTTATACGTTATATCCATGTACTGGGTTACTGGTGTTTGTCCTTCGCCTCCTAGCTTGCATGGCCACATGATACATGCAACTTTATTTTAAGCATCTAAAGTGCTACTATCACTTACTATCCTTGTAGTTTCATGGTGTATGGTGATCATGATTTCCCCAAGATCGATTCCCCAGAAGCCCTAAACCACTCTCATCCGGATTTTATCACTTCCCTTTCCAAAGAAGTACATCTGGGGCTCTAAACCATCCTTTCATTATGTCAAGGGTCAAACAACCACTAATTTTATTCAACAACTCTCGTTATATCGGAGTGTTAGCCAAACTTATCTCTTTTTCTCAACATATATAAGGTTATCCTAACAACCTCAAATTCTTCTAGCTTCCAGCTAATCCAGGCAGCTATACCTCAACCAGAACATTCATTACCACTTCTTATCCTTAGGTGTTAGGTATTGTTGAGAACATACACCTCCATGTATTCCACTTATCATCTCATCTCAAACTCTAAGTTTTCCTTCATCAAGAAACTCTCAGTTTATCCTCATGGTGATCAAACTCAACCTTGGTTAACTTGCAAATTCCACATAGCTCCCGATAAAACATCCTCTTAAGCTGACTACACTACTTCTCTTAGTGTTTGTAAACCATTCATGTATTATCCACTCCACAAGGGTATGTTATCCTCTCTGTCCTCATACCTCATAGCAACATTCCAACTCACATCATCTTTATCCTTGATGTATGGCATGCGTACTGTCCTATCTCTCACTCCCATAACAAGAAGAAATAAGCATATGGCGGCCGTCCAAATACAGAGTTCTTCCCATTCCAGGAGTAGAGATGGTACATCCCTCCTTGCCAGTACACCTTCAAATCTAAGTTGAAACGTGCAACTCATGTCTCCACATCACAAACATCATGATATAAAAAATTACTACCATGGAAAACCGATCTCGAACCTACTGGGGTTTACACAAAATCCTTGGTCATCTCCTCTAGGTCTATAAGGTGCCGGCACTTTTGGGGTCATCCCTTTTCCCTTATGCATCTAGAGAGTGCCCTACTCATCTACCCTTTGGGTCCCATGAGTTCATGAAGGTGATCAATCTCCTAACCCATGGCCCTCAGACAATGATAGTTGTTACCTCCCGACCCTATGGTCATGTGCAACTAGGGAATTAGGCAACTCCTTCTTCCACCGGTCTTATCCCTACCTAACCCTAGGACAGACTTAGGATTCTATTATGGTACATGTCCACTTAGAACCTTACCCAATCCTTCATCATCTCTCTATGCATTCTCGACTGACTTTCATCCCTTCATAGGGGTCATGGCAACCTGCCTACCTTGGTCAGGCCCCATACCGGTTACCTCCATGATAACACATCCACATGCACCTAGAGATGGTTATCTATGGGTCTACAGGTTCATTTTCATTCCATGTACTTTTCACTTAGCTTCTCAAGATCCTATGAAACTTCTTTAGGTTACCTCAAAACCAGCAAGACTGGTATACACCCTGCCAAAGGGTCTCTCTCCCAGGATGGGAGGAAACTACAACTCTTGACAACAAGGTCACAACCGTCCCTAGGGTTTACCTTTGCATGAGCATGTCCAACCCAACAGCTACTAAAGCACAAGCAGACCACCTATTAAATCATACTAGGGCATACTTGTTCTCTTTCCTCAACATTAGATCAACTTAGTTGTGAGGGGGTTCATCAAACATACCCTTAACTTAAGGGGTTTCTTTTACCTCTTAAACATGAGGAGTACCATGCTCGAAACTATAGAGACTGAAATCTCATCATGAGCATTGGATACACTGCTTCCCCTCTTAGGCCTAGCAGCCCTAGGTTCACCTCTGTGTGTCTGACTGCATGCTCAATCTCTTAACCACGACTCAAGCATGTCCAAGGTATGTCATGTACTTCCATGATCCTTCTACTCGAGCAATGCTTTGGAGTTGAGTCCCCTTCCAGGACAACCAACTAGGTATAAAGCCTCACAACTGGTTGCTTAAACCTCCTCAGGGTCTAAAGCACTCTTTATCTCATCCAGTAGGTAATCACTTATACTATAGGTACTAGAAGCATCGTCCTCTTTTTAGGGTTTGGTTCCTCTAAAGGCAACCAAGATATCATCAGCCTCTAGGGATCAAGCATAAGGCAACCACTATCATCCACGTAGGTCGCATCATCCTCAACTCCCCACTATTCCTCAAGTTTCGGGGTTTTAGGCTTCCAACCTCCTTGTTGGGGTCTTGCTTCCTCTCTCAAGAGCTAATTCCACCTCCAACCATACCACTAGAGGTCCCTTCTCTATGAAGTTTCAAGCTCACAAGCATACCCCTATGTGGGTGAAGCCTATTCTCAACTCATGTTTGGTCCAAGATTATACCTAGCCCTTTATTCTCATCCCATAAGCCATCCATCATGCATACTGGCCAGGGTTTCAACCTACTGCCGTCCCCTGACGTACTCTGGGTGCAAGTTATACACTACCTGCATAAGGCCATAGGGTTCTATAGGTTCTTCTCTAACTTCATCCATGAAAGAGCTACCCTTTACTCTAACATGCATGACCCTTTCCCGGGTTTCCAAGGGTGCTAGGTCATCCAACCTCTCATGGCTCGTATGGAAAACACCCAGTCAACCATGTCATCTAACTCATCATGTCATCTCTCTCTAAGCTTCACTTAGGGTTAGGGTTAACATCATCCTCAAAAGATGTGCTAGGTCTCTACCTTCAATGGAGGTTTCTACCTCCAAGACTAACTCTCTCTACTCATCCTCCTGACAAGGAGATCTATCCTCAGGTCTCTCCTGAGGATGATGACAACTCGTGTCATACGACCTAAGCATGTATCTATTCTTTAGTTTGCGCTTAATCTATTAAGCTTATGTCCATGACATTTTATTTACATGCTTTTCATTAAATTGGTGGAGGATTCCTTAGACCTTATTAACTTTACCCATACCTCAAGAGGGTGAGGAGAAGAGAGAAAACCCTAATCCTTAAGGTCCTTAATAGAATTTGAGTTGAGAAGGAATGAACAAGATGAGAGAGTCCTAAAGGTATCTTATTTCGATTCATACCCTAAGAATTTGGCGAGGCAGTCACACGGATCCGGGAGTCCTCGTATTCTGACTAGCGGTGCAGAGGAAAATATTTCCAGCCCCCGGTCGTGATCCTTTTCTAGACACCTCTATCTTTTGGATAATCCTCTAATAACTCCCTCGGTTCTATGGAATTTCTAAAATTTAATAATTATTACAGATTAAGTGAGGAACCTATGCTCTGATACCAATTGTAACGACCCCGCCTCCCGGTAACCCCCAATTAAGGGAGACCAAAAGTTCAAAGTCGTTATTCAATTAACAGGATCAAAGGTTCAACAAATAATCAATAATAATTATGAAATTCTACTAACTAAGTGGAATTTGGTATAAAATTAAAACTTTACTTACCTTTGAAAACTTTGGAAATCTATCTATCCATAGCTTGAGTTATTCTATCTAATCCTCCTTGCACTTTATTTCTTATTTCCACAATGTGCACTTTACTGTTTGTTCTTTCAATTGTTGTTCCTAAAATGTCGACAAACAAAACGTCGGTTAGTATATCGAAATATACCGGTATGTGGGAACAACCAAAAGTTTGCACATAAGGATAACAATCTATTTATCACAATCAAGTTAATTAACAAGCCAATTTACGCTTTTCAGTATGACATTCTCCACTACTTTTTCCCTAACCCTGGCATATCCACCTTAGGGTTTCCTTTGCCAATGACTTAAGGCCACCTTCTCAATCCTGAGCTTGGTGCCTGGGGGTCACCACTCATGGTGCCCACTAGTCATGCAATATCATAGGCCACCTTCTCATTCCCAAGCTTGGTGCCTGGGGTCACCACTCAAGGTGTCCATTAGTCTACCCATCTGGGACTGACCTTTGGCATCATCCATCAGGGGGGCATGTAGGTGCGAGAATCCATACTTCTATTATTAATGTGATAATCATAGTGACTTTATAATTTGCAAGTATGAACATCCAAACTGATAATTTACATTCAATGCGATTAACCATCTGGAAAATCCTCGAGAAACTAAGGCGGTTATTCATAATTAACCACATACCTGATCTGACGATTTGAACAAAATATCCATGCAAATAAGAGTCTGAGCAAGCAAGCATTTTCAACAAGATCCTGAAATAATCACATAATTCCCTTTTTATTATTCATGTCATCAAGATCCATTAAACCTAGCTTGCTTCCTAGGGTTTCTAATTCACTTTTAGGGTTTCTATTGCAATTAGGGTTTCCCTTCATCTTTTCCTATTTTAAACCCTAATTTAATGCAATTGATCACCAACCCTAATTATTTCCACATCTAATCCTCAATTTCAGATTAAAGGCATAATTAACCATTAATTAAGTTCATTAAGCCTCTTTTACGTTAAAGCTATTAATTTTATCCCTTTAATCCATGACAAGATCATTATACGCATTTATCGTCGATTCATAGTTCATTATGGTCCAATTCACATATGAATTCGATTTGCTATTAATTCCACCTTTTATTCATGAGAAAACCCTAATTACTACATTTAGGGTATTTATCCACAAATTAGGAACTTTAATGCTCGAAATAGCTTAGATTCAGCACATTCCAACTTTAATAATGAAAACTCAGTTCTATACATGAAATCGAATAATTAAAGCCATTAGTAGTCCTAATCACCAATATTAGGGTTTCAAGGCCCATTAAAGCCTATTTATGCACATGAAAAACTAACTATGTGCAAAGCCCATCCTTTTTGTTCCTAATGTTCTCTTTTATCATTAACAGGTTAATACCAACTCTAATCATCCATTAAACCCTTATAAATATATTATTTATATAAAAAATAGGGTTCTTCAAACACTAATACATTAAAGTTTACATCTTCCATTATTTTTCGAACTAGAAGTAAAACTAGTCTCTACTAGTAATTTTATTGAATTCCTCGTGTTTTTCTGAGCAAGATTCATGTATTATATGTCCCCAACCGAGCTACCATTAAAAAGTTATGAATTTTACAAAACCCACTTACTTTGGCCAATAGGAAGGCACCACGTAGCCTCTCCCATGCAATGCATGCTTGCCTTGTTCAGAAACATTTCGAATTGTCCGTTCTTCCCTCCTTTAAGTGGCTCGACGCTTCATACCCCAGAGGGTATTTCCGTCCAATGACCGAGGGGTCATCCCCTTCCTTCAGCCAGCCGTGCGGCGCCGACCCTGCCGCCCTAGGTGTGGCTCTACCTTCTCTTCAGGGCCGTGAACCTCGTCGGGAACTCCTCCATTATCTCCGCCGCTATTGGGCACACCTGGGGGTACCCTCATATCTTGGTGAGAACAGCTGGGTCAGTCAGGGCACACCTGCAACTTGCTGCTGCAAGTGCAGCCGTATCGCTACCATGGCGCGTCGTGTAGGTCACGGTGATGCTAGCTTGACCTGGTATTGACCTCGTGGCATCCCCAGCCTCCATCGAAACCACTACCTAGACTCCTTTCTACCCCATGGTCAGTTGCTCCCCTCTGTTAGGGTTTTGAACGTAATGAGACATGAAGAAGATGAGGAAGAGAGTGGGAGATGCGAAATCTCTCTGGAACACGTCCCAAAGGGTCTACCCCTTTTATAGAGGAGGGTTTTCACACCCTAAGATGTTTATTCAAGGGAAACAAATCCTTTTCCCACTTGGAAAGTGATTCCTTCATTAGAACACAAGTTTTCTCTCTCCTTTGATATATCCTATTTCTTGAATAATTAGGAATTCGAAATTCCTCTTACTTTTCTCTCTTTCCTTGCTTTTTAATCCATTGACATGTATTCCTATTCCCCTTTAGTATATATTACTTTCTTTTTAACCATACCTTCTTAATTCATTAATAATGTATTACATTATTCTCTTATTTTGCTTAATTGATATTTTCTCTTTCCTCTTTCTTCATTTGGATTCCTTGGATCCCAAGAAACTTTATGATTTTGAAATTCCTTCATAAGGATACTTATTATCCTTCTAGATGCATCTAAATGTATTATTTCTCATTATTATGTTGATTTCTTATTAAAATATCCCTTTTTGAGGATTTCTCTTTATTTCTCTTTTATTTTCCTCATTGGCACTCCTTTTATCATTAGGAATCCTTCGAATATGAAATTCCACTAAGGATTACTCAAATATACTTCTTTTCACTTGTTTCCCATATTTTAACATTGTTTTCCAATTTCTTTGTTAATAAAGAAATACTTATTTGATCTTTTATTTTCTTATTGCCTTTTCTTCACAATCTTGGACTCCTTGGCTCCCAAGGAACCTAATAGGCACGAAATCCATCATTGGATTACATTATTTTGCCTTCTAGAGGTTTCCACATTTTTCTTTTCTCAAATTCTCAATTATTCATCAATTATTTGAAATTCCTCTTTATTGGGCCCAATAGCACATAAAGCCCACAAAGCAAACAATCAAGGCTATTGTAAATGGAATCCATTTATTCAATACAAGTTATATCATTATTTGTCCAAATATCTTTAATATGAGAAATTACATTTCTCACCTATTGAACCCAAAAATTGGGGTTATAACATCCTTCCCCTCTTATAGGAATTTTGTCCTCAAAATTCAACTAAGCAAACAATTCAGGATAAGACTTTGCCATGTCCATCAGGGCTCCCATGTGGCTTCACCCTCTCCATGGTGCTTCCCAAGAACCTTCATCATCTCATATTCTTCCATCTGAGTTCTTTTTTTACCTTGGTATAACATACCCTCATAGGTGACTCAGGACATTTCAGCCTCTCAAAAGCTGAATAGATTCAGGGCTCAGCACATGGCTTGGGTACCTCACATAGTGCTCTAGATCAGACTCATGTAACACATTACTCATCATGTTATCCTGAGGGGCAAGGCTAAACACAACCATCTCCACCAATCCATATCAAATGGATCCATATAGCGGGGACTCAGCTTTCTCAACTGTAGCTTGGAGGGGTCGGATTTTCACATCACATATTCTCCCATAGTGAACTGCATGTCAGTCTGCTTTGCATTTAGCTCGTGACTCAAGTCACCACTGGGATCTCTCTCGGCCATTACACGATCAAAGTGACTTCATCTACACATACTATGGTTCTTTTCTGACCTTTGTGAGGCCTCCCTCACCAACATCATCTTAATGAAGTGGTGACCGACACAACCTCTCTATAAGAATTCTTACATCCCGATAAAGTTTATGGTGGTTAACATCACATCTTAAGAACTGTCTCTATGTATCACCCTAAATGAGCACACAAGCTCTCATCGGACCCTCTAGTCTGGATCATACTGTCCATTAGTATGGGGTGATAAACTGTACTATCATCGAGTTCTTCATGTATCCACTTCCACCACATGGAAGTGAACCTTTGTCATACCCAAGAACTTTTGAACTTGCATCATGGTGTGGTTGAACCATCCCTCTCTCTTAAGTAGTTCAAATAAATATGTCCAGTGACAGTGCTCTTCCTTTCTCACGTCATCTAGGTAAGGCGATCTACCATAACCCATATTGCATCTTGACCTTCCATGGTTTAGGGGAGACTCACAACATCCACAGTGATGAACTCCCATTCCCTCTTGGGAACTCTTTATACGTTATATCCATGTACTGGGTTACTGGTGTTCGTCCTTCTCCTCCTAGCTTGCATGGCCACATGCTACATGCAACTTTATTTTAAGCATCCAAAGTGCTACTATCACTTACTATCCTTGTAGTTTCATGGTGTATGGTGATCATGATTTCCTCAAGATCAATTCCCCAAAAGCCATAAACCACTCTCATCTGGTTTTTATCACTTCCCTTTCCAAAGAAGTACATCTGGGGCTCTAAACCATCCTTTCATTATGTCAAGGGTCAAACAACCACTAATTTTATTCAACAACTCTCGTTATATCGGAGTGTTAGCCAAACTTATCTCTTTTTCTCAACTTCAGGTTAGCCTAACAACCTCAACTTCTTCTAGCTTCCAGCTAATCCAGGCAGCTATACCTCAACCAGAACATTCATTACCACTTCTTATCCTTAGGTGTTAGGTATTGTTGAGGTGATTACATCTAGAGATGTGATTGAGGGATTGATATTTCACAATGATGTGACATTGTTGATAGCCTTGTGTGGTTGTCTGACAGTGATGATGTCTGTGTGAATGACAATGCTACAATACTATGTGTTGATGTGACTAGTCCACATCTTATACGTTTTATATATTCTGAAGTTGTACTATACTCTTTTTTTTTTGGTGCAAGTAGGGTGGTGTGCCTCTTTACTAATTGAGAGAAAAGGTAATTACAAAGCAT
Organism: Alisma plantago-aquatica; assembly: GCA_963693085.1. NCBI lineage: Eukaryota > Viridiplantae > Streptophyta > Magnoliopsida > Alismatales > Alismataceae > Alisma > Alisma plantago-aquatica. The sequence goes on along the minus strand of OY856413.1, from coordinate 1,135,332,706 downwards.
AACTACCAAAATGGAAAGAAGGAGACTGCAAGGTACAGCCCCTATAAAGAAAAGAAAACTGTACAAACAGAAGAACTATCTATACAAAGCTATAGCGAAGCAACATCATTAATGCAGCAGGTCCAGAGATCTTCCATCTCCATGCAGGCATCCTCGAACACCCTTCTATTTCTCTCAAGCCAAATCATGTAGATCATGCAACTGGCGAGACGTTTGTCCTCTCTTCTAAGCAGCAGCAAATCATCCTTGCTATTAACAGAAATTTTGGACTTCTTCAAGAACAGATCCCATAAACTTCTAGCATACGAACAGCAGAAAACGAGGTGCTCCAAGTTCTCTTCATGAGATTTGCAGAAATAGCATCTAGAAACGATATAGAAACCCATTCTTTTAAGATAATCAGCAGTAAGGAGCTTTTCAAGAAAGAACTTCCATAAGAAGATAGACCACCTTCTGGGCATGCCATCAGACCAAATCCAATAACCCCAGGGAACATTCTCCCATTTAGTTCTACAGATACGCCAACCATCTTTCAAAGTAAAGGAGGAACCCCCTCTAAACAGAATAGCATCTTCAGCATCAGCATGGATGGTTTGCTTATTAAGAATATCCTTTAAAGCATCACCACCTCTGATCTTCGGAATAATCCAATTACCATTCTCAATAAAGGAGCCAGCTCTAACTAGTTTTCCTTTCCCCACACGAAAGACAAGCTGGGGGTCAACTACATCAATAAGTCTAACTCCTTCATTAACCCAAGGGTCAAGCCAGAATAAGAAAGAATTTCCATTACCAAGAACAAGGCAAACGTGATTCAGGAGAGTTTTCCTCTGTTCAAGCATCCTCTTCCAAATCCAAGACGAGTTTGATTTAGCTTCCACAGACCAGAGAGAGCCCTCTTTCATATACTTTTCATGAATCCATCTGACCCATAAATTGTCCTTCTTAGCAGCAATAGCCCAAAGGTTTTTAAGAATACCTCCAGTAGACCAGTCATCAATGGATCTCACTCCAAGACCCCCTTCCAATTTAGGTCTACAAATATGTTTCCAGGAGACACTATGAATGGATTTCTTTCCCTCATGATCCTTCCAAATAAAATCTCTCATGGATTTCTCAATCGATTTGATAACAGACTTGGGAAGAGGGAAAGCAGCAGTCCAAAAGATGCTATACGAGGAAAGAGTAGAAATGACCAATTCAACCCTTCCAGCTTGGGATAACAGTCGTCCCTTCCAAGAAGCAAGCATACTATTGATCTTATCCAGAATGGGGGTACAAAGACCCTTAGTGAGTCTCCCAGTGAATAATGGAAGACCTAAATAGCGAACAGGCAAGGAACAAACCTTGATATCAAGAATATTGGCAATATTACCCAAATCAGCCTTTCTACTCAAAAAAATCTGACTTTTATCATTATTAAGCTTAAGACCAGAAACATTATAAAACGTATCAAGGATCAGCTTCCAGCAAGAAGCAGTACTGTCATCCGCTTTAGAGAAAAGCAAAAGGTCATCAACAAAAGAAATATGAGATATATAAATATCTTCAGACAAAGAAATAGGAATAAGACTTCCACTTCTGACTTCATAGCTGATGATAGATGAGAGTCCCTGCATGGCGATAGTGAAAAGAAAGGGAGCTAGTGGATCACCCTGTCTCACCCCGTTAGAAGCAAAGAAAGCATTAGTCGGGGAACCATTGACCAGAACCTTGTAGGAAGCAGTTTGAAAGCATTCATTAATCCATGTGAGCCAGCAAACAGGAAATCCCATCTTCGATAAAAGGAAAAGAATATAATCTCTCCTGACCGTATCATAGGCCTTGGCCAAATCAACTTTAATGCACATGTCCTTTTGATTACCAACAAAGGAACTTAGGACATCATTAGCTAAAAGAATGGCATCACCAATTTTCCTACCATGGATAAACGCAAATTGATTAGGATCAATAAGCGTAGGGAGGATAAACTTCACCCTATTGGCCATTATCTTAGCGATAATCTTGAAAGTAACATTGCACAAAGAGATGGGTCGAAAGTCCTTCAAGCTAATAGCCCCAGGCTTCTTTGGAATAAGAGTAATAAAGGTGCTATTACACTCCTTCAAGAGTTTCCCAGAACTGAAAAAACTTTGTACAGCCCTAATGATGTCATCACCAACAATATCCCACACAGATTTGAAGAAATAGGAGTTAAACCCATCGGGTCCAGGGGCCTTGTCATCCTTCATGAAGTTGTACTATACTCTTATTCTTGTAGAGTTTTTTTTTATCTTTGAATGTTGTAACTTGATTGATTAAAAAAGATACCTAATTGGTCTATCTAATCAAGTGGAGCCTTATCATGTACTTTGCTCTGGCCATAGATCCATTCTAGTGTCAGTCCTAGTGCTGGGTGGTGAAATGGGTTCTCCCCTAGGGAAGCTCAGAGTTGTATAATGTTGAGTATATGCATTCACAGATTGTCTGTGGGCCATATCGTGTCAGGAGTGTGGCTATTGTTCGTAGCTCGGTGATATTAATCAATATATACTTATGATACTTTCATAGGATTGGCTGCATGCCATACCCTAGCAAGAGTGCGATTGCGGGTCATATCTCAGTTTCACTAGCGTAGTGCCTATATACCAAGGCATGCTAGGCCATTTTGCAGATGACTCATATGTTGTGTCATTGCAGTGTTCTCGTGTACCGACCACGAGGTGTTGGGGAGGTCATGGATTCCAGTTCTTCCATTGACTTTGAATGGCACTAATTTTGACTTAGCAGTGGTCAGTTGGAGCATGAGTGGTATGCCTCATCTCCTAAGGGTATAATGAAAGATGTAACACAACTGTGTAGCATATATGCACAGGGAGAAATGCGAGTAACATTGGATGAACTTGTGCCTTGCTTGTACAGTTTACTTGACAAAAGATATACATGTTCTTCATATTCCTTTTTAGTATATTAATTGTTCTACTTATCAATGATAAGTTCTTAGTTGCCTCATCTTCTATATCTGTTGAATACTTATCTTTTAGTTTAATCTGCTTATCTTGTTATTACTTTACCTACCTGCTTAGTTCTGTGCTTTGATCAATGTTGGCAGAGAGTTATATCTCTCACTGGGACATTTAGTCTCACCCCATGGGTTTCCACATCTTTTAGGTGGTCGTGCACAACGTGATTGAGATCGTGCACCTAAGGAAGAGAAGAAGCAAGAGTAGTAGTTGATAAGGTTGGATACTTCTAATCTTTTGTCGATAGATTGAGTCCTAGTTTCGTTCTTGTACACTCAGGTCTTTGGGGGTGTTTTCGATGTATTTTTGTAGAGATGTCACCGATGTGAGGTTTTTTGGCATGTGTGCCTTTTGTTGTATAGTTTTGGTAGATGTACATGTATGCACATGTGGAATAGGTTCCTCATGTAACAGGTTGAAGAAAGGAAGGTTGAAAATAGTGATGTTTATGGCCTCATGATATGTGCAAGTGTCCTATTTTGGACTCATATGTGAAAGTTTATATCCTTTGGTTCTTTTATTAAATCGGTTTAATTTTATGTGTGTTCTGGTAATCCATATGCTTAGTGTTAATTCAATGTTTGGCTCTTGAGTTATCTTGTTTGTGGTGCGTTTTGGCATCACATAAACCATGCAAGATATCCTCACTATCTTGTTTACAACTAGGGTATTGATCCTCATGGGACAACTTTCTACAACGACACTCAGCTTTGGTTAGAATCTTACCACTATAACCCAACCACAAGAAAGTTTTTATTCTTTTAGGGCCATCCCAACCCCAAATTGTACCCGAAGTTGGTGACAAAGGGTAAACATCAAAATCCATGATAATACTAGAATAAGAAGAGTCAACAATGAACTTGTCATCTTAACTATAGAACCAATAAAACTCATCATCTTCAGCCTCTTAAAAGAAAAGGAAATGGGGAACAATAACTTAATAAACCACATGGATCTTAAGATGGACTTTACCAAGAATGAGAATGTACAAACTATCAAATTTTGGATGGAAATTTCTTCTACCTATTTCTTTGGGTTACTAGGACGGATAATACCAGCAATCTTGAGAATAGTAGTTATGTTAAGATATTCTTCAAAGTGAAACCAATCCCAACCCCCAAAAGTCTTAATATAAGTTGCCACCTTTCTATCAAGCTTCTCCTCATTAAGAATAGATGTACAATTTTCTACAATAGGATGACCATCATCAGTCCATAGGTAGTCCAAAACTTGATTGTCTCTATACTTCCCACATCCCAAACCATATCCTCTCTTTAAAAGATGTTTGTGATTATTCATGGCATTCTAGAGAGGAGACCCCCTCTTCGACATAGAGTCAAGTAAGGCCTCATCTCCTTTCATATACTTACTTCTCATGAGGAGTCAAGTAAGGCATCATCTCCTTTCATATACTTACTTCTCATGATACGAGCTCATAGAGATTGTTTCTTAGTCAAGAATCTCCAACCCATTTTCATGATAAAAGCTTTGTTCGTATCAGCTGCAAACCTTATGCCAGTACCACCCTTGTTTTGGGCAAACAAAGAACAGACAATAGTATAAGATGTACCCTTTTCATCCAGAGTTATTTCCCTAAATAGATAATATTATGATATGATCAATAAAAGTGGAAATATTATAAGGAAGCTGCTTAGAATGCATAAAATAGTAGGGAATGCTACACAAAGCTCTCTTAGCTAGAGTGATGCGACCAGTCGAAGATAAAAAAATAGCCTTCTATGAAATGAGTTTTTTTCTTAATCATATCAAAAATTAAATTAGAAGTATTCCGGTTAATCCTTTTATGGATAACAGGGACCCCCAAATCATTAGTGTGTTGTAACTTAGTGAAAACATATATATTGAATTGTGTACACTCATTGATATTAGATGAGAATAAAATTTAGGACATATCCTTAGAGATAATTTGTTTGGATGAGTTAGAAAAAGTATTAGAAAATCAATAATAACCTTCAAACAAGCAATAGTGACTTCCTAGACAACATTATGTTAGGACAACATCATGTTATCAGAAAAACATGTATGGCTTAGCTTTGGACCATTCTGGATATAGAGATAGTGTAACACCCATTATCACCCAAACAATGAGATTACACAAAACCAAGTGGAAATAACCATTAGCAGCAGATTACCAAAATCACTAAAAATTTAAACCATTTTTCAAAGAGATCCAATGCCAGGAAACTCTTCACAAAAAGGCCCAAAGCCAATTATGCATGTATACAAAATGATTCACTTCTTTACATCTGTCATTTCATCACATTCCCTTGATATAAGATATCAATTGCTTTACCAAATCATATATAAAAGCAATATTATACATCGAGGCATTCTAGCCTAAATCTCAAATCGATTATAAAACTATTACACAAAATCCCCCGAAGCACTTGAGAGTACATGGATGACACATAGGACTTCAATCTATAACAAGACACGAATGATAGCATACCATCTTAAATATCATATTTTCTTCTTAATGATGTCTCGCTCAGCTTACACGATCTCTTCTACCATGTGCACATCCACCTAAAAAGTTGTGGATCTGACGGGGTGAGACAACAGTCCCCGATAGAGATATAACTCTCCAACATCACTATTATTATCACATGTAAACTGTTATTTGAACAGAGAGTAGAGATGCATTATATTAAATAGATTTGTTATTCAAGTAATTACTTTAGAAGGAATATGAAGAACATGAATGACTGTCATAAATTAAACAATATAAAAGTAAAGGAAGGCTTCATCCAGTATGTCTGTATTTGAATCCTTAAGCAAATATTCTATATGGTTGATTACATCTTTCAATCAATCTTATGCCCCGTGGAGATGGGAATATACCTTCCATCTCCAACTGACCACTATAAAGTTAGCATAAGTGTCATATAGGTATATGGAAGAGCCAGATTCCATGACCTCATCTTCTCTCGGTCAGTATGAGAATGACAAAGACATATGAGTTAGTCTGCATTATAGCTAGCCTGGTGTGTAGAGGCTCTTTGCTATAGGGATACACTGTGTAGCATGTTTCCTATTCAAGGTATGACCTTCAATCAATCCTTCTTATATATATATATATATATATATATATATATATATATATATATATATATATATATATATATATATAGAGAATCATGGCCGCAACCATACTCTTCTTTTGGTATTAGAGCTATGGCCTACAACCACACTCTTTTAGGAAATGGCTTGAAGCCAATCTTGGGGTTTGAAGGAAGCAAATAAATATTCGTCTTGCACCCTCACATATTCAACAATCTACGCTCTGCGTTTCCTGTAGGAATTGCTCATTTCACCATTCAACAAGTTCTAACACTGAATGGATCTATGGCTAGGGAAACTACATGATTAGATTCCACTTGATTACTTAGACTCATTAAAGTGTCTTTTGGCATCAATCAAATTATAATGTACAAGCCATAGACAAATTATTCACAGGAAAGGACATAATATATCAATAGAGAATATAATCATTTACACTGTAAACCGATTCCAATCATCTCATAACATTGTATTATTTCCATTCATAAGGCTATCACCATCAACACATTATCATGGGATATCAATCCCTCATTTTAGTACCAGAGGATATCTCCTAAATAAGGCACTAAGTCTCTATCAGGTCATAAGACCCATCACATCATCCTTGTGATTTGTTGTTATCTCAACATGCTTTATCGAGCATATAGGAATTACCCACGCCAGAAACCATACCAATCATTAGCTATGAAATCCATATCACTTTCAAGGTTATCTTTATACAAATAGAGGGAGAATATATCTCAATACGTTAATTACTTTTTAAGTAAAGCACATCATGCACCATATGTCTTCTTAAAGAAGATTAGGTTTCATGGTTAACCACATAGGGTTCCCAAGCATCATTTATCTTTCCAACCTTCTAACTGCACTTCCTCTCACAAAATGAAATGTACAAGGCTATACATTATACTTAATAACCAAGTCTACATATTCACATGTTCATATTTCTTATGTTCCCTTATCAAGGTTCATATACCTCACTTAACATTAATTAATCATCTTCATATCACTCACAAGCTATAATATTCCATTAATTTGTAAGATTATCATTATATGAATAACCGAGAGAGAAAAATAGTCTCAATCTTTTAATTAAGCATACTTAGCAAAAGTAGCCTACCTTGAGATTAGGGTCAGTATTTGTTCCATATAACCTGTTTAGGGTTTTAACTCATAATTATTATTACCAAACCCTATATACACCATTTCCCATTTTCTTGGAATTAACCTAGGATTGAACAATCATTACAAGGTATCACTATGCACACATGTATAAGTGTATAACCTTATTAGATTATGTATGTGCTACAATCGTTCATTATGTAAACATATTGATCATATACTTACATAAATTCTCCTTGTTATTATCACATAGTATGGAGTTTCAGTACCCCTTAGCACATTATTAAACATTTTTACCTCTCACTAGGAAACAACCATGTCTAGGTTATCAGGCCCATATACTTGACTATCGCATTTACCTGGGATCTCAATCCCTTAAACATATTATTGAGGACTCATCTCTTCAATGTTACATCTTCATGAACACATGCTATGGGGTATCAACCCCTCAATTTATTATTAAACCATGTCACCTCTTACCGGGTAACAATCAGCCCTAGGTCATTAGACACGTATAACATCATACTTGTTGTACAAGTATTTCACATGGCTCACAAGGCTCATGAAAACTGTATTTTATCATTCCATCATAGCTCATACATATCTATGCTTATTATCACATAATACTTGCACGGTTAGGATTTCATGATAAAAGAAATTAAATATCATCACAATGCCATAAAGAGAATCATTCAAATTACAACCCTCTCGTAATTAGGGTCAGGATTTTCCTTTACAACTGATTAGGGTTTTCATGTCCATGTCTAGCAACTAAACCCTAATTCATAACTCCTTATGTCTAGGAGCTTATCTTATTATCTTTTCATTCCATTGTATCACAGATAATAATATGACCAGGTTGCATATATGATAAAATGTAAAGTATATCATATTTCCTAAGATTCTTTAACAGTTGGAACACCTCTGTGTTACCCTATCATTTTTATCATAGGATATTAATCCCTTAAACTCGTCATTGAGTACCACATCACCTTCTAGACAACATGTCTTTTCCAGGTTACCAGACCTCTTTACATTCTTCCTATGATACATGTTTTCCATATGTCTTAAAATTCATAATCATGATATATTAAATTATAATCACTATAGCCCTTATTTGGCTATGATCCTCATCTTTGTATGATTTGAGATTTGACTATGTTATTGTAACGATTGATTACTATCATTATGTTACTTCAAGTTGTACTCCCTATTGTGATTAAGGATAGGATTTCTCTTCCTCAACTGATTAGGGTTTCTAGGGTTATATTTAATAACTGAACCTTAAATCATAACTCCTCACATCTAGGATCTTATTTAATTGCCATAGGTATTTATTCATACTTAATTACTTTCATCAATTATCATCGATTGATCATCAACATGAGGGATAGAAGTTCCTCTCTTATCCTTATTAGGATACTAGTTCAACTTAACTTGTTGTATTGACTTGATCCTCATTAGGTTGTATTGGCCTACACTTATCAAAGTGTATCCATCTCATTATGTCATCATGTATTGATTAGATTTCTTTTCCCATGTATCGGCCTACTTTCTTCAAAGTATATCAACTTCGACACTATCCCTTGTGTCGGCCTAAACATATTCACTTGTGTCAGCCATGACACCATTGCTTGTATCGGCCAAAGCACATTAAATGGTATCAGTTTAGAGATAGTTAAGGTAGTCTCAATTGTGAGGTGCTTGAGGTATATAGACCATTGTATATTCTAAGGGTATCAGCCACCCTATTACTTTGTCTATCGGCCACATCAACCCATGGTGTATCGGCCACACAATCAACTGGGGTATAGGTCACTCCACCACTTAATATACCGACCTCACCATCAACTAGGGTATTGGCCACTCAACCACTTAATATATCGGCCTCACCATCAACTAGGATATCTGGAACTCTAGGGTTTGGATTAGATGATATCGAGTTAGGCATCATCATATCCTTCATACCTTCACTTTATCAAAGCATCGACCTTATCTATCTTTTGGTGTATCAACTTCACCTTCTTTGGTGCATCACCTTTATTATATTTTATTTTGATGTCTTCTTCTTACTTTAGTATTAGTATATTAACTTCACCTCACTTGTGTGTTATACCTTCATCTTACTTAGGTTTATCGGCCGTACTACATATTAGTGTATCGGCCACACTACACATTAGTGTATCAGCCATACTACACATTGGTGTATTGGCCACACCACACATTGGTGTATGGGCCACACCACCATCTAATGTGTCAACCTCACTATCACCTTGTGTTTCTCATAACACATCAAAGTAATATCAGTCTTGAGGTGCTAAAAGGGATATCAACCTTGAGGTGCTTAAAGGGATAACAGTTATGGGGTGCTTAGAGGGATATCAGTTTGATCATATTCAAGCTTCAAACCTTCACCCCTTAACACTCTAGTTCATGGAAAACAGCCCCACATTTCCATTAGATCTCATAGATTCATCATTTAATCAATGGAAATTGAAATTGAGAAGGAATCACCTAGTATTATACAATTGAAAGTGAATAACAATATAATTGAAGTAGAGTTATATAACCCACCTCAAGATCATCACTAGGTCTTCAAGATCCAAATCTTCTCATTCCCAAGGTTGAAGATGACTTATCTAAAGTCCAAGTTTTGACCATAACTTCACCTTCTTCAAGAAGAATCTATCATAGTAAGGAACTTGGTGAAGAAAGAGAGAAACAAAGAATCATGGTTCAAGAAGAATATCCCATTCAAGGTAGAAGATATCCATTACATTACCTTGGGAAAGATGCTCAGCCTTCCTTTTCTCCCTTGAGCTCCTAGGGTCGTCCACCAAGAAAGATATGGTATGAGGGTCAAAATGTTTACTAGGATGTGAAAGGAGAGGCTTTTATAGTTGTGGCTCATGAGAGAGACTATATGAGAGGTGTCATCACCATATGTAACTAGGTGACACATGTTTGTGCATGGTGAAATCATGAAAACATGATTATCTTGACATGAAAAACTCTTGTGGATAATCCAAGGGTAAGGTATCGGCCATTGGGTATCTTGCTTGACAAGATTTCTCAACCCAATTAACATATTATATGCAAACTGATATGTCTTTTGTAAGGAACACAAAAAATGATATGCTTCACCTACTTGAGGTGCTTATCCTGATATAGATACTTCCAAAAGGTTGTAAACTGATAAGGGACTTGATCCATGGTGCTCAAACCGATAGGCACCCCCATATACCCTTCATAGGTCGACACAACCTCATCTATGGTTCAAGATACGCAACATTGTTGAGTTCTTTCACTACCAAGAGTGTTATTACTCAACCAAGAATCAAACAATCCCCTCATTTATATCTCCTCTAGATGATACTAAGAGAGATTAGTGACACTGTAGAGATGATAAATTGCACATCAACCCCATACATTGGGTAAATTGCAAGTTGCACCAAAACTGGCACATTAAGCACAAGCATCATCCACACAAGATCAACTTGGAACTTAGGCTTTCCATAAGGCACCCCTTAGCATCATGCTCTTTCTTTTGATGATAAATTACTAAGGGAAAAACCATCATGTGAAATATTTCAAGATAACCCATACTCTTAGGTAAATTGCACTTTGGTCCAAAACAAGTAAACATTGCTCATAAAGCATTCCAACAGGACCAAACTTGAAACTTGAGCTTTCCTTTAGTCTTAATTACTTTTTAAAAGATTTAAGACAAGGTTCTAATTATATTACTTAGGAAAAACTTCTAGGGTTATCCCAAAACCAAGGTCAGGGGTGTTACAAGTTATCAACCCCTCACAAGGATTTCATCTCCGAAATCTCAAGAGAAAAGAGATAGGTACTTCTTCTTTTAACTCTTCATTAAAATTTATAAAACTACCCAAAGGAGTCAAAAAATAGTAAACTTACTTTATGACTAAGAAAGATTCCTATATTAAACATCTTACCATAGTGACATCATGGAACTTTATTTGAAATTAATACAAGATTAATCACATAAGATACATCCTCAATTAATTTTTACCACTTTCAGGTTGTAGAATTAACACTATGTCAAGTTATACCTTATTATAGAACAATGTGCATACCTTTTACAGCTCATGTCGCAATTCCACCATTTTAAGCCGCCTTCACAACTTGTAATATTATAAGAGGAGGTTCACAACCTTGGGGATTTATTATATTTGTCTGAGGGCAAGGGTAAGATTACAAATTCAAGGGCATTACACATCAAATTCTTATTAGACAACATTACCTTGATATGATATACAATTGAAACCTTTTGGATACTAGGATTCTTCACTTTGGTATCCACTACATATGTTGGAACACATCATGTTCATGTTTATTCAGGTTTTCAACTGTCGTTACTGATATTAAACACATCAAGGTACATATAACATCATCAGTCTCAGATATCGCTATATTGGAACTAAAATCTAAGTCTTAACTGATACTTTACAAGTATCTCTCTCATGGTCACATCAAAACCATGCACATCAAGTGACATATGACTCACTTGACTACCACATCCTTGAAAGGAAAGAACACAAGGAAGCATACTCATCTTATTACAATATAATCATCCAGGGATTTCTTATCAAGAAGAAGGAATTACTAACTTCCTTTGGTTATTATATGAGTTTTCAACTATTCATGTGTCATTCAATCTGATTTCATTTTGGTTTCATTGCCATTGGTATAGGAATTGTAAAGATGATAACACATCATTACTCCTTGTTGAGTTATTACTTGATATGTTCATGAACATTCCTTGGCTTTACCATGTTTCTCTTATTCATGTTATGAAAAAGACCATTATTATTTACATATCCTTTATTGAGTAGGGATCATCTCCCTTCTTCCCTTTCTCATATCATGAGGATTGTATCTTACATGTTCTTATACACATAGGTTGGTCTGAGATTAACTCAGTTTCCTCTTTATTTATTCATCATTTATTCTTATTTATTGTGAGAACCCATTACACTAAATGAGAATACTGAAAACATAAATCACAATCGATCACTAATTAATCACATACCCAAAAATATGGGTAAATGAAAATTGATTTCAACGTCAGCACCTGCTCAGAAACATTTGCATAAGAGCCCAACATCTTTCTTTTATCCATACTATGCCAAGAATTTAATACAGATTGTTCTATAGCCTTAGCCACAACATATATACACAGGAGAATAATATTCATATATGGCACACAAACAAACATTTATATGCTAACAAAAGCCTAATTCGTTTGAAATACCATATACAAACTTTTCCTACCCAAACCTAAGAGTACAGGGATGACTCTAGGACATACTAGACATCTAATAGACTTTCTCAAAGATTCATTACTATAGCTCCTCTTTGCTACCACATGTTTGTTTTCATCACTTCCGATTACCTAAAACATGTGGTGAACCACAAGGGTGAGACCCATGTTCCAACAAGAGATATAACCTCTAACAATGTTTATTGATTCCAACATTTTTAGGTAATGAGACAATTTAAGAAGTTTAATCATATATAGAAAATAAGCTCAACCACACTGATGATTAACAAAATACCTAAAGGAGAAGATAATAACTATCTTCATTATCTAGGCTATTCTCATATCCCTATTAACAGTATAAGGAGTCTAGCAGCATGAGCATCTCTAACATCATGAATAAATCTAGTATCATATGCATAGTGCATAACATCAACATGTCTAACAGGTTGAACATATCAACATCATAAGAAGAGCTAACAACATAAGCACAAATATCTGGATAAGCATGATTAACAGTATATGCATCTTTAGTTACAAAGGCATGGCTAGCATGCGGAACATAACTAACAACATGAGATAGCTAGCATCATGATTATAATCAGCAGTAGCAGTATAGTTATCAACACAAGCATAGCTATTGTATGTACACATCTACAATCTTAAGAATATCCACAACCTAAGTATATCTACTATCTCTTAATTGCACTAAGCATCATCTTTATGTAAAGATAACAAATAAGGGGTATCATCCAATGTGAAACATCGTGTATAACCCTAAATAAATATGCTAAATGGTTGTATTATATCCTTTATTATGCCCTGGGGAGTTTGAGTCATACCACTCAAACTCCAACAGACCACTGCTTGATCACAATCAGTTCCATATAGGATCAAGGAAGAGTCAGACTCCAAGATCTTCTCCATACTCGGTCAGTATGAGTCTGGACCATAGTGACATATAGTCAAACTGCAAAATAGTGACATATAGTCATGTAACTAGCCCACCTTAGTACAGGTCATGACACTAGCATCTAGAGTATTCAAACCCAATCACTGAGGTACAACCACATTTGTCCTCTAGTCACATCATGTTATAATCACTAAGACCTGACCAAAGTCATTCTCAAAAAGTGGGCTAGGTATGACCACAACCATCCTCCTGAAACACTTGGTGTCAGGATGACAAGCACCCTGCATACTCAATAGTATGCGCTTTGAGTTTCCCTGAGGAATACTTGTTTCACCATTCAGTGAGTTCTGACACTGAAGATGGTTCTATGGCACAAGGCACTACATGATTAGAGTTTCACTTGAATAGTTATATCCATTTGGGTGAATTCAGGCTGCATGAAACAAATAGACATACAAACCCTAATTCACATCTAACAAGCATATAAGTATCACAACTTCAAAAGTTATAAAATGTGTAAAACACAATTTCTCATCTCATCATCACATGGTACTATTCACTTGTCATTGATAAGACTATACTAGTCATCATACTATCACAAGATATAAATCCTTTTCACAATATCACAGGGTATCAACCCTTATCAATACAAGAAGATTACACCTCATTCAAGGCTCAACCATGCCCAAAGGTCACTAAGACCATCATACTATCACAAGATATAAATCCTTGTCATAATATCACAAGGCATCAACCCTTATCAACACAAGATGATTAAACCTCATTCAGGGCTCAACCATTCCCAAAGGTCATTAAGACCATCATACTATTCCCCACAAGATCATCATTATCTTTCCATGCCTTATAACAAGGCTCAACAACATCACTTACATATAATACACTAGATCAGCACAATATTGCATTAATGATCTAGGAGATATTCATAAACAATCATAGTAGGGTTATATTAACATTAAGAACATTCCTTTATTACATCAACATGCAAGGAATCTAGATATGATTAACCCTCATCATATTCATAATGCACATGTTCAGCATAAGAAAGTATCAATCATGTGGCTATGATAACCACCAATTAACACATTAAGGTTATGATCATATTAAGGAGGTTATTTCACCATCATGCCATCATATAAGAAGGTTAAACATGAATACTCATCTTTATCTATTTGCATTAGAGTTAGACTCAACAAGATAAATTATATTAATGTTACTAATAAGCACTCATACCCAAACCCTAACTCATGGCATCCCCATTGGATCATGGATGCATAAGGTGAAGCATCACCATCACATTCCATACTATTCTCAAGTATGAATCCACACATAAATCAAGGTGTAACCATTGGGTTATAGCATACTAGGGTTTCAACAATAATAAGAGAGTACTCCATGACTGTATTAATCATTCAAGGACTATTCATACCCAATTACCATCATTTAGTTATATTAAAGCTAGGTGTAACAAGCTATACTTCATTAGGATTACATATCAACACAATGGTTATCATCCCTTCTATTCATATGAGTAAATAGGTAAGACTACTTTATTAAGAGTAACCCTCCATTTGTTCCATCATCATTCAACCCATATCACCATACCACAATGTCACCCAAAACCATTGGATGTTTAAAAGGTAATACCATTGGTTGTTTAAATAAGTAGACACCTTGAATGAATCGTCTACGATGTTATTGAGTTTTAATCTATAAAATTCACCATTTTACCCAAGACAACCTTTGGTTAACAACAATAAGGGTTCTGTTGAGAGTAGGGTAAAACCCACAATCGACAGTTCATTTAAAACAAGCCATCCATTATCAACAAGTAAGCTCCTTAAGTTGATCATATAAAGGAAACCATCTAAATCTCATTATTAGGACCAACATATTACATTAGCCATCATTCCACTTTATTGGAGGAATAAACATTAGATCTTGACCATTGGGTCAAGTTCATATGTGAAAACCATCATTTACAGTATAGTTCCGACCACTACATCAAGTGACCCAAGAAACCATTGGTCTAAGGATTAATTGATGCTACAACTATATGATTAACCCACTATAGGTTTTGGAGACCTGATCCACCATCATTAGTGACCATTAAGTCACCATAGGTTGTTAGATCAACACTATATTCATTAATCAACATCAAATATCAAACTAATATCACCATTGATTGATAGCATCATTAGGGTACTTAGTTGTTAATAACTAGGCTTCTAATTAGGCCAAAACATGACATAAGGGGTGAACGTCAGTTGAAACCCTTGGTTACCACCATCAACTATCATGAATATAACACCATAGGGTTGTTGCAATGGTACCATCATCGGGTCACAGGTTTATAGAAGAAATCAACCTAAAACCCTAAAATTGACCATTGGTTGATAGGTGCTTAGCACCACAGGTTGTCAAACCAACCTAATCCAAGTCATATTATACCTTAGGAATAAAGTACACATAATCACAGTTTCATCTAGAACTGAAATAGGAATAGTAAACATTATAAAAATCGAAACCCAAGTCAAGCATTGCTTTTTAGTGCATGGATCATCATTTTCAAGCAAGAACATGAGCTAGCAAGCTTATGGTAAGCAATAAACATGGAGCAAGTTATAAAACTTGCCTCTAATTAGAAGATAAACTCCTAATAATAAGAAAAAAGGATCATGTAGGGTATAAAATCCAAGCATAAGTTGTGAACTCATCCATCTAGCACCTTTCTTCATCAAATGAGCAAACCCTAAGCATAAGGAGCAAGAAAGGTAGGGTTTTAAAGCTTTAGAGAAATTTCTACAATGGAACAGCAAGCTTCCAACCTGGAGAAAGGTAGGAGGAAGGATAAAAAAGAAATAAATTGAGGGAATAAGGGGATTATATCTCTTTTAGGTTAAGATCATTAGAAATAAGCTTTTCAACCCCTAAAAGGAAGTCAATTGCAACCCTAGATTATTTTTCTAAGAAGATCACCTATTTCTTATTCCTTGGATAGGAAATTTCAAGAAGCACAAATTAAGAACAATATTCATAAAAGGATGGAAGTGGTGGAGAGAAAATGGCTCATTTTTGTTCTTAGGAATAAGTATATGAAATTTTAATATAAAGAAAAAGAAAAGGTTGAAGTTCTAGTATCTTTCCAAGTGTCCATGGCCTTAAACTATTAAGAATATACATGCACACATACAATAATCTCCCCCACCATCCATAGAGACATGTTTATCCCTCGTTTCTTGATTTTCCAATAAAAACAAATAATTCATTAGTTGATAGCTACTAAAGGTAGCTCATCCATGAAGGGGTAAATCCAAAAATACCCTTAGAGAAAACACCTTCAAACCAAGGATCAAATAGGTGCCCCATGGTTCAAAAAGCTAAATAATGATGAGAGAATATCCAATGAACATAATGCAAGTGATAAATTGCAAAGAAAACCTCTCAATTAGATAAATTAAAGAAAAGTCCAAAATGTGCATAAAATTGCATAACTTGCTCAAACAATGTCCAAATTGGAACAAATTTGAAACTTAAACTTATGTTATGATTTAAAAGAATATAAAAATATTATATTAGGGTTATAATAATTAAATTATGATAATTAAGCTTATTCAACTCATTAAGCAAGTTTAGGGGCCTTACATTTATCTTTTCATTTCATCCTCTATTCATAAATTTTCTCCATCTTATGAGGATTCTACACCCCGACTTACTTGATTAGATCATGTTTATCTATCTTTTGCTCTTTACATTTCTTGAAATTACAGCCTCAAGAACCTTTCATATCTTATTCATGATTAGCTTTAGATTTCATGGGTTGTATCTTTCTCTTTTAGTTACCAAACACCCAAGCTTTAACAAGTTATGGTGTATTTCTTATTTCTCTTAAAGTAAGATGGTGGAATTAGTATCATGATATCTGATTTGTTATGCGCCTTAGATTGCTCCAAAATGACTACCTGATCAGAGTAATCAAAGAGAAATCAATCTAAGAGTTTCATACTTACCTTTTCTTTGATATTTGAATACCTGGCAAGGGCACTCAAGTATTGAGGTTAGGTAATATGCACCATATATTATATCATATTTTCAAATTAGACATTATCTTAGTCATAATCCTAGTGTCCCTATAGACTCAACAAACCTATAGCTTTGATACCACAACTGTAACACATGTTATCACCCAAACAAAGAGATTACACAAAACCAAGCAGAAATAACCATTAGCAGCAAATTTTCAAAAACCACTAAAAATTTAAACCATTTTTCAAAGAGATCCAATGCCACGATTCTCTTCATAGAAAGTCCCAAAGCTAGTTATCATGTATACAACATGACTCACTTCTTTACATATGTGATTCCATCACATTCCCGTGATATAAGATATTAGTTGCTTTACCAAATCATATACAAAAGCAACATTATACATCGAGGTGTTCTATCAAAAATCTCAAATCGATTATAAAACGGTTACACAAAATCCCCCAAATGACCTAAGAGTACAATGACGACACATAGGACTTCTATCTATAACAAGACACGACTGATAGTGTACCATCTTAAATATCATATTTTCTTCTTAATGTTGTCATGTTCAACTTACATGATCTCTATTACCATGTGCACATCCTCCTAAAAAGTTGTGGATCCCACAGGGTAAGACAATAGTCCCAGCTAGAGATATAACTCTCCAAAAACACTATTATTATCACATGTAAATTGTTATTTGAATAGAGAGTAAAGCTACACTATATTAAACAGATCTATCCTTCAAGTAATTACTTTCAAAGGAATATGAAGAGCATGTATAACTATCATAAATAAAATAGTATAAAAGCAAAGCAAGGCTTCATCCAATATTTCCATATTTGAATCCTTAAGCAAATATGCTATATGGATAATTACTTCTTTCAATCAATCTTATTCCCCATTACGATGGTAATATACCTTCCATCTCCAACTGACCACTGCAAAGTTAGCATCAGTACCATATAGGTCTATGGAAGAGCCAAAATCGATGACCTCATCTTCTCTCGGTCAGTATGAGAATGGAAGAGACATATGAGTCAGTCTGCATTATAGCTAGCCTGGTATGTCGAGGCTCTTCGCTATAGGGACACAATGTATAGCATGTTTCCTATTCAGGGTATGACCTTCAATCAATCCTGCTTATATATATATATATATATATATATATATATATATATGGAGTCATGGCCGTAACAATACTCTTCTTTTTGTATTAGATCTGCCTACAACCACACTCTTTTAGGAAATGTCTTGAAGCCAATCTTGGGGTTTGAAGGAAGCAAGGAAATACTCATCTTGCACGCTCTCATATTCAACAATATGCGCTCTGAGTTTCCCATAGGAATTGCTCGTTTCACCATTCAGCAAGTTCTAACACTGAATTGATCTATGACCAGGGAAACTACATGATTAGATTCCACTTGATTACTAAGACCCATTAAAGTGTCTTTTGGCATCAATCAAATTATAATGTACAAGACATAGAAAATTTCTTCAAAGGAAAGGGCATAATATATCAACAGAGAATATAATCATTTACACTATAAACTGAATCCAATCATCTCATTATGTTGTATTACTGCCATTCATAAGGCTATCACCATCAACACATTATCATGGGATATCAATCCCTCATTTCAGTATTGGAGGATATCACCTCAATTAGGCACTAAGCATCTTTCAGGTCATAAGACCCATGACATCATCCTTGTGATTCATTGTTATCTCTACATGCTTTATCGAGTATATAGGAATTACCCATGCCAAGCATCCCTTGTGCTACTTCATATGTGCACCATAGAAACCATAGCAATCATTAGCTATGACATCCATCTCACTTGCAAGGTTATCTATATATAGATAGAGGGAGAATATATCTCAATACATTAATTACTTTTTAAGTAAAGCACGTCATGCACCATATGTCTTCTTAACTAAGATTAGGTTTCATGCTTAACCACATAGGGTTCCCAAGCATCATTTATCTTTCCAGCCTTCTAATTGCACTTCCTCTCACAAATTGAAATGTATAAGCCTATGCATTATTCTTAATAACAAAGTCTACATCTTCACATGTTCATATTTCTTGTGTTCCCTTATCAAAGTACATATACCTCACTTAACATTAATTAATCATCTTCATAGCACTCACAAGATATAATATTTTATTAATTTGTAAGATAATCATTATATGAATAACTGAGAGAGAAAAATAGTCTCAAGTTTTTAATCATGCATACTCACCAAGATTAGCCTACCCTAAGATTAGGGTCATTGTTCGTTCCACATAACCTGTTTAGGGTTTTTCCTCAAAATTATTATTACCAAACCCTATATACACAATTTCCCATTTTCTTGGAATTAACCTAGGATTGAGCAATCATTACTAGGTATCACTATTGCACACATTTATATGTTCATTACCTTATTAGATTATGTATGTGCTACAATCGCTCATTATGTAAACTTATTGATCATGTACTTACATAATGTCGCGTCATTATAATCACATACTATAGAGTTTCAATACCCCTTGGATCATTGTTAAACATTGTCACCTCTCACTAGGAAACAACCATCTTTAGGTTATCAGGGCCATGTACTTGACTATCACATTTACCTGGGATGTCAATCCCTTAAACATATTATTGAGGATCTCATCTCTTCAATGTTACATCTTTGTGATCACATGCTATGGGGTATCAGCCCCTTAATTTATTATTAAACCTTGTCACCTCTTACCAGGTAACAATCAGCTCTAGGTCATTAGACTCGTATAACAGCATACTTGTTGTACAAGTATTTCACATGGCTTACAAGGCTCATGAAAACTGTATTTTATCATGCCATCATACCACATACGCATCTATGCTCATTGTCACATAATACTTGCATGGTTAGGATTTCATGATAAAAGTAATTAAATATCATCACCATGCCATAAAGAGAATCATTCAAATTACAACCCTCTCATAATTAAGGTCAGGGTTTTCCTTTACAACTGATTAGGATTTTCCTCTCTTATCCTTATTAGGATACTAGTTCAACTTAACTTGTTGTATTGACTTGATCCTCATTAGGATATATTGGCCTGCACTTATCAAAGTGCATCCATCTCATTATGCCATCATGTATTGATTAGATTACTTTTCCCATGTGTCGGCCTACTTTCTTCAAAGTATATCGGCCTCCACACTATCCCTTGTGTCGGCCTAGACATATTCACTTATGTCGGCCATGACACCATTGCTTGTATTGGCCAAAGCACATTAAATGGTATCAGTTTAGATATGGTTAAGATTGTGAGGTTCTTGAGGCATATCGGCCATTGTATATTCTTAGGGTATTGACCACCCTATTACTTTGTGTATCAGCTACATCAATCCATGGTGTATCGGTCACACCATCAGCTGGGGTATAGGCCACTCCACCACATAATATATAAACCTCACCATCAACTAGGGTATCGACCACTCAACCACTTAATATATCAACCTCACCATCAACTAGGGTATCAGCCACTCTAGGGTTTGGATTAGATGATATCAAGTTAGGCATCATCATATCGTTCATACCTTCACTTTATCAAAGCATCGACCTTATCTATCTTTTGGTGTATCAACCTCACCTTCATTGGTGCATCACCTTTATTATATTTTATTGTGATGTATTCTTCCTACTTTAGTATTAGTATATTAACTTCACCTCACTTGTGTGTGATACCTTCACCTTACTTAGGTGTGTCGACCATACTACACGTTAGTGTATCGACCATACTACACATTAGTGTATCGGCCATACTACACATTGGTTTATCAGCCACACCACACATTGGTGTATCGGCCACACCACCATCTAATGTGTCGACATCACTATCACCTTGTGTTGCTCATAACACATCAAAGTAATATCGGTCTTGTGGTGCTAAAAAGGATATCGACCTTGAGGTGCTTAAAGGGATAACAATTTTGAGGTACTTAGAGGGATATTGGTTTGATCATCTTCAAGCTTCAAGATTTCATCCCTTAACACTCTAGTTCATGAACAACAACGTCATGTTCCCATTAGATCTCATAGATTCATCATTTAATCAAGGGAAATTAAAATTGAGAAGGAATCACCAAGTATTGTACAATTGAAAGTGAATAACAATAGAATTGAAACAAAGTTATATAACCCACCTCAAGATCATCACTAGATCTTCAAGATCTAAAGCTTAACGTTCCCAAGGTTGAATATGACTTATCAAAAGTCCAAGTTTTGTCCATAAATTCACCTCCATCAAGAAGAAGGTATCATAGTAACGAACTTGGTGAAGAAAGAGAGAAACAAAGAATCATGGTTTAAGAAGCATAGTCCATTCAAGGTAGAAGATAGCCATTGCTTTACCTTGGGCAAGATGCTCAGCCTTCCTATTCTCCCTTGAGCTCCTAGGGTCATCCATCAAGCAAGAGATGGTATGAGGGTTGAAATGTTTACTAGGAGGTGAGAGGAGAGGCTTTTATAGTTGAGGCTCATGAGAGAGACTATATGAGAGGTGTCATCACCATATGCAACTAGGTCAAATGTGTCCATGCATTGCGGAATCATGCAAACATGATTATCTTCACATGCAAAAATCTTGTGGATAATCCAAGGGTAAGGTATCTGGCCATTGGGTATCTTGCTTGACAAGATTTCTCAACCCAATTAACATATTATATGCAAACTGATACATCTTTTGTAAGGAAAACCAAAAATGATATTCTTCACCTACTTGAGGTTCTTAGCCCGATATAGATACTTCCAAAAAGTTGTTAAACTGATATGGGACTTCCTACATGGTGCTCAAACCAATAGGAACCCCCATATACCCTTCATAGTTCAACACAACCTCATCTATGGTTCAAGATACTCAACATTCTTGAGTTCTTTCACTACTAAGAGTGCTATTACTCAACCAAGACTCAAAAAAGGAACATCCTCCTTTATCTATCCTCTATATGATACAAAGAGAGAGTAGGGAAATTCTAGAGATGATAAATTGCACATCAACCCCATATATTGGGTAAATTGCAAGCTGCACCAAAACTGGCACATAAAGCACAAGCATCATCCATAAAAGTTCAACTTGGAACATAGGCTTTCCACAAGGTGCCCCTTAGCATACTGATCTGTCTTATGATGCTAAAGTACTAATGGAAAACACATAATGTGACATATTGCAAGATAACCCTTCCTCTTGGGTAAATTGCACTTTGGTCCAAAACAAGTAAACATTGCTAAAACAACATTTGAATAGGACCAAACTTGAAACTTGAGCTTTCCTTTAGTATTAATTACTATCTAAAAGATTTAAGACAAGGTTCTAATCATCTTACTTAGGCAAAACTTCTAGGGTTATCCCAAAACCCAGGTCAGGGGTGTTACAGATAGGCTACCACTTCCCCTGAGAAATCATTGCATCAAATCAAATGAGGCATCTTTTCCATGCACATAAAAAAGATATAAGGTGATAAGGATTCCTCTTAAAAAAACCCCTATTGATTTTGATAGTTCCAAAAACCCCACTATTCCATAAGATATAAAAAATTTCATGTTTAAGACTAGACATTAATAAGCTCAATTATAAAATTTGAAAAACGCACATCAGTGAGAGTTTCCTTTATATAATTCCATCTTAACTAGTCGATTCACCTTAATAACCATTTTTACCTTCCCTTGCCTCCTTTTTCTCATGGTATCAATAAGTTAATGAACAATGATGATGTTATCATTAATTTATCTATTCAAAATTAAGGCATGCTATGTCTCAAAGATCAACTTAGGCATATGCTTGATACATCTATTGTCAATAACTTTTATAATAACTTTGTAAGCCACATTGCATAAACTAATAGGTTTAAGGTGGTTATAGTTCAAGGGGGTTTCCAATTTATAAATAAGAACCACAATAGCTTGGGCCAACTTCTCACTAATCTAGTTATTACCAAACACATAGGAAATAAACTTGTAAACATATTAGCCTACACATCCCACTAAGATTGGTAGAAGATAGACATTAAGCCATCTGACCCAGGTGCCTTAAGCCTTCCCAAGTCAAATGTGTCCTTCTCACCTCTTTAACCATAGGAGCAACATCCAACACCATGCACTCAATTTCAGACATCATAGGAAACTGAGCCATAATGGGCATTCTAACATATCTTACATTGTTGACAAAGCACTTCTCATAATGGTCAATGAGAATCCTAAGCTAATTGGGATTGTCAATCCACACCCCATTGTTGTTTTAAAGAGCATGGACACTACACCTTTTATTGACCATGGAATTTGCATGAAAAAAGAGCTATTCCTATCTCCCAGCTTAATCCAATTCATTTTAGCTTTTTGTACCCAAAAAACTTCCTCTTGGCTAAGAATACTTTACAACTTTTGTTGAAGTTCATCCTCCATAACAAAAAGAGTGGGATGAGGTCTGGATTGCAATTTTCATTGCATGTCACCCAAACAATTAATTGTGTTCCTTTTCTAGATGAAGATATTAACAAACACCTCCATGTTCCAATATTTTTCCTTAATTTAGAAATAGTGGATAGCCTCTTCAAATTCAAGGGGGGATTCCAAGCTAACAAACTCCTTGAATTTTTTCTGAGAAACCCACACACCCTATAAGGAGAAGTAATTATTATTCTTAGGAGTATCTTTAGAAGTCCTCAACAAAATAGGATTATGATTAGAGCCTTCACAGGTGAGATGAGTAACATATCCCTCAGGATGAGAAAGGTTTCATAAACTATTACAAAGGACCATGTCAAATCTAGAATGTACATTCCTCCTGCTCCAAGTAAACTGAGGTCCTATAAAATGCATTTCAAGATTATTACATGTGATAATAATGTTTAGGAACTTATTAGAGTCAGAATTATTAGTAGTAGTACATCATACTTCAAGATCTGAAGAACACGTAATAGTATTAAAATCTCCCATTAAAGTTCAAGGGAAATTAATATATTTCCCAATCTACACTACTCTCATCCAAAACAAAATCTCGCATAAATGGAATAGGACTACCATAAATGGAAGAAAAGTTGCACCATTTAAACTCAGCTTTAACATGCATAAACTATCAATGGTTAGCTGACAAAGAAATGTTATATCTATCCTCATTCTGAAGAACAAAATACCCCAAGATTTTCTAATAGCCTCAATCTAGGAGTATTCTGTTGTATCAAAGAGATTTAATAAAAATTTCAACTCGGCTTCCACCAATATGTGGTTTTACCGGGTCTGTGATGGAAGGTTTATATTGATTAACCAAGTCCATCAACATCCACCTTCTTTTAGTACCTACCATAGAATGGTAGTTCCACATAAGAATTTTGATATCCATAAAAGGGCAAGAAGTTGACCAAACATCAAATGAATACCCCTATTATCGATTAATATCCTCTTCTTCTACTAAACCTTCCTCAGTAGTGGATTGTTGTCTATTTCCATTAATGGACTCCAAAACACTAATATAACTTCTTTTTATGTTTAATCTAGTCTCCCCTTTATGTAAATTAGGATCACAGGATGTAAAAATGCATGCCCATGGGTCCTCTTTCCAGGCTTCCCATTCACTAGAAGTAGTCTAACTACCAATATGTGATTGGACATGAGAGAAAGCAAAACCATACATGAAGTCAATATGAAATTTCTTATTGAGATTAACAAAAGTTTTTATTATCTATTAAGGGTGTGTAGAGGGGTATTTAGATGATAGAGAGAGTGGACAGTTGTCTTGACTATGATATATGTTTCTTGGATATGTCTAAATTAAGAATGGTTGGTTTTATCTACTAGTAATGGATTTCTAGATGGTCTTTAATAAAGGGTTGAGCATACTAATAGGATGAACATGTTTATAATTTGAATAATGGTAAATCTTTTGATAAGGACAATGTGATTTTGATTGAAGATCATTATTTTAGGGGAAATGTAAGTCATTGTAATGAATGTAGTGTAATAGGTTCATGAAAGACTTCTTGGTTTTTTCCCAACTATCATGGTATAAATATAAGTTCGAACCATCAAGTCAGGGGAAATTATCAACACCAAATTTTGACTCAAGGATCATGGGTTTCTCCCTAGGACTCAAGGTGGTATACTTATAAATGTAACAATTATCTATTTCCAATACTAGGTTTAGCACATACTTATGTTCCACTCTCCATTATCTTTATTCACTCATGGTCATAATTTTTTTCTGAGGTCATTCCTTCATCAACAATATGTATCCATGACTATGGTTCTGATTAGGGTTTAGTGATTCATTTCTCTCCATGAGGAATTTCTCTTTATTGCACCCTCCTTTGGGACTCTGTATATGCCTAAGCTATCTCATCTCATCCTATGTTACTAGAATTTCTAGGGTTTTTCATTATAGGAGAACCATACATTATGTAGTATATGTTTCACATATATTTTATTAGATTTCAATTTTCTATTTCATACGCTTTACTTGGAGGAGGATGCCTTAATTATAAATTCCTTAAGACCCTAACTTAGATGAGGAGAGAATAAAACTATAAGGTATAGACAAATTTACTCTTAAGGTTGAAAAACCTGATGAGAAAGGGATGGAGTTTAGAGGTGTTTCATTGTAAGGAAACCCTTAGTCTTTAGTTAGGTAGGGGTATGCAATTTGGCCCGGGACCCTCATTAACCAACTAGTGGTATGGAGGTAAGTATTGCTAGCTCCCATATTGTGATCCAACCAAGACACCATCTCATCGCATAAATATTCTACATATTACCAATTATTATATGTCATTTATATAAATCAAGGCTTTTATACAATTATAATGACTCCTAGGTGCAACAAAAAGGCAAGGATTATGTCTAATATTTCCATGATCAATCATATAGTATATACCTATAGTGAAAGACTTCTTGGATTAGTAGGTTCATGAACGACTTCTTGTTTTTATTCTAACTATCATGCTATAAATAACAGTTAGAACCATCAAGTATAGGGAAATTATCAGCACCAAATTGATTGACAATATTATGGGTCACACATTCAAAGAAAGTCTTGATGGGATTATACAGGAGGTGACTTTCTATGGGATCAGAGTGCTCTAGTCAAAAGATAAAGTGTTTTAGTATTTCCATTGACGATTGGAGTGGTCTTTGAAGTAGTCATTTATATAGTTGATGATGATATGTTGATGGAGATAATAACATTACCAATGAAAAGTTTGCGGATTGCGGAGTTATGTTTCCTATTATTATAAGTTTTGTTGTATTTTAGTGTTACGGTCATGTTATTTCATCCAATGAATTTTGGATCTTCACATTTAAAGAATATCTTGGTTGCTGAGGAGATATACAACTTCCATTTCTCTACAATCAATCTTTATGGGGTCTTTAAGTGAGTTACTTTGAAAAAGTAGAAGATCATGTTCAAGAAATGCAATGTTCTTGTGAATGTTTCCAGAATTGTTTTTGATCCAAGGGACATTGTGAGCTTACATCCTTTTGACAGTGATGTGGATGATTATTCGTAATTGAAATCATGTTCCAAAATATGCCAATGACTATCAATAATTTGTCGAAAGATTTTGTGGGATAGGAAAAATGTATAAAGTGGAAGATTTTTGGACCCTGGGGAACCATGTTTTTGTAAAGTATGATGGGAAATTAAACAGAAATAATAAAAAATATCACAACAGAGTTGGCCAGAGGACATATATCATCACATGATTGTGAGCATGTGAATCTATCAATATGTAAGAAGAGTCTCTATTCTAGGTAAAAGGAAAATTAATTGTGGTAATCATTGAGACTGTGATCACATATGATTTTTTTAAAAGCCATGTGGTGATGGGTATGTAGAGAACAAGTTGAAGGAAGTTTATTTCTTTCAGAGTCTGATCTAGTCAAGTTAAGCCAGTACCAATAACCCAATGGTCAATGCTGCATGTGAAGACTAAATTTTGAAGTAAATAGAAAATGTGTTTTATAGTAAGTGAACTCACCACGAACAAAAATAATAGCCCACGCTTGTCAACACCAAGATTTTGAAATTTGGTCATAATGGAATATGTAGCCTAGTGTTAAGGTCTACAAAGTATTGAGGTTTCAAGAGAATAACCAGAACCACCACTTAAGCATGGGGATGGTGTTGGATTCTAGCTAGTATGATGTTATCCCTGTATTGTGTGAGGTTTTAATTAGAAGTCTTATCTTCCTAAATAGTGTTGAGTATGTTCTCAAATAAAGTTTTGAATCACACTTCTTATATTAGCCAAAGCATCCCCACAAATGTTCCCAAGAGAAATCATTATAAGAATAGTAGGTAATTAATAGGAGTCAAGGATCATCAAAAACTAAGGTTGAGTTTTGATGAGATCATCTAAAATCCTATTATTATACATATAAATTGAGAACATATTATTCAATATTCTTAATTCTTAAGAATAGTATATCACTAGGCTAGCACAAAATACAGACTTCTCTAAACTCCTCAAAAACCCAGGGGGTATGGGACTGAACACTACTTGGATCCCCCCTTTGCCATCTCTCTCTTTCATCTATTCAGGAGGTCCTTAGCTGGCAACATCTCCATCCAATGATGGTACCACAATTTAGAAAATCAATTCTCAAACCGCCCCTAAAAAAATTAAATCCATATGTTGCCATTTTTTTAGCAAAGTTAAAGAACTCCTAATTGAATTCTCAAGCGATTTTATTTGTAATAGGGTTTAGTTAATATGCAAAGTCAGAGGTGCTATTATAAAATAAATGTTCCATGTATGAGATCGATTATGAGCATTTTAAGGTTTATTTTAATTTTCTCTTTGTCAAGGGTGATCATCAAAGGATCACCAATAGGATCCAAACACCCCTTGTCTTGAGTCTGAATATTAAGGTCACTCAATGTGTGATCATCACATTGATAGAGTTGTCATAATATTTTGGTATGCTTCTTTGTTGGTTACAAATAGTCTTTCTATAGGGTTTGTCTCATCAAGTATGATAAATCAACTACCTTATTTTATTCAAATTCCTTGTCTGAAATTGTTGGTCTATAATGAGGTAACCATACATCAGCTACACGAGGAGCACCGCAACCAAAATGAAATGATATGGCATGCTCACACAAGCATATCCTCCCTCTCTTGCTATACTCTACCTTGTTCTTCTAGCCATTTCTTCTCTTTAATTGGATAACCACCACATATATATTTCATTGCCTCATATAGACACCATACTTATTCCTCACATGTCCCACCTCTCTCAAACTCCAAGTCTAGAGAAATGGAGTTGTAGCCTTGTAGTGTGAATATTTAAGAATTTGTTATGATGGGAAGTGTATTGGAGAGATAGATTACCCTCACCTAGCTATTTGGCATCCATAAAACTCCTTTGTTGGGAGAAGGTAGCAAGTAGTAGCACAATTGGTGTCGACCAAACTTTGGTTTCCACCACAGATCGAGAGAAGGGAGGAGAGAAAAAAAAATTCTCTGAGGGCGCGTTTGGTTGCTGAATTTGCCTAGATTCACAATAATCTAGGATTATAGAAGTACATGATTATCATAACCAGGAATATCAGGAATCTATTAAATTAATATTTTACGTTTGGCTTGTTGGATTTATTAATTCTAGCACAATAAAATTTTCTGTTTGGTTTGATGATGTTAAATGATTTATATTTTGTGTTGTAAATTTGATAATTATAACTTTAGAGGATATTTTGGACACATAGTTAATAACCATAATGCCATTTCAAATCCATAATTATCGAATTTACAATTTAGATATCTGGATCTTATATATAAGATTCCAAATTCAAAATTTAATATACAAATATGCAAACTCGAATTCCAATCTAAATTTATAGAACACAATTTTTAACACAAATATAAATCAAATGTCTAGATTTAATCCATATATACAAAAAAAATGCAAATATAAATCAAATGTTTAGATTTAAAATTAGGATTCCATGTCAAATTTACAGCCAAGGCCATCAAATATTCCAAACTCAAAATCAGATCCAAATATACACAAACCATATCACCACGACTATCACATGCACCGTTCAAGATTTTTTTTGAAAAAAAATCTAGAACATCCAACTCTCGATCCAAATATTTGAAAAAGACAAGGACATAGGGTGGGAGTAAATCATAAATCTAAATGTTGGATTTTTCTTAATACAAGCTACATTTTAGGCAAACATTTGAATATTATCCCACCCAAGGATAGTTAATATTAGTTTAACTAAGTTTGAAAAAAATTCATTAAAATTTACATTCAACACATCATTAGATTAAATGATAAATTTCATTCTCCTCACGACATGAAGAAAAATGACATGACCTAGTTCCATCAACCTGTGACAGATTCAATCTGGGATGTAAAACAAAAACATATCAAAAAGTAATTAATTAGAGGCATGTTTACAGGGGGTGAGCGGGTAGCTCAACGGTGCATCTCGACAATCTCCAATGAAGGGACCTATATCCAACTCTGGCTGCCAACCCTCAGGGTGAAACAAGGCCCCATAGTATTGTGCGTGTCACAGTGCCCCCAATGTATGTGGCTGGTTTCGAGGCTTACCCTACTAGAGTGGATCCATCTGGGGCCCTACCTTGGAGGGGTTTCTCATCATTAAAAAGGAGCATGTTTATAAATTATGATAATCTTTGTATAGGAACTAGTATAACGATTTGTATCTCCACCAAATATAGTTTAACTAACATGGACTATATGCTACTAAATCACTAGAAACTGAGACATGCTCTTGGACCGCTTGAATGTTTTTTTCATTCTTCCCATTTTACCTAGAAATTTTGCCTTGGAATCATCCATGATCCTAGATTTTGTATTTACAATTCAATCAAATATAATGTTCTATTGCAAACAAATCACAACACCATACATCACCATCTTATGACATACACAAGATATTTAAATGATAGAGAGTAGAAATTGTTCCAGCAGGGTCTCAGTTGACATTTGAGGGCCTAGCTCTACTTTTGATCATTCTTTCTCATCTTCAAAGTACAAAAATTTACACAATCATATGCCCTCTGAATGATAAGATCCATCTATATTTTAAGAGAGGAAAGTAATAAGAAAAAAAATCCTTTGTCACAAACAAACTTGTCAATATACAAACTACCAATTTATTTACACTTCAAGCACAACAAATCCTTACTTGAAGCAAATAATAAAGTGTTGATTCATAATAAACAATAAAGAGATGATGCGTATTTTGTACACAATGAATTCCATATCATTAATTTCAATTGATTTAATAAATACTTAAACTTTTCCATGGTAATACCCAGTCAAATCCATGCAATGAATCACACCTACTGAAAAACACCTAAAAACCAACTAAAATATGATATAACAAACTTATCATCAAGAAGGTGGCAGAACCAATTTCAAAAGAAAAAAATCATGAGTAATGTGCAAAAATAATAAAACAATGGCATAGCCATGAGAATTTAGGATAAAAATAGCTTTATTGATTATAAGAATCAGCAAACTGCAATAGTTTCGGCTAGATACAACCACTCCATGAGAAAGTCTCAATAGAGACCTATAGAAAGACATTTAGTTTTTTGCGGGTTAGTAATGGAAAAAAGAGAAGCATGAAATGTAAGGAATTGTTGAGGTGACAAGTGCAATAGACAAAACCAAAACAAAACTCTTTGTTTCCTACAAGCAGATCCCATTGACATCAATTTATTCATCATGAGGTTGCGTGAGGTATACCTTGTCATGGAGGAAGTCTAGTGAAAACCTCTTCACATGGTGTTCTGTGTTTTCCTCATCTGCGCATACGATCCTCAAAGATGTCCTCCAAGTGCAGTAGCTTAATCTATATAAATGGACTAAAACTTGTCATCACGATAATTGAGATGGGGGAAGGTGCACCCTCTCACTTGGTGATGTGCTAGAATTATGGGCATTATCCTTCTCTCTTTCTCGTGGGGAAGATGATATATAGGTTTCACGTACAAGAGTATGTTATTGTGATCCGACTTTAAATAGGAGAGACAAGGAAGCAAGATTTCTGAAACCCTAGGAAATGAACAGGCTACATCTGTGTTTAAATCAAGCCACCCTAGATAGCTAGAGAAGCACTTAGAATATTTGGAACCACACCATTAATTAGTTAATACATAAATTCAATTAATTGATCAGGTATTCATATTAAATGATTATCTAATTTTTAGTCACTGATTAGCGACTCCAACCAATCACTCGGGATTAGTTGGTCGACTCATCAAATGAGTTGATCATTTCAGTCCAAATTATTGGTATGTATGCCCAGAGAGCCAATCATATGATGATTGCAATGGCATATTTTTTAAATGATTTGATTAATAATAAAGACAATCTTCCAATTTATTATGTTTTATTCAGTTATGAGATAATGATGTAACATAATAAATGTCTAAAGAATGATATCACTCAATGGCATATGTCTTCGGGTTGAGGACCTGCATAATGAGATCATACAGATGTTAAGAGTATATACATTCTTGATATGTCCCTAGTCAGATATTATTGTGGAAGGCTGATAGACAACAATAACATATAAGACTAGAGTGTGTGTTGGTTGATGATAGAATCTCATCAGTCATGATATGTGATATCAAACCAAATACATAGGTACTTGTTAGAGAACAGTATACTGGACAGACCCACCTTAGGAGTGATACATGGAAACCATTATTGATAGTCAGAAACATCTCTTATACTGATGGTGGTGATTTGAGTTTCTTAGACCTGAAGACACTACGTGCATTACATATTTTTCAGTGTACTTAGACATCATCCAAAGTGACCTTGAATAAGGGTTACTATAAAGGTAATGCTCCGGTGCACCGTGACACATGGGGATGACTGTGAGTGATGTAGATGGGATTTGTCCCTCCTATAGGAGTATAATATCCTATCCACTTGATTAGCAAGGCTGAGAAATGCATGACCATGCACACCTGAGTCAATATGTGATATTGAGCTTACATATATCCATATTGCCTGCCCTAGTTCAGGGAACATATATTGAGTGTTGAAGAGGATGACTATTCCATGCTCAAGTTCAATCTGGATATCAATGACAAAAGAACTATACATACACTAAAACACCAAACACAAATTGTAGATTGAAGTTGATCTTCAATATTCCATTTACTTGGGTAGAAATGATGTGTTTCTAGATATAGCTCTTTGTTTGTGATGTCATAAACTAGTTATGGACATTCACTGCCAACATAAATTGGAACCTATATGGTCACACACATAGGATACACTTAGAATAGAAGTTTTCATGAATGATGTTTAATTTGATTACTAAAACTCATTAGGTATTCAATCTAAACAACAACTGACTCACTAGACTCTGAACTGACTGGTTCAAGGGCTGAACCAACCAGTTGGAGTTTCAAGATGATAGGAAATTACATTGGCTAAAATCTGGATGGCATTAACTGAATGGTTCACTAAGTGAACCGATCGACTCTAGGTCGTGAGACAACCAGCTCATGAGATGAGGTGCTCGGTTTATGGAGAAATTTGATTGCATCAAGGATTAGTACTGACGTCATGGTGTGCATTAATTGGATTAGAATTTCCAATACAATTTCAATTGGGAAACATGACGAAACGATCGTCTCAAGGGTTGAACTAATTGGCCCGCATGCCAACCGAGTGGTTCACCTGCTAACTAATCGTTTTGTCACTCGCAAGTTTAGAAAGTACATGAAATCCCCTTCTGTCCCTACACAGACTCAGAACCCTGACCCTAACCCTCCTATTAATAGAAGGGTATTGGAGGATTCCTAGAGATATAACTCCATTTCCTCTGATAATTGTTGTCTTCTCAGATTGTAATAACTGAAAGAACCTGACCAAGTCTTACCCGATAAAGGGAGGGATAGCAAGGGAGAACAATGTGGGAGAGAAAGTTGGTGCTAGTACACCAACATGGAGGGACAAATCCTTCATGTCTGTTCTTCTAGAACAATAGGAGTTCTTGGTGATCTGTGTGGACTACCATAGAGCAAGGATCATTTTTGGCTAGGAGGACAATTTCAAAATGTTGTCCATGGTGATCAACCAAGAGCTTCTACAGACACTGTTCAAGTGTGATTTAAAGAAAGGCACGCAAGATGACAAGGAGATTGTTTCTAGACTTTCTCCAGGACCAGATACATCCTCAAAACCACCCTTTTCATCATATAGTTGTTGACACGATGTACTATTATAAGGGGAATATGAAAGTTAAATTTTTGTTTCTGCTACTTGTTTTGTAGTCATATTTTCCTATAATGCTATCAGAGCCACGTCAAATTTACTATATTTTGGGATTATTAATATGATTGGATTTTTGGTTTTTCATTTATTTATTGCATATGATGTAAATACTTAAATTGATTAATGTCATATATGATTAAATATGACATACACTCCAAAACTAATGTATATATGATATATATATGAAATTTACATGTGTTGCCCTAAAAGCTGGTTTTGATGGTGGATGTGTAGAATGGTTATGTTCAATAATCCTAATTATTTGTGCATGATGGTTGTGTATGTTTACTCCTATTTTATCACGGTTTGCATATTGAGCCTCTACCTTATCTTCCAATTGTAAAATTATTATTCTCTCCTACCTTTGATCCCCTCAACTGTAACATGAGGTTTCATTTTTATCATGTAAATATTAGGATAGTTTAATTTATTGTTATGATAAAAGATGACAAGCCGACTATCTAGAGGACCATGAAGAATCGATCGATTAGAGGCCCATCGATCAATTGGAAGACCCAAAAGATGGTGGATCGGTGAACAGACGATGGGGTATGACAGCCAACTGACTGGATTAGAGGTGAGCCAATTAGTTCAAGGGTTGAACCGATCAACCCAGATTGGAAAGCATAAATCTTCATCAACAATAGATTTCCATGAGATTTAGACCCTAGGTGGTTGTAATTCCTTATGGCTCCAAGGAATTACAGTGAATGTCCATAACCATTGCTTATGTTTTATTGCATGTTTTCATTTATGGGATATATGATACCTCCTATAAGTATGTTGTGATTTGATATGTATTTGTATTTATAAATACAAACTCTCTCAAATAACATAATACGTCTAAGATACTTTTCATTAGAAACAAACATGAAAAGCTTGATAGACTATGTGTGGGCATACCAAGAGTGGTGCACTATCCATCTCGTGGAAGTGTGATGGTGGTAATGTGGGCCTGCCAAGCGGGGTGTATTATTATCGGGTTGGATTTTGGGTCCGTCTTAACTGGGCGCCCTTTACAAGATTAAGCACCTAGAGGCATGTGGATGATTATGACAAAGAGTTGTGCATATCATCTATCCAAGAAATACATAAGATGCAATTAGCAAATGATGCCTACCATAATGATTGATTATGGATGTTGGTGTTGGCTGGGTAATAATTGAATCATTTTGGATCTTGACTCATTAGAAGGTTATATGGTGCACTCTTCTGAATTGATATGTAAGGGCTATCAATTTGAATAAAATAGTGGGAGCGATAATTAATTAAAGGCCTAATTAAATATCATAAAATATTATTCAAACCAAATAAAAACTATTTTGACAAAAAAGTAACTTTTCTCTTATAGAATCAAATGACAATCAAATCGTTGTTGCGATCAGTCCTTAGGAAGGAAAAACTTGACGGGACAAATTTCCACAATTGGTTTTGGACTTTGAGAAGGGTTCTAAATAATTATCATATTCTCTATATCCTAGATAAACCAGTGCCAGAAATACTTGCTCCTGATGCGCCTAGGGCTAAAGCAGATGCTTACTGGAAGCATGACATTGATGCCTTGAGCATAAAACACTGTATGCTAAGTTGCATGAACTATGAGTTGCATGCGCAATGTGAAGACATGGGGATACTTGATATGGTAACACATCTTAGGAATATGAACCATTATCTCACAAAGAGAGAAAGGTACAATGTCTCAAAGGCTCTCTTTGAGTGTAAGATGACAAGGTATATCTGGTAGAGACCAATGCGCTCAATATGATTAAATACATGGAACATCTAGAAGAACATGGATTCTCTTTGAGACAAGAGTTGGCCATGGATATGATTCTGAAATCATTATCTTAATCATTTAGCCATTTTATCGAGTGTTACCACTTGAATATCATGGCTAGACTATTATCATATTTTCTTAGCATGATGATAAATGTCGAACAAAGAATGAAGAAGGACAAATCTGTGATGATGATCAGTTGAGCAGAGTCCAAGGATGAAAGCAAGGCCATGAAGAGTTGCATAAATTCATATCTTCAACACTCAAGATAAGGAGAAAGAAAAGTACAAGAGGAATTTGTCCTTTTTACTTTAAGGCGTTTAGGAAGAAGAAGATGGGGATAGAGATTTCCACTTCATGTATATATGTTATTGAGATAAACTTATCTACTTATTTATCTTGGGTACTAGATACCATATGTGGATCTCACATATGCTTGAATATGTAGGATCTGAAAAGAAGTAGGCCTTTCAGAAAGAGTGAGGTCAAACTGTGAGTTACAAATGGTGCAAGAGTTGTTGCTAATACAATTATAACCCATAATTTATCTTTGCCCACTAGGCTTATAATAGATTTGATGAACTGCTATTATGTTCCTTCCATAAATAGAAACATCATTTTTGTATCTTGTATGTAAGGATGCATATGAATTTCATATTAAGTATGGTTGATGTTCTATTTTGAAAGATGGGATCTTCTATGATAGTGCCCTGATGTCTTATGGTCTTTATTTGCTATACATAAAGACATATATTTATAACACAAGTACCAAGAGACTAAAACTCATCAACTCAAACAAAACATATCTTTGGGATTGTCGTCTAGGGCACATAAATGAGAATCACATATCTAGGTTCCACAAAGATGCTTATTTGGACACTTTTGATTTTAAATCAATAGAGATATGTGAATCTTGTTTGTTGGAAAATATGGCCAAAACTCCTTTAACTGGTAACAATGAGAGGGATAGTGATCTATTAGGACTTGAACATATTGAATGTATGCAGCCCTTCTAGAACAACATCTAGAGGTGGTATCAGTACTTCATTACCTTCATTTATGACTTCAGTAGGTGTGGTTATGTTTACCCGATGAAACATAAGTTACAAATCCCCAAAAAGTTCAAGGATTTGATGAATGAAGTATAGAACCAACTTGGAAAAGGTATTACGACACTTCATTTTGATCGAGGTGGAGAATACTTAAGCCAAGAGTTTGAGGACATTTTTCTATCCCATGGTGTCATATCATAATGGACTTCACCTGGAACACCACAACACAATGGTGAATTTGAAAGAAAGAATGACACATTTTTTGGATATGGTGTGATCAATGATGAGTTTTGTTGATCTGCTGACTTCCTTCTGGAGTTTTGCTCTTAAAATCACCGTATTTACACTAAATTGTGTACCTTCTAAATTGGTGCAAAAGACCCCTTATGAGATATGGCATAGGAAACACCCTGATGTGTCTTTTATGAATATTTGGGGATGTGAAGTTTATGTTAAGAAAATGTTTCTTGAAAATCTTGGACCCAAATATGATAAATATTATTTAGTTATATATCCCAAATAAACTAGGGGATACTACTTTTACACTCCATATGAAAACAAAGTATTTTTTGTCAAGACTGGTGTATTCCTGGAAAAGGAATTTATTTCCAAAGAAATTAGTGGGAGGAAAGTAGAACTCAAAGAGGTTCAAGACCAACTAGAAAACATTAAACCTGAACAGGAAAATGAGGAACAAGGAGACTAACAAATTGTTGTGGTATCTCAAATTCCTCAAGTAACATAGGAACCTCATAGATCAAGTAGGACACGCCTTGAACCTAAAAGATTTGGTTATCTTGTGACTCAGGAAGGAGGTGAGTTGGTCATAGATGATGAGCCAACAACCTATCTAGAAGCAACTAAGGGACTATAGTTTGAGAAATGGCTTGAGGCCATGAGATCTGATATGGAATCGATGTACACCAACAAGGTATGGACATTGGTTGATGCACCTGAAGGGGTACAACCCATACGGTGCAAATGGGTCTTCAAGAAGAAGACCAACATGGATGGTAAAGTACAAACCTATAAGGATAGATTGGTTGCAAAGGGTTTTAGACAAGTTCAAGGTGTTGACAATGACAAAACCTTTTCTCCAATTGATGGTTAAGTCCATCAGGGTCATGCTTACCATTGCATATTATCATGACTATGAGATTTTGCATATGGATGTTAAAGCCACATTCCTTAATGGGAATCTTCTTGAGGATGTGTACATGATACAACCTGAGGATTTTATAAATCCAAAGGGTGCAAATAAAGTTTGTAAGCTACAAAGGTCAATCCTATGGATTGAAGAAAGCATCCCAGAGCTAGAATATTCAATTTTAGCAAACATTCAAAGAGTTTGGATTTAATCAAAATGAAGATGAGCCTTGTGTATAAGAAGGTTAGTACAATCATGATAGTATTCCTCATATTGTATGTAGATCACATGCTATTGACGGGGAATGGCATTCCTTTTTTACAAATGGTAAAGAACTAGCTTGGAAGTACATTCTTTATGAAAGACTTCGGTGAAGAATCCTATATTCTAGGAATCAATATCTATAGATATCGATCTAGAAGGCTTCTTGGACTAAGTCAGAGAACAAACATTGACAGAGTGATGAAGTGGTTCATCATAGAGAACTCAAATAGAGGAAACCTACCCATGTGTCATGGAGTTAGCATCTCTAGAGTTCAGTGTCCCAGTTCTTATGAATAAAGGCAACGCATGCGTAAGATTCCATATGCATCTGCAATTGAATCTATCATGTATGCAATGTTATGTACTCGTCAAGACGTCTCGTATGTCTTGAGCATGACGAGCAGATATCAGTCAGATCCAGGTGATGCTCATTGGACAATCGTGAAGAACATCATTAGTACTTGAGAAGAACTAGGATCAGTTCCTTGTCTATGACGGAGAGGATGAGTTGATATTGATGCAAGCCTTCAAACTGACAAAGATTATTATTGATCGCAATTAAAATTTGTATTTTCCTAAAAATGGAGCTATGATCTAGAAGAGTTCTAAGAAAGAGACAGTTGTAGATTCTATATTATAGGCAAAGTATATTGCTACATCAAATGTAGCAAAGGAGGTTGTCTAGATCAAGAAGTTCGTCTCAGAATATGGGGTTGTTCCAAGCATCAACGATGCAATGAAGTTATATTGTGACGAAAATGGAGCTATTGCCCAAGCTAAGGAAACCAAATTACATCAATATTCTTAGCATATACAAAGGTGGTTCCATCTCATATGAGAGATCATACAGTGGGGAGATGTGAAGATTTGTAGAGTACCAACCGAGAACAATGTTGTTGACCCCTTGACAAAAGCCCTTTTGTAGTAGAAGCATGATGGTCATGTTAGATCTCTTAGGATGAGATTCATAGGTGACTGGCTCTAAGTACAAGTGGGAGTCTGTTGGTATGTATGCCTAGAGAGCCAATCATATGATGATTGCAATGACATATTTTGTAAATGATTTGATTAATAATAAAGACAAACTTCCAATTTATTCTATTTTATTTAGTTATGAGATAATGATGTAACATAATATATGCCTAAAGAGTGATATTACTCAATGACGTGTGTCTTTAGGTTGAGGACCTAAACAATGAGATCATACATATGTTAAGAGTATATATATTATTCATATCTCCTTAGTCTGATTTTATTGTGGAAGGTTGGCAGACAGCAATAACACATAAGACTAGAGTGTGTATTGGTTGAT
The DNA here is from genome assembly GCA_963693085.1 of Alisma plantago-aquatica. NCBI lineage: Eukaryota > Viridiplantae > Streptophyta > Magnoliopsida > Alismatales > Alismataceae > Alisma > Alisma plantago-aquatica. The sequence continues at coordinate 1,135,293,391 of OY856413.1, read as the reverse complement.
GACATAATCTCACCAGTCATGATATATGATATCAAACCAAACACATAAGTACTGGTTAGAGAATAGTGTACTAAATAAACCCACCTTAGGAGTGATACATAGAAACCATTATTGGTAGTTAGAATCATCTCTTATAGTGATTGTCACTACTACAAAACATGCCTTTAGCGTAGGTAAATTAAGGGCTTTAGTGTCGGTTTCCAAGTGACACCCAAGTGGGCACCGCTAAAGGTGGACCCCTTCGGCGTCGGTCCCCAATCGATGCCAAAACGCTTCCTGCCGCCGAAAACGTGCCAACAAAGGGACTATATGCGTTGGTTTTTTAAGAAAACTGACACTATAGAATGGTTACATATGTCAGTTATTAAAAGAACCGACGTCAAAATGCTTCCCGCCACCGAAAAATGCGCCAGCAAAGGGCCTATAGGCATCGGTTTTGAAAGATAATCGACACCATATCAGCTGAACCAATGTTGGTTTTGTCCTAATAACCGACGCCATAACCCCTGCCTACCACCACGACCCTGCTTCCCAGCACGGTCATGGTTCCTGGCCACATAGACGTCGATTTTTTTATCAAAAACTGTCGTCGTATGTCTTTGGTGTCAGTTTTGTTCAAATAACCGACGCCTATGTTATGATTTTTTTCTTATTAGTTTGTAGGCATGTTGTATGGCTGGTCAGCAGAATGAGAACCTGTAGTTCAGTTCTGAACTACAGGTTTACGACATCCATTTATATCAACCAGCAACAGGCCACAAACCTACAAAACTAACAAGACGGACAATATTATATATATGTGATTCACGCACATATATAAGCACATTTAATTCATATTATTTTTTCATAAAACACATGTAGAAAACAGTAGCAACCTACAGTTCCATTCATTTCATCTCTTTTCACATTCAGACACATGTAGAAACATTTATGTATTGATCATCTTCACACACATATGACAATTCATAAAAATTCATTCATATTCACACAAAAATAATTATGAGAACAAAGTTATTCTTTATTCATCATTGTCATCATTGTCAATAAAATTATATCTAAAAATTCCCACTCTTTGTAGGGATTTTGCCCATTCTTCTCTTACATCATCTAATTCATCTCTCGTATAGGGAGCATGTACATCAAAATTCTTTCCACCTGTGCTGAAGTCAGCAGTTTTAAAGACCTGCAAAGAGAATGACGTATATATATATAATTAATAATATATAATAAGATTGATATATTTCATATTATCTAATGAGACTATGTATAATACCTATTGTATCTTATCGATTTCCATTACGACATGTTTGATGATTAGGTCCATAAATAGCATCACATAGTACGCACATGCCCAGCCATTGTCTTGTGTAGCATACTATAAATTGAAACATAAAAAATATTCAAAAATACAAATAAGCACAGTTCACATAAATAATATATACATTGGAGTCAAGAAATTACTTTCACATTCTCCCAAATTAGTGACAGATCCTTTTCCTGGGGACCTTTCCTCTAACTTTTTTGTACTCTTGTAAAGCCCTACATATGTTAATGTAACCCAATAAATTGCATAATTAAATAGTAAAGTAGTAATAGATGTTAATAGATATAAAAACATGAAATATTTTTCACGACAATAATGGCCTTTTAATTGCATGTCCATATCATGTATCCAACTCATTCCCCGTAGGATCTAGATAATAGACAGTGAACGTCTTGGGGACAATAACTAGTAACTCCCAATGCCTACCACTACATGTAAGAAAGTTAAAAATTAATAACTCAAAATCCACAATAAAAATGTAATTTTCTTAAGTCCAAATTATAAGCAAAGTAAACTTACTCGACATTGAATGGAGCTATTATCACTATCTTCTTATTTTTACCAAAATATTCAAAAGCATCACAGCAGTATGAAGTAACTAAAGAAGGGTCAGTATCTACAAGACTAATCAAAGATGAAACCAAAAATCCCACATGGGAAAAATCAAAATCTATACATATCTTGTGTAAGTGGCTGCAAACATGTATTACATATGTATTAATATATAAGAAACCAGATCACCGTATAAAAAACAAGGTATATGGATATATAAACAAGATCTCACCATATCCACAACTCTATCATAGATGTGTTCAGCCATTCATAACTAAATAACTCCAAAATATCTTGTATAAATATCTTGTTTTTGTATGATTGGCCTGCATTAATACGTACATATGTAGAACTTGTATTACGTATGCATTAATATGTATGCTAAACTTGTATAAATAGATTGTTATCGTATGATTTACCTACAACATCCTCTAGAATAGTAACAATTATAGGGAAATTTGGATCATGTTCGCCGATCCATACTGTCACACCCCTACAATTAGGACCTATTGGGGTGTGTAGGTCCCTTGGAAGCCAACTTGGTAGTCGAGGAGGTGGAGGCTGAGATGTAGCGGGTCTCATCTTTTTGACCTATATATTGGACCCATTGTGTGGTCGTGCACATTCAGTGCACGCCGTGCTCGTTGAGAATCGCTTAATACCTAAAGGTTATTCTTTAATAGGTGAATACATAAAAATGTATATTAATTAAATTGGGAGTGGTGCTTAATACCTAAATTCATCTATTTTTCTTTGGGTAACAAACGCCTCCCAGTCTTTGGGGTCCATATAGTTCTATTGTTATGTGGCTTCCTTCTGCCTAAATTTATTTTTTAAAGAGAATACAAACAAAAATTATTACTGTAGTGTTAGTGAAATAGTGATCAATGTCTAGAATTGGAAATCAATCAAGAACATCTTATTAGCATCGCATATGTAATCTCGAGTGAGATTGGTCCTATACTTCCTAAGGACCCTCCCACAGCGTTGCATCACACATTTACGATGCAGCTTTTCATCCAGATCAAATATGCTCTACAAATTAAATAGAATCACTATTAACTAGTATCCTAAAAATTAGTAATCTACACAAATAGAATTACAAATAATAATAACTCACACATAGTTCCTTCCATATGTGGTCTTTCTTCCCCTTAGGAACTTTATGCTAGGATTCTAGGATAGGACTGCAATGTCTATGAGTAAGAACCCCAAGATATGAAATAAATGAGTTGTGGTTCACTCCATATAGATTTCCTACATGATCAAAATCCACAACCAATTTGGGTCCATTACCCCTTTGATGTATTAACTTGTTCATCATTGTGATGCCCATCACTTTCTCAATTTTATTTTGCTGCTCATCAAGTGTTGTAATTTCTTCAGGGGGTACATCACCAACCTAAAATTTGATAAAAACACACTTACATGATATAATTATAAATGAACATATAGATAGAAACCTCAGGGATATATTCTTAAAACTTACATTGTCAAGCGGCGCAAGCACGTCCTCACCCTCACGGTGATCATCAACACGGTCATCATGGGAATGCTCAGCCATCTGAAAGTTCACATTCAAATTATAAATTTCACATTGTAAAGTAACACTAATTGTAAAGTTCACATTGTAAAGTACACATTCACATGGTAAAGTAATTCACATTGTAAAGTTCACATTCACATTGTAAAGTTCACATTCACATTGTAAAGTTCACATTCACATTGAAAAGTTCACATTCACATTGAAAAGTAATTCGCATTGTAAAGTCCACATTCACATTGTAAAGTTCACATTGTAAAGTTCACATTCAGAAAAATAAAACATATAAAAATATAAACATTCATGTCTCTAATATTGTGATCTTTTATCAATTAACAATCCTTCATTGTGATCTCTACGAACATACAAGTCATTGTGATCCCCAGCTTCAATGTTTGGTGGTGTTGGCAACCCAACTAAGAATGGACTAGAGTCATCATACTTATCATAGTACTCTTCTTCATCTATAAGATCTTCAATGAACTGTCTTTTACCATGAAGAACAACTGACCATTTATCATTTGCAGGATCATTGATATAAAATACTTGTTTCGCCTGTTATTCCAATATGAATGGTTCACCCTTCTCGCCAATCTTTTCAAAGTTCACTAACATGAAACCCAATTCATCCACTATAACTCATTTGTTGTTGTCAACCCAATTACATTTAAAGAGCGGAATTCTGAAATCTACATAGTCAAACTCCCATATGTCTTCAATGACACCGTAATATGACATTTTAGCTTCACGTGGACTCTTATCCTTTGCACTTGCAAAAAACAATGAAGATGCTTGAAGGGTGACCACACTATTTTGGATGACACTCTTATCATCTTGACGCTTTGTGTAATATGAGAATCCATTTATGTCAAACCCTTCATAAGACATAACATTCAATTTTGGTTTAAAGGCGAGGCATTTGATGGTTTCAGTAAGATTATCTGGTGTTTGAGATAGTTGATGTAAGACTTTATCTTCAAACCACTTAATAAATGTCTTGCTATGCTCTCTAGCAAGCCACATTGAATTGGATGGAGGATATTGTCTCTTGATGAAATTGGTATGTTCCTCGATATAAACACTCACTTCTTCTATGTTGTGTAAAATATACAAGTGACATTGCTCCAACTGCTCACGGCTGATTACCTTCACCTGTGATCCCAAAATTCCTTTGCCAAAATGCTCCTCAATATTCTTGTCATTCACATGAGCATCATTAGCACTCAGAAAGTCATTGCAAAAATCCATAACCTCTCTCACCACATAATCCTCAATAATACTCCCTTTAGGCCGATAACAATTTCGAACATCACCTTTAAAAACTCTCATGTATCATTCAAAGGGATACATCCAATGCAAGAAAATTAGTCCCAACATTTTCACTTCCCTAGTCAAGTGGACAACAAGATGTACCATGATATCAAAGAACGAAGGAGGAAAATACATCTCAAGCTAACATAGGGTAACAACCACTTCTCTTTGCAATTTATCGAGAGTATCAGGGTCAATAACTTTGTTGCACAGACTGTTGAAAAAGAAACAAAGTCTGGTGATTGCAAATCGTACATGCTTCGGCAATATAGATCGAATTGCCACGGGCAATATTTGTTGCATTAGAGTGTGACAATTATGAGATTTAAAACCTATCCACTTCAGATCTTTCATTGATACTAATGTATGAATGTTGGATGAGTAACCTTGTGGCACCTTAACATTTACCAAGCATTCACAAAAAGCTTTCTTCTCCTTTCTAGACAACGTGTAACAAGCGGGAGGTAAGTATGTTCTCCGATCTCTACTAACTACTTCTGTTAATTCTGTCCTTATTCCCATTTCACGTAGGTCCATTCTGGATTTTTTCCCATCTTTAGTCTTACCTGGTATATTCAACAGAGTACTGATGACGTTATCACATACATTTTTCTCAATGTACATGACATCGATACAATGCCTGATTGTCAAAGAACTCCAATAAGGAAGATCCCAAAATATTAACTTCTTCTTGAATAAAGACTTGTCACTCTGTGTGGCCATCATACATTGTGATCTCTTACCAAATTCATTGGTGATGTCTTTTACTCTTTCATAAACATCCTCCCATGATATAGGTTTAGGTGCACTCTGTTCCTCATTACGTCCATTGAATGCTTTGCGCAACCTACACTACAGATGAAATTTTGGAAGAAACCTTCGATGACCAAGATATACAGTCTTGCCTCTATGTTTAAGTCGTATTGAATCAGTGTTCTCTTCACATATAGGACATGCTTTAGATCCTTTGACACTATATCCAGACAAATTCCCATACGCTGGAAAGTCATTCACAGTGCAAAACAACATAGCGTGCAAATGAAATGTCTCTCTTCGTGAAGCATCATAGGTCATCACACCTTCACCCCATAGCTTCTTCAAGTCATCAATCATAGGTTTAATATAAATGTCGATAACATTTCCAGGTTGTTTAGGGCCCGATATCAAAGACGACAGCATAAGGTACTTATTTTTCATACACAACCAAGGAGGAAGATTGTATATAACAAGCATAACTGGCCAAGTGCTATGTTGGCTTCTCAATGTCCGGTACAGATTCATCCCATCTGTACAAAGCCCAAGTCTTAGATTCCTGTCTTCTTCACCGAATTCAGGGTACAATACATCAATCTTCTTCCACTGTGGGGAATCAGACACATGTCGTAGGATCCCATCATTATTTTTCTTAACATTTGCATGCCACCTCAAATTCTTCGCATCTATAGGATTGGCAAACAAGAGTTGAAACCGTGGTATTATAGGTAGATACCACATCACCTTGGCAGGAGAACCGGTTTTGGACTCCCCCAAAGTCGTCAATTTATACCTTGACGCACCACATTTCAGACCATCTTTCAAATCCACATAGTCCTTTTGAAATAATACACAATCATTTGAGCATGCGTGTATCTTCTTGGCCTCCATTCCCATTGGGCACAACAATTTCTTTAACCGGTATGTTGAGATTGGCAGCTCGTTTCCTTCAGGAAGAATTTCTTTCAACAAAGACAACAATGACGTGAAGCTTTTGTCACTCCATCGATTGTTAGCTTTCAGTTTTTACAATCTCAACACAGTGCTAAACATGGGACGTGGATCTGTGTGCTCTACCCCACAACTATCCAGCATTGCATCAACGATGTCTACTGGAACTGGTTCGTTGACATCTACGTCATCGAAGGCAATTTCTTCTTCCACACAAGAACAACTATGGACATCCACTGATTTCAGGTTTGAAATCTCTCCATGCGCCATTCTGTATAGCCTTGTACAATCCCGTTGCACATGACATGACTTTAGATTTCATCACCAGTGCTGACTTTCAAGTTGTTACCGCAATACCTTCATGGACAGTAGAACCTATCTCCAGGTTGTTTCCTATGTTCCTCGGCAAATCTAATAAACTGGTCAAGACCAGAAATAAACTCAGTGGTGCAGCGATTTGGAATGGACATCCATGATTTATCCATTCTATGATCAAAGAGAAAACAAGTATATATTAGAACAAGATTAGGGTCTAGGGGTTAATAGATTAGGGTTTATGGTTAAAACTTTAGGGTTTTAGGTCTTATATATAATTAATTGTTAAAACATCCTAAGTGAGATTAGGTGTTCAAGAATAATCCCAATCTGGGGACTATCCAAGATTTACTCCTAATGAGTAAATCTTGGACGGGTTTCTAGGCCAACAACTACATGTGATGTCATTCTTATATATAATTAATGTGTACCACCTATCCCATTCTTGAACACCTAATCTAACTAGTAAGTGTATAATGTGTATTGGGTTTTCAAGAAAATTTCGGCAGCATTTCCCCGTTGTTCTCCAAGTACATATGTACTTAGAGAACAAACAGGGAAATGCTACCAAAATTTTCTTGAAAACCCAATACACATTATACACTTACATCCTAAGTGAGATTAGGTGTTCAAGAACAGTCCCAAACTGGGGACTATCTAAGATTTACTCCTAATGAGTAAATCTTGGATGGGTTTCTAGGCCAACAAATACATGTGTTGTCATTCTATAACATTGATTTCAACATTTCGAGTGTCCATGCATGTTCATCATCAAGATAAAGATTACACATAAATTAGCATGACCAAGGGATGGAGACATTCATAATTGATTTCAAAATTTCAAACTAGCTCATGCATTATCATCAATCTACATCATACAACAGGGATTCATGTAGATGTTAGGGTGACACATCACTACAAAATTAGAGATTTAACATTAGGGTTTTAATATTTTAGATAGATTGATCATAAGATTTCAGCAATATAGTTAATTCAAGATTATGGTGAAATTTGTATTAGGGTTTTAATATCTTAATTCAACATGCATCAAAATTTATAGAATTAGGTCAATCATTAGTATTTAATTTCAAATGTATCTTCTTCTTCCTGTTCCCTCCTTACCAAATGGATAAAAGCATGGAATGACCAGTGGGCTGGACATGACCATGGCTGTGTTGGCCGACCACGGCCGTGCTGGGTTTTAATATCTTAATTCAACATGCATCAAAATTTACAGAATTAGGTCAATCATTAGTATTCAATTGCAAATGTATCTTCTTCTTCCTTTTCCCTCCTTACCAAATGGATAAAAGCAAGGCATGACCTCTGGGCTGGACACGACCATGGCTGTGTTGGCCGACCATGTCCGTGCTGTCCAGCATGACCGTGGTCGGCCAACACAGTTATGGTCATGTCCAGCCCACAGGTCGTGCCTTGCTTTTATCCATTTGGTAAGGAGGGAGCAAGAAGAAGAAGAGGTGGAGGAAGAAGAATGGGTGGAGGAAGAAGAAGAGGCAGCGGCCTACCTGTCAGCGGCGTGGAGGAAGAAGAGAGTAGCTAGGCGTCCCTGTCGTCAGCAGCGGCAGTGTGAGGAGTAGCGGGTGGCGGCTTGATCAGGCGGCGGTGACGAGCAGGGGGTAGAAGCCTCGGGCGGGGGCTATTTCACGATGAAACAGAGAGAATGGGGTGTGCGGAAGAGTCTGTTTCTCGATCAATCGGGGGTTATTAAGTTAACAAAGGTGTTGGTTATTTAAAAAACTGATACCTAATATCCATCAGCGTCGGTTTCCAGAAAAAACTGATGTCCATTGGACAATCTTAACCCTAAAAATTTTTGTGGGGACGACACGTGAAACCTTATCAGCGTCGGTTTTTACACAAAAATCGACGACCTTTGGAGGTAATTTTTTTTCATCTTTAGGCGTCGGTTATTAGGTCAAAAAACTGACGTCGTATGTGAAACTTTGGGGGTAATTTGTTTTCACTTGAAAATTTGGATTTGGCAATCTATTTTAGGCGTCGGTTCATTATAGGGAGCCAATGCTAAATAAAAAGTGATACCCGTGTCTGGCCGATCTTCAAATATAGATGTCGGTCTCTGTAATTAGCCAACGTTGTAGGGTTTAGGCGTCGGTTTTCGGTAATAACCGACACCTCTAAATGTGACGTTATAAGTTATTTCTGTAGTAGTGTGTGGTGATTTTGGTTTTTAGACCTAAAGTCACTACACTTATCACATGTTTTTCACTGTACTTAGACATCACCCAATGTGACCTTGAATAAAGGTTACCATAAAGGTGATGTTCGGGTGCACTGTGACACATGGGAATGACTTTGAGTGATGTAGATGGGATTTGTCTCTCCTATAAGAGTATGATACCGTGGCCACTTGATTAGAGAGACTATGACATACATGGCCATGCACATGTTAGTCAATATGTGATATTGAGATTAGATATATATCAGATAGTCTGCTCTAGTTCAAGGAACAAAGATTGAATGTTGAAGAGGATGACTATTCCATGCCTCGGGTTTAGTCTGGATATCAACGACAAAGGAACTATACAAACACCAAAACACTGAACATAGATTGTAGGTTGAAGTTGTTCTCCAACTTTCCATTTACCTAGGTAGAAATGTTCTGTTGCTAAATACTGCTCTTTGCTTGTGATGACATAAACTGGTTATGGACATTCACTACCAATGTAAATTAGAATCTATAGGGTCACACACATAGGATACACTTGGAATAGGAGTTTTTTGGTGAATGATATTTAATTTGATTATCAAAACTATTTAGGTGTTCAATTTAAATAACAAATGACTGACTGGACTCTGAACTGACTGGTTCAAGAGTTGAACTGACTGGTTGGAGTGTCAAGTTGATTGGAAATTGTATTGGCTAAATTCTAGATGAACCAGGGAAAGAACTGACCGGTTCACTGAGTGGACCAATCAACTCAGGGTCATGAGCTGAATGACTCATTAGATGAGACACTCACTTCATGGAGTAAAATTCAATCGCATCAAGGATTAGTGATGATGTCATGTTGTGCATTAATTGGATTAGAATTTCTAATACAATTGTGATTGGGAAACATGATGAAACGACTAGTTCAAAGGTTGAACCGATCGACTTGCAATCATAGTGATGTCCTATTACACTGGTAGTGATGTCCATAATCCTATTACATTGGTAGTGATGTCCATAATCAAATTATGACTTCACAATCATAATCCTATTACATTGGTAGTGATGTCCATAATCAAATTATGACTTCACAAGCAACGATTGGTATCTAACAAGACTTTATTTCCATCCAATTAATTGAAGAAGTTGGAGAACAACTTTAACCTAGTTTAGTGACCAGTGTTCTAATGATTGTATAATCTCTTTGTCTCTGATATCCAGATTGAATCTGAGGAATGGAAACATCATCTTCTTAATATTCAATTAGTGTTCCTTAATCTAGAGTAGACTATTTGAGATACATGTGACCTCAATATCATATATTGACTCACATGAGTGACCATGCATTTCATACTCTCACTCATCAAGTATCCATGATATCACTCTAATGGGAGGGACAAATTCAATCTACGTCATCCACATGTATCACAATGCACCTAAGAACTACTTGTATAGCAATCCTTATTCAAGGTCATGTTGAGTAGTGTTGAATCGCACTAAATGACATGTGATTACTGTAGTGACTTCAGGTCTAAGGGCCACAATCACCACTGTCACCTTGAGATGTCATTCTGACCACCATTATAGGCTTCCATGTATCACACTCAAAGTGGGTTTGTCCAGTATACTTGTTCATAACAAGTACCTATGTGTTTGACTTGATATCCAATAATGAGATGTAGTAATCAATCAACACACATACTAGTCTTGATGTATTATTGTTGTCCTAATATATACAATAATATCTGACTGGGGATGAAAACAAGAATAAATACTCTTAACATACACATTATCTCATGTTCAGGTCCTAAACATGAATTCCCATTTCATCGAGTCATGCATTTTTAGGATATTATTATATTTATTTTATATATCATATTGAAACAAACATGATAATCAAAATTGATTTTATTATTACTTAAATCAATTACAAGATGTGTCATTAGAATCATTACATGATTGGCTTTCAAGCCATATCACCAACAAGAAGGGGAAATGTGGAGGGAGATCGATCATGGCATGTTTGACAGTATGCATTGCTGACGATGATCCTTCCTACACACTACAAACAAAGATGGTTCACTCACATTTCTTCTGTTAGTCACCAAAAGTGTAGATCTGTAGTGTCCATGGATTCTAGAATACAAAATGCTCCTTAAGATAAAAGGGAATGGGATTCGAGAAACAATCATAAAATGTCACAATTTAAGAGTGTCCGACAAAATGCTCCTGCTTCTAAGGTAAAAGAGAAGGAGAGGCTGGGAAAGGAGGAGGGAGAGAGAGTTATCACCTGTTGTGAGGTAGGAGTTAGTGGAATAGTATATCTGTGTTGTTGTAAGTATTTTCTTCTCACTATGGTGAGAGATATAGAAATTAGAGAATGAGAAAAGTCAAGCACCATTGCTTAAGGGAGGAAACAGAAATCAAGGGGAAAAGGGGAATGGATTAGGAGAGATACATGTGCCTCCTTGCTACGATGATAGAGAAATCGTGTGAGAGAGTAGCTATTCCTCACAGACAGAGTAGATATGGTGGATCTGTGGCGCTGTCAGATGTTTGAGCGGATCTAGTTCAAAGAATAAAGGAGAAGCTTGCAATGGGAGAGGAACATGTGATGTGAGAGGAGGGCATGAGAGAGAAAGAATAGAAGCATGAAACAACATTTTTGGTCATAGGATGAGGGGAGGGGACATGGGGAAGAGAGGCTACAAGAGGTGATGGGGTGATGCGGAGAAGAGAGGGGACATCGGGAGAGCGTGGGAGCTTGGGTCAAGAGTTGGACAAGTTCTGAGATGGAGGCATCCCGCGGATCTGAGGTATAATCCCCTAATCCCGCATGGACTGTATCCAACGATTGTTGGATTTTGGGACTTTTCCAACTCCTGCTAATAAAATATAAAATTATACCTGTTGGATCTTGAAACTCAATCCAATACAGTTGTTTACGGCAAACCAAATGAACCCTTAGGGCCAATTTGGTTTTGTACAGTTGTACTGTAGCTGAGAATTTAAAATGGAAAATGAGTTGTACCTACAATTGTCATATTATGTGTGTTTCCAATTCAACATTTAATTCATTTTTATATGGTTGGGTGTTGTTTTCCGTTGTCATGTTGATGAGGGTACTATGGTAAGGTTACCACCACACACAACTTGATAAATCTGGAGCCCATGCAGAGAACAACCAACTATTTACCATGTACCAGAAGTATGCTGGCACCACTCGCCGTCTGTGAAAACAAACTGCATGAGAAAATGGCACAATCTCTTCTCCTTAGATTTGTACGTAAGAAGATGACACTGTGTAGTTTTTTTTCAAATAAAAACTACACATGCGTCAAACCAAACTTGCGAAATTACAAACCACATGAAGTAGTAACTGTCGTTTTCTAATTCGGTCCAACCAAATAGGCCCTTAGTCTCAATTTGTGGAACCCTAACCTGGCTATCTGGCCTGAGCGGTGTTGGTTACCTTAGGGGGGCGTTCGGCCCCTCTCTTTCAGAATCCCTCTAGTTTATTACTTAGACTAGTAAACCCACATGTGCATGTTACTTAGACTAGTAAACCCACATGTTCCATGCACACAAACAAAAGAATATGACAACTTTTTTTAGTATATGATTTCAAAAAATACAACATATATCTACTTATACAAATAGTATAAAAGTTTTTAATGTATTACAAAATTTGACTTCATAGTTTTACTTCCAAACAAACTTATAATGAAGTAGGAGTTTGTCAAAACTTTTGACTAAAAATTAGTGAATGCTTTTGCAATTGTTGTAGTTGAGGTTAAAATGTTAATAAATATACTTGTTGTAGTGAAATATATAAACTTAAGTTGTATATATCCGCCTCATGTAATTTTAATCTTATCATTCTTTTATGTATTATTCTTTTCTTTAAATATGTGTACTTATACAAATAGTATAAAAGTTTTTAATGTATTACAAAATTTGACTTCATAGTTTTACTTCCAAACAAACTTATAATGAAGTAGGAGTTTGTCAAAACTTATGACTAAAAATTAGTGAATGTTTTTGCAATTGTTGTAGTTGAGGTTAAAATGTTAATAAATATACTTGTTGTAGTGAAATATATAAACTTAAGTTGTATATATCCGCCTCATGTAATTTTAATCTTGTCGTTCTTTTATGTATATAATTATTAATGGAAGACATATTTGTATTTTTTTATAAAGGACATGTTCATGAGTCAATAAAAGTTGGATACATGAAGTATAGTGCAATGGAGAAATAAGCTTAGAATTTCAAATTTACTTGAGAAGTATCAGAGCTGTCAATTCCTTGGATAAACACCATTGAAACCTCAAATAAAGCATAGAAGAAGGAATGCAAGGATAAGCTACATTTTCTCTCAAAAAGAATGAAAGAATGAAACACATTATAGAGGAAGAAGTCAATTGTTTATTCACTTATATAATATTGAAAAAGAAAACCACATCCACCCCAAGGTAGAAATAATAAATAATAAGCCGATGGAGGTTAGTGAGCTAGTAATTCGTGCTCAACTCCAGTTGCAAAGATGTGAGGTAGAGAATTACAGCTGCAAATACGTAACATTCATGCTTTTCATAATCTTCTTATGCAAAGGTATTTAGAGTCTACAACTGAGGAAATTGTTAGACACTGAGATCTCCATTCACTACTACATAAATGGCTTATAACATCACATTTATATGCGTTGGCTGTATACAAAAAACCGATGCCTAAACCCTACAGCGTTGGTTAAATAAAAAAATTGACATCTATATGTGAAGAGTGACCAGACACGGGTATCACTTTTTATTTAGCGTCGGTTCCTTAATAAGCAACCGATGCCTAAAATTGACCGCCAAATCCAAATTTTCCAGTGAAAAAAATTACCTCCAAAATTTAATATACAACGTCGGTTGTTAACAAAGAAACTACACCTAAAGGTTTTCCGCGAGATAGAAATTTTGCCCATTTTTATCGTCGGTTATCTTACAATAACTGATGTCGATGTGTTTTCACGTGTTTAACCGTGAAAATTTTCACCTCCCTTTGGCGTCGGTTTTTCTACGGAAACTGACGACTATGGTCTTAATTTGAGAACATTTATTTTTTTCGGCATATATAGATAGACATCGGTTTTTATAGTTAGAACTGACAACTATCAATGAACAAAAGTGTCAGTTTTTTGGTGGTAATCGACGCCTATAGTTTTAAGCGTCAGTTATTTTTAATAACTGATGCCTATCATTAACTTAATAGCACCCACACGAGCCAGACTCTTCCCCTTTCTCTGTTTCATTCCCGATTGAGGGTTAGGTCCAGCGATTCCTCTAGTCACCGCCGCTCACTACTCCTCTACTCGCCGCATCCTCCGCTGCTTGCTGGTCCTCTGCTCGCTGCCGCCGCTACCGCTCGCTGCTCTGGCTGTTACTCTCCTACTCATTGCTCCGGCCGCTGGCCTGCTCTCCTACTCGCTGCTCCGGCCACCGCTCCCTGCTCCTGCTCTCCACCACCGTCGCCGCTCGCTGCTCTGGTCGTTGCTTTCATGCTCACTGCTCCAGCCGCAAGCATGCTCTCCTGCTCGCTGCTCTGGCCGCCTGCTCTCCTACTCACTGCTCCAGCCACTGCTCCCTGCTCCTTCTCCTGCGCGCCTATTCGCCGCTGCCACCACGAAGGTACCTTTTTCCTCCTATTCTTCCTCCGCCCTCAAGGTACCCAACTCCTGCTCGACAACCATTGGCTGCCCCCCTACCCTCAAGGTGCGGGCAATGGGTGAGGGATGCAAACATTGGATCTTAGACCAATCCTCAAATCAGTAATTTTTATACATGTTTGAGTACATTAGGGTTCTAATCTAACCTTTTGTCATATATTTGATGCTAATTGTGCATATATGTTGTGTTTGGGACTTTAGTGATGGACTTTGTCCTAAGTTGCTGTTTTTTCATCTAATATTAACTCTAGTCTCATCTATCCTATCTTGGAAATCAGTAGTACATTGATGTAATATCAACTAAGGGCCCAAGGTCAGCCCCACCCCCCCTTTTTCTATATTATCAATGAGGTTAGTCTGTCTATACATCACTATATTTAAGGTTAGTCTGTCTACTAGAGTGTGGGTATTAACCATGTTGCCTGTAGTTTATAACATTGCATTGTGAATTATTGCATATTTGAAACTATTAAATTCTTGATTTATTATTTAATAATGCTCTATAGATTAGGATTAACCATGTTGCATGT
This sequence comes from Alisma plantago-aquatica, assembly GCA_963693085.1. Classification (NCBI taxonomy): domain Eukaryota; kingdom Viridiplantae; phylum Streptophyta; class Magnoliopsida; order Alismatales; family Alismataceae; genus Alisma; species Alisma plantago-aquatica. The sequence goes on along the minus strand of OY856413.1, from coordinate 1,135,278,211 downwards.
AGTTTATACACATTTATTACATATATGAATGACAACACATGTATTTGTTGGCCTAGAAACCCGTCCAAGATTTACTCATTAGGAGTAAATCTTGGATAGTCCCCGGTTTGGGACTGTTCTTGAACACCTAATCTCACTTAGGATGTAAGTGTATAATGTGTATTGGGTTTTCAAGAAAATTTTGGCAACATTTCTCCGTTTGTTCTCTAAGTACATATGTACTTGGAGAACAGTGGGGAAATGCTACCGAAATTTTCTTGAAAACCCAATACACATTATACACTTACTAGTGAGATTAGGTGTTCAAGAATGGGATAGGTGGTACACATTTATTATATATAAGAATGACAACACATGTATTTGTTGGCTTAGAAACTCGTCCAAGATTTACTCATTAGGAGTAAATCTTGAATAGTCCCCAGTTTGGGACTATTCTTGAACACCTAATCTCACTAAGGATGTAAGTGTATAATGTGTATTGGGTTTCAAGAAAAGTTCGGTAGCATTTCCCCGTTTGTTCTCTAAGTACATATGTACTGGGAGAACAACGGGGAATTGCTGCCGAAATTTTCTTGAAAACCCAATACACATTATACAGTTACTAGTGAGATTAGGTGTTTAAAAATGGGATAGGTGGTACACATTTATTATATATAAGAATGACAGCACATGTATTTATTGGCCTATAAACCCATCCAAGATTTACTCAATAGGATTAAATCTTGGATAGTCCCCGGTTTGGGACTGTTCTTGAACACCTACTCTCACTTAGGATATTTTAACGATTAATTATATATAAGACCTTAAACCCTAAAGTTTTAACCATGCTTAAACTCTAATTTTTTAACCCTAGACCATAATCTTATTGTAATATATACTTGTTTTCTCTTTGATCATAGAATGGATAGATCATGGATGTCCATTCGCAATCGTTGCACCCTGGAGTTTATTTATGGTCTTGATCAGTTTATTAGATTTTACGAGGAACATAAGAAACAACCTAGAGGTAGGTTCTACTTTCCATGTAGGCATTGCGGAAACAACTTGAAAGTCAGCACTTGTGACGACATCAAAAGTCATGTCATGTACTATGGGATTCTACAAAGCTATACAGAATGGCACTGGCATGGAGAGATTTCAAACCTGAAACCAGTGGATGTCGATAGCAGTGCTTGTGTGGAATAAGTTATTGACTCTGATGACGTAGATGTGAACGAACCAGTTCCAGTAGACATCATTGATGCGATGCTGGATAGTTGTGGGGTAGAGCACACTGAAACTGATCCACCTCCCATGTTTAGAAACATTGTGCATGATGTTGAGATACCATTATACACAGGTTGTACTAAGTTTACAAATCTTGGCGCTGTGTTGAGATTGTATACGCTAAAAGCTAACAATAGATGGAGCGACAAAAGTTTCACGTCATTGTTGTCTTTGTTGAAAGAAATGCATCCTGAAGGAAACGAGTTGCTAATCTCAACATACCAAGTAAAGAAATTGTTGTGTGCAATGGGAATGGAGGCTAAGAAGATACACGCATGCCCGAATGATTATGTATTATTTCAAAAAGACTATGTGAATTTGAAATATTGTCCAAAATGTGGTGCGTCACGGTATAAATTGATGACTTCGGGGGAGTCCAAAATTGGTTCTCCTGCCAAGGTGATGTGGTATCTACCTATAATATCACGGTTTCAACGCTTGTTTTCCAATCTGATAGATGTGAAGAATTTGAGGTGGCATGAAGATGTTAAGAAAAATAATGATGGGATCCTACGACATGGTGGCAAGATTGTATATCTTGGTCATCAAAGGTTTCTTCCAAAATTCCATCCGTATCATAATTGGGTTGATAACACCAAAGGAGTTATAGTGGATGAATTGGGTTTCACTTTAGTGAACTTTGAAAAGATTGGTGAGAAGGATGAACCATTCATATTGGCATCACAAGTGAAACAAGTATTTTATATCGATGATCCTGCAAATGATAAATGGTCAGATGTTCTTCATGGTAAAAGACAGTTCATTGAAGATCATATATATGAAGAAGAGTACTATGATAAGTATGATGACTCCAGTCCATTCTCAATTGGGTTGCCAACACCACAAAATATTGAAGCTAATGATGACTTGTATGTGCGTGAAGATCACAATGAAGGATTGTTAATTGATAAACAATCGCAATATTAGAGGCATGCATGTTTATATTTTTTATATGTTTCATTTTTCAATGTTTCATTTATATATGTGAACTATACAATGTTTCATTTTTCAATGTTTCATTATCTTCTAGTTATGTCAAATGCTAAATGTTTGATTTTTTAATGAAATTTTCATATGAATGAGCTTGGGCATGATGACCATGATGTCCATGATGAGCATGGTGAGGATACCAATGCGCCGCCTCACAATGTAAGTTTTAAAAATATATCATATATTTCTATCTATATGTCCATTTATAGTTATATCTTGTAAGTGTGTTTATTTTGTCAAATTTTAGGTTGATGATGCACATGTACCCTCTGAAGCACTTGAGGCACTTGATGAGCAGTACCAAAAAGTTGACAAGAGAAGGGGCATCACTATGATGAAGAAGTTAACAGTGCTAAGGGGCAATGGACCCAAACTGGTTGTGGATTTTGAGAATACAGGAAATGCAATTGGAGTGAACCGCAATTCGTTTGTTTCATATCTTGGGTTTGTTACTCGTACCCATTGTGGTTGTAAGATAGATTCTTGGCATAAAGTTCCTAAGGGGAAGAAAGACTTAATATGGAAGGATTTATGTGTGAGTTATTATAATTTGCAATTCTATTTTGTAGATTACTAATTTTTTGGATACTAGTTAATAGCAATTCTATTTTGTAGAGTATATTTGTGTTGGATGAAAAGCTGCATCGTAAATGAGTGATGCAACGCTGTGGGAGGGTCCTAAGGAACTATAGGACAAATCTCACCCGAGAATACATAAAAGATGGTGAGAAGAGGAAGAAGTCAGCCACTAAACAGTGGAACTTCCTGGACCCAGAAGAATGGGACGTGTTTGTTGCTTCAAGAAAAACTGATGAATTCAAGGTATTAGGTGTTACTCCCTATTTAATTAATATATGTTGTATTCACCTATTCAAGATTAACCTTTAGTGTTACTAACCAAATCAATGTGCATACTAACTAGGCTATCAGTAAGGCGCAAAGAGCAAGGTGTACACTGAATGTGCATGACCACACAATGGGTCCAAAGGGCTATGTAGGCGTTCGCCAAAGACTACAGGATGAGTGTACTGCTCAGTCTACTTCTACTCAGGAGTCCTCTACTATAGGTACCACACCTCAACCTCGCCATGATGTCTGGATAGCTGGGAGGCAAAATAAGAAGGGAGAAATAAAGAAGCCCACAACTATTGAGGCGATTGCAAAAATGGTAAAATAAAAGTCTTAGAGCAATCATTCGAATATTGATTATTTGTGGTGTTTACTTACTTACCAATTTTTGTTGATGCTGATTAGCAGGACCTACACGAGCTGAGGAAACAAGGCAAGTTCATCCCTGAGGGCACAAGGGATGAATTAACAGTTGCTCAGGGTAACCTAGAGCATCCTGGACGTGTAAGGGGTGCAGGCGCTGGTGTGAGCATCAAAGCATTCTTTGGGCCATCCCAGCGCAAACATGTCCCAAAAGTGGGAATTTCACAAGAAGAGGTAACCTATTCTTTTTTTAGAATGTTACTATAAAAGGGAATTCAATAATCTGAAGCTAACGTTTCTTTTATCCATGTATAGGAAGATAAGATAGTTGATAGGAGAGTCGATGAAGTAATTGATAAGAGAGTCAAGGAAGCAGTTGATAAGACACTCCATGAAGCAATGAGCAAGTGGCAGGCATCTCTAACTGCCACTCAGACAGTACCTATGGCGTCCCGCTCTACTCCTACTGCAGAGGTTGGAAGTAATCATATAGACCCACCACCTAGCACATCCGCTGTAAGTATTTTTATGACATAGTAGCTAGTCTTTTCAAGATGATATGTTTTCAAGATGATATGTATGTATGTATATAACATTCTTTATGTAAATTTGTAGGGGTTGAAGCCATACCGTCTAAAAAGTAAAGAATATGTCATTGTAGAGGCATCGACTTACCCATCCCTTCGAGGGGAAATGTTTCATGGGTCTCCATTACCAGATGGTTGGGTTCGTGTGAGCCCACTACATATATTCCCCAATTGGATAGATCTTCTATTGGCATATGCCCACCCAGATTGTGAAACGCTTGGTGAGACAGAAGGTGAAGTGATATTTTGGCCGAAAGCGGATGTCGTCTGTACTGAAATTGTATGGTAAATTTACATTATGTTAAATTGTTAGTGTGTATATATGATGTAAATTGATCTGAAATTATATATACAAGTTAAAACGAAGACACCCAGAGCATCTAGGCCTCCACCTCCTACATTACCAAGTTGGGTTCCACGGGACCTACCTGCCCCATTAGGTCCTAATTGTAGGGGTATGGTAGTATGGTTAGGCGAACATGATATAAATTTCCCTATAACTGTTTGTATAGATGCGGATGTTGGAGGTCAATCATACGAAAACAAACTATTTATACAAGATATTTTGGAGTTGTTTGGCTATGATTGGCTAAATACATCTATGATTGAGCTATGAATAAAGTGAGATCTTGTTTATACATCCATATACCTTGTGTAGGATCTGGTGATCTGGTTTCTTATATATTAATGCATACGTAATACATATTTTGCAGCTATTTAGACAAGATATGTACAGATTTTTCATTTAAATATGTAGGATTTTTTATTCCATCTTTGATTAGTCTAGCAGCTAAAGACCCTTCGTCAGTTCAACAATACTGCTGTGTTGCTTTTGCAAATTTTGGTCAAAATAAGAAGACGGTGATAATAGCTCCATTCAATGTGGAGTAAGTTTACGTTGCTTATAATTTGGACTTAAGAAAATTACATTTTTATTATGGATTTTGAGTTATTAATTTTTAACTTTTTTACCTCTAGGGGTACGCATTGGGAGTTACTAGTTATTGTCCCTGGGACGTTCATTTTCTATTATCTAGATCCTAAGGGGACTAAATTGAATCCAACATATGGGCACGCAATGAAAATGGCATTATTCCAGTGAGAAATATTTCATTTTTATATATGTTAACATCTGTTATTATATTACTATTTAATTATGCAATTTACTGTGTTACATTAACATGTAGGGGTTTACATGAGTTCAAAAAGGCTGGAGGAAAGGTCCCCAGGAAAATGAACCAGCCAATAATTTGGGAGAACGTGGAAGTAAGTTCCCGACTCCAATGTATATATTATTTATGTGAACTATGCTTAGTTGTATTTTTTAATATTTTGTATGTTTCAATTTATAGTGTGCTACAGAAGACAATAGTTGGGCATGTGCATACTATGTGATGCAATTTATGCATATGATTATCAAACATGCTGCAGTGGATATCAATACCATACATGAGGAATTATATATAGTCTCATTAGATAATATGAAATATATCAATCTTATTTATATATTATTAATTATATATATATACATCATTCTCTTTGCAGGTGTTTAAAACTGACCCCACTACAGATAAGGCCTTATCAAATGTACATGCTCCCTATACGATGGAAGAATTAAAAATGTAAGAGAAGAATGGGCAAAAGCCATACAAGTAGTGGGGGTTTTAAAATATAATTGGGATGTTGATAGCGATAATGACTAAAGAATGTTTATACATGTGTGAATGTAAAAATGAATGGAATTGCAAGTTGCTACATGAATGTTTCTACATGTGTGAATGTCAAAATGAAAGGAACTATAGGTTGCTACATGAATGTTTCTACATGTGTGAATGTGAAAATTGAATGGAATTGCAGGTTGCTAAATGTGTGGAAATGAATCTTGTTAATTTGCAGGTTTGTGGCCTGTTGTTGGCTGATATCAATGAATGTTGTAAACCTGCAATTCAGAACTGAACTACAATTTCTGCATCCTGCGACCAGCCATACAGTAGGCCTGCAAACTGATAAGAAAAAAAATCAAAACATAGGCATCGGTTATTAGTATAAAATTGACAACAAAGACATACAACGTCAGTTATTAGCAAAAAATCGATGTCTATGTGGATAGGTACCATGGTCGTGCTGGGAAGTACGGATGTGGGGGATATGGTGTCGGTTAATAGAAGAAAACTTCCGCCTAATGTGGTCAGACAACACGGTGATATGGCGTTGGTTATTACTAAGAAACTGATGCCTATGGTGTCCTAGATGGCGCCCTTTTTGTGGCGTGAAGGGTTTGGGCGTCAGTTTCCCTACTATAACTAACACCTATAGTGCCCCTGTTGGCTCCCTTTTTTTGGCACGAAGGGTTCTGGCATCAGTTTCCCCACTAATAATCGACGCCTATAGTGTCCCTACTGGCACGTTTTGGGTGGTGCGAAGGGTTCTGGCATCGGTTTTCAAACCGACGCCTAAGGGTTCACCTTTTAGCATCGCCCACATAAGTGTCACTTTTTAACCGTCGCCAAAGGCCTTAAATAACCGACACCAAAGGTCGGTTATGTACTAGTGATGATGTGTAATACTTAATCCATGAAAGCTTGCATGAAGAGCATGTTGTTCCATACCATTGTGTTCATAAGAATTGTACGTTAATATGAAATTTGAATTTATTTTGGCACATAATAGTAATGAACCAATAAGCATTTCAAGCGATGTTGAGGCATATACATGGGAAACTTCACTGTGCTAAAATAAACTAACCAATGTTTATCCACAAAACAAATGTGGCAGTTGTAATAGGTACATATAAAGAGGCAATGAAGAGGTGGTGCATCAAATACAAAGATATTTGAGCAGGGATCTTGAACAAGTGCATGGCTGATTTTATAAAAAGACTTAAGGAGTTGGCCAAGAAATTGACATAGCCGACCTTGGTAATGTTCCTTCTGGACTTTTTATCTTCTTTGAAGGTGATGAAGATGTACCCCTCAAGTGGTTTCCTGGCCTCATGGGGTGTTTGTCCTAGAAAAATCATCATTGTGACTTTTTTTGGATGTGTTGGAGTTCAAAATGGTGGTTGCTTTTTTATTTAGAAGAGAGGTTAGTCTCCCCCTTCTTCAAACAAGTGTAAGAGCCCAGCAGGTACTTCATCTCCCTCAATTGATTTCCACCCAATCTCAGACACAACAACTAGGATGCTCATTGTAATGATGTCCTATAGTGCAGCCCATCTAGCTATGTTAATTGGAGTCTCCCACCATAGGGAATGTTGTTGGGTTTTAGGGGAGACAGAGAAAGCAGCAAAAATAAAAATTTCTCCTCCCAATCCCAGAAAAGGAATTGTGTCAACGTCTATACAATAGGAAGGATGGTTTGTAGAGGAATACCTTGTCCCTAGGCTTGCTCAGTGACGTTACACCGTGCTTGTGCGGTCTTCACCTCCGATCTTGGATGGTGTCTATGCAGCTCCTGATCTCACCGGGACTATCGGGATTGACACCTGTCCTCCGAGCAACAGAAGTCTCTCGCCTCTAAATTAGTCCACACGGACCACCTGGAACTCCAATCTCCTTGTCCCACAAGCAATCGGAAGGATTCGCACCCTCCTGTCGGCGTACTAGTCACCGACACACTCTCCTGCAACCAGTTGCTTTTCTGCAGTTGTCTTTCCCTTGTTGCGCCTCCCTTATCGGGTAGCACTTGCTCGGGCTCTTTCGGTTACCACAATCAGAGAGAACGACAACTTTACAGAGCAACTGGTGTTCTGAGATGTTATTCTTGAGAAGCCCCCACTACCACTATATATATAGGAGGGTCATGGGAAAGGGTTCTCTACCCCAGGAAATGCGGGACTAAACAGGAGTAGAAGGGTTTGAGATTTTCCACAAAACAACCAACTATGCCACCTGAACCGATCGGTTCACACCATGAAACGATCGTTTCGGGTCCTGAGCCAATCGTTCGGGACCTGAGCTGGTTGTCTGGGGCTCTGAGCCGATCGGCTGGAGCTCTGAGCCGATCGGTTCATGGTCCTGGTCCAACTCAAATTGACTTTCATATTTTTTTCTGACTAATCAAATATTAATCCTTGTCCAAATTGAATTTGTACAAGTGAAACAAATTGTATTTGCAAACTAGTCTTCTGACTTTCCAAACGATCTCGGTTGGTTACATGAATCGACCGGTTCAACAATTGAGCTGATCATTTCATGACACATGAGCCGATCGGCTCACAACATGAGCCGACTGGTTCACCAACCTAATCTGATCAGTTCATCTCATGAGCCGATCAGTTGGGGCAGCAGACTATGCAAAATCAGTCAAATGCAGTTTCAATCAATCTGATACTCCAATCAATCGGTCCAACACCTTGAACACTACGATACCGAGCTATCAATTGATTGAGTGTTTAATTGAACTACTAATCTCCTTTAGTAATCAATCTAAACATTGTTTGTGGATAAACTCCTCTTCCAGGTTAAATCCTATGTGTGTGACCTTGCATGTCCATTTCACGTTGGCAGCGAAAGTCCATAACACTTATGACTTCACAAGCAAAGAGTGATGCCTAGTTGCACATCAGTGCTACCCAAGTGAAAAGGAAAGTTGGAGAACAACTTTCAATCCTACAATCTGTGAATGGTGTTACAACGAATGTATAATTCCTTTGTCACTGATATACCGAATGAACTCAAGGCATGGAATAGTCATCATGTCAACGTTCATTCACTTTCTTGATCTCAGAGTAGATTGGAGGAGATATGTATGACATCAATATCACATACTGATTCACACATGCGTGCACGCCTATCTCAATCCTACTCATCAAGTGGCCATGGATATCAAACTCCTTCAGGAGGGACAAATCCCATATCTATCACTCACCCCTCAAAAGCCCCATGTGTCAAAGCCACCCAATCATCACCTTTATAACAACCCATGTTTCAGGACTGCATTTGATGATGTCAGTGTACCCAACGACATGTGTTGAGTGTAGTGATTTCAAGTCAAAGAATCACATTCACCACCATCACTGTGAGAACTGACTGTGACTACCATGTCATGGTTCCATGTGTCAAACTCACGGTGGGTCTATTCGGTATACTTGTTCTCTAACAAGTACCTATGTGTTTGGTTTGATATCTCCATATCATGACTAATGAGATTCTGTCATCAACCAACACCACAATCTAGTCTTGTGTGTCATTGCTGTCTATCTACCTTCCACAATGACATCTGACTAGGGACATAATAAGAATGTACAAACTCTTAGCATCCGCATGATCTCATCGTTTAGGTCCTGAACCTGAAAGCATACGTCATTGAGTACTATCATTCTCTAGACATTCAATATATTCTATCATTATCTCATATGACTGAACCAGAAAGAATTGGAAGCTTTCCTTTAATGTTTATCAAATCAATCTTAATGTATCCCACCAATCATCCCATGATTGGCTCTCAGGGCATACATACCAACAGACTCCCACTTGCACTGCGAGCCAATCACCCTTGAATCATATTCTTAGTGATTTTCAAACATGTCCCACATGTTATTGTGCTCTAGTGCTAACATAGTGAGTTATGGAAACACCTTGCCAGAGTCAGTATTAACTGCATGTCTCTCATCTCTTCATTGTACGTCACACGTATGAGATAGAGTTTCCATAATATGCGATCTAGTATTCCTTTGCTAACCTTTAGCCACATTGCATGACCAAGTACTCCTAACTTGTTATCAATGATCGGAATATCTATAAGTTCATCTCTATGAACTCCTAGATCCATATAGTATCCACTGTTGTTCTCTAACACACAGATACTCGGCATTTCCTTTTAAAACAACTTTATTGGAATGTTTCCATTATTCAACAAACATTCACTTTTATACATCTCATATATATTTTGCGATTAATTTTCTATCTTTTCTGGAAGTCTGCATTAGTGTAACTCTTTACAGTGAACCCTTCCTTATTTCCATAGAACCAGTACTTATCAAGTTCTTATGGTATTCCAGTAACCCTTACTGGAACTAGACATACATCCACTCGTCATGTCCTACATACGAGTTACCAGGATGAGCACATCATATTGACATGTCCTACATACAAGATGATAAATGTGTTTTGTTCTTGCCATGTCCTTACATGCAAGATGATGGGATGATTACATACATGATAGATCCATATCTATTCTTAGTGTTCCCATTCTTCATAAGAATTGAACACTTGGCCTTGGGATATTAACTCCATGTAACATGGATTGGTTTTCTCCCACTTAATTTTTGCACACTAAACCCTTCAGTATAGATTACCAATGTATGCTTTCTCTTTTCAGGTCAAGAGGTTTTCGAGAACTATCTCTATAGATCTCTATTCCTATCACATAGGAAATGTCTCTAACTTCCCTAAAGATGATTTCCACTTTGGATTTCCATTCTAGAACATCTCATTTCACATCATCATGTGGAATGTGAATACGCTTTCACTAAATCACAGATCTCTCTTTATCTTTGACATATTAGTCAAACCTTTTGACTATATTATCAAAAATAAAGATCACAGTTCTGAGTTGCTTGTACTCAATCAATCACATTGATTAGTCCATTGTAACTTATAGACTTCATTTGCATTATTGGATTCATAAACCTTATAGGTTGTGTCACGTACACATCCTTGTTTTATTCCTTATACGAATGTAGTTTTAGTATCTGTATGCCAAATCTCTTAGTCATTAAGTTGCAATCAACAAGCATCATCCTTCTCAAAATGTCATCCATGTGTCTTAACGCTTAAGACTTAATTGCACTTATGGATTTCATCCCAATGGGTGCTACCATCAAGGCCATACCTTATGGTTCACATGGAAGTCATTTAGGATGTAATGGTCATAAACCATAACTCAAATTTTGATTCCTCATATTCATCTAGATAGTTGACTCATCACATGACCTACTCATCATATAGATAATCGAGGTGTATCTGTCAAGGATACAAGAACTCACAACCCTTTGTGATTCTTAATGTCCTTTATTAGTGTGGGGTATTCTTTATTTAATAAGAATTTAGTTATTTGATAATCATCCTCTAACTCCTTAGAGTATGACTCCTTTTGATTTAAACATCATCATGCCTTAATCACGAGCTCACTATGATACATTATCATAATCACTCACAAGGATCTCAAACATTTGGTTTAAGTATTTCATTCATTGATCTCATCAAGAATTAACACTTTACCAAATTCATACTTCATTTAGGATATTATTGAACACTTCAAGATATTCATATTGGTATTTCTCTAAACGTTGTTTGAAGTGCTATCATTAACTCTAATAGGTATGTAAATACATCACATGTATTATACCCAATAGGATAATCATTCTCCCACTAACTTAGTGAAGATTGATTAATCATGTCCAAGAGATTCATGTCTCTTACTGGTTCTCTAACTGAAAGAGTCTAGATTTATCCATCATATGGAAACTAGAAATGAATTTCTCATTATTTATGCTAATTTGATTGTTTGAGTTATCAATAACTTTTAGGTATCATTTTATCTTATGCATACCAAGTACCACAAGACAAACAAGGCATTTCCATAAAGATCATATCTTTGAAATTGAAACATCAACATTATTAATCGCTATCATTGTCATACAATATGCAAAATAATGTGTTTCTATCCATTGACCAATATGAAATAGTATTTCACAACTCTATTACATGCCTTTAAGGCCGAAAATAAACTAAAGTACTCCTATCTATGGCAGTAACACTTGTCCCATGTATTGTGTGCTTTACACTTTATATCTTGGTATCATATACCTAAAAAGTCTTACAAATTTATTTCATGACACCTTCAGGTGGAGACGTCTTTCGTCTCCTTCTTCTTTAGTTCTTCCAGATAGAGTGGACAATTCCTTTGCCAATGTCCTGGCTTTTGACAATGGTGGAAATTGCCTCTCTTGGTCACGCCTCCCTTGGCCTTGAGAGTTGAAGACGACTTGGGCTGCTGGCTAGCATCAGAACCTTTCTTAGCCTTGCCCTTTCCCTTGCGCTTGGACTTGCCTTTCTTGTCGCCGATCATCATCACAGACTTAGGCTTCTCCTTCTTCATCTGTATCTCGGATGTCCTCAACATGCCCAACAACTCTGTCAACAGCTTGTCAAAGATGTTCATGTTGTAGTTCATCACAAACTGACTGTATGATTTTGGAAACGATTGTAATATCACGTCAGTAGCCAACTCTTGGATCAGGGGAAATCTCTGTCTTGTCGAGTTCTCCACATACCCAATCATCTTGATCATGTGAGGACCAACTGGATTTCCTTCTATCATGACACACTTGAACAGCACCCTGGAGACATCATATCTCTCTTGTCATGCTTGATCTTCATACATGTTCTTGAGATGCTGAATCATCTCAATGACACCCATGTTCTCATGTTGTCTCTGCAACTCATGGTTCATGGAGCATAACATCAAGCACTTTGCATCAATGGCATCATCACAATGCTTCTTATAAGCATCCCTTTCTTCCTTTGGTGCGGTCGGAGCAGATGCCTCTGGAATTGGAGTATCCAGGACATAGAGCTTTTGCTCTTGAGTGAGAACAATTCTCAATGTCCTAAACTAGTCATGGAAGTTAGTCCCATTCAGCTTGTCCTTTTCGAGGACCGATCGCAATGAAAAGTGATTGTTGTTTGTTGTCATTTGTACTACAAAAGGAAATATATGCAGATTAGTCCAAAACTCAATTTTAACTTATTTGATTGATTTGAAAGATTGACGATATAATTAGGAGTTTAATTAATTAACGCTCCCACTATTTTTTATTCAAATTGATAGCCCTCACCATCAATTCGGAAGATTGCAGCGTACAATCTCCTAATGGGTCAAGATCTTGAAATCCTCTGAGTCATGGACCAGCTAGAGTTGTCACCCACAACTTAGATCTTTCAGGTAGGAAACTTTTGCCAATTGCATCATATGCAACTCTTGAAATATGCCATATGCAAATCCTTGCCATGATCACCTCCATGCCTCAAGGTGTTAGATCCTATCTAGGTCACCTTGTTAAGTCCGATCCAAAGCTAACACGATGAATATGCACCCTGCTAGGGCAGACCCACATATTCATCCTTCACGCTTCCACGAGATAGATGGTGCACCACGCTAGGGCGTGCCCACACTTGGCCGATCAAGCTTTTCACGAGTGTCACATTTGGAAGGCATCTAAAACTTTAATATTTAATGAGGGATTTGGTTTTATAGGTACATATACATATCCAATCACCACAATACATAGTATGTATCATATACATGTTATATCCCACAGAAAATATGTGAAACGATAAAAGCGATGATTATGGCCATCCTAATGTGATTCCTCGATCCAAGAGGAATCATTGTCATCTAGGTCTACATCACATGCAACCTGTCCATGATGAAGTGCTATAGACGCCCGAGTTGATCAACTCATCACATGAATGACATGCTCGCCCTGGCCAATCGTCTGGGTGCCACCAGCCGATCGGTTGGCTCCTCCAACCGATCGATTCACCTGGTCGTCGTGCATCTCCTCATGTCGCCACCCGCTCGTCTCGCTCCTCGAGCCGATCGTCTAGATCGCCAACTGATCGGTTCACACCCTGAACTGATCGTCTCAGTCGTCATCAGATGTCCTCCGTTCTTTGACATAATAGGAAATAAAAGATCTATCCTATTTTACATTTAAATTGGGAAAATCTGAGTTACATTCGGGGGGAGCAAAGGTAGGAAAACAAATCTCGAGTTATCTCGAGTTACATCAGGAATAAGGAGGTAGAGAATCGGTGTGCAGACCGAGATGCAAGCAACTACATACAACCAAGCACACATACATAGGGTTTATTAGCCATAATCACGCTATACATCCACCACAAAACTCGTTTAAGGGAGACGTGTATCGAGTGCATTCATATTACATATCATATATGTATATTGGGATTTGTGGATTTAAGATTGGACATGCATAAAGCCAATTTTATTTGTATTGTATGCAATAAATAAAGGCGACAAACCAAAATTAATCATATCAATAATCCTAAAGTATAGAGCAGTTGACATGGCTCTGAAACCACTGTTGGGTTTTAGGGGAGACAGAGAAGGCAGCGGAAACAAAAATTTCTCCTCCCAAACCCAGAAAAGGAATCGCGTCAACGTCTATACAATAGTAAGGATGGTTTGTAGAGGCATACTTTATCCCGAGGCTTGCTCAGTGACGTTATCTCGCGGCTTACACGGTCTTCACCTTCGGTCTTGGACGGTGTTTGTGCAGCTCCTGGTCTCACCGGGACTGTCGGGATTGATAGCTGTTCTCTGAGTGGTAGAAGTCTCCCGCCTCTGAAGTAGTCCACACAGACCACTTGGAACTCCGATCTCCTTGTCCCACAAAGAATTGGAAGGAGTCGCACCCTCCTATCGGTGTACTAGTCACCAACACACTCTCCTGCAACCAGTTGCTTTTTTGCAGTTGTCTTTCCCGTGTTGTGCCTCCCTTATCGGGTAGCACTTGCTTGGGCTCTCTCAGTTACCATAACCAGAGAGAACGACAACTTTGCAGAGCAACTGGTGTTCTGAGTTGTTGTTCTTGAGAATCCCCCACTACCCTTATATATAGGAGGGTCATGGGATAGGGTTCTCTACCCCGGGCAAAGCAGGATTAAATAAGAGTAGAAGGGTTTGAGATTTTCCACAATACAACCAACTACGCCACATGAACCGATCGGTTCACACCCTGAAAAGATCGTTTTGGGTCCTGAGCCGATCGTTTGGGACCTGATCCGATCGTCTGGGGCTCTGAGCCGATCAGATGGAGCTCTGAGCCGATCGGTTCATGGTCCTGATCCAACTCAAATTGACTTTCATATTTGTTTCCGATTAATCAAATATTAATCCTTGTCCAAATCGAATTTGTACTAGTGAAATAAATTATATTTGCAAAATAGTCTTCTGACTTTCCAAACGATCTCAGTTGGTCACATGAATCGACCGGTTCAACAATTGAGTCGATCGTTTCATGACACATGAGCCGATCGGCTCACAACATGATTCGATCGGTTCACCAACCTGAGCTGATCGGTTCATCTCATGATCCGATCAGTTGGGGTAGCAGACTATGCAAAATCAGTCAAACGCAGTTTCAATCAATCTGATACTCCAAGCAATCGGTCCAACACCTTGAACACTATGATATCGAGCTATCAACTGATTGAGTGTTTAATTGAACTACTAAACTCCTTTAGTAATCAATCTAAACATTATTTGTGGATAAACTCCTCTTCTAGGTTAAATCCTATGTGTGTGGCCCTACAGGTCCATTTCATGTTAGCAGTGAAAGTCCATAACACTTATGACTTCACAAGCAAAGAGCGGTGCCACTACTAAAAAAGTAGGAATTACCTACATTTTATCTAAAACTACAATTTGTTATTTTTAGTGAAAAATATCCTTTCCTTACAATATTTTATAAGTGTAATTAATCAAGTATAGCTAATCGTAATAGCTACAAATCCATTACATAACTTTTTAAAAATTTTACTAGACAAAATATTTTACTCTTCCCGCCTCACCCGCCAAAAGTGTTTTTCCCTCCTTTCATAATCTACTACTAGATACGAATTTCTCGCCCAATTCCTAGCTCCCCCCTATTCCCTTCCAAGTGCCCTAAACGAAACACGGCGGGGGTTGAGCTCCAACACTGACGAGAGAAGGGATGTTCTATTATGTTGGCCATATCGGTGTGTGCGGATCCAGAGAATGTCATTATCATGATTGTGATTACTGTATCTTCTTCTGAAATCGATGCTTTCTCAGTTTTTTTATCTTTTAATCATGTACGCATCATCATTATCTGTGATGTCTAACTATTCAAATCTCTAAACATTATTGCCCCATGTGCCCGTTCATGGTGTCATAGGCCTTCATGACTTTTGGGAACTCCCAGATTCTTTAATACCCAACTTAATTCACTCCTCCCTGACCTCCAGCTTCTCAGCTTCGGGTGTTGCAATGGCGGTGCTTTGATTCCATCATACACGAACCAAGTCGGACCTTCCTGGACCTCAACGACCTCAACTTCAACTCTGTATTCATCTCCGACCACATCGTTGGCCCAATCCCCGATGGCCCCGCTTCTGTCTGGCACTTCATCCTCCTGAGTGTATCAGATATGTTTGGGGAAGGGACGCTCGGGACCTTTACCTCCTCGACCATGTTTGGGTACATGGACTTGCAGTCCTTCCATACGCTGCACGCATACAAGGCACCAGTCGTGGCTAGTGAGATCTCCGAAGGGCGTGTGGTAACATGTCCTCTGTGGGGTCTCCGTCAAGGAGGATACCGAGAGGAACTATGGATAGTTCTGTTATTTGGGTTTTTTCATGCTTGGAACAGTGGGAGGATGAGCTATACTAGCAGTCTTGTGCACCTTACAAGCATCCAAAAATCATCCTGGTGATAGATTACTCATCGTAGGAGCATTGCTGAAAGCGTAAGTAATTCTTGTCATCTATTTTAACATATAAATTTATCCTTTATAGAAAAAGTGAACCCAACAAAAGCCTTCATAGTAACATGTGTGCTCTGTCTAATGATGCAATTAAATACTCTGCATATCCTTGGTTTTATGTAATCTAATTGCACGATTTTTCCTGTGTTTAATTTTCTAGGTGGGAGGATGAAGATCAGAGATCCAACAAGGAAGCTCCAAGAGTTTGTTCTTGAAACAGAGAAGGTATGTAATAGATCTTCCATTAGCTGTAAGTTCCCCCATGTTATATCTGTATTTGCATCAATATGCAAACATAGTTGGATAGGCGTTGGTCTATCAACCAAATTTGACAATTTTTAATTCAAAAGTTATGTATCTTTTTTGCCTAGCTGAAGTATAGGAACTGAATTATGTTTTGTCGCTCATGTGAGTCTTTGTTTATGTAATAATAGTCGACTTATTCCATTCGGTAAACCAAAACCGAATGCATGTTGGACCCGATGAGTAGAAAATATCCAAGACCAACTCCAAGTTAATAATAAATTAACATGAAACTACGAACTGCTACTCTTTCACATCTTGATAATGATTTCAAAAACTATTCATATGAGCTCAATCAGAATTGAATCAAGCTGATATTTTTAGCTTATCTACTAAAACATTAATGGATATGATGTGTAATATATTCCTTTAGTTTGATGTATATGATATGCAACATCCTTGTCTGAACTGTTGCACTGTTAGTATATATACTTCAGCTCAAACTAACCAATTAATATTTAATAATTACATACCAACTACAAATATGCAGTCCATATTACAAACTTGGCTTTTGATATCTACTTTGGTACAGTCGATTTGTGGTTTGTATAACCTAAAATAGATAAAGAAAAATATAACAAACAACTTACACTATGATAAATCTACTCAACTAACTTCGCTTTCGCTTTCGCTTCCACTCTTCTTAATAGTGTGATATAACTTTTAATAAAGTGACTTCTGAGCACATGTAAACTATTTGGGTGCGCTATTGATTTACTTCCTGCCTTCAATGAGGTTGAAAATTTATATGTCCTTGATTCAACCAAAATACCTTTCTCTCTTTTATCAGCCACTCCTCCAACAAGTATACTCTGTTGTAGTTAGGATGCCATGGCAGAGAGTAGAAGGCCAAGGACATCAAGGCTAGAAACAATGGCACTGAGGCTGGAAGCATGCGTGCTTCTTCCTCACAATATGTTGTTACTTTTACTTCCCTGTTCAGCCATTGCCTAGAATGTTTTTCCGCCAATAAACTACAAGAAATCATCAGCTTCCCATAATCATACGACAGTTCTATTGGTATCAGACATCGAGAAAGAAGTGCTCTAAATTGGAATGTTGTAGAAAACTTGTTGAGCAAAAAGAAAATCTATGTTGGAATGTAGATTATGTATACATTTTTTTCTTAATCTCACACTACACTTGGTTATTCCATCCACAATTCAATTATTATTTATATTGCCTTTATCAGTTATTACACAGTTGTTCTTTTTCACGTGATCGGAACAAATTTTGTGAGTGGCCAATGGTGAGTAGGCTTGTTCCAAGTACCAGCTCTCATGATTTCTAATGACATGTTACCATTTGTTTCCATCTTAATGGATTCATTGTAGTTGTGTATTAAGAAATGGATTGTAAAGTCATTTAAATGATCTACTACACCGTCCTCAATTTCTTACTCAAGCAATCCAAGTCCCATTACAATTTGTTTCTTGGATAACATGTGCCTTTCACATCACCATAGTTGTTCCCTTTTATATTTTTCAATGGACATTTCCTTTAAAGAGGCCCTTTTATTTTAACTTTTTAAGTTTTTCTATCATCAATTATGTGGAAGTTCATGGGATGCATGCTTTATGTATTCTCTAATGCAAACAACAATTTCATACCATCCTCAATGTATCTACTTTGTGTAAACAACAAGAGAAAATGTCTACTTTTCCAAAACATTTTTCTTATATATTGTACAGTTTTTCCATGAAGTAGGACATGTGTGACATTAATCGCTAATCTAGAAGATGTTAGAGTGGCATCAATAGTAACCCCAATATTTCACAAGTAAGTTTTGGATTTAAAAGTTTGGGATATACAGTTATTAAACTGGTTATGTTGATTATATGCATGATGTCATTGACATCTTTCATTGGCAGCTCACTACTCTATATCCAGCAACATCATTCCACTTGTCATCTCCAGCTCACAACTTCGGGCTACCTAGGCATTATGTATTCCTTTTGATAGTGACACGATCATTACCAAGACTCCTTGTTATACATAGATATGACTTAGGCATTGAACTAACATGCATGTGCTATGTCATCACATGAGTTGTTTATCAGGTGAGTGGTTGAAGCTCTTTTTCTAATGTTCCTCTACGACCTTGACTGAAGCTCTTTTTTTGTTGACAAGGCTTTCCTCTAAATATGTGCTTCAGTTGAAAATCCTTTCCAGGAAGCATGGGAGGATATTGGGATTCCTACTTCAGAGTATTAGGTAACAATTTCCTTAATTGTAACAGTAGTTCACCTTGTTCTTTTGCCACCTGGAAATAAGTTTCTATATTAAACATCTTTGTAGGACACTAAAATGGAAATTGGGAATGACATATCCACTGTGGATGGTTTGGTTGATGGTTTCAATCTTAGTCATGTGCATATAATTTTACAAAGACTCTAGAATCTAGTTATGTATAGTTTGTCAGCTTGTGATTGTCATATATTTTTTCCCAATCCAAATTGTTGGCATAACTCTATTTAAGACTTATAGTAAGAAATGATTTTAAATGCACAAAGTTCCCAACTACAAAAATCAATATTCAGTAGTAGAAGAATATACATTGGCTTTAAAATGAGAAAATAAATTTCATGACAGGAACCATTCAAGAACAATTCTATTATCACAGAATTTGATAACCTATTCCGTTGATAATTTATTTCAGGAGCAGTTGACCGACCATATATGAAACTACAATAAAATTCCTAAATCAAATTGTATATTTTTATGTGTTTTCTTTGTATATTTATCTTGATATTTGATCTAATGATTTATATGGTATTTTAATGTTGCAAGGGCATAGTCTGGATGTTTGGTGACACTACATGCATACTCATTTTAGATACATAAAATGAAGTATTGAATCTTTAGGCCTTAGTCATATTAGGTCACTTACAATTTTTATAAATGAAAAAGAGGTCAACTTGGAAAAATCTTGGATCTTGGTTTATTGTTGGAATGGCCTTACTAAACCAATGATGTCATCACAATCTTTCTTTCTATATGGCTGATTTAAATGGTTAAGGGTGATCCCAATTATTCATATTTTCTCTTGTTTCTACATGCTTCTAGTAGGGACTGGATTTTGGACTGTGAAGGGTAAGAACACACTGTAGCAGCCTGAATGCCAGCATGATATATATCTTCCTGAGAGAAAGGTTACTTTTATATATTTTAGTTCATCACATACTTCCTTTAAAGATCATAAAAGATCATGCTTTTTTGTTGATGTGCAACATATGTCTCCTGACTTTGCCTATTCATTTATGCAATTAAATATAGTGTTGTAAGACCAAGGCTGGATTTCAAGTGGCATTTTTTCAAAGGCGAGATGATGGTGAGTGTAATCTTTTGTGGGCTCAAATCTTCATATGTGATGCATTCGTCTCTTTTCCCATTTCTTGAGCACATATGTATCCTTGTGAATGTTGTAGGTATATGACAATCTTATAATGTTGTATATAATGTTGAATTATTTGGCCGCATTATAAGTATCACACTAGTGGATTTCTTTGGATTTTTGGTTGCCATTTGGTACATTATGTTCTAAGATCTTACAACTGATTTCTATCTCTTTGTTGCCCACATGATGGAAAAGGATATCAAGAACCTATACACTCCGTAGGGGATTAGTGGCCATTCTTTAGGGTCACAATCAACTTGGTTGAGATAGTGTTTGCAAAGGGAGACTATGGGATTGCAGCTCTATATGATAAGCTCCTGGTCTCCGAGCATCTTTGGTCATTTGAGGAACAACTTTGAGCTAATATCCTGAGACTAAGAACCTTCTTCTGTAGGTAAATCTGGCTTCTTGTTTGTATTACTGGTGTAGTTGTGGCCGACTGCTTTCTTTTTTCATCCCTATTCCAAGATTCAACATGATTTGTCATTCACTTCTCTTCTCTTGATTCTACAAGCATGTCGATATATATACTAGTATGTTTCAAATGTGAATGCTTTCGTTATTTGTTAATAAGCAGATTGTGATTACATGTGTAACCATCTCTTTGAACTCTATCAAACATATGTCACCATGTTATAGGATGGAATGCTTCATAACCAACATATCAAATCCAAGCACATCAATATGTCCTTCAGAAGATGAGGCCCAAGTTTTTCCTAGTGCAACTATGATTGTTGCATTTTACCATCAAGATTGTCTTGTTTGTTATTTTAGATTCAACACATACAAAAGAAAAATCAAGATAGAAGAAGATGCACATAATCATGTGGCATATAGAGTCTGTAGTGGATAGAGGCAGTCAGAAGAAGATATTGTATACATGTATCTTTTTTCCATGTATATTGTAAAATAGGGGCAACGTTAATGTCCTACTCATGTGTACTCATTGTTCAGATATAAATAGAAGTATCATTGTTGACTTTATAAGCACAACTTGATCTTGATCACTATTTATTTTTTCTTCTTTTTGAAAACCCCCTCTATATTGGCAAGCGACTGACTGGATAGATAATGTCTCTCACTACATATGTATGTGTAGTACATGATGTCTTCCACTACACACTAGATATAATTACAAGTGTAGTAAGTGCTAATTTTTGCTATACATAAACTACATATACAAACTGTAACCAATGTCATCTCTACCTACATATCATAGCTACAAATTGAATTGTAGTCATATATTTAGTTACAATGGCAACTACATTTTTATGTGTAAGGACATTTGTACCTACAACTAGGGTTACACATGAATTTTTAGCCAGAGGAATAACTAGCTACAACTTTGAAAAATATAGCCTAAACAATTAGCTACACGGGTATTAGCTTCATATTCTAAATGTAAGGATAAATGTAGCCAAAGCTTTTAGCTACAAATTTTGGGGTTTTCGCTACAATTTTTTTGTAGTTAAAGACCATATTTTTCGTAGTGTGCCTAGTCGTACATCAGTGCTACCCAAGTGAAAAGGAAAGTTGGAGAACAACTTTCAATCCTACAATCTGTGAATGGTGTTACAGCGAATGTATAATTCCTTTGTCACTGATATCCTGAATGAACTCAAGGCATGGAACAATCATCCTGTCAACGTTCATTCACTTTCTTGATCTCAGAGTAGATTGGAGGAGATATGTATGACATCAATATCACATACTGATTCACACATGCGTGCACGCCTATCTCAATCCTACTCATCAAGTGGTCATGGATATCAAACTCCTTCAGGAGGGACAAATCCCATATCTATCACTCACCCCTCAAAAGCCCCATGTGTCAAAGCCACCAAATCATCACCTTTATAACAACTCATGTTTCAGGACTGCGTTTGATGATGTCAAAGTGTACCCAGCGACATGTGTTGAGTGTAGTGATTTCAGGTCAAAGAATCACATTCACCACCATCACTGTGAGAACTGACTGTGACTACCATGTCATGGTTCCATGTGTCAAACTCACGGTGGGTCTGTCTGGTACACTTGGTCTCTAACAAGTACCTATGTGTTTGGTTTGATATCTCCTTATCATGACTAATGAGATTCTGTCATCAACGAACACCACAATCTAGTCTTGTGTGTCATTGTTGTCTATCTACCTTCCACAATGACATCCGACTAGGGTTATAATAAGAATGTACAAACTCTTAGCATCTGTATGATCTCATCGTTTAGGTCTTGAACCTGAAAGCATACGTCATTGAGTATTGTCATTCTCTAGACATTCAATATGTTCTATCATCATCTCATATGACTGAACCAGAAAGAATTGGAAGCTTGCCTTTGATGTTTATCAAATCAATCTTAATGTATCCCACCAATCATCCCATGATTGGCTCTCAGGGCATACATACCAACAAATTCCATCCCACAATGCTCGTTGTGTGTTCAAGTAAAGGTACACATCAGTCAACGGATGAAAGCCGCTATTGGTGGATCATGGATGATGTCATACCACAACATCATAGACTGCTCCCCGAGATGGCAGCTATGACACCACAAACACAAAGGTGGAGACGGGGTGATGACCAACACATGTGAGATACCTGTGGTGGGGAATGACCTTGTTGCCAGTGTAGATGCAGGGAGTGTTAGTGAGTAGGGTGTCACCTTAGTGGAGACCCATGTGGTGTTGAAAGGAGAAGAAGCAGCCAGTTGTGGTCATTGTTGAGTGTGCCACAGATGATCTCAGGTGCACGGAGAGGCTAGATGTGTCTTCTCATAAGAGACATAAGCAGTTAATTTTCCTACTTTTGTTATGTCCTCTGCGTTCTCTTTTCGGACTCACTCGAGTTAAGCCACCTGAAGTCTGCCGAATATGATCATCCCGGTGCGCGACTTCACCTACAGGAAGGTGATTGGGAATAAGTGGGCATACCAGGACCTCCTTCGGGCAGACTACTCGAAGGGAGATGCCGATACTGATGCAGGAGGATGCTCATGACCCACGTCAACCCCATCGAGAAGTTGCTCAATGACAACACTCTAGACAAGAGTACTGACGCCAGTTAGTGTGCAGTAGGTTGTCTGATGATGGATCATCTTGTTGGACTTGAGGTGAAGGTGAAAAAAAATTCTTGCTTTGACAAAGGGAGATAATGGAAGATGCGCATGTATAGTGTCGGTGAGATTGTTGCCTTATGAAAATTATATATATATAATATGTTCTTGTCAGTCAGTATATGGAGGATGCAGGTGAATGTTGACTCAAGGTCAATTAGGTCAATGTTGACTCACGTCTAAATTGACTAAACCCGTGTTTTGATGATGACTAACCATTCCACATATTGGTGTCTAATGCTTCTACTTGAGTGTTTTCAAATTAGGTATAGACACACTCCAAATGCCCTAACTTGCGCATATCAAATTAGAGAAAAGACAAGTCAAAGTCAATACAAGTGCACGTTTTTTTAATATGATGTAAATCTATTAGAATCATATTGTAAATCACTTGTAAAGATTGTATGACTTGTAATTAAGCTTAGAAAAAATTAGTAGCACTTAGATCAAATGTTTAAGTACTCAAAAGCCATTTTCCAAAATTCACATCAGGCTGTTCATCGGTCGAGTTCTGTGAGTTGCAAACTCGATCGATCCTGATTGGATCTTGAAAATGACTTTTGATCGGTCAAGTTTACACTACACAGAACTCGACCAATGGAGTACATGACCAATTCGATTTTCATTAGTCAGTCGAGTTTCCCCAGGACAAACTCGACCGATGGTCTGAATATCGACTTTGTCTTTTACTCTATCGGTCGAGTTACCCTTATAGAAACTCGACCGATTGCACTATACGGAAAAGTGCAGAAAAGTGTTTCTAGCCGTTGTGGAGTTGCAAAAAGTGAAAATATATCCGTTGCAAGCCACAAAATGGCTAGTTTTTTTCTCAAGTGTTCCCAAAGGCTAAGAGGCATCCCCAGCTATAAATAGGACCCCTTAGACTTCATTCCAAGGTTGAGCATTCAATGCAAACTCTATGTGAGGTTCATATTCCATAGTTGAGTGTTTCTTACAGCCTCCTTTCTCTCTCTAAGCTTAATCACTTGTTACATCCATTAGAGTGAGTAGGAAATCTATAAGAGAGCTAGTCCTACATGTGAGGCTCTCACGTCCACCACCACCCTATCTCTCATTTCAACCATGAAGATGAAGGTTCTCTCTCTTGGCTAAGAGAGGTAAAGAAGAACAAGGGAAGGCGTCCCTTGGTGAAGATCAAGGCTGAAGACTTGGAGCAAGAGTGGGTAATCCCTTGGTGAAGGCAGAAGACTCTTTGCTCAAGTGGGTAAGTCCTTGGTGGAAGCTTCTCCGAGTGAAGGTGAAGTCAAAGGTAGAAGATCCAAGAAGAGTGGATAATCCCTGCAAGGCTGAAGACTTGTGCAAGAGTAGGTAAGCCCTTGTAAGAAGGCGGAAGATTCCTTGCAAAGTGGGTAAGTCCTTGGTAAGGTTGAAGACTCTTTGTATTGGATAGGTAAGTCCTTTGTTTGGTCATGTATTGTAAGTCTTATGAATGAATATAAGAATGCAATGGTTAAGAAATCCTAGAGGTTGACCTCTCTAGGTAAGTGGATTGACATACTTCTAGTTTGAAGTGTGGAACCACTCTAAATAGCTTGTCTACTTGTGTTTGCTCAATCTCTCTCATCCTTGCTATGCATGTTTTAGTTGCACTCAAATTACCAATTTAGCAACCTTATCTTATCATATATCTTGAAGGTCTAATGAATTATGTTTAAGTACATTCAGTTATATTCACCCCCCTCTAGAGCATCTAATCACCCATCTAAGATCCAATAGTGAAAACCTCTCACTGTAAAGGGTGAATTTTGTTTACCAAGTAAAGGAAGCTATTGTCAAATCAAATCTAACACATGTTGACATACAAAGAATGTACATATCAGATATACTTACATACTTGCTTAGTGTTATGCTGGGAAAACCAAGAGGATAGTTGACCGTTTACAATGCTCCTGTTGGTCAATAAACCGTCATCCTTTAGTTGCTTGTTGTATAGGTATTACCACTTTGGTGACATACCTTCATATAAATAGAAGAAACGCAAATGTTAATCAGAGTATTCACAAGCAGAAGTAACTAATCAAGATTGTTCTTTAGGATGCACATGTTGGATCTGCAATTCTGTTGGGTTGGATTCACATAGCAATAAACATGGGTTGTCGAAAATGTTAGAGTCAATGAGACAAGAGATGATCGTATGAAAGAGGATGAAAGAGATTTGGAATTGAACTCACAAACAATAAATTCCTACCTTTTGGTCTTTAGCTACATGCTGTGGTAATATGTGGTGCATCTCCAAAGATGCTTCTTTGCTCCAACCCCGAGATAGAGTAAAAGAAATAAAGAAAAACAAGATGTGAAAAGTGAAACTTATATTTGATGTGATACCAGAGGAAAGAAGAACGCGAGGCCGAGATTGGGCAGTGGGAGACGACGAAAAGTGGTATAACAGATTCACCTATATGCACGTCTTTTTCCGAATGGGAGGGGGAATTGCACATTCTATGGTGGTTGTTTCCTGTAATCACGGTGCATAGGACTGAACAACCGCTTAAGCGACCACGTCCCTACGAAAATAGGAGTTTTTAAAAACTAAAAAGTTGAGAAAAAATATGGGAAGAGAGGATCAAGGAGAAGTCAGTTTTTTGAAACCGTGTGATTTGATTGGTCATTAGTTTTTTAAAAAAAAGAAAAAAAATTGTTTATACAAACTCGCTCTTTTTATAGTAGTATAGATAGTATGGATGGGTGGCTTGGAGGGAGTGCGCTGGAAATCTTCCAGCTGTGGGATGATCCGAAAAGCATGTAAATAAAAGCATGAAAAAAAAATATGTAAACAAGTTCCGGGCCGGAACCAAAGTGTCATTTGTGAGTACCACAGAAACTGGCGTGATTATTGAGTAACGTACATCTACATGAACGGCTGCTATATCTGGTAGATCAACTACCATAAACCACTAATATGATCCGTAATTTAAATGTAGAGTACCAGGATTCTGAACTGCTTGGGCCAAACCGCCCCTTAGTTACCTATCAATCGCTGCCAGCGACCGGAAGCGTTGATAGGTACCCAAGGTACCTATCAATTGACGGATAGATTCGCTGGGACTGGAACTGCTAGAATAGGCAAATTAACGGCCGCCTTGGCGTGGAGGGAGTGCGCCGGAAATCTTCCAGCTGTGGGATGATCCGAAAAGCATTTAAACAAAAGCATGAAAAGAAAAAACATGTAAACAAGTTCCGGGCCGGAACCAAAGTGTCATTTGTGAGTACCACAGAAACTGGCGTGATTATTGAGTAACGTACATCTACATGAACGGCTGCTATATCTGGTAGATCAACTACCATAAGCCACTAATATGATCCGTAATTTAAATATAGAGTACGAGGATTCTGAATTATTTGGGTCAAACCGCCTCTTATACAGCGTTTGGCAACGCAATTGGTGAGTCAATGCTCTGATGCGGTGAAATGGATCACCATAAGATTTTTGTCTAGTGAAAAAAGTTATCATTGAACGTTATTCAATACTAAAAACAATACAAATTCAAAGTAATTAGTGATTTTGCGTTTTACGAGGGATTGCAATATGTCCGACCTTAGCTCATCACTACCAGGACAATCGTACCACCGCTTTACCAACCATTAGTTATCTACTATCAATCGCTGCCAGCGACCCGAAGTGTTGATAGGTACCCAAGGTACCTATCAACTGACGGATAGATTCGCTGGGGACTGAAACTGCTAGAATAGGCAAATTAACGGCCGCCTTGGCAGACGCCTGACGGGTACGGCGACGTCCAACCACCGTATGTGGATAAATTGCCCGGACGGCAAGATGAAAAAGCGAAACGGTGCAGGGCAGCTTTTTGATCTCTTTAACGGTCCCACTTTGCTTTGCCGACAATCCAGAACACACGTGCCGAGTGCCGAGTCTGCCGACTAGTACTTGCTCGCGAAGCAAAACAAAACAAAGACGCCACGCAGCCCTGCAGCGGCCACGAACTATTGGAGTCGTTATTATTATTAATAAGTATTATCATTATATTACTATTATTATTATCTAGACTCGTATGAGTTGATTCCGGCGAGTGAGTGTTCTGAGTTTATGCAAAATAGTCCATAGTACATCCTACAACTGTTGTGGACATGGATTTCTTTGTGAAATGTTAACATGAATTCAATCAGATTTTATAACGTATAGCTCAAGTTAAGCTAAAGAGTTAGGAGAATATATTATCAAGGGTAAGCTAAGAGTTGTAGCAACCACATCATCATCAATTGTGTCATTTGCAATACCTACGGAAAATAAGAAAACTATCTGACGATCGGGTAATGCAAGTATCAGTGATGACCAGAGAAAGTGACCTCACGTGACTGCTGAAGTAGCCAAGACTACGATTTCATATAATCGCAGAAGCAAGAAAACACGTATATGTTGGTCAATGCATGCCTCCGAGTTGAAAAGATTAATGTATATAGTTCACACATCGACATCAATATATAATATAAAAATTGTCACAATAAAGTGAAACTATATCAATTTTAAAAACACGTAGTGTGAAAGAATGAATAATTTAACATCATTGGTGTTGTTACGCATAGGAAGAAAATGAAAAGGCCCTAGGTTGAGTTTGGATGACTACTTCTTAAATGCGGCAGTCTGTCTATAGGGCCGTACAACTTTTTGGTATTTCGAAGTGGAGGAGCGAAGAGCTGCAACCAGCAGAGCATGTAAAGTTACATGGGAAAACTGTGATATGGAGCAGTGATCTGGTGCAAAACTGACAGTTGTGAAGACCGCCGATCCTGGCGTCATTTCCAATTACTATTTCGGTACTAAATTATCTATACAACGGTACAAAAAAAGTACACAGCCATAGCCGGTGTAGTTAATTTGATACGTGAATCTTGCATCAATTACCAGCAGTTTAGATTACGCCAGCCAAACTAGGCCCTAGTGTCACCTCTTGTATCTATTCTTGCCCATCAGGGGTTTCTTATGACACACTCAGGATGAGCACGCTAACCTTTAGTGGACAACAAATGTGCATATTCTTTTTATAAGGTGCGTTGTGTTGTTGTGTCTCTCGAATGAATGAAGTAGTCAGCATTTTTTTACAATATATTTGTCGTTGCAGATCTGATTTATTTTGTTGCTATTGTATGATAGCAGGTTGGTGAGATGTGAATTTTTGCTATACATTATTAGGGCATAGTTGTTGTTTTTCATTCTTCTTTTAGTGCCCAATGGGTTTAAAACTACGATTGGTGCAACTACTTTACCATTTAAACTCCAGTATGAGCTTTTTCCTAAATAAGAATAATTGAGGGGTTCTAATGCAAAATATATATAATGGTTGTCTTTCTACAAATATAGGATGAGGAAACTTAAGATAAGACCCAAAGTCATATTTCATTTTCAAATATGAATTAAATATATCCATCAACTCATATTAATCCCTTTCATTTTCTCTCCCCTACAAAATGGCCATAAATCATAGAGAAAGGTTATAAGGTGACAAATGTGACTAGTTAATAGTAATCTTGGATTTATGACTCAAAAATTCAATAATAGGATACTTTTCAAATTATATTGCTTTTAAATGCATTTTAACTAAGATATGGGAGTTATGGACTATAATATGTACAAAAATGAAATCTAGCTTCACAGGAATATTCTAGAGCTTCTAATTTGCCTATGGTTCAAATTTGAACTCATTTGACCCATGTTTGACCATCCAATTCGAATTTGAAAGGCTTGTATTTAGGTTTGAATATGATTTCTTTTAATACAAGAAATTAGACATAAAGTCTGTGATTTATTGCATGTAACGCGTTACTCTTTCACTTAATTTTTTTGCACACCTTTCTCACTGTCAGATCTTGATCTAACGAGCCCTCGATCGTCCCCTTCCTCCGGCTATCACGCTGGTCTGCGAATGGTTAACTAAGATTCCTTTCTCAGTCCCGATCTCCCTCGTCACTGCACCAAATCGCACAGTTTTTTCCTCCATCTTGCTCGTATCTCTCTCCCATTTCAAATGAGCCATTACTCACTTTACATCTCTCTCATTTGACGAAACGCCCAATAGTGCAGGAACCTCCCTCGCCGTCCCAGTTTTACAGAGACGACCTTAGGCGCCCCCATGCCTACATAACTACCCTAAAAGATCCTCTGCCCCTCTCACTCCTCTCTCCCCCAGGAAATTTCATTTCTGAAGCCCCGACTCTCCTCGACCTACTCGGTTTCGGTTTCCGGCAATCTTGACTCTGCCCTAGCCTCCTCCGGTGCCTCAGACCAAATTGGGGATCTGGTGAGTTTCCCTGACCTCCGATTTCTACCTTGCAACTGTCAGTTCACCTTGGAGTCACCCCAGTCGATGCACCCTGTACACCGACCTTGAGGTCATCGTCGGTGAGTGTCGCTTTGGCCCCCTGGGGTGCTTCAGCCACGGATGAAGGGCCTTTGGCTTCGTTTTACTTCAAGGAGCATTCTTCTCCCGTCTGTTGTCCTTGTTACGACCACTTTCTTTGGTTTTCAAGCTCCAAGCTTGTTCCCCTATTTCTGCTTTTTTTCCTCGCAACCCAGTGTAGCACTGGTGTGTTTGGTTTCGCGAGAAGATGCCTGGCTTCGGTTGTGGCTTACAGACTACTTTGCCTCGCCTCCTCACTGTCGTCACAATGTTTTTCCTTCCCTACTGCTTGATCCTGGTCTGTGCCCTGCCATGGCCAGAACCATCCCTGAGCTCCACAGCTCCTCAGCACCTGAGCCTAGGCTCGTTGGGTGCGGTTTCCCTCCAGGAACACAATGGGCAGGGTGACTCTTCCAGATGAGCAGTGAATCTGGTCCAAGAATGGACTTGTAAAGCTCCTGTCAGTCAGCTCCTTGCCATGGAACAACACAGAAGATCGCAGGTCATTGAATGACCTTAGTGCCCCTGTCCTTTGTTCACTTGACGATTTCCACCGTGAGGGTATTTCAGGGTTTTCGCCTATCCACCCTTGTTTGATCGTGAGCCCTCAGAGGTGATCCTCGTTGCTGAATTGGCCAAGCCTGGTTGGTCCAACTCAGACCTGGCCCACTGTCTTGGGTCGAGTTTTATCCACATGGCTTTTTCCTAAATTCCCATTGGCCAGAATTTCGAAAATTCATAGTAATTCAACCGTTTGTCAAAAAATTATGAATAAATAGTTGTTGGATTTGATTTTTCGAGTAGAATACGATTTTAAGGTTTCCAGACCATGTTTTGATATCTTGTTCTAATGATTTGTTGGAAACGATATTTTGGACTCATGAAACCCTAATCATGCATCAAGGTGATTAATGAGACCTTGGTCCACCCGGATTTTCTTAATATAATAATGTTGATTCATTAGACTGATCCACATGCACTCAAGCCCTAAATCACCCAAGATCAATACTATGTATTGATTCATTATGTTTAAATGATTATGAATAGGTTTGTAGAGCTAAGTCAAGGGAAGGTTTCACCTAGATCTGACTCAAGGATCATCCTTGCTCCAAGGTAAATAGGTCATGCTGTTGAGCACAAATACTTATGGTTGCTTGCATGTTAAATATGAAATAGATATTACTTCTTCAAGTTTAATGCTTTAGTCATGATTCACTATATTATTGATTGTTGATTTATACATGTTATGTCCTATGTTATAATGTTCACCATGATTATTGTTTATCATTAAAGACTCATGAAAATAATGTTAATGATCAAGAGGGAGAGATCCCATCATGTTTGAGATACCATGTTAATGGGGAGAAATCCCTTCATGTTAAGTTTAAAGAATCATGATTTATGTTAATGTCAACATTAAGTTAATGGTCAAGTAATTGGAATTGAAATAGTTTTGTTATGCTCCCGATCATGGACCTCAAAAGGGTCGTCAAGGGCTTTCCTAGCATCAAGGGCTTTCCTAGCAATCATGTGCTCCTAAGGGGGCATCACAGAGGGACGCATAAGATTTCTTTTCAATTCTTTATGTTAATAATGATGATTCAAGAATGCTTAAAGTTAATTCATGTCAATTTTCTTACATGTCAAGTATATTTACTTTGTTTATTTTATAAAGTGCTAGTACCATTTACTAATGTGTTGTTTTTCCCTTTGCATGGTTGGGGATGCGATGTCCCAGGATTTGGAGCAAGTAAGGACTCAAGAAGAGCAAGCCAAGACTAGAAGACATCCAAGAGTTATCTGGTGGGGTGCCATCCATTCTAGGCGATCCAATCATATAGAGTTGCTTATTGTTATGCCTAGTTTCTCATGTTGAGGGATGAATAGAATTCTAGGCTTGTTGTTTGTAGTTTCCTATTCATAGAATAATGTATGAATCTCAATGGTGAATTATTTGTTTACATGTAATGATTACCTTTTTGTGACAACCCTCCCAAAAATGCCAAGTACCCCACATTATGGATAATGTTAGGGATTAGGTTGTGCTTCCGCTGGTTATGTATGAAACCCTAGGGAGGGGTATTACAAAAATCCACTCCCATCACAACATAGATCGATGTAGGGTGTGAGTTGAAGAAGACCCCTTATGGCGATGTGAGAGCAAAAAGATTCTTCTTAATAGTGTGATTTAAAAGCATGGTGGCAGCGGGGGGAGGGGGGTGACGATAAATGCGGTTTCATCTACCAATTGAATGTTGTTGGTGATTTTGAAATTGGTAGGTTTCTCTCACCTCTATAGAGATGACATGCTAGATGTAGTCCCCTCCCCTTTCCTTCTCTCCAAGCCCTAGTCTAGAGGGATGGTGTTATAGCATTGTAGTCCAATTCCTGAAGATACGAGTTGTAACAATCACAACATCATTGATTATGCCATTAGCAACACGTACAGAAAATAAGAAAATTATGATGTTCCAATAAAGAAAATATTAGCTACGGCCAAACAGAGTGAGTTCATGTATCTTCTAGAGTAGCTAAGACTACGACCATGCCAATCACACCATATAATCCCAACCTCTAGTGTAGTAAAAAAATATGTATATGTGGATTAATACATGCCTCTTATTGAAAAGAATGTATATAGTGTACACAGTAATATCAACAAAATTAAAACTGTCACTACAAGGTGAGCTATATCAATTTTAATAAATGTATAGTGAAATAACTTATGATTAACATGTCATTGGTGTTGTTACGACATAGGCGGCATTTTTAAAGAGCCAAAGTGTCACCCTTTGTACCAATTCTTGTCCGTTACGGGTTTCTTTGGACACACAGACGAGATGAGTAGTTGAACCTTTAGTGGATAGTAAATGTGTGTATTCTTTTATTAATTAGGTATGTTGTGGCGTTGCGTGTCTTGAATGAGAGAAGTGGTCAGTAATTTTCTACAATATTTTAATCATTGCAGATCCAATTCATTTTGTTGATATTTATGATCTAGTTAACACGTTGGTAAGATGTAGTTTTTTCTCTATATTTTAGTGTCCAACGGGTTTCAAATTAACAATCAGTGCAACTACAAGAGGTAGAGTTTACCAGCTAATCTTGAGTTTCTTACAGAAAGTACAAAAAGATACTTGTTAATGTTGTGAGGAGAGGTCACAACAACAATGAGGGTGTGAATAAAAAACCCTGGCGACATTGTGAGTCCATATAGAGGGTGTGAGTTGAAACCCTACGAGAAGTGATGATGAATTTGGTTTCCGCAACCTATTGGAGATTGTTTTCCATTTTTAAACGGGTGGGTTTCTCTTACCTCCATCAACAGAGATGCTAGATGATGTTCCCTATGTTATCTTGATTCTCTACTACATGATTACTACACCTTGATGCATACAACACCAATGATGACAATTTACTATTGGTCAGCTTTTTAGGTTGTCTGACACATCTGTTGTTGTGTCATCCAATGACATTGGTTCATTGCATCAACACTATTCATTCTTAATCTTATACTATGATTCTCTTCAACATGAGGATAGATGGGATGCTTCTGAATTATCTATCCCTATCCTCCCACTAACCTCAACACATAGGAGAGCCCAAAAAACTTCAATGATCAGACATGACATGCTTTTTCTAATTCTTTGAGGATGGTGCCACCTGAGTCCTTGTCTTTCTATTTGCATTATTAGATAGTTCTTCATTGTGGTATGTAAATACACACAACTTCATCTTTATATGCTATCAAATCCACCACCTCCTACAACCCTAACACATATATCTAATTAGGTGGTTGTCAGATATCTATCACAGTACGTCATTGCACCCTACAGGAGCTTATACTTCATATTCAATGGGCAACCACAAAACCTAATTTCAGTCATGCATGGGTCCAAATATCCCTTTGTATGTGATTTGGTTATGTTTTTTTCCAGTGGACTGACAGAAATTGTGCATTCAGTGGGGTTGGAGCCACCTTATAAGGGATACTAAGCTGATGCGTAGTTGGATTTTAGACACTTTCCTTTGTAATGTTAATAGATGACACTCCATGTTTTCAATGCAAACGATAACCATATAACTCCACATGCACTAGTCATCAATGAACATTCTGACTCCTCATGCTAGATTCACTAATGAACCTCCAATGATTAATCATATGATCTATTGATAGGATCATGGTTTCATCAAGCTTATCCCTCCTCCACCTCTTAGTATTGTCCCTATGGAACCTATGAAGGAACATGAGGTGGCTCATCTAATATTGGAATAGGAACCCTAGCATTGGCCATGATTAAGTAATGAATAAAATGGTGGGGAACTACATTGACAAAGACAACCTTAATGAAAAAAAACTAAAACTCCAAGATTTCAATATATAGTCTTTCATTAATCAGAAAATGAAGTTTTAACATCTAAAATAATATTGATAACACTTCATCATCTTCTTAATTATTTAACCATACAAAACCTTAGATCACGATTAGGTAGAATAAGTGATCACATGAAAATTATATTTACAAATTTAAGATATGTAACCTCTGGTCACAAAAAATTGAACCGTCAAGACCTAGATTCTACTACTCATGTAAACAAATGGGTCACTTTTAATATAAATGTCCACTAAAGGATAGTAGTTCCTATGAACGCCCTACATATGAAAAGTCGCCAACATAGACCTACATGTCCTATTTATCCTCCACTCTAACAGTCACAACCCAAGTCATCCAAAGGAAAAACAATTACCTCCTGTTACTCTTGAAAATCATTGTGAGCCTCCCTGCTTTGCCTCTGATCACCAATTGTCATTGAATACCTTGATTAACAATTGAATGTCAATGACGGTTAGAAAACCTTCTAAAGTGAATGAGAATTATTATAAGAACACCTATGTACAACACAACTCGGTGTGTGACAACTTCTTCCCCTACCCTTATTCCTAATACTCAGCTAATGTCACAACCAAAATCCACTAATCAAGGTTTAGGACCACCAAAGAGGGATTTGACTAACTATTCTATTTTAATCACTAAACAAAAATCAGCCTTAATTATTTCTTTCTTAATTTACATAGAACTAATAAAATATCATGTTCATCTAAAAGATAACATCTGATTGATGCATAAATATATTACGTTCACAACTGAGTTAAAAGCTTACATCATATCCATTTGAAATAAATTGGATCTTTCTTAATTTACATCAATTACATCATATTACAAAATTGTCCTCAATCCTCCCTCTCACATTCCCAGGATGTGAGGAAGGATAAGATACCATCTAACTAAGATAACTATCCTTCACGATACCTCTATTGATCTACTCCTAATGATATCTAGCTTTTGACTCCTCCTTTAGAGTTTGAGCTTTGCATGAATAATGTTTCAATAGGTTGATGAGCTACTAGCTCGGTGCATAGTAAATCAAATAAACCATAACATTTCAGATGTGTATTATTAATTCAGCCAAACACATATAATTACACACACATTGAAGTTTAAAAATTATAAATCATCCAACATGTAGTTCATTTGATAATGATTATAGAAAATAGATAAAATAAATCCATTTACAAATCTTTTAGTCCATATATTATCATGCCTTGAACGCACATGAAGTGTACCACAACATGTGGAAGTATCACAACATGCTACGATCTCACCATACAATACCTTGAGTTGACTTGGGACTCCAAATCTACTAACTAGATACCAAATCTGCAATGGGCCTCGCTACGTCTGGCCTTGGTGGCTAATGGGTGTGGTCGGATATCTAGACTCCTCCTATAAAACTAGGTACTCAGACGGAGAGTCAAAAGCGTTATGTCTAAAATTTCCTACTCGAGTGGTTCCACAAGGACCGACTCAACTGGATTGTAACTAAACAGTAACAGGTACCACTAAAACCTCTGATTGTTGTTGGGTACCTCACTGTTTAAGGAGACCATCCTCATTGGGCTTAGTCCCCGATACCCCTTTAGTATGCTCTGGCTACTTCATGTTGGACTCTTCCAGTCAGTACACATGTTTCCTTCTTCATGGTGCATATCTTTGTGATGGAATCTACAGTGTTCAGGGCATCTAATATCCAATCAATATTTACTTTCCAAAAATTGGATATTTCATCTTATTACTCCTATTCTATCCCTCAACTTAGGGTTTCTCTTTTCATTGGATGAACTTTAGATAAAGAGTAATGCACTGGCATCAATAAATAATATATTTTAATTGATATCTAAACATATTAATAATCACAATTTAAATTTCTCTTTGAACTTCATATGCATCATGAGAATACTTATCATTTAATAACTTAGCTGAAATGGCATAGCAACTTATCAACTTCTAAATCATTCTCTAACAAACAAATTAACACATACAATTGATTATTTAAAACTTGATATTTTGTTAAATTTAAAGGTGATTTTCTACTCACTTCTCTAAGCTCTAGCTTATTCATCTCGTATGCAAACTTGATATGCTTTGGAATTTAGTCTACTAGCTAAGATCTAAGCTCACAACTTCAAAAACTGAACTCTAAAAAACTTCTCAGAAGGTAGAGGAACCTACGACGAAGTCTGTTGGAGGTAGAAGATGAAGAACGGAAGTCCAATAAAGCCTTCAGTTGCAAAACATATATTTTTGCATAAGAGAACACGAAAAGAAGAAGAATGTTTGGTTAAACCTTACTTACCAAGATGAATCTTAGTCGAAGCTATCAGTCTCCGTTGCTATACTCTTTCCTGGTTGCCATCGTCCTATGAATTGCCTCAACTATGACCTTCTTTCGCTGCTCTGGGTTTTTCAGGAGAGAGGAGAACTAACACGAAGCTAATGAACTCCTATACATTAGTTTTAATCTAGTATCTAAAGAGATCTAAGTATTCTATTATTCATCGAGCTAGACGGTGTCGCAGTCTAGACCTCAGAAGGATGAGGCTTTTTTAGAAAAGCCTTCGACACTCAAGGCATCTGGTGTTGGTTTGCACAACAAACATCGGTTCATGAAATCTTCAATATGTCCTTCCTTATGTTGTCATCCTTCAGTCAACAATTAGTAGGCAACGCCTAGCCAAACCATCACTAGATAACTACCGTGTTGGATCATTAAAAGATGTTACCTTTTGAGCCATTAGAAGGCATCCTCCATCCAAAACCATTGTTTTACAAAACCTCAGTAAACCATTGATTCAAAACCATCATTTTAGGGAAAATATTTGATAGAAAGTCATGTAAACCTTTGATCGTGAACCATCCTTTGTTCAACCTGGATGAACCTTTGACATACACTCATCGGTTTTCAACTGATGGAAACTCAACAGGAGAATTAAAAAGGTTGTATCTTTCTCATTTCAACTTTGATTTAATTCATTCTTGTTTCTATGGTTTGATATTTGAACTCTCTTTAGTTTAATACAAAAATGAGATTTAAAATATTACAACTAATATAATTCACTATATAGTTAAATATTAACAAGCATGATTATTAGTAGAGTTATATTTAATTATTTGATTAATAGCTAAGCATAGTACAGGTTGTAACAATCTCCCCTTTACAAAAATTTCACATCAAAATTTCTAGAAGAGGAAAGGATATTTGTTAAACATCTCTGACTCTTACTCCCATGTATCTTCTTCTACACCATGATTTCTCTAAAGAACTTTTATTAAGGGTACCTCCCTCTTTCTAAGCTTTCGAAATGTACCTTCTAGGATTTGTATTGGACCTTCCACATAGGAAACATCTTTTCTTAATTGTACTGGTTTTCTATACCTAGATGACACTTACTAAACATGGATACATGACATATTTCATATAGTTTGCTAGCTCAGGAGAAAACTCAAGTTTATATGCTACTGGTCCAATCCTTTTCCTTGCATAAATTTTCTATCTATCCTATGCAGATTTCAACTGTTGTCTGATCACACATATCTTTTTTTTGTCTCTTCCACCAACTCTAGGCCTAAAATATGTCTTTCTCCAACTTCATACCAACAAATAGGAGATCTACACTTCCTTCCATATAGAGCTTCATAATAGGCCATGCCTAAACTGGAATGATGACTATTGTTATATGAAAACTACATAAGACTAAGGTGATCATCCCAATTACCACTAAACTGTAATATATATGCTCTCAACATGTCCTCTAGATTCTAAATTTTCCTCTATAATTTTCCATCTAATTGAGGATGAAACAATGTACTAAACCTTAGACATGTTCCCAAGGCCTAATGTAGCTAGTTCCAAAATCTAGATGTGAACTTGGGGTTAGTTTTTGACATAATAGTGACTGGTATTCCATACATCTTACTATCTCATCAATGTAGAATTTCTCCACTTTTGGTGCATCCCAAGTTGACTTAATAGGTAGGAAATGAGAAGATTTAGTTAGTCTATCCAAAATCACCCATAAGTCAAAATATGTTATGTTCTAGGTAACCTATCACAAAGTCCATGGTAATATGTTCCCACTTCCACATTGAAATAGGGAGTGGTTGGTAATGTGTTCCCACTTACACAATCAAATAGGGAGTGGTTGTAGGGTGCTTTATGGTATTCGGATTTGACTTGTTGGAAGCACCACACTTGGCTACATAATCGGTTGCATCTTTCTTCAATTATGACCACCAATATAGTTCCTTGAGATTGGTGTACACATCATACAATCACAAGAAAGCTTTCTCATACTCCACATTGCTGAAGGGGAAAATTGAGGTAACTCCAAGTCATCTCTAGATCCATCGACCTAGAGACATCAATCTCCCTACTATTATCTAGAGCCATCAACCTCTCCACTAAAAGAGTCGTCGACCTCTAGTGTCAATAGTAGTGATCGATCGAACTCTCCCTTTACCAACTCCATGCCATCAACCTCCAGTGTTTCAACCTCCATATGGACCTCTACAAGTTCCAGGCCATCGAACTCCCTCTTTGGGTGATCGATCTCTTCACCGAGCTATTGTCCATCCACCTACTTCAACCGCAAGTCAAGACATCATCTGGAAGAGAGTTGTAACATCCTTGACCTGGGTTATACTTTAACCCTAGGTGTTTTACTTAATAAATTTGATTATATTCTTGCTATTATCTCTTGAAAAGTAATTAAGGCTCAATAGGAACTTATATTTCAATTTTAGTCCTTCTTGAACAATGTTGAAAACAATGTTTTGACTTTTGTGGACTAAAGTGCAAATTACCCAAGTTAAGGGGTTAAATTGCAAATTGTGCATGATAATATGTTCCTCATGTGTTTAAGCATCATGAGAATGAATATGATGCAGAGGTATGTCTAGTGAAAGCCTGGGTACCAACAAAGATCTGATTAAACAATGTTTGTACATTAAAAACCTAGTTTTGGGGTAATGTGCAATTTACACAAAACATAGGGTTCAATATGAAAATTTACACTTCAATAAGGTCCCTAATAATTCTTGGCATCTTTTAGAGGAAAGAAAATTAGAGGGGCATCTCATTTGAGCTACTTTGAA
The DNA here is from genome assembly GCA_963693085.1 of Alisma plantago-aquatica. Classification (NCBI taxonomy): domain Eukaryota; kingdom Viridiplantae; phylum Streptophyta; class Magnoliopsida; order Alismatales; family Alismataceae; genus Alisma; species Alisma plantago-aquatica. The sequence continues at coordinate 1,135,238,939 of OY856413.1, read as the reverse complement.
GGAGAGAGAATCTTGATATTAAAATAATCAAGATTTAAGCATAAATGGAACTTTACTTCAATTTAATGCAAAAATAAATATATTAATTGAAGAGCACTACAACCAAAAGGTGAGGTATGATTTTGCAAAAGTTTGTACGAGCTTGCACCTTTCAAAGGCACGAAAATATCTTAAGTGAGTGGAGAGCCCACTCACATTAAGTTAATGAAAAGTAATGTCCACTAAAAATGGGATATTAGTATAATATGATTAAGGTGCTTATTTTGCTTTCCTTTTAAGTTGAGGATAATGAAAGGGAATTAAAGGCAAGGGAAGGTGCCTTAGTGCACAAGGAAAAGAGGGGAGTGCGTGGCACGGTTTGGAGAGTTGAAGGATTTTCTTTCAACTTTCTCTCTCCTAGGAATTCCTTTATATATACTCTCTTTTCCACTCCACCAAGGATCTTTTTTTTTGGATTTTCTTTCTTGCTTGCCCTGGAAGAGCTCAAGAGGACTAAGGAGCAGTAGGAGGACGAGTCCCAACCTGTAGGTAAGCTTCTTGATCACCTTCAACCATGATTTCATGGTGGAAATCGAAAAAATATGATGGATTTCTTCTTTTCTTCCATCAATCTTCCTTTCTAGCCAATTCGTTTCACTCAAAAGCTTGAAGAACGAACCTTGTAAAGTGAGAAAGCTTCTTCTACCTTTAGGGATGTAAATTTGGAGCTTTGAAATCTTCATTGAAGGCGGGTTATATAACTTGAACCCATTACATTGTTATTCAATTATCAATCTTGCAATTATATTGATTCCTTCTTCTTCTTGATTAATTGCTTGTTGTAATTGATAATGTTATGAAATTAGTAGCAATATAAACTGCATGAATGAAGGTAGATGATGATGACATGACGCAATTTTACTATGCGCTAAAACGCAAGAGAACGCGTCGAAGTAATATATGCCTTGTGAGGCCCGAGTCGAACTCAGGGATACTCAGAATCGTTGGTGACTCCTACTAACTAGTTGCGATCAGCTAAGCCGATTAAATGTTGAGGGTTTTTTTTTGTAAAAGTTAAAAAGAAAATTGAAAGAAAACAAAACGAACAATCGATTAAATTTTTGGTTTAATCAATTCAAGAAGGTATCTTTAGGATTGCAGTTTCACCGCGGGTTTTCATTGTATTAGATTTTATATAATTCCTCAATTTTATCTCTCTATCCGGGTAGTGGCCTGAAAATAGAATTTCCCACTCTCGTGGTGCAATTCACTACCTAAGCTTAGGTTGGTTCCACCGTCGTAGTAACCTATACCCTAAACTAGGTGCATTATGAACGATCTCTCAGTTTCCACCATTAATTTTACACCGCCTTGTTCAAGGGATTTATCGATTAATGTAGATTTCATTTCTTTTCAGCCGTTAATCCTTCTTTCAAAGTGATTAAGGGAATTAGGTTATTATTATGGTGATCAAGCATAACAATACATGGAGAAAACGAAACTATACCACGGATTTAAGAGATAAAATATGATTCACTATTATAAAACTGTCATACAATGGATTCTCGGGCTACTCCCGGTCCTAAATACGAAGGGGATTAGCCCCGCATGTTCATCTCACACAAGTACATGGTAGAAATAGGGGAAAACATGTGAAAATGTGGAATGAAAGGGAAAACCCCTGAACGGAGAAGAACCGGTTGATCCTCGGTGTAGGATACGTGCTCTCCCGCCTCTCGGTGGTGAAATTTGTCTCCTTCGGCCTCCGGATCAACAAGTATGAGCTTCTAGCCTCCGTTCTCCTTTCTACCGCTCCTCGGTCCTCGTGCAATGGCTAATCAGCTCCTTTTTTGTCTGGGCGGACGTCATTAGCTATATATCGGTCATTAGGTCACCCCTTAACAGTAGCCGTCCGATTGAGATCATTAGGAAGCCAACTCATATCCTACGGTGTCGATACCATCGACGCGAGTCGATGGTATCGACCCAGTATGGTAGCGGCAGCCCTTCTTTCCTTTCGTCCGAGTGCCTGATGTAGTCTTGATACCATCGACGCGGGTCGATGGTATCGACTACCCTGTAGCGACGATTTTGTCGTTTGCGTCGCTGTAGCCTCCGTGCGTCGATGGTATCGACTTGGTGTCGATACTATCGACAGCTCCCTCGCCAGCAACTTGTTGGTATCTCGATACCATCAACATCCATGTCGATAGTATCGACGCTTTGCTGCTCCTTTCGGCTGGCAACCTGTGATCATGTCGATGGTATCGACTTCCGTCGATGGTATCGACAGAAGAAAATACTCGTTTGTCCTAAAATTCAAACACAAAATCACATAAATTCACACAAATAATAATATTTTGACAATTAATGCTCAAAACGATGAATTAAAGGGGATTTGACATAAAATAATAGCAAAGACCAAAGTGAATGAATTATGCCACATTAACCATAAAAATGACTAATAAAAGCATAAAACACATCTGAAATAGGTCTATAAATGCGACTCAAAATCGTCGCATCAAACTCCCCTAAGCTTGAACTTTGCTCGCCCTCGAGCAACTAATCCTTAGAATAGAATTGCTAATGTCAACTGAAGAACAACGCATCACAACCAACATCCAAATGACTCCCACCTAACAATCACATACCGGCCCTCTCTAACCACAGAATGGTAATCACCCTGCAGGCGACAGTAATTATCCATAAGAGAAATTGACCTCAAAACTGATGAACACTATCACATAATGCAGTTAACATAATAAAACTCGCCGGTTCAGACTTGGTGCATCTTGTGATCTCCTATACTACGTTGCTCACCCTAACTACCATCTACATGGAAGCATTTCTCCTGATATACCATAGTGAGGAGAAATTCACGGTGGCCTACCAATCCGAGCAACGGGTGGATAAAAATGGGTGGTTCATGGAAGAAAGTGGAAGTATTATACAGTTTCAACATGCATAAAACAAAAATGTCCTAAATGATGCAGATGCACATGAAAAATGTCCTAATCCTAAAATTGGGTGGAATGATGCATGTGCTAACCATCCATCTCAAAACGAGATGGACATCTAATTAAGCTACATCATGTACTCAATCATCTTGAAATGCATGTGCTACATGTTCCTTTCTCCTTCTTATTCAAATAACTTCTAAATAGCCTTTTTTTCTTTAAGAATTTTTTTTTTCTTTTTCAACCCTTTATATCCATAATTGATAATGAATATTTAATCGGGCTTATTTTTCTTCCCAATTCAGAAATTAGCACTATTTAGGAGGTATGGAACAATTTAATTCACCATTGAAGAAAAATCGAGATACATGATATACTTTATGCATGAAAAATTATGAATGCATCTACATGACATGCACCTAAAGGTAATGTGCATGTATCACTATTCTCATTTTTTTGTTTCTTTTTATGCAAAACATATGGAAAAGAATTAATGCAAGTCGTATCTATGTGCAATGTAGTCAAAGAAGTTAACACTGTAAAGTACTTCCAATTGTTGTGGTGGATTGCAAAAAGTGGAAAGGTGGAAAGATCACAAGACTAGGTGACTGAACCTTAGATAAATATTATATGTCCCTCCTTACTGACCTGTGTAGTAGTTAAGAAGTTTCTCTCTCCTACTTCCGATTAAAATCACATTACCATTTGGTCGGATTAGGCTCAAATAACCATTTCCGTCCACTTTCATGAATCATTAGGAGTATAGTTGTGAAATTTTGTTTTAGAGTTGACAAAACCAATCATTTTTGTAGGTTAATTGTACAAGGTTAAACAAGACAAGCTTTGCACAAATTTTTTTTTTAATTCCCTTGATTTTTCCCATGCACACTATAGAGATGACACAAACTTTATGACATCCACGATTACACTAGATAGCATGTGGATCCTAAACAGACTAAAATTGCAAAAAAACAACTAAAAAGAACAAAAACAAATAAAGTCAAAAACTAAAAACAATAAAAGAGATAAAGTTGTTCCAACTACCCCCCTAAGCTTGAATCCGACTATGGCCTCATAGTCAAAAACAAACTTAAGGATTGGAACAGTGATACCGAATCATTCTTGCGGTGGTGGAGGCGGATACTGTGGCGCCTATGGATCCCAAGACGGGTATTGCCCCTGGCAATTCGGATCATACTGAGGCATCAGAGGAGGCTGTGGATACCCCCCAAAATAATTTTGGCTCCAGTAATGATCGAAAAACGGATGATGTTGCTCCTCCATCCTGTGCAGCCGGTCATGGATGTTCTGCTGATTCTCGAACAAAAGGCGCTCATTCTCAAAGATCGCATGCTGATTGACAAAGAGCCGGTTGGTAGTATATTCAATATCGGAATAGGTGGCTGTGTGGCTATGTTGGGTCTGCTGGATGTCCTACAACATTGCGTACATGCCCTGCATAGAATAGACATCCTCGCTCGGCTGCGAGGGCTGTGGTGGTAGAGGCGGATGCAGAGAAGATGAAGATGCACCCAGATGCATCCTAGGGCGCTTCCGGGGTGCCACTCGTGATCGAAGAGGTGTGAACGCCTCTTCTTCCTCTTCCGCCGCCTTGTTGTCGTTGTCACCGTTGTTGCCGCCGTCTTCTTCATCGGAGTCGATGGCTATGATTGGCCATCGGAAGTGCTGCGCGCCGTCGATGTTGAAGATGGGGTCAGGAAGGGAACACTCTTGATATGCTTGATTGACGTGGCAGTGTGCGAACGCCACGCCATCTCGGAGGAGTAGGAGATTGGACCGGTGGAGATGCTGCAAGTTGACCTTGCTTCTTGTAGAGAGAGGAGTCAGCTACTCGAGATTCAGCCCCATGTAGATGGCCAGCTTAGTGATAAGCCCACCAAAGTGAATTGGGGCTTTCCTCGTACTCCTCTTCACGTCCAATACTCACTGCAGAAAGAAGGCACCCCAATTGCATTCTTGTTTCTTCAGGAGTTTATACAAAAAGAAAAGGTCTGACCCCTGAAATTTGCTGAGGGCCAGATCACCCCGGGCAAAAAGCATAGAACTCAGCATCCGGTGCAGTACCCGGACGAAAGGGTGCTCAAAATCAGCTACCGCAGCATTGTGGTAGCTCACCGACTTCCCTTGCGGCACCGTCACCAACTCGGAGAAGATGGCGTCGTAATCGGTGTGGTTGTCCGGCCGCCGGTGGTCGTACCGAGAATGGTTCCAGTTGAAGATCCTGTTGAACTACTTGAGCGTGAGGGTGTAATCGTGGTTGTACAGCCGGAAAGACACTCTGCCCTTGATCCACTCACGATCGGTAGCTACTATGTCGTTGGGAACGACACAGACGTCCATCGACGCCATGAACTCTGCCACCAACTCTTTGTACGTGGGCCAGTCGCCGAAGAATGGCTGGCCATCTACATGTACTTCTAGCTCGCCAGGCCTTATTGATGTGTGGTGGGCCTGCCCCTTTAGAATGTAGGCCAAGTTCGCCTCGAATCCGAGATCTCAGATCATTTCCCGGTCCACATACCGGGTGGGCTCTATCTTCCTCCGCATGATCTCCTCGTAGATCTTTCGGACCTCCGAGGACGGATGGACAAGTCGGGGATGTGCGATCAACGATGGTGGTGGTGGCACGAATTTCGGGATGTCCATCGGATTCGCGCACGAGGAGGAAGCTCCGGCCACATGCGCCATGTTTGCGATGAGAGATGGGGATCAGAAAGAGAGCTCAGTGAAGATTGGAGAGTTGAATCTCCGCTCGATGAAGAGTGTCGCTCGGTGATGCTTTTCTTCGGTCTTGGATGGCTCGGGGGAGTGCTCGGTGCAAAGGGAGGAGATTGCTCTGAAGGTGTGACGTCAACTGACGTAATGAATCTCCTTAAATAGACTTGGTCGACACCACTGTTGGCCCGTCGATACCATCGACGCGAGTCGATGGTATCGACACTAGTCGATGTTATCCGCCCCCATCGCGAGTATCGACGGTTGTTGATGGTTGGATCTTGAAACTCGGATCGCTGACGTGTCGATACCATCGACGATGGTCGATAGTATCGACGCTTCACCCGGATCGATGACGTGGAAGTCGTGATCGCCGTTGATTCATTTGTGCGGATCGGTGATGTGGATGGTCGATACCATCGACTCCCGTCGATGGTATCGACTGTTCTTTATTGCAACACCTCCGCTTTACATCTCAACCTGTAGCTGTGTCGATACCATCGACGAGGCCGTCGATGGTATCGACTTTCCTGAGTCGATTTTATCTATAAATCTCCAGATATCTCGATGGTATCGACGGCCATCTCGATACCATCGACTGTTTCTTCGTGACCTACCTGTAGGTAAGTCGATACCATCGACGGGGCCGTCGATGGTATCGACGCAGAGCAAAATCTGCAGTCGTCAACCTGTACCATGGTCGATACCATCGACCAGTGTGTCGATGGTATCGACTCTGCCTCAGCCTGCACAAAGAACAAACCAATCACGGTATCTTTTTTGCACTAAAAATTAAACCAAAACAAATCAACCTACGATTGTACATAAACTAAACTAAGGTACCGATGGTTGGGTTGCCTCCCAACAAGTGCCCTTATTTAACGTCTTAGGCTAGATGATTTTAGGGCACCTTATTCATCCGAAAGTGAAATGAGTTTGACCTCATTCACCTTCCTCTTGTAATTTTCACCAAAGTAGAGCTTCAATCTTTGTCCATTCACTAAAAACGTGGTCTCACCATCACACACCAAGATCACGCCGTGTGGTTTGACCTCTTCTACCACGAACGGTCCACTCCACCGGGATTTGAGCTTCCCGGGATGTAACTTGAGTCGTGAATTGAACAACAAAACACTATCTCCCTTTTTGAACGTGCGCAACTGGATGTGGCGGTCGTGGATCAGCTTTGTGCGCTCCTTGTATATCTGTACGTTCTCATATGCCGTCATCCGCAGCTCGTCCAACTCGTTCAATTCTAGCAGTCTCTTCCTCCCCACTTCATTGTAACTCAGGTTTAGCCTTCTCAGCGCCCAATGCGCTTTGTGCTCTAACTCTACCGGCAGGTGACAGGCCCGGCCATACGCCAACCTAAAAGGTGTGGTGCCTGTAGGTGTTTTGTAAGCAGTCCTGTATGCCCACAGAGCATCCGGCAGTAGGGCACTCCAGTTCTTCCTCGTGGATGCCACCGTACGCTCTAAAATCTTCTTAATTTCACGGTTGGAGACCTCCACCTAGCCTTGCGTTTGCGGATGATATGGGGTACCTATGTTGTGCTTGAACCCATATTTCTTCAATAATGTCGAGAACTTCTAATTCCTAAAATGTGTACCCCCATCACTGATTATCATTCGGGGTACCCCAAACCTGCAGAAAATATTTTCTTTCACGAATCTGCACACTACAGTGGAATCATTAGTCCTTGTGGGTATTGCTTCTACCCACTTCGACACATAATCAACTGCTAATAAAATATATAAATTGGAGTTTGAGGACACAAAGGGTCCCATGAAATCTATGCCCCACAAATCAAATACCTCCACTTCCTGAAACACATTCAGGGGCATCTCTTGTCGCTTTGAGATATTACCTGCTCGTTGGCAGGAATCAAATTGCCTCACAAACTCGTACGCATCTCGAAACAAAGTTGGCCAATAAAGGCCGCTTTCCAAAATTTTAGCTGCCGTACGAGAGCTCGAATGGTGTCCTCCCGTAGGTAGTGTGTGGCAATGATGTAAAACGCTCTCGTACTCTACTTCAGGCACACACCTGCGCAAGATACCGTCCCTGCATTTCTTAAGAAGAATTGGGTCATCCCAAAAATAATATCGTAAAGAATGGAAAAATCTTTTCTTCTCCTGATATGACCAATCTTCCGAGATGATCCCGCAAGCCAAATAGTTTACAATCTCAGCGAACCAAGGATCCTTAGAATTAATTTTCAAAATTTGTTCATCTGGAAACGTCTCGGTTATGGGTATATGTAAATCTTTTTCATCCACCCTTTCTAACCTAGACAAATGATCAACAACAACGTTTTCAATCCCAGATTTATCCTTGATTTCGATGTCAAATTCCTGTAAGAGAAAAATCCACCTTATGAGTCTAGGCTTTGCATCTTTTTTCTCCATTAAGTATTTGATTGCGGCATGGTCAGTCCATACAACTACTTTAGATCCAACTAAATACTGCCCGAATTTTTCAAAAGAGAAAACAACGGCGAGTAATTCTTTCTCAGTAGTTGTATAATTTAATTGAGCATCATTCAAAGTCTTTGACGCGTAAAAAATCACGGTGGGTTTATTGTCCACCCGCTGCCCCAACACAGCTCCTACCGCAAAGTCTGAGGCGTCACACATTAGTTTGAATGGTTTCGTCCAATCCGGCGTTTGAACAACCGGTGCAGAAATCAGTTTTTCTTTTAAAACGTCGAACGCATGCAGACACTTATCATTGAAATCAAATACAACATCTTTCTCTAAGAGCTCGGATAGAGGTTTCATGATTTTAGAAAAATCTTTTATAAATCGACGATAGAACCCGGTGTGTCCCAAGAAACTTCTTACCCCTTTAACAGAATTTGGTGGGGGCAACTTGGAAATGACCTCAATTTTGACTGGATCTACCTCTAAACCTTTGCTAGACACCTTGTGTCCTAGAACTATCCCCTCAGTCACCATCATGTGACATTTCTCTCAGTTAAGGACCAAATGTGTGTCCTCACAGTGCTGTAAAACTTTGTCCAAATTATAGAGACATTCATCAAACGATGCACCATGCACCGAAAAGTCATCCATAAAAACCTCGAGACAGTGCTCTACCATGTCAGAAAATATGGCGAGCATACAATGCTGAAACGTCGCTGGTGCATTGCATAAACCAAAAGGCATTTGGCGGTACGCGAAAGTCCCATAGGGACAAGTGAAGGTAGATTTCTCTTGATCCAAGGGATCAATCGAGATCTGGTTGTACCCCGAGTACCCGTCTAGAAAACAGAAGTGTGATCGGCCGGCAAGACGCTCTAGGATTTGATCAATGAAAGGTAAAGGAAAGTGATCCTTTAGCGTGGCGGCATTCAAACGGTGGTAATCAATACAAACTTGCCACCCGGTTACCAATCGGGTGGTGACAGGTTCATTTAACATATTTTGGGTGACAGTAATTCCCCCCTTCTTAGGGACTACCTGTGTGGGACTCACCCATGGCGAGTCTGATATGGCGTAAATAATACCTGCAGCAAGAATTTTAATAACCTCCTTCTTCACAACCTCCATCATACTTGGATTGAGACGTCGTTGAGGTTGGATCACGAGCTTGGCTCCCTCCTCGAGCCAAATCTTGTGCTGACATAGAGTAGGGGAAATCCCCTTGATATCTGCAACGGAGCACCCAAAAGCTCCTCGGTGGTTATTCAGCACTATCAACAATTGGTCTTCCTCTTCTGCACTCAGATAAGCAGATATAATAACTGGTAACTTTTCCTCCCCAGCTAGGAAGACATATTTGAGATGCGGTGGCAGCGGCTTTAATTCTAACTCTGGCGGGCTGATCAGAGATGATTGAAGCGGCAGGGGAAGTTCACCTAAATCTTCATAATGCCTCCCATAGAAGCATGGAAGCATCTGAAGCATTTTGGCGCACTCCTTGAGTGATTTACTCCACATCCAATCATGTGTAATATTCACCAAGCAAGCCTCCAATGGTAATTCAGGATATGCATCAAAAACAGAAATTACAATAACATCATCTTCCGTAGAAGGCGGAATGTCCTCATCCTCATCATTTGGGAATCCCACAGCTTTGCACAGAGAAACTACTTTGGTCTGCTCCATAATGTCCACAGCCAAAGTTCCATTATCCACCTTGCTCATCACATGAGCCATGTTCAGAAATGGCTTCCCAAGACAGAGTGAAATATTACTATCCAGATGTTTTACCACCTTGCATTATTCCTTTGCCTTAGATGACACAGTACTAGAAGGCATGACCATCTCAAAGAGGTCATCAGCTATGCCCAAGGTCAAGCGACCTCTCCCCATCTCTAAGATCATGTCGGCTGTAGCTTGGAAAGGACGTCCAAGTAACAGCTCGTTGCCATGTTCATCCTGCATCTCCATGACTACAAAATCTGCTGGAAAGACAAATCTATCCACCTTCACTAACACATCTTCACAGATTCCATAAGGTTTTACCACAGAGTTATCCGCTTATTGAATCGTCATATTGCTTGTCCGTGACTCCTTCAATCCCAGCTTTTTGAATGTAGAAAGGGGCATCAAGTTGATGCTTGCCCCTGAATCACATAATGCTTCACCAAATTTGACTTTTCCAATATAACAAGAAATGTTAAAATAGCCTGGATCTTGCCTCTTTGGCGGTAAAGTGCCCATGATGAAGGCACTCACTTGCTCCTTGAGCACGACAACCTCTGTATCCGGAATTTTCCTCTTCTTCGTAATGACGTCCTTTAGAAATTTCCCGTAAGACGGGATTTGCTCAATGGCTTCCAATAGAGGGATATTTATCGAAAGCTTTCGGAAACTGTCTAAGAACTTCTTAAATTGTGCATCTACCTTCCTTGCCTTGGCACTATTTGGATACGGGACCGGAACAGCTTGTGCCATTTGATGAGGTGGCACATAAGGTGTCTTTTCTGAGGTTCCTCCTCTGCAACCTGTTCTTCAGTATCATCCACGGCTGTGTCATCAACCTGCCCAGTGACTGGTGGTGGCAGCTCCTCATTGGCTTCACCTTCTATCTCAGCATGTGGTGTGCTTGTCTCCTCGGCCCTTGGATTTAACAATTTCTTGCCACTTCTTAGTAAAATGGCCTTTGCCTGCTGGTTTCCCCCTGGAACATTGGTGTTTCCCGGAAAACCCGGATGTGCCGGTTTCTTCAAACTGGCGATCTCTGCTGCCATCTGTGCCATAGATGTCTCAATGGTCCTCATTTGAGCCCCATGGCTCTGTAATGTTTGCCCAAACTGATTCATAAACTCCCCTTGCTGTTTAATTTACTGGCCAAACGTAGTCATGAGTTCTTGATTTTGCTTAATCACCTGATTGAGTAGCTCTGTGCTCTTATCCTCCGCAGCTGGTTGGGGTTTGGCATCCGAATCCTGCAGAAAATTGTTTGGATCCTTCCACGAGAACTTTTTTGTCTTTTCTCCATGAATAATCATTGTTCCTATAACCTTGCTGCTGCCTCATAAATTTCACTTGAGCCTCATCCTCAGACTCAGTATCCTCCTTTGCGAGCAATTTCTTTGCGAGAAGATCCATCTTCTCATTCAGTTCTTTTATTGCCTTAGATTCTCCTACTACTCGTACCTGTTCCACGGTGCCTCTTTCACCCCATGATTGTTTCCTGGTCATGTTCTTTAGTATCACCCAGCATCTGGTGTCCGTATTGTTCAGAAAGAATCCTGACCCAGCTGAATCAAGGTTGCTCCTATCGTGCTCGGAGAGAGCAAAATAGAAGATCTTTACTTGTGTTTCTTTATCCAGCCCGTGATGTGGGCACCGTCTCAGCATGACCTGGAACCTCTCCCAGGTCTCAGAATATATCTCACCTGCCTGTTGAGTAAAGTTATGGATCTTCCTGATCATGTCGTTGGTCTTCTCAGGAGGAAAGAACCTCTCAAAGAAGACCTCCACCATATGGTCCCAGGACTCCACAAACTCATCATCTAAATTGCGTAGCCATTATCGCGTGGCTCCTGCCAATGAAATCGGGAAAAGCTTAAGATAAAGTGCATCATGTGGAAACCTGTCGATTTTAACCATGTCACAGTTCTCAACAAACTGGTTGATGTGCGCGACGGGGTCCTCATTCTTGATCCCATGAAAAGCATTGGACTTCACCAAATTTATCAGAGTCGGATCAATCTTATAGGTAGGTATGTTGATTGCTTGCTTCTTTATAGGCCCTTTTGACGTGGATGCGGAAGAAGTCTTGATCTTCTCCCATATTGTCTGTGGCTCGTCCATCTCTTCTTGTTCAGGTTCTGACTCTGTTTCCTCAAACTGGTCTTGATTGTGGCTTTCCTCATCTTCTGGTCCCAGTAGTGGAACCTTAGGTGCGCGACTTGCATAGTCAGTACTACGCGTCCGTACCATACACAGTACCTGAAATAAGAAAATCCGAGTTCAATACAGTGCTATGACGAGTTTAAAAATTATCGAACAATTTAGAAATATTTGAAGATGTTTCAAAATAATAAAAAAAATGTGGCCTAGAATGGCCACTCGTAGCACTCAATGTGCCAACGAATTCGCAGTATCCCTGACAACGGCGCCAAAAACTTGACGCAATTTTACTATGTGCTAAAACACAAGAGAACGCGTCGAAGTAATATAGGCATTGTGAGGCCCGAGTCGAACTCATGGATACTCAGAATCGTTGGTGACTCCTACTAACTAGTTGCGATCAGCTAAGTCGATTACAAGTTGAGGTTTTTTTTTGTAAAAAATAAAAATAAAATTGAAAGAAAACAAAACGAACAATCGATTAAATTTTTGGTTTAATCAATTCAAGAAGGTATCTTTAGGATTGCGGTTTCACCGCGGGTTTTCATTGTATTAGATTTTATATAATTCCTCAATTTTATCTCTCTATCCGGGTAGTGGCCTGAAAATAGAATTGCCCACTGTCGTGGTGCAATTCACTACCTAAGCTTAGGTTGGTTCCACCGTCGTAGTAATCTATACCCTAAACTAGGTGCATTATGAATGATCTCTCAGTTTCCACCATTAATTTTACACCGCCTTGTTCAAGGGATTTATCGATTAATGTAGATTTCATCTCTTTTCAGCCGTTAATCCTTCTTTCAAAGTGATTAAGGGCATTAGGTTATTATTATGGTGATCAAGCATAACAATACATGGATAAAACGAAACTATACCACGGATTTAAGAGATAAAATATGATTCACTATTATAAAACTGTCACACAATGGATTCTCGGGCTACTCCCGGTCCTAAAGACGAAGGGGATTAGCCCCGCATGTTCATCTCACACAAGTACATGGTAGAAATAGGGGAAAACATGTGAAAAACGTGGAATGAAAGGGAAAACCCCTGAACGGAGAAGAACCGGTTGATCCTCGGTGTAGGATACGTGCTCTCCCGCCTCTCGGTGGTGAAATCCGTCTCCTTCGGCCTCCAGATCAACAAGTATGAGCTTCTAGCCTCCGTTCTCCTTTTTACCACTCCTCGGTCCTCGTGCAATGGCTAATCAGCTCCTTTTTCGTCTGGGCATCCGTCATTAGCTATATCTCGGTCATTAGGTCTCCGATTGAGATCATTAGGAAGCCAACTCATATCCTACGGTGTCGATACCATCGACGCGAGTCGATGGTATCGACCCAGTATGGTAGCGGCAACCCTTATTTCCTTTCGTCCGAGTGCCTGATGTAGTCTCGATACCATCGACGCGGGTCGATGGTATCGACTACCCTGTAGTGACGGTTTTGTCGTTTGCGTCGCTGTAGCCTCCGTGCGTCGATGGTATAGACTTGGTGTCGATACTATTGACTGCTCCCTCGCCAGCAACCTGTTGGTATCTCGATACCATCGACATCCATGTCGATAGTATCGACGCTTTGCTGCTCCTTTCGGCTGGCAACCTGTAATCATGTCGATGGTATCGACTTCCGTCGATGGTATCAACGGAAGAAAATACTCGTTTGTCTTGAAATTCAAACACAAGATCACATAAATTCACACAAATAATAATATTTTGACAATTAATGCTCAAAACGATGAATTAAAGGGGATTTGACATAAAATAATAGCAAAGACCAACGTGAATGAATTATGCCACATTAACCATAAAAATGACTAATAAAAGCATAAAACACATCTAAAACAGGTCTATAAATGCGACTCAAAATCGTTGCATCATGACATCATCTTGGGAACTTTTCCCAAATAAATTCTATTCCAATCAGTTTCAATAAATTGTTCAATCGGTTTCAACAAAACCGTTTGAAATTAAACGCTTTCATCAAACCTTTAGAAACCAAACGATTTCAAACCGTTTGGAAGGTTTGACCACAGTTGACCATTTGGAGGTTATATGATAGTGTGATGACCCATTAAATCTAATCGATTGATTCCAAAGGGTTCATCAGTTGAAGGTTTATCAATTATCAAACCCTAATCGGGTTAAGTGTTGAAATTTCAATTGGTTGATTTAAAATTTTGGGTTGATTAACCCAAATGGTCTCAAGACCATTTAGAGATCACCCAAATGGTCTCAAGACTATTTGGAGGTCAACCAAGACCATTTGGAGGTGTAGGGTTGAGTATGGTTGAGTAATGGAAGATCCAGAGATATCAAAATGAAATGCAATCAATAGCTAATTGATGATCAATCCAATGATCTAAACCCTAATTGAATTTCACAAATTTTAATGATGGATGGGGCAAATGGTCTCAAGACCGTTTGGAGGTCATCCAAATGACCTCAAGACCGTTTGAGGTCAGGTCATATCATAATTTTATGATGATTCATTGATTTCAATGGAATTAGTTCCATAATATTAATCATTGATGGTTCCTCGATTTCAAAACCCTAATTGATGATCAATTGAAAGTTGAATCAATTGAAGGATGATTTATTATTTCAATTGAGGTATGGTGCATACGTTTAATTGATGAGTGGTTACATGGATTCAATTGATGAGGGAATTAATCTTGGAAACTCTAAATCAATTTGAGTGGTTGAGACCATTTTTGGTCCATTTAGTTTTGAGGAGGTTTGGACCAAACGGTCTCAAGACCATTTGGGACCAAATGACCCCAAACCATTTGAGGCTCAAATGATTTCAAGTATCTTTGCACTAAACAATTTCAAGCACCAACTTTTCTAAACGGTTTCAAACTGTTTGAACTTAATCAACTAAGACCGTTTGATGGTCTAAATGGTCTTAGACCGTTTGAGGGTCAATTTATCAAAACCGTTTGGGATTTAGATGGTCAAGACCATTTGGGGTCTAGGTGACCAAAACCGTTTGGAGAATAATTAACTTAAACTATTTGAACACCCAAGTGGATTAAAGGTCAAGTAATTATGTGACTCTTAATGATGTAAACCAAGGGTGATTACATTAGTTGTAACCTTAATGAGAAAGGGTAATTAGTATCCTCAAAAGGGTTAATATTTGGAGATTATGAATGAGAGATCTTAACACACTACTCTAACCCTAACTGAGTGTATTGAAATAAAGAAATTGAATTGACCTAATTAAGTCAACTTTGAGGTACTCAACATCCCAGAGAGGATGAGAGAGAGAGAGTAGTGTTTATATGTAAATTCAAGATTCAATTCCTTTATTATGAGTAAATATGTAATTAGGGATTGATCCATGATGATGAGATCATGAAACCCTAATTAAGAAGATTAGTTATTCTTAAACTTAAATTAGGGCAATATAGGGTGTAACCCAAAATTTGGGACAATTGTAGATGTAAATCTAATAAAGGCTAATGCTAAGTGAATCCTCAATCCTGGGTAATGGAGTAAACCTAATTTAGAGTAATTTAATGATAAACCCTAAATTGAGGTGAATAGTACATCCTAACCCTAATTTGGGTAAAAGGATATGATAAACCCTAATTTGATGTGAATAGTAAACCCTAACCCTAACACAGGGTGAAGGCATGTGAAACCCTAATTTTGGGTCATATTATATGGAACCCTAATTTTGGGCAGTATGATGATTAATCATAACCTTAATTCCAAGTAATGGGATGAATATCCCTAAATGACATGAAAAGGGAAACCCTAACCCAAATAAAGGATTAATGGTGTTATATTGCATGGTGCTGATATGTAATTGATATAACTGTTATCATAAGTACTAACCATGCATGTATCATGAGATGATGAGCATAGCCAGGTATGAGCTATGATGTTTTATTATTGAGAATGTTAATGGGCCTTGTGAGCCATGATATGCTTTGTTGCTCAGTAAAAAGTAATAAGAGTTGAAATAGGCTTGGAAAGCCATATGAGATGTTTGTGTAACAAGTCTCATGATCACCTTGGTCAGATGACCTGAAGGTATTAGTTTCCTAATAAGTGGTAAAAAGTGTTCTATGATGAACTAAGGGTTGAATTCCATATTCAATAATTATGATGATAAGTGGTTGAAAAATGAGATTGCATCTGATAAGATGAGGGATTGCGATCCCAATACTTTATTAAAGATCTGAACAATATTTGATGAAAGCATCCCACATTCTTTATAGCAATGGTTATATTAAATTATGTTTGGAAACCTGATTGATGCTAAAAAGAATATGGTAATGTACTTAATTAATCAAGTGAAATCTTATCATGTAGAGCCCTGACCATAGATCCATCATCGTCAGAAGTTTGGTGATGGTGAAACATGTTTTCCCAAGGGATCTCCTGGAGTGCATACTGTTGAGTATGTAGGGGTGATGGGTGTGAATACCTTACACCCTAATGTGGGATTGATGGTAGATGAACATTAAATCTCTCAATCTTTAATTATGTATGCCGGGATGGATGTATCACAAATCTCCCGATAATGTTAATGCCGGAATCGAGGTGAGATAAACATGAAATCTCCAGATTTGTGAAGAGAGTGCAGCCGCCGCTGTAACTCTATAGTGAAGTGCCAGTATACCCTAGAAAGCTATATGTAGTAGAGACACGAGATGTCCTGCATATTGAGCCCACACTAGCTGGGAGGAGATGAGGTCATGGAGTCCAGCTCTTCCATTGATCTTATATGGTACCGATTTCGACTTTGCAATGGTCGGTTGGAGTATGAACGATATACCTTCATCTCCTCAGGGCTTAAGATTGATTGTAAAATGTAATCAGTCGTGTAGTATATTTGCTTAAGGTTGATATACGAGAATTATTGATTGATGTACATTGCTTAAATAGATCCTAGATGGATAGTTTTTACACATGTTCTTCATATTCCTTATTGAATAAGTATTATGCTGTTTAGTCAAGATATAGCTGAAAAGCTCTATTAACCTAATTTGATTAGTATTTAATCTGGTTGTTGTTCAACATATAATTACTCTGCTCAGTCTTATACTATTGTTTAATTCACCATAATAATGTTCTTGGCAGAGAGTTATATCTCTCGTTGGGACAAATTATAATTGTCTCACCCCCGTGGGATCCAACTTTTTAGGTGGACGTAGACGAGGAGGTAGGAATCCTTCAGTAGGTGAAGGACAGCAATAGTAGCAGTAGAAGAGAACGGTAGTGAAATCTCAAGTGGAGACACTGGCTGTGAAGTCTTGTATATATAGATATAGTCATATGTGTCATCTCTGTACTCTCAGGTCCTCAGAGTCGGTAGTTGGTTTTAAAGAAACGATCTGAGATTTTGGCGTAATGCCTTAAAGTTTTTATGTTGTTTATGTATAGTTCAACAAAGAAACTGTTAATGTAATTTGAGATGACATGGTACAAGACATGTACCTATGAACTAATATGCAAGTGAAGTATTTTGGTCTTTTATGAAAGAGTTTTCCCTGGATTGGATCTCTTTGTAAAAGTTTTAAATTTTTAGTGATTTTCAGTAATCCGCTGCGAATGATAAGCTTCTGCTTAGTTGATTTGGTTAATTACGATTCGTACGCCACAATTTAGTGGTATCAGAGCTCTAGGTTCATTGAGTCTACGGAGACATAGGATTAAGGTTGTTGAGTCTATTCTAGTGTCTTCTAGTTTATCTGATAGTGTCTTCTGCTCATATAGGAGAAGAAGAACTTGAAGATGTCTGGATCACATGATGAACATGTTGCTGAGAACAACGTTGTTGCACCAGGAGGGGGTGCAAGGGACCAGCCCAGAGAGGAGTCGATACCTGAACATCCCCAGATTGACCCAGCTGTAATAGAAAACCCAGCCCTTCATGCTCTATTTGGGCAATTCCTGACGACCATGACGCACATGGAAGATAGAATGCCACCACCCGCACTGAGGGCACCAGCCCATCATGATGGACATGGAGCCGGCAAGACCTTTGAGAGACTTCGTCGGGTTGGAGCCATAGATTATGTTGGTATAGCTGACCCAGCAGATGCAGACTTATGGCCGACGGAGATGGAGAAGGCTTTCAGGATCCTTGACATTCCTGAAGCAGAGAAGGTGAGACATGTTGTATACCTCCTCAAGGGGAGTGTTGGCCACTGGTGGACTATTGATGAAGGCAAGAGGCCAGGTGTAGTAATCAGATGGGAAGAATTCCGGCAAGAATTCGTCATTAGATACTTCCCTAAGACGTTTCTAGATGATAAGATCTCTCAATTTGAGAGGATCAGGCAGGGTCAGATGAACATTAGCGAGTATGAGGCTAAGTTCATGGAGCTTTTGCGGTTTTGTCCGCATATGGTAGCCAATGATGAGGAGAGAATCAGGCATTTTGAGAAAGGGTTGAATGTTGATTTGACTACTCCCACGTCTGCTCTGGAGAACCGGGAAAGGTTTGCCACTTTTGTAGTGTCTGTGAGGAGAATAGAAAGGTTTGTGATTGAAAAGCGACAGACCATCAACAAGAAGGTGTTTACCCAATACCAGGGACAGAGGTCTGAGCGTTTTAAAAAGCCAAGGTTTTCTGCACCACCACCACCAAGATTTAATTCCCAGACTCAATGGACATCAAGTAGGGGTAGGGGTCGTAGTTTTGCTCCAACTAGAGCCCAAAGTTCAGCTTCAATGTCAGTAACAGGACCATCCATGCCACAGTGGGAGAATAAAAGTTGTTTCAAATGCGGGAAGATGGGGCATTTGATGAATGATTGTCCAGTTGGGAATACAGTGGTGACTCAACCTCCGAAGCATAGTCAACAAGGCTCTCAGAGGAGATAGTTTTCTAGTGGTGCTCGAGGACAAGGACAAGCGTCACAAGCTGGATCATCGGCACCCAATAACCGAGCACAGGGTCAACCGCAGGCAACGACGAGGTTCTATGCAATGAACCAGCCTGAAGCAGTTGCCAATCCCAGAGTTATGACAGGTCAGATGGAACTATTTCATTCTGATATGTCTTCTTTCTGCTTCGTATCTGTTTTAATTGATCTGGGTGCTACGCATTCCTTTATCACTCAAGAAGTGATTCTTGACTGCAATATGATAGTTGGTCATAGGGCAGAGAGTTTGAAGTTAGAAACTCCTTTGATGGGATCTGCTGTGTTGTGGGAGGTGTGTTCTCCCTGCACTCTTTCTTTTTCTGAACATCGCATTCAAGTGGATCTTATACCACTTGCGATGCATGGTTTTGATATAATCCTTGGGATGGACACCTTAGAGAAGTATAAGGTGGTCTTGGATTGCAGTTCCAAACAAGCTGTGTTCACAGATGATGATGACACATAGATTTTTTAGGGAGATAAAAAGATTCTTCCAACATGTCGTGTGTCAGCTATGGTAGCTGAGAAGCTAATGAGGTAAGGATGCTTTGCATTCTTGGCACATGTAGTAGACACCACTATGGAGAGCATGAATCCTTCTGAAGTTCTGATAGTTAGGGAGCTTGAAGATGTGTTTCTCGAGGAACCTCCGGGGTGTTCTGTCACCCCAAGAGATTGATTTTGAGATTAATCTAATCCTGGGAACGCAACCAATAGCACAAACACCATATAGAATGACACCTGTTGAGATGGCAGAGCTCAAGAAACAACTACCAGAGTTGCTTGAGAAGGGTTTTATCCGACCGAGTACTTCACCATGGGGTGCTCCAGTTCTCTTTGTTAAAAAGAAGGATGGGTCGGTGTGGTTATGCATTGACTACAAATAGTTAAATAAAGTAACTATAAAGAACAAATATCCTCTGCCAAGGATAGATGACATGTTTTACCAGTTGCGTGGTGCAACTATCTTTTCTAAGATAGATTTGAGACCAGGATACCATCAGTTACGTATCAAGGAGGGTGACATACCTAAGTCTGCCTTTAGGACAAGGTATGGTCACTATGAGTTCATAGTTATGTCATTTGGAATAACTAATGCACCAGCTGCATTCATGAAACTCATGAATAGAATCTTTCGACCTTTTCTTGATCAATTCGTAGTAGTCTTCATAGACAACATCTGATCTACTGTAGAGATGCTCAACAGCATGAGCAGCACCTTCGTCAGGCTTTAGCTTTGCTAAGAGAGCATAAGTTGTATGCTAAGTTTA
The DNA here is from genome assembly GCA_963693085.1 of Alisma plantago-aquatica. Lineage (NCBI taxonomy): Eukaryota > Viridiplantae > Streptophyta > Magnoliopsida > Alismatales > Alismataceae > Alisma > Alisma plantago-aquatica. Next base: position 1,135,218,809 of record OY856413.1, on the reverse strand, counting down.
GCAAATGTGAGTTCTGGCTACCAGAAGTTTCTTTTCTAGGATACATAATATGTACCTCAAGTATTCGTATTGATCCTAAGAAGGTAGAATCTGTCCTACAATGGGAACAACCAAAGACACCAATGGAGATACGTAGTTTCCTAGGATTGGCATGCTATTACAGGAGGTTCATTAAGAACTTTAGCTCTATAGCTTTACCCCTAACCAAGTTGACCAGGAAGGAGGTTCCTTTTATCTGGAATGACAAGTGTCAACATTCTTTCCAGCTGCTGCAAGAAAGGTTAACAAGTGCACCTGTGCTGGTGTTACCTAAGCAAGGAAAGGGGTACATAGTTTTCCGTGATGCATCTAAGAATGGTTTAGGTTGTGTGTTGATGCAAGATAATCATGTGATTTCTTTTACCTCTCGATAGCTTAAAAACATGAGGAAAATTATCTGACACGTGATATAGAGCTAGCTGCTGTGGTTCATGCTTTGAAGATCTGGAGGCATTATCTCTATGGAGAAACATTCCAGATTTTCACAAACCATAAGAACCTAAAATATATCTTCTCACAACATGAGTTGAATATGAGACAACATCACTGGATGGAGTTAATCAAGGACTATGATTGTACAATTGATTATCATCCAGGGAAAGCCAATGTAGTGGCTGATGCTCTAAGTAGGAAGTCTTCATCACCAGCCATAGATAAAGCACAGTTGAAATTTTTAATGTGCTCTTAGATAGATATGCTTATATCTATGTGGCAAAACAATATACAACTTAAAGTATCTTTGTTAGCTGGGTTGTTAGCTGAGATGCACATAAAACCTACTCTGAGACAACAGATTAAAGAAGCACAACAAGCTGATGTTGTAGTTCAACAGATCAGGTCAGAGTATGGTAGTGAGAAATGGGATGGCTTTCATGAGTCAGACGATTAGGTAGTCTGTTACCATGGTAGGATGGTGGTACCCGATGCCAATGACCTGATGAAGTTAGTTTTGGAAGAAGCTCATTCTTCAATATATGCAATGCATCCAGGGAGCACCAAAATGTATCATAACTTGAAGGATATGTATCGGTGGCCAGGATTGAAGAAAGATGTTGTTGAGTTTGTTATGCGGTGTCCGGTGTGTTAGCAGGTTAAAGCTGAACATCAAAAGCCCACAAGAACAATGCAACCTTTGCCTATGTCGTAGTGGAAATGGGATCATGTGACCATGGACTTTGTGGTTGGTTTGCCTAGATCAACCAAAGGCTATGATTCCATATGGGTGATAGTTGATAGGTTGACTAAGATAGCACATTTCCTTCCTATAAAAACAACCTACACTACTGAGAAGCTTGCACAGATATATATAGACGAGATAGTACGGTTGCACGGGGTTCCAGCTACTATTGTATTTGATAGAGGTCCCCAGTTTACGAGTCATTTTTGGGAACGACTACATAAAGCTTTGGGTACACAGTTAAGGTTTAGTACAACCTTTCACCCACAGACAGATGGACAATCTGAGAGGACCATACAAACTTTGGAGGACTTGCTTAGAGCATGTGTTCTTCAGTTTGTAGGAAGTTGGGATCTACACCTAAGCTTGATAGAATTTGCTTACAATAATAGCTATCAGCACAGTATTGACATGGCACCATATGAAGCATTATATGGTATACGTTGTAGATCTCTGTTATGTTGGTATGAAATAGGAGAAAATCAAATTTTGGGTCCGGAGCTAGTGCAGCAGACGACTGAGAAGATTAAAATAATCCAACAACGGTTAAAGATTGCACATGATAGACAGAAGTCATATGCCGACAAACGTAGAAGACTTTTAGAATTCCAAGTTGGAGATAGAGTATACCTCAAGGTTTCACCTTGGAAAGGAGTCTTTAGATTTAGAAGGAAGGGAAAGTTAGCTCCTAGATTTATGGGGCCTTATCCAATCATTGAACGAATTGGAAAGGTAGCCTATAAGCTAGAATTACCATCTGAGTTGCATAGGTTGCATCCAGTGTTCCATATCTCTATGTTGAGAAAGTGTCATCCTGACACAGAGTTAGTTCTGCAACCTGTGGAAGTAGAACTAAATGATGATATATCTTATGTTGAAGGACCTGTGTTGGTTCTTGACAGAAGAATTAAAAAGCTGAAAAAGAAAGACATTTGTCTTGTAAAAGTTCTCTGGCATCACCGTGGCATAGAAGAAGCTACATGGGAACTAGAGGAAGAGATGAGGAGGAAATACCCTACTCTTTTCTCTTGATGTTTTCGTTGATGATTTTGGGGATGAAATCCTTGTAAGGGGTGGATAACTTGTAACATCCCTGACCTGGGTTATGCTTTAACGCTAGGTGTTTTGCTTAATAAAGTTGATTAGATGCTTGCTCTTATCTCTTGAAAAGTAATTAAGGCTCAAGACAAACTTATATTTCAATTTTAGTCCTTCTTGAACAATGTTGAAAACAATGTTTTGACTTTTGTGGACTAAAGTGCAAATTACCCAAGTTGAGGGGTTAAATTGCAAATTGTGCATGATAATATGTTCCTCATGTGTTGAAGCATCATGAGAATGAAGATGATGCAGAGGTATGGCTAGTCAAAGCCTGGGTACCAAGAAAGAGCTGATTAAACAATGTTTGTACATTAGAAACCTAGTTTTGGGGTAATGTGCAATTTACCCAAAACAAAGGGTTCAATATGCAAATTTCCAATTCAATAAGGTCCCTAATAATTCTTTGCATCTTGTAGAGGCAAGAAAATTAGAGGGGCATCTCATTTGAGCTACTTTGAAGGAGAGAGAATCTTGATATTAAAATAATCAAGATTTATGCATAAATGGAACTTTACTTCAATTTAATGTAAAAATAAATATATTAACTGAAGAGCCCTTCAACCAAAAGGTGAGGGATGATTTTGCAAAAGTTTGGACGAGCTTGTGCCTTGCAAAGGCACGAAAATATCTTAAGTGAGTGGAGAGCCCACTCACATTAAGTTAATGAAAAGTAATGTCCACTAAAAATGGGATATTAGTATAATATGATTAAGGTGCTTATTTTGTTTTCCTTTTAAGTTCAGGATAATGAAAGGGAATTAAAGGCAAGGGAAGGTGCCTTCGAGCACAAGGAAAATAGGGGAGTGCGTGGCACGATTTGGAGAGTTGAAGGATTTTCTTTCAACTTTCTCTCTCCTAGGAATTCCTTTATATATACTCTCTTTTCCACTCCACCAAGGATCTTTTTTTTCAGATTTTCTTTCTTGCTTGCCTTGGACGAGCTCAAGAGGACTAAGGAGAAGCAGGAGGACGAGTTCCAACCTATAGGTAAGCTTCTTGATCACCTTCAACCATGATTTCATGGTGGAAATCGAAAATAAATGATGGATTTCCTCTTTTCTTCCATCAATCTTCCTTTCTAGCCAATTCATTTCACTCAAAAGCTTGAAGAACGAACCTTGTAAAGTGAGAAAGCTTCTTCTACCTTTAGGGACGTGAAGTTGGATCTTTGAAAGCTTCATTAAAGGCGGTTTATATAACTTGAACCCATTACATTGTTATTCAATTATCAATCTTGCAATTATATTGATTCCTTCTTCTTCTTGATTAATTGCTTGTTGTAATTGATAATGTTATGAAATCAGTAGCAATATAAACTGCATGAATGAAGGTAGATGATTATGACATCATATTGGGAACTTTTCCCAAAGAAATTCTTTTCCAATCAGTTTCAATAAATTGTTCAATCGGTTTCAACAAAACTATTTGAAATTAAACGATTTCATCAAACCGTTAGAAACCAAATGGTTTCAAACCGTTTGGAAGGGTTGACCATAGTTGACTATTTGTAGGTTATATGCTAGTTTTGATGGTTGATGACCCATTAAATCTAATTGATTGATTCCAAAGGGTTCATCAGTTGAAGGTTGATCAATTATCAAACCCTAATCGGGTTTAGTGCTGAAATTTCAATTGGTTGATTTAAAATTTTGGGTTGATTAACCCAAACGGTCTCAAGACCATTTGGAGATCACCCAAATGGTCTCAAGACCGTTTGGAGGTCAACCAAGACCGTTTGGAGGTCTAGGGTTGAGTATGGTTGAGTAATGGAAGATCTAGAGGTATCAAATTGAAATTCAATCAATAGCTAATTGATGATCAATCCAATGATCTAAACCCTAATTGAATTTCACAAATTTTAATGATGGATGGGGAAAATGGTCTCAAGACCATTTGGAGGTCATCTAAATGACCTCAAGACCGTTTGAGGCCAGGTCATATCATAATTTTATGATGATTCATTGATTTCAATGGAATTAGTTTCACAATGTTAATCATTGATGGTTCCTCGATTTCAAAACCCTAATTGATGATCTATTGAAAGTTGAATCAATTGAAGGATGATTTATTAGTTCAATTGAGGTATGGTGCATAAGTTTAATTGATGAGTGGTTACATGGATTCAATTGATGAGGGAATTAATCTTGGAAACTCTAAATCAATTTGAGTGGTTGAGACTATTTTTGGTCCAATCAGTTTTGAGGAGGTTTGGACCAAACGGTCTCAAGACCGTTTGGACCAAACGACCCCAAACCATTGGAGGCTCAAACAATTTCAAGTATCTTTGCACTAAACAGTTTCAAGCACCAACTTTTCTAAACGGTTTCAAACCGTTTGAACTTAATCAACTAAGACTGTTTGAAGGTCTAAATGGTCTTAGACCGTTTGAGGGTCAATCTATCAAGACCGTTTGGGATTTAGATGGTCAAGACTGTTTGGGGTCTAGGTGACCAAAACCGTTTGGAGAATAATTAACTTAAACCATTTGAACACCCAAGTGGATTAAAGGTCAAGTAATTATGTGACTCTTAATGATGTAAATCAAGGGTGATTACATTAGTTGTAACCTTAACGAGATAGGGTAATTAGTATCCTCGAAAGGGTTAATCTTTGGAAATTATGAATGAGATATCTTAACACACTACTCTAACCCTAACTGGGTGTATTGAAATAAAGAAATTGAATTGACCTAATTAAGTCAACTTTGAGGTACTCAACATCCCATAGAGGATGAGAGAGAGAGAGTAGTGTTTATATGCAAATACAAGCTTCAATTCCTTTATTATGAGTAAATATGTAATTAGGTATTGATCCATGATGATGAGATCATGAAAACCAAATTAAGAAGATTAGTGAGTCTTAAACTTAAATCAGGGCAATACAGGGTGTAACCCAAATTTTGGGACAATTGTAGATGTAAATCTAATAAAGGCTAATGCTAAGTGAATCCTCAATCCTGGGTAATGGAGTAAACCTAATTTAGGGTAATTTGATGATAAACCCTAAATTGAGGTGAATAGTACATCCTAACCCTAATTTGGGTAAAAGGATATGATAAACCCTAATTTGATGTGAATAGTAAACCCTAACCCTAATACAGGGTGAAGGCATGTGAAACCCTAATTTTGGGTCATATTATATGGAACCCTAATTTTGGGCAGTATGATTATTAATCATAACCTTAATTCCAGGCAATGGGATGAATATCCCTAAATGACATGAAAAGGGAAACCCTAACCCTAATAAAGGATTAATGGTGTTATATTGCATGGTGCTGATATGTAATTGATATAACTGTTATCATAAGTACTAACCATGCAGGTATCATGAGATGATGAGCATAGCCAGGTATGAGCTATGATGTTTTATTATTGAGAATGTTAATGGGCCTTGTGAGCCATGATATGCTTTGTTGCTCAGTAAAGAGTAATAAGAGTTGAAATAGGCTTGGTAAGCCATATGAGATGTTTGTGTAACAAGTCTCATGATCACCTTGGTCAGATGACCTGAAGGTATTAGTTGTCTAATAAGTGGTAACAAGTGTTCTATGATGAACTAAGGGTTGAATGCCATATTCCATAATTATGATGGTAAGTGGTTGAAAAATGAGACTGCATCCGATAAGATGAGGGATTGAGATCCCAATACTTTATTAAAGATCTTAACAATATTTGATGAAAGCATCCCAAATTCTTTATAGCAATGGTTACATTAAATTATGTTTGGAAACCTGATTGATGCTAAAAAGAATATGGTAATGTACTTAATTAATCAATTGAAATCTTATCATGTAGAGCCCTGACCATAGATCCATCATCGTCAGAAGTTTGGTGATGGTGAAATAGGTTTTCCCAAGGGATCTCCTGGAGTGCATATTGTTGAGTATGTAAGGGTGATGGGCGCGGATACCTTACGCCCTAATGTGGGATTGATGGTAGATGAACATTAAATCTCTCAATCTTTAATTATATATGTCGGGATGGATGTATCACAAATCTCCTGATAATGTTAATGCCAGAATCGAGGTGAGATAAACATGAAATCTCCCGATTTGCAAAGAGAGTGCAGTCGCCGTTGTAACTCTATAGCGAAGTGCCAGTATACCCTAAAAAGCTATATGTAGCAGAGACACGAGATGTCCTGCATATTGAGCCCACACTGACTGGGAGGAGATGAGGTCATGGAGTCCGACTCTTCCATTGATCTTATATGGTACTGATTTTGACTTCGTAATGGTCGGTTGGAGTATGAACGGTATACCTTCATCTCCTCAGGGCTTAAGATTGATTATAAAATGTAATCAACCGTGTAGCATATTTGCTTAAGGTTGATATACGAGAATTATTGATTGATGTACATTGCTTAAACATATCCTAGATGGATAGTTTTTATGCATGTTCTTCATATTCCTTATTGAATAAGTATTATATTGTTTAGTCAAGATATAGCTGAAAAGCTCTATTAACCTAATTTGATTAGTATTTAATCTGGCTGCTGTTCAACATATAATTCCTCTGCTCAGTCTTATATTGTTGTTTAATTCACCATAATAATGTTCTTGGCGGAGAGTTATATCTCTCGCTGGGACAATTTACAATTGTCTCACCCCCGTGGGTTCCAACTTTTTAAGTGGACGCAGACGAGGAGGTAGGAATCCTTCAGTAGGTGAAGGACAACAACAACAGCAATAGAAGAGAACGGCAGTGACATCTCAGGTGGAGACACTAGCTGTGAAGTCTTGTATATATAGATATAGTCATATGTGTCGTCTCTGTACTCTCAGGTCCTCGGAGTCATTAGTTAGTTTTAAAGAAACGATCTGAGATTTTGGCGTAATGCCTTAAAGTTTTTATGTTATTTATGTATAGTTCAACAAAGCAACTGTTAATGTAATTTGAGATGACATGGTACGTACAAGACATGTACATGTGAACTAATATGCAACTGAAGTATTTTGGTCTTTTATGAAAGAGTTTTCCCTGGATTGGATCTCTTTGTAAAAGTTTTAAATTTTTAGTGATTTTCAGTAATCTGTTGCGAATGATACGCTTCTGCTTAGTTGATTTGGTTAATTATGATTTGTATGCCACAAGAGTGAATGAAGGAAATTTGCCATCACACACCATGTTGTGTTTCCTCTGCTATAGTCATGAACTTGAGAGTGTCCCTTTACTCTACTAGTGATATTAATCTCACCATGTCAAGAGAGTATTCTTTTCAATGGGGTGTGGGGATTAGCCCCACGACCCATTTCTTACAATTACATTCATATTATAATGCTTGTATGAACTAATTTAATTCATTGCTAATTGTTTATTGGATTTCTTGTGAATTAATCACCTGCTTTATGTGATTTATTATAATCTTATGTCGTGAGAACTTCAACAATTAAGATTTGAGTATTGATTAGCTTTGGTTGATACCCTAACATGAACTTCTCATGGGAAGTTTCTGGTGTAGTAAATATAGGATATGTAAGTAATGAGACATCAAGCTTATGGGAGTATCTACTCATGCAAGTTTCTAACACTGAAGGAGGAAACTTGAATAACTCCTATTATATCTTCATCCACCTAGAACTCCTTTCCTTCTACTAGAATAGATAGGAAGGAGTTGTCCCTCCCGCTAGTGTACTAGTTGCCAACTTGCTCTCTCACAATTATTCTCCCTTGCTATCCCTCCCTTTATCGGGTAGGACTTTCTCGAGTTCTCTCGGTTACCACAACTAGATATGACAAACAACTATCAGAGGCAATTGATGTGTCTGAGAAGCCCCAATAGCCCTCCATTTATAGGAGGGGCTAGGGCCAGTGTTCTCAGTCTGTTTTGGAATAGAATGGACTAGAATATCACAAAGTTCACAAGTTGTGAGTAATGTACCAGTTAGTTCACCAAGCAAATTGGTTAGTTGGCATGCAAGAAGATTGGTTTTATGAGTGAACTGATCATTTCACCATGTTTCCCAATTGCATATGAATTGGCAATTTGAATCTAATTAATGCACAATATGAAGTCAACACTAATCCTTGATGTAATCAAATGGTCGATTTGCCAAGCAAACTGGTCAGTTGGCACATGAACTGATTGGTTTACTGAGAGAACTGTTTGTTTCACCATGTTTCCCAATTGCATATGAATTGGCAATTCGAATCCAATTTATGCACAACATGGTGTCAATGCCAATCCTTGATGTCATCAAATTTCTCCACAAACCAAGCATCTCGCCATGTGAGTTGTTCGTCTCACGACCTCAACCGATCGGTTCACTATGTGAACCGGTCGGCTCACACCCCTGGTTCAACAAAATTCTGCCAATTCAATTTTTTAATCATCCTAACACTTCAACTGGTTGTTTCATCACATAAGTCAATCAGTTGGGAGTCTAGTCAGCTGATTTGTTGCTCAAATTGAATACCTAAATACTTTAGTAATCAATTCAATTATCATTCATGATTAAACTCCTCTTCTAGGTGAATTCCTATGTGTGTGACCTATAGGTCCCATATCATGTTGGTAGTGAATGTCCATAACTAGTTCATGACATCACAAGCAAAGAGTAGTGCCTAGTCATACATCAGTGCTACCCAAGTGAAATGGAAATTTGGGGAACAACTTCAACCTACAATCTGTGTAGGATGTATATTCATTGTGTTATTCCTTTGATTTCCAAATCTAGAATGAACTCGATGCATGGAGTCATCATCCTCTCAGTGTTCAATCCATGTTTCTTGAATCCAGAGCATACTGTCTGAGATATATGTGACCTTGTTCACACTTGAGCCAACTAATCTAATCTATAGAATAGAAGTCAATCTATTCCATTTAAAACCATTCCCTTCCACTAAAGCTTGTTCGAAACTCTAGTTTTGTTGTTGGGGAACTGTAGAGCTCCTACATTCCATTGATTGCCACAAAGCTCAATATCATATATTGATTCACATGTACATGTGCATGCTTTTCTCAATCTTTCTTATCAAGTGGCATGAATATCATACTCTAGTAGGAGGGACAAATCCCATCTACATTACTCATAGTCATCCCCATGTGTCATAGCACATTAGATCATCACCTTTATGGTAACCCTTATTCAGGATCACATTGGATGATGTTGAAGCACACTGAACAACATGTGATGAGTGTAGTGACTTCAGGTCTAAGAACCACAATCACCATCTTCACTATGGGAGATGTCTATGACCACCATATGTGGTTTCCATGTGTCACTCTCGAGGTGGGTCTATCCAATACATTGTTCCCTAACTAGTATCTATGTGCTTGGTTTGATATCTCATATCATGTCTAATGAGATAAAGTCATCAACCAACACATACTCTAGTCTTTAGTGTCACTGCTATCTATCTTCCTTCCATAGTAACACCCGACTAGGGATATAATGAGAATGTACTTACTCTTAACTTCTGGATGATCTCATTGTTCAAGTCATGTACTTGAAGACATATTTCATTTCGTAATTGTCATTCTCTAGACATTCATCATATTTCCTCATTATCTCATAACTGAGTGAAATAGAATGAATTGGAAGCTTGCCTTTATTAATGAACTAGAAGGTTGCCTTTATTACTATTAATCAAATCCTTTATGTAATATGACATCACAATCATCATATGATTGGATCTCTAGCCATACATACCAACATATGTGTCATAGATGTTTCTATTTTAGTGGAAGATGCACTTTTGGTGTCCTATGATGTTGTCCAAGTGTGTTTTCATCCTAGTGTTGAGGGGTTTTGCAATAATCTTACAGGATGAGTTGATAAGGTGAATCTGTCTAAACTTGTGTACTAAATTTGACAGTTCAACCTTATAATGAGAGTGATGTGTATGTGATTGAGGACCTCTATTTGTGTTCTGATGTCATTATGGAGGGATATGTATTGAAGTTGGTGCATGAAATCCCTTTTTATGTCTTCCCACATGTGTTGATAGAATTTTGAAAAGACAACCACCTTGAGTTCTATCTTAATGAAAGGTTCAATAAGGTTTGATGGTAATGAAATGAGGTTTGGACAAATCTGATCCCATTGAATGCAGATATGTGGAGAAGTGAGGTGTATGTTGTTGAAGAGGGATTTGAAATGATTGACATTGTGTGTTGTGATGGTATGTCTATTGGTTGTGTGTATACCATGGACAACGAACAATATATGGAATTGATTCTTGAATTGTTGTTGTAACATTTATGAAAGATTTGGTGTTATTATCTCCCTCTTTCATCCATTTGACGTTAGACCTTTGCTTCCATAGGGTTTCTTTTTGGTGTTTGTGGTGTTCTATTTCACTTTTGATGGCTTGAGTGTGCCATGGGTCAGTATATGTGCTATTTTCTAGCGTAAGGTATAGATCTTCACTCTCCATAAGTTTTCTAAAAATATTTCCAAAAAAATCTTGTTCCATGCTTTCGAAGTAGTTTTAGATGTTTTAGTTTTTAAACCTGGTTCTAGAAGATGAGTGGGGACATGACGATGTTTTTAATCAATGTGTTGAATTCAACATGTTTAATCCAGAACCTCTCGAGGCAGAATAATTTGTGTCCCCATACAGAGTGAGTGGTGATGACGACAATGGGAAAATGATCAGAGATGGGTCAGGATGAGGTGAAAGTAAAAGAGTGAGGGTGTGTATCTTCCCAAATTTGAGAGCAAAGGAAATGATCAATCCTAGACCATGAAGTGTCACGGTTCCAAGAGTACAGGAGTTAAATATCGTGATATTAGTGAGTCTTAACTCAGTGATGAGTTTATCAAAGAGTTTGTCAAAACAATTGAGGTGTGAAGTGGAGGTGTTGGTGGTGTTATGTCTATCTTTGTGACAAGTAATGAGGTTGAAATCTCATGTTATGAGCTAAGAGATAGATGCGTATGCTTGAGCTAGCTTGAAAAGTTCTACTATGAATTATTGTTTGTCTTGGTTGGGTTCATCATATACGCCTGTGAGGGTTCATGAGTGTTGATCTAGACGAAATTGGATAGCGATGGTGATACTACAGTTCTTCTGAATATGGTTTGTGATCTGAAAGACGTTAGTTGTGCTTATGATGATACCACCCTTGAAACCAATATGTGGAATTTGTATACGCACATTTATATGTTTATCCCCTATGGTTTTGAGTGTGAAAGGTGATAAGTGTATCTTGGTCTCTTGGATGGTAATGATGTTAGTTTTATTTTTATAAATAAATCTTTTGATGGCTCTACGTCTATTGGAGTATGAAGCACCACAAACATGACAAATATTTCATGATGCAATGATCATAATGGTATAAATATTTCTTTACTCGATTGAGGATATAATATTGTGTCAATTATATCCTAAGTGATTATATATGTTCAGTAGCTTGGTGGAGAGGTCTGGTGTTACGCCTCCCCATGGAGTTTTCAATATCTAGCAAAATGAAGTTAGCATGTTTATCATTGTCACGATTGCCTACTTTTGATATAAACGTTTTAAAAGTATATATACATGGCCGTTATGCTAAATCAGCGGCGTTGTCAATATATAAATCGTGTGTTTCGCATGATTGATGATTGTTTATTTGAAATTCATCTATATCATGACAGGATGTGGATGAAGACAAGTTATATATGATTTATGATTATTTGTTTGACATTCATTTGTATCATGATTTATGATCTATGATTTATGATTTATGATTATTTGTTTGACATTCATCTATTGATGCTAAACTACTTATTGAACATCTGCCGACTCTCATGTTAACACCTCCACATCACATTTATCTCGTTATTTCTCCATCAAACGGCCAGATTCAATATATAGACATGTTATATTGGTCAAAATCTACAGGCACCCATACGTCCATCTATTTAAGTCGAATTTGGATGATAAAATTTACACCCACCAGAAATGACTCAAACTCTTATCTACTCATTTAGTTAAAAGATTACACCATGTGGCCCGTAGACACCCACAAGAGACCCACTTAACTGATTTAACTATCTAAAACAAATGCAATGATCTACTACTACTTAAAATAAATTTTATGATCTACTACTACCCATTGATTGTTAAGGAATACAAAGTCCAAACTCAAACTTGCAAAATAAAAGATGATACATTAGAGAAATATATTAGGAAAACAAATCCACATCTACTAATTGCTCTATTAAAATTTGATATGGAATTTTAGTCCAAGTTACTAACTCTGGTTTATCCAGTATAAAATTTTGATTTATACATCAGAGAATTTTACCTCTAAAAATTATGTGATAAATAGTTATAAAAAATTGAACAACATACTTTTTTATTTGACAACAAAAATACATAGTATTTGGTTGAATGTTATATTTCTAATAAAAATACAAAAAATTTGTCTTCTTATACTGTTAAAGTAACAATTTGCAAAACATTATTTTAAATATATATTATATAGGCCTCTGTTGGGGATCAGAACTCACTGGATTGAGTTTGAATTTTTTTTGTTTGACCCGTTAAGAATTACGTCATTTTGACCCTCACCTGTACTATCTAAATGAATAGTAAAACTGGTAATACTATTTATCATACCATGTCTAAAATTTCTAGCATAAAGAGAAGTTGAAGTATGCATGTAAACATCGTGTAGCATAACTTCATTTAGTTTTTATAGTACTATAGAGGTTTATAAATATCTTGATAATATGAAAGGAATTTTCCAAAACATTTCCACCACAAAGTCTACTTTGAATGAGACTAACAAGGCCTATATGTGTACAAGCTGAATGCCCCTGAGGTAGACCACTACCTCAGCATAGACGTCGTTGTTGATCAGGGACAGAAGAAGATGTGTACAAGCTGGGTATTGCAGAACCACCAAGGATACTGGCTTGAAGGAGGAGCTCGCATCATAAATGGATACGATCCCTTAGAGGGTGAACTACAAGCAATTTCGCTAGGCCTCGACATACTGATTGAAGCAGGTATTCCTGCCCCATGCCTCTTGTCCGATTCACAAATCTCAGTGAAGATAATCCAAGACGAAATGGAAGCACCTGCCTATCTAGCTAGCCTAAAGCATGCGATCTCGCGGAAGAGGCAAGAGGTGAATGGATGCAGGATAGTCCACTGCCATCGTGAATTCAACCGACTAGCTGATGCCCAGGCGAAATGGTTTCTAAAGCAACCCGCCCCAAATGCCAGGTCCTCGCACTACCCGCATGATCTATCCTCTGTTTATCTAAATGAACGGTACCCTAGAGCCCCCCATGGAGTTACCCGGGCGAGGCTGAGGAGTATGCGAATAGTATGTATTTGAACCTTAGTCATTGATTTGAAGGTCGTGGCCTTTAAAAAAAAGTAACAATTTGCAAAATATTATTTTAATTATATATTATATAGGCCTCTGTTGGGGATCAACAACTCACTGGATCGTGTTTGAATTTGTCTTTGTTTGACCCGTTAAGAATTACGTCGTTTTGACCCTCACTTGTACTATCTAAATGAATAGTAAAACTGGTAATACTATTTATCATACCATGTCTAAAATTTCTAGCATAAAGAGAAGTTGAAGTATGCATGTAAACATCGTGTAGCATAACTTCATTTAGTTTTTATAGTACTATAGAGGTTTATAAATATCTTGATATTATGAAAGGAATTTTCCAAAACATTTCCACCACAAAGTCTACTTTGAATGAGACTAACAAGGCTTATATGGAAGTGGTTGTTATTGAAATTGAGAGGCATTTTAACATTACCCAAGAATAGTGCATTTACTTTCAGCGCGTGAAATTTCTAATGTAAAATACCTTCTCGAGAAATGTAAAATACCTTCTCGAGAATTGTTATTATCAAGACTCCTCTCCTCCATGTTGTATTCATTCTTATCTTTCATATCAATCTATATTGTCTCTATCGTACCTTTCTTCTTAGATTTCAAATTTATGCAAAATGTTCTATCGATATCTGGGCTTTGGTTTCTCAATGCAACTAAAGATATATCCCTTCTCTAGATAAGCTTCTCAAAGGTACCTAGAGAGACAGGAAAATGAATATGATTGCACAAGAGTTTTTCTTTTAAGATAGAAAAATGTAATATATAATTTATGAAATAGATTAATTAAACCAATATCTATTCACGTTTACCACTATCCCTGACAACAATGAAAAAACTTGATGTGTTTGTAAAACAGCATGGTGAAAATTTTATATCCAATCAAATACAAGATGAAAATTTTAAAATAATAAATGTTATTGCTCTCAGCATTCCACCCACCCGTATGGACTGGTTTTCTTTTTCTCGTTTTGGGCTTTGTCGGTTTGGCATCCTTGCTCCGTGTCACTCAAAAAAAAAAAAAAAAAAAAAACCGAAAAGCTGTTGTGCTGTACGCTACTTACCTGATGAGTCATGTTCACGTTTAAGCGCCCCGCACTCTTCTATAACCTCAGCAGTCAGGACTCAGCTGTCACCACCACAGTCGATTGAGTTCTCCGTTATCAATCAACTTGCACGTGTCCCTGCTCATGAATTTGTAGGGTGGGGATTATATTCGGGTTACACATGACATTATCTTAAACAAGGTGCAGCCTACTCCTTGTTTAATTAGGAACAGCAAATCCTACGGGCAGTCGATTGGTGGCCCGACAAGGCCAACACCGAACACCGGCAATTCCAGTGGCATCAATGCCCTTTTGTCTCTCCCTAGCGTGCAATCCATTGGGTGCCCCAGGCATCAGATCGACGGCAAGAGTTGTTATAAACAGCAACAAGTCATTCCACTAGCAGCAAGTCAGCAAGGAGCTAGCGCCGCCACCAGCAGCCAGTCAACGATGATGATCTCCCCGCCTTGGGCCGACCTCCCGGCTCTGCCACTCTACCATGTCTCCACCAGCCTTTCTTCCCTCTCGGACTATTACTCGTTCGGCCAGGTATGCCGTTCATGGAGCGACGCCGCCTCTGCGGCAAAGATAAACTACATGTCTGCTCACTCTCCTCTTGTCCTCTGCTCGGCAAACGAGGAAGCAGAGGAGAAAGCCAAGAAGGAGGAGGATGACGGGAAACGTACCGCTGCTGTCACTTCCGGTTCTCGCTACCTCTACACCATCTACAGCTTCCGTGACCGCCGCTTCTACTCCACCCGACTATCCACGCCATCCACTTCGCCACAGAATCTCCGATGCATCGGCTTCTCCAATGGGTACCTCATCACCCTCATCGACTCCTCCAAGAGAATACCTGTGCTACTCAACCCGCTCACCGGACACCAGCTCGTGTTTCCAGAGTCTCCGTTCCCAATCGATACAGCTGTCCTGCTCGTCATGCCAGGGAACCGCCCCGTTCTCGTATCGCTCATGAGCCCCTGGTGTTCGTTCCAGTTCTGTGAGGGACAGCCCCTCAATACAGAGGATAAGAACGATACCCAGATGAACCACCGGTGGTCCGTCTGCGGCGGCGACACCAGCGTAGCCAACGCGTGGGTATGGTGCGCTGCGGTGTGTGAAGGCAAGGCATACGCACTGGCCGCCGATTGGCAGCTCCTCGAGCTCGACCTCCAACAATCACCGTCATCCCCTGCATCTGCCTCCTTCCGGTATGTGTCCCAGGCCGCTCCTCCCGACCTCGTATTACCCACGGGGAGCGCGTCTCTAGTGGAGCTCGATGGGGACCTCTACGCCGTCGTCCCCGTCACACCCGACGACCAGCAGTGGGCCGACCCACCCAAATCGCTCCAGCTGTTCCGGTTCGACTTCATTAGGAATACATGGCTCAACGTCACTACGGGGCTCAAAGGGGCATCTTTCTTCGTCGGCCACCTGCTGCACGCGGCGGCGGATTCCAACCCGGATTCATGGGGAGGAGAGAAGGACTGCGTGTACTACACCCACTTCTGGAGAGGGTGCCGCAAGATCTACAGGTTCAGAGTGAAAACAGGGGAGGTAGACGATGTGTCCGTTGTCTCGGATGAGCCTGCCGTCGGTACTGGTCTTGTTTCGGTTAGTCCCACCATGGCTCCTAGTTCTACAAAGGTCGTAGGAGGGGGAGCCAAGCTCGAAGAAAGCGTCGCCGCCGTGGATTGGTCGTTCTGCGTTTGGGTCTTCCCGTGGCTCTGCTATAACACCTGAACAGGGTAGCCAGGGACGCGGAGCACGGCGGCAACGATGCTGGAGATGCAGCTTGGTTCTTAGTTTGGATTTTTCAGTTTATTTCGGTAGGTATACAGTATGTATTGAAAGACCGGTATATATACTGTTTCCATGTATAGGTTAGGTATTGGCAACGATAGTTTCATTAGACGTCTGGCTCTCGAGTGAATTCTTTCTCATATATCTCTCAGCAGTCTTGTCTCAGTATGCTGCTGTTGTATTGAAGCATCATGATCGTTTTGTTTAATATATACATATAACAGGGACGGAATCAGAAACGCATAATAAGGGTCCGTTTGGTTCCTAGTGGTTGCAACAAGCTGTGCAGTTTCTAAGGGCTAATTTGATTGGCTGTAAAACCAACCAACATTGTAAAACAGGAATTCGTAAGCAATGACTTGTAACTAAGTTGTTTTTGTTTGGTTCTAAGTAGATTTAAGTAGATGATTTAATTTGTACACGTTTGGTTGAGGGCAGTTGTAGCTTGCGGTTCATATATTTATACAGCAGCAGATATCATGACTATCGGAAAGTTGTCATATTTATCCAGCCTGAAGACTGTATGTTGACTGTATGTTGCAGAGATCGTGAACTGAAACCGCGCCCAAAAGGCGTGCGGTCCGTTGTTCCGTTTCCGCATGGTGGGCTGCGACCTTACCCAACTAAACGTAAGAGTTTGAAACCGTTGTGTACTTGCAACTGCGGGAACTCGTTTGCAGCGGAACCAAACGAGCCTTAAACAGAAAATTGAACTGCTTGAGTTGGAACCACAACTATTTTATTTGGTTAGAGGTAGCTGCAACTCAATTACTTTCTTTTCATCTGTTTGGTTCCCTGCAGTTACACATTCCATTCCCCAGAGGTGTATTTACCTTCTAACAAATTCCTACTACCGTTTGCTAACGTTACACATTCCATTCCCCAGAGGTGTATTTACCTTCTAACAAATTCCTACTACCGTTTGCTAACGTTTCTACAGAATTCTAACTTCTGCTGATTACACATTCAGAACTGAATAACCAATACAACTAAGGCGTAAATAAAAACATTATAAAACCAAAATGAAATTTCCAGTATATAATGGATTGTACATTCATTCAGTATTCGACTTATTTATACATTCACCACACACGATACCAACACAATTTGATCCAAGTTTGAATAAACAATACAAATTTGAGACTATAAATTTTTGATGATTATAAGACCAAAAGGAGTCTGCCATGGATCAATTTTTGTACATTCGTCAAAAAACATGGCAATTTTTGTACACTCGTCAAAAAAAAAAAGCACAAGCCATTCCAAGTACAAGTCAAAACAAAGTAAAAGTTTATTTCAGAGTTCAGAAATACGCCACATATAACCTTGTGATTACAAAATTCAGAATTTTCCGAAATGCAGAACAAAATTCTGTAGCTACTGCACATGTAAAAATTCATGCTGCTCCTCTCTATTTGCTCCTAGAATGCTTCCCTTGCTTCTCCATGCTTTCTCCCTGTTATTAGTAAGCAATGAACTATTAATTACATAAATAAGAGAAAACAACATTTGCAAGCGATGAACTATAAATTTCATAAACAGGAGAAATCAAACAGTAGCACACGTTTTGGAAATGCTCCAGCAGCAAGCTCATAATCTAAACAAGTGATGATTAAATATTAATCAGGAGTGCATATTAACCGTCCAAAGTAACCTCAAGAAGCTATTGCCTATGAAATAGCACAGACACCTGAGAGAATGAAAAAGCATCACCATGACGACATCACCATCCATACCTCCCTGATCACTCATGCATTCTCGTGAACATATTCAGGGAGGGACGTGATATACAAGTCAAACCCAGAATTAGAAAATTAAACATAGATGTTTGTATAAAGAGAAGATGTAGCTTTCTTATTGGTATCAAATTTCCATGTCAGGGAAACACATGAGAAGGGGCAAAATGAAACGGCCATGTACAGGAAGAAGCTTGAACAAACAAAATTTGAATACGGAGAAAGCCGAGGAAACCATGTGAGGGAAGGAAACCCACATGTTGACTGTTCTCAGGGAAGCAGAGCATTCGTCCACGCTGCTCCAGCACAGGGCAGTTGCTGCGCCAGCACAAGGCAATTCGGGGTAAACAACAGTCGGGAGAACGAGGAAGTCGCTCTGCCGGGTGAACCAGGAGAAAGTCCTGCCGTTGTCGGGTGTAGAAGATTGAAGTACTGCCATCGCTGGATGAGAGGAAGAAGTATAGAAGAAACGGAGGACGCAGGTCCCAGGAGGAGAGGAGGCGGAGCGGTAGCACTAGCACGCTTCGCGGCGTGGAAAATGAATTGCGCCCAAATCGGGGGCGGTTCTTTTCCCTCACTTTCGTACTGAGCTGGACAGGAGGTGCGGGTTTGTTTTCCCGAAGTGGGTTGGGCCTGCACAAAACCAAACGACTGAGGGTCCGTTTGGTTGGGCTGCACTCGAAGGCGTGTGGGTCCACCTACACAATGTTTTGAAAAAATTTCGTTTGGTTCGGTGTAGGCCCAACCCACACCTGGAAAACAAACCCACACTTACGTTCAGCCCAGTGTAAAATTGAGCAATCGGAACCGCCCCCAAATTGGGCACAGTTCATTCTTTACGTGACGTATCGCGCTAGGGCTACCGCTACCCTCATCCGACTCTGTCTCCAGTCTTTCTCCATCCTCTGTTGTGACTCGTCCTTCCTTCTCCATTCATCCATGACGGCGGCGACGCTCGTTCACCCGACAACAACTGCCACGGCGGTCTGGCTCCCAAACGACAGTGAGACGTCCACCTCGTAAACCGGCAGCTGTTCGTCCCAGGCCGTGATGAAGCGGCATTGACGACTGCTCTGTCCTGAAGCGGCATTTTTTACAACTGTTCTGCCTTCCCGACGAACTTTTTACAGGCAAGTTTTCCTCCTTCGCAATGCTTCCCCGACTTTCTTCCTCTTCCTTTTGCCTTCTACCGCTTCAATTTATTCATGATCACATTGGGTTTCTTCGATGCCTGCTGCTTGCCAACTCATTCGGAGAGCGCATGTCTTCTCTGTTTGTTTGTTTGACTCACATCCGTGTAGATTTTAGACCCAAGTTTAATTTGACTCACCTCACGTTTTTAACTGGTGATAATACAACGATGCCTCTTATCCTTCAAGTACCCCTGTGTGTTCCCCTTCCAGAACCGTCATAGCGCATGTTTCTAGTGCTCGACTCTACATGACGTTTAGTTTCGAACTTGTGATCAACAGAAGTCAGAATTGTGTAGAAACGTTAGCAGACAATAGCCTGAATTCGTTGGGTGGTAAGTACACCACTGGTGAATGGAGTGTGTAACCGTAGGGAACCAAACAGATGAAAAGGAAGTAGCTGGGTTGCAGCTACTTCCAACCAAACAAAATAGTTGTGGTTCCAACTCCAGCAGTTCTATTTCCTATTTTAAAACTACACAGCGTGTTGCAGCTGCAAGGAATCAAACGGGCCCTGAGTTGCAAAATAATGTGTAAGTGGAGCTGCACCTGTTGGAACCTAGCCCAACCAAACGGGCCCTAAGAGGAGATGAGTTCACAAAAGCGGCTGAAAAATAAAATATGTAAACATCAACATCAAGATTCAAACATGCTTGACTTGTATAACTAAAGATGCAAATTATCACTTCAGCTAGACACTCTTTCTCTAGAGGATATTTTGAACCATGTATATGTCTACATAGTGAGTATTTTTATATTTTTATAAACGTATTTTATCTTCTCTTTGTGTGTGTGTGTGTGTGTGTGTTTTTAAACCCCCATCTCCCCACCTAATTCCGCCCTGATTATACTAGCTTTCTTAGTTATTACATTCTTTTACGTCCTTTTTGTTGAGGGAGGGAGGGAGGGATTGTGGGCTTGATTAGTTGTTTCGGTGTTTTTCCAACCTTTTCATACACAATAAACTCTTCCCCGGTTGTGGATTTGATGAATGACTTATTAAAGTTGAATTTGATTTTATGACGCTGGGCGTGGCAACAGTTTTTCCTCGTCCTCGGGTGATCTAGCCCATGTTAGGACCTGGACTTAGATTCTATCCATGTACCTTATGTAGGCTTCAAATTTTGGCCGAACCAAAAATTTGAACCCAAATTCGTATGTGAAGTATTCGAGCTAAAGGGGAGATCAAAACTGGAATTACAACTATAAGAGAGCATCATATATAGATGTGCATATATTATGCATCTATTGCAAGATCGGTTGACTACCTTACTATCTAATTTATTGATTGTAATGAAATTTTATCAAATAGAAAAAAGAGTGGTGGGCCAGATCGGACTAGGAGTGTGATAGAGAACTTCAAGAAGACAAATTACATGCAGAATTAGGGATATCAACTTCAAAGGAAGGAAATACACATGGCACAAAAGAAAAAGTAGTGATAACAAAGTTAGAGAAATACTAGATAGGTTCTTGAAAAATGAAGAAATGGATAGATCAGTGTAGAGTTGTTCGATGCAAAGCACCATCAATTTCTATGATATGAAAACTCACCTATCATATTGGTGTTATTTGATATGGATTAGGGTAGAAAAAATGGTAACATTTATTTGTCTGTGAGACTGTTTCCTTCTGGTGGTGTGATAATCCTAGGGTCATCTATGAAGCTTTGGGGAAGACACCATGGTGAAAATATCACAATATTTGTTATCATGGGACATAAAAAAATCTGCACACATTTAGAAGAGAAAATGGAGATAATGAAATTATTGGAAAAGGCACAATGTCATTATCCATTTGATGAACTGCATAACGCACTTAGGATCTCTATAGATAAGACAAGATATAATATTTGCGTGAGCCTAAACAAATGAGACGAGGGGTCATGATAAGTACACAAAAGACACTCATCACAAAGAAAGTCAAAATAGGAGAATAAATCATAAAGGATAACATCTAAAAAGAAGATTGAAAACATCACTATTAGATATTTCAAGTATCTTTGTAAGGCATGATTTGTTACAACTTACAAGAGCCAGACTGGGAGGTTCCATAGTTTATAATGGAGAAGGAAGCTAGTAGGAGAGAGAGTGAGTTGGACGACAAGGGAATATGGTCCTCCTTAATCGAATGCATGACTAGACATATCTATCCATTCAAAATATGCTTGCCTATGTGATAGTACATGGTTTTAAGTATGAGTTATGGAATATTTTTTTAGTATTTCTAAGACACTGTAATTTGGTATTAGATGGGTCTGTGAAGTTGCCTCTAAATTCAATTGCGTATCTGTGTGAAGTTCATTACCTAATTAGCCTAGAAAGTGCTCCAACAACCTATTTGATCAAGTTATCTTCATACTAAAATTAGGGAATAATAGTACCAGACATAACTATCTGACTGCATTAACATGGTCAATCACACCATGAGCCACATTAGTTGTCGAATCAATTCATTTCTCTCTCTTTTTAAGTTCTCACACTTTTGCACACACAAAGTAAAGGAATACATACATGCACGCTAGTGGAAAGGGAAGCAACATAAATTCATTAAAAGTATTCAGAGTAATGACTCATGAAATTAAAATACAAGTATATTTCATCGTATATTTGTTAGGAGTATGCCCTTTTATATAGGGAATGAGATTCTCTTTATAATATGATATGAGAGGGGATGAAGAAGTTTAAGAGACATGAAAGAAATAATGATACAACAAATGTGTGATAGAAATTGACAATCTATCAATATAAATACAATGAATCACTAGATTAGGTGAAAATAAATTAATATTGACGTTCTAAAAAATGATAACTAACACACATACCCAAACTCAAGATGGATCAAATAGCTTAAATTTGAAACTGAGAACGTTATGTCTAGGCGATGAAAGGGACTTCCTAAAGGTATTGACAATTTGATCTGTCAAAGATATATGAGGCAAAGAAATATATTATGTAACTTTTCTCATGTGAAGTGTAAATTGGCCTCAATGTGCTTGATTTGTTCTATCATGGGACACTTTGACTTACTTGAATGTAAATAGTTGTTTCATTATCACAAAATAATAATGTAACGACCCCGTCTCCCGGTAACCCCCAATTAAGGGAGACCCGAAGGTCAGAGCCGTTATTCAATTAACAGGATCAAAGGTTCGACAAATAATCAATAATAATTAAATAAACTTTACCGACTAAAGCTAAAAACTGGTATAAAATAAAACTTTGTTTACCTTTTTAAAAGATGGGATTTCTAAACTTCTATCCATGAAGATGTTACTCTAACTAATCCTCCTGTGTACGTTACTTCTCATTTAATTCCACATATGCCACTTTACTGTTTGTTCTTTTCATTTGTACCTAAAAGACAGACAAACAAAACATCGGGCAGTATATCGAAATATACTGGTATGTGGGGACAACCAAAAGTTTGCACATATGGCTAACAATTTAATAATCACAATCAAATTATTTAACAAGCCAATTTACACTTTTCAGTATGACATTCTCCACCGCTTTTGCCCTAACCCTGGCATACCCACCTTAGGGTTTATTTTGCCCATGACTTAAGGCCACCTTCTCAATCCCGAGCTTGGTGCCTGGGGGTCACCACTCATGATGCCCTCTAGTCATGCAATATTACAGGCCACCTTCTTGGTGCCTGGGGGTCACCACTCATGGTGCCCATTGGTCTACCCATCTGGGCCTGACTCTCTTGGCATCATCCATCAGGGTGGCATGTAGGTGCGAGAATACATACTTCTACTATTAATGTGATAATCATAGTGACTTTATGATTTGCAAGTATGAACATCCAAACAGTTTAGTTGCAGTCAATGCGATTAACCATCCGGCAAACACGCGGGAAACTAATGCGGTTATTCATAAGCGTAACCACATACCTGGCAGACTCAGATGCAGGAATATTCCAAATAAGCAAGTAATCCAGAATCAAGCAAGTACACAATTCAATCCTAAAATATTCATCCAATATTTTCTATCATTGATCATGGCACACAAAACTAATAGATCTACTCGTGCCTTAGGGTTACTAGCCTTTTTAGGGTTTTGACTATAATTAGGGTTTCACTTCCTTTTTATTACTTTTATCTTACTTTTATCAAATATCCATCAAACCCTAATTATCTTGTCTTATTTTCCATTAAAGTCCTTAAGATTAGGTTTGGACCACGAAAACCCCAATTATTCATCTATTCATCACAAAAGATGTTAAGGTTAACCTTTAACAATATTTAATCTTATTTTCAGACTAATAACACCATCATCTATCGGTTAAGTCTATCAAGCCTCTTTTCATTAAAGCTACTATTTTAATCCTTTTAATCCATGGCAAACTCATTATAACCATTTATCACCAATTCATAGCCCATTATGATCTAAGTCGCATATGAATTCATTTTGTCATAATTTTACCCTTTTATTCCTGGGAAAACCCTAATTACTACCTTTAGGGTATATATCCAGAATTAATGACTTTTATACTCTAATAGCTTAGATTCAACATGTTTCAACTCCACTCATCAGATTGATCAATTAAAGCCTTTAATAATCTTATTCACTAAAATTAGGGTTTCAAGGCCCATTAATGCTTATTTATGCTCATGAACTCTCAATTAAGCTACTAACGTGCAAAACTCATCCTTTTTATTCCTAATGTTTTTTTTATCATTAACAGGCTAATATCAACTTTAGTCAGCTATTGAACCCTATTAATCACTTTAATAATATCAAAATAGGGTTCTTTATTCACTAAAACAATAAAGAAGATATCTTCCATTACTTTTCGAATTGCACAAGGAATACGGCTTCAATTATATTTTATTTAGATTCCTCTCGATTTTCTGAGCAAAATTCATATATAATGCGCATCTATCCGAGCTACGGTTCATTAGCTACGAATTTTGCATTAAAACCTCACCTGAGCCAATCCGGTTCTGCCACGTCACCCTGCGCATGCGCGGCTTGCCTTGAGTTTGAGAATATTTAGAAATGATGATACTGCCCCTCCTTAAGTGGCCGACCCTTCACTACCGAAAAGGGTAGAATGGTCCAAACTCAGCCTGGTTGTCTTCAACCTCGGCTCTTGCCCTAGCAGCCGACGACCGCCAATCAGCAGCTTTTGTGGGCGCGCCCCTCCCTCTCCAGCCTTCAAGGACCACCGCCGTTGGGCCCCCAAGCTCCCCTGCCATGTTGCGCACCTAGGGTACCGCCTAGGTCGCAGTTTAGCTGGCTGGTGCATGGGCACCCGACCTGCCATGCGTGGCCGCAGTTGCAGCCATGTAGCTGCGGTTGTGCGAGGTCGAGGTCGTTGGAGCGGTAGACAATTGATTCTGGGATGTCATGGAGGTTCCCCACCGCAAGCAAAGCCACAAGATACTCCCATGTTGGTCCAGGGATCGAACTACACTCTCGTTAGGTTTTGAAGAAGAAGAAGGAGAAGAAGAGTGGGATACGAGGGAAAGGTCGAGTCTGTGGATCCGTCCCTTTTATAGGGATGGGTAACAGCATCCTAGCATGCCTGCCCATGAGGAGAGCCAATAGGAAACTCCTTTCCTTGATTACCAAGATATCCTCTCTTTTCTAACTATTCCTATTCCTTAGTTAATAGGAAAAATCCGAATTTTATCTCCTTGATATTCTTTTATGCTTCAAATCTCAAGATTTCGAAATTAACTTCTTTTATTCTCTTAAAACTTTTTTTTTTATTTTTTTTTCTAATGGCACGAAATCCTCTTTCCATTAAATAGGAAAATACTTTCTTTTTACCAAATTCACAAAATTCATTAAGAATGTATCACATTATCTTCATATTTTGCAAATCTTGGTAGTTTCTCTCTCTTTCCTATTTATTGGGGTTCCTTGAATCCCAAGAAACTCAAAGATCTCGAAATTCCTCATTAAGGATACTCATGATCCTTCTAGATGCATCTAAATGCATTATCCTCCTTATCTTGTTTTATTTCTTATTAAAATATTTCCTTTTGTGGATTTCTCTTTATTTCTCTCTTATTTTCCTCATTAGTGTTCCTTTTATTATTAGGAATCCTTGGAACACGAAATTCCACTAAGGATTACCCATTTATTCCTCTTTTCACATATTTTCCACATTTCATCAATGTTTTCAATTTCTTTATTAACTAGGAAATACTTAATTGATATTTTTTCCTTATTGCCTTTTCTTTGCAATATTGGACTCCTTGGAACCCAAGGAATCTAAGAGGAACAAAATCTTCTTGGGATTTGCCTTCTAGAGGTTTCCACACCTTTCTTATCTCAATTCTCAGTCATTCATTAATTAATTGAATATTCTTGTTATTGGGCCCAATGGCCAATAAAGCCCACACATCAAACAACAAGGCTATGAAATCCATTTATTCAAAATAGATTATTTCATTTATTCATTCAAAAATCTTTAATATGAGAAATTATATTTCTCAGCAAATGAACCCAAAATTGGGGTTGTAACAAATAGAATACTATTATTTGTAATAACACCCATGTCAAGACAAGCCATCAAGTGGATGATCTCATCTTTCATTTAAAAAATAACTTTATATCATACCTCACAACCAGATCTGGTGGTGTCATTTGCTTCCTATTGTATAAGGAAATTAGCGATGGTCTTCAAATAAACAAAACCATGTCTTAGAGTGTGTGGTGGTTGGGCATCCAATGCAATATGTATCTTAATATGCTCCAAGAGTGAGATTCAAAGTTCTGCACATCCTAAGTCTCTTTGTATCGTCCCTTTAACATATACAAGAATTTGCAAAATAGTAGAAAATGAGATTGAGAAGGAGCACCCATGAACTAACTAATAATACTCATTGCATAAGAAATATCAAGTCTAGTGATTATCGTATAGATTAGTTGACCAATCAATTGCATGTGTAAGAATTATTATTGTTTAATTTATTATGAGCCTAATTGTCTCGGTCCATTAGGGTTGAGTTTTCTTCCCTTGTACTTCCCTCCTTTCCTATATATAGGAAAGAACGGTGACATCTATCACTAAAAAAACTTCTCGTTAGCCATTGATGCATGTGTTTTTAGTCATTATTTCAGGCACATTTTTCCTTGATTTCATGTGTAGATTAGTCATTTATTTGATTTATTATGCATAAAATGACATAGACTGCATGTTTCTATTAAATGCATCAAATTATATGATTCTTACTATTTTATGCAATATTTTACGCATCCTAAGTGCTTATGATGTTTTTTTGTGCGTTTTCAGGTGCAAGGAAGAGTTGTTGGCTAAATTGGACATTATTATAATCCCTTTGTTTTGATGATGACAAACATTTCATTCTTGTGGATCTAACGTGCTACTTGAGTGTTGCAGGAATTAGGTGGATGACAAACCCTTGGAAGATCTATATGCTCAAAATGTCTTAATTTCATGATTGTAATCAAATCTAAAAACTTGTACAAGTATTTAATGTACAAGTACTTAGATATCATGTAAATCAAGCGTTTAGATCTTCCCTAGCCAATCACAACACTTAGATAGGTCATTCCCTACAATAGTGTCACAACTGCACACTGATACACACACTTAGTACATAGTTTATAACATTGAAATAGAGTCATTCTCGGTCGACAAACTTCTCGACCGAGACACTCTCGATCGACAATCTCCTCGATTGAGAATTGACCCAAATAGTCGTTAGACACAACAGACAAGGTAGTTGGGAGTTGGAATCGAACGTTATATACACTTGCTCCAGAATGTCCCTCAGTCGACAAAGACTTTGACCGACAGGACTCTCGGTCGACAATTCCTCGATTGAGACTGTCTCTGTCTGCACTTTTCAGAATCAATTAACTAGCCATTACTAAAGCAATTAGTAGACAACTAACAACTAGTTAAGCACTAAGAACCCCCTAGAAAGTGTCTAGAACGTCCTTAAGCACTCATAGGACATTCCTATAAATAGGACATGCCTTAGGACACCCAAAACACACTTGTGCAATACTTGAGAATACATACTTGCAATTGGCAATCCACTCTTATGAGCAATTGAGCAACTCCAACATTGACTATTCATTTCCACTGCTCCAAATTCATGTCCTATAGGCTAGCATCTCCTACCCACTGCACTTGCACATCCATACACATTGGTTAGGAGATCAAAATGCTTGATATAGGAAATCAAGCCTTGTGCTACAACGGTAATTGTAATTTCTATTTTCCCTTCTTGTTCTTTCTTATTGTTTGTACTCTCCTTGCTACTCCTAGGGTTGGAGGCTGCGGATTGGAGAGGGTTTGATCTTCTCGGTGGAGAAAGAGGACTTTGGACTACTTCAAGAAGGCTGTATCAACGGGAAGCTACTTCAAGAGGAAGGCTACTTCAAGGGGGAGCTTGAAGTTATTTCAAGGAAGGCTGCTTCGAGGTTGGTGGGACTACTTCAAGGTGAAGGCTGTCCAAAGGGTGGTGAAAGTATTTATAATTTTATGTAACATCCTTGCGAGGTAATTATATTTAAATACTTTCAAAATCCCAATTGGAAACAATTGGGTAGTGGACTGACTCCTTTAGTTTTTGCTAAAGGTGGAACCACTCTAAACACCTTGCCTCCTTCTTATTATCTCAATTGTGGTTGCTTGAGTTGAATTATTATTAAAATATATATAAAACCCTATTCACCCCCTCTCTAGTAGTTTTTCATTTAGTATCAGAGTAGGCTTTAAGGAGCTCTAATCGAATCTTGAAGAATGGAGGGTGGTGGTGTCTACAACCACAAACAAAGGCAAAGCTTGGACCAATCTTCAACAAGTTATAATTGGTGCTTAGGAACAAGACACACAACACCTAGCTGTCCATGGAGGTTAAAGAAGGAAGATGTGCACAAAGAATGCCTTATTGCTACAATAAGTGAAGAAGAAGAAGAGGGGTAAGCCTTTTTTATTTATCTAAAGAAGAATTAATTGCTAGCCTTCAAGAAACGCATGATAAGTATATTGAGTGCAAGAAGAAATTAAAGAAATCTAATAAAGCAAATGATGAGTTACATGCTGAACTTCTTGCTCTCACATCTGAAAATGAAGATCTTAAGGAGACATTAAACTTAACTATTAAAGACCATGATATTAAGCTAAAATCAATAAAGGCAAATTACAATCTTCTCTCTCTAGAAAAGATAAACTTGCAAGCCCTAATTAATGATCTTCAAAAACAACCAATCCTATGTAATCATCCAGATTATGATGCTATTGTTAAGGAAAGAAATGCTTTATAATCTAATCTAGATGAAGCAAAGTTAGATATCAAAAAGAGAATGGATGAGATTGCTAAGTTACAACAAGAAGTTAGTAGCTTAAGAAGCAATGATGTTCTTGATAAGATCTTAAATGATTCTCATGGTCAAATTGG
Source organism: Alisma plantago-aquatica (assembly GCA_963693085.1). Classification (NCBI taxonomy): domain Eukaryota; kingdom Viridiplantae; phylum Streptophyta; class Magnoliopsida; order Alismatales; family Alismataceae; genus Alisma; species Alisma plantago-aquatica. Next base: position 1,135,190,031 of record OY856413.1, on the reverse strand, counting down.
AAGGAGAGGACTAGGTTACAAGCCTAAAGGAAAATCCTATCAAAAACCTAGCGGGGGAAGGATTCAAGTGCCAAAGAATCAATCTATGTATGTACCTAAAGGCAAGTATACATATGTACCCAAGAACAATCTAGATCAAACTCATAAAAAGAGAAATGAGTTTGATTCCATATGTTGCCATTATTGTTTGCATCTTGGACATTATTCCTTCTCATGTCCCTATAAGAAAAAGGATGTTGAGTTGGTATGGGTTCCAAAACCCCCAAACTAAATAGATTAAATTACATTGAGATATGAACAAAGACTCTAAATTGTATATCTTTATGTCTATCTCAACTTAACATAATGAGATAACAAGTTGATTCAAGTAATTAATTTTTTTTTGAAAATTCACATTTTTATATAAACCTACAGAGACCCATCTTTAATAGCTTGTTTTAGGTTAAGTTCCTATAACCTAGAGATTTGAATATGATTAGTTGATATTTGACTCAAATGTTACTTTGATACTTAAATGTTTTATCTCAACTAAATTGAGTTTTAAATTACATAATTGAATTGAAAGTGATATATGTTTTACTTGCAAATAATTACTGAAAAATGAACAAAAACATTCTCGATCGAGAAAATCTTCGACAGAGAACACTGTCGGTTGAGAATTAGTCGACCGAGCAGGTTACTATTTTTAAGCTTGCAAAAATCTGATAAAACATGTACAAATAATAGAATACTCGGTCGAGAAAATCTTCGACCAAGATAAATTCGATCGAAGAAAAGTTCGACCGAATCAAGTTCTGCTGAACCTATTTTAATTGATCTAGTTTTCTATCAATTTGCTATCAATCATTGATTTAATATGCAAATAAAGAATGAATCTTGGAGAAAATTCTTTAAACATATATCATCAATTGCAAGTTCATTTTTAATTGCCATAATCTCCATCATGGTTTGGCTTAAAACTAAAAATATGAACCATGATTGGTTTAATTAAGGAAATTACTATTTTATCACAACCCACATGGTTTGTCCTAAGTACTCCTTGGTCTATCTATATAAAAACCCTGTGTCTTGAAATTTTCTTTTAAATGATCATAATCATTGCATTTCATAAAATTATGGATATGCTTCTATTGTTCTATCATAATCATGGATATGCCTTTATTGTTTCACCATGAGCATTGTGTCTTCATCTTTTACTTCACCACCATCTCATGACCTCAGCCACACTCAATTTTCCCCAATCCAACTCCAAGACATTGCTGCCCACTTTTGATTTGATCATGTTGCCACCTTCTTGGAGGCTTATGCTTTGACCAAGACAGGTGCCTTGGAGTGGCAGCCGCTGGTCAAATACTATGGAGTTGATCCCTTTCTTGGGAAAGACCTAGAAATTGATGTAATTCTTCGGTCTTTTCAGTGAAATCATGAGATTTATGGCTATCTTTGTAATGTTTGTAATGGCTATCTTTTTGTTATAAGCTAGTATGTCATATGGGTCATCTTATGAGTTGTATGAGCACTGAGTTATTATGATAAAAAGTGTTTCATATGGCTTCAATTGGATATAACCTTGTTAAATAAGAATATTATAGGGGAACATAACAATCAGGGGGAGTAATATATGGCATGAACCTAAAAGGATCTTGTATCATTTCAAGGCTTAACACCCTTTTTGCAAATGATTAAGAAATAAATTGTGGCTAAATTTGACAACGCATGCATTCATATTAAATCCCTTGCTTTTAAAACAGAATATCTTATTAAGGGGGGTATAGCAACAAAATTAAAGAGGAATAATAAAAGCCATACTTAATGATTATCTTGGTTATCTTTTTGAAATGACAAAGGGGGAGAAATAATATAAAATAAAATGAGTTTAAATGATTTTCATAATATCTCGGCCAACAGACACTTGCACACAAGAAAATGGCTACAAAAGGTAAACTTCAGGTATGAAACTCATATGATTTATATTTCCTTATTTTATATTTTGGAAATGTTTGTCATCTTCAAAAGGGGGAGATTGTTGGATAAATTGGACATTATTATAATCCCTTTGTTTTGATGATGAAAAACATTTCATTCTTGTGGGTCTAACATGCTACTTGAGTGTTGTAGGATTTAGGTGGATGACAAACCCTTAGAAGATCTATATGCTCAAAATGTCTTAATTTCATGATTGTAATCAAATGCAAAAACTTGTACAAGTATATAATGTACAAGTACTTAGATATCATGTAAATCAATCATTTAGATCTTCCCTAGCCAATTATAACAGTTAGATAGGTCATCCCCTACAATAGTGTCACAACTGCACATTGATACACACACTTAGTATATAGTTTAAAACATTGAAACAGGGTCATTCTCAGTCGACAAACTTCTCGACCGAGACACTCTCAGTCGACAATCTCCTCGACTGAGAATTGACCCAAATACCTGTTAGACATAGCATACAAGGTAGTTGGGAGTTGGAATCGAACGTTATATACAATTTCTCCAGACTGTCCCTCAGTCGACAAAGACTTCGACTGACAGGACTCTCGGTCGACAATTCCTCGATCGAGACTGTCTCTGTCTGCACTTTTCAGAATCAATTAACTAGCCATTACTAAAGCAATTAGTGGACAAATAATGGCTAGTTAAACACTAAGAACCCCCTAGAAAGTGTCTAGAATGTCCTTAAGCACTCATAGGCCGTTCCTATAAATAGGACATGCCTTAGGACACCCAAAACACACTTGTGCAATACTTGAGCATACATACTTGCAATTGGCAATCCACTCTTGTGAGCAATTGAGCAACTCCAACATTTGCTATTCATTTCCACCGCTCCAAATTCATGTCTTATAGGCTAGCATCTCCTACCCACTGCACTTGCACTTCCATACACATTGGTTAGGAGATCAAAACGCTTGATATAGGAAATCAAGCCTTGTGCTACAACGGTAATTGTAATTTCCATTTTCCCTTCTTGTTCTTTCTTTTTGCTTGTACTCTCCTTGCTACTCCTAGGGTTGGAGGCTGCGGATTGGAGAGGATTTGATCTTATCGGTGGAGAAGGAGGACTTTGGACTACTTCAAGAAGGCTATCTCAATGGGAAGCTACTTCAAGAGGAAGGCTACTTCAAGGGGGAGCTTGAAGTTACTTCAAGGAAGGCTGCTTTGAGGTTGGTGGGACTATTTCAAGGTGAAGGCTGTCCGAAGGGTGGTGAAAGTATTTGTAATTTTATGTAACATCCTTGCGAGGTAATAAAATTTAAATACTTTCAAAATCCCAATTGGAAACAATTGGGTAGTGGACTGACTCCTTTAGTTTTTGCTAAAGGTGGAACCACTCTAAACACCTTGCCTCCTTCTTATTATCTCAATTGTGGTTGCTTGAGTTGAATTATTGTTAAAATATATATAAAACCCAATTCACCCCCTCTCTAGTGGTTTTTCATTTGGTATCAGAGCAGGCTTCAAGGAGCTCTAATAGAGTCTTGAAGAATGGAGGGTGGTGGTGTCTACAACTACAAGAAAAGGCAAAGTTTGGACCAATCTTCAACAAGCAGTAATTGGTGCTTAGGAACAAGACACATAACACCTAGCTATCCATGGAGGTTAAAGAAGGAAGATGTGCACAAAGAATGTCTTATTGCTACAGTAAGTGAAGAAGAAGAAGAGGTAAGCCTTTTTTATTTATCTAAAGAAGATTTAATTGCTAGCCTTCAAGAAACACATGATAAGTATGTTGAGTGCAAGAAGAAATTAAAGAAATATAATAAAGAAAATGACGAGTTACATGCTGAACTTCTTGTCTCACATCTGAAAATGAAGATCTTAAGGAGACATTAAACTTAACTATTAAACACCATGATATTAAGCTGAAATCAATAGAGGCAAATTGCAATCTTCTCTCTCTAGAAAAGTTAAACTTGCAAGCCCAAATTAATGATCTTCAAAAACAACCAATCCTATGTTATCATCCAGATTATGATGCTATTGTTAAGGAAAGAAATGCTTTATCATCCAATCTAGATCAAGCAAAGTTAGATATCAAAAAGAGAACGGATGAGATTCCTAAGTTACAATAAGAAGTTAGTAGCTTAAGAAGAAATGATGTTCTTGATAAGATCTTAAATGATTCTCATGGTCAAATTGGAAGGAGAGGACTAGGTTACAAGCCTAAAGGAAAATCCTATCAAAAACCTAGCGGGGGAAGGACTCAAGTGCCAAAAAATCAATCTATGTATGTACCTAAAGGCAAGTATACATATGTACCCAAGAACAATCTAGATCAAACTCATAAAAAGAGAAATGAGATTGATTCCATATGTTACCATTATTGTTTGCATCTTGGACATTATTCCTTCTCATGTCCCTACAAGAAAAAGGATGTTGAGTTGGTATGGGTTCCAAAACCCCCAAACTAAATAGATTAAATTAAGTTGAGATATGACCAAAGACTCTAAATTGTATATCTTTATGTCTATCTCAACTTAATATAATGAGATAACAAGTTGATTCAAGTAATTATTTTTTTTTTTGAAAATACACATTTTTTATAAACCTGTAGAGACACATCTTTAATAACTTGTTTTAGTTTAAGTTCCTAAAACCTAGAGATTTGAATATGATTAGTTGAGATTTGACTCAAATGTTACTTTGATACTTAGATGTTTTATCTCAACTAAATTGAGTTTTAAATTGCATAATTGAATTGAAAGTGATCTATGTTTTACTTGCAAATAATTAATGAAAAATGATACAAAAACATTCTCTGTCGAGAAAATCTTCGACCGAGAACACTATCAGTCGAGAATTAGTCGACCGAGCAGGTTACTATTTTTAAGCTTACAAAAATCTGATAAAACCTGTACAAACAGTAGAATACTCGGTCGAGAAAATCTTCGACCGAGATAAATTTGATCGAAGAAAAGTTCGACCAAATGACGTTCTACTGAACATGTTTTAATTGATCTAGTTTGCTATCAATTTGCTATTAATGATTGATTTAATATGCAAATCAAGAATGAATCTTGGAGAAAATTCTTTAAACATATATCATCAATTGCAAGGTCATTTTCAATTGCTATAATCTCCTACATGGTTTGGCTTAAAACTGAAAATATGAACCATGATTGGTTTAATCAAGGAAATTACTATTTTATCACAATCCACATGGTTTTTCCTAAGTATTCCTTGGTCTATCTATATAAAAACCCTGTGTCTTGAAATTTGCTTTTAAATGATCATAATCATTGCATTTCATAAAATTATGGATATGCTTCTATTGTTCTATCATAATCATGGATATGCCTTTACTATTTCACCATGAGCATTGTGTCTTCATCTTTTACTTGGTTTGCCTACAATAATCTTTGATCTATATATACTGATGCGTGCTATTCACTAGTACATAACTGACCTTTAGTGTCGGTTATTTAAGGCCTTTAGTGTCAGTTTCTAAGCGACACCTATGTGGGCGACGCTAAAAGCCCAGCCGTTACGCGTCGGTTCAAAAACCGACACCATAACCCTTCGCGCGCCACCGAAAACGCGCCAGCAGGGCCCTATAGGCGTCAGTTATTAGATAAGAAACCGACGCCAGATGCCTTTGCGCCACAGAAGGGCGCCAGCAGGGCACTATAGGTGTCGGTTATTAGATAAGAAACCGACGCCAGATGCCTTCGCGCCACAGAAGGGCGCCATCTTGGGCACTATCAGCGTCGGTTATTAGATAAGCAACCGACGCCATATTCCTTATAGGCGTCGATTATTAGATAAGAAACCGACTCCATATGCCACTATCAGCGTCAGTTATTACATAAGAAACTGACGCCATATGCCTTCGCGCCACACAGAAGGGCGCCATCTTGGGCACTATCAGCGTCAGTTATTAGATAAGCAACCGACGCCATATGCCTTCGCGCCACAGGAAATAGGCGTCAGTTATTTATATAAAACCGACACTGTAACTATGTGGCGTCGGTTTTATACAAATAACCGACGCCTATTTTTTGTTTTTTTTTCTGTCAGTCTGCAGACCTGCTGTATGGCTAGTCGCAGGATGAGAAACCTGCAGTTCAGTTATGAACTGCAGGTTTTACGACATCCATTGATATCAGCCAACAACAGGCCACAAACCTGCAAAATTAACAAAAAAGATATTCACACATTTAGCAATGTAACCTGCAGTTCCATTTGATTTTCACACATTTAGAAACATTCATGTAGCTAGCAATCTGTAGTTCCATTCATTTTCACATTCACATATAGAAACATTCATATAGCACCCAACAGTTTCATTCATTTTCACTCAGACACATGTAGAAACATCCAGACATGTAGAAACATTCACACATATATTATAATTCAGAAATTAATTTACAAAATATCATTCTTTAGTCATTATTCACTATCAACATCCCAATTATATCTTAAATCCCCCACTACTTGTATGGCTATTGCCCATTCTTCTCTTACTTCATTTAATTCTCCCGTCGTATAGGGAGCATGTACATCTGGTAAGGCATTTCCTGTAGTGTGGTCAGTTGTAAACACCTGTAAAGAGAATGATGTATATATATAATTGATGAGCTATAAATAAGATTGATATATTTCATATTATCTAATGAGACTATATAATACCTCAGCAATACAATCGATGTCCATTGCGGCATATTTGATAATCATGTGCATAAATCGCATCACGTAGTATCCACATGCCCATCCGTTGTCTTGTGTGGCACACTATAAATTCAAACATACAAAATATTAAAAAATACAACTAATTAAGCACTGTTCACATAAATAATATATACATATATTGCAGTCTGGAACTTACTTTCACGTTCTTCCAAATTATTGGCTGGTTCTTTTTCGTGGGGACCTTTCCTCCAGCCTTTTTGAACTCATCAAAACCCCTACATGTTAATGTAACACAGTACATTGCATAATTAAATAGTAATGTAATAACATATGTTAACGGATATGAAAATAAAATATTTCTCACTGGAATAATGCCATTTTCATTATGTGTCCATATTTTGTATTCAATTTACTCCCCTTAGGATCTAGATAATAGACAGTGAACGTCTCAGGGACAATGACCAGTAACTCCCAATGCATACCACTAGAGGTAAAAAAGTTAAAAATTAATAACTCAAAATCCACAATAAAAATGTAATTTTCTTAATAAGCAAAGTAAACTTACTCTACATTGAATGGAGCCATTATCATCGTCTTCTTTTTTTGAGCAAAAATTGAAAAAGCCTCACAGCAGTATTGTTGAACTGACGGAGGGTCTTTAGCTACTAGACTAATCAAAGATGGAATCAAAAATCCTACATGTTCGAATGCAAAATCTGCACATATCTTGTCTAAGTAGTTGCAAAATATGTATTAATTACGCATGCATTAATAAATAAGAAACCAGATCACGAGATCCTACAAAAGGTATATGGATGTATAAAGAAGATCTCACCTTATCCATAGCTCTATCACAGATGTATTTAGCCAATCATATCGAAACAACTCCAAAATATCTTGTATAAATAGTTTGCTTTTGTATGATTGACCTACAACATCTGAATCTATAGAAACAGTTATAGGGCAGTTTATATCATGTTCGCCTAACCATATTACCATACCCCTACATTTAGGACCTAACGGGACAGTTAGGTCCTATGGAACCCAACTGGGTAATGTAGGAGGTGGAAGTGGAGGCCTAGATGTTGTGGGTGTCTTCTTTTTAACTTGTATATATATATATAATAATTTTAGATCAACTGACATCATATACACACACTAACAATTTAACGTAATGTAAATTTACCATACAATTTCAGTAAAGATGACATCCATTTTTAGCCACAATATCACTCCGCCTAAAGCCTCACCAAGTGTTTCACAATCTGGGTGGGCATATGGCAATGGAAGATCCATCCACTTGGGGAATATATGTACCGGGCTCACATGAATCCAACCAGCTGGTAATGGAGACCTGTGAAACATTTCCCTTGGTAGGGATGGGTAAGCCGACGCCTCTGCAACGACATATTCATTAACTTTTAGACGGCATGACTTCAACCCCTACAAATTTTTGTGTAAAGAATGTTATATACATATATACATATCATCTTGAAAACATATCATCTTGAATTAAAAAAACTAGTTACTATGTCATAAAAATACTTACAGTGGATGTGCTAGGTGGTGGGTCTATAGGATTACTCCCAACCTCTGCAGTAGGAGTAGAGCGGGATGCTATGATAGGTATTATATGCTGAGTGGCAGTCTGAGATGCCTGCCACTTTTTCAGTGCTTCTTCCAGTTTTCTATCAACTAGCTTATCTACCTATACATGGATAAAAGAAACGTTAGCTTCTAATTATTGAATTCTCTTTTTACAGTAACATTATAAAGAAAGAATATGTTACCTCTTCTTGTGAAAGTCCCACTTTTGGGACATGTTTGTGCTGGGATGGCCCAAAAAAAGATTTGATGCCCACACCAGCGCCTGCAGCCCTAACACGTCCAGGATGCTATGGGTTACCCAGAGCAACTGTCAATTCATCCCTTGTGCCCTCAGGGATGAACTTGCCTTGTTTCCTCAGCTCGTACAGCTCCCGCTAATCACCAAAACAAAAATTTGTAATTAAGTAAACACCACAAATAATCAATATTTGAACGATTGCTGTAAGAGTTGTATTTTACCATTTTTGCAGCCACCTCAGCAGTTGCGGGCTTCCTTATTTCTCCCTTATTATTTTGCCTCCCAGCTATCAAGATATCATGGCGAGGCAGAGGTGTGCTACCTACAGTGGATGACTCCTGAGTAGCAGTAGGCTGAGCAGTAGCCTCAGACTGTAGTCTTTGGCGAATGCCTACATACCCCTTTGGACCCATTGTGTGGTCATGCACATTGAGTGCACGCCTTGATCTTTGTGCCTCACTGAGGGCCTAGTTAGTATTCACATTAATGATTTGGTTAGTAACAGTAAATGTTAATCTTGAATAGGTGAATACAACATATATTAATGAGATTGGGACTGACGCCTAATACCTTGAATTCATCCATTTATCTTGAAGCAACAAACGCGTCCCATTCTTCTTTGTCCAGGAAGTTCCACTGTTCAGTGGCTATCTTCTTCCTCTTGTCAGCTTCTTTTATGTATTCTCGGGTGAGATTTGTCCTATAGTTCCTTAGGACTCTCCCACAGCGTTGCATCATGCATTTACGATGCAAATTTTCATCCAATTCAAATATACTCCGCAAATTAGAATTGCTATTAACTAGTATTCAAAAAATTAGTAATCTACAAAATATAATTGCAAATTAATAATAACTCACGCATAAATCCTTCCATATTACTTCTTTCTTCTCCTTAGAAACTTTATTCCAAGAATCTATCTTACAACCGCAATGTCTACGAGTAACATACCCAAGATATGAAACAAATGAATTGCGATTCACACTAGATGCATTTCCTGCATTATCAAAATCCATAACAAGTTTGGGTCCATTGCCCTTCTGCGCTATTAACTTCTTCATCATAGTGATGCCCCTTTTCCTGTCAACTTTTTGGTGTTGCTGATCAAGTGCCTCAAGTGCTTCAGATGGTAGATGTGCATCATCAACCTAAAATTTGACAAAATAAACATATTTACAAGATATAACTATAAATGGACATATAGATATAAATATATGATATATTTTTAAAACTTACATTGTGAGGCGGCGCATTGATGTCCTCACCCTCACAGTAATCATCAGCATGGTCATCAGGAGAATGCTCAGCCATCTGAAAATTCACCTTCACATTGTACAGTTTACATTGTAAAGTAATTCAAATTGTAAAGCTCACATTGTAAAGTTCACATTCACATTGTAAAGTAATTCACATTGTAAAGTTCACATTATAAAGTAATTCACATTGTAAAATTCACATTGTAAAGTTCACATTCACATTGTAAAGTTCACATTATAAAGTAATTCACATTGTAAAATTCACATTGTACTTATTTTTCATACACATCCAGGGAGGAAGATTGTATATAACAAGCATGACTGGCTAAGTGCTATGTTGGCTGCTCAATGTCCCGTACAGATTCATCCCGTCTATACAAAGCCCAAGTCTTAGATTCCTGACTTCTTCACCAAATTCAGGGTACAATAGATCAATCTTCTTCCACTGTGGGGAATCAGACGCATGTCGTAGGATCCCATCATTATTTTTCTTAACATCTGCATGCCACCTCAAATTCTTCGCATCTATCGGATTGGAAAACAAGCGTTGAAACCGTGATATTATAGGTAGATACCACATCACCTTGGCAGGAGAACCAGTTTTGGACTCCCCCGAAGTCGTCAATTTATACCGTGACGCACCACATTTTGGACAATCTTTCAAATCCGCATAGTCCTTTTGAAATAATACACAATCATTCGGGCATGCGAGTATCTTCTTGGCATCCATTCCCTTTGGGCACAACAATTTCTTTACCTGGTATGTTGAGATTGGCAGCTCGTTTCCTTCAGGAGGCATTTCTTTCAACAAAGACAACAATGACGTGAAGCTTTTGTCGCTCCATCTATTGTTAGCTTTCAGCTTATACAATCTCAACACAGTGCTAAGCTTCGTAAACTTAGTACAACCTGTGTATAACGGTATCTCAGCATCATGCACAATGTTTCTAAAAATGGGAGGTGGATCGGTGTGCTCTACCCCACAACTATTCAGCATCGCATCAACGATGTCTACTGGAACTGGTTCATTCACATCTACGTCATCGTAGGCAATTTCTTCTTCCACACAAGCACTGCTATTGACATCCACTGGTTTCAGGTTTGAAATCTCTCCATGCCAGTGTCATTCTGTATAGCCTTGTATAATCCTGTTGCACATGACATGACTTTTGATTTCGTCACCAGTGTTGACTTTCAAGTTGTTACCGCAATGCCTACATGAACAGTAGAACCTATCTCCAGGTTGTTTCCTATGTTCCTCGGCAAATCTAATAAACTGGTCAAGACCAGAAATAAACTCTGGGGTGCAGTGATTGCAAATAGACATCCATGATCTATCCATTCTATGATCAAAGAGAAAACAAGTATATATTACAACAAGATTAGGGTCTAGGGTTAACAAATACATGTGATGTCATTCTTATATATAATAAATGTGTACCACCTATCCCATTCTTGAACACCTAATCTCACTAGTAAGTGTATAATGTGTATTGGGTTTTCAAGAAAATTTCGGCAGCATTTCCCCGCTGTTCTCCAAGTACATATGTACTTAGAGAACAAACGGGGAAATGCTGCCGAAATTTTCTTGAAAACCCAATACACATTATACACTTACATCCTAAGAGAGATTAGGTGTTCAAGAACAGTCCCAAACCGGGGACTATCCAAGATTTACTCCTAATGAGTAAATCTTAGACGAGTTTCTAGGGCAACAAATACATGTGATGTCATTCTTATATATAATAAATGTGTACCACCTATCCCATTCTTGACCACCTAATCTCACTAGTAAGTGTATAATGTGTATTGGGTTTTCGAGAAAATTTCGGCAACATTTCCCTACTGTTCTCTAAGTACATATGTACTTAGAGAACAAATGGGGAAATGCTACTGAAATTTTCTCAAAAACCCAATACACATTATACACTTACATCCTAAGTGAGATTAGGTGTTCAAGAACAGTCCCAAACTGGGGACTATCCAAGATTTACTCCTAATGAGTAAATCTTGGACGGGTTTCTAGGCCAATAAATATATGTGTTGTCATTCTTATACCTACAATCCTAGTTTCATCATTCATATCCTAGTTCTCCAAGTTAGGTGATTAACATTGTCAATATACTCAAAAAGGAAACAAGTTACCAATTTCATAGTTAGGATGGTAGAGATACCCTATGATCTAGAGATACCTAAGATCTAGGCAATTTAGGGAAAAGTTCATCATTTACATTCCAAGCATGTCACATGTGTGCATTACAGTTCATCATTAAGCAAGAAGGGTGATTAGGATTCTCACCAAGAACGGGTTTTGATTTTCTATACAATTTTTAAAAAAAATGCACATGTATGCATATATATACTATACTTTTTGGAACCTTTATACATATCTGAACACCCTAAATAACCATACTAAACACCCAAATACTTTATAACACAACTATAAAACAATGATTATAGCTAAACTATTAAACAATAGACTTGTCACACATAAAACACCCTATACAACTATAAAACAAAAAGTATTAAGATATGCATGATACAATAACTAGTTTGCATCACATTACAACAGACTTATCATTGATACCTTACTAACTTATTGCTACATTTACATATCATCCCTTGATCAAAAATTACAGCAGTACATTTAACCAAACTATGCATTCTAAAATCAGCAGTACATTCTAAAAAAAATAAAAAATTATAGAAGTACATTTAATCAAAGTATGCATTCTAAAAATTACAACAACACATTTAATAAAAAATTACAGCAGTACATTCTAAAAAAAAATGCCCTGCAGCAGCCTAGGCGTGCATTGGCATCGCCCAAGCAGCCGTCTAGGCGGAGGAAGGAAGGAGGAAGAAGGAGGAAGGGCGTACCTGGCCTGGAGCACAGAGCGCCGACGACCACGGAGCGCCGACGAGCACGGGCCTTCCGACGAGCACGGCTTCCGGTGAGCACAGAGGGCCGACGAGAAGAGGGCCGGTGAGCACAGAGGGCCGGTGAGCACGGACGGCAGGGAGCGGCGTGCCGGCGGAGCACGGAGCGGCGGCGCCGGAGCACGGACGGCAGGGAGCAGCGGCAGGGAGCGGCGGTGGTGGAGCAGCGGGGGCGAGCAAGAAATCGTCAGACCTAACTAGATGAAATCGGGAATGAAATAGGGAAAGGGGAAGAGTCGCTCGCGTTGGTGAGCTATTAAGTTGACAATAAGTGTCGGTTATTCAAAAAAACTGACAACTAAACCAACAGTGTCGGTTCTTTTCCAAAAACCGACACCGATACTAGATTATAGTCGTCGGTTTTTAACTAAAAGACAACCGACAACTATTCCTGTCTCGCGAACACCCTTTAGTCGTCGGTTATTTATTTATGAACCGACGCCATATGTCAAATTTTGGAGGTAATTTTTTTGCTGGAATTTTGGTTTTGGCTGTTGATTTTAGGTGTCGATTTTTTATTAATTAACCGACACTTAATAAAAGCGGTACCCGTGTCTGGTCGACCTTCACAGATTGGATGTCGGTTTATGTTATTAACCGAAACTGTAGAGTTTAGGTGTCGGTTTATGTATACAACCGACACCTTGAAAAGTGACTTTATAAGCCATTTTTGTAGTAGTGATTTCAGCACATCTTTTCTGCGAATTATTAAGCTTGTCACATAGAAATACTCCATTCATCCCTTGAAATTGCACAAATTTATATTTTCTCATTTTTATCATAAATCTGACAATCATGTGCATTTTATTGCAGTTTCAGGACCTGAGCCGATCTACTGGTGTTGTCAACCGATCGTCTCGCATTATCGACCCGATCGTCTGAGCAAGTGAAATGCTCGATTTTCCTTCAAGCGTCGATCATTACTCTCATCAGACGACTGACCGAGATCACCCGATTCGTAAGCCAAACGCTCGGCTGATGACCTATAGATAAGAAGAAACGACGCCGAGCGATTTGGACTGCGCCGCCACCCTAATTAGGGTTGGCTGGTGATCGATTGGCTACCGCACTCCAGAACCTTCCAGCTGATCGGTTCGTGGCTGAACCGGTCGGTTGGCAGTGCGCAGGCAGCCCAAATCCCAGCCGCCAGCCTAAAAAACCCTCAACATAATTCTAAAAGTGCCTCCTTCTTGTCCTATAGAAGGAGGGGCACTTCCTTCTCGTCAAGGCATCTTTGATTTCTTTGTATTGGGATTCTGAAGCAATTAGTCTTGTAATCATCTTCTTATTATACAATAAAGTAGATCTTAGTTCAATCATAGTTCTTTCATACTTGTTCTTATCTCTTCTTTCTGCCTTAGTCTTAATCTTCTTTTCTCCGTTCTTTAATTCTGGAGCAAGGAACAAAGAACTAAGCCATTTCATTGTCTCTAGCATAAGGATTAATCTCCTGATTTTTGGGCTAGACTATGGCTTCAGTACTTTCTTCCTCCATCTCCCCTTTCTCCATGAGTGAGTAGACTTCTATTGAGGCAAGGGAAATAACCCCTTAGCCATGGTTTTAACTACTTCTTCTTAAATGACTAGATGGTAATCAATTTTAATTAACGGTTGATCTTCGGATCGCATGTTAATCCGGATGGAAATGACCATGGAAATCCGGATTTAGAACAATAAAATCGATTACATAGACATTTTGATATGACTGTGGATTTTCGTCTTTTAGGATGATAAACTAGGAAGCATGAGCACTAAGACCAATGGGCTCATGTGGAGTTTGTCTCTTGTGAGTTTTTAAATTCGCAAACCTTCATCAAATCGTCGTTTAAGAATTAGTTGTTATTGCCTAGGCTAAGGTGGTGAAAACCCCTACGAGCCTCGATTCCCATCTCTTGATTTAATCACCGCATCCTTTGTTTTCTTTAATTCTTAGTCTTTCATTCATATAGTTTTGCTTGTGTTACCAATCATCTTAATTTTTTCTTGTGCATGTTTATTCTTGTTGAGTGCATTTCTTCTTGCATTAGTATAATCAAACAAACCCCCAACTTGACTTTTACTTTATGCTTTAATCTAAAGAAAAATACCAAAAACAAATAATAAATTTCTTCAAACTTTGGGTTCTAAGAACAATCTCTAAAAAGTTGTCCTATGGGATCGACCCTTCTATACTACCCTTAAAACCGGAAGTAAAAAAGGTTTAAACTCTAGGATTAACCATCTTAGTGATTGATATTACAAAGCGACGCTAATCATATACAAACCATGAATGGATATTGCTTTCAAAATAATCATTGTGATTCAGCTCATTACATATTAAGATGAATCTCTATGGCACAAATGCATCTTGACATACTAGTTAAATGATTATCTTGTGCTTAGCTTATGGAAAATGATATTCTTGTTATACATGATTAATACTCTGTAAGCTATGAAAATGCTTAAATTGGAAATCTGTAGAAATTGCCTCTTGGTTGAAATCAAATTTGACCAAGGGGCGCTAACGTCAAAGTCAAGGTCGACCTAAAATAAGCTTGACAAAATGCTTAATTGGAAATTATTTTTGTGCACTCAGCATTAGTATAAACTTGCTCATCATTGGTTGACATATCTTTCTTGATTCAAATGTGTTATTAAGAGATCTCATATCATTTTCAGGATTAACATTCATCATAAATAAATGAGAAATATATGAATGTCAATAAATTCTATTATTTCTAATGGTTATTTCTAAACATGGAAATTATATTTTGGAAAATACTCTTAATAATGTGCTCCACACTCTTAAAATATTATAATCTCTCATTTGCATTCATAACTATTATTAAAAACTAGCTCAAAATTTCATTCACAATGCTCAAATACAGCAATCTTGTCGGTCTACAAAAATCTCGACCGAGACAAACTCGGTCGATGAGTTTGTCGACCGAAGATATCTCGGTTGGTCACCTTTCTCAACCGACACTCACCAAGAAAATGCCACACTCGAACTCATCTCGGTCGACAAAATGTTCGACCGAGTCTATCCCGGTCGACAAAATTATCGACCAAGACCAACTTGGTGAACCCCCACAATTCACTTAAATTAAAAGGAAAATTTTTCTGATTAAAATAATAATTAAAAAAAATCGCAACGGCTATTTTTTGATCGACCATTGGATGACCGAGCGGAGTGTCTGTAGAACCAACCGTTGCAATCCTCGTTCGATGAATTTTTGACCGAGCATGGTCCTATTTTTCTATAAATAGACCCCAAAAAAGCCCCATTCTTCACAAACTCACATTCTAACTTCTCTAGCTCTTCTCTAGTACCTTCTTGTGTGAATTTTTAGCTCTTCTCTACCTCAGTATCGTCTTGCTTCTTCCCCACTTCAAATCATCAAGATGTCTTCCTCATCATCGTGTGGAAAGAAGCAGGTTGCGGCTAGGAAGGGAAGGAACAGTCTCCGCTGCGCTGGCGATCATCAACGACATTCCATTCAATGATGTAGCTGTCGGAGATCGCTACCTCAGGCTTTCCTCAAAGACTCCTCTTACTAGACGACCTATGGACGTCATGGACTTCATCAACATTGTTGATCTTGAAGAACTCTTTGAGGTGCAACATATTTCTGAATTCATAAAACCATCCTTCCATTCCTACTCCTCCCAAGCCGTCAATGAATTCTATGCCAATCTAGCCACATATCCTGACCATGATAATTCTTTCTCTTCTATGGTTAGTGGGTATGGATTTCACTTTTCCGAGGAGGATGTTCTTACTATGCTCAACATTAATGTAGATGAATATAAGGAGTTTATTGATCTCACCACTGGTAATCCTCTCAATAAGCTATCCCAAGATAACACTACCACTAGTTTGAGTGATATCAAGAAAGCCATTTTTTTATCTAATACCACTTGACATGAAGAAAGGGGTACCTATTATGCCATAAATTTAAAACCCGAAGCTAGGATAATCAATCTAATTGTTGCCACAAATATCTATCCTAGAGCAAACAAATTCGAAGTACCCACCTTTCATATGTATCTTATTTATGCCATCCTAAATAGCATACCAATCAATTTTATTCGTCTTATTCTTAAGAACATGGTTGATTTTTTTGGCAATCCACCCTATGCTGATTTTGTTTGCCAAATTACGCAACATCATCTTAAGAAAAGCATTGAGGATCTAGGTTTCACATGTGATAGGAAACCCCAAAAGATCACTAGAAATATGCTAGAGAAGACAGGGATTGATTTTGGACACAAGAGGGCTAGGACTGAAGGGGAGCCATCCACCCAAGAACCACCTCCACCACCTCCTCCTTCTAGCCTACCTTATGATCCTATCACAAATACATTAACATACATTGCCAGTTCTCAATATCATTTAAGTAGGCAATTAGACTACAATCATCATGCCATGTCTTACTTGAATCAAAGGATGCAAGCTCTTTCTCCTGATACACCTGACACATATCCTTATTCACTTAATCCCGGCATGCTCTACCCCTACAACCCAACCTACAACTACACTCAAATCCAATCACCACCATCTCATGACCTCAACCACACTCAATTTTCCCCAATCCAACTCCAAGACATTGCTTCCCACTTTCAATTCGATCGTGTTCCCACCTTCTTGGAGGCTTATGCTTTGACCGAGACAGGTGCCTTGGAGTGGCAGACCCTGCTCAAATACTATGGAGTTGAGCCCTTTCTTGGGAAAGACCCAGAAATTGATGTAATTCTTCGGTCTTTTTAGTGAGATCATGAGATTTATGGCTATCTTTGTAATGTTTGTAATGGCTATCTTTTTTTATAAGCTAGTATGTCATATGGGTCATCTTATGAGTTGTATGAGCACTGAGTTATTATGAATAAAAAGTGTTTCCTATGGCTTCAATTGGATATAACCTTGTTAAATAAGAATATTATAGGGGAACATAACAATCAGGGGGAGTAATATATGGCATGAACCTAAAAGGATCTTGTATCATTTTAAGGATTAACACCCTTTTTGCAAATGATTAAGAAATAAATTGTGGCTAAATTTGACAACACATGCATTCATATTAAATCCCTTGCTTTTAAAACTGAATATCTTATTAAGGGGGAGCATAGCAACAAAATTAAAGAGGAATAATAAAAGTCATACGTAATGATTATCTTGGTTATCTTTTTGAAATGATAAAGGGGGAGAAATAATATAAAATAAAATGAGTTTCATAATATCTCGGCCATCACACACTTGCACACAAGAAAATGGCTACAAAAGGTAAACTTCATGTATGAAACTCATATGATTTATTTTTCCTAATTTTATATTTTGGAAATGTTTGTCATCTTCAAAAAGGTGGAGATTGTTGGATAAATTGGATATTATTATAATCCCTTTGTTTTGATGATGACAAACTTTTCATTCTTATGGATATAATGTGCTACTTGAGTGTTGTAGGAATTAGGTGGATAACAAACCCTTGGAAGATCTATATGCTCAAAATGTCTTAATTTCATGATTGTAATCAAATGTAAAAACTTGTACAAGTATATAACGTACAAGTACTTAGATATCATGTAAATCAAGCATTTAGATCTTCCTTAGACAATCAAAACACTTAGATAGGTCATCCCCTATAATAGTGTCACAACTGCACATTGATACACACACTTAGTACATAGTTTAAAACATTGACACAGAGTCATTCTCAGTCAAAAAACTTCTCGACTGAGACACTCTTGATCGACAATCTCCTCGACCGAGAATTGACCCAAATAGTCATTAGACATAGAGGACAAGGTAGTTGGGAGTTGGAATCGAACGTTATATGCCCTTTCTCCTAACTGTCCCTCGGTCGACAAAGACTTTGACTGACAGGACTCTCGATCGACAATTCCTCGATCGAGACTGTCTCTGTCTGCACTTTTCAGAATCAACTAACTAGCAGTTGCTAAAGCAATTAGTGGACAAATAACGGCAAGTTAAGCACTAAGAACCCCCTAGAAAGTGTGTAGAACGTCCTTAAGAAATCATAGGCCATTTCTATAAATAGGACATGCCTTAGGACACCCAAAACACACTTGTGCAATACTTGAGCATACATACTTACAATTGGTAATCCACTCTTGTGAGCAATTGAGAAACTCCAACATTTACTATTCATTTCCACTGCTCCAAATTTGTGTCCTATGGGCTAACATCTCCTACCCACTGCACTTGCACTTCGATACATATTGGTTAGGAGATCAAAACGCTTGATATTGGAAATCAAGCCTTGTGCTACAACGATAATTGTAATTTCCCATTTCCCTTCTTGTTCTTTCTTATTTCTTGTACTCTCCTTGCTACTCCTAGGGTTTGAGGCTGTGGATTGGAGAGGGTTTGATATTCTCGATGGAGAAGGAGGACTTTGGACTACTTTCAAGAAGGCTGTCTCAACGGGAATCTACTTCAAGAGGAACACTACTTCAAGGGGGAGCTTGAAGTTACTTCAAGGAAGGCTGCTTCGAGGTTGGTGGGACTACTTCAAGGTGAAGGCTGTCCAAAGGGTGGTGAAAGTATTTGTAATTTTATGTAACATCCTTGTGAGGTAATAAAATTTAAATACTTTCAAAATCCCAATTGGAAACAATTGGATAGTGGACTGACTCCTTTAGTTTTAGCTAAAGGTGGAACCACTCTAAATACCTTGCCTCCTTCTTATTATCTCAATTGTGGTTGCTTGAGTTGAATTATTATTAAAATATATATAAAACCCTATTCACCCCCCTATAGTGGGTTTTCAAGAGTCATAGACTCGGTGCTACCGACCTGGCAACAGTCGGTGATACCGACTTGACGTTAGTGATGGACCTGAAAACTCACCCAGAGTCGGTGCTACCGACAACTAAAGTCGGTGGTACCGAATTAGCATCATTAAGCCCCAGCATGAATCGAGAAAACTCAATGCTACCGAGTTGACATCAGAGAGGCATCTCAAAAACCACAAAACTTGGTTCTATCGAATCCATTCGATAGTACTGACAGGATCGGGATTGCACAACCAAACCTATGTGACTCGATACTACCGACTCACCTAGTCAGTACTACCGAGTTTTCCCGATCAGGCCAGCATTAGATTTCACTCTAATCCAATGGTGGACGTTATTTCGTACCCTAAGTGCCTTCTATGACTTATGGGCACAACGGACAGAGAGGAAAGAGCAGCCGTTTTCATTGTATGACGACCGGAGAGAGAGAAAAGAAGAATCGAGGATCGAAAGCTTCAACTGATGAGATTGGGACACCTCTAGAGGATGATTCTACAGTCGGAATACAACAAACCACATGTATAACGGAGGGGATCTTTTGGACGGGCGAAGATTCAGGGGTTACCTTAGTTTCTTCATGTTTCCCACGTTTTTCTTCTTCCTGTCCATGTATTCATTGATGAAAACCATGAAAGGCTAAAAAACATTGATTCCTTAGGATCCGGGAGTAGCCTGGATACACATTGTGATTGGCTTCCATGCATTAATATCAGTTTTATCTCTTTTTACTGGATATAAATCTATGAAAGCTTTGTTTTCTACTTGTGCTTGATCTCCATGAGTGGATTGATAGATGCTTAATCATCTCGGGAGAGAGGTAGAGGGTTGGAGAGCATAGATTTACCCGTCTACTGTGCCCTTTGGGAAAAGTGGAGTGTATACGGGAGGAGAAACTCAAGAATAATCATAAAGCATCTAACTAATCTACCAATAACTACAGAAGTGGGATTGACATTAGATTAGGTAGTGAATACACTGTAGGAGCAGGTAATTCTGGCTACATGCTCCTTATATAGGGATAGAGATAATAGATGTTTGTGTGTGAGGTTAGTTATTAGTGTTGTCTGTGGTGAAACCACTGTCCTAAGGAATTCACCCCATCTCTGATTAATTCAACCTTTAATTCATTTTACTTTTGCCTTTGTTCTTTCGCTCAACCAAATTCAACCATTTACAATCGGCTTAGCTGATTTGACTGCAGTTAGTAGTAGTTTACTAAAGAAACACTTCCCCATGTTCAAATCGGGCCTCACAAGGCCTTATTACTTTGATACGTTCACTTGCGTACTATGCACGATAAACTCATGTCAATTTTTTGGTGTCATTGCTGGGGAAGCGGAAACATCCAACACTACGAGTGCTGTGGTCGCCCACTATAGGCCAGTTTTACTTCTGTTTTTTTATCATTTTTTTAATTTCTTTGAGCTGAACTATAAGATCTATTTGATACATCATAAATTTGTTGTGCTAATACCTACTTTCTACTGTTTCAAGGAAACTAGAGCATGGTGTGTACTAAAGCCATAGAATACGGAGAACCTTCCTCACTAGGCTTTGGACAAGCAGAGCTCTTATAAGGAGAAAGAGAGTCCGATAGATCTGTGGACATGTTTAACCGAACCCCTCCACCGACACCTCCACCTAAGAGACCTGTGACACCAGAAGAACCAAAGACAGCAGAAATGGAGGGAGAAGAAGAAATGATAATATGGGAAAGGATAAAGGCTTCATCAGCTACGGCCCAAAAAGGGCCCATCCAAAGGCAAGCCATCAATGTGGGCAGCTACAAAATAGATCCTGGACTTGTTTCCTTAGTTAAATCTCAAGCGTTCCATGTTCATCCTTTTGAAGATCCAATGACACATATCAACAATTTTGTGGAGAACTATGACATGGTCAAGATAGACAGGATCCCAGTGACTACAATATATCTTAAGATGTTCACATATTCACTGGCAGTTAGTGTAAAATCATGGTTCAACAATCTTGATGATGAGATCATTGAGACATGGGATCAGATGATAGATGCATTCTTCGAGCACTATTTCCCTCCACAAAAGACAAATGATCTAGTGAAGAAGAATCACAACTTCCAATAGTAAGCAGATGAGTTGTATTCAGAGACAAGTGAACGTTTTTAGAATATGCTGAGAAAGGTGCCTCATCATGGCATTGATCTACTGGGGCAGGCCAAGATTTTCTATTGTGGCCTACATAAGGGGGAGAGAACAACTCTTGACAAATTCAGGAGGAGGCTTCTTCCTCAATAACAAGCCCGCTCACTGCCATGAAATCCTCAAGAACATGTCTAAAAACCAATCATGGGGAGAAGAAAGAGAGCCACCTGCAACCATCAAGAGTGTTAAAGAATCCAATGTGATATCTTCTTTAAATGAGAAGTTATATCTCATTGTTAAGAAGCTATGTGCTATAAACAGAGTTTCTGTTGAGGAAGAAGAAGAAGAAGAGTGCAAGTATGTTCGTCAGGGGAAATATAGGAACAATGATTATTCTTGGAGGAAAGACCCCAAATTTTCTTGGAAGGGTCCTAACAACTTCCAACAGGATCCATCACAGGCACATCAGTAGCATCCTAAGACACAACAGTAGGGGGCCAAGCACACTATCAACTAGAGAAGTAGACATTTGACAAGATTGAAGAAATATTGGGCAAGCTATTGAGTCAGAATGAGTTGTAGATTGCATTAATTCAAAGGGATCTTCAAAATAAAGGGGCACATATTCGCAACATAGAGACACAGATCTCTCAGATAGTGGCGAATGTGAGTGCATTGAAGCAACCGACCCAACAAGGATTTCCTGTGAACACCAATGTACCTTGCGAGAATCAATTTGTCAAGGATTTCTGCTACGTAGTGGCAAGAAACTACTGAATGATGCATCACATGGGGCAATTTCTGAAGAAGCTGGAAATCAAGCTATACCAGTAGATGCTGAAGAACCAGACATGAAAAAATAGGAGAAGACAGTAGAGGAGAAAGTTGAAGAGGTTGGGGGTAATAAAACTTAGGCTTATATCCCACCTCACCAGAGGGAACCTGTAGTTCTTGTGCCCTTCCCAAATAGTTTGAAAGTGACCAAGATGGACTAAAAGTTCAAGAAATTTCTAGACAATTTTTGGAAGTTATATGTGAACATTCCCTTGATAGATGCTACTGAGAAGATAGCATCCTATGGGAAGTTTTTGAAGGATATAATTACAAAGAAGAGAAAGATACCAGAGTTTGATGTCGTGGTTCTGAAAGAGCAGGTTAGTGCCTTCATCTTGGGGACACTTCCTCCTAAAAGATAGGATCCAAGATTCTTTAACATCACATGCTTCATAGACAAGACAAAATTTGGAGAGGCTCTATGTGATTTAGGGGCAAGTATAAATATGATGCCTCTATCTACCTTCAAGAAGCTTGGACTTAAGGAATCTTGGAAGATCATCATGACAATCTAGTTGGCAGACAACTTCGTTGTGAATCCATATGGTATATGCGAGGATGTCCTGGTAAAAGTGGATAGATTCGTCTTTCCTGTAGATTTTGTAGTGATGGAAATGGAGGAAGACCATGGAAATGAGCTTCTACTTAGAAGACCATTTCAAGACACTGCATACATTATACTTGAGATGGTAAAGAAGGAAGTTGTCAAGCTGATGTCGGTAGGTATAATCTACACAATCACTGATTCAATGTGGGTTAGTCCTACCTAGGTAGTTTCAAAGAAAGGGGGGATCACACTCACTACTAATGCAGCCAATGAATTGATTTCCACTAGGCTAGTGATGGTATGGCGAGTGTGCATATATTATCGATGTTTAAATGAAGTCATTCTTAAAGATCATTTCCCTTTACCTTTTGTTGATTAGATCTTAGAATGATTATCTGGCCGTTCACACTTTTGTTTTCTTGACAAGTATTTTGGGTATAGAAAAATTTTAATTGAGCCTAAGAATCAGGAGAAATCCTTTTTCACCTACCCTTATGACACGTTCGCATACCGACAGATGCATTTTGGTCTTTGTAACACCCCTTCTACATTTCAACGTTGTATGCTCACCATTTTTTCTGACATGGTAGAGCGGTGCTTAGAGGTTTTTATGGGTACTTTTTCTATGTATGGGGAATCTTTCAATGATTGTCAATATAACCTTAACAGGGTGCTACAAATATGTGACGACACTCACCTAGTTCTAAACTGGGAGAAGTGTCAAATGATGGTAAGTGAAGGGATCGTTCTTGGATACAAGGTATTCGATAAGGGCATGGAAGTGGATCTAGTAAAGATTGAAGTCATCTCCACACTACCTCCACCGACATCGGTGAAAGGAGTAAGGAACATTTTAGGACACGCTGGATTCTATCGCCATTTTATCAAGGATTTCTCAAAAATTGTCAAACCATTATCTAAACTTTTAGAGAAAGATGTTGAGTTTTCCTTTGATGACCGTTTTTTAAAAGATTTTGAAATTCTTAAAGAAAAACTAATCTCTGCACCTATTGTGAAGGCTCCTGACTGGAGCCTACCCTTTGAGTTGATGTGTGACACATTAGATCATGCAGTAGGAGTTGTGTTGGGTCAATGCAAAGACAAGACTCCAACTGTCATATATTATGCGTCAAAGACTTTGAATGATGCACAATAGAATTACACTACTACCAAAAAAGAATTGTTGGTGGTGATGTTTGCTTTTAAAAAATTCTGCCAACACCTAGTTGGGGCTAAAGTGATAGTTTGTACTGACCATGCTGCCATGGATACTTGTTACAAAAGAAAGACGCCAAACCCAGATTGATTAGGTGGATTCTTTTGCTTCAAGAATTTGACATTGAGATTAGATACAAGGTAGGGGTCGAGAATGTTGTAGCCGATCATTTATCTACATTGGAAAGGACAGACAAAAAAGATATAGCCATCCCCATTATTGAGGAATTCTCGAATGAGAAATTGTTTGCAATTAAAATTGAAGATTCTTGGTTTGTAGATATTATTAATTACCTTGCTTGTAAGGAATTTCCTGCAGATTGGGGGTACTAGGAGGAAAAATAATTTTTCCACTCATTGAAGTTCTATATTTGGGATGACTTGATTCTTCTTAAACAATGTAGGGATGGGCTGTTAAGAAGATGTGTACCCGAATGTGAGGTAGAGACCATCTTGTCACACTGTCATTCTCTACCCATGGGTGGACACCATGCTAGCTCTAGGACTGCGGCTAAAGTCTTAGAGAGTGGGTTTTATTGGCCTACCTTGTTTAAGGATGCTCACAACTTTGTCCGTTGTTGTGATGCATGTCAATGTGTAAGTAATATTTCTAAGAGACATGAGATGCCCTTGAATGTGTTTCAGGAAGCTAAAGTTTTTGATCTTGGGGGTATTGATTTTATGGGACCATTTATGTCATCTAATTCCAATCTATATATATTACTTTCAGTTGATTATGTGTCTAAGTGGGTGGAAGCAATTCCAACCCACACCAATAATGCACATGTAGTATGCAAGTTTGTAAAGGAATACATTTTCTGCAGGTTTGGTGTTCCCCGCCTAATTATTAGTGACGGTGGTTCCCATTTCACTAATAGGAAATTTGGATCTTTACTGACCAAATACGGGGTAAAGCACCGAGTGGGAACTCAATATCACCCACAGACTGAAGGATAGGTTGAGGTGTCTAATAGAGAGGTGAAGAAAATCTTATAAAGGACGGTCTCAACCAATCGGATGAACTGGAGTTGTGTGCTAGGTGATGCTCTCTGAGCTTACAACACAGCCTACAAAACCCCAATAGGAACAACACCTTTTTGGCTGGTCTATGGCCGTGCATGCCATCTACCCGTAGAGCTTGAGCATAAGGCTAAGTGGGCCATGAAGAAGCTGAATTTCAACATAGATGAAGCGGGTTAAAAGAGGCTTTTGGAGCTTAATGAATTAGATGAGCTTTGGATGGATGCTTAGGAAAGCTCTAGGATATATAAGGAAAGGACTAAAAAAATTCATTTTAGACACATTCTAAATAGGGTGTTTCTCCCATGTCAGAAAGTCCTCCTTTTCAATTCTAGGCTTATGTTGCATCCGGGTAAACTATGTCCAAGTGGAGTGGACCGTTTGTGATTGAAAAAGGCTTTTCCCATGGTGAACATTGTAGACAGGAACATGTCATTCCTTGTAAATGGCCAAAGATTAAAGCACTATTTTAGAGGAGAGGTAGAGCCACAGATAGAGGAGGTGCAACTTTGTATTGTTCCATAGATTCTTTCTTTATAGACCGTCTAGTCTAGGACGTTAAATAATGACGCTTGTTGGGAGGCAACCCAATCTTTATTTCTTTGTTTTTATGTTCAATTTCCATTTTTAGTTGTCACTTTAATTCAATTTTTGTAAAAATGGTACCTTGACTCATTTTTGGAGTGTGCAAGGCTTTAAAGTTGGTACCACTGAGTTTAGCAACTAGTGGCACCAAAATGAGGTTAGTGTTTTGTCTGCAATAGTAGCACAAACTCTGTACCACCGACTTCACAGGTCATTACCATTGAGTCTCTAATGATCTTTCAAGTGCTCACTGATAAGGACTCGGTACCACCGACTTTTGGATGCACCCAGGTTCGGTATACCAAATCCACAAATTCAAAAGCACTGACAAATTCCAACACTCGGTACTACCGACTCGTCACGTCAGCAATCCGAGTGTTTGCAATCCAACAGCCATGACGTGCTTCATCGAGCGGTCGGTGGTACCGATCCATGACACAAGTCGGTACTACCAACGTTTCGTCGGTACCACCGACTCAGGGCGATCTGCACCATCTATGTCAATCAATCATAAGTCGTTGATGCAACCGACCACGAATTGTGCTAGCCAACTTGGTACCACTGACTTAAAAGTCGATAGTACCGACTATGTCATATTTAGCTATATAAGGAGGGGTGGTGGTGCTATTTTCTTCACACCCTCAACATCCGCTCCTCCTACATTCCAGAGCTAAGTTGCACCAGACGCTGACGGTCTTCCCCGAGCTTCCATTCTCTTAACCACTTTCTTGCATCAACAACATGGATCCTAGGAGAGGAGTTGTTCCCCCACAGGGCGAGTTGGTCCCCCGACCAACCCGCATTCAACACCAATCCTCATAGAAAAGGAAGCACTATGAGGAGTTTCAGACAAGGCAGATCATCCCAACATGATATGGCGATCGCACATTGATCGAAAGAGCGGGCTTTACTGACAACATGCACTGTGTATGTCAGAAGTAAGAAATGGAGGGAGATAATCCTTTCTTCAATGACTGGCAGACCTACTCATATCTCGTCCTGGAGTTCTTATTGTCACTTCATGTTCTCGTCACCCTCGAGTAGAAGATAGGAGGTGAATGGTGGGAAGGCAAGGTCAACTTCCACCTCTTCAACAACAACTATTCTCTCACACTGAGGGCCTTCAACCATATCTTCAATTGGGCTCACATCCCAAAATGCTCGAGCCCATCTGACTGCGACTATGACTTGGCCTGGGAGCAATTGATTGAGGTGCCGGTGGGATTTCGTATAAACTGGCATATTAGTTCTGTTACTGATATTGAGCATCCTTTTTCTCGTATGCTTCACCGCCTCTGCACCAATACTATTTTTTCTCGATCTGGTCAAGCTCAAGGGAAGGTCCAAAAGACAGACCTTTACTTTCTCTACAAGCTACTAGAGGGGGAGACTGTTAACTTTGGAGATTTCCTTTTTCTCCATATGATTTCTGTGAGGCACAATGTGACAAGGAAGGCACCGATTTTATTTGGGGGTCTCATCACCCCTATTGCTCTCCATTTGTAACTTGATTTATCCACCCTCAAGCCATTGGAGGATACAAAAAAGCTGAACCTCCTTCACTTATGCAAGGAGAATCTTCTCCAATACCACCACAATGTGCTCTATGCGCATTGCACACGCCGAGGCATATTTTGGGAGAGGATCCTCCCCGACCCTATCTTCAATCTGCGCAGGGTGAATCATCTCAGGTGTCCACTGAACGAGGGGGAAGTAGAGGATCCACCCAGGGTAGTAACTCAGGGCAACGGCGAGGAGCACATCAGTGACTATGATGATGATATTGACGAGGTGGGGCCCACCATCCCCATCACTGGAGAGCGGTCCCACGCAAACGGGCCCGCACATATGCTGCCTCGACTTCCTCAGCTCCACCACCTTCCTAGGAGGAGCAAGCCCCATACTACATGGCGGGTATGTATACCATGATATAGGAGATCCAAATGGGATAGCAGCAGCATCAGGAAACACTAGCTGTCATGCAGGATATTCAAGGAAGGTTGTACCAGAACCAACAGACGATTTATGAGAATGAACACCTTCTCTTGACCAACCAAGAAAATGTTCACATGTTCCTGGTGATAACCTCCCATTTTGTGATGTTCTCTTACTAGTTTTTCTCAATTTTCCATACTCTTTCCTAGATAAATTGGATAGAATCTTTAATTTTCCACTCTATTGTGAATATACCATTAGACTAACTTTTCCCCTTTTCTTCTTATAGAAAAACAGAGAAAAAAACTTACAAAAACTCCAAATGGTCCCAAGACCGAAAGGAAGCCAACCAGTCCTGAGACCGTATGAAGACCAACTGGTCCTGAGACCGTGTGAAAGCCAAACGGTCCCAAGATAGAATGGAAGACAAACGGTCCCAAGACCGAAAGGAATCCATACGGTCCCAAGACCATATGAAGACCAACCAGTCCTGAGACCGAATAAAAGCAAAATAGTCCCCAGACCGTATGAAAGCCAAACGGTCCCCAGACCGTGTGAAAGCCAAACGGTCCCAAGACCGTATGAATCCAAACGGTTTCCATGACCGATTGGACCCACATAACTCAAAAACTATATGGACACAATTACTCAAGACCGTTGACTGGAGAACATGCGGACAGTCAAGATCAATCAAAGAAAAACTGGTTGGGCCCCGAAACCATTCAGAAGCCAAGACCGATTAGCCATCAAACGGTCTTCAAGACCATTTGGATAGAGACTCAAGACCGATCAAGCCAGAATCATATAAAGTTTAAAGCAAGACCATTTGGATGTCAAACAGTCTCCAAGACCATTTGGTCACCAAACGGTCTCCAAGACCATTTGCTCCAAACCGTTTGGAGCAAACTCACAACAAAAACGTGAGCACCCCATCCAAGCCTATAAATAGGACCACAAGGGTCCTCATTTGGGGGATGAATTTCTTGGATGCCCAAAGCCTGCCCCAATCATTCCAGAGTTGTTTCATCCTCCATCTTCCACCCCAAGGTTGTCAGTCCAAGATCCGCACTTCATCCTCGAGCTGCTTTCTCTTTGATTGACAAAGAAGGTGGGAAGTGAAGGATTCCTCATCAAGTCAACCACGTGGTGTGAAGATAGTTGCTTTCTACTCCAAGGGTTCGGCCTTCCTCCCTCCTACGTAGAGATGATGCTCTCTTTCTCTCTTCCCAC
The DNA here is from genome assembly GCA_963693085.1 of Alisma plantago-aquatica. Classification (NCBI taxonomy): domain Eukaryota; kingdom Viridiplantae; phylum Streptophyta; class Magnoliopsida; order Alismatales; family Alismataceae; genus Alisma; species Alisma plantago-aquatica. Next base: position 1,135,161,077 of record OY856413.1, on the reverse strand, counting down.
CTCCTTCTTTGTTCTTGCCATGAGCGAGTAGTCCCATACACTAGGGTGCGGGGAGTAGCCCCGCTACCCATGTTTTCATTTCATACATTGTAATTCATGAGTTTGCAATGGAAAAAATACTATCTTTTTAGTTCAACATCAATCGTTTAATGAATGCTAGTTCCTTGATCAACAACTTGTGTTATCTATTATCTATTAGTGTGAATTGTCTATGTTTGTACTTCTAGATTTGAATATCGACTGCTTGTTGGTTCTAAATGTATGTAGTCACCATATGTTTGGTTCAGTATCTAGGAGCGTTTCTCAAGAAGTGGAGTAAATTCACCTCCATCGTTGTACTTTCATGCTATGAAATGGAATCAGTTGATTTATGAAAGTACAACCTTGATAGGTCGAGGAACACACATTGTGAGGGGAGTGATGCAAAGTAAGTGACCATTCGTTTGGGGATGGCTGGCATTGCAACGCTTCCATGTTTCTCGTAGTTAGTTACCCGAAAGGAAGCTAAGTCTACAAAGATACCAACTATTTAGACTCTTTTCTTTGCAAGCCATGTTATTATGATGTATGTTTTGATCCATGCGTAGTGGTGGTGAAACTCAGTCACATCCTAGTGGTTTCCCAAATATCATTTACAACCTCAAATTTACTTTTCTGTCATTTACTTTACTTTGCACTTTAGTTTAATCATCAAATCAACTGTTCGATCTAAATATCAACTTTTAAGTAGATAAGTAGAATTATCACATTTTCCATCTTGTTAAACTCTTAACAAGACCTTTGTCTTGTGGATTCAACCCTTAACTGTACTACAATAAGACTTCCATGTATCTTAGCATACGTGGGTGGAGATCTTATTATAGCACACGAAAGGATAAACTTAGAGACTTACTATCTATGGGATTTTTAGTGGTGCACACAACTTTATGCAAGTGGAGGCTCCATCAAAAATTGGCGTCGTTGCTGGGGATAACAGAACATTTTAATTTTACTTGTTAACTTTCTAGTTGATTAGGATTTTACACTTTTCTTTAACCATAATTCATATCATCTTGATTTCATCATTTCTCTGCATTATCTAAAGTGTGTTTCTTCTTCTACTCAGGTAGAAAACATGTATGCAACCTTTGCATAACATCAGATTCTCCCCTGAACCAGAGTACAACTATGAGGTAGAATGAAGCTTCCACCGATGCATCTGACTCAACCACCACCGAGCCAGACAAATAGCTGATGAACAATGCCAAGCCGCCTTGGTTATGGAAAGAGTCAATGTGGCCATAGAAGCTCAAAGAGCACAACTTATCGCTGACACACGTGCTCAGTTTCAAGATGAGGTTTGAGATGAAGAATAGACCCACATTCAAACTAAGAATGAAGCAGCCACAACTGTTGTTCAGATAGTGTTAAGAAACAAACAACTTAGAAATTATGCTATTCCTAAGAACTTTGAAGATAATCTCCCAGTTAGGCCCCCGCTCATTAATGTTCCTAACTTCGAGATCCACACGCAATGGATCCAGATCATGCAAGTCATTTCATTCTCTGGAAGTGTTGGGGATGACTTCATGGATCACCTGAAGAGATTCAAGTCTCTTTGTCAGCTAGTACCACATGCCGGAGTTCCTTTTGACACAATCATTCTACAACTTTTTCACTTCACCTTGTCCGGAAGGGCATTGAGCTGGTATAATGCGCTAGATGGGGAGCCAATCACCACCTGGGCTCCCTTGGAAGAAAAGTTTGTAGAGAAGTTTTTTCCACTTTCGTTGACTTATGAGATTAGAGGACAAATTAATCACTTTTCCCAACTCCCAGGGGAATCACTGGTAGAATCGTGCGAAAGATTCAAGGAACTTTTGAGGAGATGCCCGCATCATGGAATCTCCCAAAATCAGCTGATAGAAACATTCTATAGAGGAGTAAGTGATGACATTAAGAAATTTTTGGATTCCTCGTCTGGGGGAATTTCATGCGAAAGAACTATGAAGATGCCTAGAGGATTGTTACACTTGGAGCCGAGAACCAATCCAATTGGGGAAGGTCATCCACCGGGGGAATTCTAAAAGTTTGTAAAGCTGAAGAATCAATGGAAATGAAAGCCATCGTCGAAGCCCTAAAAACTATAGCTCACAAGAAACAAGTCCTTGAAACGACACTTGGAGAAAAGAAGAGCCCCCAACAGATCAAGGTAGCTACTGGGACTTGTGAGGCATGTCATGCATCCGATCATCCCACATTATCATGTGGTCTCCTATACAATGTGATGATGGACATGAAGACACCGCAGCCACAGTATGAACCGATCATCGAACATCCTGAGGATCTATCACTGGAGCAACTCAATTCTATTCACAACATACTAGGACAAGCTTATTATAACCTGAATCAACCAAGAAACCATCCCGGGTTTTAGTATGGGAATCCTATAGGGACTGCCAACTCGTAGCACCAGACCCAAGGAGGATTTTTTAATAGATCACCACCAGGTTTCTAGAACAACTATAATCGAAACCAGGGAAACTTTAGAGGAGGATTGCAAGGATTCGCACAACAAAGAAACCCTTCTGCATATTACCAATACACTCATCCACTGTTACACTCGTAATTGCAGCAACCTCAACTGCAACAAACACAAATTCAACAACCTCAATTACCCGCACCTCAGCAACAACAACCACAACCATATCAAGAAAATCTACAAAAGAATAATCCGCCTCCGCCAATAGATGAACTGTCATTGATAAGACAAAAGTTGCAATCACAATAGACCATGCTAGCCAATCAGCAAGCCCAACAAAAAGCCGTCGAAGCACACTTAGCACATATTGCGGCCCAATTAAAACCTCCAACAGGAACCTTTGCTGGTCAACCAGAGATAAACCCAAGACACGATCAACCCAGACAAGAAAAATTGAAATCCATTACCACAAGGTCTGGTCGTTTCCTCCCTGAAGCCACAAAAATCATTCAGGAAGATGAAGATATAGCTGTAATCACCCCAATTGCAAGCATGAATCCAAAAACTGAAAAGACTATAGAAATCGAGAAGGGGAAGGAAAAGGAACTAGATTTCAAAGAACCTGAAGTCCCACCATATAAGCCTAGAATACCATATCTAGGTAGGCTGAGAGGGACTAAACTGGATACTAGATTCCAAAAATTTTAGGAAGCAATGAAGAAACTTTATATTAATATCCCGTTCCTTGATGCCCTCTCTGAAATACCAGCTTGGGCCAAATACCTAAAGACCTTGCTATCAAGGAAATGTATGACCGAAGAATACGAGATTGTTAAACTAGCTCAGACAACTTCTGATATTATTCTTAACAAAATGCTGAAAAATAGAAGGATCTCGGTTCCTTTGGTATCCAATGTTCTATCGGAAACGCCTCTAGAAAAAAAAGGATTAGCTGATATGGGAGCTAGCATATCTATTATGCCCTTCTCAATGTGTAAAAGGTTGGGTTTTACCAAATTGTTACCCACTGCAATGACAATACAACTGGATGATTCTACCATCACTGCACCGTTGGGATCATTGAAGATATCCCAGTCAGGATAGGAAAGGACTCTTACGTCCCTTGTGACTTTTTTATTATGGATATAGAGGAAGATCTAAGATATCTAATAATATTCGACATACCCTTCCTTGCCACGGCCAGGGCACTTATCGACGTTGTAGCTGGTACAATTATCTTAAGACTAGGAAAGAAAGCCATTCAATTCAGAATCCTTAACAGCCTAAAAGGTCCCAACATCCAGGAAGAAGTTTTTCTTCTCGAGGAAATAGAAAAAATGGCTCAATTACAGCAAGAAACAACCGAACCATCTGATGATCTGGAGAACGTCTTGACAAATCCAAAAGTTGAATTTTCAGCCAGCGAACTAGTACAACAATGTCGACGATATTTAGACTAACCCGAAGAAGCTCCAACAGCCACCTTCGAGGAATTGAAATCTGTCACCATTTTGGAAACTACAGAAGTACCCAAGGCCCCTGAAATGAAAGCCTCACCAATAGGACTCAAACATGTTGTCCTGGATGAAGAAAAACTATGCCCAGTCATAATCAACTCTACCTTAATACATGATCAGGAAAAAAGACTTCTTACTGAGCTAAGGAAACACAAGAAAGCTATCGAGTATAAAATGACTAACCTAATAGGAATAAATCCAAATTTGTGCATGCACAAACTACCTATGGTAGAAGAGTTTAAACCATCAAGCGAACATCATAGGAAACTAAACCTAAACCTCAAAGAAGTGGTTCGCCTCGAGGTCCTTAAACTCCTAAAAGCTGGTATCATATATCCCATTTCTGATTCTCAATGGGTTAGCCCAGTCCAAGTGGTCCCTAAAAAGGGGGGACTACTGTCGTTCTGAATGATAAAAATGAGCTAGTACCCACAAGGACTGTCACTGGATGGAGGATGTGTATCGATTATAGGAAGTTGAACAAAGCAACAAGAAAAGATCATTTCCCTCTACCTTTTCTTGATGAAGTCCTTGAACATTTGGCCCACCAAAAATTCTTTTGCTACCTTGACGGTTATTCTGGGTTCTATCAAATCCCGATACACCCATAAGACCAAGAAAAGACAACCTTCACTTGCCCCTTTGGAACTTACGCCTTCAGAAGGATGCCTTTCGGGCTATGTAATGCGCCCGCAACCTTCCAAAGGTGCATGTCTGCCATATTCGCAAGATTAACTGAGTCAATCATGGAAATATTTATGGGTGATTTTTCAGTCTATGGAAATTATTTTGATAACTGTCTACTTAACCTCGGGAAAGTTTTACAAAGATGCGAGGAAACAAACCTGATCCTAAATTGGGAGAAAAGTCACTTTATGGCGACAAAAGGTGTTGTCCTCAGGCACCGAGTGAGTGAAAGAGGAATTGAAGTGGATAAGGAAAAGATTCATGTCATTTCAAAACTGTCACCACCTAAAGTCATTCAAGGAGTGCGAGCATTTCTGGGCCACGCTGGATTTTATCGAAGATTTATTAAAGATTTCTCCAAAATAGCAAAACCCATGACCTATTTGTTGATAAAAGATGCATATTTCAATTTTGATCAAGAACAGTTAAACAACTTCATGGCCTTAAAAAATGCTCTAATCCCTGCACCCATTCTAAGAGCACTCGATTGGTGACAACCTTTCGAGATAATGTCTGATGCAAGTGACTATGCTATAGTAGTAGTGCTAGGGAAAAGAATAGACAAAAAGCCCAATGTCATATACTATGCATCAAAGACGCTAGATGAGGCCCAAAAGAATTATACAACTACTGAAAAAGAATTCTTGGCTGTCGTTTATGTCTTTGAGAAATTTCACTCTTATCTAATCAGATCAAAAGTCATAGTATACACCGATCATTCTGCAATTAAATACCTAATTCAAAAACAAGATGCAAAACCCAGACTCATCCGCTGGGTGTTGATGCTACAAGAATTTGACTTGGAAATAAAAGATAAAAGTGGGTTAGAAAATGTTGTTGCAGATCACTTAAGTCGCATCGAGCCTCAGAATGATGACAATACACCTATTCGAGACTCTTTACCCGACGACCAACTTTTGAAAGTCACTACCGAATTTCCTTGGTATGCCGATATAGTAAACTACCTTGCTATAGGAATTATCCACCCTTTTGCCTCCTACCACGATAGAAAGAAATTTCTTCATGATGCCAAGAAGTATTTTTGGGATGAATCATATGTTTTTCGCTTGTGTGCAGATGGACTATTCCGTCGTTGCCTACCAGAAGAAGAAATTATCCCAGTTCTCAAACATTGTCATTCTGGCCCTACTGGGGGGCATATGAGTTCAAAGAAGACCGCCCTTAAAGTTCTACAATCAGGTTTCTTTTGGCCAACGATAGCAAGGGACTCCCATGATTTTGTAATATCTTGCAATAAATGTCAGCTTTCCGGTGGTATATCTAAACGAAATGAAATGCCTCTTACTCTGTGGCAAGACATTGAAATCTTTGATGTATGGGGAGTAGATTACATGGGTCCATTTCCCCCATCTTATGGATTTTACTATATACTGGTCGCTGTGGATTACATTTCAAAATGGGTAGAGGCTATACCCACTGTTTCTTGTGACTCCAAACCAGTTATCAAGATGTTCAAGGATATCATCTTCCCTAGATTCGAAATTCCTCAAACAATCATATCAGATGGAGGATCCCACTTCTTAGAACGAAGTTTTGAAGATCTCCTAAGAAAATATGGAGTTAAACATAAGGTAGCCACACCTTACCATCCACAGAGATGTGGCCAAGTCGAAGTTTCAAATAGACATCTAAAAGCCATTTTAGAAAAGACAGTCAACAGACACTGCACATACTGGTCTACCAAGCTCCCTGATGCTCTCTGGGCATACCGCACTGCTTACAAAACACCAATAGGAACGACTCCGTTTTGTTTGGTATATGGGAAGTCATGTCATCTTCCAGTTGAACTGGAACATAAAGCTTGGTGGGCCATAAAAAAATTGAATTTTGACTTCAAAAGTGTTGACGAGTATAGACAACTACAATTACAAGAACTTGAGGAACTATGAATGACTACCTACCATAGTGACAAGATCTATAAGGAAAAAACTAATATGTGGCACGATGGACATCTCAAAAGGAAAGATATCATTGTCGGAGATAAAGTCCTTCTCTTCAACTCCAGACTCAAGATGTTCCCCGGAAAACTTTGCACAAAGTGGTCTGGGCCATTCACCATCAAGCACATCTACCCAACTGGAGCCATCATCATTATTGATGATAATGGAGGAGAGAGAACTGTTAATGGCCATAGACTGAAGAAATACTATACTCCAACTGACAAAATTCCAAGACAAACTATTAAGATTCATGATCCTACTACATCGATCTAATCAAGTCAGAACTTCATTGAGCCAACAATGTAAAACCAAGGCGCTACTTGGGAGGCAACCCAAGAACTGAGTATCACCTTTTATTTTATTTCACTTAAGTTTTAATAATCTTCTAATTTCTTATTTCTTATTTTAGACCTATCATAACATCCAAAACAAACATAAAAATATAAAAGCCAAAAACCATTTTAATCCTATCCTAACAGTTTTGAAATGATTTGGATCCACACGGTCTCAAAACCATTTGGATCCACACAGTCCCAAAACCGTTTGGACCCACACGGTCTCAAAACTGTTTGGATCCTTACGGTCTCCAAACCATTTGGATCCTTACGGTCTCAAAACCGTTTGAATACAAATGGCCTCGAAACCGTTCGCCCTTGAGAATTTGTAACGTTGCCCCTCCTTTTTCTATAAATATCACTTCATCCCCTCCCCTTTTTTTCCTTCAGTTTCTAAAATTTTCTCTCTCGCATGAAAGCCTTGTTCCATTCCCTTAGTTCTCTGCTCCATTCCGGAATCACCTCCGTCGTCTCCGTGCACATCTAAGTAAGCTGCTCCACCATCCCGTCATGCTCCTTTCTCCGACGTTCGCACCGCCGCAACCTTTTTCACCCTCAGACAGTGAGGTAGACCATTACGACCATCTCCATCACCGCCGCTGTTGCCGCCTTCCCTACCGCAAATGACACATTCATCTGTTGTCATAGCTTTCGCCGCCTCTGTAGTTTCACCTTCCTAGCAGTTTTGTCTCAAACTGTCTTGAACCAAAACGGTTTTGAAACTGTTTAGGGATCAGAACCGTTTGGAAAAAAAATGGTCGTGAGACCGTTTGGACCCCAAATAGTTTGGACCCAAATGGTTTTCATGGTTTCACTCTTAAAAGTCATCCAAACGGTTTTGCAAACCATTTGAGCCCAAATAGTCTACAAAACCATTTGGACCCAAACGATCTTGCAAACCGTTTGTTTCCTTCAAATATCTAAAAACAAAATTTTCTTTTTTTATTATTATCCAATGTTACAACCTTTTATTTCATAAATCCATTTTTTTACTATAACTTCAAACTTTTCTAATACATGGTTTCTTGTCGATTCTTCAGAATGGCATCACCTGCAAAGCAGATTGCTGACACCCAATGGACCAGAGAAGAGCTCCTAGAGCGCCGCTCGAAGCTTCGACACATTCCCGATATATGCGAAAAGACTGAAAGGATTCCATCAAAAGTTGACTTGCCCAAGATCATCCACGATCTTGAGCGAGTCAACAAAAGTTTAGCAGAAGATCCTAGTGAAGAAGTTGAAGAAATATCCTCAACAGATGAAGATTCGTAATACACACCCAATTCGAAAGAGGAATCCCCAGTCACTACATCCAAGGGGAAACGGAAGGCCCAAGAGGTTACCACAGAGAAACCAACCAAAAAATGGGCATGGAAGCAAGTCCGACCCTCCACTGTGAGGGAACAAATCATGGTAGAATCTACCACCCCTGTTGTTGCCTTTCCTGCTATTACCACCGTAGAACTAGCACCTGTTGACCTATACATCCAAAACCTCCCAGTTGGTGACAAAGAATTACACCCAACAACATTTGTCTACTCAAACATATTGAAGAGAATGGGGATTTATGACAGTGTGCTCACCTTGCTCGACAACACGAATGTCTCAAAACTCTATTTTGTCACGAAAACCTCTTATGTTGAGCCCACAATAGAGTTCTTCACATACCTCAACAAAGAAACTGTGGATGCAAAGGATAAATGGAAATATGGAGGGGATCGCAGGCTGGTTACCTCACTTTTTGGAAATAAAGTTGTCTTAATTGATAACATGCTGAATGAGATCTTCATCGACAACCAGGATCAACTAAAGAAGGCTAAAGCTGTAGGCCTGGACAACTCTCAGTTCAATAGGCACACCTTTTGGAAGTCCTTAACATGGATTCCAACCTACAAGGCAAAGACTTGCAACGCCTCTAACATACATTCTGGCCTGGTGTGCTTACTGCACAAAATCATTACTGGCACCCTTTTCCCCAGGACAGAGAGTGGGAACGTCATTATCTCAGATCTCTTTATCCTATGGTCCATTCTCACAGGACATCCAATCAACATAGGTTGCAAACTGATTCACAAACGCACAGCTTATGCCCTCGGAAAAGAAATTTGTATGGGTGGACATATTACATCAATTCTAAAATATCTTAAGATGGACATACTACTTCCCAAGTGCACAATAATCAAGGGTGACATTCTAACCAATGAGCAGAGTCTGAGAAACTCGTACATCATAAAAGAGAAGGATGCCAAGCTTCATTATATTTTCTGCCCAACCGTCAAAGCATCCAGAACTCTGCTACATCTTCCAGAACTGGCTGACTATGACAAAGAAAAACTTCTCTTTACTGAAGAAGAGCTTGCTAACCTCATAGCCTCAGTCACAACAAAAGAGAAACAAGCAAAGGCAGGGTAGACAGAGTACAACGTCAATGCCCCAGCAACAAGGCCAAAGAAAATTCCAGTCACACAGGCATCTAAACTACGTGCACAAAAACAACACCAATCGGGGACACCCACATCGAAGATCAACCCAAAGACAGAACCCCCACACAGTGCAGAGAACGTTGTGGATCCAACACCAGAACCATTCATTTTCGATCTGGATGTTGGGTTTCCCTTAACAACCACCACCACACTCCCGTCTCCCACTGTTCCACCATTTTCCACAACCATACCCACCTCTATCCCTTCCTGTACATCCACAACTTCACCCACAGCTTCCGCTTCACCAATCTTCTCTTCAGGCATTCCATTCTCCACCTCAACACCCGATATCACCGTCACTTCCACCTTCACTTCAACCACTTTTCCCTAGGCATTCCCAACTTTTCCCTTTTCAGCTAGGATGTCACCACCATTCCCATCCACCACCCCGATATCGCTAGTGACTCCATCCACAGTCACCACGCAATTCGCGGGTCCATCAATGGTGCCTCTTTCGCAAGGCACAACCACCCTTCCACCCCGACCCCAACCATCTCACCCATCCATCTCTGGGGTCCCCTTTTCACAAGTCGGTGAGGAATTCGGACGACAATTTGATGATATTTGAAACCTCTGCACCGACCCCTCTAACATATTACAATCAATTTTTTCTTGTGTGTAGGGAATTGGTACACAGGTCTCCAAGATTGACGAATGGAACAACACCTTACCAGGCATCCTATCTAGCATTCAACCCTGGTAGGATGTAGCGGCCCAACAAGTCAACAACATCCACGACTGCCTATAAAACCTGCCAGCGTTGGTACTCGAGATGAAAGGCCAGCAAGAAGCGTTGGCCCAGCAAGTCGACAGGGTCTCTAAGCAAACTCAACCTTTGCCTGAGACCCTTCACGAGCTTTAGCAGCAACAAATTGCCTTTAGCATGTGCTTGGATGACATCAACAACAACCTTGCATAGCTCAACCGCCGCTAAGAGGAGCACTCTAACGATGAACTCAATCAACTATGTGCACAAGTAACCAATCTATCAGCATGACTCCTCACTGCCGAGGAAAGATATACAGATATCAAAGAGAGCCACGATGCACTGCTCGAAACCCACGAGCATGTGCAAGTGGCATTCGAAGAAATACAAGCCATTCATCGGCAGTGCAAGAAAATGTCAACCAAGAAAACAACAGATAAAGCAGCGGATGATGATGAAGATGAAAGTGAAGATGAAGATGAGGATTCTGATTCCTCAGCTGACTCTAATAACGATAGCTCCTCCTCAGACGATCAACCGGATGACCCAGGCAATGCTGGGGAGGGCACCAGCCGAGGGACAAAACCTACAAAGAAAGGAGATGATAAAGACCACCAAGAGGGTGGAAACAAAGATCCCAAGTCCCCCGAAAATAATGACAATATAAAAATGTCATATGGGGACCAATTCTTTAACTTTTCAGCTATGGGGTCCTTGGGGGATGCTGCCAAAGACGTGGCTTTTGCTGAGTTCCAACAATGCATACTAGGAACTAGCCCACCCACAACAGTCATTCACCAATACTCTACTCTCGAGCAACCTGGGCCTTCCCCCCCAGAGCAAGAATAATCTGACCGAGTGAGTCTAGACACAGACGATAGACTCGAATCTGACTCAGATTCTGATAAAGATGAAGATCTACCATTTTTCTTGGATGACAACGAGCAGCCTTCAATTCCTCCACCAGAAGACCTTCCCTCGCCGCCACGGCTACCTCACAAAATGCATGACTTGGACATGGTGGTCATCTCTACATTAGATGTTCAGGACATCTTCATCCTAAACACTATCGTAGATGATTTCAAAGTCGGGGGGACATCATCTACAACAATACAAAGACAACGTGCAAGTTAACACGAGAAGACTTCTATATCATCCTTCGACCACAATCGACGGTGAAGATGGCTATCTTTCGTGTCTTCCTTGCCAACTCTATTGAGGAATTCAGGAGCCCAAAAAAGTTGCAGCCTGTCTTCAACGCTTCACTTACTCTATCCTTAAGCTTATTACATAAGGACTTCTGGGCAAAGTCCATTGAGCGATTGCGAACTAGCCTTGCATAAAAGGCATGCTACATTTATGTGCCCTTTAGAGTTTTTGACCAGTGGCTGCTCATGATTTTCGACACCGCGACCCACGACCCCAAGGTGTACAACTTCTGCACCAGCAAGCTAAAGGCCGGACAAATAAATTTTGCTAGATTAGAAGCCGGGGAAGCACGATGCATACCTTTCCAGATTATCAAAATAATATGGGCTACTTGCCCATCTCTACGACATGGTTGGAGCCAACCCTAGTTCCAAATCATCAACCCAATAGTCCAAACTTTAACTGGTTCAGGGGATTGCACTTTATGTATAATACGATTCATAGAAGCGCTCAATAGACAAATCCCCTTCACCGAGCAAGCCACAGAAGATATACACTCCCTACAAGGACGTTACACCATGGAGCTTATCTGCAACAGACGGTTCTTTAGAGACCCAACAATGGTGCCAAACGACGTACCTCAATACCTTTTCTCTGCTATCCAACATCCACAAAAGCGTCCATACAGAACAATCCTAAAGGAGTTGGAGAAAAAGCAACAACAAACCGCCAAGGCCCCAAAACAACACCAATGGGACCCTTATACCTTCGATATGGCGGATGATCAGGGGGACATCAATTTGATAACATAGGTCACCATCAATAGATCATCTCAACCAATGTCACCTCTATCTTCCATAGAACCAACGTTTCCAAAATTTGACCTTGCCGCATGCAAAAAGCTTTCTGATAATGAACTCAGACTCATCATGTCTAGGCTTTACGCAAAGAAAGATGAGCTTGTCTTCATGCACGAAAACATCCTAATAATGGCAGATACTCTCTCAGAAACTGTACAAACCAAAGGTTCTTTATCCGTGAGCTTGATGACTGCCTACCAGTTTCTTCTAGCATGGGACCTGCCCACGGTTTATATGGCGTCAGCATACATGAAGGGTGATTTACTTGGATCCAAGAACTTCGGAACCACAGATGACCTTATATCGTATCTTCAAAACACGACTCTGAAGTTCATTATGTTTCCTTTTCTTCACTCTGAGAACTGGATGCTACTGGAAACAAATTTGCATGAGGGAACTACAATCATTTACAATAGTTTCGACACCCAGTTTGATCCAAACCAAAGACAGTATGATGTAACAGCAAAGACGCCGATGGAGGAAGTGGCCAAGGATTGTGCTGAATGACTACACGATCTCCTGGGCAAACACACAAAGGCATACAACAAAGAACATTTCCATCGCCCAACCTTTAGCCATAGATGTCCCCAGCAGATCAGAGAATCAAATGACTGTGGTTTTCACGTCCTCTACTGGATGTATACCATCACTGTTCTTGGAAAACAAGTGGAGGACATGAAGGATGTGGATTACCAAGCTTTACATGGAAAATTCGTAGCTAATCTCCTACGATCTCATGGAGAAAATAAGGGATTAATAGAACCTTAATACCCTTTCCCATGTACTTCTCCACCTATCATTTTGACACCCTGAGGAAAGAGTGAGTGAGAAGTTAGGGGGGTACACTGGGCAAGGGCGAGGTATCATATTCAAACCCTTTTCTCTACTCTTTCTTTAACCTATGTTCTTCTATACAATTTTTTTCCTTTCCTTTGACATTTAGATTTTTCAGTAATTTCTTTGATAGAATAACTCTTGCATATAAAACAACTTTCGCTTCGGAAAAAAGTCACCCCTAGCTAAATTAGAGACAAAGTAGTCCTCAAAAGCAACTACATAAGTAGCATTTAGGCATGTAATGGCGAATTAATAAATCACTTTCATACTCGATTCCTATGCTTGTGCTTTAATTCTGCATCAGACTCTCCACAGGTTAACATCTTGGCCGAAACAAGCTAAACACTCTCAAGGACGGGAGGGAACCAGGCGAAATCCAAATCAAGGAACCTCGCAAGTGGACCACCAAGTATGAAACTGTAATAAGTGCATGTCAGGAAACCCTAATAAATAATTTTCTTCTTTTCAAAAAAGAGGCTTGGCATCCCAAATAAAATCCTAAATACCCAATTCCTAAACCTGTGAGAATATGAATGAAAGCCTGAGTGTTGAATAAAAACATGAGAGTTGTGCCATGCATAACGACTTATACGAAGAACCAATAAAGGTCTTTCCCGGCCGGTACATTCAGCTGCCCTCACAAAGGCATATGTGTCGCGCCCGGTAGTGAGATCCTAAGGTCTCCAAGTATATGAAAAAGTTGATAAAGGACTCACCCGACTGGTACATTTAGCTTCCCTCACAAAGGTAGATGTGTCACGCCCGATAGTGAGATCCCAAAAGTTTAGATAAACCCTCCCCCACTTAAAAGGGGAGTTACACAACAGCCTTTAGCCAACCCTCATACCTATCTTATCTTCTGGTAGGAATTTCAAAGAAGTATAAAACTACTTAGAGTCGAAGACATGCATAGAATACGATAAAGGAAAAGGTGGTCCCAATGCGAGTTACACGATATGGAAGAAACCTGAGATCCACACAACTCTCGATACCTGAAAGAGTTAGTGTAAGAGGAAGCCCTGATAAAACTCTAGGAGATCCCTGGTTTAGAATTGAAGCAAGAGTATAGAAATCTTCACTAAACAAAATCGGCTCACCACTACGTGCCTTAGCTCTATCTAGCTTGAGGACAACCTAGACTCTAAGTTAGGGGGGGTGATAACCTCCCATTTTGTGATGTTATCTTACTAGTTTTTCTCAGTTTTCCATACTCTTTCCTAGATAAATTAGATAGAATCTTTAACTTTCCACTCTATTGTGAATATACCATTAGACTAACTTTTCCCCTTTTCTTCTTACAGAAAAACACAGAAAAAAACTTACAAAAACTCCAAACGGTCCCAAGACCGAAAGGAAGCCAACCGGTCCTGAGACTGTATGAAGACCAACCGGTCCTGAGACCGTGTGAAAGCCAAACGTGACCAAGACCAAATGGAAGACAAATAGTCCCAAGACCGAAAGGAAGCCATACGGTCCCAAGACCGTATGAAGACCAACCGGTCCTGAGACCGAATAAAAGCGAAATGATCATGAGACCGTGTGAAAGCCAAACGGTCCCGAGACCGTGTGAAAGTCAAATGGTCCCAAGACCGCATGAAGCCAAATGGTCCCAAGACCGTATGAATCCAAACGGTTTCCACGACCGATTGGACCCACATAACTCAAAAAACCGTATGGACGCAATTACTCGAAACCGTTGAGTGGAGACCCTGCGGACATTCAAGATCGATCAAAGCAAAACCGGTTGGGTCCCGAAATCATTCAGAAGCCAAGACTGTTTAGCCATCAAATAGTCTTCAAGACCGTTTGGACAGAGACTCAAGACCGATCAAGCCATAACCGTATAAAGTTTAAAGCAAGACTGTTTGGATGTCAAACGGTCTCCAAGACCATTTGGTCACCAAACGGTCTCCAAGACCGTTTGCTCCAAACCATTTGGAGCAAACTCACAGTAAAAACGTGAGCACTCCATCCAAGCCTATAAATAGGACCACAAGGGTCCTCATTTGGTGGATCAATTTCTTGGACGCTCAAAGGATGCCCAATCATTCCAGAGCTATTTCATCCTCCATCTTCCACCCAAAGGCTGTCGGTCCAAGATCCACACTTCATCCTCAAGATGCTTTCTCTCTCATCGACGAAGTAGGTGGGAAGTGAAGGATTGCTCATCAAGTCAACCACGTGGTGTGAAGATAGTTGCTCTCTGCTCCAAGGGGTCGACCTTCCTCCCTCGTAAGTGGAGATGATGCTCTCTTTCTCTCTTCTCTCCTCCTTCTTTGTTCTTGCCATGAGCGAGTAGTCCCATATACTAGGGTGCGGGGAGTAGCCCTGCTACCCTTGTTTTCATTTCATACATTGTAATTCATGAGTTTGCAATGGAAAAAATACTATCTTTTCAGTTCAACATCAATCGTTTAATGAATGCTAGTTGCTTGATCAACAACTTGTGTTATCTATTATCTATTAGTGCGAATTGTCTATGTTTGTACTTCTAGATTTGAATATCGACTGCTTGTTGGTTCCAAATGTATGTAGTCACCATACGTTTGGTTCGGTATCTAGGAGCATTTCTCAAGGAGTGGAGTAAACTCACCTCCATCATTGTACTTTCATGCTATGAAATGGGATTAGTTGACGTATGAAAGTACAACCTTGATAGGTCAAGGAACACACTTTGTGAGGGGAGTGATGTAAAGTAAGTGACCATTCATTTGGGGATGGCTGGCGTTGCAACGCTTCCACATTTCTCATAGTTAGTTACCCGAAAGGAATCTAAGTCTACAAAGATACCAACTGTTTAGACTCTTTTCTTTGCAAGCCATGTTATTATGATGTATGTTTTGATCCATGCGTAGTGATGGTGAAACTCAGTCACATCCTAGTGGTTTCCCAAATATCGTTTACAACCTCAAATTTACTTTTCTACCATTTACTTTACTTTGCACTTTAGTTTAAGCATCAACTCAACTCTTCGATCTAAATATCAACTTTTAAGTAGATAAGTAGAATTATCATGTTTTCCATCTTGTTAAACTCTTAACAAGACCGTTGTCTCGTGGATTCGACCCTTATCTATACTACGATAAGACTTCCACGTATCTTAGCATACATGGGTGGAGATATTATTATAGCACACGAAAGGCTAAACTTAGAGACTTACTATCTCTGGGATTTTTAGTTGTGCACGCAACTCTACACAAGTGGAGGCTCCATCACGTGTCACAGATAGAGCAGTACCAACAACCTTTTTTTGACAACTACTGGAACCATGGATACTTCAAGGAGTACCCACATCCACTGCCTATGCCGTCTACAGACCTCTCATTCCAGAGGATGTTCCCTCCACACAACCCCAACATACCACCTCCGCCATTCTGAGCCCTGGTACCACTGTTCCACCTCTTGGGTGTGAGTATTGACTATGCAGACATACTCATATTCAAGCTTAGGGGGGTTCTCAAATAACATTCTATCTTTGTTTTTATTATTTTTACCTTTAGTTGTTTGTTTTATTTTTAGTTGTGTAAGTGTAGGACCCACGTCTATCTAGTGTAATTGTGGAGAATGCATGGTTATGTTTTTGAATAGATTGTACTCTCTGTGTTGTTGCATGCAAATGGTCATATCCTTAAAATCTTAAACTACAAAATCTTTCCGTAACACCACTTGAGGCAGTGTTTCGACTAGTTATCATTAGGACTTAGGACATACATGAAAGTCTGAATCAACTCGGGAATGTGAATGATGAAGATGTTGAGCCTAAACTAACCAAACCGTAACGAGACCTTAAATGAAAATATAAGAAATAAACCTTTAGATCACTCTGAATAAGGGTTAATTAAGAGGGACACATCAAAATATAATGAAAGGCATTGTATCTTAGTTGTGTGATTCTATTTCTTTCCCATTCATTTTTGACTCTCCACCTCAAAAATTCATGAGTACTCTAAGCTATTCTCCTTGATTGTAATTCATGGCACGATAGGAACATATTAGTTAGTTTGGTTGCATTTAAAAAAGAAAGAAAAACATTGTATTTGTATGCATTAACTTTAGTGCATACCATCTTACTTGCATAACATAGTTCATGTAGTTGCATACATTTCAACATCACATGCATATTTTCCTGAACATGTGGATTTTAATTTTGAGTTATGAATCTAAAGTGCAGGGATATACCTACAAGAAAAATAAGAAGAAAAAAGAAAGGAGAAGAGTTATAAAGGCAAGAAGCATAAAACTTAGTCTTTTGAAGAAAAAAAGAGAAAAAAAATTGTTCAAAAGAAACAAGGAGAAAGTATATCCTGCATGTTTGTTGTAGTGATGATTTAATCCACATGTGCATTCTTCTGAGTTGTCAAAAAATATCAACTCGTTCATACATGCATCATTTCATAAAAAGAAAAAGAAAAATTAGGCATTAGGATTCATGCATGGCATTCTTTTCATCCATCTAGGTTCATTATTCTCTATGCATAAATATATTGGATGTACTTATGAATTTTCATTTGCCACCCATATTGAACCATTAATGGATCTTATTGGTAGGCCACTCTAATGATTTATCTCCTCATTCATGCTTATATGGAGATCTACTTCCAAATAGTTGGTAGCTAGTAAAGAGCAATTTAGTGTAGGGAATCACACAATACACCAAGCAAATGTCTGAGTAATTATGATGTTAACTACTTTCTTGATAACTTCATTGACTGAAGGTGGACATCTTTTATCGAAGTTTTTGGTCACTTTAGCAGTTATCGGTTCAGTGGTCAGTGAAGGCCGGTTTAGGGCTTGATAGGTGGATTTGATTAAGAAAGGAATGTATGTGTTATGTCCTTTTGCTGACTCTTATCAAACAGATCTGAGAGAGTGTTGCACGAGGATGAGAACCATTGAAGCTTAGGGGAGTTTGATGCATGTGTTTTTAGTCATTATTTCAAGCACATTTTTTCTTGATTTAATGTGTAGATTAGTCATTTATTTGATTTATTATGCATGAAATGACATAGACTGTCTGATTCTATTAAATGCATCAAATTATATGATTCTTACTGTTTTATACAATATTTTACGCATCCTAAGTGCTTATGAAGTTTTTGTGCATTTTTAAGTGCAAGAAAGAGCCACAGACTCGGTGCTACTAACCGGGAAACAGTCGGTGGTACCAACTTGACATCAGTGATGGACCCAAAAACTTGCCCAAAGTCGGTGCTGCCAACAACTGAAGTCGGTGGTACCAAATTAGCATCAGTAAGCCCCAACATTAATCGAGAAAACTCAATGCTACTGAGTTTCCAACTCGGTGCTACCGAGTTGACGCCAGAGAGGCAGCTTGAAAACCACAAACTCGGTACTATCGAGTCCAGTCGATAGTACCGATAGGATCGGGATCGTGTGACCAAACTTAAGTGAATCCGTACTACCGACTCACCTAGTCGGTACTACCGAATCTGCCTAATCAGGCCAGCAGCAGATTTCACTTTAATCCAACGGTGGACATTATTTCATACCCTAAGTGACTTATATGACTTAAGGGCACGATGACCAGAGAGGAGAGAGTATCCATTTTCATTGCACGATAGCGGAGAGAGAGAAAAGAAGAATCAAGGACCGAAAGCTTCAACTGAGGAGATCTGGGCACCTCTGGAGGATGATTCTGTAGCCGGAAGACAGCAGAATGCATGTACGACAGAGGGGATCTTCTGGATGAGCAGAGATTCCGGGGCTACCTTAGTTTCTTCAAGCTTTCTACATTTTTCTTCTTCCTTTCCATGTATTCGTTGATGAAAACCATGTAAGGCTAAAACCCTTTATTTCTTAGGATCTGGGAGTAGCCCAGATATACACTTTGATTGATTTCCATTCATTTATATCAATTTTACCTCTTTTTACTGAATATAAATCTATGAAAACTTTGTGTTCTACTTGTGCTTGATCACCATGAGTGGATTGATAGATGCTTAGTCATCTCAGGAGAGAGGTTGAGGGTGGGAGAGCTTAGATTTACCCATCTACTGTGCCCTTTGGGAAAACTAGAGTGTAAACGAGAGGAGAAACCCAGAGAATAATCATAAAGCATCTAACTAATCAATCAATAACTACGAAAGTGGGATTGACATTAGATTAGGTAGTGAATAACACTGCAGGAGTAGGTAATTCTGGCTACAAACTCCATATCCAGGGATAGAGATAATAGATGTTAGTGTGTGTGAGGTCAGTTATTAGTGTTGTCCGTGGTGAAACCACTATCCTAAGGAATTCACCCCATCTCTGATTAATTCAACCTTTAATTCATTTTATTTCTACCTTTGTTCTTTTGCTCAACCCAATTCAACCATTTACAACCAACTTAGCTGATTTGACTGCAGTTAGTAGTAGTTTACTAGATAAACCTGACTTGGGCCTCACAAGGCCTTATTACTTTGATATGTTCACTTGCGTACTACACACGGTTAACTAGTGTCAGCCACTCATCTATTTCTCCACATGGTATCAAGGCATCAATTCTAATCCTGAGAGATAATGAGGGACACTCTATCCATGGGAGGACTTTGTCTTTTCTTAGCTTGGTCGCCCGCTAGGCATCCTCTCGACCTTCATGGTCGTCTCCTCTCATCTTCATTCATAAAAAATAAAAAAAAACTAAAATGACATGTTTGGGTATTTTAATCACCAAAATGGCATGATTTGAAACTTAATGTCTAGAATGACACATTTCTAAGGCAATACATCCCTAATACGTCCCCTCGAGAGACATATTGCTATTTTCGAAAAGCAATGCATCCCCAATTAGAATGTATTGCCCTCAGCAGAGCAATGCGTCCCCAAAGAGGACGTATTGCTTTTTTCTTTATTTTGCTTTTTTTTATTATGATACCATTTATGTTATATATACATATATATGTTAAATTACTAAATGAACATAATCTGCATTACATTACATACAAATAACTATATGTTTAAAATAATTCCTAAAAATAATAAAATAATAATAGAATATTATATTTCATTAATACATAATATTTATAAATGTAAATAATAGTGTTTCAAATTAATGGATTCAATGCTATAATTAATTACTAAAGTTTAAAATTAAGAATTATACAAATATGCATATATATAACTTTATATATATACACACTCAGAAAAAAAAACTAATATAGTAATATATAACACACGTGGTACCATATACACACATATATATATATATATAGATATATATATGTCCACTATATAAATTAAAATATACACAAACAATAACAATAGATAATCAAAATAAAGTATATGATACATATGCTAATTAATGCAACACATAAAAAATAATAACATATTATGTAGTATTCTTTCTATTATGTTTAAATAATAATATATTGACAAAATTCATAACTACATAATATCTTTGACTATGTATCCATTTAGGGATAAATATAATTTGACAAAAATTAAATATATTATGATTTGTATAATTTGCATTTAAAATTGTATGTATCATATATTTTATTTTGATTATGTATTATTATTGTTCTAGTATATTTTACTTTACATAACTGACATGTTTATGTTTTATGATATTATATATCACGTCTTTAATATATATATATATGTATATATATATAAATAAATAAATAAATAAATAAATAAATATATATATATATATATGTATATATATATATATATATATATATATATATATATATATATATATATATATATATATGGCCATTTATTTAATACCCACACAGGTAGCCTGGATTTTGCTACCCGACAGCCAAAAAAGTAATTGTTCTGAGCATAAAAGTAATTCTGCTATAAAAAAAAGTAACTATACGACTAAAAAAGTAATCCCGTACAAAATACATATCAGATATATATGTAACTGTGTTTTGAAATCTATTGTTACAAACGTAACTATCTATGTATGAAACTCAACAGTTTGCAAGGTAAAGTAACCCTCTACATGTCAAAAGTAACCAACTTGAAAAAAGTAACCGAAATGGGATGTGGGTATTAAAGATGTGCTATATATAAATATATATGTATATATATGTATATATATGTGTATATATATATATATATATGTATATATATATGTATATATATATATGTATATATATATATATATATATATATATATATATATATATATATATAGAGTCATGCTAGAATACACTCGAGTGTACGGATCGCACGAATACACTCAAGTGTGTTTGCATATCAAGACTATTTTTTGCAAAATGTAAACCATTGATCTTCACCATCATACTATAACTAGGCTACATACAAATTTTGAGCCCATTTGGATGAGTGTAAGTCACTCATCCAAGGGCAACAAAATCAACGTGCGAAACTAATTTAAAATGCATAATTTTTGCGGTCTTCATAACATGAGCTATACATATCCAAATGTACTCAAATTTTGTGTATGAGTTGTTCACAAGATGGTTAAGAAGATCAATGGATTAGATTTTCAAAAAAAATATTGCATCATGAAAAACTACTTGAGTGTATTCCGCTCCAGATACACTCGAGTGTATTCTAGCCTGACTCTCTCTCTCTATATATATATATATGTATATATATACATATACATATATATATATAATTATATATATATATATATATATATATATATATATATATATATATATATATGAGTCAGGATAGAATACACTCGAGTGTACATATCACGATGTACACCCTAATGATGTTTGCCTATCTCAACTATGTTTTTAAAAAATCTAATCCACTGATATTCATGGTTACAATAATAATAGCCCACATGTAAAATTTGAGCTTATTTGGATGAGTGTAAGACACTCATCTAAGGACAACAAAATTGACGCACAAAACTAATTTGAAATGCATAATTTTTGCCTCCTTTAGATGCATGACGTATAAGTGTCCAAATGAGCTGAAATTTATTTTATAGCATGTTATTAAGATATTTAAAAAGATCAACGGTTTAGATTTTTCAATAAGTTATTGCATCTTTAAAAATGACTAAGGTGTACGGTGCCTCCAGTACACTCGAGTGTACACAAGCCTGACTTTCTCTCTCTCTCTCTCTGTCTCTGTTACAACCCCAATTCTGGGTTCATTTGCTGAGAAATGTAAATTCTCATGTTAAAGATATTTGAAAAAAAATAATAATACAATTTGTTGATTTTGTTTACAATAGCCTTGATGATTATGTTGTGGGCTTTACTGGCTATTGGGCCCAATGACAAGGGAAATTCAATTAATTAATGAATAATTGAGAATTTGAGAAAAGAAAGGTGTGGAAACCTCTAGAAGGCAAAAGAGCTTAATCCAAAGGTGGATTTCGTGCCACATGGGTTCCTTGAGTTCCAAGGAGTCCAAAGTTGCATGATAATGCAAAAAGAAAAGAAAAAGGTCAATTAAGTATTTCTTTATTAAGAAGGAAATTGGAAATAATAGTAAAATGTGGAAAATAAGTGAAAAGAGGTATAATTGAGTTATCCTTGGTGGAATTTAGTATCCAAAGGATTCCTAATGTTAAAAGGAATACCAATGAGGAAAATAAAAGAGAAATAAAGAAAATCCTCAAAAAGAGATATTTTGATAAGAAATAAATAAGATAATGGGAAATAAAGGATAAAAGATAAATAAAAGATTAATGTATATTCCCAAGATGGGTTTTC
Organism: Alisma plantago-aquatica; assembly: GCA_963693085.1. Classification (NCBI taxonomy): domain Eukaryota; kingdom Viridiplantae; phylum Streptophyta; class Magnoliopsida; order Alismatales; family Alismataceae; genus Alisma; species Alisma plantago-aquatica. The sequence continues at coordinate 1,135,138,419 of OY856413.1, read as the reverse complement.
AAGCCATTAAGGTTCCTTAAGGATCAAGGAACTCAAAATGATTATTTAATAGCAAAAGAAAGAGAAAATAAGCAAGAAATATACTTACTCGAGTAATATCTTGCACCTAATGAAAAGGTACGTTTTCTTTTAGATAATGAGCCTAATTTTGGCAGAAAGGTAGATAAAGTTATTATTAAATTTCCCTAAAACTTTGGTGTTAATTGGATGAGTTGTTTGGGAGATATGAATTTCACAAAATCCATAAAAGACGGGGAAAGTATTAAAAGTTGTGTTTTTTTATTTCTATTGGGAATACTTTTGCTAATGCGTGTGGAATAGCAGCTGTTGATCTAGGATCCAATGACGACTGCTTTGTCACCTACCTCGGGCCATGTAAGGAAAGTGGCAGAGATTTCCAAAGGGTTTCCCTCTCGATTCAATGCATAAGAAAACTCGGGGACCTTTCCTTTAGATTTGGGAGACTAGGGAGAACTCGCCTACCCTGGGTTTTTCCTAGTTTGGAGCTCTCTAGAAGCTTTCCCCAAACAACAGGTGCCGTGAAACCCAACTCTCGATCCTAGTATCTATATAAGGGCTTTAGATCCCCACGCAAAGGATGAGACTAGTCCTAAGACTCGGCCGAATCTAGGGTGTTCATCCCAACCTTCAATTCTGCCAACCGATCTCCATTTTCTTCCCTCCCTTCTACTCTGTTCCATCAGCGAAGCTCCTTCTCTCCTTCCTCGTTGGCGCCGCCTCCCTAGAAATTGGGGACGCTGGTGAGTCAGGCGAGGAGCAGCGGAGGATTCCGCTCCAAAACCCAACTCTCCGGCACCCTGTTGCCTGAAGTCAACCTCTAGGTTGACTGCAACCTGGAGCTGGGGAACGCAGGCTCGCGAGCACTGGGCAAGCACGAGGTTGAAGGTGAGAAAGGAGGGAATGATGTATCTACCCCCAGGCGCGTGAGGTTTCAGATCAAGAAGACAGGGGCAATGATGTAATGTCACCGTGACTGGGATGCAAAGCAAGCCGTGCAGCGTTAGATCCAAAAGGGGGATCATCGATCCACCGATCCAACGACCATCATTTTTTTTGGTATTTCTCCTCTCTGGTTGATTTTGCACAAAAATGGGTTTTCTTACGAAATCCATAGAAATTACTAGGAATCTCGGATTGATAAACTCAAAATATGAAAGTTGACTAGAAAAATACAAGGAACAAGATAAAAATGGTTTGGACACCTAAATCTGTATATTTTTTAGCAAAAGTGCATATTTTGAATAGAAAAGGTATTAATTTATGGTTAGAAAACCTAATTGATGATCGAAAATAGATTTAGTCTTGCACGTGTGTAAATTCGAGAATTATTAACTGGTTTGATGATTAAGATAGATTGTAACCTATTTTGATGATAAAATTGCAAGGATTAGGGTTTTAAACCTAATATGTTGATTTAAAACCCTTAGAAATCCTAAGTGAGGGAAAAAGGGAAGAAAGAATATAATAACCCGATAATTAGGGTTTTTGTGATCCAAATATGATATTAAGATCTTAATGGGAAACAAATTGAGATCATTAGGGTTTGATGGATATTTTGATAAAAATAAAGTAAAAGTGGTGAAACCCTAATTATGGTCGAAACCTTATAAAGGACTAGTAACCCTAGGGCACGATTAGACCTATTAGATTTGTAAACCGTGATCCGTGATAGAAAATATTGGATGAATATTTTAGGATTGAATTGTGCTTGATTTACTCTGGATTACTTAACTGAATCTGCATTCAAGACAGCTTGATAGGTATGTGGTTACGCTTATGAATATATCGAGTTAGTTTTCCGAAGTGTTCTGAAGTTTTTATCGATGTTTCCATCATGGCTTGAATTAAACTGTTGGATGTATTTAATTCATGCAAAGTATAATGTGAATATGACTATCACATAAGAGATTTGCCTACTAGCTCAGATCCTAGTCCCGTCTGTAGCTTAATGGGTTGACCTAGTAAATGGCTACCAATGGGGTAGGCCCATCAGGTCATTGGATGACTTAGTAAATGGCTACCAATTGGGTAGGTCCATCAAGTTACATTGAGTTAGAGATTGGACTACCTATGGGTAGTGACATGCGACTCAACCCTAGATATTGATCTACGTGTTAGGTAGGGTCATGCGGGGTTTAATAAAGATCTACCTAGAGAGAGGTAGTATCTCAGTCCGCTGCAGGGACCGCACAGAGATAGGGGATAGGAAAGGATTGAGTAGTATGGTTTAAAATGTAATCTTGGTTGTTAAATGATAATTGTCTGATTACTTTGTTATTATAGTTGCATGATTATTGTTTCCCCCACATACCAGTTTCTTGCTGACCGACGTTTTTTTGTCAGCGTTTTAGGTACAATGAAAAGAACAAACAGTAAAGTGACATATGTAGAATTAAATGAGAAGTAACGTGCATAGGAGGATTAGTTAGATTAGTATCTGCATGGATAGAAGATTAGAAATCCCAGATTTTAAAAGGTAAACAAAGTTTTATTTTATACCCATTTTCAGTTTAGTTGGTAGAATTTCATAATTGTTATTGATTATTTAATTGAATAACGGCTCTGACCTTCAGGTCTCCCTTAATTGGGGGTTACCAGGAGGCGGGGTCGTTATAATTGGTATCAGAGCGAAGGTTCCTCACTTAATCTTTAATAATTATTAAATTTTACAAATTCTGTAGAACCCAAGGGAGTTATTAGAGGATTATCCGAAAGACAGAGGTGTCTAGAAAAGGATCACATCCGGGGGCTGGCAATATTTTCCTCCGCACCGCTAGTCGGAATACGAGGACTCCCAGATTGTGTGACTGCCTGGCCTATGTCTTAGGATATGACTTGAAATAAGATACCTTTAGGACTCTCTCATCTTGTTCATCCTTTGTCAACTCAAATTCTCTAAGGACCTGAAGGATTAGGGTTTTCTCTCTCTTTTCCTCACCCTCTTGAGGTATGGGTAAGGTTGATAAGGATTAAGAAATCCTCCACCAAATTAATAAAAAGCATGTAAATAAGATGTCATGGACATAAGCTTAATAGAGTAAGCGTAAAGGATTAGATACATGATTAGGTCGTATGACACGAGTTTTCATTTCCCTCAAGAGAGACCTAAGGATAGACCTCCTTGGTAGGAGGATGAGTAGAGAGAGTTAGTCTTGGAGGTAGAGACTTCCATTAAAAATAGAGACCTAGCACAACCTTTGAGGATGATGTTAACCCTAACCCTAAGTGAAGGTTAGAGAGAGAGATGACATGATGAGTTAGATGTCATGGTTGACCGAGTGTTTGGACATGCCTTTGGGATGCCATAAAAGGGTAGATGACCTAGTACCTTTGGCGACCCAACCATGGAGAGGGTCGTGCATGCTAGAGAGAAGGATAGCTCCCTCATGGATGAGGTTATAAGAGAACCTATAGTTACCCTATGGGTTTAGTCAAGTAGGGTATAGCTTGATGAAACCCTGGTTAAGAGATCATGATGGATGGCTTATGGAATAAGCATAAAGGGCTATGAATGATCTTGAGCAAACCTAAGTTTGAGCATAGGCTTCACCCATGTGGAGGTATGCTAGTGGGCTTGATCCTTCATGGAAAAGGACCTCAGGTAGTAAGGTTGGATGTGGAGTTAGCTCTAGAGAGAGAGCAGACCTCAGCCAAGAAGGTTGGAAGCCTAAAACCCTAAAACTCGAGGAACATTGGGAGTCGAGAATGATGCGACCTAAGTGGATGATAGTGGTTGCCTTATGTTTGATCCCTGAAGGCTGATGATATCTTAGTTGCCTTTAGAGGAACCAAACCTTAGAGGGAGGATGATGCTTCTGGTACCTATGGTATAAGTGATTACCTACTGGATGAGATAAAGAGTGCTTTAGACCCTGAGGAGGTTTAAGTAACCAGTTGTGAGGCTTTATACCTAGTTGGTTGTCCTGGAAGAGGACTCAACTCTGAAGTGTTGCTCGAGTAGAGGGATCATGGAAGTACATGACATATATCAGACATGCTTGATTCGTGGTTAAGTGATTGAGCATGTAGTTGGATACCCAAAGGTGAACATAGGGTTCCTAGGCCTAAGAGGGGACACAGTGTATCCAATACTCATGTTGAGTTTGAGTCTCTATAGTTTCGAGCATGGTACTCTTAATGTGTAGAGGTAAAGGAAGCCCCTTTAGGTAAGGGTATGATGGATGAACCCCTCACAACTAAGTTGGTCTAATGTTGAGGATGAGAATAAGTATGACCTAGCATGGTTTAATGGGAGTGCCTTAGCAGCTGCTGGGTTAAGCATGCTCATGTGAAAGAAGACCCTAAACATAAGGATGCTTGTGACCTTTGTTATCCTGGTGTAGTTTCCTCCCATCCTGGGAGAGGGACCCGTTGGTAGGGTGTATACCAGTTTTGTTGGTTTTGAGGTAACCTAAAGAGGTTTCATAGGATCTTGAGAAGCTAAGTGAAAAGTACATGGTATGAGATTGAACCTGTAAGCCCATAGATAACCATGATCTAAGTGCATATGGATGTGTTACCATGGAAGTAACCGGTATGGGGCCTGACCAAGGTAGGTAGGTTGTCATGACCCCTATGAAGGGATGAATGTCAGTCGTGAATGTAGAGAGAGAGATGATGAAGGATTGGGTAAGGTTCTAAGTGGACATGTACTATAATAGAATCCTAAGTCTATCCTAGGGTCAGGTAGGGATAAGGATGGAAGAAGGAGTCGCCTAATTCCCTAGTTGCACATGACCATAGGGTCGGGAGGTAACAACTATCATTGTCTGAGGGCCATGGGTTAGGAGATTGATCACCTTCATGGACTCATGGGACCCAAAGGGCAGATGAGTAGGGCACTCTCTGGATGCATAAGGGATGACCCCAAAAGTGTCGGTACCCTATAGACCTAGAGGAGATGACTGAGGATTGTGTGGTGACCCAAGTAGGTTCAAGACCAGTTTTCCATGAAAGTAATTTTTGATATCATGATGTTTGTGATGTGGATACATGAGTTGCACGTTTCAACTTAGATTTGAAGGTGTACTGGAAAGGTGGGATGTACCATCTCTACTCTTGGAATGGGAAGAACTCTGTATTTGGACAGCTGCCAAATGCTTATTTCTTCTTATTATGGGAGTGAGAGATAGGACAGTACGCATGCCACACACCAAGAGCAAAGATAATGTGAGTTGGAGCATTGCTATAAGGAATAAGGACATAGATGATAACATACCTTGGTGGAGTGAATGGTGCACAGATGGTTTGCAACCAATAAAAGGAATAATGTGGTCATGAGTTATACAAGGTTGAATTCAAAAACCAAGAGGATGAGCTCATAGTTTTCTCAATGAAGATAGACTTAGAATTCGAGTTTGAGATGATAAGTGAAATACATGGAAGAGTATGTCTTCAACTGTACCTAACACTTAAGGATAAGAAGTGGTAATAAATGCTCTGGTTGAGATATAGCTACCTAGTTAGATGGAGGCTAGAAGAGGTTATTAGGTTAACCCTCAGTTGGAAACGAGATAAGTTTGGCTAACACACAGATGTAACAATATCGGTTGATCAAGTTAAAGGTTGTTTGGTTAGCCAGCCTAGTCCCTGATATAATGAAAGGATGGTTGTAGAACCTCAGATACACGCCTCTAAAAAGGGAGGTGGTGAAACCCTAATTAGAGTGGTGTAGGGTTTCTGAGGAATCCAGCTTGAGGAATCATGACACACTGGAAATCATGATTTTAAGATCACCATATACCATGGTATTACTGAGATAGTAAGAGATAGTAGCACTTTGGATGCTTAAGATGAAGATGCATGTGGCTTGTAGCCATGCATGATAGAGGTGAAGGACGAACACCAGTAACCCAGTGTATCAATATAAAGTATAAAGAGTTCCCAAGAGGGAATGGGAGTTCATCACTGTGGATGTTGTGAGTCTCCCCTGGACCAAGGAAGGTCGAGATCCAATATGAGTTATGGTAGATCGCCTTACCTGGATGACATGAGAAAGGAAAAGTACTGTCACGAGACAGATTCGGGTTGAACTACTTATAATAGAGAGAGAAATAGTTCAACTACACCATGATGTGAGTTCTAAAGTTCTTGAGCATGGTTAGAAGGTTTACTTCCATGTTGTGGAAGTAGGTGCATGAAAAACTCATTTTTTTTAGTACCACTTATCACCCCTAACTAATGGTTAGTATGATCCACACTAGAGGGTCTGAAGAGAGAGAGAGAGTGCTTGTTCATGGTGATACAAAGAGATAGTTCTTAAGATGTGATGTTAGCCACCATAGCCTTTATCGGGATGTAAGGATTTCTATAAGGAGGTTGTGTCGGTCACCACTTTATTAAGATGATGTTGGTGAAGGAGGCCTCGCGAAGGTCATAAAAGAACTACAGTTCGTGCAGATGAAGTCGCTTGATCATGCAATGGCTGAGAGAGAGCCCAAGGGTGACATGAGTCATGAGCAGATGCAAAGCAGATTGACATGCAGTTCACTGTGGGGGAATATAATGTGAAAATCTGACCCCTCTGAGCTACAGCTGAGAAAGCTGAGTCCCCGATATATGGGTCCATTTGATATGGATTGGTGGATATGATTGTGTTTAGCCTTGCCTCATAGGATAACATGATGTGTAATGTGTTACATGAGTCCAATCTAGAGCACTATGTGAGGTACCCAAGCCATGTGTTGAGCCCAGAACCTATTCAGCTTTTGAGAGGTTGAAATGTCCTGAGTCACCTATGAGGGTACGATATATCAAGGTAAGAAAGAACTCAGATGGAAGAATATGAGATAATGAAGGTTCTTGGAAAGCACCATGGAAAGGGTGAAGCCACATGGGAGCCATGATGGACATATGAAAGGCTTATCCTGTTTGTTTGCTTGCTTGATGGAATTTTGAGGGCAAAATTCTTATGAGGGGAAAGATGTTATAACCCCAATTCTGGGTTCATTTGCTGAGAAATGTAAATTCTCATGTTAAAGATATTTGGAAAAAAATAATAATACAATTTGTTGATTTCATTTACAATAGCCTTGATGATTATGTTGTGGGCTTTATTGGCTATTGGGTCCAATGACAAGGGAAATTCAATTAATTAATGAATAATTGAGAATTTGAGAAAAGAAAGGTGTGGAAACCTCTATAAGGAAAAAGAGCTTAATCCAAAGGTGGATTTCGTGCCACATGGGTTCCTTGAGTTCCAAGGAGTCCAAAGTTGCATGATAATGCAAAAAGAAAAGAAAAAGGTCAATTAAGTATTTCTTTATTAAGAAGGAAATTGGAAATAATAGTAAAATGTGGAAAACAAGTGAAAAGGGGCATAATTGAGTTATCCTTGGTGGAATTTCGTATCCCAAGGATTCCTAATGTTAAAAGGAATACCAATGAGGAAAATAAAAGAGAAATAAAGAAAATCCTCAAAAAGAGATATTTTGATAAGAAATAAATAAGATAATGGGAAATAAAGGATAAAAGATAAATAAAAGGTCAATGTATATTCTCAAGATGGGTTTTCAAGCCATTGAGGTTCCTTAAGGTTCAAGGAACTCAGAATGATAATTTAATAGAAAAAGAAAGAGAAAATAAGCAAGAAATATACTTACTCGAGTAATATCTTGCACCTAATGAAAAGGTACGTTCTCTTTTAGATAATGAGCCTAATTTTGGCAGAAAGGTAGATAAAGTTATTATTAACTTTCCCTCAAAATTTGGTGTTAATTGGATGAGTGGTTTGGGAGATATGAATTTCACAAAATCCATAAAAGACTAGGAAAGTATTAAAAGTTGTGTTTTTGATTTCTACTGGGAATACTTTTGCTAATGCGTGTGGAATAGCAGCCGTTGATCTAGGATCCAACGACGACTACTTTGTCACCTACCTCAGGCCATGTAAGGAAAGTGGCAGAGATTTCCAAAGGGTTTCCCTCTCGATTGAATGCATAAGAAAACTCAGGGACCTTTCCTTTAGATTTGGGAGACCAGGGCGAACTCACCTACCCTGGGTTTTGCCTGGTTTGGAGCTCTCTAGAAGCTTTCCCCAAACCACAGGTGCCGTGAAACCCAACTCTCGATCCTAGTATCTACATAAGGGCTTTAGCACCCCACGCAAAGGATGAGACTAGTCCTAAGACTCGGACGAATTTAGGGTGTTCATCCCAGCCTTCAATTCTGCCAACCGATCTCCATTTTCTTCCCTCCCTTCTACTCTGTTCCATCGGCGAAGCTCCTTCTCTCCTTCCTCGTTGGCGCCTCCTCCCAAGAAATTGGGGACGCTGGTGAGTCAGGCGAGGAGTAGTGGAGGATTCCGCTCTAAAACCCAGCTCTCCGGCACCCTGTTGCCCAAAGTCAACCTCAAGGTTGACTGCAACCTGGAGCTGGGGAACGTAGGCTCGCGAGCGCTGGGCAAGCGCGAGGTTGAAGGTGAGAAAGGAGGGAATGACGTATCTACCCCCAGGCGCGTGAGGTTTCAGATCAAGAAGTCAGGGGCAATGATGTAATGTCACCATGACTGGGATGCAAAGCAAGCCGCACAACGTTAGATCCAAAGGGGGGATCATCGATCCACCGATCCAACGACTGTCATTTTTTTGGGTATTTCTCCTCTATGATTGATTTTGCATAAAAATGGGGTTTCTTGCGAAATCCATAGAAATTACTAGGAATCTCGGATTGATAAACTCAAAATATGAAAGTTGACTAGAAAAATACAAGGAACAAGATAAAAATGGGTTGGACACCTAAATCTGTATATTTTAGCAAAAGTGCATATTTTGAATAGAAAAGGTATTAATTTATGGTTAGAAAACCTAATTGATGATTGAAAATAGATTTAATCTTGCAAGTGTGTAAATTCGAGAATTATTAACTGGTTCGATGATTAAGATAGATTGTAACCTGTTTTGATGATAAAATTGCAAGGATTAGGGTTTTAAACCTAATATGTTGATTTAAAACCCTTAGAAATCCTAAGTGAGGGAAAAAGGGAAGAAAGAATATAATAACCCGATAATTAGGGTTTTTGTGATCCAAATATGATATTAAGATCTTAATGGGAAACAAACTGAGATCATTAGGGTTTGATGGATATTTTGATAAAAATAAATTAAAAGTGGTGAAACCCTAATTATGGTCGAAACCTTAAAAAGGGCTAGTAACCCTAGGGCACGATTAGACCTATTAGATTTGTAAACCGTGATCCGTGATAGAAAATATTGGATGAATATTTTAGGATTGAATTGTGCTTGATTTACTCTGGATTACTTAATTGAATCTGCATTCAAGACATCTTTATAGGTATGTGGTTATGCTTATGAATATATCGAGTTAGTTTTCTGAAGTCTTTCGAAGTTTTTATCGATGTTTCCATCATGGCTTGAATTAAACTGTTGGATGTATTTAATTCATGCAAAGTATAATGTGAATATGACTATCACATAAGAGATATGCCTACTAGCTCAGATCCTAGTCCCCTCTGTAGTTAATGGGTTGACCTAGTAAATGGCTACCAATGGGGTAGGCCCATCAGGTCATTGGATGAGTTAGTAAATGACTACCAATGGGGTAGGTCCATCAAGTCACATTGAGTTAGAGATTGGACTACCTATGGGTAGTGCCATGTGACTCAATCCTAGATATTGATCTACGTGTTAGGTAGGATCATGCGGGGTTTAATAAGGATCTACCTAGAGAGAGGTAGTATCTCAGTCCGCTGCAGGGACAACACAGAGATAGGGGATAGGAAAGGATTGAGTAGTATGGTTTAAAACGTAATCTTGGTTGTTAAATGATAATTGGCTGATTACTTTGTTATTATAGTTACATGATTATTGTTTCCCCCACATACCAGCTTCTTGCTGACTGACATTTTGTTTGTCGGTGTTTTAGGTACAATGAAAAGAACAAACAGTAAAGTGACATATGTGGAATTCAATGAGAAGTAACGTGCACAGGAGGATTAGTTAGATTAGTATCTGCATGGATAGAAGATTAGAAATCCCAAATTTTAAAAGGTAAACAAAGTTTTATTTTATACCCATTTTCAGTTTAGTTAGTAGAATTTCATAATTGTTATTGATTATTTGTCAAACCTTTGATCCAGTTAATTGAATAACGACTCTGACTTTCGGGTCTCCCTTAATTGGGGGTTACCAGGAGGCTGGGTCGTTACAATCTCTCTCTCTCTCTTTCTCTCTCTCTCTCTCTCTCTCTCTATATATATATATATATATATATTATATACACATATATATACGCATATATATAGACTGTGCATATCAATGTGTGGTATATTTTTCTATACTAGTTTTCTTTTCTTTTTTTAAGTTTATATATATATATTATTTCTATAAAATTTTAAACTCATTATATATTTTAATATTGTATCCATTAATTTCAAATATTTTTATCTACATTTATAAATATTATGTATTAATGAAATATAATATTCTATTTTTATTTTATGATTTTGTATATTAAATATATGGTTAAATGTATATAATTAATCTAGATTATGTTCATGTAGTAATTTGACATATATATGTGTATATAACGTACATGGTATCATAATTGAAAAATTAAATTAAATTAAAAAAATAAAAAAGAATATGTTCTCGTTGAGGATGTCTTGCTCTACTGGGGGCAATGCGTCACAACTTCAAACGTATTGCTTTTTGAAAATAACAATAGTTATCCTGAGTGGGCGTATTGACTCCACCAGGAACAATACGTCCTCTTTGGATATGCATTACTTCAGAAACATATCATTTGAGGAATTATGTTTTGAATCATGTCATTTTGTAATTAAATACCCAAAGATGCCATTTTTATTTTTAAGTCAAAAATCAAATCTTTATTATTTGTGTTGGGGATGTTGTACGGATACAGTCTTCGATGTGACAAAAACTTATTGCGGAACCGTTACTGACAAGAGTATAAATTCAAAGAAGAAACACCATATTTAACGTGGGAAACTCTCCCCAAGATAATGAGAGAAAAACCACGGGGCAATACCGGCCAACAAGCACTATGTAATTAAGATTACAACTTACACTACTTGGATTTAATTACCCCAAAATCCAGGTATCCCTCCCCACACAAGAACAAAGATGAGGAAGAAGAGAATCACACCAAGTGTGTATAAAACCTCCCTCTTTACTTGATCTCCTCACAAGGCCGCTGTCGTTGTTGGGGACTGCTTGATGATGTTGTGATCGCTGACTGGGTCAAATAGTTGCCACTATAGAAACATTGTGTCTATAACCGCCAATCGCTACTTTGCTTCAAGGCATAGTCACTGGCCCTCTCTTATCAACCAAGAGAGATGCTATGTTAGTACATACAATGTGTCACTGACTGTCAGCCGCTACTTTGCTTCAAGGCAAAGTCATTGACCCTCTCTTATTCAACTCAGAGAGATCCTCCAGTTGTTCTTTTTCTCTGGCACCCTCTACCATAGAAGGCACCAACAAGCAACGACATGGATCACACCTCAATCGGTGGGATGATCTCAATGACCTCTCCCAGGGTCTCTATTTATAGACCTCCATGACATGTGGTTGAAACTAAGAATTCTTATCCAACTCTGAGTCCAACTCCATGTTGAACATATAAAACCATCTTCTTTCTATTTTAAATTTGACTCTTATTAGGATTGGTAGCAAAAGCCAACTCCTACTCAAGTCCAAATCCAATTAAGAATGGGTCAGATCCTTTTCCTATTCCCAACAATCTCCCCCTCTGGCCCATGAGGGAGATGTTGTCTTCAACAATCATCTAGAGTAGCTTGTGGACCTCATCACCACATGTGTTGGATCCATCATCTTGTCATTTTCATCCATCTTCTTGAAGTCTTGTCCAGACTTCACTTTGTTCTCAAGCAAATGAGAACAAGTATCCTGACAGTGCCACTTCTCTCTCCATGCCCACACTTGAAACTTTGCATGCTTCCCCTGACTGGTAAGTCAAGCCATCCTGGATGAAAACCATATTTTTGACCTTTTGTACTAAGACTCAAAAGTCCTCTACGATGCTTCCCATGTAGCTCCTCAGAAGCTTGATCCATGATTTTGTCGTCTCTCTTCATCTTGTAGACCCACTTGTTCTTTAGTGCTTTTTGGACCTTGGGAAGCTCCACAAGCTCATAGGTATCATTCTTCTACAAAGAAAACATCTCCGCCTGCATCGTCTGATGCCACTGTACTTTATCTCTATGAGTTTGTGCCTCATGATAAGTCTCTAACTCCCCTTGATTAGTAATAAGAATATACTGAGACGCTGGAAATCTGGATGAAGGATGACGAACTCTGTTAGATTTCCTCAACTGTTGCTTTGAGGAATCTGCCTGGTGATGATCGTACTCCCCTTGCCTAGAAGTCTACGACTATGAATCTGAATCACTCAATTGTGCATCTAGAATAGGAACACTCGACGTGCTGTCACCCTACTGCTCAGGGTGATCTTGATACTCTTCTTTTTCATATGAAGACTGCACCTGTGAAGAAGCTGAAGCATCCTCATAGTCATCATCATAAGAACTATCACCTGATCCTACAACCTCTGCATCATCACTCTCAGGATCTGTAACTGTCTGACTCTCACAGAAAGTCACATCTCTATGTTTGCTCATGGTCATTTTGATAGGATCCCATAACCTGTAGCCAAATTGATCATCTCCACAACCAGGAAAGATACATGGCATTGCTTTATCATCCAGCTTTTTCTCTATTCCTTTAGAGCATGTGCATAAGCCTTGCACCCAAATACTCACAGATGAGCATAGGATGCATCCTTGCCTGTCCATACATTCTCTGGTATATCAAACCCCAAAGGAATTGATGGAGATCGATTAATTAGATAGCAAGCATTACGTCCTGCCTTGCCCCAGAATGCCTTTAGCAACTTTTCAGTCTTCAACATGCATCTAACTTACTCCACTATGGTACCGGTTCATTCTCTCAAATGTACCATTATGTTGTAGTATGCCGGCTCTGTACTTTCATGTCATATTCCGTATTGTGCATAGTAATCCCAGAACTCACATGAGGTTTACTATCCTCCATTGTCTGTGCGGAGACATTTCAACTTTTTCTCTGTCGCCCACTCCACCATGACATGAAATTTTTGAAAACACTGAAAGACTAGATCCCTGGTCTTCAAAAAGTAGGCCCACACCTTTCTAGATGCATAATAAATGAATGTGAAAAAATACCTATTGCGAACCAGTGAATCAACCTTAAACGGACCGCAGATATCCAAATGAATCAACTGTAGAACATCTCGCTTCACGTTCAATCTTTTCTTGACAGAAACTCACCGATGCTTTCCTATCTGACATGCATCACATGAAGTGAGACCAGTATCCTTACTATAAGGAATGAATCTTTTCTTTGATAAAAGCTTCAACCCTTTCTCACTCATGTGTCCTAGTCATCTGTGACATAGATCTATTTGGTAATCCTCAACTGCATATATATGATCGTCTTTGAGTACCTTAAGTTGGGTATTGTATAATGTGCGACACAATTTACCTCGTACAATAATCAAAGACCCCTTGGTGATCTTGTATTTCCTACCACTAAAATCTAGATGACAACCTTCTCTATCAAAGAATGAACCAGATATCAAACTCAGCCGCAAATCTGGAACGTGACGAACATCCTTCAGTGTGGGCATGCAACCAACACTTGTTTGAGCACAAATTTCTCGTCCCAATAACTTTGGAGAAGACGGAATTTCCCTTGTTCACCCTCTCAAAATCTCCTCCTATATGAAGTGAAGAATTCCTTACTCGGTGAAGCATGATAAGAAGCTGCAATATCCACCACCCACTCAGAATCATCATCCTCAATATGCAAACATTGTTCTTGGACTGTTAAGACCTCATCGTCATCATTGTCCCTATCATCTTAGATTGTTGTAGTATTGTTTTCGTCATCTTTCTTGTCTTTGTCTTTAGACCCATGTTTCTTTTTCAAAACCTTGCAATCCCTTTTGAAATGACCTGGCTTGCCGCAATGGAAGCACCCTCTACTACTCTTTGACTTGGATCTACCACGAGACTTCTAGCGGTTCTGAGACTCACCACAGCTCCTAGATCTGCAATGGTCTCTCGTTCTATCAACTCCTCGACTCTCTATGAAGTGCACCTTTGATCCTATATCTCATGAGGCTCGTCATCAAGTCTCTTCATTTAGTAGACTACTCTTCACCTGATCAAGTGTCAACTTGTCTTCCTATGCAGAATTGATGACTGTCACTACGGGCGTCTCCCAATTGTTAGGTAATGATCCCAAAAGAAGTAGAGCATGTAGTTCGTCATCAAGAACCATCTTCATGGATCCCAATTGATTTACAAGGCTTTGGAATTCATTCATATTCTTGGCGATGCTTGTACCATCCCAGTATTTGAGGTTCACCAACTTTCTAATGAAGAAAGCTTTATTTGTGGTAGTCTTCCGCTCATATAACTTCTTGAGTTTCTCCTACAGATCTTTGTCATTGGTCTCTTCTGAGATGTGATGGAATATGGAAATATCAAGCCACTTTTGAACTGTTCTAATAGTCTTCCTGTTTAATTTCTTCCAGTCTACATCAGACTTACTCTCTGACTTTTATCCCTCTATCGGATCATACAGATTTTTGCAATAGAGAATATCTTCTATTTTGGGTTTCCAAATCTGCCAATTTGTGTTGGTTAACTTTATCATTGTTGCATCTTCATCGTTCCCCATCTGGACCAGTATCTGTAGCTTGTGCTCTGATACCACTTGTTGGGGATGTGTACCAATACAGTCCCAGATGAGACAAAAACTTATTACGGAAGTATTACTGACAAGCGTATAAACCCAAAGAAGAAATATCAGATTTAATGTGGAAAACTCTCCCCAAGATAAGGAGAGAAAAATCACGGGGCAATACGGGCCAACACGCATTATGTAATTAAGATTACAACTCACACTGTCCAGATTTAATTACCCCTAAATCCAGGTAGTCCTCCCCACACGAGAACGAAGATGAGGAAGAAGAGAACCACACCCAATGTGTACAAAACCTCCCTCTTTACTTGATCTCCTCACGAGGCTACTGTCATTGCTGGGGATTGCTTGATGTCACTATGACAGATGACTGGGCCAGTCCATTGCCCCTATGAAATCACTACATCTATAACTGCCAACTGCTACTTTATTTCAAGATAAAGTCACTAGTAAAAATTGGGTCATTATTCACGAGTGAGTCCTGTCACAAACCCCTCTCTACAGGCCCTCACAAATAGGGACGGTTGTGAGTCTGGCCCTCACAAATGGTCTGTGA
Organism: Alisma plantago-aquatica; assembly: GCA_963693085.1. Classification (NCBI taxonomy): domain Eukaryota; kingdom Viridiplantae; phylum Streptophyta; class Magnoliopsida; order Alismatales; family Alismataceae; genus Alisma; species Alisma plantago-aquatica. The sequence goes on along the minus strand of OY856413.1, from coordinate 1,135,123,092 downwards.
AGAGAACTCACATGACAAATACCAGTGGCCCTCACGAATACAATTGTCACAGACCAACTGACCCTCAAGAATGTTATATTGAGGGACTATTTAGCCTTCATAAATACATTTTTGAGGGACCATTTAGCCTTCATAAATACATTTTTAAGGGACTATTTAGCCTTCATAATAACATTATTGAGGGCATGTTTAGTTCTCATAAATACATTTTTGAGGGACTTGGTGGTCCTGGAGAATATATTTTTGAAGGGATAATGCCTTCATTAATATTATTTTTGAGGGGCTATGTGGTCGTCATCAATGCAATTTTGATGGTCAATTTGGACCTTCATCAATATATTTATGAGGGGCTACTGTAAATGATTTGGTTATTGATTATTGAATGATTTATTAAATGTTAATTAATTGTTACTATAGTGAATATCAAATTTTAAATGAAAACTTTGTATGCATAACCTCAAGCAATATTTTTATACTAATTCACATGACATCATAAGAAGATTCAACACCAAAATGACACATAAAAATGTTAAATCACCTCAAACCAATTTTTGTTATTTTAGCAAAATATTATCCATACATTGCGTGCTCAACGTTGATATAAATAAAGAGTACATATGGTTCTAAAATTTGAGATTGATGACAATCAACATATCATGCTAGAAACTCTTAAGATCTATAATGTCTCCATATTCCTTCAAATGGTGTGGTGCTCTTCATCAATGTCAGGCCTCATACGGTTAGGTACTTGAATATTCTTCTCCTAAAAATGACAAATCATTATATTAATAGAATTTAAAGTTTATACATAAATCATAGTACAACAAACAACTTACCCTTATATTTTGGTTTTGATCTACTCCAAGGTGCATTGTCCGTCGAAATCCATCATTAAAAGTAATTCTACCCTATCAATATAAATACAAAAAGGAATCAAAGTGAGTGCGAAGTAGAGATAAATGTAAGTGAACCAACATAAAAGCAACATGCACACGTAAACTAAAATTATGATTGAACTTAGTAAATAGTACATAATTAAAAAAAAATTTGCAGCCAAAAGTTAACTTCTGTATCTGCAAAAGCATATCCCCCTAGACCTGTCAAACGGGTGGGTGGGTTGGGTTTGGGTTGGGTCATTGCGGGTTTGGATCTCTGCGGGTCAAACAAACGTTGTTCTAAATGGGTGGGACAAACATAAACCCAAACCCGACCCAGCGGGTTGCGGGTCACCCACGGGCGCCCATAAAAAAAATAACAAAGAATGATTTGTTAGTTTTTAAACAACCTGCTACTTAGCATATATGTTTCTGGATCTCTTCTCCACGTAGACGACCAGCTGTTGTTTGTCTACGTACATAGTTGTATGTTGTATATATCAATATGAAAATTACAACAAAAGACCTTAGCTCCTGTATATTTTGTGTATTTCACAAGAACAACAAGCTGTTGTGTGTATACTTCACAAAAAGATCCACGTTACTAGTATAAAAAGCTCATGCAAAAAATTAATTATTGCATCTAATTAAAGTTGCTCTCAAGCTACAACAATTATGTACTAACAGCCCACTACAACATAAAATTTACAACCTGCTAGCAGTAAACCAGTAACAATAGTTGAACAAAGTCTTAATTTAAATATTGTAAATCATTCTTCAAGCTTTGTTCAAACAATAATAACACATCAAATAAGAGCTTGTTATGAGATGGGGGACAGAGAGGAGAGGAAATCTGAAACAAAACAGTAGACGTGCCCATTCTGAATAACTACTCCACGCCATTTTCAACTACATTTGGACCCAAATATAAATATGCGTCAAACTCATATCCATCATTCAGATTAATGTTATTAGGGGGTTGAAGTTGTTTGTATCCCATTCAAAAAAGCCATCTAATAACCTAAAGAAGGTAAAGGGACTTGGTTTTAGATATAAATAACTATTTACAGTATAGTTTATATCACATTGACAACAATATAAATATCAAACGAAATTTACCCTGATGTGCACAAATTTGTCTAAATTGCACTGGGCAAGAATAAGATGCCATGAAATAATGAGGAGAAGAAATCAAAGTATAAGTGTTGGATTCTAACAAGCAATTTCGGAGCAGAACTTTGGTCACATATAGTACCCAATTTTTGGGTGATTTTTGCTTCCTCCGCAACTTCTACAGCAACCAGCGCACAACATGTGGAGAATAGGTAGATGAAGGGGAAGAAGAAGACGCAGACTCTGAAGAGGAGGGTTGCGGCCATGGCCGGGGAGGCTAAGAGCAGTTTTGGAAAATCATATATGCTGTTTTGCTGCTATAGATCTGCCTAAACCACATTCCAGCTGATTCATCATTGGGTTAAATTGCTAACGGGTTGATGCAATAGTTTATCCAAAGCAAAGACCTGAAGATGTTAGCTTTACTACTGCTCTTTGTGAAATTATGCATGTTACTTCTCTACCCTCTAACGACTATAACTGAACGACAAGCTAATTACCAAGGTCTTTCTAAGCATGAAAGTATAATGCATTGAAGAACACATTTCAGTCCAGGTAGCTACCTTATGAGCCACAATAGACCTAACTGCCTAATGCACATCTAATTAGATATGAAAGAGATTACAAAAATAATCTTCAGCTTTGACTCTAACAAAAAATCTCCCTTCAAAGACTGAGTGGACTGGACATAGCACTTGGTCAAGATGTAAAAATGAGTTAGTGGCTTGGGAACAATGAAAGAAGCTAATTAGTTTGTATAGGCTGCTCTTCTTTGTTTCAGATTATCATGAGTTCCTCTGTTCTGTACGAATGGGGTAGTCTACTGTTGTGGACCTTGTGTCTTGGAGGCCTTGGAGATGTCTGTTGTAGTTCTTTGTGAAAATGGCTCTCCAGCTGCTGATTTGGATGGTATCATAGATTAATGCTGGCCTATCCGTGCAGCTCTGTGACGAGCCATGCTGATCATTTTCCGATAAAGCAAAGTAGCAAGGACACATGGATGTTCCTTTGTTGGTTTTGACATAAAATAACTATAAGAGATGACAGGTTCAGATAGATGTATTGTCCTTGATTAGAAACTTTGATTACCGAATTTGGAATGAAAATGATACAAAATCCGCTTTGCCGTGGTATAGTATCTATTTAACAGCCCAGTAACTGTTAAATTTGGATGTGTATTGTTCTTTATATTTTTGTGTATTGTTTTAAGTATAATCAGTGTTCTATGTTTGTATACATGTGCACTATAAAAATATAACCATTACGAGCCAACAGCCTAGTTAGAGTATAGTAAGTGCCGCAAAGGTTAAAAAAACATGCATTATTTATGTATAATGTTGTTTGTATCTTGTGCATTGTGGAAACATATCCATAAAAAGTACACGGCAAACTCTGCCCTGCTAAACTCATTAAAGACTTTTTGATTTGTAACCAATCTATTTTCACATGAACATGTGGATATAAATAATAATAGAATGCACGAAACACAACAACATTACAAAGTACATTAACAATAAACACCTTTTGAACTTTTGATATGGTACTAGCGGCTGTATATGTTGTTTGTATATGTGTGCATTGTGGAAACATAAACAGATCCATAAACAAGTACATGGCAAACTCTGGCCTGGTAAACACATTAAAGAGTTGTTGATTTGTAAGCGATCTATTTTCGCAAGGACATGTAACTTAACAATACACACCTTTTGAACTTTTGATATGTTACTAGCAGTTACATATTGGCTCATTGGCTCATTGCACACATTTAAAAAGTCATAATTGGATAAATATACAGCAGTATGCAACATATAGATGAAAAAATAAAGAATAAGACGCAATGGAATCTGATCATTGTAGAAAGTTAGATACCATTATTAGGCCAGTAAAAGCTTATTTCTAGGTTCAATGCATGTGTTATGAATCGTTCTCAAACATTTGAAAATAAAGAGGGGAAGGAACCACTAGCTGGGAAGGCTTTCATGCTCCCATGGCCTCGATGCGAAAGATACCATTCCTATGGTTGTGAGTAAGGCAGATTTGATGGGGTTTGACGAAGAGTAAAGCACTTCTCCATGGCTATAGGAACCAATTGGCTCTTTGAAAGGTTGTCTGCGTGAAATTTTCAATAAGTAGGCAGTCATCACAATTTCTTTAAGAACTTTTTAAAATCTTTTAGTTGTAATTTGTTCATTTACCTTGTCTAATCTAAACCAAGGCTATGTTATCACCTTCCAGAATGTTGACAATATTTTTAACATACATGAATGTTGACATCATTAACCACAATTGACAGTTCTTCAAAAGGAACAAAAACAGACATGTAATGCATCAACGAATATTAAGTCAGCAGATAAACAACATTGTGATGCTATCTTATCAGTTTAGCCATGTCCCATATAGACTATAATGGATAAGATGTGCATAACTTTTAGGTATAAAGGTCATGACCAAAAGACATACCTGGAGACCCATCAGGCTTGCGGTGACAGCAGGATTGTCAAGATTGTGTTGTGACTCAAAAAGTTTGAGAACCAAGGAATTCCAATAGTCCAAACACACCTGTAATAACAAATGTTATCTATTTATAAATCTCTGTGCAAAAAGGTAAAGCAATAATGAGCGGTATACCTTGAAAACTTCTGTTCATCAACATATGATATACAATTAGATACTCGAGGCCTAATAGTAAGGCAACCCTATTTTCAGGGGTATTTTCAAGAACTCGTATATGTGCCTGCAGTATATAACAAGTACATCCAGATAAAATAGACAAATAAATACTAAACTAGTCTATAGCACTAATGTAATGTAGAAACTAGAATAAAAAATATCACAATCTTCTATACAATAGAAGGAACAATAATTGTGGAAGGAGATTAATGCATGAATATCATAGAGGGGTTTTATGACACCTAAGCACAATCCTGAAAGCTGACAACATCGACTAAGGGATAATTTGACTGGATGTAGTTGAGCTGCAAGACATGAACTGGAAAGTAGTAACAAATTTATTTGAAACAGATTCAAGATACATAGAGCATATTTGTTATAAGCAGTTAGAAGGTGCATATATTATTGATTTTATTTGGTCATCTATGCAGCTATAGAATCACGTGTTGCCAAACTGACAGAAACAGAGCAAGGTCGTTTTGCACCTGACCACATTTGTTTTGGGTGCAGTACAACCAGAAAAAGGCTACAGCTCACTGCTTTTGAGTGTAACGAATTGCTTTTATGTCCTACCAAACTAATGAATCACTATTTTGTTTCAAAATGACACAAAGCAATCATCTTGAATCACTGTATGTTCACTCTTAATTTAACTCAAACCCAAAGATCAAACTCTTGAAACCCTATACTATGCTTTAAGAACCTAGATAAAACAAACATAGATCTAATGCCCTCATATCTGTCTGAGGATTTTCCCTGACTTGCACCTCCTATACCACGTCCCCATCTATGTGCTGATGAATCTACTAGAAAGAGTTTTCTAAATCAATAAATATAAGTATTTGTTATCCATGTGTGTCCTGGGCGCATGAATCTAGATTTGATATATTAAAAGGCAATAATATATTAAAATAAGTGTAGCATATTGTTCTCCATGTTAACCAAATCAACTTATGGAATTTGGCTATACTTGGATTTGGCTTGATAAGTAAATCAATGGATACTCGTATATGATGAAGCCTTAATAAAATACAACATATGTCAATTTTGCAATGTTGTATACTCTCACCTTTAAAGTGTTTTGTATGCAGTCAAAATTGTGTGATGCACCAAACTTCCTCACATAGAGTCTTGTATATATAAGGTGTTAAACTTGACTGGATTGAAAATTATGATGCAACTTCATGTAAATGAGGTTCATCACCAAATTATTAAGAAATTAAAAATATGAGTATGGTTTTACCAGAATTGGATTTTAGGTGTTAAGATTTATATCTTGTTATCATCAAGATTGTCTATAGATCAAATATTTGAAATGTATGTTTCTAATAAAGATAAAATTAGTCATGTTTACCCTATGTTTATCTTTTGCATTTTATTGTATTATATATTAATTTAATTTAATTAAACTACCGACTGTAATGACTACCTGAGATTTGAATCAAAAGGATGTCTGTCACAAGTGTGGTATCAATGTTTATGTCAGATGATTGTCAGGACAAGAGTCATGATCAAGATAAATAAACATGTTATGAATATGACAATTGAGTGCTTGAACTCTTTATTTCTACATCGAGGATAGGGTTGAGAGCCGGGGTTTTCCCTTTCTTGCATCAGTTTTCTATTTGCAAGGTTATCATTGGGTCTTGGGAAAATGGCAGCAACGGTGTTTTCAGGTCTGCGGCTGGCAACATCAAGGTCTTGCTTCTCTTCGGCAAGGTGGTCTACTCTGGGCCACACTACTGTTCCTATGGTGGTTGGCCCGAGGATGCTGTCCAGCACTTTGTGGGCCTCTTTAGTGCAGCCTCTTCACCACAGGAACATTACCGTTAAGAGAAGTGGCATGATCATTAGGGCAATGTCCGTGGAAAGTGAGAAGGCTGTTGCTACCAGGTTTTCCATTGACCTGAGGGGCAAACGATCTTTTATTGCTGGAGTAGCTGATGATAATGGATATGGTTGGGCAATTGCAAAAGTGCTTGTTACTGCTGGTGCTGAAATTATAATTGGAACTTAGGTTCCGGCTCTGAACATCTTTGAGACTAGATTGATGCGAGGGAAATTTGATGAATCACTGAAGTTTCCAAATGGTTCCCTTATGGAGATCATTAAAGTATACCCATTAGATGATGTCTACGACAGCCCTGAAGATGTTCATGAAGAAGTAAAGCAAACAAAAGATATGCTGAAATTATAGTTGGAACTTGTAGCAGATGAAGTCAGGAATGCTGTTGCATTTTTGGTCTCCCCGCTAGCTTCTTCTATCACCAACTCAGTGGTGTATGTTGTTAATGGTTTGAACACGATGGAACTCGCCTGTGACAGCCCAACATTGTCTGTATAATAACCTAACAGAGAATCTTGTTTCTAAATTTTGTTTGGTTGGCACATCAGATTTTTTTTGATATGCAGTCAATCACTTCCCAGTCAGAAGTAGCTCGTCATACTTCCATTTCTATTGAGTAACTGGATTGAGTTTTATATAAGCACATGTTTACATAGATGGGCATCATCATATCTTTCCGACTATAATAATTTCTAACTACCCCTATATCCCCTAACCAGAACTGGCTTGAGTTTTATATAAGCACATGTTGACATAGATGTGCATCATCGTATCTTTCCGACTATAATAATTTCATAACTACCCCTATATCCCCTAACCCCGTGTAGGATAAATCCATGACAAGTAATTTGGGTCTGCTAAGATGTTGTCATCATAAAACTGAAACTTGGGAGGCTGCATTTCAACCAAAGAGACACTAAGTAAGCATTTCGTGTCACTGGGTAAGTCAATGATTCAGTCAGTTAGATAATGGTACTATGCATTAAGAAAACAATCAATAAAACATATATTCTTTGTGTGAGCCTCTGTGCACCTACCTCATCAGTAAGGGCCAAGTTTGCATCAAAAAACGATTTTATTGTTCCAATGTCCTCCCAGTAATCATTAAACAGATATGCCTGTTATGATCAGAATATCACAGGTGTCACTAACATAATTCAACGTGAGGGGACAGTTAGATCTCGAATTTATTTTCTTTTTGAAGAAAAACTTCTTGCCTGAACATTATGCTCCTCCACAGCAGCAGGAATGATCTCAGAACCAAAATCATTATATGTCGGAAATCTCCATCTGAACGTTTTAAAAATGTGAATAAATTACGAATGTAACAAATGCTTAAAAAAATAGCAGAAAAGTTCAACACAAGTTTTAGCTTGCCTTAAAAGCTTCAGAAGAACATCAGTTTTGAAGATATACACCCCCATAGATGCAGTATACGGAGATCTAGCAGCTTCTTGATGAGTCAATCCTAGAACTGTAGTGTCGACTCTCTGCAATGGAGCAAAGTATTGTGTGAGGATAGGCAAAGAAAATATGTTGACAACTTCCAAACAAATAAGGCATACCATGGCGTCTAAGTTGGCACCCTTTGGCTTCTCAGAGAAATACATGATACAACATGTTTTGTCTATCTTCATCAGCCCATAGTCAGATGCACGACTGCAAGTAATTGGTGATCAGGTTATAATCTTGTTAAAACAAATATCTTCTGGAATGGAGGAAAGGTAATATGAATGCCAAGGGCATAAAATGGGAGTGAATTAGAATTAGAAGCGAAAATAATAGCTTCCACAAGCAATAGAAAACTCCCTCGTACCTATCATCCATGGGCACACATGAAACTGTTATGTCAGCATCCGTGTCAATATGCTTCTGAATAGCAGTAGTTAAGTATTAGATGTAGTTTCCAGTATGACACAAACTATGCACGAAGCAACTCCTACTTATATAAATCACTAAGAATTGTCATTTCACATCAGGCATAAAGTTAATAACATGCCTGTAAGAAGTCCATATAATCCATCCTGTACAAGTGATCCCCTGACAGGATAAATATGTGTTCAAGATTCTTGTTCCTAGAATCCTATAATGAGAAACCAAAAAGAAATTAATATCATTGCAGAAGAGAGCAGAAACTGAGAGTTGAGAAAGGCAGTCAGGAAGGCTGTGTCGCTGTGATGATGTTAATAGTTGAGACATGCAGCTAGAAAAAGCCAAATAAGAAACAAGCCTACCTCAAACAGCCAGATGAATTGCCTAACTGCATATGCTGTACCCTGGAACCACTTCTTTCCAGTTTCACCAGGAGTTTGGGTGGCCGCTAGCAACTGGAGTTAAATAAAAGCAGATTTGATTAGGGCGAAAAACTAAGGCAGCCGCAGGATGCATCTAAACAACGAATGAGAAAAGAAATCAGAATAGGGCCTTTCGGATCCAACTCACAGGCAATGTTCAAGTTAATGGATTTAAAATATATTTAAACTTCAACGTTGCTCTAATGTCAAAGCCCTCAAAGAACAATTTGGTGAGACAGGAATATCATGTCCAAATAAGAAGGAACCTTGCACAACATCAAGGAAAAGCGGGTCTTGCCTCCGACTTTGGGTAATCAAGGCCAATGAGTTGGCATCCGTCCCAATATTTCTCTCTGTATCAATGACTGACCAATATCTGTACTATACAACCCAACATAAGTTGGTTTAGAATTCATAAATTACTGTCTTAATAGACGCCAGTTGATAAAAAATGTCGTTCTATGACATCCCGTTGCCCTATCCACGAATTAAAAAAAATGTAAACAAACGAACTTTTATGATTTACCTTTCTCCGCCGAAGTGGCCTCTCAATGATCTCAAGGCAGCTTTGGTGGCCTCCTGTATAAGGGGGCCTAGGTGTTTATAACTATTCTTCATTTTAGATTTATTTTGGCTAGATTGCATATATTTTCAAATTTATTTGACAAAAATTATTGTTAGTTATTTATAACATTTCTAAATATGCATAAAATGTGTACATGTGGTTGGACCTATATTACATTCTATTGTACCTAATAAGACCTACTTTAGCCTACACTACTAAGCGAGATTTGACCCAAAGCAAACCTCATTTGCCGAAACTGGATCTAATTTGACAAAAGTTAAACCTAAACGAACCTAATCGTGCCTAATATGGACATGAATTGACCAAAAATGACCCCTCAATGGACCTAGGCGCCTGCTCAAACTCATTAGGACCTAGGTGCCTAGGTGGCCACCTTCATACAATGACTGACCAGTACACATTCGTTATGTACCGCAATTGTAGATATTGCAGTGTAGATATTGTAGTTGTAAACTTTTTAAATTGATTTGAATGACTCTTGGTGGCTGGTTAATCTTTTCAAGATGAGTTTTTTAGGGTTAATTTTTGCATAGTTGTTTCTTGGTAATCTTCCTCAGAACCTATAAATAGGTTGCAGAGCTTTCTCAGCAAAAACTATACAAATCCAACAATATCTCCTTCTATAATTCTCAACCGTTGAAAGTACATCTAATTATGATCTTCGTAGTAGTCTTAGTAGGCCATTTTAGCATAAATGATTATGTTTAACCTGTTTCTTGGAATTTTGCTTCTTAATGCCTCCCTACAAACCAAATACCACACAACATGTTTAAGGGTTAGTTATTTTTACAAAGCATCACAATTTAAATAAGCTTGACTGGATATAAGATTATATAAATCCATCTTAGTCCTATTCATGCATTCACCTCTACTCAAATGAGCTTTGCCACTATTAGCCTCTCCTACTACATAATTTAAGATAACATAAGTATCAAACACATCCATACACATTTAATCCAATGATCTTTGCACGATTAAACTCTCCTATTACATAATTTAAGATAACACAAGTATCAAACCTTACAATTTCACAGCATAACCAACCTAACTCCACAAAATCATCACTACAATTTGGCAAGCTTGCAGAGTTTGCAACCCCATTTCTGTTCTACAAATTTTTAACCCCTAAACTACATGTTGTTCGTCACTTTATTTGATTTGTGGTTTACTGCATCTCTTGTTTAAAGATTAACATAATAGCAAAAAATATGTAGAAACCATATGGAATACTCAAGGGGCATCTTCTTATTCTTGCATGTCCGATTAATTATTTTTATCTCTAGTGAAAGATTCATTCATAATTCATAATGGAAAAAATCCATCTCCAAAATTAATAGCTAAATACCTTGACAAATCCATCTCCAAAGTTGTAAGTGCGAGAGATGTGGCGATTGAGTGAAGCAGAATTGAATTGGGTGAGAACATAGATCTTGTTGATCCCACTGTTGATGCAGTTGCTCATGGGAATATCAATAAGGCGGTAAGATCCTCCAATGGGAACCTGCAAAATTTATCACAAAACTATGTAATCAATTACTTGAACAGGCTCCAGATATAAGATGCGCTATAAGAGACTGTTGATTGGTAGCAGTTGGTGATCCCTATATAGTTGGGAATAGCTTGCTTTTCAGCAATTTATGATTCTTGTTTGACCTTGAAAAATATATATATGAAAAACTGAAATTTTGCGGGGAGTATAAAAGAGGAAAGTAGAAAAGAAGTCTTACAGCGGGCTTGGCCCTGGTGTTGGTCAAAGGGAAGAGCCGGGTACCAGCACCTCCACCCAGTATGATGGCTGCAATATTCTTGGGATCCACCGTCAGCTTTCCAAACAAAGGAGTTGGGAACGTCTAAAAGAGCAGATCCACATTGAGCAGATACCGTGAGCAAGATGAAACTTTGTCATGGGCTTCCTCAAATGAATGTTTTCTTTAAAAAAAGGAAGGGACCATGCTATATGCAAACATGGACTTACAAGGGTGTCTTGGCAGACTGGCGAGGTGAGGATGGAGGCTGTAACACTGCGGCCACCACGCCGAAACTGGCACAAGACCAGTACCAAAAAATGCACACACGGAACAACAAGTTTTGATACCTTGCGCAAGCGAATACGGTGCTCCGCATCTGGAGCACCCGCCCTTTCCGTCCTTGATGTCCTCCACGCAGGACCTGCATACGGGGTAAGAGCACTCCCCACAAGCATCGCCCTTCCCCACGGCCCTCCCGCATGTCGCGCAGATTGGGGCTCTGTCAGATTCCATGATGTGCCCTTTGTCGTGTTGGGTGGCAGCGTATCGGAGGGGAGAAGCCACCTAGGGCTTTGTAGTGGTAACATCGGTGCTACCCATCCCTCATAATCACTGGTGCGGAGAGGGGAGGACCGGCCAGATGCGCACGGCGTGAGAGGGGGGAGCATAGAGCGACGGAACAGTTCTTACACGGAGGAATGAGTGGGGAGGGTTTTTATTTATTTATTGACAAATGTTGTGTTTTAGAATGGAGGGAAGAGTTATAAGATGGAGGGAAACATTTGGCATGGCATTTTTCACGGGGTGATTAGTGAGTAATGTATTTGTGAGGGATTAGTGTTCACATAAAAGTTCTAAGGATGTTAAAAATACAGTTGAGGGATTCGGTCCCATATTTGAAGGATGAGCCCTCACAAATAGACATCATTATTCACAATTTTTGGTTCCTAACAAATGTTCTTCAACAAAGGACAAATTTTTTGTAGTGAGTTGTTGGCCCTCTCTTATCAACCAAGAGAGCTGCTATTACAACCCGTTCCTAGCTTTGTTGGTAATCATAGAGTTTTAAGATAATCTTAATGCTTGGCATACTTTTGTTAGTAATATTCTATGTTGTGCTTTATCTTAACTTTTATAACCTTAAATACTTATTTGGGCAACTCATAATCATAGCCTAAGCATACTATAAAGATCTGAGTTGGTGTTAAGATAACATTAACTAATACATGTATGCAAGAAGAGAGTTAATGTCATTGGAGAAAATAATTAATAAATGATTTTTCATTTAATAATATTATCAAAATAATATTGTAGGATTGTATAGAATTCAATTATGAATCCAACAAAAAAAAGAATGAACCAAATCGGAGTTAAAATGAGAGAGTTATGCCTTTTTTAGTAAATATATACAAAGCACCGCGACCAACGCTGCATCGACACCGCGACTCACGATGCTAGGACCGTGACCGATGCTGTGTTGACACCATGAATGCGATGCTACATCAACACTCTAACCCGCGATGGTAGGACTGTGATCGACGCTGCGCCGACACCGCGACCGCGACCGCCGCCGTCCAGGACAGTCAATTGTAAAACGATCATATCTCGAGCAATACTTATCCGTTTTCAATGAAACGAAGTGTGTTGAAACCGCGATTCGATCCTATATCATCTCAAATAACTTTCTCTATGAGAGGGAGACCTGAAGGGTGATAGCTGGGGTGATGTTTGGGGAAGAATGTGAAGAATGGCGGAAATCCAAAAGGGTTGTTATAGATTCGATTTGGTAAGTAGTTTTAACTGTGGATTCCTCATGATCTTTGATTCCCCTTGATTGGAATCCCTAATACAACATATTTGACTTTTGGTTTAACCTCTGATCTTCATCTTCCACCTACAGCAGACCTTGTTTAGGGTTAGAAGGAAGAAGAAATTGTGGATTTTGCTAGAGTCTTGCTATGGATTCAAGATTTTCATCGATGGGCTACATTTTTAAGGCGTTCTCACACCTTAGGGTGAGTGGGTACTTATTTTAAACAGTAGATTGCATGAAAATGAGTTAAATTATCAATAATCTTCAATTGTTTAGTATGTGAGTACAAACCCTAAGTTGCCTTTTTATCTAGTTTTTGCAAGATGATCTGATATGGGTTATTCCTCTGTTGTGATGAATTTCAGATTATGAAATCACATTAGAAATGATCACAATCCATCTAAATGAGAATTATTAAATTAATTATAGAGGTTACATGATTATACTAAAATCTAAGATTTTCAGCTATGACAAAATTGTTGTATAATTAAATAAAGAAGTTTGCCTAGTTGAATCTCCTTTATTACGAATGATTGTTTCATTTGTATGCATATTACATATATGTCAGATAACATCTTGGATTTCATTCGATGATATCAATACTTACTTGATATATATCGTTAAGGAGGGTGAAACCCTAAATGAATGGAAAGTTGCAGGTTTGCAATTAGACATCTTGATTCAATGTTATTCTTGCTGTATTATATATACAATTCTTATGTGAGTTATGTGATAAGTGAATGCGGTAAATGAAACTCTAAAGATAGGGTGTTCAGGGAAACATGTATTATGATATCAATGTTTCTCAGTTTGAGATGTGGTGATGCTTAACAGTTTAGTTGTGGTAAATGTTATCAGATGGTTTATGAAATGAATGGTTTACAAAGCTGAACAAAGATATGTTGATGTGATGATTAAATTGTGAATTTAAAGAGTGAATTAGACATGTAGACTCCCTGAACACTGTAGAATCCTCACAGGATGAGGCCTGCACTGTGAGGTGGAAATGGTTTCCCGACTGGAGGTAGTCCAGATCGAGGTAAGACGGAGCACACCAGTAGGGTGCAGGGGTCTTGACCAATAGGGCAGACTGAAAAAAATTTAGCATGTGTAAAATGCAAGTGCATGCGTCAGAGTAGTATAGGACTTTGTGAGGCCCGAGTCAAACTCAGGGAAACGTAATTATTGGTAGACTACTACTAACTACTTGCAATCAGCTACACTGATTTAAAATGATTTGAGAGTTAATTGAAAAAGAAAAGAAAAATAAAAGAAAACCGAGCAATTGATTAAAAGTTTGGTTTAATCAATTTGAATGGGAATCTTTAGGATTGGGGTTTCACCGTAGGTTATTGTTGTATTAATTCCTACATAGTTATCCTAATTCGTCTCTCATTCCGGGTAGTGGCCTGTTTACAGAATTGCTCACTTTTATGATACAATTTACTACCTAAATCTAGGTCGGTTCCAAGGTAGTAGTGACCTATACCCTACACTAGGTGCATGAAGACCATACTTTGGGTTTCCACCATTAACTGTACATCGCCTTGTTCAAAGGATTTATTAGTTAATGTGAATTTTGTCTCTTTTCAACCGTTAATTCTTCTTTCAAAGTAATTAAAGGATTCGATTATCATTAGGGTGATCAATCATAATGATATAATGGAGAAAACGAAATCATACAACAGATTTAAGAGACAAATTATAAAATACTATGGTAAAAATGTCATACAACCATCACCTGGGCTACTCCTGGTCCTAAAGTAAAGGGGATTAGCCCCGCATGTTCATCTCAATGAAAGACATGATGAGAGAAAGGGAAAACATGGGGAAAACGTGGATAGAAGTGATGTAACCCCTGAAAGGAGGAGATCCGGGCATTCCTCAGCGTAGAATGAGCGATCTACAACCTTTCGGTAGTGGAAAACTCCTTCTACAGCTCTCGGAACGGTCGGGGTGTGGCTCTGGGCTCCGTTCTTCTCTCCTCTCATCCTTGAGACTTATGCAATGACTAATGACGTGATCCCCTCCTTAGGGCCGCCGTAATTAGGTATATGCGCCACTTTAGATCGCCAAAAGATCACCATCATCTGATTAGCAATGATTTGTAACAAAACCTGATCTGACGATGTCGATACCATCAACGCGAGTCGATGGTATGGACCTGTCATAATATTGATGATTCTTCCTTTTCCTGACGTTCCACACTGATGCAAACTCGATACCATCAACTTTAGTGTCGATGGTATCGAAACTTTTAGGCGTCGCTTTTATCACCAATCTGACGCTGAAGATGGGCGAGGTCGATAGTATCGACTTTGTGTCGATAGTATCGACCAATTGACTACTGGCTCACTATAGGTATCTCGCTACCATCGACTTCAGTGTCGATGGTATCGACTCATCTTGGTTCCTTGTGGCTGTCTCACTGTGGCCGAGTCGATACTATCGACAGCTGCATATATTTGTTTTTCCTGAAAATTCAAGATAAATTCGAATCAGCCTTGCTAAAACATATCAATATGATCATTTATAACCAAAAAGGTGAAATACAGTAGATTTGATGCAAAATGAGATTATAGACTAAAGCGAGTGAATCATGTGATACTAACCACAAATGTGACTAATAAACACATAAAATGCATGTAAAATTAGTCTATAAAAGTGACTCAAAATCCTCGCATCAAACTCCCCTAAGCTTAAACATTGCTTGTCCTTGAGCAAAAAAATTATAAAATAAAATTGCGAGGGTCAACTAAAGAGCATACTATCACAACAGACATTACCGTATGATTCCCACCAGACATTCACATACTGGCCCTCACTAACCACAAAATGGTAACTACCCTACAGGTGACGATGATCATCCATAATAGATATCCACTCCATGATTGGTGAACACTATCAAATAAGGCAGTTAATATAATAAAATCTTCCGGTTCAAACTTGGTGCATCTTGTGATCTCCTATCTACGTTACTCATAACCTAACTACCATCTAAATGGAAGCAGATCTCCTTAAATACAAAAGTGAGGAGATAATCAAGGGTGGCCTACCATTTTGAGCAATGAGTGGATGGGATAGGCAGTTTATGTAAGAAAAAGTAACACAATACAGTTTGACATGCAACAATACAAAAAAAATGACCTATATGATGCTCATACATATGGAAATGTCCTAATGCTTACATCTTAGGTGGAATGATGCATGCACTATCATTCCATCCCAATGAGAGATAGAATATCTACAAAACTACACATGTGCTTGTTCTTTTTATTATGCATGTGAACAAGTTCCTTCCTCTTTCTGATCTTCACTTACTTATTAGTTTTTCTTCCCTTTTTTTCTTTCTTTTTTTCAGCCCTCATTTTTCTTCATGAACTAAGATGAAATTTGCACATCTTTGTCTTTGGCTTATTCTCATAACTACTATTTTTTTCATTGTATTTTATTTTCAGAAAGTATGAAACAAGTTCCTTATTTTCAGAAGAAGCAAGGCACATCATGTAAAAATTGATTAAAATTATGCAAAATGCAACTAAAATGACATTGACATGCATTCTAAAATTTGTGCATGCATGATTATAATGCAACATTTTTTTTCTTTTCATAAATGAAAAAGATGTAAAAACTAATTACAATGCAATCCTATCTACATGATATGCAATCAAGAGATGACAAATTGTAAAGTGCTCCCAATTCTTATGGTGGAGTGTAAATGAGATGAGGTAGATAGATCACAAGATTACTTGACAGAACCATTCGAAGGTATTATATGTCACTCCTTACTGACATGTATAAAATCAAGGGGTTTCTCTCTCTTGTTTCTGATTAAAGTCCCATTACCATTTGATCAGTTTAGGCTCAACATCCAATTACGTCCACTTTTCTTGAATCATAGGCATGTAAAGTTGTGATCTTATGTTTTAAAGTTGACAAACCCAATTATTTTCATAAGTTAAGTGCTCAAGTTTAAACAAAGCAAGCTTGCAATTTCATGAAAAAAATTCAAATTTACCCATAACTCCCATGTGAAAAACATAGAGATGACAAATTACATTAGACATCCACGGATACACTAGATAGCATGTGGATCCTAAAAGCTAAAAACTAAGAAAATTGCGAAAATAAAAGAAAATGAAATAAAAGATAGAAATTGTTCCATCTCCCCCCCAAGCTTGGATTTGACTATGGCCTCATAGTCAAAAACAATGTCAGCATGTGGAATAGTGATACCATTTATTGCTCAGGTGGTGGGTATTGTGGGGCGCTGGGATTCCATGATGGATATTGCCCCTGGAAGTTTGGATCATATGGGGGCATCGGTGGAAGTTGAGGATATCCCCCGAAGAAGTTTTGGCTCCAGTAGTGATCATAGAATGGCTGCTGCTTCTGCTCGATCCTCCCTAACCATTCCTAGAGCTTCTATTGATTGGTGAAAAACTAACGTTCATTCTCGAAGATGGCTTGTTGATTAACATACAACCGATTCGTAGTATCCTGGATATTAGAAAATGACGCAGTATGCTGTTGTTGCATCTCCTGAATGCTCAGTAGCATGGTGTACATGTCCTGTATAGAATAAACATCCTCTCCTTATTGAGAGGGTGGTGGTGGCTGAGGTTGCGAGGATGATGAAGCACCCGGGTAGAAGCGTGGCCACTTCCTAGGTGCCACTCGTAAACGAAGAGGAGTAGCAGTCTCCTCTTCCTCCTCCTGCTCGTCACCGTCATCATTGTCATTTTCATCCTCATCTTCTCCACTGTCAGAGTCGTCGATGGAAATTATGGGCCATATGAAATGCTGGGCCCTCTGGATGTTGAAGACGGGATCTGGAAGGGTGCACTCTTGATACTCTTTGTTTATGTGGCAATGTGCATATACCACGCCATCACGAACTGTCAAAAAGTTAGACCGATGCAAATGATGAAGGTTGACAGAGCTTTTACTTAGTAGGGGAGGCATTGAAGAAAGGTCTAGCCCGAGGTAGAGGGCTAGAGGAGTGATAAGTCCCCCAAAATGAATTGGGGCCCGCCGAGTACTTTTCTTCACCGCCATTACGCGTATTAGGAAGAACGCGCCCCAGTTAAGCTTGCCTCGTGTCAACAGATTATACAGAAAGAAGAGGTCGATCTCTTGGAATTTACTCAGGGAAAGCTCTCCTCGAGCGAAGAAGGTAATACACAACATGCGGTGTAAAACCCCCACAAAGGGATGCTCAAAATCAGGCACCGCGGCATTGTGATAGCTGATTGTTTTGCCTTGAGGGGCTATCACCAACTTTGTGAACATGGCATCGTAATCAACTCGGTTGTCTGGCCACCGGTGCTATTTGGGGGAGTGCCACCAATTGTAGACAGAGTTGAAGTGCTGTAGAGTAAGATTATAATTCATGTTGAAGAGCCAAAAAGACACACAACCTTTGATCCATTCCCTGTCGGAGGCGTTGAGGTCGTTTGGGACAACACAGATATCAAGTGACACCATGAACTCCACCACCAATTCTTTATAAGTCAGCCACTTGCCGAAAAAGGGGTGGCCTTCCACATGATGTGTGACCACGTTGTCGAGCCTGCTCGTGCGCCCCTCCTGACCATGGAGGACAAACATCAGGTTATCCTCAAATCTGAGATCTTGGATCATTTATCTGTCGCAGTATCGAGTCGGCTCGATAGTTCTTTTCAATAGCTCCTCGTAAACTTTCTTGACATCCGCAGAAGGATGTGCAAGTCGAGGGTGAGGGATGGAGCCCAACGGGGGAGGAATAAACGTCTCAATCGCCATCGGTGCCGTGCTCGAAGATGATGCAGCCGTGTTCCTCCTCATGATGAAAGAAAGAGGATAGAAGAATGGAGCTTGATGAAGATCGGAGTTGCTCAGAGAAGATGATCTGCAATGTCGATGAAGAGCTCGGTGAATATCGCTTGATTTCTCTATGCTCAGTGAAGATCTCCGGTTGCTCGGGATGCTTGGCGCAAGAGTTGAGAGGATTCACTCTGAAGGTGTGAATAGAAATGAGAAACTACCCCTCCTTTTATAATTGAACCCGTCGCTACTATCGCTCCGTTGATACCATCGATGGGGTTTCGATGGTATCGACACCTAGAGCACAATCCAGGTATTCACTACTATCGACGGTCATCGATGTCTGGATGTGGGGGCCCGGATCGATGATGCGTCGATATCATCGACGTGGGTTGATGGTATCGACCCATCCCATGGATCAAATTCTGGAATTGACGGGCTCCGTTGATATCTTCTCGTGGATTGGTGACGTGTCACGTCGATACCATCGACAGGAGTCGATGGTATCGACACTTTACGTGTCTTTTATCTTCACGAGTCCCCGGTGACGCTTCGTTACTGCTGCCGGGTTGATACCATCGACTGCCCCGTCGATGGTATCGACTTCACTGAGACAAATTTCTCTGAAAATCTTCAGGGATCTCACGAGCATGGACTTCCTGGTCGATACCATCGACCTGGCGCTCTCTTTTTTCTCGATGTCGCTGATAGTATGTTGATACCATCGATGAGGCCGTCGATGGTATCGACTCAGAAAATTTTCTCCAGCCGCTTCCCTGTACCCACATTGCTACCATCGATAGTGTGGTCGATGGTATCGACTTTTAAACAGTACTACACACTGAGCAAAACGATTAGGGTATCATTTTTACACTAAAAATGAAATTGAACAAAACTAACTTGAAAATGCGAAAGAAAATGAAGGAACTACAAATTAAAATTACTGATGGTTGGGTTGCCTCCCAACAAGCACCCTTGTTTATTGTCTTAGGTCAGACGCAATACGACTCTTCATTCTTCCTTAAATGCCATGAGTTTAACATCATGCACTTTTCTCATGTAGTTCTCACCAAAGTAAAGCTTCAACCTTTGAACATTAACTAAGAATGTGAGCTCTCCATCTCTCACCATAATAGCACCATGTGGGTGCACCTCCTCCACCACAAAAGGTCCACTCCACCTGGATTTCAATTTCCCAGGATGAAGCTTTAGTCTCGAGTTGAATAGTAAAACGCGATCACCCTTTTTGAAAACACGTGTTTGTATGTGGCGGTCATGGATTTTTTTTATCCTCTTCTTATAGATCCTTTGATTCTCATAGGCATTCATCCTAAGCTCATCTAACTCATTTAGCTCCAATAGTCTCTTTTTCCCTGCATCATCATAACTCACATTGAGCTTCTGTAGCGCCCAGTGCACCTTATGCTCTAACTCAACCGGCAAATGGCAAGCCCGCCCATAAGCCAACCTAAAAGGCATAGTGCCTATAGGTGTTTTAAACGCGGTCCTATATGCCCATAAAGCATCCGGTAGGAGTGCACTCCAATTTTTCCTGGAAGATGCCATTGTGCCTTCCAATATCTTTTTGAACTCATGATTGGAAACCTCAACTTGACCTTGAGTTTGTGGGTGATACGGGGTACCGAACTTGTGCTTGACCCTGTATTTACTCATTAGTGTAGAAAATTTCTTGTTCGTGAAGTGGGTGCCTCCATCACTTATAATCATACGGGGCACACCAAACCTGCAAAAGATATGTTGTTTCATGACCCTTCACACTACCGCAGTGTCATTAGTTCTTGTGGGTATTGCCTCTACCCACTTTGACACATAATCAACGGCCAACAAAATATATAAATTAGAATTCGAGGACACAAATGGTCCCATGAAATCGATGCCCCATAAGTCAAATACCTCAACTTCTTGAAACACATTTAGGGGCATCTCTTGCCTCTTTGAGATATTACCTTCCCTTTGACATGTGTCACATCTTTTCACATAGTCATAGGCATCCCAGAAGAGTGTAGGCAATAAAGACCGCTCTCTAACACTTTGGTCGTTGTCCTTGTGCTCGCATGATGGCCATCAGTGGGTAATGTATGGCAGTGTATAAGTACACTCTCATATTCATCCTTTGGTACACACCTGCATAAGATGCCATCCCTGCATTACCTCAACAAAATGGGGTCATCCCAAAAGTAATATCTTAAAGAATGGAAAAATCTCTTCTTTTCTTGAAAATTCCCATCGTTCGGTATTTCCTTGCATGCAAGATAATTTACAATGTGCGAAAACCACAAATCTTTGGAGTTTATGGAAAGGATTTACTCATCGGGAAACGTCTCGGTAATGGGTATATTGATATCTCGCTCATCTACCCGCTCTAACTGAGACAAATGGTCTGCAACCACGTTCTCAATACCCGCCTTGTCTTTAATTTCAATGTCAAATTCTTGTAAGAGCAAGATCCACCTAATTAATCTAGGCTTGGCATCTTTTTTTTCCATCAAATATTTAATAGCAGTGTGGTCCGTCCAAACTATAACTTTTGACCCCACTAAATATTGCCTAAATTTCTCAAATGCGAAAACCACGGCAAGCAGTTATTTTTTAGTGGTAGTATAGTTAAGTTGTGCATCATTTAGAGTCTTTGATGCATAGAAAATTACTGCAGGTTTGTTCTCAAAATGCTGCCCAAGAACAGCCCCAACAACAAAGTATGATGCATCACACATGAGCTCGAACGGTTTGGTCCAATCCGGCATTTGAACAACCGGTGCCGAAATTAATTTTTCTTTTAAAACATTGAAGGAATGCATGCATTTATCATTAAAATTAAACACTGCGTCCTTCTCAACCAATTCAGACAATGGTTTAGCAATTTTAGAAAAATCTTTGATAAAATGACGATAGAAACCTGCATGCCCAAGGAAACTCCTCACTCCCTTCACTGAGTTCGGTGGAGGTAATTTGGCAATAACCTCGATTTTCACTGGATCTACCTCCAGTCCTGTGCTAGACACCTTGTGTCCAAGCACTATTCCTTCACTAACCATCATATGACACTTTCCCCAATTTAAAACCAGATGCGTAACTTCACATATTTGAAGCACTCTATCCAAATTTTGCAAACACTCATCAAAGGATGCACCGTGAACAGAAAAGTCATCCATGAAAACCTCTAAGTAGCGTTCTACCATATCAAAAAATATAGCTAGCATACAACGCTGAAAAGTCATAAGTGCGTTACATAACCCAAATGGCATTCGATGATATGCAAAAGTTCCATAAGGACAAGTGAAGGTGGACTTCTCTTATTCCTTAGGGTCTATAGAAATCTGATTATAGCCAGAATAACCGTCCAAAAAGCAAAAATATGAGCGGCCAGCTAGCCGCTCTAAAATATGATCAATAAATGGGAGCGAAAAATGATCCTTTAGAGTTGTGGAATTGAAGCGGTGATAGTCAATGCAACCACGCCACCCGGTTACCAATCGGGTAGTAACAGGTTCATTCATAAGATCCTGAGTCATGGTTATTCCCCCTTTTTTAGGGACTACCTGTGTGAGACTTACCCACGTCGAGTCTGAAATAGCGTAGATGATGCCTGCAGAAAGGAGCTTGATCACCTCCTTCTTGACGACCTCCATCATGCTCACGTTGAGTCGACGTTGTGGCTGAATCACAGACTTGGCTCCTTCCTCGAGCCGGATCTTGTGCTGGCAAAGCGTAGGGGAAATCCCCTTAATATCAGTAACTGACCACCCGAATGCGCCATGGTGGTTCTTCGGCACGATCATCAACTGCTCTTCTTCACTGGCACTCAGATATGTCAAAATAATCACCGGTAGTTTTTCACCATCAGCTAAAAATGCATACTTCAAGTGAGGGGGAGTGGCTTCAGTTCTAATTCTGGTGGACAGATCAATGATTATTGAAGTGGTGGTGGAAGTGGCCCAAGATCCTCATAATGCTTGGCATAATAGCACGGGAGCACTTGAAGCATCTTTATACATACTTATAATGACGTGCTTCTCATCCAATCATGCATGATGTTAAATAGGCAAGCTTCAAGGGGCAATTCTGGATATGAGTCAAGCAAAAAACTTGTTATTGCATCATCCTCAGTAGATAGAGGAATTTCCTCCTCTTCATCATTGGGATAACCCACAACTTTACAAAGAGAAACAACTTTTGTCTATTCCATGATATCCACTGCCAGTGTCCCCTTATTTACCTTGGTCATTACATGAGCAATATCCAGAAATGGCTTCCCTAAACAAAGAGAATTTTTTTGATCAAAATGCTTCACCATGCGACATTGCTCCTTTGCATGTGATTGTTTTTTACTTGGTGGCATGACCATTTCAAATCAGTCATCTGCTATTCCCAATGTCAATCGACCTCGACCCATATCCAATATCATATCAACAATAGCCTGGAAGGGTCTTCCTAGGAGTAGCTCATTCCCTTAGTCATCTTGCATTTCCATTACCACAAAATCAGCTGGAAATACAAACCTATCAACCTTTACCAGGACATCCTCACAAATACCATATGGTCGTACCACATAATTATCTGCGAGTTGAATCATCATGTTGCTTTGTCTAGATTCCTTAAGACCCAACTTTTTGAATGTCGAGAGAGGCATCAAGTTTATACTTGCCCCAGAGTCGCACAACGTTTCATTAAATTTCACCTTACCAATGTAACATGAAATATTGAAGCAACCTGGATCTTGTCATTTTGGTGGTAATGTTCCCAAAATGAAGGCGCTAACCTACTCTTTAAGAACCACCACCTCAGTATCAGGAATCTTCCTCTTCTTGGTAATTATATCCTTCAGAAACTTACCATAAGAGGGTATCTTCTCAATAGCTTCTAACAGCGGGATGTTGACTGAAAGTTTTCTAAAACTATCTAGGAACTTTTTGAACTGGGCATCCACTTTCTTTGCCTTCAGACTGTTTGGATAGGGAACTGGAACGGTCTATGCCCTCTGATGTGGCGGCACATATGGCATCCTCTTTTCAGTCTCTTCCTCAGTAATGGGCTCTGCAGTGGCTTCCTCTACATCATCCTCTATTGGCTATGTGATTGTGACCTCCTCTGTGGCCTCACCTGTGGTCTCTGGCTGGGGTGTGCTTAGTTCATCAGCCTTAGAGTTTAAAATCTTCTTTCCACTCCTTAACATAATTGCTTTGGCTTGTTGATTTCCTCCTGGAACATTTGTATTTCCTGGAAAACCTTGTTGCATTAGTTTCTTCAAGCTTGAAATCTCTGCTGCCATCTATGCTAACGATGTCTCGAGTGTCCTCATCTGAGCCCCATGACTTTGTAAAGTTTTCCCGAACTGATTCATGAACTCTCCTTGCTGCTTGATTTGTTGACCAAACGTGCTCATTAGTTCTTGATTCTATTTGATTACTTAATTGAGCAACTCATTGCTCTTTTCTTCTGCAGTGGGTTGTGGCTTAGCTTCCGGATCCTGCAAGAAATTGTTGGGATCTTTCCAGGAAAATTTCTAATCCTTCCTCCAGGAATAGTTGTTATTCCTATATCCCTGTTGCTGACGCATGAATTTCACCTGTGCTTCATCATCAGACTCTTCATTTTCTTTTGCCAAAGTTTCTTTGCAATAAGATACATCTTGTCATTCAGTTCTTTAATGGCTTTAGCATCCCCTATAGATCTAACTTGTTCAGGTGCATCTCTGGTACCCCAGGACTGCTTCTTTGCCATGCTCTTAAGAATCTCCCAATACCTTGTATCAGTATTGTTCAGAAAGAATCATGATCCTGCTGAATCTAAATTGCTTCTGTCATGCTCATTAAGCAAGAAGTAGAAAATTTTCACCTGTTTTTCCTTGTCTAACCCATGATGAGGGCATCTTCTCAGCATTATCTGAAATCTTTTCCAGGTCTCCAAATAAATTTCACCTACATTCTGAGTAAAGTTGTGTATTTTCCTGATTAAATCATTAGTCTTCTCAGGTGGGAAGAAACATTCGAAAAAGACCTCGATCATTTGATCCCAAGTCTCAACAATCTCATCATCCAGATTATAGAACCACTCTCTTGCAGTTTCTACAAGAGAACTTGGGAACAGTTTCAGATACAATGTCTCCTGCGGAAAACGATCGATCTTGATCATATCACAATTTTCCACGAAGGTGCTTATGTGGGCCACTGGATCTTCATTCTTTAGTCCATAGAATGCTTGAGTTTTGACTAGATTTATTAGTGCCGGATCAATTTTATAAGTCGGGATGTTGATTGCCAGCCTCTTGATCGGCCCTTTCGATGCGGAGGAAGAAGATGCCTTGATCTTTTCCCATATCATCTTTTCTTCAGCCATCTCTTGTTGTTCAGAATCTAAATGCACTCTCTCGGATTGATTCTAAATGTAGTGCTCCTCGTCGTCTGATCTCAAAAATGGGACCTCTGGTAATGACTGCGCGTAGTCTGTGCTACGCGTGCTCACCATGCACTGGTACCTGCAAAATGATATATTTAGTTAAGTACAGTGCTAGACGAATATAGATTTCTGAAAAATAGACAATTAATTGCAAGAATTTAAAAATGTGATTAAAAGAAAAAGGTAGCCTAGAGTGGCCGCTTATAGCACTCGTAGTGCCAACAATTGTCATTTTCTCGGCAATGGCGCCAAAAACTTGACACGAATTTACTGTGCATAAAACACAAGTGCACTTGTCAGAGTAGTATAGGCCTTTGTGAGGCCCGAGTCGAACTCAGGGAAATGTAATTATTGGTAGACTACTACTAACTACTTGCAATCAGCTAGACCGATTTAAAATGATTTGAGAGTTAATTGAAAAAGAAAAGAAAAATAAAAGAAAACCAAGCAATCGATTAAATGTTTGGTTTAATCAATTTGAATGGGAATCTTTAGGATTGCGGTTTCACCGCAGGTTCTCATTGTATTAATTCCTACATAGTTATCCTAATTCGTCTCTCATTCTAGGTAGTGGCATGTATACAGAATTGCTCACTTTTGTGATACAATTCACTACCTAAATCTGGGTCGGTTCCACAGTAGTAGTATCCTATACCCTAAACTAGGTGCATGAAGACCATACTCTGGGTTTCCACCATTAACTGTACATCGCCTTGTTCAAAGGATTTATTAGTTAATGTAAATTTCGTTCAACTGTGAATTCTTCTTTCAAAGTAATTAAAGGCATTCAATTACCATTAGGGTGATCAATCATAATGATATAATGGAGAAAATGAAATCATACCACGGATTTAAGAGACAAATTATGAAATACTATGGTAAAAATGTCATACAACCATCACCCGGGCTACTCCCGGTCCTAAAGATAAAGGGGATTATCCCCACATGTTCATCTCAATGAAAGATATGATGAGAGAAAGGAAAAACATAGGGAAAACGTGGATAGATGTGATGTAACCCCTGAATGGAGGAGATTCAGGCGTTCCTCGGTGTAGAATGAGTGATCTACAGCCTTTCGGTAGTGGAAAACTCCTTCTGCAGCTCTCGAAATGATCGGGGCATGGCTCTGGGCTCCGTTCTTCTCTCCTCTCCTCCTTGAGACTTGTGTAATGACTAATGGTGTGATCCCCTACTTAGGGCCACCGTAATTAGGTATATGCACCACTTTAGATCGCCAAAAGATCACCACCGTTTGATTAGAAATGATCTGTAACAAAACTTGATCTGACGGCGTCGATACCATCGACGTAGGTCAATGGTATCGACCCGTCATAATATTGACGATTCTTCCTTTTCCTGACATTCCACGCTGATGCAGACTCGATACCATCGACTTTAGTGTCGATGGTATCGACACTTTTAGGCGTCACTTTTATCACCAATCCGACGCTGAAGTTGGGCGAGGTCGATAGTATCGACTTTGTGTCGATAGTATCGACCAATTGACTGCTGGCTCGCTGTAGGTATCTCGCTACCATCGACTTCAGTGTTGATGGTATCGACTCATATTGGTTCCTTGCGGCTGTCTCACTGTGGCTGAGTCGATACTATCGACAACTGTCGATGGTATCGACAGCTGTATATATTCATTTTTCCTAAAAATTCAAGATAAATTTGAATCAGCCTTGCTAAAAGATATGAGTATGATCATTTATAACCAAAAAGATGAAATACAGTAGATTTGATGCAAAATGAGATTATAGACTAAAGCAAGTGAATCATGTAATACTAACCACAAATGTGACTAATAAACACATAAAACGCATGTAAAATTAGTCTATTAAAGCGACTCAAAATCCTCGCATCACAGACTCTTTACAGTTGTGTGGTACCCAACAACTGGGGATGCCGGTGGTACCTGTGTTACATGTTGAGTGATCAGTGGTCAGTAAGTCCACTGATGCACAATAAGCCTGATGGCTTTGATTCACTGCCTGAGTACCCAAGTTGAGAGGTGGAGTCTGAGATATCCGGCCGCTCTTGTTAGACGCCGAGAGGCAGACATGCCGAGGCTCGCTGCAGACAGGGTCTTACTCAAGAGATAGGCTTAGGAACCCGGGTATGCTTCTAAGCCTTGTACATTGAGATCATAGCTTGTTGCGATTCTTTCACATGTTGTGGTACACCTCATGTGGGTTTAGGGCATAACAAGATGAATGAGAGGTTAAATAAGTGTGTGGAGTTATTGAAGTATTCTTTGTATGTTTCTGAGTTATTAGTTTTCTTTATGATCAATCAAGCATGTTCATATATTGATTCATTTTTGTAGATATCTAGAGTATCCTACCATATTTATGATTGTCAATGATTAGAATCTTTAAAGCTTACTGCTGTTATAATTGATATCAGTTGCTCAAAGGTATATATGTAATTATATCAGTGCTTTAGACTATTTCTTTGAAGTACTCATTCACTGAGCGAGTAGGCTCACCCCTCTACTTACAATTTTCAGGGATAACTCGTAGACTTGAAGAAGGTCAAAGCATCATACTAGATCTACCATAGGAGTTAAGTATGAGATTAGTTAAGTTCAGTCAGTCTCTGTCACTCTAGGTTCTTGTATAGATGTGAGAGAGTTGTAAATGATGTTTTGTATCTTTATTTCCTTAATAAGAGAGAATGTATCTGATTATCATGTCGTATGTACACGGAAGTGTGAGAAATAGAATGAATGTATAGATGTGTATCATTAATGTTGAGATCTTATTAGAGTGATCAAAGTTTCATTCTCTTATAAAGTTTGTTTATGTGATTGGATGCGAGAAAACAAAGAGTTGGAAATAAAAGAAAAAAATGGATGGGAGTGAACTTTGTATTAAGTATAATCCTCAAACTCATGCCCACATCTCATGATTAGTGGTAATTGTAGGATGCGGGCGTGACAGCTGCTCTGTCAGTGCACCCAATGTGTCACCGACTGTTAGCCACTACTTTACTTCAAGGCAAAGTTGTTGACCATCTCTTATTGAACTAAGAGATCTCCTCTAGTTGTTCTTATTCTCTGACACCCTCTACCACTGAAAGCACCAACAAGAAACTGGAGGGATCACACTTTAACGGTGAGATGATCTACCTCCTCCAGGGTCTCTATTTATAGGCCTCCACGAAATGTGGTTGCAACTAGAAATTCTTAGTCAACTCTGAGTCCAACTCCATGTTGCACATAAGAAATCATCTTCTTTCTCTTTTAAATTTGACTCTTATTAGGATTGGTAATACAAGCTAATTCCTACTCAAGTCCAAATTCAATTAGGCATGGACCGAATCTTTTTTCTATTCCCCACAATTCGTACATGGGTGCATCTCTATCTCGACTTTATCTATCTCCCCCAAGTCCTATCTATCTAGTTGTTACTTCTCTGCATCCTCCGTCTCAGATTATGTATTTATGCTTGGCTTTTCATTTACGTGGCTCTCCATTTCGAGGATAGACTCTCTTTCATTGTCGAGATTGATAGGAGGATATCTCATTTCCATGATCATGCCCCCCTCCAATCCGTACCCCTGTTCAATCTAACGACGGTGTGAATTTCAAATGGACGATCACATATTAGAGGTCATGCTCCCCCACTATCCCCACTGACCAAACTCCAATGTGGACTGCCTAAGTGAGTTTCTCGTGTCCAGAAAAATATAAGCGGTCCACTTTATAATCTCATGTGGTGTCTGCCATGTTGGGTAGATCTCTTACAGACCCCTTTGTAATCTACTCCACTAGTATATAAAGAGATTTAAGTCTTATTATCGAGCTGTGCGGCGTTGCAGTCCAACCATGGTAAGGTAGAGCCATTATTAGACAAGTCTTCGACCGTCAAGTCATTGGTTGTTGGCTGTCAGGAGATCATGAAGCCTTAATGTCCTACCTTTAGTTTTCATCCAACAGTCAACCATCGGTAGGCAACGCCCAACTGCGGTGTGTAAGGGCAAGGCATACGCACTAGCTGCCGACTGGAAGCTCCTCGAGCTCGAATTTTCTCTATCCAATACATGTCCATAGTCACAATATATTCTGATTTTTTGAAAAAATCATGTTTAAAATATGAATTTTATCCTAGACGTATGAAACTCCCAAATAAATTCCAATTCTCGAATATTAAGTATTATTCTCATATTTTTCACGAATTAATCATGTTTAATTTTTTTTTTCATTTTATACATTCTTCTCCCGTATTATACTGATTAAAACTCTAACGTAGTTTGAGTATATATATGTATCTATGTGTATGTACATGCATATATGTGTATATGTATGTAATATATGTATATGTATATGTAAGTAATACATACATATATATATATATATATATATATATATATATATATATATATATATATATATATATATAGAGAGAGAGAGAGAGAGAGAGAGTCAGGTTAGAATACACTCGAGTGTACAGATAACACGAATACACTCAAGTGTGTTTGCATATCAAGACTATTTTTTACAAAATGTAAACCATCGATCTTCACTGTCATACTATAACTAGTCTACATACAAATTTTGAGCTCATTTGGATGAGTTTAAGCCACTCATCCAAGGACAACAAAATCGACGTGCAAAACTAATTTGAAATGCATAATTTTTGCGGTCTTTATAACATGACCTATAAATGTCTAAATGTGCTCAAATTTTATATATGAATGATTCACAAGATGTTTAAGAAGATCAACGGATTAGATTTTTGAAAAAAATATTGCATCGTGAAAAATTATTTGAGTGTATTATGCTCCGAATACACTCGAGTGTATTCTAGCCTGACTATATATATATATATATATATATATATATATATATATATATATATATATATATATATATATATATCTACTATTACCATACTAAGCACAACTATTTTCCGTCCTCGTCTGCTAATCACGTGACTCACCGTGCATGCCTCCTGGAGGTGTCAGCGAGTATTCCACTACATATAATATACTTCTTGTTATCATCCGCAACCCTATCTTTTAGTTGCGATAATAAAAAATTAGGTTTGAGAAAGTCCCGCATGTGCTTCATTATCTCCAACCACGGTATCCGTCAAGATAGACAAGACTCACCTTGGCCGGAAAACCTAAGAGCTCTCCTTAGCCTGGAGCATTGTCTCCGGTTGTTTCTGAAATCAGCGGCAAGAATTAGTTGTTTTCGCAATATCCGTCCTCCTCGCATGCTCTTCGTCTATCTTCGTGACGAGAAGACGAGTTTGGGTCTGTTCTTAGTTCGTGGATATGTTTTTTTCGTTCTACTACTCCGGCATACTGACAACGAAGACAGAGTTTGGGTCTGTCCTTACTTCGTGGATGGTTCTTTTTGTTTTGTTCTACTTCTCCGGCTCACAGATGGCAACGTGGAGTTTTAGAATTTCCTCAGATGGTTGACCATCAATATGTGCATGTGATTTATCACGCCTTGATATTTATCACGAAGAATATTGATAACTGGAAAAAGTATTTCTATCCTAGCACTCACGGTAGATTGGAACAATGGGACGATCCTTAATACATCGTCATCACTTGCTGCAGAAGCTATAGCTATCTTCAAGGCCAACTAACCCAAATCCGGAACTAGCACGGAATTGAAGGTGTGCAATTCCACACAGTCATTGCACTAAACATGCAAACTTGGAATTGATGACTGTCGTGACAACATAAGTTACTAGAAATTTGATATGCAATATAGCATGTAGGTCCTATGGCCCAGCCAATAAAGTCCAAGGCGCGGTAGAATCTAATTAACTGGAGCAAGAAAGCAACTTCAGAACAAAAAGATATATACAAGGACAATGATTTTTTGTTGGTGTTTCAGAACACACAGGTAAGTATTCACTTGTGTTATTTCAAATTCAAGAATCTCCATTGCCCAAATTCTGAAAATAATTGCCTCCGTTAAAAAATAAATTGCCATTGTTGTAGCATAATTAAAATACATTTGAGGGGTTTATTATTTAGACTTGTTAGCATTTTGATAATAAATATTATTCTATAATGTCGTATAATTATGAAATATTTATAAATAATTTTGTGTTTAACAGTTTGATTAACTGATAAATTTGATTGATTTGTTAGAAGCAAGCCCAGTTCAAGAAGAATAGATTTATTATAGTAACAAAAAAAGATCATACATCACAGTGGAGTGATGGAAGTAATCAAACCCTCCACCTCGCAA
Organism: Alisma plantago-aquatica; assembly: GCA_963693085.1. Classification (NCBI taxonomy): domain Eukaryota; kingdom Viridiplantae; phylum Streptophyta; class Magnoliopsida; order Alismatales; family Alismataceae; genus Alisma; species Alisma plantago-aquatica. Next base: position 1,135,091,702 of record OY856413.1, on the reverse strand, counting down.
AATATAAAGAACATCATTTCTAATATTTGTCTAAATAATAAAATGGGTCTCGCTTATCTAGCTAAAAACTATAACTACGTACTAAATCTAAAATATGCTATCATATATCCCTTATCTAATTAAACAATATAACTTCATATCAAATTTCAAATTTTATTTTCGTATACCTGGTACGTGTTTTGTATGACCAATAATATTTAAAATGTGGCATATAAAATTTCAGACTGCACTTACTCCATATATTGAGATAAATACTAACAATCTTAGAGTGATTAACCAAATTTATTCAATAGCATAATGTGATTAAATCAAAGGTAAAATATTTCCATACCAGATTGTATTTATTACATTCAATTTTGTAGACATTATACGTATCTCTTACGGATTTAGAACTTGCATGTGTGTCACGACATCTCTTATTGATTACAGAAGCTGCAATTTTTGTTCAAATGTTAATTTTGTTGATATAACGTAAATAAAAATTACAGTACTGCAAAACTATAATTTGACGATATAGCTTGATATGACATATTAGACAAATTATTGTTTAGGGGTATTTATAAAAGTGGGACTAATATGTACGCTACGTTTACATATTCTGTTCAGTTTTCACCATGAAATCGACACCAAATTTATCAACTTATGTTAAACACAAATAAAGTATATATAACAAAATCTTATCTTTATTGAGTGAAGAAGGTTTATGGTCATGCGCAATGAACATTACTTTTATTTTATGTTTAACTATACTTGAGAATCAGCGACCAAAAGAAAGTCTCATAGAAAACTAATACGTAAATTTTTTGACGTTCCAAATGATTATTTGTTTTAATACAAAATAGTAACATGTGACTATAAGTACATGGCATTTGAAGGTCTAATAATTATCATTATTATATACATCAGTTGTCATAAAAGGATGGCCTCTTACATGAAAATTTATCGAATACTATTTTGCAAAAATAAAAATAGGTGTCTTTTTTTAACTTGATTGCTACTAAGAAGATCAGAAGTTTCTAGATAGACTCAATTATTGGTTAAGATATGACAACGTTGAATGGAGTAAAAGAGTAGCACATGCAATAAATAACTATGTTGAGATACGTAGCAGTTCTAACTCACCACAACCCACTCACTCTATGTATGCAGAAACAACTAAAAAATTTATACAAGTGCACGAGTATAATTAAGGAGAAATGTCAATGTCAATGTCAAATATTTGATGATAAATTGTAAAACCTAATATTTGTATGTGCAACGAATATAGTTTCTAAATCTATTTGAATAGAATAAAACATTAGAAAATGAAATAAATAACTATGTTTGGATAGGTAACAATGCTAACTCATCACATACAACTCACTCTATCAATACAAAAGCAACTAAACAACTTATGTGTGTGCATGAGTACAATTAATGAGAAATGACAATGTCAAATATTAAATGATATATTGTGAAACCTAATGTTTGAATGTGCAATGCATATAATTTCTAAACCTACTAATACTATACTATGTTAAACACATTATTTTCATACTAATATTGATTTTCTAAAACGGTTGAAGTAACTTGGTACCTTTAAATAAATTTTAGAAAAAGTACAATAATATAAAAATTGCATGAATACTATATATTATATTTGGAAAATATATTAAAATATTAATTTCTATAATGAAATATTTTCTATAATTTACACCAATAAGGTGATGACAAAGAAGTATTTGGATTAGATAAAATGTTTTCATATGGGTACAAATCTATTAATGAATTGTCTGGTAATATTCTACATAAGTAGACTTTTTCCAAACTTATAATTGAACCTAAATGATTCACATGTCACCTAAAATTTTAATATGTATTTAATTCCTTTATCATAATGAAAAATGCAAGTTTTATATAGTAGGTTTTTGAATATATGTGTGGCGACACATCCCGCTATCACACAGACAACGAGGTGCCACGTGAAAACGTGCGGAAAACACCATAAACCACTTATTATCAAAAACACATGATAATTAAAACCGATTTCGGTAAGCAGATAAATCAAGAAACTATTACATTCAGATCCTCATCCTGCAAGAAAACAGGTTAAGTAAACGTTTATAAGTCTAGCTACATGTCCACATCTTAACGGATTAGCTGTCTTGTCATCACAGAGTTCATCACCTATTTATATACATAACGGGCCACATCCGGCCAACAGTAGGATATACAAAACTTTAGCAGCTATACATCGTGAAACAACGTCAAAATGCCTCCGAGGACCTGAGAGTACAGGGATGACTCTAAGAAAAACAACCAAAACAGCAACATGTCCATCTCTTGCCTTCTACTACTCATCTTGCTGCTCGGCCGCAACCCCGTGACCACCACCACGTCTAGCGCGAACACCTAAAAAGGTTGTAAATCAACGGGGTGAGACACACAGTCCCAGTGAGAAACATAACTCCCCGCCGAAACCATAAAACTTCAAAAAGGTTAAGCAACAACATCAGATAACTGATAAAAGGTACAATAAGAGCAGTCCATAGAGCAAGGTTATTATTATTACCATCGAGCTTACCAAGGTATACGGAAGACACATAACCAAATATTTCTTTATGGAACATAATTGACAAGATAAGATTTATAAGATCTTACCACATAACATAAGGAAAATATAAGTAACTGCAATGTATAACAAGATCAACTACACAGACAAGGCATCAACCAATGTTCCGTGTTTTACCTTAAGTAATAAATACTGTTCGGCTGGATTATGTGTTCTTATGCCCTGAGGAAGTGAGCCATACCGCTCAAATCCAACCGACGGCTGCGAAACCCGGAGCCGGTGCCGTACAAAGTCAATGGAAGAGCCGGACTCCATGACCTCCCACCTCGTGGTCAGTGCACGAGAACCAAAGCAGGACCACAGTCTCATGCTTAAGTGGCCTCATCAACATGGTCAGCTCCATAGGCTACCCTTTCTCTAGCCCGCCTCGGTACAAGTCTCGACGCTAGTATATCTGAGCCACGGACCAGTTCACCGGGCTCCCTGAGCCATGAACGCATTCATGCTCTATCTCACTGAGCCATGAGCCTGTTCACCATGCTCCATCTATCCTGAGTCTGCAACCGTAGTTGCACTCGAATCCTCTCTATTTTAGGCTAGGAGAAACCTCACATATTCAACAATATGCGCTCCGGGTTAACCCGCATGAGAACCCATTTCACCATCACCAGCTATTGACGATGATGGATCTATGGCCAAGGCAAACTACATGATATGTTCCACTACAATTAGTTAATATATTTTAAGTGAATTGTTGAGGCAACCAGGTTGTAACACATGCATACCATAAAGTTACATTATTGTCACTACTATCTCAACATCCCGGGATCTCAATCCCTCATCACAAGAAACCACTTCTTCATAAGGCATTCTCATTACTTGGGATAACAATCCCTAACTTCATCATCAGAGGATAACACCTCAACTAGGCACTCTGGCCAAACTCAGGTCCTTAGACCCTAATCACATCATATTGATGATGCAGATCATCTGATCAACAAGAGTGACCATAAATGCAATGTTATTCAAACATATATACCTCATAACCCTTTACCTGGCTATGCATCCGCATAAAACACCTACATGGTTAGTATACACATTCATAGAGATATCTGAAGCCATCCTAGATTAACAGAAGGATCATGCTATCAAACATAGGGCAATATTGATGATTATATGCTTTATCAATTATGCCTCAACCTGTGACCATAGACATATGCCATATCATCATGTGAAGCAACTCATATACTTCCAAGCTTATCATTTACTTATATATACATGATTCAAGATGATCATAAACACATGTAATATCATGACCTTATAGTTTCAGTTATGTCATGTTTACATAGGTTCGTTCTACCATATCAACCACCTTACTATTATCAAACATGTCAAAGGTTTACGAACCATAGACCATGACTCTTAACAACAAGAAAGTGATCACATGATACAACTATCATATGGATTCTGGGTGGAACATGACCCTCACTAGAAGTACACACTACCCTCACAAGGAGTGTGACGGGAAGGGCACCCTCACTAGAGATGGTATCGAGCAGGGTACTTCCCTCATATCGCCCAAACACTCTAGCCACATATCGGTCAAGCAAACTAGCTACATATCAGCCAAGCACTTAGCAAGGGTATCGGGTTACCATCTCAAGTTGTATCGTGTAACCAGAGACCAAGGCATATCGTGAACAAAGCATGACGTGCAACTAGGTCTATGGGGCATGTCGTGCATCCATGAGTATCGTGCATCCAAGAGTTAGGGTTAGGGTTTACCATATGTCACTATATCGGGCATCACCACTACACCATGACACCCAACACAAGGTTAGCTCACTGAGCTCCATAACATTCAAGGTATAATGGGCACTAGGCTACCACCTCAAGCTAGGTTTGTCGGGCAGGGAACTCAACAAGGCATAACGCCCAACACACAAAGGTATCGACCAACAACCAAAACTCATCTAGGCACAACAGCCAAGGGTAAAACTCAAACGGGCAGCAAAGGAAAGCCTATTGTTCAACCAAACTAGCCTCATCCTATCGGCCAACACCCAAGGCAGAGACCAAGGTGTATCGCCCAACACAACCTCATCATATCAACCCAAAACTCTAGATCAAGAGAGGGTATCGGGAAACACCATCCCCAAGCCATATCGTGCAAGATACATCCCAGCAAGATCATCATCAACCTCAAGCACAAGGGTACCAAACCCTAGATTGATCAAGAAGATCGGCTCACCTCTCAACAACCAAGAGAGAGGGGTTTTGCACAACCTCTGTCACAACTCGGGCAACCACAAGGATCAACCCTAACATGGGTTTACATCTACCAAAAAGCTCACCTCTCGAATCCATGGTGAGAGGAGGGTGTTGCTCAAGCAACTAGAATACAAGCTCACCTCTCAACTTAAACGAGAGAAGGGTATTGCTCATATTACTAAAGTTCAAACTCACTTCTCTAGACCAAGGAGGGAAAGGAGTGTTGCTTAACAAGGAAACCCTAAAACATGGTTCGGCCAACTAGGTGCAACTAAGCAAGAAACATATCTAGCAACATACATGGCCGATTATGGTCATAAGAAAACATACAAGAATATAAAGAGAGTAATATGATTAGGGTTAGGAGTTATGTAACCCGCCTTAAGCAAGATCCAAGCTCCTAGCTCCAATCTACACCTTCAGCCATCTCAAGAGGAAGAAGAAGAAGACTCCAAGATAAGGATCAGCCACCAAACTTTGCAAAGGAAGAGGTGTCGTGCAACCAAGGAAGAAGGGAACTAAGGAACTAAAGGGATCCTTAGCAAGAGAAAGGGAACACATATATAGGAGAGGATGTAGGAGAAACCAAGGTAAGACAAGGCAAGGTGTCGCCCACCTAGGGACACTTGTCCATGGGCAATGTCACCACTCTAACTTGCCATAAACACATGTCCAAGGCCATTGCCACATGTAAGCATCAAGCACCAAGTGTCCACTAGTGGTGACACAAACGAGGTCAAAAGGGGTCAAAGGGGTCCATGGCCGATACACCCCACCACTATGCCCGACAGCACCCTGGGCGACACACCTAGGCTGATACAAGGTACTCCTGCCCGACACAAGGTCCAACAAGGCAAGGGAAAGGTTCAAGCAAGGCATCTAAAAGCCCAACAAGCTCATCCAAGCCCAAAGCAACTCCAGCAATGAGCCCAACCTTTCCTCTCAACACAAGAGGAAGCAAGGAGAGAGAGGAACACTTCTCAAGGTGACAAACTTGATCAACAACCCTAGACTTGGGTAAATTGCAAGTAGCACCTCTAGCTCTCAGCAAAGCACAAACAAACCCTAATCACCACTAAAGATGATTAGCAAGCAACTAAACACAAGGGTTAAGCAAAGCAAACAGGATAAGCCCTAAATGGAGGTCAGGGTCCTTACAAGCTATAACCCTCTACAAAGGGATTTCGTCCTCAAAATCCGGAGAGAAAAGTGAGGGATACTTCCTCCTCAACTCTTCCTCAAGCTCCCACGTGGCTTCCTCAATGCCACGATGATGCCAAAGAACCTTTACCAGAACCAGGCCCTTCCTCTTCAGCTTCTTTACTCTTCTGTCAAGAATCATCACAAGACCTTCCTCGTGGGTCACATCTTCATCAAGATCAACCTCGACTGGATGTATCACTGTCCCTGTATCTGGGTGACTTTTCTTTAGCATACTGACATGGAACACTGGATGTAACTTGTGCAACTCTGGCGGCAACTCTAACTTGTAAGCTACCTTGCCAACACGTGCTGTTATTGGATATGGCTCCATATACCTGGGTGCTAGCTTACCTTTCCGTCCAAACATTAGCACGCCTTTATAAGGTGAGACCTTGAGGTACACTTTGTCTCCCACTTGGAACTCTAAAGGTCATCGGCGATTGTCTGCATAAGACTTCTGCCTGTCCTGTGTCGCTTTCAACCGTTGCTGTATCACCTTGATCTTTTATTTGTTGTCTGTTGTACTAACTCAGGACCCAAAAGCTGATACTCACCAGATTGATATCAACATAAAGGAGATATGCACTTCCTACCATATAAAGCCTCATAAGGAGCCATGTCAATGCTTCGTTGGTAACTATTGTTGTAAGAAAACTCTATCAAACTAAGATGTATGTCCCAACTGCCTAGGAACTGCAAAACACAAGCCCGAAGAAGATCCTCCAAAGTATGAATAGTCCTTTCAGACTGTCCATCTGTCTGTGGGTGGAAAGCGGTGCTGAACCTCAACTGCATTCCCAATGCTTTGTACAACTATTCCCAGAAACAACTCGTGAACTGTGGACCTCTGTCGAAAACTATCGTTGCTGGCACGCCATGCAAGCGTACTATCTCATCAACATATACACGAGCGAGATTCTCGGTTGTATACATTGTCTTCACAGGTATGAAATGGGCAGACTTTGTCAATCTGTCCACTATCACCCAAATGGAATCATGATTCTTAGTTTTCATGGGCAGACCAACTACGAAATCCATGGTTATATGATCCCATTTCCACTATGGTATTGGTAGGGGTTGCAACGTACCTGCCAGTTTCTGATGCTCAGCCTTGACTTGCTGACATACCGCACACCTAGCAAAAAACTCGGCTACATATCTCTTCAAGCCAGACCACCAATACAGGCCCTTCAGATTGTGATACATCTTGGTGACTCCTGGATGCATAGCATACATCGATGTGTGTGCTTCTTCGAGCACTAGCTTCCTCAGGTCATCATCATCGGGGACCACCATCCTATCATGATAGCAAACTAGTCCATCTTCAAACTCATGGAACCCATCACACTTTTCGCTACCGAGCTCTAACCTGATCAACTGCACGGTATCATCTGTTTGTTGTGCGTCTTTGATTTTCTGTCTCAGCGTAGGCTTGACTTGCATATGTGCTAAAAGTCCTGATAACAAGGAAACTCCCATCTGCACATTCATCTGCCACAAGGAGATGAACATATCCCGTCTATGGCACACCAAGGAACTCAACTGTGCCCCTTTTGTGGGAAGAGAAGAAGACTTTCGGCTAAGCGCGTCAGCTACCACATTCACCTTACCAAGGTGATACTCAATGGTGCAGTCATAATCATTGATCAACTCCATCCATCGACGTTGTTGCATGTTTAGCTCATTCTGCGAAAAGATGTACTTCAGATTCTTATGATCTGTAAAGATCTGGCACACTTCCCCATAAAGATAGTATCTCCAAATCTTTAACGCATGAACCACTGCCTCCAACTCCAAATCATGAGTCGTATAGTTCTCCTCATGTTTCTTAAGCTGTCGCGAAGCAAAAGAAACTACATGGTCTTCCTGCATCAGCACACATCCTAAGCCCTGCTTGGAAGCATCACAGAAAACAACATAGCCTTTTCTAGGCTCTACTAGCACTAGCACTGGAGCACTAGTCAGCTTCTCCTTCAAACTTTGTAAAGCTTGCTGGCAACGATCATTCCAGACAAAAGGTACATCCTTTCTAGTCAACTTTGTCATCGGCAACACGATTACACTGAAGTCCTTTATAAACCTCCGGTAGTATCCTGTTAACCCAGGAAACTGTGAACTTCGGTCGGCGTCTTCAGTCTCTCCCATTCTGCAACTGACTCCACCTTCCTCGGGTCCACTTTAACTCTTTCTACGGATATCACATGACCCAAGAAAGTTACTTCTTTCAACCAGAACTCACACTTACTAAACTTGGCATACAACTGATGCTGGCGAAGTAGAGTCAACGCTTGTCGAAGATGTTGTTCATGCTTCTGACTGTCCTAACTATAGATCAAAATATCGTCTATAAAGACTACAACACACTGATCTAGGAACGGATGGAACACTCGATTCATCAGGTCCATGAAAGCAGTAGGTGCATTGGTTAGCCCAAACGGCATAACCACAAACTCAAAGTGACCATACCTTATCCTAAAAGCTGACTTTGGTATGTCATCCGTCTTAATCCTCAACTAATGATATCCAAACTGTAGATCGATCTTTGAAAACACTATAGCACCACGCAACTGATCGAACAGATCATCTATCCTTGGCAATGGGTACTTGTTCTTGATCGTGACCTTGTTCAACTGCCGGTAGTCTATGCATAGCCACATCGATCCGTCCTTCTTCTTAAAGAACAACACTGGAGCACCGCAAGGACACGTACTCGGTCGGATGAAACCTTTTTCTAAAAACTCTTGTAACTGCTTCTTTAGCTCTGCCATCTCTACTGGAGCCATCCTATACGGTGTCTGTGCAACTGGTTGTGTTCCTGGAACCAGATTGATCTCGAAATCAATCTCTCGGGGTGGAGGAGCACTGGGGAACTCATCAAGAAACACATCTACAAACTCTCAAACAACTGACACCTCCTCAAGGCTAGGGCCTTTCGCCTTGGTATCCACAACGGTATCCACAACGTGAGCTAAGAACGCCTTACATCCCTATCGTAACAACTTTTCTGCTACCATTGCTGACACTAGACACGTCGGAAGAATCTTCCTATCTCCTTAGAAGATCCACTTCTCTCCACAAAAATCAAACACTGCCTGCTTGGAACCACAGTCCAACACAACCTTATACTTCTCTAAGGTATCCATCCTAATGATCACATCGAATCCATGCATATCAAGTGGTATAAGATCCACTTGTATACTGTGTCCTGAAAAAGATAAGACACACGATGGGCACTCCTCTCAAAGCATCGAGGAACCATCAAGAGGGGTTTCTAAGAACAAGCTATCTTTCTTACAACTAACAGGTAACAAATAGTTATCAAGTATACTATGGGCGATAAAAGAGTGTGTAGCACCTGGGTCAACCAAAACAGATATAAAGCAAGAAGAAGACAAATCAGAATTAGATAACTCCATCTGACCTGCCACCACTCGTGGGTTGACTATCGCCTCCGGCTGACTCATAGCATAGAATCGAGCCGTTGCTTGCTGTCCACGTCCTCTGCTTCCTTGAGCAGACGATCCAGCTTGTGACACTTGACCGCGTCCTCGCCCTCTGCTACTACTGGGTTGTTGTCGATCTGACCCTTGTTGATTCTACCTTAGCTACTGTGTCACTTCAACATCTTTACTTGGGTAATTTGACTTGAAATGCCCTATCTGTCTGCAGATATAGCATGTCCTATCCTCAAACTATGGCCTAGATGGCCCTGCCACTGCCATTGAAGTTGTACTATATGCCTTTGACGGTGAAGAAACATATCCTCTTCCCTTACTCAGAGACCACTGTGACGGTGCACTGGAACCTCTTAACCCATAAGGTACTGAAAACATCAGCTTCTTGAAGCCACCAAACCTTTGTCCCTGGAACTAAGCAGACCTCTTCTTAGACATGGATTCTCTTTTCTCCCTAATTGACCGTTCAATCCTTCATACAGACTCCACAAACGTGGCAAACCGCTCTCAGTTCTCCGACGCAGAAGCTGGTGTTGTCAGCTCAGCACTCAGGCCTTTCTCAAAACGTCTGATTCACTCGTCATCTGTCACTGCCATGTGAGGACAAAACATCAACATATCCATGAACTTGGCTTCATACTCGGTGATGTTCATCACTCCTTGGCACAGGCGCTCAAACTGGTTGATCTTCTCATCCAGATATGTCTTCGGAAAGTATCTGCTGACGAACTCGCGCCGAAAAACCTCCCAACCGATCAACTCACCGGGTCGCTTCTCCTCCTCGATGGTCCACCAGTGACCAGCACTACCCTTCAGAAGGTAGACAGCGTACTTGACTTTATCTGCTTCGGGGATGTCGAAGATCCAGAAGGCCTTCTCAAGACCTGTCAGCCACAGATCTGAATCCGCTAGATCAGCCGTCCCAGCATTGTTTGAAGCTCCGACTCTGGGAAGTCGCCCAAAGGTCTTCCCAATACATGATGTTTCACCATGGGGAGCATGTGCTCTTGACGGAGGCACTGGCAATCTTTCTACCATGAGATTCATCGTAGCCATCATCTGCCCCATAAGTTGTTGGTAGGCAGGATTTTCGAGAATGGCTGGGTCGAATTGGGGGACCTCAGGCACCCAATCTCCATGTGCCTTCCCTTCAGCTCCATCAACTGATGCAGCATCGCTGCTCTCGGCAGCATGTTCTTCATGATTTCTAGACATCTTGGCTTTTTCTTCCGCTGAGGGCAGAAGATAACTGTAAGAAAATCTAGAGAACTCACAAGAACAGACGCAACCTAGTCCTAGATCCCTATAGACTCAGTGAACCTAGAGCTCTGATACCATAACTTGTGACGACACATCCCGCTATCATACAGACAACAAGGTGCCACGCAAAAACGTGCGGAAAACACCATAAACCACTTATTACCAAAAACACGGGGTAATTAAAACCGATTTCGGTAAGCAGATAAACTAAGAAACTATTACATTCAGATCCTCATCCTATAAGAAAATAGGTTAAGTAAACGTTTACAAGTCTAGCTATGTGTCCACAGCTTAACAGATCAGCTGTCTTTTCATCACAGATTTCATCACCTGTTTATATACATCACGGGCCACATCCGGCCAACAGTAGGATATACAAAGCTTTATCAGCTATACATCGTGAAACAACGTCAAAGTGCCTCTGAGGACCTGAGAGTACAGGGATGACTCTAAGAAAAACAACCAAAATAGCAGCATGTCCATCTCTTGCCTTCTACTACTCATCTTGTTGCTCGACCGCAACCCCGCGACCACCACCACGTCTAGCGTGAACACCTAAAAAGGTTGTAAACCAACGGGGTGAGACACACAGTCCCAGTGAGAAACATAACTCCCCGCCGAAACCATAAAACTTCAGAAAGGTTAAGCAACAACAGTAGACAACTGATAAAAGGTACAATAAGAGCAATCCATAGAGAAAGGTTATTTTTATTACCATCGAGCTTACCAAGGTATACGGAAGGCACATAACCAAATATTTCTTTATAGAACATGATTGACAAGATAAGATTTATAAGATCTTACCACATAACAAAAGGAACGTATAAGTAACTGCAATGTATAACAAGATCAACTACACAGGCAAGGCTTCAACCAATGTTCTGTGTTTTACCTTAAGTAATAAATACTATTCGGCTAGATTACGTGTTCTTACGCCATGAGGAAGTGAGCCGTACGGCTCAAATCCAATCGAAGGCTGCGAAACCCAGAGTCGGTGCCATACAAAGTCAATAGAAGAGCCGAACTCCATGACCTCCCACCTCGTGGTCAGTGCACGAGAACCAAAGCAGGACCGCAGTCTCATGCTTAAGTGGCCTCAGCCATAGGGTCAGCTCCATAGGCTACCCTTTCTCTAGCCCCCCTCGGTACAGGTCTCGACACTAGTATATCTGAGCCACCGACCAGTTCACCGTGCTCCCTAAGCCATGAACTCATTCATGCTCTATCTCACTGAGCCATGGGGCTGTTCACCATGCTCCATCTATCCCAAGTCTGCAACCGTAGCTACACTCGAATCCTCTCTATTTTAGGCTAGGAGAAACCTCGCTTATTCAACAATATGCGCTCCGAGATAACCTGCAGGAGAACCCGTTTCACCATCACCAGCTACTCACGATGATGGATCTATGGCCAGGGCAAACTACATGATATGTTCCACTATGATTAGTTAATATATTTTAAGTGAATTGTTGAGGCAACCAGGTTGTAACACATGCATAACATAAAGTTACATTATTGTCACCACTATCTCAACATCCCGGGATCTCAATCCCTCATCACAAGAAACCACTGCTTCATAAGGAATTCTCATTACTTGGGATAACAATCCCTGATTTCATCATCAGAGGATAACACCTCAACTAGGCACTCTGGCCAAACTCAGGTCCTTAGATGCTAATCACATCATACGGATGATGTAGATCATCTGATCAATAAGAGTGACCATCAATGTAGTGTTATTCAAACATATATACCTCATAACCCTTTACCTGGCTATGCATCCGCATAAAACACCTACATGGTTAGTATATACATTCATAGAGATATCTGAAGCCATCCTGGATTAACATAAGGATCATGCTATCAAACATAGGTCAACATTGATGATTATATGCTTTATCAATTATGCCTCAACCTGTGACCATAGACATATGTCATATCATCATGTGAAGCAACTCATATACTTCCAAGCTTATCATTTACTTATATATACATGATTCAAGATGATCATAAACACATGTAATATCATGGCCTTAGAGTTTCAGATATGTCATGTTTACATAGGTGTGTTCTACCATATCAACCACCTTACTATTATCAAACATGTCAAAGGTTTACAAACCATAGACCATGACTCTTAACAACAAGAAAGTGATCGAATGATACAACTATCATGTGGATTCTGGGTGGAACATGACCCTCACTAGAAGTACCATCTACCCTCGCAAGGAGTGTGACGGGCAGGGCACCCTCACTAGAGATGGTATCAGGCAGGGTACTTCCCTCATATCACACAAACACTCTAGCCACATATCGGTCAAGAAAACTAGCTACATATCGGCCAAGCACTTAGCAAGGGTATCGGGTTACCATCTCAAGCTGTATCGTGCAACCAGAGACCAAGGCATATCGTGCACAAAGCATGACGTGCAACTAGGTCTATCGTGCAAACTAGCTACATATCGGCCAAGCACTTAGCAAGGGTATCGGGTTACCATCTCAAGATGTATTGTGAAACCAGAGACCAAGGCATATCATGCACAAAGCATGACGTGCAATTAGGTCTATGGGGCATGTCGTGCACCCATGAGTATTGTGCATCCAAGGGTTAGGGTTAGGGATTACCATATGTCACTGTATCGGGCATCACCACTACACCATGACGCCCAACACAAGGCTAGCTAACTGAGCTCCATAACGTTCAAGGTATAATGGGCACCAGGATACCACCTCAAGCTAGGTGTGTCGGGTAGGGCACTCAACAAGGCATAACACCCAACACACAAAGGTATCAACCAACAACCAAAACTCATCTAGGCACAACAGCCTAGGGTACAACTCAAACGGGCAGCAAAGGAAAGCCTATTGTTCAACCAAACTAGCCTCATCCTATCGGCCAACACCCAAGGCAGAGACCAAGGTGTATCACCCAACACAACCTCATCATATCAACCCAAAACTCTAGATCAAGAGAGGGTATCGGACAACACCATCCCCAAACCATATCGTGCAAGATACATCCCAGCAAGATCATCATCAACCTCAAGCACAAGGGTACCAAACCCTAGATTGATCAAGAAGATCAGCTCACCTCTCAACAACCAAGAGAGAGGGGTTTTGCACAACCTCTATCACAACTCAGGAAACCACAAGGATCAACCCTAACATGGGTTTACATCTACCAAAAAGCTCACCTCTCAAATCCATGGTGAGAGGAGGGTGTTGCTCAAGCAACTAGAACACAAGCTCACCTCTCAACTTAAACGAGAGAGGGGTATTTCTCATATTACTAAAGATCAAACTCACTTCTCTAGACCAAGGAGGGAAAGGAGTGTTGCTTAACAAGGAAACCCTAAAACATGGTTCGGCCAACTAGGTGCAACTAAGCAAGAAACATATCTAGCAACATACATGGCCGATTATGGTCATAAGAAAACATACAAGAATATAAAGAGAGTAATATGATTAGGGTTAGGAGTTATGTAACCCGCCTTAAGTAAGCTCCAAGCTCCTAGCTCCAAGCTACACCTTCGACCACCTCAAGAGGAAGAAGAAGAAGACTCCAAGATAAGGATCGGCCACCAAACTTTGCAAAGGAAGAGGTGTCGTGCAACCAAGGAAGAAGGGAACTAAGGAACTAAAGGGATCCTTAGAAAAAGAAAGGGAACACATATATAGGAGAGGATGGAGGAGAAACCAAGGTAAGATAAGGCAAGGTGTCGTCCACATAGGGACACTTGTCCATGGGCAATGCCACCACTCTAACTTGCCTTAAACACATGTCCAAGGCCATTGCCATGTGCAAGCATCAAGCAACAAGTGTCCACTAGTGGTGACACAAACGAGGTCAAAGGGGGTCAAAGGGGTCCATGGCCGATACATCCCACCACCATGTCCGACAGCACCCTGGGCGACACACCTAGACCGATACAAGGTACTCCTGCCCGACACAAGGTCCAACAAGGCAATGGCAAGGTTCAAGCAAGGCATCTAAAATCCCAACAAGCTCATCTAAGCCCAAAGCAACTCCAGCAACGAGCCCAACCCTTCCTCTCAACACAAGAGGAAGCAAGGAGAGAGAGGAACACCTCTCAAGGTGACAAACTTTCTCAACAACCCTAGACTTGGGTAAATTGTAAGTAGCACCTCCAGCTCTCAGCAAAGCACAAACAAACCCTAATCACCACTAAAGATGATTAGCAAGCAACTAAACACTAGGGTTAAGCAAAGCAAACAGGATAAGCCCTAAACGGAGGTCAGGGTCCTTACAATATGTCCATGATGTAATAACCTAAGAAATACATGATAAATATGCTAATGCTATTTATAATCCTTTTATTCATGTCCAAAGGTTCTCTACATAAGTAAATGTGTCATATTTTTGAATTTTAATAATGTGTTTATCATGGGTTTATTCTGAAAAAATGCAAATACATTACAATATTTTTTTTTGTTTTGGTGATGTGTTCCAAAAGTATAGTAAAGTATTTTGTAAAGCTAATTGTGAATCAATTCTCAGAAAGTGCATTTTATCATTGGTTTTTTTTCATTTTTATAGAAACAAGTTGTGCGATACAATTCATTAAATAATATAAGTAATAAATGTAATCCTACATATGCCCTCCTAAAAACATAGCTCACAATAAAACATGACTATTTACAATTCTCATAGAATTTGATGAAGCTACCTATAAGTTTAAGTTATTAGTTGAGAAACTAATGGATAAATATTCATATACACTACTATGTTTTATATGTATATGTCTAAACTCATAGTTTTCAAGGTTTTTCACCCTAAAATCTTTACAATAACATATATACCAAAGATTCTTATCAATATGTTCCATGCCAGTCCATAAACTCTAAGAACTACGTCCATTATTCTATTCTTTGTCAAATATTAGGAGATAAATTTCATATGACATGGACAATGTTCAACTCAGTTGAACTTGAGAACGTGTCAGATTAAGTATTTTTGTTTGTTTCTATAGTTTACTATCAATTCTAAATATGTCTAAACAACAAACCACGATACAAGTTGTTAGTTATTTATGAAAAATTTACATGTGTAGTTTTATTTACATGAAGAGTAGTGTACTGAGATTTACACATGCTAGAATATTAGGAATAATGATATATTGTCCAATTGCATATACGTCATGATGCACCTTGTACTAGAAACATAGAAAAGTGAGCAAAATAACTATTTATGCTTGATGATGTGGGATTGTGGATCGCTATTAGTTTTATTTTGTAATGCAATTCCTTTCTCATGTTTGAGTTTGGGTCTTTCTTGTACTAGAAAAACTATTAAAAACATCATTTTTCTTTGCTATTAGAGTTCTTCTCTATTATGAAACTGGAATATTACGCATAAATATGTTTGTATACATTTTTTGATAAAAAATCAATTGCTACAATAAAAGAACCAAATATTTAAATCGGGATTATATACCTATGCATGGTATCAGTACAAAATGTGAGTGAAGTTACAAAAGTCGATATCCATAGATATCATGATGTGCTGAAGATAAAGGAAAAATATATCTTTCAACGCATATTCAATGACAAGACAAAGAGGACATTATCGTCTTGTAATATAATATGTATTATTAATACCAATTTGATTGATACTTGTAAATGATAAAATAGAAAAACTGTCATTAATTATGTTATTTCTCAAAGAACAACTATGTTCTTATAGACAGTCATATAGGAATTCTAATAAGTCTCTTATAGTGAGATTCAAATTCTAAAATCATATCCCTACACATTGTTCATTTTATGATTTTAACATCAAGAATTTTGGTTGATTTAATCATAATTCTAATATTATAATAGAAATAAAAAAATGAATGTTGTGTGCATAAAAAAGAAATGAATGTCATCGTGTGTAACACGTGCAATTACTAGTATATATATATATATATATATATATATATATATATATATATATATATATATATATATATATATATATATATATATTGTGTGTGTGTGCGCGCACAAACATATACATTATACATACATACTTCTGAATCTTTCAATTTTTTTCCGACTTTTTCCCGAATAGCTGAACGTAATTTTACTAACTTGACCACTTTTTATCCGATTTCTCGCATAATTGTTGAATTCTGAACTTTTCAACTCAACCGAACCATGATACCAAATTTGCTGACTATGTATATGTGTGAGGCAGCTCCTCCTGACCTCGTCTTACCCATGTGGAGCGCGTCTCTACTGGAGCTCAACGGGGACCACTACGCCGTCGTCCCTATTACACCCGACGACCAGCAGTTAGTGAGCCGACCCACCCAAATCGCTCCAGCTGTTCCAGTTGGACTTCATTACGAATATATGGCTCAACGTCACTACCGGGCTCAAAGGGGCAGCTTTCTTCGTCGGCCACCTGCCGCACGCGGCGGCGGATGCCACCCCGGATCCGTGGGGAGGAGAGAAGGAATGCGTATACTACACCCACTTTAGGAGAGGATGCCGCAAGATCTACAGGTTCAGAGTGAAAACAGGTGAGGTTGACGATGCGTCCTTTGTCTCAGATGAGCCTGCCGTCGGTACTAGTCTTGTTTATGTTAGTCCCACCATGGCTCCTAGTTCTACAAAGGGAGGAGGCGGAGCCAAGCTCGAAGGAAGCGTCGCCGCGGTGGATTGTTCGTTCTGCGTTTGGGTCTTCCCGTGGCTCTGCTGCAACACAAGAACAGGGCAGGCAGAGTCGTGGAGCACGGCTAAGGTGCTCGAGATGCCGCTTGGTTCTGGTTTTGGAATTTTTTTTTGTTTCGGTAGGATGTATTGAAAACCGATATATATACTGTTCCAAGGTGGGGTTTTGGCAACTTTAGTTTATCTGATTCTCGGGCGAATTCTTTCTCATATATATCTCAGCAATCTTGCCTCAGTATGCTGCTGTTGTATTGAAACATCGTGATCATTTCGCATAATATATACACATATTATAACAAGCTTTCTTAATTATTCCATTCACTAACGTCCTTTTTGTTGAGGGAGGGAGGAATTGTGGGATTGATTAGTTGTTTTGATGTTTTCCCAACCTTTTCTAACACAATAAACTCTCCCCTAGTTGTGGATTTGATGATCGTAGTTGTTGGTTGTGACTTATTAAAGTTGAATTCTATTTTATGATGTTGACTATAGAGAAATACAACATCAGATAGGTAGCGGAAATAAAAATTTTACTGTCAAGTTCTCCATTAAATCAGTAATTGCGTCAACAACTATATAATGGAAAGTATAATTTTGAGGATATGTCTGGTCTTGTAGCAAGTCCAACGACAATCTCCTTGTCGTTGTTGTGCAACTTCTTTCTAGTTGCACTCGGGTAACGTCTGCAGTAGTTTTTTGGTCTCCACCGCGAATAACAGGTTGACGTTGTCCTTCTAATGACAGACAACGACCTCCACGCCTTTAAGGAAGTCCACACGAACAACTTAGAACTCGTGTCATTCTAATAGAACAAAGGAGAACGAGTTGTCCGTCTTGTTGGTATACTAGTCACCAATTTGCTCTCCCACAATTGTTCTCTCTTGATATCCCTCCCTTTATCAGGTAGGACTTGTTCGGGAGAATTACTGCAATCAGAGAAGATAAAAAATTGTCAGAGGTAATTGATGTGTTTGAGAAGTCCCCGATACCCCTCTATTTATAAGAGGGTTAGGGTTAGGGTTCCAATTTTTGTGGGAGTCGAAGGGACCAAAATCTCATGAAAATTTACAACATGCGACAGGAGAAACGGTCGGTTCGCTTCGTGAACTGATCAATTGACATGCGAGTCGATTGGTTCACCCAGTGAATTGGTCATTTCGTCATGATTCCCAGTCGTAATTGTATTGACAATTCTAATCCAATTAATGCACAACATTACGTTACTACTAATCCTTGATGCAGTCGAATTGTTCTAAGAACCAGGCGTTTCGCTTCACGAAACGGTCTATTGGCGATCATAAACCATTCGGTTCACTAAGTGAACCAGTCGCTTCGCTCCCAGCTCATCCATAAATCAGCCAATGTAATATCCAATTGCCATGACACTCCAACCGGTCAATTCAACCCTTGAATTGGTTGGTTGGGAGTCCAGTCAAAAAATTTGTTGCTTGAATTGAATACCTAAACACTTTATCAACAAATTTTATTATCATTCATGATTAAACTCCTCTTCTAGGTGTATCCTATGTGTGTGATCATTTAGATCTCATATTATATTGCCAGTGAATGCTCATAATTAGTTTATGACATCACAAACAAAGAGTGGTGCCTAGTTACACATCATTGCTGCAAGTAAATGGGAAGTTGGAGAACAACTTCAACCCACAATCTATAATTGGTGTTATAATGTTTGTATAGTTCTTATGTCAGTGATATGCAGATTAAACTCAAGGCATAGAATAGTCATCATCTTTAACAATCAACCTCTGTTCCTTGAACTAGAGCAGACTATCAGAGACATACGTAAGCTCAATATCATATATTGACTCATATGTGCATGGCCATACTTTTTTCAGTCCCGCTTACCAAGAGGCTTAGTATATCATACCCCTATAAAAGGGATAAATCTCATCTACATCACTTACAGTCATCCCCATGTGTCATAGTGCACCCAATCATGACCTTTATGGAAACCCTTATTTAGGATCATGGTGGATGATGTCACAGTACTCCGAACGACATGTGATGAGTGTAGTGACTTTAGGTCTAAGAACTAAAATCACCACCAACACTATAAGAGTTGATTCTAACTACATATTATGGTTTTCATGTATCACTCTTATGGTGGGTTTGTTCGATACACTATTCTCTAATAAGTATCTATTTGGTTGATTTGATGTCACATATCATGACTAATGAGATTTTGTCAATAACCAACATACACTCTAATCTTATGTATTATTATTATCTATCAACCTTCCACAATAACATCTAAGTAAGGACATAACAAGAATGTATACTCTTGACATCTGTATGATCCCATTGCTCAGGTCTTCAACCCAAAGACATATGTCATGGAGTAATATCATCCTTTAGACATTTATTATGTTATATCATTATCTCAAAACTGAATAGAATAGAATATACTAGAAGTTTCCTTTTATTATTAATCAAATCATTTATAAGTTATGTCATTACAATCATCATATGAAATTGACTCTTCTGGCATACATACCAAAAGACTCCCACTTGCACTTAGAGCCAATCTGTAACATACCAAATCTTGGGTTTATTTGTAATTTAACTCATTTTCAAGCTTTTTAATTTCCTTCATATCCATTTGGTATTTTCCCTAAATTTTCATATCTTTTCTATCCGCTTTGGACTCAATGTTGAAATTGAGCAATACTTAATGATGTGAATTATATTTGACCCACATTTATTATAATGAATTAGTTTTTGCACAAGTATCTCAACTAGTGTTTTAATTAGAGTCTAATAATGCAAAATGACCATTAATAAGAGACAATTAGTAGATTATATTAATTTAGAGTTTGTATGGCTTTTAGGACAAGAAATGAGTAATAATGTGGAATTGAGTTAGGTAATGAGAGAATAATCCTCTTTTATTTTCTCTCTCCTCCTAAATGGAATTATAGCATAAAAGGGAATTAAAAGGTGTTTTATGACTCTTGACATTAATATATATTGTCTGTCTTAAACTTTCACTCAAGGATTTAATTAGAAAAGTCTTTTAATATTAACTCAATTTTCTTATACATTAATAAACACATTAATGACTAATATGGGATTAATTGGTCCATGTTTGACCCCTCAAATTGATTTTAAACTAATTAGTTAAGGTTTTATTAACATTTTAATATGATTTCATCAATATCTCACATTTAACCTAAAGTCCCATCAATTATTTCTGTCACGCGTTTCATCTCAGATTTAACCCACACGCGCAATCCAGGACCATCTGATTCCCGATCCATCGTATAGAAAGTCATCACCTACCTCAGTGATTTGCGAGAATAGAAACAGTTTACAGTGATTTACTCCCATATCGTTTTCTCGGTCCATTCATCACCATTTTACTTAATTCCTTCGCCATTGAATCCACATTTCTCCCTGATCAAATCGAGCCATTACTCCTCGTCTGTTCCGCTCAAATAAGGAAATGCCCAAACCTGGGCTAGGAGTTCTCTCACTGGTGATTCGTTCAGAGCAAGGGACATGACCTCACCTATAAATACAAGTATTTATGCCTACATAGACACCTGAGCAATCACTTCCTCACTCCAATTTGCTAGCAATCTCCTCACATAGCCATCACCGTCTCGATCCCTGTCCTGACCCTACAACACTTCTCCCTGGCTGACGACGAGACCAGCATACAAATTGCTAGCTGAGGTGATTTCGTCACCTTCTCTTCTCCATTTTCCGACCTTCAGTTCATCATTTAATCAAGTATCCTAGATTCACCCAAAATCCACACAACCAGTAGCCAAGCTACTCGTAGCCATGGTGCTGCGAGTGTAGGGGAAGATACCCCCAAGTGATTTATACCTTCTACCCTCACACATCCTTCTTCTTTGCTTTTGCACTCAAGGGCATAACCGTCCTGTCACTGACCGGAGACACGCGAACTTTGACTCGCAACCTATCCGCCTATGATTCGACCAGGTCAATGAGGGCCCAGCCACTTTCTATTCTTTTTCACGCAATTTATTGCCCACATGGATTTATCTGGAATTTTCATTGGTCAGTTTTTTAATAATTCATAGTAAATCGATGCTTTATCAGAAAAATACAAATAAATACTCGTTGGAAAGGATTTTTTACATAAAATACGATTTTATAGTTTTTAAGCATTGATTTCATCCCAATTTTGATGTTTATTATAAACACCATTTTAATTATAAAAAGCAATAAAATATGTAACTAATTCATTTTAAATCCAAATTTAAGACATAAATATGTTTTCTTAATCAAGAGAATCCAAATAATCGATTGGTCTAAGTTTTGAGTCCTAAATTAAAGGTTTTCATATATATGGTCCAAAATTAGGGATTCTCACATAGTATGCTTTATAAACCCTAATACATGTGTATAAATTTGTAAGTAGGATAAAGTTGTCTTGGATACAAGCTAGTTGGTGAAAGTGATGACTAGGGCTTTAAATTGAGGTATGTGCAATCCCTTATCCTTTAGTTGGGTATTTCATAATCCAACCCTATTATTCCTAATGAGGCATATGCTTAGCCTTTAAATCTTTCAATTGCCTTCTTTTGGCACATTTACTTCAATTACTTCATGGGTTTTGAACCCCACTACTATATTGGAATTATTTCCACTCTGCCAATTTAATTTACCCAGCATGATGAATTATTGACTAAATAACTAATGTAGTGTACATGTGTACAACCACTCATAGTTGGGAATGTGTTATTTCTCCCAGGGGAATGTGATTACTCTCCCCATTTTTATATATATTTAGGTGTTTGAAAATGTGTTACTCTCCCTCACCTATTGGTTGAGGTTAGGTAGGTGCCTCAGCCCTATATTAGTTTTTGTAGTCATAATGTTATTCATGCATGCAACTTTATTATTATTTATCATGGAAGACTTCTTATTTATTACTTGCCTCATACTTTTGACCCTCTTAGCATAGTAATTCTTTATTATTTCATACATTGGTTTATAATTGTCCTTATTCCTTTAATTGACACATACTTTTCTCTCCTCTTGTTGGGTGATCCCAACCACCCAAGTTTAGGATTAGAGTGTGCAACAGGAGTATGGTGAACCAACCTAAGACTAGGAAAAGGAGTTCATCCTTCCCTCATGGACTTATTTGCTAAGTTATTTATTTTGTTGGAGACTTATTGTTGTAGTTTAGTTTCCCTCTAACTTAGATCCTTTATTTGTATAAAGCATTTACACCCTTATTTGGAAAATTTTAATGTACTCTTTATTAAATTGAATATAGTCAAAGTTATAAATTCCACTACTATTCATTGGACTTTTTGTTTACCATTATTAGTAGAGAGAAGATTTCACTTCTTTACACAATCACTCATGAATCTTATCCCAGGTGATTCTAACATGACCATCATATGTCTACTATGAAAGTGCCTTTGTCAAGGGTTCATCAACATTATTCTTAGTTGGTACTCTGCAAATCTTCACATCTCCTCATTGTATGATCTCTCATAAGAGATGGAACCTCCTTTGTATATGCTTGGAACACTGATGTGATCTGGATTCCTTAGCTTGTGCAATAGTCCTATTGTTGTCACAATATAGCTCGATTGTATCGCTAATGCTTGGAACAACCCCGAGTTTTGAGATGAACTTCTTGATCCATACAACCTCCTTTGCTACATGCCTATGTTGTAGAATCAGAAACTATCTCTTGTTTGGAACTCTTCCAACTCACAACTTCATTGTTGAAGCAAAATACAAATCCAGATTATGGTCGATAATAATCTTTATCAATTTGGAAGCTTGCATTTGTGTAACCCTTTACCACCAACTCTTCCTCTCTGCCGTAGACAAGGAACTAATCCTTACTTCTTCTAAAGTACTTAAGGATATTATTCATAGATGTCTAGTGAGCATCACCTGGATCTGATTGATATCTACTCATCATGCGCAAGGCATATGAGACGTCTGAACGAGTTCATAATATTGCGTACATTATAGATCTTGTTGCAGATGCATATGGAATCTTACTCATGTGCTCCCTTTCTTCACAACAACTGGGACACTAAGCTCTAGAGATATTGACACCATGACACATGGGTAGTTTTCCTCTCTTTAAGTTATCGATGTTGAATCTCTTCAACACTTTGTCAATGTATGTGCTCTGACTTAGTCCAAGAAGCCTTCTAGATCTATCTATATACATCTTGATTTCTAAGATGTAGGATGTTGCGCCCAAGTCCTTCATAGAGAACATACTTACCAACCAATGCTTTACCATCTCTAAAGAAGGAATGTCATTCCCCATCAACCTGTTGCCATCTACATACAATATGAGGAATGTGACTATGCTCCCACTAACCTTGGTACACACAAGGTTCATCTTCATTTTGACTAAAGCCAAACTCTTTGACTATTTCATCAAAACAAAGATTCTAGCTCTGAGATGCTTGCTTCATTCCATATATTGACCTTCGTATCTTATAGACTTTATGTGCATCATTTAGATTTATAAAACCCTCAGGCTGTATCATATACACATCCTTAAGAAGATTCTCATTAAGGAATGTGGTTTTAACATCCATCTACTAGATCCCTTAGTCATGATAAGTTGCAATGGCAAGCATGGTCCTGATAGATTTAACAATGGCAATAAGAGAAAAGGTTTAGTCATAGTCAACACCTTGAACTTGTCTAAAATCCTTTACAACCAATCTCCCTTATAGGTTTGTACTTTACCATCCCTGTATAACTTCTTCTTAAAGACTCATTTTCACCCTATGGGTTCTATCCCTTCAAGTGGACTCACCAAGGTCCATACCTTGTTAGTGTACATGGATCCCATCTCAGATCTCATGGCCTCAAGCCATTTCTTAGACTCTGGTCCCATATAGCTTCTAGATAGGTTGTTGGCTCATCATCTATGACCAACTCACCACCTTCTTGAGTCACAAGATAACCAAATCCTTTAGGCTCAAGGCGTGTCCTACTATATCTATGAGGTTTCTATGTTACTTGAGAAATTTGAGATTCCACAACAATTTGTGAGTCTCCTTATTCCTATAGTACATCTGTTGGTTCAATGTTTTCTTGTTGGTCTCGAACCTCTTTGAGTTCTACTTTTATCCCACTAATTCCTTTGGAAATAAATTCCTTTTCTAGGAATACACTAATCTTGGAAACAAACACTTTGTTGTCAGATGGAGTGTAAAAGTTGTATCCCCAAGTTTCTTTGGGATACCCAATAAAATACATTTATCAGATTTGGGTTCAAGCCTTTTAAGAAACATTTTCTTGACTTAAGTTTCACATCCCCAAATCTTCATAAAAGACATATCGGGATGTTTCTAATGTCATATCTCATATGGTGTCTTTTAAACCAATTTATATGTTACATGGTTAAGTGTAAATGTTGTGGTTTCTGGAGCATAACCCCAGAAGGAAGTCAAAAGATCAGTAAAACTCGTCATTGATCACACCATATCTAGCAATGTTCAATTCCTTCTTTTTGATGCACCATTATGTTGTGGTGTTCCAGATGGATTCCATTATGATATGATACCATAGGCTTGCAGAAGGTCTTCAAACTCTTGGCTTAAGTATTCTCCACTTGAATTAGAATGAAGTCTATTAATACTATTTCCAAGTTGGTTTTGTACTTCATTCACAAACTCCTTGAACTTTTCATGACTTTCTAACTTATGTTTCATCAGGTAAACATAACCATACCTATTAAGGTCATCAGTGAAGGTAATGAAGCACTAATACCCACCTCTAGAACTTGTTCTAAAATGCACACACATCGGTATGTGTGAGTCCTAATAGATCACTAGCCCTCTCATTGTTTCCAGTAAAGGGAGTCTTTTTCATCTTTCCAAACAAACAAGACTCACATGTCTCTATTGATTAAAAATCAAAAGAGTCTAGATAACCATCTTTATGGAGTCCGGATATGCATTTCTCATTTAGGTTCCCTAAATGACAATGTCAAAGGTATGTTTTGTTTGAGTTATTGATTTTTTCTCTTTTGGTATTTATGTTGTACACACTTGTCTCTAGATCTATCAAGTATAGAACATAAGGTATTGGGACACTGCCATAAAAGATCTCATATTTACTAATAGAACATCAACCATTCTTTATAAGAAATTTGAATCCATTCTAGTTCAAACAAGGTACATATCTGATGTTCCTATTAATGGTAGGTACATAATAGAATTCTCCAACTCTATTATAATCCCACTTGTTAGAGATAATTCATAGGTTCCAACTGCACTGGAAGCAACTCTTGCTCCATTAGCAACATGCAGCTCAACCTCCCCTTTCACTAAAGCTCTATTTTTTTTTCAGATCCTTCATATTTGAGCAAATGTGTGATCGACATCCAGTATCTCGTACCCAAGATGAAGAACTAGTGAAGTTAATATTAATTACATATATACCTGAAGTAGATCATCTTCTTAGGTTTCCTTATCCTTATCCTTATTTTGAGTGCAGAAGACTTGAACTTTAGCTTAGCCTCAGAACACTTTATGGCCTTGCCTTTGTCCTTGGACTATATTTTGCTAATCTTCATCACAGATTTGTCCTTCTTCATTTATGGTTCGACATATACCAACATGTCAAGCAACTAAGATAGCATACTAGTCATGTTACTCAAGTTGTAACACTCACCGTGACACATGGGTAGGTTTCCTCTCTTTAAGTTCTCCATGTTGAACCTCTTCAACACTTTGTCAATGTATGTGCTCTGACTTAGTCCAAGAAGCCTTCTAGATCTATCTCTATACATCTTGATTCCTAAGATATAAGATTCTTTACCCAAGTCCTTCATAGAGAACGTACTTACCAACCAATTATTTACCATATGTAAGGAAGGAATGTCATTCCCCATCAACAATATGTCATCTACATACAATATGAGAATGTGACTATGCTCACACTAACCTTCTTGTACACACAAAGTTTATCTTCATTTTGACTAAAGACAAACTCTTTGACTATTTCATCAAAATGAAGATTCTAGCTTTAAGATGCTTGCTTCATTCCATATATTGACCTTTGTAGCTTATAGACTTTATGTGCATCATCTAGATTTATAAAACCCTCAGGTTGTATCATATACACATCCTCAAAATGATTCTCGATAAGGAATATGGTTTTAACATCCATATGCCAGATCCCATAATCATGATAAGTTCCAATGGCAAGCATGGTCCTGATGGATTTAACCAATCTGTCCTTTTAGGGTTGTACTTTACCATACATGTAGGTCTTCTTCTTGAAAACCCATCTTCACACTATGGATTTTACCCCTTCAGGTAGATTCACCAAGGTCCTTACCTTGTTAGTGTACATGGATCCCATCTCAGATCTCATGGCCTCAAGCCATTTCTCAGACTCAGATCCCATAGTAGCTTCTAGATAGATTGTTGGCTCATCATCTATGACAACCGTACCACCTTCTTGAGTCACAAGATAACCAAATCTTTTAGGCTCAAGGCGTTTCTTACTAGATCTACAAGGTTTCCATGTTACTTGAGGAATTTGAGATTCCACAACAATTTATGAGTTTCCTTGTTCCTATTGTACATCTATTGGTTCAATGTTTTCTTGTTGGTCTCAGACCTCTTTGAGTTCTACTTTTCTCCCACTAATTTCATTGGAAATAGATTCCTTTTCTAGGAATACATCAATCCTAGCAACAAACACTTTGTTGTCAGATGGAGTGTACCTAGTTTCTTTGGGATACCCAACAAAATACATTTATTGGATTTGGGTCCAAGTTTTTCAGGAAGCATTTTCTTGACTTAAGATTCACATCCCCAAATCTTCATAAAAGATATATCAAGACGCTTCTCATGCCATATCTCATATGGTGTCTTTTGAACCGATTTAGATGGTATGCGGTTAAGCATAAAGACAATGGTTTCTGTAGCATAACCCTAGAAGGAAGTCAAAAGATCAGCAAAACTCGTCATTGATCACACCATATCTAGAAATGTGTGATTCCTTCTTTCTGATACACCATTATGTTGTCGTTTTCCAGGTGGATTCCATTATGATATGATACCACGGTCTCACAGAAGGTCTTCAAACTCTTGAATTAAGTATTCTCCACCTCGATTAGAACGAAGTGTCTTAATACTTTTTCCAAGTTGGTTTGGTACTTCATTCATAAACTCCTTGAACTTTTTAGGAGTTTCTAAATTATGTTTCAAGGTAAACATAACCATATCTACTGAGTTCATTAGTGAAGGTAATGAAACACTGATTGTTGGATCAAGGGCTCTAAGGGGGGTGAATAGAGCTTCACAAATCTCACAAAATGAATTAGACCTTCAAATTATATTAAGTGCAAAAGCTTAAGCATACAACCAATTTGAAGTCCTAACTAACAAGCATAGCAAGGGTGAGAGACAAGGATAGCATACAATTGGACAAAGTGGTTTAGAGTGGTTCCACACTTCAAACTAGAAGTGAATCAGTCTACTACCTAGAGGTGGTTAGTCTCTAGGACTTTGCAATCTTGGGGCTCTTATATTCATTCATAAGATTACAAGAACCACATTCATCCAAGGACTTAATACCTCAAGCAAGGATCTTCAACCTACCGAAGGAACTTACCCACTTGAACCAAGGAGTCTTCATCCTTCAACAAGGACTTACCCACTCCATCTTCAAGTCTTTGGCCTTCTAGGAATTACCTATCCTTCTTGAACGTACGCCTTGCCTATCTCCTTCACTCAAAGATCTTGATCACCATGCTTTCTTTAACCTTAAAGAACATCAACTCCTTCTCCTTCACTCGAAGAAGATCTTCAAGCCTTTTCTTCAATAAGGAAAGGGGGTAGGAAGATGGAGGTGGAGAGCTTTACATGGATACAAGGGATAACTCTCTTATAACGGATCCTAACTCACTCATATTCACGGATTTGAATTGAAAGTAGAGAGAGAAAGGGGCTCAAAGAGGTGCAACACTCTCAACTAGGCTAGAACTAAGCTATGAAATGAAAGAGCAACCTTGGAATGAACTCCAAGTGGTCCTATTTATAGCTGGGGGTGCCCCTTTGAGTTGGGGAACACTTAGGGTTGAATTATAGTCATTTTTACACAAGGCAACATATTTATTTTCGTCCAAACAAGTCACCAACGGTTAGAATCACTTTTTCTGCATTTTCCGTACAGTACATTCGGTCGAGATTCAATAAAGGTAACTCGACCAAACGGCTAAAAGACAAACACAATTTTCAAACCATCAGTCGAGTTTGTTCTGGGGAAACTCGATCGACCAATGACAATAGCATTTGGTCAGTAACCCGATCAGTCGAGTTCTGTGAATGCACAACTCGAACGATGCATAGCCTGTGATCAATTTTCTTAAGTGCTTAAAAAATGATTAAAACTTGGTACCAAGTGTCCCACATAATTTTCTCATCTTAGTTACAAGTCATATCATCAATACAAGTGATTACAAAATTCTTCTCAGGTCATTTACACGGATTTCCTAATTAGCACACTTGCATTGCTTTTGTCTTAAACTTTGACAAGCTAGGGCTTGTGTAATTTGATCCTTGTCATGTACCTAACACCTGAAATCAATCTTGAATACATATATTAGATACATATGAATGGAATGGTTAAGTCATTATCAAAATATGGATAATGTATAACGTCTAGGTCAACATTCTCCCCCTTTTTGACAATGACAAACCATTCCTCAAACATATTGAAAAGGATATAGAAATTATACCTTTGCCTTGTGAATTAGGGGAATTCAAGATTTGAACAATATCAAATTACTCCCCCTCAATCTATGCTTACTTTAACATGCATAGTTAGTCTATCTACACAAAGCAATTATAGCATGCATGTACTATATGGTCCTTTGCAAGTCACATGATAAAGCATATAATGAATAGGAAAAGGATCTCATAAGCAATAAGCAGTAGTATGACAAAGAATAGCAATATGATTGAGTTTTAAGACATTGAAGTTCTCTCCCCCTTTGACATTATCAAAAAGTGAGGGGGGTAAAAGAGCATATAATCAGGTCTTATCTAAACACAATCAAGCAGAAATGCAAACATGCAATCTCATATCATATATCAACCAAAGACTAAAGAAACACACAAGATAAGTCATAATCAAAATATGGTGAAAATATGGCACCAAATGATAGGATATAACTGATCAAGAGCAAGAGTGCACATAACATAGATTACAACACAAAAGCATGTTCTCATAAAAGTAGCTACAAGAAAGAAGCGATGAAAACTGAAGATAAAATAGTACATCTCAGATAATGTGCCCATGTTTCTAATACAATATAACTTAGAAATATACATATGATCAGCAAACTAGACTAAAAACTAAGAAACAACTAGACATCTAGACTATCTATGTCCACAACATCATCATCATCATCTCCAGGCTCATAGTCCGTATCTCCATCTAAAGGTGCAGCAGCAGTGCCTTCATCACCACAATCAACACTAGAGCCATCACCATCATCAGAAGCATCCTCACCATCACCATCATTGTCATCAATAGCAGCAGTCTCAACATCAGCCTGGTCAGGCATCTGCTCATCCACAGAAGGACCAAAACCACGACCGGGCCAATGAGCATTCTGCTCATCCCAAGTCATACCAAGATCATAGAGCTCATTGGCCTGAGGGAAGAAAGGAGAAGAATTTCCAAGACTGATAAGAAGAGTGGCCAATGGGCCATCAGGCAATGGTAGGTAGACGGGAGCAAGACCGCCAGCAGCAGAGGGTGTGGGAGCAGCAACGGAAGGCTTGGGGTAGGGTAGTAATGATGGTATGCATAGGAAGCATAATCACTACCAGTTTAAGGTTGGTAGGTGGGGTATGGGTGTGCACATGATAAGTTCATGTTTGACATGATTGAACATAAATCATGGTGTAGGTGTTGCTGAACCTGGAGGTTGTATGCCCGTTGGTGCATCATGTAGCCCATGAGGGTTTCATTAGACACACGAAACAAGGCACGACTAGGTCGGGGTGGATGAGGAGGTGGAGCTTGAGTAGAGGTAGAGGTAGGGTCTACAGAGGCAGAGGCTGAGGGTGAAGCACCGGGTGTGGTGGAGGCAGAGAGAGGCACGGACTTCTGAATTGTGGTCTCACTAACCCACACTCCCTTCCTGGCAAGTTTGTAGTGGAAGTCAGAAAAGAGTGATTTCTCAGCGGTGAACTGAAACAGACCACATATCAGGACTGGATAAGGTGGATGGGTGTCACAGGTGTTCTTGTCAGAGTCAAAATAGGCCATATGGTGGAGAATGTATCTTTACTGTTTGACTCCGACATTCTCTAAAATGCAATACATTATGACCGCAATGTTCTCTACAATATCCGTTTGATTTTTCTTTGGATGGATGTTATAGTTGACCACTAGGGCTAATTTACACTTTCTGAGATCAAGGGAGGAGGAGGGTAGGGTGCTCTTCTTCTTGTAAGGAACATCGAGTTTCTTGAGGTAGCTATGGATATCAGGAAGAGTGATCTCATTCTGCTTGTAGAAACCCTCAGGATCCAAAAGACCAAAATACTCCCCGTAATCCTTACGCCAGGTGTCATTCTCATCGTCTCCTGAAAAGAAAACATTCTGGATATCTTCAGAGATTTGGAATTTCTTCCCGGCGGTCATGGATGTAAGGATCAATTGAGTATTTGGTGGGGGTACAAGGGAGTCGTAATTCCAACACAAGTTTTCGTAGAATTCGTGAACTGCTTTTGTGCTTGTCATAGAATTATGAAAGCAGTCATGCTCAACAACCAGGGCTGATAGGTGATGAATGGATAGCAACCTTGCCATTTGGTCAATGACATCTTGACGCCTAGGGCTAGGCTCAAACTAGGCTCTAAATGGAAAAGGACTCCTAGGAAGAAGGGCATTATACCTATTTATAGCCTCTATTGAGACAACCAAGGTATCATCAAATAGAACCAAGCGAGAGGACAAAGAGGATGATGGTGCATTACTAGGGGCGGGTCTCTTTCTTCTATGAGAAGCCATGGAGGCGAAATGAAGGAGAATAAGAGAGCAAACACACAAAGCAAACCACCAAAACTGTTCACACACCAAGGTTGAGCAATAGGGAAGGTCTAGGGCAGCCTATCTAGGTCAGAAAAGGGCTAAGATAGGGAAGGTAAGGTCTTGGGTTGAGAGCTTAGGGCTAGAAGAAGGGGAATCATTCGGATATTCTCTAGTTGAGAGGGAGAATAGTCGGCCAAACCCAACTTAAGTTGGCTTCATCCCGCTGATCGATCAAGTTCTGAGAGTCAGAAACTCGACCGATTGGTCCATTACAAAACAACTCTCGGCCATGGATCGATCGAGTTTTTCCTGGGGGAAACTCGACCGATGGTCAACCTAACCTAAAACCATCAAACTTAATTTCTAGCCATTTGAATGCCAATTAAATTTATTTTTCAAGTCCATTATGTATATTGAACATACTTAGGAACATATCACTCATCATTGGGTACTATTTGGCGATAAAAACCTGAAATTCGAGAAATGCCCAAAAACAAGTGAAACTAAGCATGACAACAAACAAATTTTGGCAAAATTTAGGCAAGCAAGGTGATTTAAGCATGAGCAAGACATATAGAATAAAAGCAACTAGCTAGATAACATGTCAATATCATCTAAAGCAATTATGAGCAGTTTCGATCTAACGAAGTTAAATTGCTCTCTAGCTAGAGGTTTAGTGAAAATGTCCGCCAACTGTGTTGTTTATTTTACCTTTAGTTTTCCAAATGATAAGTTTTAATTTAGGTTTATTGATATTTGAAGGAAGTTAGTGCAAAATTGGAAATATTGATATTTTAATTTGATGATTCCAGACTCGACAAACTCTCATTAGTCATCGACTGGGTGGTTGACAGATTAAAATTTTCTCAAGAAATTCGACAATACCCTACATAATTGTCATCGACAGATGCATCGAGTGCTAACTTGTCGATCAGGAGGATCGACACACATATTGTGGGAACCTCAATAGACACATCTGATCGACACCTCCTCGACAGAATCCTATCGAGTTCCATCTATGGAATGAATCCATCGACAAACCTATCGATGAGGAAACCCTAGATGCCTTCATCAAGAGACAATGTATCGATGATCATGTCGACAATTCTGTCGACAACCTCAAATACTGATGAACTCCTGTCAAGGAGCCATTATGTCAACAAATGCGAAAAATGAAACTGTTGTCGATCGACAAAGATTTTTCGAAGAATCACTGCATCAACCATGAACATCAACAAAAGAAGAGAAGAGGTTGATGTCGAGGGACCAACTAAGATTGACAAGGCACAAGTCAAGGCCTATAAATAGGCCCCCAAAGTCACACTTCAAACGATCGTGGATCCTTAGAGTCAATAAGCTAAAAGGCTTATGTCATGTTCTAGAGCCCAAGGACGAGAGCTATCGACCAATCTAGTTCTATCAACCTAGCTGGTTGTTGAACTCTTCCTTGGCGCTCAATCCACTACCATCGACAGATCCAACAAACCTTCTTACACGAAGCTAGGATCAAAGGAAGAAGAAGATCCATTGACCACTGGCTATCTACAGCTAGCCATCGACCTCTTGATGATCAGTTGAAAGGTTGGTAGATCGATCACTCAATCTACCTCTATATCAACATCTTTCTCTTCTTTTCTTTATCATGATTAATTCAAGTTGTATTCTATTTGTTTCTAGTGCCATGCATGGCTAAACTCCATAACTTGAGTTGGGAGTAACTGTCAGGCCCTCCCAGCCATGTAATTGTTCATTCTTCTATTTTATGGCATATGTTCTTTAAAGTTTTGTCTATATAATCTTGTTTTATTACATCATTTGATGACTAGATACCCTCTTCCAACATTTGATATGAATATTGTTCAAGAGAATTATTTTAATGAGATATAGAGTATAGGTTAGTAATGAGACACAAGAGTGAGGAGTTGTTATAACAAAAGTCATATGATTTTGCTTGATCTTTAAGATACTATCTTGAGAGAGAAAAATCCTTGGTAGAAATCTACCCAGATCTTGAGAGAAGTAAGGAAGATATACCTTTTATGGCTATTTGAAAAATGAGTAAAGTACATATATAATTTAGGAGTGCAGGTTTTACATGGTTGCGGTAGGCTTGATTGGTGAAACCTAATCCAAGTCTTTCTTTATCGTTGTTTTCTAGTTCATCTTTATTTATTTCTCTTGGCTTTCTCTAAACTTATACTTTACTACTTAATTAGATTAACTCATTCCTCAACCGAAACACCATCAAATTCACTGAATTGGTTATACTAGACTAAACTAAGATTATTTTGTTCTTATTCAGTTATTCTCCTTATCCTTGCGTTCAACTCCGTACTACTACAATAGACTCTATATTGAGTCATGGATGTTTCTTCTAGTTAGGTATACATTTAAAGTCTTATAAATTTTACTGGACAATCATGCTTACACTTTTGACCCACAAAAAAGAGTGATCAACTTTTGGCGTCGTTGCCTGGGACAAGCAAAGAATAATCTTTAAGAACTTGTGGTCTACTTAGCACTAGTTATTTCTTTTAAATTTTAGAAAATTTTTATTAGCATCCCTTTCAAATTATCTATTTAGTAAAGTATTGTTTGTGTTTCCGATATTTGACTCTGATCCATTCAATATTTTGGTTATAGGTAGTTAATCATTAACTCTTTTCAATGTTGGAGTTCCTTGGAAAATTTTCAAAGGTAGATATTCTTCTCAACAATCCAATCACAGTACAACCACCTCCTGCTGGCAGTGACCCTAAAAATCGGCCCTCTCTCTGCTCATTGGTCACTGGTCATGTTAATGACAATAGGGAACCTATAGCCCTTCCTCACATACCAATAACAAACTTCAAGTTAAATCCTGGTTTCATCAGTATGATTCAACACCATACCTTTGGAGGAAACTCTATTGAAGAGAACACATACTATCATATTGATGCCTTCAAAAATCTTTGTGACACTCTTAAGATGAATAGGGTCCCCCAAGAAGTCATCTATATCAAGGGGTTTTGTTTCTCTCTTAAAGACAAGGATCTACAGTGGCACCTTTCCCAAAAGAGGATGATGTCTTGGCAACAATTGTTTGAAGCATTTGTTAACAAATTTTATCTTGTTGAGAAGATCGTCAAATGCAAGTAAAAGATTACTAGTTTCAAGAAGAAATCCTCAGAGAGTTTGTATGATGCATGGGAGAGATATCAGAAGTATCTGAGAGATTTTCCAAATCACAGTTACGATGAAGGTATTATCATCACCATCTTTTGTAAAGGTCTCACTTCCACAGAACGGACATCTCTAAGCGATGCAACTGGTAGTGATTTTATGAAGCATCATGCAGAAACCACCAAAGAAATCATCAATAATATGGCCGCGCTTCAAGAAGGATGAAACGATGATAGAGGCTCTACAACAATGATATCAACAGTCAATAGTTCTTTAGATTCAATGTTACTATAAAGCCTAAATAATAAACTTGATAAGATGATGACTGACGTCCATGTTGGATAAATTAGACATTATCTTATCCTCTATTTTGAGGATGGCAAACACTTCATTCTTGTGGATCTAACTTGCTACTTGAGTATTTCAGGATTGCTACTTGAGTATTTCAGGGTTCAAGAACATGAAGAGATCATACTAAGTGGATATTTGAAAATCAATGTGCCTAAATGCTTAATATTTTCACGATTGTACTCAAAGTAAAAAACTTGTACAATACATGATGTACAAGTATTTAGATATCATGTAAATTAAGTGTTAGATCTTCTCTATCCACTCTTTAGGATCCCCCTAGAGATTAGAGTCATTATCCTTCATCAGAACAATAATTTAATAGGTGGTTCAAAAACTTGCACTAGTGAAACTCTCGGTCGAGAAACTAGTTGGATGAGACACCCTCGGTCAATGTTATTTTTGATTGAGAATCACCACAATCCAGAATTTAGAGCACTGGTCACAAATTTACACATATTGTGCTCTAAGTCATTTTCGGTCGAAAATATGGTCGACTAACACATCTTTAGTCCAAATCATATGATTGTTAGATTGAGTGGTTGGGAGTTGAGTATAGTCATTGGAATACACTTGCATTCAACTCAGGATCAGTCAAAGAAATTTTCGATCGAGACATGGTCAGTCGAAAAACTTGTCACCGGACTGGGTTCTGGATTGTTCTTCTAAACTCAATCATTTTAGCCATTGCAACTCAACTACTTTCTACCTAATAGCTAGTTAAGCATTAAGAACACTATTGAGACTTCCTATAACATCCCTAATCACTTGTAAACCATTCCTATAAATAGAAGAGGCCTTAGGATACTCAAGACATACAATCTACACTTGAGTAATCATTCTAGAGAGCAACAAAGATGAGAATCACTTGCTACCTTCTTCCTTGAGCTCTAAAGTTGTGTCCTATAGCTACAATATCCTAGCAACCATATGAGAAC
Source organism: Alisma plantago-aquatica (assembly GCA_963693085.1). Lineage (NCBI taxonomy): Eukaryota > Viridiplantae > Streptophyta > Magnoliopsida > Alismatales > Alismataceae > Alisma > Alisma plantago-aquatica. Next base: position 1,135,055,784 of record OY856413.1, on the reverse strand, counting down.
GTCCATCTGAAGTGGACAGGAGATCTATACAGTTTATATAGGATCAAAGAGCAATACCTCATTGGTGTACTTTCCTTCTTCCAATCTCCATTCATAGGTTAATGTTATTTGTGCTACTCGGCTACTCCAAGTGGTGGAAGCTACCTGAGGGAGCTTGCTTCGAGCTACTTCTAGAAGAGAAGGATGATGAAGGTTGATTGGAGCTACTTCAAGGTTAATAAGGTTGCTCCAAGGTTGCTTGAGGTTACTTCAAGAAGGCTGCTTCAAAGGAGGTTGAAGCTACTTTTAGGTGAAGGCTACCTCAAGGTGGTGGAGATACTTCAAGGTGGTGAAGGCTGCTCCCATGGCTTGAAGTTACTTCAAGAAGGCTGCTTCAAGGAGGTTGCGGTTACTTCAAGGTGAAGGATACTTCAATGAGGTGGAAGGTGATTGTATTTTGTTGTACCATCCTTGTGAGGTAAATAAAATAAATCACTTTCAAAATCCCAATTGGAAACCATTGGGTAGTGGACTGAGAATCTTTGATTCAAAGGTTGGAACCACTATAAATCCAAGTGTCTTCCTTGTTTCCTCCTCCTTCTTTGGTTTAAGTTTTTAATTGAAAATTAAAATATCAAAAGCTCTGTTTATCCCCCCTCTAGATCTCTCATTTGGCATTAGAGAAGGTATTCAAGGAGCCTTAATTGGTCTTGAAAGGGAACAATGTTCTACACAACCTCAACCTCGAAGGAACTCATGTGAGCCAAACACCACCCTTTGATGGAAGAAACTACACTTATTGGAAAAAAAGGATGCAATTATACTTCTAAGGGATTAGTCTGGAGCTTTGCAAAATGGTGTCCTTGCCCTATTATGCACTTCCTAATACGGAGTATGCAACATGGAATCCCGAAACGGTAAAGCAAGTTCAATTGAATGCAAAAGCATTAAGTATTTTATATTATTCTATTTAAATTAGTGAGTTTAATAGGATATCTTCATTTGAAACTGCTTATGAAATATGCCATAAGATTTCAGTTACACATGAAGGTACAACTCAAGTTAAGAATACCAAGATTAACATGCTTAGATAAAGTTTGAACAATTCTGCATGACACCTAATGAATATATCAGTGAAATGTATGCAAGGTTTTCTTCTATTGTTAACAACTTGAGTGCCTTGGGTAAGTATAAAAGTGAGTAAGATCAAGTGTCCAAGATTTTTAGATCCTTGTCTTCAAAATACAAGCCAAAGGTGAAGGCCATTGAAGAAGCCAATGACCTTACCACGTTGAAGATGGAGCAACTCATCTGCAATCTAGAGACTCATGAAGTTACTCTTGAAGAAGAAGAAAGATTAGAGTTGGATCTTCAAAAGGGAAGAAGGAAGGACATATCTTTAAAAGCATAAACCAAAGTACAAGTCATCACCCAAGAAAGTGATGAGACAAGTGGAGAGGATAATGAAGAAGATGCACTCATTGTAAATGACAAGAAATATAAAACATATAAATCTAACAAAAATACTAGTGTTTCTTCCTCTATTAGGTTCTTTGAGTGTGGAAAGAAGGGGCATTTGAATAATGAGTGCCCCAAGATCAAGAAAGGTAAAAAAATCATATTTCATTAAGAAGGACAAGGGAGACAAAGCATACTAAGTTGCTTGGGATGATTCAAGTGATGACAACAGAAGAAGAAATGGAGTGTCTCATGGATAAGGAAGATGAATATGAAGAATCAAATGAGGATTGGGTGGTTGATAGTGGTTGTTCCAAATGTATGACTAGAAACAAGGAGGCTTTCCATACACTTGAAGAAAAGAAGAGTAGAATAGTTACATTTGGAGATAATGCCAAAGGTAAAATTATTGGGATAGGTAATGTTGGTACAAACCTTCAAGTAAAGAATGTGTTACTTATAGATGGATTGCATTAAAACTTGATTAGTGTTATTCAATTGTGTGATAGTAGCTATGATGTTCTTTTTAACAAACCTTGCTACAAATTGCTCATAGAAAATACTAATGATGTTTTCTGTGAAGGAAAAAGAATAGGAAATCTTTACATACTTGGACCTAATTCTATGCAAGCTATTATTGGAAAATTTATTCTTGCAAATGATGAATCTTTACAATTATGGCATAGAAATCTAGGTCATGCAAGCTCACATTTTATTCAAAAGTTGCTTAAATATGGTCTTGTTCGAGGTTTACCCAAACTTTCTTTTGATAAACTTGAAAATTGTGAACCATGTACCCTAGGCAAGCAAACGAAAACTTCTTTCAAATCTAAAGCATTTCTTAGTACTACCAAATCATTAGAACTTATTCACATGGACTTATTTGGTCCCATGAGGACTCAATCTATTGGTGGTAAAAATTATTATTTTGTCATTATTGATGATTATAGTAGATATACTTGGGTACATTTTTTTATCAACAAAAGATGATAATATAAGAATATTGATTCAAATTTTCTCTGAGATTGAAATCAACTTCAAAACAAAATATGCACCATTAGGAGCGATCATGTGGGAGAGTTTAAAAACCATATATTTGAAGAATTGTACTACATCTAAAGGATATACACATAACTTTTCAGCTCCACGCCCTCCACAACAAAATTGGATAGTTGAGAGGAAAAATGGGTCCTTACCAGAAATGTCTAAAACAATGATACTAGAGCACAATACACCTAAAACCTTTTGGGCTGAATTATTAAATACAACATTATATGTCTTAAACCATGTTTCAATTCATTCACATCTTAAGAAACTCCTTATGAACTCATCTTTTAAAAAAAACTAGAGTTGACTACTTGTATACCTTTGGTACGCCTTGCTATATCTTGAACACAAAAGATGATAGAGATAAATTCAACCCTAAGTCACAAAAATGATTTTTCTTGGGATATTCAACATCTAGTAAGGCATTTAGAATTTTCAACACTATTTCCAACAAAGTTGAGGAATCAATTCATTTCACAATTCATGAAACAACAACACCATGCGTTGAAAATAAAATTGAAAATGAAAAATTGAATGATATTACACATCAAAATGAGGAATTAACCATATCAACAAAAGATGGTAAAAATTCAAAAATTGAATAAAATAATGATCAAAATAATGAGTCACAACAACCGATTCCAAGTATAATCAAATATCATCCTCAATACTTAATCATAGGAAATCCTTTTGATAAAGTAAAAACTCAATCAACATTTAGAGAAATTGCAAACTTGGCCTTTGTATCAATTTTTGAACCTAAAAAGATAAATGAAGCTCTAAAAGATGATTACTAGAGAATTTCCATGCAAGAAGAGCTAAATTAATTCACTAAGAATAATGTATGGGATTTAGTTCCTAGACCTCAAGGTAAAACCATTATTGGAACTAAGTGGGTCTTTCGAAATAAAATTAATGAAGCTAGGGAAGTGGTTAGAAATTAAGCAAGGTTGGTTGCTCAAGGATACAATCAACAATAAGGGATATTATTTGATGAGACTTGTGCACCCACAGATAGACTTGATGTCATTAGAATGTTATTAGCTCTAGATGCCCATAAAGACACCAAACTTTTATAAATGGACATAAAATGTACTTTCTTAAATGGAATGATTGAAGAAGAAATTTATGTTGCCCAACCACCTAGTTTTGAAATTCCTAACAAGCTTGATCATATCTATAAACTTAAGAAAGCCCTTTATAGTCTAAAATGAGCACCCCGAAATTGATATGAAAGACTTATGAACTATCTTTTTGATAATGGTTTCTCTATTGGAAAATTGGATTCCACATTATTTTTCAAATCATATGAATTGGATTTTCTAGTTGTTCAAATAGATGTTGATGACATCGTCTTAGGTGCCTCAAATGATTCTTTATGTACTCATTTCAGTGATACCATGAAAAAAGAATTTGAAATGAGTCCTATGGATGAGTTGACATTTTCACTTTGTTTTCAAATAAAACAAACGCCCACTGGAATTTTTCCCAAGAGAAATATACTAAGGAACTTTTGAAACATTTTAACATGGAGAATTGCAAACATTCTAAGGAACTTTTGAAACATTTTAACATGGAGAATTGAAAACATTCTATGACTCCTATGGCTACTTCCTCTAAAATTGACAAGGATGAAAATGGTGAACCCATTGATGATTCATTATATGGAGCCATGATTGGTAGCTTGCTATGCTTGACTGCATCTAGACCTGATATTATGTTTGTCATTGGACTTTGCACTACATTTCATTCGAATCCTATGCATTCTCATTTTCAAGCCGTCAAAAGCATCTTGAGATATCTTGATGGCACTATAAATTGTGGATTGTGGTACCCCAAGTGTCAATCGTTGGATTTGAAAGATTACATCGATGTTGATTATTCTTGTTTTCATCTTGATCAAAAGAGCACAAGTGTTTGTTGTTTCTTCACATGCAGAGATTTGGTTTCTTGGTTTAGTAAGAAACAAAATACCATTGCTTTATCTATACCACCGAAGTTGAATACATGGTTGTAGGATCATGTTGTGCTCAAGTGCTTTATATGCAACAAGTCTTAAATGATTATGATTTTATATTTTCCTCTATGCCAATTTTCTGTGACAACACTAGTGTAATAAACTTGGCTCATAATCTTTTTCTACACAACTGTGCTAAGCTCATTGATATTAGACATCACTTTTTGAGAGATCGTATTGCCAAGAATAACATCTCTCTTCAGCATGTTGAAATAGAGGAACAATTGGCTGATATTTTTACCAAACCTCTTCCTTTGGATCAATTTCAATATATTATAAGGAAGTTACTTATTACTCTACTAGAAGATGTTTTCTTTGGTATATTTGCCCAAGATTCTTGATCTCTAGCGTGCGTCTTGAAATTGTGGCTTTCATTGGCATCTTGTATTTACTTTCTATTTCTCTTCTACTTTAAAACATGGGTATTTACTTAAGGGGGAGTTATTTTAATATTTGGCTATCTTTTTGAGATGACAAAGGGGGAGAAATAAAATATAAAGAACAATATCCCATCGAGCCTCATGATGGTTACATAATTTCATTTGAAAAAAATAAATTTGATGCAAAAATACTTTATCAGATGGATATAATGTTCCATATCTCTCTAAGCATATTAGCACACATTTTTATATCATTCAAGGATCTATTCTTCTCAGGTATGAATTTTGTCTTTATTATATTTGGATTATATTTTAGAAATGTTTGCCATCTTCAAAAAGAGGGAGATTTTTTGCTAAATTGTACATTAGCTTATACTCTATTTTGATGATGACAAACAATTCATTCTTGTGGATCTAACTTTCTACTTTAGTATTTTGGGATTTCTACTTGAGTATCTCAGGGTTCGAGAAGATGAGGAGATCATACTAAGTGGATAGTTGAAGATCAATGAACTTAAATGCTTAATATTTTCATGATTGTACTCAATGTAAAAAACTTGTATGAGTATATAATGTACAAGTACTTAGATATCATGTAAATCAACTATTAGATCTCCTCTATCCACTCATAACCCTTAGTTAGGATCCGCCTAGATATTAGAGTCATTATCCTTCATCAGAACAATAATTTAATAGGTGGTTCAAAAACTTACACCAGTGACACTCTTAGTCGAGAAACTAGTCAACCGAAATACCCTCGGTAAAAGTTATTATCAACCAAGAACCAACTTGGTCGAGCATTTAGAGCACTGGTCGAAAACTTATACATATTGTTCTCTAAGTCATTTTCAGTTGAAAATAAGGTCGACCGACACATCTTTAGTTCAAATCATATGACCATTAGATCGAGTGGTTGGGAGTTGAGGATAGCTATTGGAATATACTTGAATTCAACTCAGGCTCGGTCGAAGAAATTCTCAACTGAGACATGGTCAGTCGAAAAACTTCTCGACCAGACTGGGTTCTGGATTGTTCTTCTAAAATCAACTATTTTAGCCATTACAACTCAACTACTTTCTACCTTACGACTACTTAAGCACTAAGAACACTCTAGAGACTTCCTAAAACGTCCCTAATCACTTGTAAACCATTCCTATAAATAGGAGAGGCCTTAGGACACTCAAGAAACACAAGCTACACTTGAGCAATCTTTTTAGAGAGAAACAATGTTGAGAATCACTTGCTACCTTCTTCCTTGAGCTATGAAGTTGTGTCCTATAGCTACAATCTCCTAGCCACCACATAGCAACGTCAATCCTAAGTGTACATAAGATCTATAGGCTTGATATAGGATCAAAGAAAAATACTTCATTGGTGTACTTTCCTTCTTCCAATCTCCATTCAGAAGTTAATGCTATTTGTGCTACTTGGCTACTCCAAGTAGTGGAGGCCTCCTAAGGGAGCTTGCTCGGAGATACTTCTAGAAGAGAAGGTTGCTAAAGGTTTATTGGATCTACTTCAAGGCTAAGAAGGTCACTCCAAGGTTGCTTGAGGTAACTTCAAGAAGAATGCTTCTAAGGAGGTTGAAACTACTTCTAGGTGAAGGCTACCTCAAGGTGGTGGAGCTACTTCAAGGTGGTCAAAGCTGCTCTAAGGGCTTGAAGTTACTTCAAGAAGGCTTCTTCAAGGAGGTTGAGGCTACTTCAAGGAGGAGGAAGGTGATTGTATTTTGTTGTAACATCCTTATGAGGTAAATAAAATAAATAACATTCAGAATCCCAATTGGAAACAATTGGGTAGTGGACTGACAACCTTGGATTAAAAGGTTAGAAACACTCTAAATCTAGGTGTCCTTGTTTACTCCTCATTTGGTTTAAGTATTAAATTGAAAATTAAAATATCAAAAGCATTATTCACCCCCCTCTAGATCTATCATTCCAGAATCTGAAGGATGCCGATTCAAGCTATTTTATAGAGGCGACTATAAAATGTGTCACTTGTGGAGAAGGAGGTCATGTCATAGATCGTTTTATTTACACTCATGAAGAAGAAGATAATCAGACTGAGAATGTGTCTTATGTAAATTACAAACAACCAGATCATCCTGGATTTTCCTATGGGGATACATCAGTAGTAGAAAATTCCTTTCAACTATATTAGACATCTCAAGCCATGGGTAGGGGATACGTGGTAAGAAGAGGAACTCCAACTAGATTTCAACTAAATCGATCTCAACCTTAATAACAATAAGGAAACTTCAATGGACAACAAAGACCAAGTTTATTTCAACAACATCAGAAGTCCATAATTGAACTACATTCCTTGAATGAAAAATTGGGAGAATGACTGCTAAGCAATAATAATCTGATGGCAAACATGCAAACACAATTGGGTATTGTGAACACTCAGGTAAGTTATCAGCAACATCACAACCGAATGATTGATCAACATCTGGCATCCATAGCCTCTTATATCGGGTGACCCACCAGACAATTCCCTTCAAGTACTAAGAAAAATCTAAAGAACAAAAATGCTAGGATGGTTGCGCTCTACTTAGGAAATACCTCTTCTACACTATAGCCAGAAGTGACACCAGTTGAAGAGAGTAACATCGACAAGGGAGAAATTCTAGTAATAAAGAAGTCAAAAGGGGCATCAAATCCTATTCCATCCTTAGAATGCCTAAGATTCCCTCAGGAGCACCTTTTCCTCATTGCTTCTTCAAGGCACGGCTGGAGAAAAGATACACCATTCATAGACACCATCAAGAAAATACACCTAGATATTCCTCTTATAGATGTCATAGATGATATGCCTACATATGCCAAATTCTTGAAGGATATCATCATAAAGAAGAGAAAAAGAGTTGAGGTTGAGATAATATGCCTTGTAAGGATGGCATCCTCTTTCTGTCAATCTAACATGCCAAAAACCAGAAGGATCCTTGAGCTTTCACCATCCCCTTTGTCATGGGGGGGGGGTACTTCAACAAGATATGGTCTCACAAATTTGGGGGCTAGAATTAACCTCATGCCATATAGCCTGGCGACTAGGTTGGGCCTCACAAACATTGTTACCTCCAACATGAGGATTTAGATGGCAGACAATTCTTTCACAAAGCTAGTTGGAGTAGTAGAAGATGTCCCAATCAGGATCAAAAACTTCTTCATCCCTTATGACATAGTCATAATCAATGTGGTTGAAGATCCTATGTGTCAGATGGTCTTTGGGTGACCTTTTCTTTCCACAGCCTGGGTGTTGATCGACATTGCATATGGGCTAATCACTACAAGAGTTGGAAGCGAATCAAATGACTTCAATGTGATCAATCACATGAAGGGTCCTTCTCTAATGGACACAAGCTGCTTTGTTGACTAGTGTAGTCAGTTATGTGTAGAAATTCAAGAACATAATACAATTGTAGATCCTTGATTCAAGCTATAATTAATCCTAATCAGGGGTCAATGATCTAGAGGTTGAAGAAATTCTAGATTATTTAGAAACTACCGAAGAAGAAGAATTTCAAGGGTATACATAAACAATCAAGTACATGTCTCTTCAGCAAGAACCAAAAGACACATCTACCCCAAGGCCTCTGCTAGAGCTCAAATCACTTCCTGAGGTTTTGCTGTATGAATTTCTTGATGATGAAAAGAGTAAGTTGGTGATATCAATGCACATCTATCTTCTAACCAACAACAACAACTCCTATCTAAACTCAAGACTCAGAACAAATCCCTTAGATACTATATAAATGATATCAAGGGTCTCATCCCAACCATTTTCATGCATCAAATTAACCTTAAAGAACATGCAAATCCATGTGTGTAAGGTCAAAGGAAACTAAATGACAAAATGCACGAGGTGGTGCGCAAAGAAGTCATTAAGCTAAAAGATGTGGGTACCATCTATGCCATTAGCGAAATAACTGGGTAAGTCCAATACATGTAGTTCCCAAGAAAGGAGGGATGATGGCGGAAAAAAAGTGATGGCAAGGAACTAGACACTTGCACAAAGTTTGATTGGTGTATGTGCATCGATTACATGCTATTGAATGCAACAACATGCAAATATCACTTTCCTATCCCATTTATTGACCAAGTTCTAGAAAGATTGGCATGTCATTCACACTTCTACCACCTAGATGGGTATTCAAGATTCTATTAGTTACCTATCCACCTATATGATTAGGAGTAGACTACATTCACTTGTCTTTATAGGACATAGGTTTTTTGTTGTATGCCCTTCAGTTTGTGTAATGCCCCAACCACCTTTCAAAGGTGCATTTCCGCTATATTTTCTAATTTGATAGAAGAGATTATGGAGGTCTATATGGATGAATTCTCATTCTACGGGGTCATCCTTTGAAGATTGTCTCAAGAATCTATCCCTCATTCTCCAACTGTGCAAAGAAAAGCAGTTAGTTCTCAATTGGGAGAAGTGTCATTTTATAGTACGAGAAGGGATAGTCCTAGGACACAAAGTATCATAGGGATATATAGAAATAGATAAGATAAAAATAGATGCCATATCCAAGCTCCCACCTCTTTCGCTGGTATCTTCATTCAATAGATTCCTAGGACACACATGATACTACTGTCGATTTATTAAAGACTTCTCGAATATCACAAAACCACTGTCTAGACTGCTTGTCAAGGAAACACCATTTGTCTTTGATGAAGATTTCCTGAAAGCCTTCCTTACTCTAAAAAATTCCATAGCTATTGCACCCATGGAAGCTCCAGATTGGGACCTCCCCTTTGGGCTAATGTGTAATGCTAGCGATTATGTTGTCAGAGCTATCCTAGGACAAAAGAAGGACAAAAAGCACCATGTCATATATTACGCCAAAAAAACCCTCGATGAAGCCCAAGTCAACTATACAACAATAGAGAAGGAAATGTTGGCCATCATCTATGCTATTGAAAAATTTTGATCTTATCTATTAGGAGGAAAGGTGATAATCTATACAGATCATGGAGCAATAAAGTATCCCATGCAGAAGAAAGAGACAAAGCTACGTCTCCTTAGGTGGGCCCTCTTATTGTAGGAGTTTGATCACAAAATCATCGATAAAAAGGGATCTGAGAATGTGATTGTGGATCACTTTTCTCTCATAAGGGTTGAAAAGGAGAATCTGCTCCCTATCAATGACTCTTATCAAGATGAATCTTTACTACTCAACCACTCTCATAGTATGTTGATTTCTGCAATTATCTTGCGTTCCAACAGTTGTCCCTTGGGATGACATACAACCAAAAATAGATGTTTTTTCAGACCTCGATGACCCGCTTCTATTCAGGAAATGTGCTAATAACGTCTATCATCGTTGTGTTGATCATGACGAATCCCACTCTATTTTAGAAAAATGTCACACATCTCCCTATGGAGGACATTTGGGTGCCAAGAAGACATCACTAAATATTCTAAATTCTAGTTTTTTATTGGTTGACTATGTTTAAGGACTTGCACGCCTATGCTAAATAGTGTGATGCATGCCAATGCACTGGAAACATCAGCAAAAGAGATGAGATTCTTTTAGCCAAATGGATTGAGGCAGAAATTTTTTATGTTTGGGGTATTGACTTTGTGGGACCATTTCCACCATCTTTTGTAAACAAATATATTCTGGTAGTAGATGATTATGTTTCCAAATGGGTGGAAGTTGTACCATCACCCAACTACGAATCTAGGGCAATAATGCTCCTTTTCACGAAGGTCATATTTCCAAGGTTTGGAGTTCCCAAAACTGTCATTAGCGACAGAGGTTCACATTTCATAGAGAAACAGTTTGAAGTTCTCCTAAAGTGGTATGGAGTAAAACACACAATATCTACCCCATACCATCCTTAGAATATAAACCAGGTCAAATTCTCTAATAGGTAGATCAAATGAATCCTAGAAAAAATAGTAGGAAGATCCAGGAAAGACTGGTATTCTAAACTAGATCACACTCTTTGGGCATAACGAACTACTTATAAGACACCCATTGGAATGACTCTTTATCATCTTATTTATGGAAAATCTTGCCATCTTCGTCTAGAATTGGAACATAAAGCTTATTGGGCAATCAAAGCTCTGAACATGGATGGGGTCCTCAAAAAAGAAAAGTGTTTTCTACAACTATAGGAGCTGGAAGAACTCTGCCTACATGGTTATGAGAACACCAAGATCTATAAAGAACACGCCAATACTTGGCATGACACTCACATCAAGTGAAAGGACATTTATGAAGGTGCCAGTTTTTATGTTCAATTATTCCCTTCACCTTTTTCTAAGAAAACTTCATTCTCATTGGTCTGGCCCATTCACACTAGTCTCTATTTATCCTTCGAGAATGATGGACATTTGCAGTGAGAGGTCATGGACATTTTCAATCAACAGTCACCACCTAAAGATATATTACGAAGATTAAGTCCACCAAAAAGGCAGACATGGAGCTTCCAGATGCCCCATATGCCAAATAAGATGTCCAGGAGTCAAACTACATGACTATAAATAAGCGCTACTTGGGAGGCAACCCAAACATATATCTTTCTTTAGCAATTTCTTTCAAACTATTTTCTTTTCTTTGATGCTTTTGTCTTCCTTCGCAAAACATTATCTTTGTAATTGTGTTCCAATAAAATCAAGATGGACCACTATTTTCTTTCTAAAGTGATGACTGTACAATGATCACTTTACTGTGATTCATCGACCTAAATTCTAATCTGTTTTATTGACTTTACTTAATGTTTTTTTGATCGCCCAATCAATTTGACCATCGAGAGCATTGTCAACGTAGCTATCGACCCCTTTAAACATTTAGCTGACTGTCAATTCACCAGAGTGTTGAAATAGACAAAAAATGGGTTTCGTCTATTGACAACACCCATCGATGCTATTGGTTGACACTATTGTCGACATCGCCAGTTTTGTCGACTTGTTGACATCACCAATTTTGTCGACTCGCCAAGATTACAGTTGTGTCGACCTTGTTTTAAAGGTTGCCAATTTATTTTATTGATAGCCATCTTGACAAACCCATATCTGTTATCTGCATACCCGATTATGATTCATCGACCTTAACCCTTGCACTATAAATATGAGACCCATAGTAAGAAATTATCACCACACTGTAATCAAAGAAAAGCATAATGCTATGAGTTTTGACTATCAATGCACATGTCGACATCTTCAATAGATAGCTTTCTCTTTCCCTATCGATGTTACTAAAACTTCACTAAATTGACATGTATATATGCATGTCGATCAACATAGTTGTCGACCATTTTAGTTCCGATTTCTATGGACGTGATTTCCTAGAAAGATTACCTCGATGGCATGATTTCTTTTCTCTGTTGTCGACAACTCAACCTATCAACCCCTTTTAGAAACTCTTGAATGTCGACAATCTCGTGGACATCATCAATCAATAGGCCTTTGTCTTATATCATATCTAATGTTGCTCTCATTTTCCTTTATTCATAGATATGTCTCACTAAGTTAGTTCCATCTCAGCTGCTGAAGGCACATCCAACAGAGGAGAGAAGAGGCCCCACCTTGCTGTCTCCTCCTCTAAAGGTGACAAGAGTGTACAGATCAATGAGCCCGAACCTGACGCACCTCAGGGCTCTTGGTTGGACCTACCTGACTATGGAACCTTAAGGCCTCGCAACAAGGACCATCTTGAGGCATACAAGCCAAAACTTTCAAGCCCACCTGCTTCATCTCTTTGACTACTCTTGAAGAGATCAAGATCAAGGAAAGAGTAGATTTTCTTACCAAATCCAACATGGCCCATATGTGCTTCACCAAACCCAAAGCCTGTGTAGAGAAGATAATGTAATTCATGTCCTATATCCAAGAAGTCTTGGCCAAGCAAGCTGACAATCCAATAAGTAGATATCGACAGTTGAAGGTTCACATTAACAACGTTGATCATGTCCTTACTGTACAGATCCTGAATAACATCTTATGTGGATTGGATGAAGAGGCATCTAAGGCTTTCTCTAGACTACTCAACAAAGAGGACTATAGTTTTAATGCCTCTAAGTACTGGGATAACTTAACAGGTCAATGCAGGTACCAATCTGGGCAATCCAAAGCATCAAGAGTCCACTTTGGGCTATGGAGGATTATGCACAAGATTGTTGACAACATTCTCTTCACAAAGTATGAGACTAGAACCATTTATCTTGAGGAGCACTACATTCTTTCTCAAATTATGGAAAGTTGATCTAACATCTTCCAGCATTCTGGTCTGTCGCAACAATAACAGTCACAATCGGTTCACAAAAACCAACATATCCATTCCTTTACTAGAGCTGGTAGATTATGATAAAGAGAAGCTGATGTATTTTGAGGAAGAGATCACTGAACTTATCAACTTCTACAAGACAAATTCTATGACTCCACAATAGTCAGGCTCGTCATATAGTAGAGTTCACACAAAGCCTGTTGTGACAACAACCTCCAAAAAACCTCTTTCTAAGATTTCAGAGGAACATGAACAAGTGAGGATAGGAGATGATGACTTTGACGTGATACAGTCATCACCAGAGCAAGTTCTGACTACTCTAGTGATTCAAGTAGATGTACCAAAGACTGGTTCTCCTTCCACCACAAGGATCCCCACCTCCATCCCAGTTTAAGTTGCTGCTACAAGAAAGACACCTCCTCCGCTAGAACGGGAAGTCCATGATGTTTCTAACAGTCGGCCAAGACATCATCGTTGTGCTACCCATCCTTCTTCTTCTCACATGCCACCGCACTCTGAGCGCCATATTTCTTCTTCTTCTGACACAAAATACCTAGAGACTTTGGGTGGTTTTTTTGGCTGTGACTTCAATACAATCTACAAGGTAACAATCACTAACATGACGGTTATTCCTAAACTTACGAAGGATGTGCAGTACATTTCCAAGCTGGTACAGTCCTTATAGCAAAAAGTCAATGAGTTGAGCACTCTCCCTAGGCATATTGTGGCTCTTTAATGCAAGATGGACTTCATATCAAGATGCAAATAGATGAACAACAAAACAAGAAAGAGAAATGTGCACTTCGATGACAAAGGCAAAGTCTGTTGCACACTTTCTTTATTCAAGAAACTTCTTCTCCATCATCTCATTCTTCGCATGGAAACTCGTATGTTCCAAACACTACAAGTGATGATGCCCGCCGCCGCTCCCCTGTGCATGTAGCAGGATCCTTCAGGGAGTCTATCTCCCACATTTGTGAATCGAATTATACCAAAACTATACTGACAGACAACAATACTTCTATTCTGCAGCTTTGACTAGGTGGATACCCTTTTTCACTCACCAAACCTTATGTAAGTCTGTCTAAAGATATCCATGCTCACCTGTCGGAAAACATTCCGCCTCTGACTCTAGGATCGCCTCTTGATTCTTTCGAATCTAATTTGACGAGGAGATTAGATGAGGCATTGTTGAACCTCAACCTGATTCAGTCCCTTTGTAGTGTCACACATCAGAGGAAGATATATCTAAGGGAGTGTATACCACTCACATGGATCTTGAAGTTGATTCCAATAGTCCTTCTGATAATGGCATGCTTCTTGAGATGAGGATGATGGTGATCTGTCCACCATTCTTTCTATAGCACCGCCATGTTTATATGATCCAATATTCCCGAGCCATTATTACCTCTTGCACTGTAGTTCCCTTCCAAGTAAGTGAACTTGATGCTAACTTCCTGAAAGGGTTACCAGTATGTGACATTTTTGTGCTACAAGATATCCTATATGATCCATGCAATGGGAGTTGTATTATATATGATAATGGTTCTATCTTTCTAACCAGTGAGGATTTTTAGGATGTTTTTCACAGCCCTACAAAAGTTACCAAACTAATATTCACTGTTCTTGTGTCAACTAACTTATATGGTGTCATACCTAGTGATAAGGAGTGGCCATTCTACAATGCAACACCCTTCCTAACCGACTACCTATTCAAGAAATGTATGGATGCTCCAGCTATCCAAATGCTAAAAGATAAACTCGAGCTAAAAAAAACTAGAGTCATCCTTGTGCCCTTTCCTTTTGCGGCTTATGGCTGTTATGTGTTGTTGATCTGGATAAACACCAAGTTATGCTATTAAATCCATGTGTAAAAGAAATTAAAAATTCTTATATGCAATTTAAAGACCCTACTACAAACAAGCTACCTCACATTTCTGTCCATCTTCAAAGGGTCATACACAAGGTAGCTTACTACCAACCTAATTGGACCGATTATGTGATTGTGCCACTGGCCCACCAGTAAAATCTAGATGAAGATGACAGTGCTTTCATAGTCCTAAGAGTAATGGAGGCTCTCAATTGCCAAATTTTTGTTATTGGTTTGGATCCCAATAGCTTCACTCCTTTTCATGGAATGTATGCAATGAAGGTAATCCAGAATAGGCATTTCTTCTAGGATCCAGATATTCCTGAGAATTTATAGGATCTTTATTCATTGATCCCCCGACCTACAAAAGAACCCTTCTGTAATGTTTTATAGAGAGAAGAAGTAGATGAAGGTCAGGTAACACCGTCACCAATGACCACCAATCCTCCAGCCACTGTCACTACTACTACAAAGGATAGAGAGATTGTTGTCATACTTGGCTTTCTAGATGAACCTACACCATTTTTGGTATATGGTCTGGTGGCAACCATTAATCCCATTTTTTAAAATTTTGATCAGAGGTCTTACTGCGAGCTTTCCCATCCTCAACTTATGATGCTACTGACACAATTCCAAAAGGGTGGAAATTAAGTTGTTTTTAGTAAAGACACTTTGTTGGTTATGAAAGAAGACTTTCTTGAAACTGTCTGACCTAGGGGATGTTTGTCTCATGGCCTCATGGTGTCCTGTCAGTTTCCTATCATCCAAAACATAGATGATGTCTATATGGTTAGCCCTGATCTTAAAGACGACATATGTAGAGGCACTGATTCTAGTGAAAAATACTTACTCATTTGTCATTTATAGGACCCCATTCCTCGATATATTTTCTTACCCATACTCCATGATGCTCATTGGACTTTGCTTGTTATCTTCACTCGCGAGAGAGATGTCGTACTATATAATATTTCTAATGTATCTTTTGATATTGAAGGTCCTAGCTATTTTGTTCTAATTCGTAGTGAGCATGAATGCATTGTTGATGTCTATGCCGAAGAACTCATTACATTAATCAGATAGTATAACTATGGATATGCTTCTTAGGAACCCAAGAAATGGAAGATTCCATGATTCTGTCATTGATGCCCTCACAACATCACCTATTCAATGATTTTGGGTTCTATATCTTGCATTGGATAAACACCATCAGAGTGCTCCATGTTGTAGTAGAAGAAGCTCACAATGATAATAGTCATTGCCTCTAAGAAAATTATTTTGTGCTACTACTTGAATCTCCATGGACAATCCTTAACCTTTGTTGAATATCTCACATGTTACATTTTTCTTATTTATTTTTAACACTCTAAGCACAGTGTGTCTTGTAAGTTTGGGGGTGTAAACCCATGAGATAGGTATCCATAGTATCACACAAACTTTACTTTATTCCTTTCAGCATTTCTTTTCATATTTTTTTCTTATTTCCATCAAAAAATTTAACAAATTTTCTTGTATAAAGCCATGAAGATGCAGATGAAGGAAAACCCCCTCTACAGTGAATTTTCTTTTCCTTCAAGATATACCTTTTTGCAAAATTAGTTCGTATAATAGGAAGAATTTTTTTCTACTGACATTACTTATGTAATTTTCTCTTAGAAAAACATCATTTCTTCCTCTATTTTGATTTTAACCTCAAGATGTCATCAAAAGATTTTCGTAAAAAAATATTCAATTAATATAAAAGTCATTTTTTGTTGAGGCATGTCCTCATAAGAATAAATAAAGAGCTACCTCGTTTCTTCGTCCAAATTTTATTTTCCAGCAAAATCCCAAAATGAGTGAGGAGAGAAAAAGAATCGGAGAGTTGTTCCATGTTGAAGAGCTATCTAAATGGTGTCTTGTTGTGCTCATGAACACAGATATGTCAATTTTGTTGGTCTTTAAAATAAAAAAAATACTACCTCAATTCCAATGGTGTTCATTTAAACGTATTTAAGTCTGGGACAGTGATACTTAGGATGTGCAATCACTACTCTAAATCCAATTAGTTTGGAACACAGGGATCACTTGCCCATTTAACGAACCATTACTTAATGACCCAAAAGAAGGAAGGGATATGTGTAAGCCTTTTTGCCTACATATTTCTTTCACATAATACCTTGATGAGAGGGAAAGATACTTTCAAAAACGACATATGTCGAAGATAAGATTATGAACCAAAAATAATTAAGAAATAAATCAAAGAAAGAATCTTTTGGCAATTGATGTTCTTGATAAGTTAGGTCATTTTATGAAAAAAGTGAATAGTTTTGATAAAGGGTTTGTATAAAATTATATTATCAGTAAATTCCGAATTCTAGTTGTTGGTTGATTATATATTGATTCTATTAGCTTGAGTGCAAGATAAATTCTAAGTTTGGGGGAGTTGATAACATCAATTTTATATACTTTTCATAACCTTTCTCATAGTAAAAATCATTAGAATTAGTGTTTAGATGTTTGTTTTGTAAATTTTACCATCAGTTTTCCAAATGATAGGTTTTAATTAAGTTTTATTGATATTTGAAGGAATTTAGTACAAAATTGGCGATAACAATGGGTAACTATTAATACTCTAAATTGTTTATTCAAGACTCAAAAGACTCCCAATATGCATCGATCGAGTGGTCGATAGATCAAAATTTTCTGAAGGAAGTCGATAATACCAAGCAGAATTGTCATTAAGAGATGCATCGAGTGCCAACTTGTCGAGTAGGAGGATCAACACACTTATCATTGGAACCTCGACATAAACATCTCATCAACACCTTCTTGACCGAATCCTATTGAGTGCCAGCTATCAAACGAATCCATCGACAACCATGTCAATGAGGAAGCCCTCAATGCCTTCATCAAGAGACAAGGTATCGATGATCATGTCGACAGTTATGTCGACAACCTCCAAGACCGATGAAACCCTATCAAGGAGCCATTATGTCAAAAAACGTGAAATTCAACACTCTTGTCAGTCAATAAAGACCTGTCAAAGAATCATTTCATTGACCACAAATGTTGATAGAAGAAAACAGGAGGTTGATACCATGTAGACCAACCAAGATCGACAAGGCACAAGTCAAGGCATATAAATTGGCCCCCAAAGTCTCACTTCAAACTATCTTGGATCGCTTGAGTCAATAAGACGAAAGGTTGTCGCCAAGTTCCAGAGCCCAAGGATGAGAGCTATCACCCAGTCTAGTTCTATTGACCTAGCTGGTTGTCGACCTCTTCTTTGCAGCTCAATCCACTACCATCGATGGATCCAATATACATTCTTGCATGAAGACAAGATTGAAGGAAGGAGAAGAGCCATCGACCACTAGCTATTGATAGCTATCCATCAATCTCTTGTTGATCGGCTGAAAGGTTGGTATATCAATCACTCAATGTACCTTTGTGTCAACCTCTTTCTCTTCTTTTCTTTATCATGACTCATTCAAGTTGTAATTTGTTTGTTTCTTGTGCCATGTGTGACTAACCTCCATAACTTGGGTTGGGAGTAGCCACCGGGCCCTCCCAACGATGTAATTGTTCATTCTTCTATTTTATCAAATATGTTCTTTAAAGTTTTGTTCTTATACTCTTGTTTTATTGCATCGTTTGATGACTAGCTACCCTCGTCTGATGTTTCATATGAATATTGTTCGAGAGAATGATTTTAGCGAGATCTAGAGTATAGGTTAGTAACAAGATACGAGAGTGAGGCGTTGCTATAACAAAATGCATACAGTTTTTCTTGATCATTAGGATACTATCTTAAGATAGAGAACTCCTTGGATAAAAATCTGCCTGGATATCGAAAGAAGGAAGGAACATATATCTTTTATGGTTGTTCGCTAAATGAGTAAAGAACATATATGATTTAGAAGTGAAGGTTTTACATGGTTTTGATAGGCTTGATTTGTGAAACCTAATCCAACTCCCTTTTAATCGTTGTTTCCTAGTTCATCTTACTTCTTTCTTTTGGTTTTCTCTAAACTTATACTTTACTACTCAATTAGATTAACTTGTTCCTTAACCGGAACACCATCAAATTCACTAAATTGGTTAGACTAGACCAAACTAATATTATTTTGTTCTTATTCTGTAATTTCCCTTATCCCTACGTTCGACCATGTACTACTACAATAGTCTCCATATTGAGTTGCGGATGTTTCTTCTAGTCAGGTATAAATTAAAATTATGATATCTTTGGCTGGACAATCATGTTTACACTTTTGACCCACAAAAAAGAGAAATTAATCGGACTAGGAGTGCGATGTGGAACCTCAAGGAGACTCTAGTTACATACAAAATTAGGGATATCTAATTCAAAGGTAGGAAATACACATGGTACAAAAGAAAAAGTAGCAATAACAAAGTTAGAGAAACACTAGATATGTTCTTGGAAAATGAAAAAAAATGGATAGATCATTGTAGAGTTTTGTGATACAAACCACCGTCCATTATATGGTATGAAAACCCAGCTACCATGTTGGTGTTATTTCATATGGTTTAGGGTGGACATAAAGGGAGCATATATTTGTTTGTGAAACTTTTCCTTATGCTGGTGTGATAATCCTAGAGTCATCTCTAAAGCTTTGCGGAAGACACCATGGTGAAAATATCACAATATCTGTTATACTGAGACATAAGAAAATTTGGATACATCTAGAAGAAAATAATGGAGATAATGAAATTATTGGAAAAATCACAATGTCATTATCCATTTGATGAACTATATAACACAGTTAGGATCTCTTTAGATAAGAAAAGTGATAATGGTTTGTGTGAGCCCATGAGGGGTCATTATAAAAACACAAAAGATGCTCATCACATAGAAAGTCAGAGTAGGGGAATAAATCATATAGGAGTGGAGAATAAAATGATATGATGCTAGCATAGAGAAGGAGATTGAAAAATCACTATTATATATTTTAAGTATCTTTGTAAGGCATGCTTTGTTACAACTTATGAGAGCCTGATTGGGAGGTTCCATAGTCTATTACGGAGGAGGATGCTAGGAGGAGAGAGAGTGAGTTGGACGACAAGGAAACTCGGTCCTCCTTAATCAAAGGCATGGCTAGACATATCTATGTATACAAAATATGCTTGTCTATGTGAGAGTACATGATTTTTAAGTACGAGTTGTGGAGTATTGTTTTCAGTATTTATAATACATTGTGGTTTGTTATTGGATGGGTATGTGAAGTTGCCTCTCAATTTCAATTGCCTATATGTGTGAAGATCATTGCCCGATTATCCTAGAAAGTGCTCCAACAACCTATTTGATCAATCACACAACATAGGGAACAATTGTACCACACATAACTATCTATCTGCATTTCTATGATCAATCACACCATGAGCCACATTATTTGTCAAATCAATTCATTCATCTCTCTTTTTAAGTTATTAACTTGTGCACACACAAAATAAAGGAATACATACATACACACTAGTAGTAAGGGAAGTAGCATAAATTCATTGGAATTAATCAGAGTAATGACTCATGAAATTAAAAGACAATTATATTTCATTGTATATTTGTCAGGAGTATGCCCCTTTAATACGGAAGGATATCCTCTTTACAATATGATATGAGAGGAGATGAAGAAGTATAAGAGACATGAGAGAGAAAATAATATAATGAATGTGTGATAGAAACCACAATGCATCAATATAAATACAACCAATCAATAGAGTAAGTGATAAAAAATTAATATTGACATTCTACAAAATGAAAACTAACACACACACATGCAAATTTAAGATGCATCAGATATCTTGAGTTTGGAAATGAGAACGTTATGCCTAGTCAATGGAAGGGACTTCGTAAAGACATCAACAATTTGATCTATCCAAGACATATCATGTAAAGAGATGACACTAATCTATAAATTTTGCCTCAATGTGCTTTGTTCAATCATGGAACTTTGGATTTATTTCAATGTAAATGGTGCTTTCATTACCACAAATAATGGAATATTATTATTCATAATAACAACCATGTCTGAAAGAAGCCATCAAAGTGGATGGTGTCATTTTTTTAAATAGCTATATATTCTACCTCACAACTAGATCTAGTGGTGTCGTGTAGCTTCCATTTGTATAAGGAAACTAGTGGTGGTCTTAAAATTAATAAAAAGAAATCCATCATGGAGTGTGTTGTGGTTGGGCATCCAATGCAATATGTATCTTAATATGCTCTAAGAGTAAGATCTGAAGTTCTGAACATCATAAGTGATCTTTATATCATCCCTTTAGCATATACAAGAATTTGCAAAATCGTAGAACAATGATATTAGGGGTGGCAATCAGATTCGAGTCGACCGAGTGTGATGGGTCAAAACTTTTTGTCTAGACCCTAAAACTTACAAAAGATAGACTTTCAGGTCAACCCCCTTGACCCTAACCTAACTCGCAAATATTTCCAGGTCCATCGAGTCTAACTCATAAATACCAATACCAAGAGAAGAATTAAAAAAAATATATGTTTGGTCTAATCATTGACAATTGCCAAGTGTATGTAAAAAAAATCAATGCAAACAAGTTACGATATGATTGAGAAACATATATAAAGCTCATTTTATTTTGTTGGAGATTTTTAAATTCCAATTCATATAACAATTAGCATAAAAAATCATCAAACCAATACAAAACTATACACATTTGCTAAAATAAACTTCAAGATTGTTGGATTGTTAATTTAATAGGCCATTAGGTGTCTTAAACTTTAGTATTTTTATATTTATTTAAATATATAATTGTGAATTTCAAGTCAATCGATCCATTCATGTGACAACTGCTATCAAACCGACAGCCAAATCGCACATTAATTACACAAAATAACCATTAGCAGGGGATTACTAAAAATTACTAAAAATTAAAACCATTTTGCAAAGAGATCCACTACCAGGAAACTCTTTATAGAAAGAACCAAAGTAATATATACATCATGGTTCACTTTTTACATACATTGTACCATCTCATCTTGAGGATAACATATACCAGTTGCTTTGCCAAAACACATACTGAAGAAACATAAAACCTCAACGCATATAAGACAAAATCTCATATCATTTATAAAACCATTACATACTAACTCCCAAGGACCTGAGAGTACAGAGATGACACATAGGACTTCTATCTAAAAGACACGATAGACATCACACTCAACCTGAGTTGTCACTGCTATCCCAGTTGCTGATGTTCTCCCTCTGCAGTACGGTCTCTACCTCATCGTCCGTGTCCACCTAAAAATTGTGGGGTCAATGGGGTGAGACAAAAGTCCCAACTAGAGATATAACCCTCTACCAACAATATTATTATCACAGATAAATTGTATAAAACTGAGCAGAGGATCTATTATAACAATAAGCAGGATTAATCACTGTGTATAAGCAGGACAGAGCAATATCATCTTTTAGAGCTTTACGGCTATCTAAGATAGAGCAATATATGTCCATATATATGAGCATGGTAGAATAATGCCATAACTGAGTATTTCATATACCTATCACCAAGCATTGGATCATGTAATACCATAAAAGGAATGTGAAGAACATTTATCAACTATGTGATACAAAAGTATCACCGCTTCATACAATGTTTCTGTAATTGATCCTTAAGAAAATATGCTACACGGCTGATTACATATTCACAATCACACTTATGCCCTGAGGAGATGAGGTATACCGCTCATGCTCCAACCGACCACGGCTACATAAAGCATCGATACTTGACCGGACTAAATCGCATGTCCAAAAGGAGCGGATTAAAGTAGTCAGACTTTTAAAGAGATAACCCAACACTCAGGCCCCCACAACGATAACGGGGTCCGATGTAGAAATCGGGGTTGAACACAGGGACAAGGTTGGTCATGCTAAGAATGTGGAATCAACACTCTATACTCCAGCATAAAAGAGGATTAATATGTGTTCCCGAGGGAACGGTAGCTTGAGAACAAGAACAATAAAACAAAAGAAGTAAAAGAAACAAACTTTAACAAGTATATGGGAAAACTCGGGTTGGGGCTCACCAACCAAAGCGTATCTCCAACAAGCATACTATCTCTCTCTCCTACATACTCATATCAAGATTACAAGCAACCATAAAATGTCTATTCCACTCTTTCTCAAGATGAGAATAGATCTAGGCCTAAAAGAAGCCTCTCTCTCGAGAGGACAACTCAAAAACCTCACAGCAAAACATATGGTTTGAAGAATTTAGCATTCAACACTCTCGTGCATTCATACTACTTCATGACACGGGATAAAAGTGATATTACTCTCTCGAGATATCAACAATCAAACATCACAAGATGGTATCTAAGCATACAAGTGAAGCATTAAAATAGGTGCAAGGAGATAATCTTGATAAGAATATGTATATTCAAAAGAAAGAGACAATATACATGTTGGGAGAGCCTTAGTGGCTACACCCAACCCAAGTTATGGTGTTTAGCCACTCATGCTTGTAGGTAACATGGCGGCGCTATGGAAGGATAGATCCATGAGATACCACGAAGAATGGAGGTGAGTACAATGTGAGGAAATGATAGATCTAGAGGAGAAGAAATGTGATACGACACACTACTTCTTCATATATGGATCTACCACGGGGCGATCTCCTTCTCTCAAAGAAGTGGTGGGCACAGGCGGTCGTCTTCTCTCTCCTCAGCTTTATCTCCAGAGATCCAAGACTGTTGGATGGTCGGCAATGGGTCTGGGATGCGGCAGCACTTCGTGGTATCAGGATCGAATCTCTCTGATCAGATGCCTTGACAAGACAGGCGGGGGCGCTATTTATAGGCACCTTCCACTGACTTAAGACCGCGGTCGTGGTCTTTCCTTTATTCCTCCTTGGTCATGATCTTTCTTGACTGCGATCCTCCCCAGGACCTCGGTCGCGGTCTTTGAGAGACCACGGTTGTGGTCTTTGGAGAGACTGCGGTTGTGATCTTTGTTGAATAAGAGACCACAGTTGCGATCTTTGCTGAGTAACCGCGATCGCAATTCTACCTCGGTCGCGGTATTTGAGTGTCCGTGGTTGCGATTCTTGGAGAAGCCACGATCATGGTCTTTGGAGAGACCACGGTCGCGATCTTTGCTGAATAACCGCGGTCGCGATTCTAAGACCGCATTCGCAGTTGGGTTGATTCCTGAAATCACAAAACAAGGCTTTAGTCAAGAGGATAGATAAAATGTGTGCAACATTGACTAAAGTTATTCTAAAAGTGGTGTAAAATATTCACAGAAAATATGTAAAGTGCGGTGTTATCAACTCCCCCAAACTTAAAATCAAGCCTATCCTCAGGCTAAATGCAGGTTCGAGCACCCAGAGAGAGAAAGGATGAACAAGGATAACATAATAGCATGACTGAAATGTCTCATTCCTGCATCAAGAGTGTTGTTGCATGTATTCAATCCCTTAGGTCTCAATCTCTCCCTTTAGACTAAGGGTTGCATAACCTCGTATCATTTGTCATAACCTTCTATTGTAAAAGGTTTCTCCTTCTCAACTCATAACCCTCCCTTATCTAGCATCCATACTAGTGCCACATCTTTTCGAAAGGTAGCCTTTGCACGTATTCTATATTTTTAGAGAGCCTTATGCTAATGTGTATAGGTAGGCTAGAAGTTTTAAGGAGTTTCCTCTTCCTCCCGAACTCCTCACCCACAACTGTCGTAAGAACAGTGTTTCCCTTTTTGGGCTTCTGACTTTAAGTCAGGTGGTATGTGATGTTCCATTCAGGATTGGAGGTGTGTAAGCTTGTCTTCAAGTTTCCACTTACGGGCGTGACATATCTGCATTCATGAGTGCAACAATATACCGACCGGGCAGGAACTTTTGGCATCTTTTAGGGCACATCTCTCATATTCTTTTCTTTATTTTATTTGATTTTTGGCTTTTTATCTCTCCTTTCAGGCTTGGGTTGAGGGTTTTGGTTGGTTTTCTAGGCGACCAAGCCTCTTTTGGATATTTTCCTTGAATAGGGCAGCTTTTTCCTATCTACAGAGACTAGGATTTTATGGATGCGAGCATCAGGTGGGGATGGTTGTTTAGGAGTATGACTGAGGTTCTCTAGTCTGCAGAAGTTTCATGAGTTAAGGTGTTACATTTACAACGTCTTATTGCAAGAATGAGATATAGCAGTGTTGCTATGACTGTTGTTTTACTCATTCTTTCCTGTGTATGTTGCTCATATTTTTCTCTCTCTGAGGGCTGGAACACTATATTAAGGAATTTTTTAGCGAGAGAAAGCGAGCTTCTAAAAGTTTAGTTGTAATGAAAATTTCAAGATTTCAAAATTTTTGCGTAAGAAACGTAAGAAAAAGGAAAGTGAAATGAAAAGGGAATAATTAAAAAAGGGAAGCACCAGTACCTCTGCGGCCCATTTATGACTTCTTCCCCAAACTTATCTTGCATCGATCTGGGTGTCAAAATTTGAGTAAGAAGTATAAATGGGCCTTCTTTCTTTATTTATTTGGCGAGGAAGGCCCACTTGGACTCCAGGAGCATGCTGGCATAGATACCCCTAAGTGTTTGATACCGCTCGTACTGCATGTTCTCCACCTTGAGGCCGCTAGTTGTGATAGATACCATCTACAATAGGTAGAAGAACCCATAGTCATTTGATAGGGGTACATGCGGAGGGCTTCTGTGGCAATATTAGGTCTTCTTGAAGACCTTGCCTTTTATCAATGTGAACCCTCTGCAATGTTGTTGTATCAATTTGATGATGGATTCAACGCAGGTGTTCACCTTTTCTTCGGTAGGAGACTTTGTTGTTGTCATGTGGGTTGTTTTCTTCAGTGAGAAGGTTGCATCGGAGCTATTATACAGAATTGCAGTCTTCTTCAATAGGTTGACGTGAAGCAAAGTCTAATGGTTGTCATGAAGAATCGGCAAGAAAATGTGTTCAGGTGTGCCTGCTCAAAGCCATCATTGCAGCCACTCTGTCTCTCCCGTCTTATTGTCCTTGAGGATGTCATCTAACAGTAGGAAATATGCCATGTGTGAGTTTAGCATTGAATCTCCTAAGAGCGCCTGGTAGGTTGACATCGTGCTCACAGAGAGGTACCCTCCTATTTTCAATGTTTCTCGAAGGTCATCTTTGAGCACGCAGATGCCATCTCGTTCGAAGATGACATCTCCCGGTGAATTATCTTCCTTTAGAGAACTCATAATTACCATGAATTCTTCCATCGACAGACTGAAGCAGCTCCATCTGTCGAAGTTCTCAACTGAAGGTACTATGTCTCTTGTCGGGCCTTCTAGTCCGTCGTTCCCCAGGTCTTTTTCAGTTTCTGCTTCTGCAAGATGTCCTTCTGTAGGAGGAGCTTCAGGGGTGTCGGATACTGAAGGTTGATGTTCATCTTCTACTTGCTTCACAACCTCTTCAGTCTCTGCAGCCCAACTCACTTTCCAAGATGTATCCCTAGCCAATTTTGTCAGGTCGACCCACATGTTCTTGAGTTGCTTCCTCCAAGATGTCTTCTCGGGGAGAGGGATGTTCTCGTGGAGCCTACGAGGTACGACATCTGCAGCCATCATCGGATCCTTAAAAAATCGGCGATCATAGATGACCTCCATTACGTACATGCCCCACAATCAATGTAGGTCTTCCGCTTGTAGGTCTTTTAGGGGAATGCCCCTGTTGATGGCTTCCATCATACATAGGACGATGAAGGCACAATCCCTGAACCAACTCCTTCCTAGGGAACGTTCTTTTTTATGGAGAAGAGTTTCCAGGACCCTTGGAACCTTAGACTCACCTCTTTGATAGCCTGTTGTAGGCGTATAGGAATTTTTAAGGCGTCCCTGGCATCCTTCCTCTTGTAGATAAGTGAAGTGTTGTCCATCTCTGCTGCACAGTAGTTGAGCACCATCGTCTTCCGCTCCGTAAGGTCGATGATGATTAGGCCCCAGTGCTTTACGTTATGGATGGGTAGCACCATTGTCCTAGTATCCCTTCTCCTGACTGTCGCCTATAGTTCCAACACTTCTTCCGCCATGTATTCTTCTTTGTACAACAGGCTGGCTAGACGTGTGGTGTCATTGAAGATCGGTTGCGGCTTATCTTGATGTAGGAACTCTTCCATGAGGGTGGCGCAAAGTACCTTGAACATCCTTTTGTGTATTTGCGCCATTTTCATAAAGACCCTCCGGAAGTCCTCCCTGGTCAGACGTCTACCCTTGTTGATATACAATATGTCTGACATGGGTACATCATCATCGAGGACATATGCTAGGACATGGACATCTCTACAAGAGATGCGCGACACGGTCTTAATGTCCATGTCCTTCATTTTGCAAGACAGAGGGGGAGCTACTTTGGGTAACAACGTTCTTTCTTTAGCTTGCTTCTCCCTGGCAGGCTCTTCCTTGAAGAAGGCTGCTAGCCCACCCTCCTCATCTTCCAACATCGCCTCTTCCACTGTTGGTACTGAGGCTTCCCAGATGGTGGGCATAGCCTCGGCTACTTTTTCAGCACCCTTGATCAGAGGTTGTGTTGTGGCCCTTGGTCCAGCTTCCTCTGAGGAAGCTTGTGTGGCAACACCTTTTTTGTGGCTTTCTTCTGACGTCTGCCCCAGCCTAGCCTCGACCATCATCTTTAGCATGGCCTCCATCTTCCCATCGTAGATGTATTCATTGTGCTCCTCATAATATGGAAGAGGAGAAAGTCATTTGATTCTTCCATCCCAGCTCCTAGTTCAGCTATCAGCCTATCTATCTCTTTTGCACCGGCCGAGCTAAGCGCTGCGACCACCTCCTCCCAATTAGTCTTTGCTTCTTGCTCTGCTTTTGTCGAAGTGAGTGTGGGAGGGGTGAGGTGACGTCCTTCCTGTTGCTCATCCTCTTCGGCGGTTTCGTCCATCGCCTCCTCTAGATCGCAGTTGAGGTCAAACCCCCTTGATTGTGCTATATGTTTTTCGTATTGGGGGCTTGACCTTCCTGTTGGTTGGGTGCCTTGGTGCTCACCTATGGGAGATTACCTTTTTCTTGTACTCCCGTTCTTTACTGTTCCAGCTTCTAATGCACTAGCTCCTGCCCTCGGCCCCCCCATGTTGTTATCGTGGCTGGAGGGGCTGGTGAGGTAGCATTCTGGGCTAGTAGGGCGCTTTGTCTTTTTCTTCTCCCGCCGGGCCTCGAATTCTTCACGTTCCTACTCGAGCTTCTGGTGGTTTTCTTTTACACCTTTCTCCACTTCGTGTAGGGCACCCATCAGCTCTTCGTATTCCTTGCGTATTAGCCCATTGTCGGCATATATGTCCTGCCCCTCCTTCTCTAGGATAACCATTTCTTCCTGCATTTTTCCAGCACTCCCATCATTGTCCATTGGATGCTCAAGACTTATTGCATGAACTCTGGGAGTGCTGACATCATCTCGTCTATCTCCTTTACCTGCATTGTTAGTAAAGATAAAGAAGTAGAATTTTTTTCATTTATTGAATCGGTTTGATGCATGTGTTCCCACATTGAATCAAACTTATTACCTAGGACACCCCCGAAGGAGGGTGCCTATTGTTGTTGTTGGTGCATCTGCTGTCCCGCACATTTCGTTGTCTCACTCGGCATGGTTGGCTGCTTAGGTGGTGGAGGTGGGGGCATCTCCCTTGGTTGACTCTTCTTTGGCTCCGCCTCTAGTACGTCTTGAGAGGCTTGTCTTTCTGCCTCTTCCTACAGCATGTTGGTGTTGATAGGGGCTTCTTCTTCAGCTTGGCCCCTCTCTGGATCTGGATCTGGTATGGCTTGGGAGCCTTGTCCTTCTGGCTCCACCTCCGGCTGGCTGGTGGGTTGCGGGACCTCTTCAGTGCCTGTAGTCTTTTCCGCTTCTCACTCCACTGCAGTACTTTCCTCCTGCGGTCTTGGGGGAGTAGGGTCTCCAACTTGTGCTTCCACTAATCATTCTACGGCCTTCTCTTTCTCAACTGGCTTAGTGGTGGATTCTGCTTTATTTTTCTCCATCGCCAGTTTCTTCCTTGGCTCCTGGGTTTTCTTCACTATTAGTGTAAGGGCACTGCTTCCTTCTATTGTGCATACAAGTTCTGTTGATGTGCTGGCATGCAGTGTCCCAGAGCTCATCTTCTTGACATCGTCGAGAGTCGGCCGCAGCTTGTGGGTGTCATAAAATGCCATTTTAGGGAGGGGGAGTGGCTTCTTCAGTCCTTGGTATTTAAAAGATGCTTTCTCCCCCCTCACTTCCAGAATTCCCATGCTGGTGAGGGACTTTATATCTATACTTTGTTGTCCCTCCATCTCCTCGTATCTTTGTAGTTTTCCTTCTTCTAGCAGGTAGTCGGCGATCCTCGTTATCTGACCCCCCATACAGAAGGCGGACTTCCTATTCACCTCACCGCCTATAGTCGATGACAACCTTCTAATAAGGATCCTTCCTATATTAACTGGTCGCTTATTGATCATAGACCATATAAGGAAGAGATCCCCCTTGTTGACTTTCCCGGTCTCTGATCTGGAATCTATAGATAATGTGGTGATCTTCTGTTTGATCTTAATGAAGAAGGAGGTGATTCTAGAGGCCTTGGAGTTCTTCGGGTTGTGTTTTCCCTCTCCAGTCAACTCCTCCCACATCTTGTTGCTGTCATATATAGCAATCTACCTCTCCCCCAGAGCACCTGAACAGGCTTTAGCCTCTTCTTTAGATGCGGTGAATATCCTCTTCAGGTCCGTCTCTATAATCTGGTGGGTTTTGCCCCCAAGCAATACCTGTAGCTGGTAGTCCCCTCCTCCTGCAACTCATGTCTCATCGCCAATTGTGAGCTTAGTGAGAGAGGACATAAACTCTAGGGTTAGCCTCTGATACAACCTTACTTCGGGCATGCAGATGGTTCGTAAGTTTGCGCCCTCTAGGAACTTTACCGTCCTGTCATATAACCCCATCCTCTTGAAGTCCTCCACGTTGAAGTAACGTGTCGGAACACATTCCTTGTTAGTGGACATCCAGTCATAGGCGGACTGATGCACGATGTCCCAGAGTACAAACTGGGGATCCCCCTGAGGCATAAAGGCTCCTTCTACCACCTTTTCAATCTCCACCTTCTTGATGGGCATGGGTTCCTTGAATGCAGCTTTTCACTTCTTCCTGTGCATTGGGTTTCCTGACTCCTTAGGTAGATACTCGGAGGCCTCTATTTCCCCCATCTGCTCTGTTGCTTCTACAAACTCCTCTTGTGGTACCCCCACCAGGATCCTCTGATATTGTTCCAGTCTGAGCTAGATCTCTAGGCGCTTGGGGACTGGTAGGGCGGTGCTCCTCTTCAGCCTCTCAATTAAGTCCTTCACTATCATCTCTACCTCCTTCAGGGAGGTAGCACTCTAGTACAGGGGATCGCTCAAAGCTGGAGAAGACATTTTGCAGGTTAAAGTAGATTAGTCCTTAGTAAAGTATACCCAAAGATCACCTTTATTTTCCTAGGCATAATTATCATCAAGTTATATACAATTATCAAGTTATAGGTTATCATTCCCAACTTTTAACTAACAGTAAAAATCGCGGTCGCGGTTATTGTTGTTTCGGAGCAAATCGCAATTGCGGATTTCTTAAAAAGATCACGGTCGTAGTTTTTAATCGTGGTCGCAATCTTTTCTTGAAAAGATCACGGTCGTGATTCTTTTCTGAGAAGAAAACTGTAGTCACGATGTTAATCGCGGTCGCGATTATAATCGAAGTCGCGGTCTTTTCTTTAGAAAAGTCAAACTTAGTGCTTTTTAAGGGTTAATGGCATGCGGTCCTTAGGGTTTTACACCCCGTGTTAGTTGAGATGACCAAGATCTCAGTCTGCTCCATCCGTTCAGTTCTTCCGAACGATGTTCTTTGTCCATATATTATTTTTCATTTTTAGGGTTTTAAGTTCTTTCTTTTTAGGGTCAAAAAAAGGGAACGGGAAAGAGAGAGGGGTTAAGTGCCAAGAACGAAGGCGTCGGCGGGCGAAAAATCAGCCAAATGGCGAGAGCATCTCACAGTAGCGGTGAAGGAACAGCTTGAGATCAAGGTAAAACTCATCGGTGCGAAGAAAGGAGAAATGAGAAGGTTACCTGGTCAATGGGAGAGGTTGTGACGATAGAGAAAGTCACGAATGGAAAAGCGAATGATCTCGGAGAACCTACGACGGTGACTATCTCGGGCGTTGGATGGCAGAATCACGGCTGCAGCTTCGGTTCTCAAACGAATAGACTAGGAAATCTCAGGGTTTCCATGAAAGTGAAGGGAACGTAAAGAGTCTGTTGTTTGGTGACTTAAAAGTATTTATAAGTATCCAAATCGCGACCTAACTTAGCTGAGTAAAACATCACGGTCGCGGTCTTTTCCGTGGTCGCGATTCCCTGAACAAACTGCGGTCGTGGTCTTTTCGTCTAAGAGAAAAGACTACGATCTTGATTATTCGATAAGCATGAGCAAATTCGTGGTCACGATTATATTCACGGTCGTGATTAGAATTGCAGTCGTGATTAAGAAAGACCAATCCTTCTTGGAAATTGAAACTTATTAAATTCAAAACGAAGATGAAAAATGCTCAGAAAAGGGGGAAAACTCAAACTAAAGGAGAGAAGGTAAGATAAAACAAAGATAAAGAGAAGAGAGATGAAAACTTGGGTTCACTCCCCAGAAGCGCTTGCTTTAAAGTCTCTTTGCTAGACTGCATAAATTTTTCACTTCTCTGGTCCTTCAGTCAGATGAGGCAACTCTTGATCCTTTTCTTTGTCGAGTGGGGTTGGTTCATCCAGGTTGATCTCTGATCTTCTTATAAAGGATTCATCCTCATAGAATCTTTTCAACCTGTGGCCATTGACCTTGAAGATCCTAGTATTTTCTCCTTGAATCTCCATCATTCCTGATGGATAAATATTTTACATAGAGAATGGGCCTGACCATCTTGTTCTGAGCTTCCCAGGGAAAAGGCTGATGCTAGAATTGAAGAGAAGAACTTTATCTCTCCTTCACAAATGTCCTTGTTCCTTAGGTGGGCATCATGCCACACCTTGGTCCTCTGCTTGTAAATCTTTGCATTTTCATAAGCATGCAATCTCAGCTCCTTGAGCTCTTGTACCTACAGATATCTCTTTTGCCCTGCCTTTTCCAGGTCCATATTTAGAAACGTAATCGCCCAAAGGGCCTTGTGCTCAAGCTCTAATGGTAAATGACAAGACTTTTCATAGATTAGCCTGTAAGGAGTTGTGCCTATGGGTGTCTTGTAAGCAGTTCTATAGGCCCAGAGAGCATCGTCGAGCTTCATGGACCAGTATTTTCGAGTACGGCTGACAGTATTTTCCAAAATTTACTTAATATGCCTATTAGATACCTCCACCTGTCTAGAGGTATGAGGGTGATAGGGTGTTGCAACCTTGTGCTTGACCCCGTACTTCTTCAGCAGCACCTCAAATTGCTTCTCCCCAAAGTGTGATCTGCCATCGCTTATCACAGTGTGGGGTACTCCAAAGTGTTGAAAGATGGTTTTCTCAAATAGCTTAATCACAGACTTAGAGTCACAAGTTTGGGTAGCAACAACATCTACCCATTTTGACACATAGTCCACAACCACTAATATGTACGGATAACCTTTTGATGAGGGGAAGGGAATCATGTAGTCTATTCCCAAGACGTCAAAGATCTCAACTTCTACCCAGTCTGTCATAGGCATTTTGTTCCTTTTTTCGATATATTTGGCTGACTGGCACTCCTTGCAAACTTTCACATAAGCAGCAGCGTCCTTGAATAGTGAAGGCCAGTAATATCATGATTGAAGCACTTTTGCGGTAGTTCTGTCCCCACTATGATGCAATCCATAGGGTGAAGAGTGGCATTCTCTCAATATTAGTGGGACCTCCTCTTCCGGTATACACCTTCTGTACAAACTATCAGAATATTTCTTGAATAGCAATGGGTCGTCCCAATAGTAGTTCCTCACATCAGACAAGAGCTTCTTTTTTTTGTTGTATGTGATATCCGACGGTAGATGGCCACAGGCTAGGTAATTACAAATGTCCGTGAACCACGATAGGTTTGGCTCGTCAGACTGAGCCATTAACAGAGCTTCATCAGCATAGTTGTCATTTATAGGCAACTGGTTTTCTTCATCACGAACTATTCTCGAGAGATGGTCTGCGACCACATTTTCTTTTCCTTTCTTATCAATTATCTCATGGTCAAACTATTGCAGAAGCAGGGCACATCTCAACAGTCTGGGCTTTGTGTCCTTCTTTTGCATCAAGTAGCGTATGGCTCCATGGTCAGTATAGACCTTTACCTTTGCCCCTATAAGATATGATCTGAATTTGTCAAATGCAAAAATGATTGCCAACATTTCTTTTTCCGTGGTGGTGTAGTTTACTTGCACCTCATCTAGAGTCCGGCTGACGTAACAAATGACATAATGTTTCTTATCCTTTGTCTTCCCTAGGACAACCCCCACAGCATATTCACTAGCATCGCACATTAATTCAAAGGGGAGCTCCCAATCTGGAGCTTGGAGAATAGGAGGAGTTACTAGGGCTTCCTTCAGAGCCTGGAAGGATTTCAAATAGTTATCAATAAAATTGAATTTTGCATCCTTAATCAGCAGGTTCGAGATGGGTTTTGATATCTTTGAGAAGTCCTTGATGAATCTTCTATAATAAGCGGTGTGACCGAGAAAATTTTGTACCCCTGTCAAGGACTTTGGCGAAGGCAGTCTAGAAATAGCCTCGACCTTGCTTACATCTACTTCAATACCTTTCTTGGAGACTTTATGGCCAAGGACTATACCTTCTTTCACCATAAAATGGCATTTCTCCCAGTTGAGGACTAAGTTCTTCTCTTCGTAGCGTTGCAGGACTAACGATAGGTTTTTCAAACAACCATCGAAATCTCTTACATAAATAGAAAAATCATCCATAAAGACTTCCACAATGTCCTACGAAAAGTCTGAGAACATCGAGATCATGAAACATTGAAATGTTGCAGGAGCATTGCATAATCCGAATGACATTCGTCGGAAGGCATAGATACCATATAGACAGGTGAAGGTAGTTTTCTCTTGATCATCAGGTAGGATGGGAACTTGATAAAATATGGAATAACCATCCGAGAAGTAGAAATACTCATGATGTGCAAGTCTTTCTAGCACTTGGTCAATGAAGGGGATGCGGTAGTGATCTTTCTTTGTGGCCTGATTTAGTTTTTGATAGTCAATACACATTCTCCATCGAGTAACGGTCCGGACGGCTACCTCATCACCTTTTACAACTGTCATTCCTCCCTTCTTGGGTACCACGTGAATCGGGCTCACCCAATTGCTTTCGCTAATTGGGTATATAATGCATGCATCTCTCAGCTTGATGACTTCTTTCCTTATGACTTCTTTCAACATCTGGTTCAACTTCCTCAGGGGTTGAACAAGGAGTTTTGCAGATTCTTCAAGATTTATTCGGTTCATACACAAGGCAGGGTTTAGTCCCTTAATATCATCCACTGAATACCCTATAGCTTTTCTGTGGAGCCTTAGCTCCTTAAGGAGTCTTTCCAATTGTTCTTCGGTCAGATTGGCATTGACTATGACAGGATTTCTTTCTTTAGGGTCTAGAAACTCATACTTCAGACCTTCTGGTAGTTGTTTCAGCCCTGGGTTAGGTTTTGGTACTTACTCTTCTGCCATGGTTAATTCTAAAGAAGCATACTTCACCGTCTCGACAATTTCCTCTTCATCATTCAGATCTCCTTCATCTTGGTTTAGGTAGTCGAGGATCTCAGCTACCTCGGGATTGTCGATCTCTGAGTCCTCTTCGTTCAACGCCCTCATAAGAGGGTCTACCACTGTTGTGTCCTCTTCTACCTCTTCGCAATATTGGTTATAGTTGTCCACGAAGTAAGCAGATTCAAGCAAGGACAGTCCTTTCATTGAGTCTTTCACCTTGAAATCTATTTGATCGTCTCCGACCTCAGGGTTATCATGCCTTCAACGACGTTAATAAGTGCCCTTCCAGTTTCCAAGAAAGGACGACCGAAGATGATGGGGCACTTAGGGTCTTCAATGGTGTCGATGATAACTATGTCACATGGGATGAAGAATCTCCCTACTCAAATAGGGACATCTTCAACCACTCCTACCGACCTTTTCAAAGTGTGGGCTGCCAACTCTATCCTCATATTAGTCCTGACCATATCAGTCAGTCCTTATCATTGTGTGAGGTTTAATGGCATTAAGCTGATGCTAGCCCCCAAGTTGGCAAGGCCTTTCCTTTCAACGTTATCTCCTACTGCGAAAGGTATGGTAAAGGCCCCATGGTCCTTTTTCTTGGTGGTAATTTAGCTTTTACAAAGGTTGTTGACATGTTGGCTAGATGTACAGTTTAGATCCTTCCTCATCTTTTCTTCGTGACTAGATCCTTGAAGAATTTGGCATAGGTTGGCATTTCATCCAAGGCATCCAGAAATGGTACCTCTAGGTGGAGCTTTTTCACCGATTCCATGAACTTTTCATACCTCTTCTTGAGGTGAGCCTTTACAATCTTGTATGGAAAAGGTAATCTTGGTGAGTACTGACTCCTCTTGGTGAATAATTCCTCTTCAGGTTCTGGTTCCCCAACTGGTGGGTGTTGGCTTTTTCCTTTAGCTGGATTTTCTGTAACCTTCTCTGGCTCAGGTTCTTCAGTTCTCATCTATTGTCCGTCCCAATCTAAGGGTTGCCATCTTGGAAGACTCTGTGCTAGAAGGAATCTTCCCTGAAGGATTCTTTACGAGCTCATCCAACTGAGCAAGCTACTGGTCTATGTGACGCTGGTGCATTTGCATATATGCCATTTGGATTTCCATAGTATTCAAAACGCCTGAGTTGGATAGTGTGCTCTGTGCAAGTTGGTTATTTATTGTGTCCTATCTTTTGACGAAGTCAAAAAGTTGACCCACTAAGTCTAGTTGACTATTACTTTTGGTATGGCTCTGACCTTGTTCTTACACTTTCCCTTGACTTGTGTTATCAACTTGGCGGGTTTGATATTTCCCCTGACCTTGATAATTGGTTTTCTTCGTCTGGAACGTGCTCATCTTGGTGTATTGTTCTTGCCTGCTTCTTTTCTCAAAGCTAGGTGGTTGCTTGGGTGGGTTGTTCAACTGATGCGAGTTCTCTGCAGCATCCTTGTTCCCATAACTGAAGCTTGGATGATCCAACCTCTTGAAATTTGCATAAGAGACATTTTCAGCTTCATCCTCCTCAGAATCATTTTCACTTGACTCTTCAGGACGAGTATACACGCAGTTATCTACTCCATTCCCTCCTTCACCACAGGTGACACATTTCATTACCTTCTCTATCTTCTTCTTGCCTTTTCCTCTTGACTCCTTTAGCTGTCTGACGTTCATAGCTATATTCTGTATTTGAGATATGATCGCCTCAAGAGCCTTGGATTCGATTGATGGCCCTTCATTGGTGGTTTTCTTAGCATATCCTCTGTCAGTCCGATCATAATCAGCCCCAGCTTGTAACTCGGCCATGTTTTCTATGATTTTTTTAGATCTATTCGACTTTTTATCGAGAAAGTCACTTCCAGCTATTGCATTCAGCGAGACTCTCTCTTTAGGAGTTAGACCATTGTAGAAAGTTGTTATTAAGAACCCTTTCTTGTAATTGTAGTGAGGGCAGTCTCTCTGGTATTCATGATACCTTTCCTAGGCTTCATGCAGATTCTCACTTGGCTTCTGCATGAAAGACGTGATCTTCTTCCTGTTACGAACTGTCTTCTCAGTGGGGTAGAACTTATTCACAAAAGCATCTGCCAATGTGTTCCATCCATTCAAAGCTTGATGTAGCAGTCCAAGGTACCATGACAGTGCCTTGTCCTCCAAGGAGAAAATGAAACCCTTGTAGTAGATCACTTCTTGCGGTACTCCTCTCATTTTATTGCTGTCACATATATTTTTAAAAGCATCGAGGTGATGATAAGGGTTGTCATTTTTAGAACTCCCTTGAAAGATCTTATTCTGGATCATGGAAATCATAGCATGCTTCAGCTCAAAGTTTGTAGCATCGAACCTTGGGATTATCACAGGGCACCTTGAGTTGTTGGCCTTTGTGACTGCCAACTCCCGAAGGGTTTTTTCTTCCTCTTCAGAATCTTCACTTTCTCTATCTCTGTAATCTCGTTCTTGATTGTGGTGGTTCCTCCTATTCCTGCGGCGATGACGATGCCCCTCGTGGTGATGATCATCTTCAGGTTGTTCTTGTTCTTCATAGCGATGATCATCATTATAACGACCATTTTCATCAGTTCCTGGAAGAGGTGGGTGTTTTCCAATCCTCGCGTTCCGCTCATCTACTGAAAGAGGACCTTCCACGCGAGGTGGCATGATCGATGGGAGTTAAGTCAAACAAATTGCTTCTTCCCGGGTATCTGAATAGAATGTACGATCAAGTTAGGTTACTGAATTGGTCCAAACGAACTATTCTAATTAAACCCAGGTTAGCAATCTTAAAGTAACTGTGTTGTCAAGCTTATTGCTAGGTTTGAGACACAGGAGTATAGTAAGTGGACTCGGATTTTTAACAGTTCTATTTTGCCTTGACCCTGGAAACGGCACCAAAAAGTTGACCAACCTAAATCGTGCATCCAAAAGGAGTGGATTAAAGTAGTCATACTTTTAAAGAGATGACCCGACACTCAGGCCCCCACAACGATAACGGGGTCCAATGTAGCAATCATGGTCAAACACAGAGACAAGGTTGGTCGTGCTAAGAACGCAGAATCAACACTCTATACTCCAGCATAAAAGAGGATTAATATGTGTTCCCAAGGGAATGGTAGCTTCAGAACAAGAACAATAAAACAAAAGAAGTAAAAGAAACAAATTGTAACAAGTATGTGGGAAAACTCAGGTTGGGGCTCACCAACCAAAGCGTCTCTCCAACAAGCATACTATCTCTCTCTCCTGCATACTCATATCAAGATTACAAGCAACCATAAAATGTCTATTGCACTCTCTCTCAAGATGAGGATAGATCTAGGTCTAAAAGAAGCATCTCTCTCAAGAGGACAACTCAAAAACCTCGCAGCAAAACATATGGTTTGAAGCATTTGGCATTCAACACTCTCGTGCATTCATATTACTCCATGACATGGGATAAAAATTGATATTACTCTCTCGAGATATCAATAATCAAACATCACAAGATGGTAGCTAAGCATACAAGTGAAGCATTAAAATAGGTGCAAGGAGATAATCTTGATAAGAATATGTATATTCAAAAGAAAGAGACAATATACATGTTGGGAGAGCCTTAGTGGCTACCAACCCAAGTTATGGTGTTTAGCCACTCATGCTTATGGGTAACATGGCAGCTCTATGGAAGGATAGATCCATGAGATACCACAAAGAATGGAGGTGAGTACAGTGTGAGGAAATGATAGATCTAGAGGAGAAGAAATGTGATACTACACACTACTTCTTTAGATTTAGATCTACCACGGGGTTGTCTCCTCTCAAAGAAGTGGCGGGCGTGGGCGGTCATCTTCTCTCTCCTCATCTTTCACTCTGGAGATCCAAGACTGATGGATGGTTGGCAACGGGTCTAGGATGCGGCAGCACTTCATGGTATCAGGATCGGATCTCTTTGATCTGATGCCTTGACAAGATAGGTGGGGGTGCTATTTATAGGCGCCTTCCCCCAACATAAGACCGCGGTCGCGGTCTTTCCTTTATTCCTCCTTGGTCGCGATCTTTCTTGACCGCGATCCTCCCTAGGACCTCAGTCGCGGTCTTTGAGAGACCGCGGTCGCGGTCTTTGGAGAGACTACGATCGCGATCTTTCCTGAATAAGAGACTACGGTCGCGATCTTTGCTGAATAACCTTGGTCGCGATTCTACCTTGGTCGTGGTCTTTGAGTGCCCGCGGTTGTGATTCTTGGAGAAGCAGCGGTCGTGGTCTTTGGAGTGACCACGGTCGGGATCTTAGCTGAATAACTGCGTTGGCGATTCTAAGACCGCGGTCGCAGTTGGGCTGATTCCTGAAATCACAAAACAAGGCTTTAGTCAAGAAGATAGATAAAATGTGTGCAAATTTGACTAAAGTTATTCTAAAACTGGTGTAAAATATATACTGAAAATATGTGAAGTGCGGTGTTATCATTACTTCCAAGACCTCACCTATCTCGGTCAGTACGAGACCAGTGGTTGTGACATCACGTGTCAAACTGCAATTAGCTTGCCAAGTTCTAGTGGAATCTTTGCTAATAGAGTTATAGCCACAACATGCACTCTCTTAAGGGAGACAACACAACATCCCTGGTATATTT
This sequence comes from Alisma plantago-aquatica, assembly GCA_963693085.1. Taxonomy (NCBI): domain Eukaryota; kingdom Viridiplantae; phylum Streptophyta; class Magnoliopsida; order Alismatales; family Alismataceae; genus Alisma; species Alisma plantago-aquatica. The sequence goes on along the minus strand of OY856413.1, from coordinate 1,135,016,494 downwards.
TCTTCAGGGAGTACACCCCCACATCATTCCCTAGTATTGAGTCATGGCATATAGCCATACTCTTAATAGGGAAAACACAGATCACATTCCCTATTTGGGCGTAAGGATATGTTCACCTATCACCCCCACATATTCAAAAATATGCTCTCTGAGTTAAACTCGTTTCACCATTTAGCAAATTCTAACACTGAATGGATCTATAGCCAAGGTAACTACATGATAAGGTTCCACTTAATTAATTAGGTGCATTACAGTATCTTTTAGCATCAACCAAGTTACAAGAATGAATTATAACATACGCTACAAAGAAAGGTGTAATACATTTATCAAGTACTTTTATAATCTTTGGAACACATTTTGAATGTATACTGTTGGGTTTTGTGAAGAAAAATGTGGGCGGCGGAAGCAACAAATATCCACACAACCTGACACAGGATCTCATCAGCAACAGTGTATTTGGAAGGAGTGTTTGTGGGATATACCTTATCATGGAGCAAGTCCGACGATGTCCCGCTGCACAAAGGTGTGCAACGACGCTGGCCTACATGGATGGAACTTCTCTCTTGTTCACTGTCGCAGGAAGATCCGGCGGTGCTCCTTTCGTGTGATGATGTACGCCGCTCGTAACGCACACAGATGGTCGTCGGTGTCCTTCGAACGCAGGCGTCTCAGTGTCTGCATCTCTACTTTGTTCACACGGATGGACTAGAACTCCACGTCGTGCTTCCTAAGCCGGCGGGAAGGAGTCGTGTCTGTGTGGTGGCATGCTAGCGACGCGTTGCTCTCCTTTCTCTCCTAAGGATGGTGACGGCTAGGGTATACGTACGTGAGCGTAAACTAAAAAGCCTCTCTCTATATCTTATATGGATATCGGCCGTCAATTCTCCTTTAAATAGGAGACGAAGGGAAGTAGGATTTTCTAAACCCATCGGTAAATAGAAACACTGTGTTAATTAAAACGCTCGTGGATTAATTAGAATATTCTGGAATTCATTAATTAACCAAATAATCACATTAATTGATTAATTAATATATGACTCCATGCAATCACTTAGGATGGCTCTATGGGCATATATACCAACAGACTCCCACTTGCACTTAGAGCCAGTCACTCCAATATTATTCTAATGGATTACATAAACATTTTAGTAATCAATGTGATTCATAGCAATTCCAATCAAATCCACAATTATACTCCTATTCCAACACATCCTATGTGTGTGACCTGGTAGGCTCCAAATTACGTTGGCAGTGATATCCATAATCATATTATGATTTCACAAGCAATGATTGGTACCTATCAAGACTTCATTGCCACCCAAGTAATTGGAGAAGTTGGACAACAACTTAACCTATCATTCATGACTGGTGTTACAGTGATTGTATAGTTCCTTTATCGCTGATATCCAAATTGAACTCAAGTCATGGAATTGTTATTCTTTTCAACGTTCAATCCATGTTCCTTGAACTAGAGCAGACTGTCTGAGATATATGTAAGCTCAATATCACATATTGACTCACATCAGAATGGCCATGCATTTCTCAGTCTCGCTTATCAAGTGGCCGGAATATCAAACTCCCGTAGGAAGGACAAATTCCATCTACTTCACTCACAGTCATCCGCATATGTCACAGTGCACCCAAGCACCATCTTTATGGCGATCCTTATTCAGGACCACGATAGATGATGTCAAAGTACACTAAATGACATGTGACAAGTGTAATGACTTCAGGTCTAAGAACCACAATCACCACCATCATTATGAGATGTGACTGTAACTACCAATCATGGTATCCATGTGTCACTCTCAAGGTGGGTCTATCCGATACATTGTTCTCTAAGAAGTATCTATGTATTTGGTTTGATATCTCCATATCATGGATAATGAGATTCTTCCATCAACCAACATACATTATAATCTTATGTGTTATTGATGTCTATGGATATTTTCACAATAACAACCGATTAGGGATAAAACAAGAATACATACTCTTAGCATACATATGATCTCACTGTTCAGGTCATCAACCCGAAGACATATGTCATTGAGTATATTATTCTATAAACATCTATAAGTTTTATGGTCATCTCACAATATAAAACACAAACATATAGATTGGAAACTTGCCTTTATTAATATGATCAATGTAATATTACAAATTGTTTACATAGTATCCAATTACAATCATCAAATGATAGTCTCTATGGGAATACATACCAACAGATTCCCACTTGCACTTATACCCAATCACTCATGAATATCAATCCAAGTGATCGAACATGTCTATCATGTTTCTACTGTGAAAGTGCTTTTGTGAGCGGGTTAGCCACATTACTTTCTGTAGGTACTCTGCAAATCTTCACATCTCCTCATTGTACAATCTCTCATATGAGATGGAACCTCCATAGAATATGTTTGGAACGTTGGTGTGATCTTGGTTCTTTAGCCTGTGCAATTGCTCTGTTGTTGTTGCAAAATAACTCAATTGCATCACCAGTGCTTGGAACCACTCCAAGTTCAGAATTGAACTTCTTGATCCACACAGCTTCCTTTGCAGCATTAGATGCGGCAATATATTCGGCCTATATTGTAGAATCCACAACTGTCTCTTGCTTGGAACTCTTCTAGCTCACAGCTCTGTTGTTCAGGCAAAACACAAATCCAGATTGCAATATGTAGTCATCTTTGTCAGTTTGGAAGCTAGCATCGGTGTAACCCTTTACCACGAGCTCTTCCTCGCCACCGTATACCAAAAATTGATCCTTAGTCCTTCTCAAGTACTTTAGGATGTTCTTTACGGCTGTCCAGTGACATTCACCTGGATCTGACTGATACCGGCTCGTCATGCTCAAAGCATACAACACATCAGGACGAGTACATAACATTGCATACATGATAGATCCAATTGCTGATGCATATGGAATCTTACTCATGTGTGCATGTTCATCACATGAACTAGGACAACGGAATTTAGAGATTGTAACCCCATGGGACATGGGAAAGTTACCTCTCTTAGAACTATCCATGCTAAACCTCTTTAGCACCTTGTCAATGTATGTGCTCTGGCTTAGGCCTAGAAGCCTTCTAGATCTATCTCTATAGATCTTGATCCCTAGTATATAGGATGCTTTGCCTAAATCCTTCATAGAGAAGGTCTTCCCTAGCCAACCTTTTACTGTCTGAAGAGTAGGGATGTCATTTCCCATCAATAGTATGTCATCCACATACAATATGAGAAATATTATTGTGCTCCCACTAACCCTTTTGTAAACACAAGGTTGATCTTCATTTTGACTAAAGCCAAACTTTTTTACTACTTCATCAAAATGTAGATTCCAGCTCCGAGATGCTTGCTTCAATCCATAGATTGACCTTGGTAGCTTACAGACTTTATTGGCTTCCTTTGGATCGATAAAACCCTCAGGTTGTATCATGTACACATCCTCGAGTAAATCCCCATTAAGGAATGTTGTTTTAACATCCATCTGCCAAATCTCATAGTCATGATAAGCTGCAATGGCAAGCATGATCCTGATGGATTTACCCATGGCAACTGGTGAGAAGGTCTCGTCATAATCAACACCTTGAATTTGATGGAATCCTTTCGCAACCAATCTATCTTTATAGGTTTGAACATTTCCATCCATGTTAGTCTTCTTCTTGAAGACCCACTTGCACCCTATGGGTTTTACCCCTTCGGGTGGATCCACTAAGGTCCATACCTTGTTGGTGTACATGGATTCCATCTCAGATCTCATGGCTTCGAGCCATTTCTCATATTCTTGTCCCTTACTAGCTTCAAGATAGGAAGTTGGTTCATCTGCTATGCCCAATTTGTCACTGTCTTGAGTCACGAGAAATCTAAATCTCTCAGGCTCAAGTTGTGTCCTACTAGACCTACGAGGTTCTTGTGTTACATTTGGAACTTGAAATTCCACAACAATTTGTGAGTCTTCATGTTCCTTATGTACCTCCTCAAGTTATCTGCTTTCTTGTTGGTCTCGAACTTCTTCGATCTCTACATTCCTCCCACTAATTCCTTTGGAAATAAATTCCTTTTCAAGAAATACAATAGTCCTAGCAACAAACACTTTGTTGTTAGTTGGTGTGTAGAAGTAGTATCCTTGAGTTTCCTTGGGGTATCCAACAAAATAGCATTTTTCCGCTTTGGGTCAAAGCTTTTTAGGAAATTGTTTCCTAACATAAGCTTCACATCCCCAAATCTTTAACATAGACAAATTGGGATGATTCCCATTCCATATCTCATATGGTGTCTTTTGAACCGATTTGGAAGGTACACGGTTAAGTGTAAATGTTGTAGTTTCAAGAGAATATCCCCAGAACGATATTGGAAGTTCGGTTCAACTCATCATTGATCATACCATGTATAATAATGTACGATTCCTTCTTTCTGACACACCATTATGTTGTGGTGTACCGGGTGGAGTCCATTGTGATACAATACCACGGTCTCTCAGAAGGTCCTCAAACTCTTGGCTTAAGTATTCGCCACCTCGATCTGAACGAAGTGCTTTAATACTCTTACCAAGTTTCTTCTCTACTTCATTCGTGAAAGTCTTGAACATTTCAAGAGTTTCTGACTTATGTTTCATAAGATATACATAGCCATACCTACTGAGGTCATCAGTGAAGGTAATGAAGTATTGATAGCCTCCTCTAGCATTTGATCTAAAAGGTCCACATACATCAGTATGTATGAGCCCTAGCAGATCACTGGCTCTCTCACTGTGTCCAGTGAAAGGAATCTTGGTCATCCTCCCTAATAAAAATGCCTCACATGTCTCTAATGATCCAAAATCAAAAGAGTCTAGATAACCATCCTTTTGGAGTCTAGATATGCACTTCTCATTTATGTGCCGAAGACGATAATGCCATAAGAATGTTTTGTTTGAGTTTTCAAGTTTTAACCTTTTAGTATTTATCTTGTATATGCTAGTCTCAAGTTCTAACAAGTAGATACCATAAGACATAGGGGCATTGCCATAAAAGATCTCATCTTTAGATATAGAAATAATTCCATTCTTAATGTGAAATTCAAATCCACTCTTGTCCATACAAGATACAGAAATAATATTTCTATTAATGGCAGGTACATAATAGCAATTCTCTAATTCTATTACAAGGCCCATAGGCAAAGATAAACTAATAACTCCAACTATGGTGGCAGTAACTCTTGCTCCATTAGCAACCCGTAGCTCGAATTGGCTCTTTCGTAAAGGCTTACTTCTTATCAGATCCTACATATTAGAACATATGTGAGATCCACATCCAGTATCCAGTACCCATGATGAAGAAGTATTTAAGTTTATCTCAATAACATATATACATGAAGTGGAGATCTCTATCCCCTACTTCTTCTTCCTCAGTTCCTCTAGGTAGAGAGGATAGTTTCTTTTCCAGTGTCTAGGATGGTGACAATGGTGACAACTGCCTTCTTTGGAGATCCCACCTTTAGCTTTGAGCGCAGATGACTTTGTCTTCTGCCCAGCTTTAGAACTTTTCTTAGCCTTGTTTTTTCCTTTTGACTTTCACTTTGTCTTGCTGATCATCATCACAGACTTGGGCTTGTCTTTCTTCATCTGTGCTTCAGTTGTCCTCAACATGCCCAACAATTCTAACAACGGCTTGTCAAAATTATTCATGTTGTAGTTCATGACAAAATGACTATATGATTCAGGAAACGATTGTAGAATCACATCAGTGGCCAACTCTTGACCTAGGGGAAATCCCAGCTTGGATAGGCTTTCCACGTACCCAATCAAAATGAGTATATATGTGCCAACTGAGTCTCCCTCTTTCATCTTGCTTTTGAACAAAGCATTTGAGACATAATATCTCTCCTGTCTTTCTTGATGTTGATACATGTTCTTGAGATGTGTTACCATCTCCATGACATTCATGTTCTCATGCTGCTCTTGCAACTCATAGTTCATTGAGCACAACATCAGGCACTTGACATCCACAACATCATAAACGTGCTTCTTGTAAGCATCCTTTTCAGCCTTGGGTGCATTTACGGCGGGTTCCGTTGGCTCTGGTGTTTCAAGGACATAGAGCTTGCGCTCATATGTGAGAACAATTCTCAGCATCCTAAACCAGTTTTGAAAGTTGGTTCTGGTAAGTTTGTCCTTCTCAAGGACCGATCGCAACGAGAAAGTGTGAGTGTTGTTTTCCATTTGATTGCTACAAAAGAAAATTTTGTATTTAGTCCAAAACATTTTGACTTGTAAAGATTTGATAAATGAGATTAATTAGGCCTTTAATTAATTATGCTCCCACTATTTTATTCAAATTGATAGCCCTCACTATCAACTTGGAAGATTGCAATGCACAACCTTCTAGTGATCCAAGACCCAAAATAATTGGATCAATGCCCAGCCAACGCCAGCGTCAAAGACTAAATACTAAGGTAGGCAACTTTTGCCAATTGCATCATATGCAACTCTTGCATAGATGATCATACACAACTCCTTACCATGATACATCTGTGTGCCTCTAGGTACTTTATCCTATCAAGGTTCCCTAGTTAAGTCCAACCCATAAGCCAACACGATGAGTGTGCACCCTACGGAGGCAGACCCACACACCCACCATCAGTGTATCACACAGAGGCGTGCCCACACATAGTCGATCAAGATTTTCATGTGTGTTGCTTTATGGAAGGCAACTAAAACTTAATATTATTAATTGATGGGTTTTATTAATACATATACATATCCAAACACCACATACTTATAGTATATATCATATACTACTATATCCACAACCACAAACGATAGACATGCAATCATTAACACAAATACATCGGTTATGGCCATACTATTGTAATCCTTTGGAGAAACAAAGGATTATGGTCGACCTATGGTCTTATGCATCTCATGCAACACCTGTGAATCAACTTGTAAGCCTGTAATGATCGACATTACAATGAACAACTTCATGGATGCTTCGTGAGGTTGGAACTTCAAGTTGCTTCTTGGAATTGTATCTTCTTGTTGCTTCTCCATGGACGCTCCTTGGAGTTGGATCTTCAGGTTGCTTCTTGGAATTAGATCTTCATGGTGCCTCTCCATGGACACTCCTTGGAGTTGGATCTTCAAGTGGCCTCCTTACATCAAGTTTACAAAGACTAAAACTAATCCTATCTCTATTACATCATATGAGTACAAATATAAAAGAAAAGAATTAATTACACTTTGAAATAAGAGATTAGGCTCGGCATGCAAGCTGAAAACTTTATAAAACGGATCCATATGCAACCATTATACATCCATAGCCTTCACAAACAAACATATCCATAAGATTGACATCCACATTCATTCACAATATTCACAAAAGGGGATACTAGGCCATAACTGTGCATGCATTCACCACATAAAACAAAATTTAATGGCGACGTGTATGTTATCATAGGTATATCTACATATACATATATACATATTAAAATTATAGTACTTTTAATGCGAGACATTCCCCATTAAATAAATTTTTTTGACTCCCACACAGACTATGCGGGGTACACAGGGACAACGCCCCTGTGCGGGGATGAGGATAGATATAGGCCTAAAAGAAGCATCTCTCTCAAGAGGAAAACTCAAAAACCTCGTAGCAAAACATATGGTTTGAAGAATTTAGCATTCAACACTCTCGTGCATTCATACTACTCCATGACACGAGATAAAAGTGATATTACTCTCTCGAGATATCAACAATCAAACATCACAAGATGGTAGCTAAGCATACAAGTGAAGAATTAAAATAGGTGCAAGGAGATAATCTTGATAAGAATATGTATATTCAAAAGAAAGAGACAATATACATGTTGGGAGAGCCATAGTGGCTACACCCAACCCAAGTTATGGCGTTTAGCTACTCATGCTTGCGGGTAACATGGCAGCGCTACGGAAGGATAGATCCATGAGATACCATGAAGAATGGAGGTGAGTACAACGTGAGGAAATGATAGATCTAGAGGAGAAGAAATGTGATACTACACACTACTTCTTCATATCTGGATCTACCACAGGGTTGTCTCCTTCTCTCAAAGAAGTGGCGGGCGCGGGCGGTCGTCTTCTCTCTCCTCAGCTTTCACTTCAAAGATCCAACACTGATGGATGGTCGGCAATGGGTCTAGGATGTGGCAGCACTTCATGGTTTCAGGATCGGATCTCTCTGATATGATGTCTTGACAAGACAGGCGGGGGCGCTATTTATAGGTGCCTTCCACCGACTTAAGACCGCGGTTGCGGTCTTTCCACCGACATAATACCGCGGTCGTGGTCTTTCCTTTATTCCTCCTTGGTTGCGATCTTTATTGACCACGATCCTCCCCAGGACCTTAGTCGTGGTCTTAGAGAGACCGCGGTCATGGTTTTTAGAGAGACTGCGGTCGCGATCTTTCCTGAATAAGAGACTGCGGTCGCAATCTTTGCTGAATAACCTTGGTTGCAATTCTACCTTGGTCGCGGTCTTTGAGTGCCCACAGTTGCGGTTCTTGGAGAAGTCACGGTCGCGGTCTTTGGAGAGACCGCAGTCGCGATCTTAGCTGAATAACTGTGGTCGCGATTCGAAGACCGCGGTCACAGTTGGGATGATTCCTGAAATCACAAAACAAGGCTTTGGTCAAGAAGATAGATAAAATGTGTGCAAAGTTGACTAAAGTTATTCTAAAAGTGGTGTAAAATATATACAGAAATGTGGTGTTTTCATTACTTCCAAGACCTCACATGTCTCAGTCACTATGAGACCAGTGGCAGTTACATCACGTGTCAAACTGCAATTAGCTTGCCAGGTTCTAGTGGAATCTTTGCTAATAGAGTTACAGCCGCAACATGCACTCTCTTAAGGGAGACCACACAACATCCCTGGTATATTTTCTTCGGGGAGTACACCCCCACATCATTCCCTAGTATTGAGTCATGGCATATAGCCATACTCTTAACAGGGAAAACATACATCACATTCCCTATTTGGGTGTAAGGATATGTTCGCTTATCACCCCCTCATATTCAAAAATATGCTCTCCGAGTTAAACGCATTTCACCATTCAGCAAATTCTGACACTGAATGGATCTATAGCCAGGGCAACTACATGATAAGGTTCCACTTGATTAATTAGGTGCATTACAATATCTTTTAGCATCAACCAAGTTACAAGAATGAATTATAACATATGCTACAAGGAAAGGTGTAATACATTTATCAAGTACTTTAAAATCTTTGGAACACATTTTGAATGTATACTGTTGGGTTTTGTGGAGAAAAATGTGCACGGCGAAAGCAACAAAAATCCACACAACCCGACATAGGATCTCGTCAACAACAGCATATTTGGAAGGAGTGTTTGCGGGATATACCTTATCGTGGAGCAAGTCCGACGGTGTCCCGTTACACAAAGGTGTGCAACGACTCTGGCCTACACAGACAGAATTTCTCTCCCGTTCACTGTCGTAGGAAGATCTGGCGGCGCTCCTTTCATGCGATGATGTACGCCACTCGTAACTTGCACGGATGGTCATCGATGTCCTCCGAACGCAGGCATCTTAGCGTCTACATCTCTACTTCGTCCACGTAGATGGACTGGAACTCCACGTCATGCTTCCTAAGCCTGCGGGAAGGAGTCGTGTCTGTATGGTGGCGTGCTAGTGGCATGTTGCTCTCCTTTCTCTCCTAAGGACGGTGACGGATAGGGTTTACATACGTGAGCGTAAACTAAAAAGCCTCTCTTAATATCTTATATAGATATCGGTCGTCAATCCTCCTTTAAATAGGAGATGAAGGGAAGTAGGGTTTCCTAAACCCATCGGTAAGTAGAAACACTGTGTTAATTAAAATGCTCGTGGATAAATTAGAATATTCTGGAATTCATTAATTAACCAAATAATCACATTAATTGATTAATTAATATATGACTCCATGCAATCGCTTGGGATGGATCTATGGGCATTTATACCAACATATACAACTCGGGATCTCAATCCCTTCATCATATCACTGGGAATTCTCATCCCTTAATCATGATCATCATCATGATTACATGATCTGGGTATGCAAACCCTTTGTTCATCATTGAACATTATTACCTCTTATCAGGTAACCATTACCTATAGGTCCTCTGACCTAGGTATTCATTATACTTGTTGCACAAGTATTTCACATGGCTCACAAGGCCCATTTAAATATCTTGCCACCTCTCACTAGGAAACAACTATCTTTTAGGTCATCAGACCATATAAACATTATACTTGTTGTACAAGTATTAATCATGGCTTACAAGGCCCATTTAATCTGTATCATATGAAACATCATAGCTCATACCTAGCTATGCTCATCATCTCCTGATACCTGCATGGTTAGCACTTCATGATAAAAACAATATCAAGTACATGTCACCACCATGCAATATAAGAGAAATGCAACCTTCCCATTATTAGGGTTAGGGTTTCCCTCTATAGCCGATTAGGGTTTCAAGTTCATATTATTAATCCACACCCTAATTCATTGCTCCACACATCTAGGAGCATACATTGATATCATATGTATTCAATAATACTTATTTATTCTCATCGTTTATCATTAAATGATTATTAATACAAAGTATGAGTTTCTCTCTCATCCATACTAGGATATTGATTACATCATACTATATTAAATTGGCTTAAAACCTTTCTCAAGGTACATTAGCCTACACTTTTCAAAGTGTATTAAGCTCATTACTTCTTATTGTGTCAATTGCCATAACTGTGATAGAGTGAACCTTGGATGTTCCTGGCTATTGAAGACATTATTTGAATCATGAGTTGGAGAGTGGAATAATCACTTCGAATTCAAATGTTTGTATGTGAATGATGATGTCAACTTCGTTGATTTTATGCATTGATGAGTTTGATTATGAAGATAGAGGAATTTATTACTAAGTATGATATAATGATGGTTCTTAAAATATGTTGATCATACAAAGGCATCCTATTTAATTGGATGGTTGAATAATGTTATCTTGGCATAAAAGTTGTACTAAACATACATCATATGAAGTGCAATATGTGGCCCAATTCATGTTGAAATGAGCTTCCTATAGAGAGCTAATATGCTCTAATGTTATAGGTACTTTGGTGATTTGGCGTATTAATGAACAAGGTATTTAATTAAATAGCCTAAGTTCTGGTTTAACCAGTGTCACACTCATATTTCACATGAAGAGCCATGGATTGGTGTGGTGAAGGCTCTGATCTGGGCCCTTGGATGCACATGACGGTTCCTACATCATCACCCTCGTAGCAGTTACCACAAGGTTAGAAACACTACTCCCACAACTCCGATCATATCATGACTCATCATGGGACGTGACTATAGGTGATGTTCACCAAGCAGTTGGCTTTGACTTGGTGAGGAACGTTCCCTTCCCCCACACTTCCTCTTTCAATTTTATAGACTTCCATCAAGACCAAGTTTCCCATTTCCCACTTATCTTCTTTGGTTGGAGCACTGAATATAGTAGGGGACACAAGGCCGGTGGAATCTCCAGAGATTGGCCATGAGGACCGTCGAATATAGACGCCCATTAGTGTCGTGGAGGTCTGTTTTCACTGCAATAGGGAGTCCAAGCAGGTAGTTCGAGGGAAGATGGTGCTAGAAATCTTGTCGCCTCACATTTTCAAGGAACGTGGGAGGTTATGGAGGGATTGGAAGAGAACGACCCGTCAGTAGATCTAGCCATGGCCGGCGAGTTCATGGTCATGAACACCAAGAATAAGAGTCAAATCCATGCCTTGAATAGCCGTGTGACTAGCAGTGGTGAGACTCAAGGAAGCATCAAATCAGACAGGGAGAGGAGAAGCCACCACTATCCAAACCATGCTGGAGAAGCAGGCCGAAGACAGGAGCCCTTGGCAGCGGCGGTAGTTCATGGACCCAAAATAGAGTCCAGCAGCACGACGACGCCCAGGAAGTGGTCGTGATCATACGAGAATGCAAGGAGGAGGAGAATGGAACCTGGTGTTGTCTGGGGAGACAATGTGTGAGGTATTTGTGTACCAGAGGGAGGAGATCTCCATGCTTGCTCGCCGGATCAAGGACAGGCGGCGGCGCACATAGGCGTCGACCCACCGGGGGTGTTCACACATCGTTGGATCGTGTGGAAACAAGAAAGGAAAAGGAAGCGGGTGGTTCATATGGTGAACCGGGTCCTAGTACCTTGAACTGAATGAAATTCATGATGAACCATACCGGCCCAACATCAAGTAGCACACCCCCCCCCCCAAAATGGACACGTGGCACCATTCAATTGGCCGAAAAAGGTAAAAACCCCAGAAAACACTTATATCTTATATAATTGATAGAAATTAGCTCCGTTGTCAGAAAAATACAAATAATATACCAAAATTCTCAGAAAAATGAGTAGAACACAGTAGAATGATAATATCAGGATTTTGATGCACTAATATTGGTGATATAATGTAAGATGTATTGTGCTTGTTTGATGTATAATAAATATCAAAATATGGCCTAAAATTATGATAAAATCCCAGTAAATCTTAAATCATGTTTAGATTCTATATAAGGTCATTGATTATAATTTTAATGCACAAAATCATGTAATTTGCTTTATATGGCTAATTAGGGATGATAACCCTAATTAATGCATAATAAATAGAAGTATGCTCACAAAATCTTGGAAATTACAGAGTAAGCTCATATCAGTATATGGAACCTCGGTTTTAATTATGAGATCACGATGATGCACATAATTCATGTTATATGAATATGACCTTTAATACATGGGTTGTAACCCTAATTTGAATAATGTATATAAACTAGGGTTAATATGCGCACAAAAGGATATGGAACTTAACATTCAGATAATGAATGATAATCTGGAAAATGGCATCAGTAAGATAATTCTAAGACAAGAATGCAAGTAATGATGCACACATCCTAATGAACTAAGGAAACCCTAATGAACACGATTAGGATTAAGATGAGATGTAAGATGATGTGAACCTGATGATAGTATGTGATCTTGTCTTAATCAGGGGTTGACCAAGATATAGATGACATTAGGAATATGTGGTGATTAGATTGTCTTTGTTGAAGGTACGCCATTACCTCTTACTTAGCTTATTATACAATATGCTTGTGTTATATGTGTAGTAAAATACTTGGCATACGATATTGGATGAAATGATTGTTCTTGTATGATAACTTGCTCGATTTTCCATACTTATGGATATGAACACATGAAACATAAGATATATGATCCATCATATGATAGCACTAAACTCTTTGGTAGTACAGTGCTTGGAAAGTGATCTCAAACTTTTTGGTAGTAGATGACATGTATAATGATCTCAAACTCTTTGGTAGTAGATCATAAAGGCCTTAATGCATTAGTGATCTCAAACTCTTTGGTAGTAGATTACATGCATAATGATCTCAAACTCTTTGGTAGTAGATCTTAAGGCCTAAAAACATCAAAGCTCTTGGTGGCAGATGTATGAGATATATGATGGAAATGTGCTTAAAATATATGTTTCCTCTTTTGTTAATGAACATCTTTTACGCAAGTATATGCTTTTCTTATATTTGTTTATTGCTTCCAAGTATTAGTTTTATCTTATTGTCAGGATTAGTAATGAGAGGTATATAAAAAGACATGTAGGCGTACTCAGTACAATATTCTTGAATATTGTGCTGATGTGTACCGCTTGTAATCTTTTGTTTAGGTTGTGGACATATGTTCTTGAAGAACCAAGATAGTGTGAGTTGTATAGTGAGATGATGTACAGGTGCATCTGTTGTCTTAAGATCCTGTAGTTTAGTGGTAATACATGTATATGTAGAAGTTTGTTGTTCAATATGTAATATCAAATGTTGTAACAATTCATGTTGTAATTATATGTTGAATGGTGAACATATGTTGTATGGTTATATTATTGTTTATGTGCATGTGCTACTGATTGTTTCCTTCTGACTCCTTTGATTTTCTCTTTCTTAGCCCAGTGTGTGAAGTTTAAATTGGGATTCTCACTGGGGTGAGGGTTTCAATTTGGAAGTCACACATCAGATTAAGTTTTAAAAAATTCGGGGACGTCACAGGTGGTATCACAGCATGAACAATAGAAAAGTGTGACATTTGCTCATTATGCAACTCAAAACTAAAGAACCTTGAATTTTTTAAAATCTTTTGGGTTAGATTAGTCGTCTTTTAGAGACTAGATCTGACATAGCCTCTAGGTTAGCACCTAGATGTCTGAGAACTAGGTTTAGACTGGTTCTTGTTGTATAGCAAGTCCTTAGGTATCGTTCTTTCCTCATGGTGCAGCGGTGTGGGACGTTGCATTATTTGGAAATGACGTACATCATGGGAAGAGAAACCTTTAACATATGATGCATCTATGTTTTAGGTAGCTACACCAGTCTACACCCTATTCTCACCCTTTTCATTAGGTGACATGACACTGTACTCTCTACTATGTGTGGGACACTTGTTTTGTGGATTTGGTTTTGGATTCCAATCAGATCGAACCTTGATAGTTTTCTCTGACGCATGTTTTATTGGAGAAAAACTATATAATATTTTATTATATATATGCATTACTGACACGCGTAAACCGTGCGTGCAAACGCAAGTATATGTATCAATGTAATATAGGCCTTGTGAGGCCCGAGTCGAACTCAGGGAAACGTGAATTTTAGTAGACTACTACTAACTGGTTGTGATCAGCTAAACCGATCAAAAGAGTTGATTGGTTTGAAAAAGAAAATAAAATAAAGTGAAAACAAAGAGAGTGATGATTAAATGTTGGTTTAATAAAATGAGAATGGGATTCCTTAGGATTTCCGATTTCACCATGGGGTCTCGTTATACCGAATATCTTGCATAAATAATGTAGATTTTATCAAATCTTGGATAAAGAGCCTGTAATCAAGATTGCCCGCTTTCACGGTACAATCCACTACCCAAATCTAAGCCAATTCTACTTTCATAGCAATTTATATCTTAGATTAGGTGCATTAACGATGACTCTGGGTATCTCTCCACTATCCGTATGTCGCCTAGTCTAAGGAACGCATAAGATGGTGTATAAAAGTGGGTTTTCTGACCTTTAATCCCCTTTCCAGAGAATTATTAGTCTAATTCTTTACCTATGGTCATGAAGCATAAGTAAATTAAGCAATCTCCACAATTATATATCCAAGAAATGAGAATTCTATATCAATTCATGTAAAAATTCAATATAACGCTTCCCCGGGCTACTCTCGGGTCCTAAGGAACAATGGGGATTAGCCCCGCATGGTTGACAATGGAGAATACATAGGAGTAGAGAAGAAAAACGTGGGAAACATGGAGAAAACTCGTGTAACCCCAGATACGAAGGTGCTCCTGGAGATCCTCCTCGAGAAACGCACGTTTTGCAGTCTTTCGACAGCAAAATCGCCCGTCAGAGGTGCCCAGATCGCTCGGTTGACGACCTTCGTCTCTTGTCTCCTCTCTCTCTCTCCCTCCTTCTTGGATGTTGTGCAACACAATATGAGATCCCCCTCAGACCGTCTGTGCTCTTCTTAGGTCATAGGACCACTTTACGGCTCTGAAAAAGCTCAAAGGTCGGATTAAAACGCTCCGTTTTAGTGCTGAAAATCGCCAGATCCCGACGCTGTCGATAGTATCGACCCCAGGTCGATGGTATCGACCATGATACAGGTTATTCCTTCCAAGATCGCATTTTGGGGTTTCTTTTTGATGAAATGTCAATACTATCGACCTGGGGGTCGATAGTATCGACTCCGGACAATGCAAAAGTGCCTGAAAAAGTGCTGAAACATGTGTATAAGTCCGGGGATTATATAAAATCATATAAATATGATAAAAGAAGTATAATTTGATGCAAAAAGAGTTTAAAGGCCAACTATAGTGAATTATGCAAATATAATCAAGAAAATGACAAATACATGCATAAAACAGATATAAATAAGCCTATAAAAGTGACTCAAAACCCATGCATCAAACTCCCCTAAGCTTAAACCTTGCTCATCCTCGAGCAACAAAACTTTGGATCTGGTTGGGATAAGTCAGCAACAGGACATAAATACATGAAATGCATCTGCATCATCCCCACTTTCTTTCCACAAACCGGCCCTCATTGACCACTGAACACTAACTGCCATCCAGGCGACCAAAGACCTATGTAAAAGATGTATGTCCCCCAATCAGTGAAACACTATCAATTAAAGCAGTTAATATGAGAAACTCATTTGGTCCATACTTGATGCATCTTGTGATCTCCTATCTATGTTTCTCATTTCCTAACTACCATCTAAATGGAAGCAGATCTCCTGATATTAATGAATGAGGAGAATATCATGGGTGGCCTACCGATTAGAGCAACAGGTGGATGGGATAGGTGGCTATGGAAGAGATGAAAGCACATAACATTCAATCATGCAATACAAAATTTAATGACCTATCATGATGCAAAATGCAAGTGAAAATGTCCTAATGCTACATTTTTGGTGGAATGATGCATGCACTATCATTCCGTCTCAAGGTGAGATGGAATATCTAAGAAAACTACACCATGTACTTATTCTTCTTAGTATGTAAGTGAGAATAGGTTCCTTTCTCCCTCTCATTCCTACTTACTTCTCAATTCTTTTTTTTTTCTTTTTTTTTCTTCTCTTTCTTTCAATTTTTTTTCAAGCCCTTATTTTCATAAATGACAATGAATTATTTGTCGGGCTCACTTCTTGTTACATAAATTATACATTTGAAGCATTCATAAGATATGGAACAAGTTCACCACCTTTAATGTTTCATAAGACATAAGATGCATGATGTACTATATGCACAAAAGATGTGAATGCAGCTACAAAATGATAGTTATGCAATTAAATGACATGCACCTAAGGATAATGTGCATGTATAACTACTCTATCTTTTTTTTTGTATTTTCATGCAAAAATATGTAAAAATAGTTGTAATGCAAGACCTATCTACATGGGATGCAATCAAAGAGTGAACGGCAGTAATGTGCTCCCATTTCTTATGGTGGAGTGTGAATGAAATTGCGGTGGATCAGATCACAAGACTAATTGACAGAACCTTCTGAAAATATCATATGTCCCTCTGTAAAGACATGTGTACAGGGTAACTGAAGGATTTCTCTCTTAAACTTTAGTCTAAGGTCATGTTAGCGTTTGGTCGGTTTGGGCTCAAACATCCTTGTCAATCACTTTTCCTTGGACAACAAAGATGGTCATTCATGTCCCCGTGTCCTGAAGGTGACTCACCCAAACACTTCCTTAGTTATGCAACTCAATTACTAACAATAATAAGCTCAAAAAGTTTTCAAAATGCTCATTTTTTCATGTTCACACAACCCAAGAGTAAAACTCCCAATTGAAACCATGCATTTATTGCTCCACAGATTACACTAGATAGATGTGGATCCTACAAAAGCAGTAAACCTAGAAATAAAAACAATTAATATCTCAAAAGTAAAATCAACATGAATAAGTAAGTAAAAACTAAGATAGAGGGTTGTGTTCCAACACCCCCCCAAGCTTGAATATGACTATGGCCTCATAGTCAACATTCTCACTTAAGAGGTGGAGCAGCGGTACCGTTCGCTTTGAAGTGTGGTGAAGAAGGATGGTTAGATGCTCAAGTGGACCAAGTTATGCTTGCTATCTCCATCCTTTTTGTGTCCCATTTTTGTGTCTTAGTGGTTCTAAGACATGACTTGCTTCATCCATCTTTCCTCTGCAAAAAACGGTTCGAAAAAATCTCGTTTCGATACCTTTTACGACCTGTTTTATGTAGTTGTCCTGCAGGTGTCGATACTATCGACACAAGGTCGATGGTATCGACCCAGACTCAGCAATTTTGCAGAATCGACGCATCTAAAAGCCTGGGAACTCAAAAGTGTCGATACTATCGACCCTAGGGTCGATGGTATCGACTTTACTATCACCAATTTTTCTGAAAATCTTCAGGAATCTCGATACTATCGACCCTAGGGTCGATGGTATCGACTTTTCTTCAGAGTTTACTGATCCAAACTCGATACTATCGACATGGGTGTCGATAGTATCAACCTTAACATTCTGCACACTTCAAAACACGAGTTAGGGTACCATTTTTACCAAAATTATCAAAACCTAAGCAAAAACTAAGTACATAAACATAAAAGAACATAACCAAACATAAAAATGAACCTCAAGTTGGGTTGCCTCCCAACAAGCGCCCTTGTTTAATGTCCTAGGCTTGACATAAGGATACCTTTAACCTGGGTTGTCAAGGGATGTCTCCAATGAGTCATGTGGCAGTTTGAATTTAACTCTATCATCACCAATCCCAAGTGTCAAGTATCCTCGCCCAATGGCAGCGATTACATCAGCCGTAGCTTGGAACGGCCTTCCCAATAGCATCTCACCTCCTTCCAACTCATGCATGTCCATGACCACAAAGTCAACAGGGAAGATGAATTTGTCGACCTTGACTAGCACATCCTCGCATATACCTTGCGGCTTCATAATGGATCCATCCGCCAACTCAATAGTCATGGAAGATTTCTTTAGTGACTTCAATCCAAGCTTTTGAAATGTGGACAGTGGCATAAGATTAATGTTGGCCCCTGAGTCACACTGTGCTTGTGGAAAATGTTGGCTGCCTATGGAACATGGGATGTAGAAACATCCTGGATCTTTCCTCTTCCTTGGTAGCCGTCCTTGTATTATAGAACTCACTTTTTCATCAACAACACAAATGTCAGTGTCTTTTATCCGCCTTTTCTTGGTGATTATGTCCTTGATAAACCTTCCATATGTTGGAATCTGTTCTATCATTTCCACTAACAGAATATTAATATGGAGCTTCCTAAACATCTCCAAGAACTTCTTGTAGTGTCTATGCTCTTTCTTCGGCCTCAGACTATCCGGGAAAGGCACGTTTGGATCCTTCGCTCGCTTGTGTGGTGGCACATATGGAACTTTAGGGGTCTCCTCCCCTAAGCTTGCTTCAACGCCACCTTCTAGGATAGGATTTGACACATCATCCGTGGATGGCATGACTTGTGGCTGCTCCCCTCTCTCAGTGAATGTAGCTTCACCATGACGCATGGCCTTCACATGCTCCTCTTGCCTAGGTGCGGGCGCGGCCGCGATGTGCTCTTGGTGGATTTTTCTGAATGGACAACATCCACCCGGTAGTCCATAATGACTGCGAGGATACAGTATCTTCGGTGTAGCCGCTGTATCAAAAATTATTTTGCTTTTGTCCTGGACCTCCACCACCGGGGGCTCTGCCTCAGAAATCACATATATATATTTCACTTGATGATGTGCTTGAACAACATCTGCATTCCCAGCATGTCTTTGTTGATTTGTATGCTTCATGGCCGCCACTTCATTGGAAATCTGGGTCGCAATCGTCTCTAGTGCCCTCATTTGTGCTCCATGACTTTGCAATGTCTGCCCAAATTTATTCAAAATCTCGCCCTGAGACTATAACTGCTTGGCTAATGTACTCATCATCTCTTGATTTTGTTTCACCACCTGGCTAAGAAATTCATTGTTCTTTTCCTCTAGGCTAGACTGCAGCTTCTGAAAATTTTGTTCCTTCCTCCAATCATAATTGTTATTTCTATATCCCTGTTGATGCATATACTTTGCATGTGCTTCATCATCAGACCCATTGTCCTCTTTCTCTAGGAGCTTCTTGTCTATAAGATCCAACTTGTCATTAAGCGCTTTGATGGCCCTTGCTTCATGTGTAATGCCAACCTGCTTGGGTGCATCTCTTTCACCCCAAGACTGCTTTTTGGACATGTTCCTTAGAATCTCCCAACACCTTGTGCCTGTGTTGTTCAAAAAGAAACCAGAACCTACTGAGTCCAAATTGCTCCTATCATGTTCATTTAGGGCAAAGTAGAAAATTTTAGCTTGCTTCTCCTTGTCTAAGCCGTGATGTGGACACTTCCTCAGCATGATGTGGAAGCGCTCCCAAGTTTCAGAGTATGTTTCACCGGCTCGCTGGCTGAAGTTGTGTATCTTCCTCACTAGATCGTTTCTCTTTTCAGGCGAGAAGAACCTCTCAAAGAATACCTCAACCATGTGATCCCAAGATTCAATGTACTCATCATCCAGATTGTGTAGCCATTCCCAAGCATTTCCCGTTAAAGAACTGGGAAAAAGTTTCAGGTAGAGTGTCTCTTGCGGGAACCTATCAATCTTTATCATATCACAATTTTCCACGAACGCGCTGATGTGGGTCACCGGATCCTCATTTTTAAGTCCATGGAAAGCCTGTGATTTGACCAACTGAATAAGCCCTGGATCAATCTTGTAACTGGGTATGTTGATAGCTTCTTTCTTGATTGGCCCCTTCTGCGTAGAAGAAGAAGAAGCCTTAATCCTTTCCCAGGTCGTCTGCTCCTCATTTTTCGCTTTGTCACCCATTATTACTTTACTAGTACCTGAAATTTCAAATGGTAGTATATGAACCGGTACTAATAATTAAAACAATGTATAAGATTTGCAATTCAATTTAAAAGATGAAAAGAAAAAAAAATTACAGGAATTAAAAGTGGCCTAGTGTGGCCGCTCGCAGCACTCGTAGTGCTAAAATTCATCGTTTCCCCGGCAACAGCACCAAAAACATGACACGCGTAAACCGTGTGTGCAAACGCAAGTATACGTATCAATGTAATATAGGCCTTGTGAGGCCCGAGTCGAACTCAGGGAAACGTGAATTTTAGTAGACTACTACTAACTGGTTGCGATCAGCTAAACCGATCAAAAGAGTTGATTGGTTTGAAA
This sequence comes from Alisma plantago-aquatica, assembly GCA_963693085.1. NCBI lineage: Eukaryota > Viridiplantae > Streptophyta > Magnoliopsida > Alismatales > Alismataceae > Alisma > Alisma plantago-aquatica. Next base: position 1,134,995,657 of record OY856413.1, on the reverse strand, counting down.
AAGAAAATAAAATAAAGTGAAAACAAAGAGAGCGATGATTAAATGTTTGTTTAATAAAATGAGAATGGGATTCCTTAGGATTGCCAATTTCACCACGGGGTCTCGTTATACCGAATATCTTGCATAAATAACGTAGATTTTATCAAATCTTGGATAAAGAGCCTATAATCAAGATTGCCCGCTTTCACGGTACAATCCACTACTCAAATCTAAGCCAATTCTACTTTCGTAGCAATTTATATCTTAGATTAGGCGCATTAATGATGACTCTGGGTATCTCTCCACTATCCGTACGTCGCCTAGTCTAAGGAACGCATAAGATGGTGTATAAAAGTGGGTTTTCTGACCTTTAATCCCCTTTCCAGAGTAATTATTAGTCTAATTCTTTACCTATGGTCATGAAGCATAAGTAAATCAAGCAATCTCCAGAATTATATATCCAAGAAATGAGAATTCTATATCAATTCATGTAAAAATTCAATATAACGGTTCCCCGGGCTACTCTCGGGTCCTAAGGAACAATGGGGATTAGCCCCGCATGGTTGACAATGGAGAATACATAGGAGTAGAGAAGAAAAACGTGGGAAACATGGAGAAAACTCGTGTAACCCCAGATACGAAGGTGCTCCTGGAGATCCTCCTCGAGAAACGTGCGTTTTGCAGTCTTTCGGCAGCAAAATCGCCCGTCGGAGGTGCCCGGATCGCTCGGTTGACGGCCTTCGTCTCTCGTCTCCTCCTTCTCTCCCTCCTTCTTGGATGTTGTGCAACACAATATGAGATCCCCCTCGGGCCGTCCTTGATCTTCTTAGATCATAGGACCACTTTAGGGCTCCGAAAAAGCTCAACCGTCGGATTAAAACGCTCCGTTTTAGTGCTGAAAATCGCCACATCCCGACGCTGTCGATAGTATCGACCCCCAGGTCGATGGTATCGACCATGATACAGGTTATTCCTTCCAAGATCACGTTTTGGGGTTTCTTTTTGATGAAATGTCGATACTATCGACCTGGGGGTCGATAGTATCGACTCCGGACAATGCAAAAGTGCTTGAAAAAGTGCCGAAACATGTGTATAAGTCCGGGGATTATATAAAATCATATAAATATGATAAAAGAAGTATAATTTGATGCAAAAAGAGTTTAAAGGCCAACTATAGTGAATTATGCAAATATAATCAAGAAAATGACAAATACATGCATAAAATAGATATAAAATAAGCCTATAAAAGTGACTCAAAACCCATGCATCAATTACAAAAATGTGTCCCCACACAAGTACGAGTAGGAGGTGGTCATGTAACCTAAGTGAAAGTGAATGACATCAGTCTAGAAGAGAGAGTAGTTCTAGATTAGATGTCTAGAGCCTTGTTAGAATATGTGATAGATGGAATAGATGAAATAAGTTTTGATGATATGATATAGGTCTTATATAGATGATATAAGATGGTTTATGATGATTAATGTTTGTCTTTGAGGACTTAAGTTTGGTTTTTGAGGATTTGAGATAAGTTTTAATGATGCAAGTAACCAGGATTTTATGAGATAAGTTACGATAAGATATGTATGACAAGATGTGAATCGGCAAGAGCCTTAATCTCTTTTATGAAGGAGAACCTCTAGTGTTAGGACCAGTTAGGGTTAACTCCAGAGAGAGTGAGACCCACAGGGAGAAGCTCATAGTACCTAAACTCCAAGATAGGAGAATTACAAGAAATGTGTGTTATGATATGTCCTAAACTAGACTACTCCTGAGTGAATGAGTTGAGTCACTTTATGCATGATTCCTATAGATCGGTTGAACCCTAGATGTCCTTGGGAGGACCAAACCCTAGAGTCAGAGAGAGGCTAGTTATATATGCATATGTGAATAAGGAGATATGAGAACCTTCCATCTGGGTGAGGGAGAGAGTCCCAAGACCCTAGAAGAGGTAAAACTATGTTAGCTTTTGTGAAGCCTCATGCTCGAGTTGGTGGTTCCTTGTAGGACTCTAGTAGTGTATGTAAGAGAGAGATTTGGGAAATAGTTTTTCATGGTTAGAGATCTATGAAAAGAGTATATCATAGCATGTTTTGGTTTGTGCTTATGTGGTTGTAAGGCTATCACTAGTTCTAATGAGGTAATCCGAGAACCCTAGGCTAAGAGAGGAAAGATAAAGTTTATGCATATGAGATACTCATAGAGTTGAGTTAGCTCAGAGAGACCGGGCATGACACTACCATCATGATATGGGTCAGGAGAACCTTAGTTGGACTAGATAAAGTTTTGATATATGATTAACAAGCCACTCACATAAGTTTGTTTAACACAACCATGATATAATATATGTAATAATGTAATGTAATTTTGAGAGTTGACATATAGACATGTTATGATGGAAATCTAGAAATGGTTTAACAGATATCAATGCATGAATGGTTAACCATGTATATGAATAATAATGACATAATGTTAGAACATGATGCATGGGTAAAATGAGGATGTAAATACAAAAAATGTGAACAATGTCATGTATAATCTATTTTTTGAATCTTATGCTTGGGTAAAATGAGTACAAAAATCCTAATTGGAAATATGACACAACCTAAGCATCTAAACCATGTCACACGGTGAGGGTTGTTTCACCCAAGATATTTTAAAACCTCCTAATACTAGTTGGATATGATTATGGGGTTTTATTTTAGTATATGTTGCACATAGAGTAGTGTCCTACGTATGAATGAATACCTTTTGGTTTTTCCTTGAAGTAAGAGGATGGCTTAATTTTGGGGACGAATTTTTTTCTTTAAGATGTATATGATGTGAAGGATTGGATTTTAGTTTAATTTTGAGGACCAATTTCTTTTAAGATGTGTAGGATGTGATAGAGTGAACCTTGGATGTTCCTGGCTACTGAAGTCATTATTTGAATCATGAGTTGGAGAGTGGAATAATCACTTTGAATTCATATGTTTGTATGTGAATGATGATGTCAACTTCATTGATTTTATGCATTGATGAGTCTGATTATGAAGATAGAGGAATTTATTACTAAGTACAATATAATGATGGTCCTTAAAATATGGTGATCATACAAAGGTTTCCTATTTATTTGGATGGTTTAACAATGTTATCTTGGCATAAAAGTTATACTAAACATATATAATATGAAGTGCAATATGTGGTCCAATTTCATGTTGAAATGAGCTTCCTATAGAAAGCTATATAGGCTTTAATGGCATGGGTACATTGGTGCTTTGACGTATTGATGAACAAGGTATTTAATTAAATAGCCTAAGTTCTGGTTTAGCCAGTGTCACACTCATATTTCACTTGAAAAGCCATGGATTGGTGTGGTGAAGGCTCTGATCTGGGCCCTTGGATGCACATGACGGTTCCTACATCATCACCCTCTTAGCGGTTACTGCAAGGTCAGAAACACTACTCCCACAACTCCAATCATAGCATGACTCATCATGGGACGTGACTATAGGTGATGTTCACCAAGCAGTTGGCTTTGACTTGGTGAGGAACGTTCCCTTCCCCCACACTTCCTCTTCTGATTGTACAGACTTCCAGCGAGACCAAGTTTCCTATTTCCCTCTTATCTCCCTTGGTTGGAGCAGTGAATACAGTAGGGGATATGAGGCAACTGGAATCTCCAGAGATTGGCCATGAGGACCCTTGAATACAGACACCCATTAGTGTTGTAGAGGTCTGTTGCCACTGCAACAGGGAGTCCAAGCAGGTAGTTCGAGAAAAGAAGGCGCTAGAAATCATGCTGCCTCACATCTCCAAGGAACATGGGAGGTTATGGAGGGATCAGAAGAGGACGAACCTTCAGTAGAGCCAGCCATGGCCGGTGAGTTCGTGGTCAGGAACACCAGGAACAGGAGTCAAATTCATTCCTTGAACAATCGTGCGACTAGCAGTGGTGAGACTCAAGGAAGCATCAAATCTGATAGGGAGAGGAGAAGCCACTGCTATCCAAACCACGCTGGAGAAGTAGGTCGAAGGCTGGAGCCCTTGGCGGCGGAGATAGTTCATGGACCCGGAACAGAGTCCAGCAGCACAACGGCGCCCGAGAAGTGGTCGTGATTGTGTGAGAATGCAAGGAGGAGGAGAACGGAACCTGGTGCTGTCTGGGGAGATGACACGGGAGGTATCTGTGTACCAGAGGGAGGAGATCTCCATGCTTGCTCACTAGATCTAGGACAGGAAGTGGCGCACGTACGAGTCGACCCATCAGGGGTGTTCACGCATCGCTGGATCGCATGGAAACGAGAAAGGAAAAGGAAGCGGGTGGTTCAGATGGTGAACCGGGTGCAAGTATCTTGAACTGACGAAAATCCGTGACAAACCAGACCGGCCCAACAGCAAGTAGCGCACCCCCAAAATGGACACGTGGTGCCATTCAATTGGCCGAAAAAGGTAAAAACCCCTGAAAACACTTATATCTTATATAATTGATAGAAATTAGCTTTGTTGTTAGAAAAATACAAATAATATACCGAAATTCTTTTTTTTAGTGAAGTTAGGAGGCTATCTTATTCATCCCTCCCTCCTCATGTGAGCTAAACCAAAATTCAACATAGATTCACTAATCAAACTACAAAGAGGAAACATGGTAGTACTACTACCATTACAAATATCTTTGTAAACTAAATTACTAATATCAGGGGGGGTCTGATAACTTTGAAATCTACTGAGATGCTTTAGGTGGTGCTTCGCCAGGCTGTCCGCTACCTTGTTTGTATCTCTCCCTGAGTGGCATATCTTCCAATTCTATTTCTTAAGCCTCTGAATATTTTTAAGGACTTTGGCATATGTTGGATTCATCGTCACGGGTTCAGCAATCATCTTAACAGTGGCGAGGGAATCAGACTCAATGGCAACCTCTGTAAGATTATTATGGCTTACTACCTGCACTGCCAGGTGAATGCCACACAGCTCCGCAAGAGTCACGTCATCGGTCTGCAAGAGTTCCCCCACACCTCCAAACCATTTCCCTTTCGAGTCACGCGCAACAACAACACAAGACGCATGTTTCCTCTTAACTGTGGTGTCAGTGTTGAGCTTGATGATCCTAGCGGTTGGCTTTAACCATCGTTCTTGACAAACAATACCACTCGCTTGTTTGGTGCTTTCAAAGGAAATTCTTTGAGTTTCTGCTTCAGTCCTTATTGCATTGGCCTGTTGGGATGGGTATTTGTGAGTGCCCTGGAAAACATGTTGGTTCCTATTCAACCAAATGGAGCGGCAGGCGATTAAAAAGATCTGCTTAGAAATTCTTAGAAAAATGAGTAGAACACAGTAGAATGATAATATCAAGCTTTTGATGCACTAATTTTGGTGATATCATGTAAGATGTTTTATGCTTGTTTGATGTATAATAAATATCAAAATATGGCCTAAAATTATGATAAAATCTCAATAAATCTTAAAACATTTTTATAATCTATATAAGGTCAGTGATTATAATGTTGATGCACAAAATCATGTAATTTGCTTTATATGGATAATTAGGGATGATAACCCTAATTAATGCATAATAATTAGAATTATGCTCACAAAATCCTGGAAATTACAGAGTAAGATCATATCAGTATATAGAACCTCAGTTTTAATTATAAGTTTACGATGATGCACATAATTCATGTTATATGAAGATGACCCTTAATACATGGGTTGTAACCCTAATTTGAATAATGTATATAAACTAGGGTTAATATGTGCACAAAAATGATATGGAACTTAATGTCCAGATAATGAATGATAATATGGAAAATGACATCAGTAAGATAATTCTAAGATAAGAATGCAAGTAATGATGCACACATCCTAATGAACTAAGCAAACCCTAATGAACATGATTAGGGTTAAGATGAGATGTAAGATGATGTGAATCTGATGACAGTATGTGATCTTGTCTTAATCAAGGGTTGACCAAGATATAGATGACATCGGGAATATGTGGTGATTAGATTGTCTTTGTTGAAGGTACACCATTACCTCTTACTTGGCTTATTATACAATATGCTTGTATTATATGTGTAGTAAAATACTTGTCATATGATATTGGATGAAATGATTGTTCTTGTATGATAACTTGCTTGATTTTCCATACTTTTGGCTATGAACACATGAAACATAAGATATCTGATCCATCATATGATAGCACTAAACACTTTGGTAGGTAGTATAATGCTTGGAAAGTGATCTCAAACTCTTTGGTAGTAGATCACATATATAATGATCTCAAACTCTTTGGTAGTAGATCATAAAGGCCTTAATGCATTAGTGATCTCAAACTCTTTGGTAGTAGATTACATGCATAATTATCTCAAACTCTTTGGTAGTAGATCTATAGGCGTAAAAACATCAAAGCTCTTGGTGGCAGATGTACGAGATATATGATGGAAATGTGCTTAAAATATATGTTTCTCTTTTGTTAATGAACATCTTTTGCACAAGTATATGCTTTTCTTATATTTGTTTATTGATGTCAAGTATTAATTTTATCTTATTTCCAAGCTTAGTAATGAGAGATATATGAAAAGACACGTAGGCGTACTCAGTACAATATTCTTGAATATTGTGCTGACGTGTACCACATGTAACCTTTTGTTTAGGTTGTGGACATATTCTCTTGAAGAACCAAGATAGTATGAGTTGTATAATGTGATGTACAGGTGGACCAGTTGTCTTAAGATCCTGTAGTTTAGTGGTAGTACATGTATATGTAGAAGTTTGTTGTTTAATATGTAATATCAAATGTTGAAACAATTCATGTTGTAATTATATGTTGAATGGTGAACATATGTTGTATGGTTTTATTATTGTTCATGTGCATGTACTACTAATTATTTCCTTCTGACTCCTTTGATTTTCTCTTTCTTAGCCTAGTGTGTGATGATTAAATTGGGATTCTCACTGGGGTGAGGGTTTCAATTTGGCCGTTGCACATCATATTAAGTTTTAGAAAATCTAGGGACATCACAATAACACACTTCATGTGTTACTCATCCAATTGTATCAGATTTGAGGTGCATCAAGGTGTATCAACCTTGAAGTGCTAGATGTGATATCGTTCAAGCATCATTCCTTGGTGTAACATGTCCCTCATCATTTTCAACTTACTTGAGTTTATCAACTTATCTTGTATTAGGGTATCGTCCATCCTAATACTTTATGTACTAACTCACCACATTTGTCCTGTAGTGTATTGGCCATAAGTCACCACACTTGTCTAGTAGTGTATCGACCATAGGGGACCACAGTTGTCTTGTCGTGTATCAGCCATAGGTCACCACAATTGTCTTATAGTGTATCAGCCATAGGTCACCACACTTGTATTGTAGTGTATCGGCCATAGGTAACCACACTTGTCTTGTAGTGTATCGGCCTAGCATCAATTCTTGAGTTTCCCAACTATCACCAAGTGATATGGACTCATCTCGGATTAGAGCATTGTTGATATAGGGTTGACCATCATCAATCACTTTAGGTGTTTCACCTATCAAAGTATTTGCCACACCATTACTTGGTGCTTTAGCCATCACTTCTAAGAGTGTGTTGCCCTCACCTTTACAAGGTGTGTCGGGTTGAGTCATGTATGTCAAGTTGAACACTTGTATTGGGTTAGGGGTATATCAGGATAGGCATCATCACATCCCTCACACCCTCACCCATCATGGTATCAGACTTACCTATCTTATGGTGTATCACCTTCACCGCACTTGGGTGTAACGTCTTCACCTCACTTGGTTGTATCATTCCTACCTCGAGGATATTGGCCACACCATACTTTAGTGTATTGTCCATCACATGTTCTAGGGTATCAACCACCTTACCACTTTTGTCCTCTAATGTATTGGGTTACAATCACCATATTGTCCAAGAGGTGTGTTCTTACCTCTATATCATCCAAGAGGTGTGTGCTTACCTCCGTATCGTTCATGAGGTGTGTGCTTACCTCCATATCGTTCATGAGGTGTGTGCTTACCTCTATATCATTCAAGAGGTGTTTGTGAAGTTGACCACATACATATCGGGTTACACAAGTGTAGGGTTTTGCATATCAGGTTAGGGGTGATCCAACCCAATATTGGTTTCTTCCATGATGATGTCATCATCACCAAGCTCTAGACTGTCATACCTTACTGTTCTAGTTCATGGACAACAGTCCTATGCAACTATTAGAACTCATAGATCCATCAATCATTCAAGGAAAATCAAAATTGAAAGTAGATCAACAAGTATAGCAAGATTGAAGGTGAATAATAACATAATTGGGTTCAAGTTATATAACCTGCCTCAAGAACAACTTCAAAGCTCCAAGCTCCAAAGCTTCACATTCCCAAGGTTGAAGATGACTTATCAAGAGTCCTAGACACGTTCACAACTCCTCCACATGCAAAGAATCACCATAGTTAAGAACTTGGTTAAGAATAAAAGAAAGGAATAACTATAACCTGAGAATCATGATTTAACCAAGGTTGAAGATGGCCATGGCTTCACCTTAATCTTGAAGCTCGAGCTCCTCCTTGCTCCTCAACTTCTATGGGTGATATCCAAGAGAAAGAGAGTTGTAGGATTCGAAAAAGTTTCACTAGTAGGTGAAAGAAGAGGTATATATAGTTGAGGCTCATGAGAGAGAGTGTATAAGAGGTGTCATCACCTTATACTACTAGGTGACACATGTCCATGCATGGGTTGACACGTGTCCATGCATGCACCCATAATTATCTCAACATGTAAAACTCTTTTTTGGATAATTCAAGAGTAGATATCATCCATTGGGTTCCTTGTTGAATAAGATATCACAACCCAATATCACTTTATTCACAAGTCGTTACAACTTTTCCAAGGAACATGTAACTCATCATGGATCACCTCCTTGAGGTTCTAATCCGATATGAATACTTCCAAGAAGTTAATAAAATTATATGGGACCTCATTTATTGCTTCTTGGCCGATAGGCACTTCCATATAAGCTCTACAACTCGTTACAACCCATTCTAGATTTTCAACTACACAGCACTTCTTGGTCTTTTCATCACCAAAAATACTACCGCTAAAAAATGATGCAAAGATGGTGCCTCCTTCTTTTTCTCTCCTCTAGATGATACTAAAAGAGAGTAAGAACACTCTAGAGGTGGTAATTTGCACAACAACCCTATATTTTGGGTAAATAGCAATTTGCACCTAAAGCTGGTACACAAGGCACAAGCATTATTCAAATAAGCTCAAACTTAGAACTTAGGTTTTCCACAATCCACCACTTAATGTCATTCAATCTCTTATGATGATAAAGCACTTAAGGCATGTTCAACATGTGACATATTGCAATTTAACCCCTCATCTGGGGTAAATTGCACTTTGGCCCAAAATAATGGAACATTGCTCAAACAACTTTCAAACAGGACTAAACTTGAAACATAAGTGTGTCACATGATAACAAAACACCTTAGAATATTATGTTAAAGTACTAAGCAACTTACTTTAGCCAAAACAAATAGGGTTAGCCCTAAAACCAGGTCAGGGTCCTTACAAGTTATAAACCCTTAACAAGGATTTCGTCCCCAAAATCCCAGATGAAGGGAGACAATTGTTACTCATGGAGATGCCATAGAACTTTGACCAGCACAAAGTTCTTCCATTTAGGGTCATCATAGAATTTGTCACACATGACACATACTCAACTATCCTTTTCATTACTGACCGCAGAGTCAACTCTGTGTCAGATAACACTTTCATAGTCAAAGAAGCACTATACATACTTTGTATAACTTGGTGTCAAACCTCACTGATTTGTCACCTTCTCAACTTACAACTTTATGTGATAAAATTCTTGATCTTGGGATTTTGCCATACCTCTCACATAGTTTAGCATTTCTCCTTCAAGGAAAGACTAGAGCTACATTTTGTCACCCACTTGGGACTACAAGTCTTATCATACTTCTGTTGTGCCACTCTAATCTGCTGACACAACACTAAACTTACTTATGACTTGTACCAACTATCCCGTTAGTTGTTATTCTCTTGTCATAAGGATAGGCTACTTATCAAAGGAGAACTATCTCATAGGTAACGTTAGATGTTATATGTATAAGCTGCCTCAATAGATCTAGATAGGGATTATAAATCTTGTTCATCTATCTCTAGCCGATATACAACTTTCTTGGATTTTTCTTTCTTGCAAACTTGTTAGGGATATTCTACGGAATTATACTTAGCTCGATAAACTTTTCCCAAGATGACCCTACAATTGTTTCTTTTAATTAATACATCCTTACCGATTTCATGTTTATGCAGAGCATAAAACCCTAACATATGATATCCATACTATAGTATGTAACTAGACTGATCTCAAAGTTGGTCCTTCTAGGTAACCAAAGATTAATCATCTTATCTGGAGTCATGTTCCCACTTTCTTATACCATTGAAACTTCTTGGATACTAGGATTCCTTACCTTGGTATCCATTATATGTGTCAAAAACACATCACATCCTCATCATTTCCATCTTCTATTGTTATTACCAAAACCAAACATATAATAGGATCTTTCTTTCATCTCGGGACATTACTTATCACATATAACTTTAACTTGGAACCAAAGTCCAGGACTAACTGACACTTTTCAAAGTACCCATATATAGATTACTTCTAACCCATGCACTTCAAGTGTCATAAGACTCACTTGACTGCCATGTCCCTGAAAGGAAAGAACATAAGGAAACATAATCCTCTTATTGGCCCATCATCATCTGGGTCGTTTATCAAAGAAAAGAGATTATCACCTCCTTTGATTATTGCATGAACTTTCAACTGTTCATGTTTCATTTAATCTTGTTTCATCTTAGGTTCCTTGCCACCAGGATAGGAATTATAAAGATGATTACATGTCATCATTCTTTTCTTTGTTATTGTCTAGTATGTTCATGAACATTTTTTGATTTTATCACATTTTTTTATTCACAACATGGAAAAGATCTTTATTCTTTGCATCTCGACTGATTAGGGAATGGCCGCAGCTACCGTTCTGGCGACGGAGAAGGCGAACGCCCAGGCGATCGGGGAGGAGAATGGTTCGACTTCTCAGTTGACTGTGAATCCAAGACCGGTGAATGGAGAAGGGAGTCACAAAGGTACTGCGGGGCTTGGTGAGTTGATGCGATGATTTTGAGTCGCATTTATAGACCTTTTTCATATGTGTTTTGTGCTCTAATTACTCATTTTTATGGATAATATTGCATAATTCACTCATTTCGGTCTTTGCCTTCATATTATGTCAAATCCCCTTTTTTTTACTATTTTGAGCATTATTTATAATAATATTATTATTTGTGTGGATTTACTTGGTCTTGTTGTGAAATTTCAGGAAAAACAGGTATTTGCTTCTGTCGATACCATCGACGGAAGTCGATACCATCGACCAAGCCACAGATTTCCAGACGAGAGGAGCAGCACAGAGTTGATACCATCGACCCTCAAGTCGATGGTATCGAGATCCCTTCAGATTGCTGGCGAGGAATCCGTCGATACCATCGACCCAAGTCGATGCCATCGACACATGGAGGCTACAGCGTCGCTAAACGACAACAACCGACGCTAAAGAGAGTCGATACCATCGACCCAAGTCGATGGTATCGAGATGACCACAGGCGCTCAGACTAAAAGAAAGGAAAGCTGCCGCTAATCCGCTGGGTCGATACCATCGACCCGCGTCGATGGTATCGACTCCGGAAGATATGCGTTGGATATGTTTTGATCTTGATCGGACGGCTGTTGTTATTTGATGACCTAATTAGGGACTTATACCTAATGACGGCCGCCCAGACGAGGGGATCTCAGATTTTGCATTGCACGAGTGTCGAGGAAAGGGAGAAAGGAGAACGGAGGCCAGAAGCTCATCCCGGGTGATTCAGACACTGCCGAAGACGAATTCCACCACCGATAGGTGGGGAAGCTCGTATTCTACGCCAAGGATCTACTGGTTCTTCTCCGTTCAGGGGTTTTCCCACTTGTTTCACGTTTTTCTTATGAATTCCCCTATTTCTACCATGTATTCGTGTGAGATGAACATGAGAGGCTAAAACCCTCCATCTTTAGGACCGGGAGTAGCCCGGGAATGCATTGTATGACAATTTTATATTGATAATTCATATTTTCTCTCTCAAATCCGTGGTATAAATTCATTTTCTCCATATATATTGTTATGCTTGATCACCATAATAATAGCTTAATGCCCTTAATCACTTTGACAGAAGGATTAACGGTTGAAAAGAAACGAAACCTACATTAATCACTAAAACCCTTGACAAAGGAGTTGTAAAATTAATGGTGGGAACTGAGAGATCGTTTATAATGCGCTTAGTTTAGGGGAATGATTACTACGACGGTGGAATCAACCTAAACCTAAGTAGTGAGTTACACCACGACAGTGGGTAATTCTGTTTTTAGGCCACTACCCGGATAGAGAGAGAAGAGTGAGGAATTATATAAAACCTAATACAATGTTGACCCGCGGCGAAACCGCAATCCTAAAGATATCCTTTTGAATTGATTAAATTAACCTTTAATCAATTTTTTTCATTATTTCATTTTATTTTCTTTTAATTTCGACAACAAACCTTACTTTGTTATTCGGCCTAGCTGATTGCGATTAGTTAGTAGAAGTCTCCAATAATTCACGTGTCCCTAAGTTCGACTCAGGCCTCACAAAGGCCTATATTACTCGACGCGTATACTTGCGTTTAAGCGCGTAGTAAAATACACGTCAAGTTTTTGGCGCCGTTGCCGGGGACACGGCGAATTATTAGCACTTTGAGTGCTAAGAGCGGCCACTCTAGGCCACATTTTTTTTTATTTTGAAACAATTTTAAATATTCTTAAATTTCTCTATAATTGTGTTTACTCGTTCAAAGCATAGTACTGAACCCCGATTTTCTTATTTCAGGTACTTTGCATGGTGCATACACGTAGCACAGACTACGCGAATCGCACACCTGAGGTTCCACCTCTGGGACCAGAGGACGAGGATTACTACGAGCAAGATCACCAAAGAGACATAGATTCTGAATCTAAACCAGAGCAAGTAGAAGAAATGGCCGAACCACAGACGATATGGGAAAAGATCAAAGCGTCTTCTTCATCAGCTTCAAAGGGGCCTATCAAGAAATAGGGGCTCAACATTCCAACCTACAAGATTGATCCAGCGTTGATTAACTTGGTTAAATCAAATGCATTTCACGGGTTGAAGAATGAGGACCCAGTGGCACACATCAGTCAGTTCGTTGAAAACTGCGATATGGTGAAGATAGACAGGTTCCCACAGGATGTTCTGTACCTCAAGTTGTTCCCAAGCTCCCTGGCAGGAGTTGCGAGAGAGTGGCTACATAACCTCGACGATGAGTTTGTTGAATCATGGGATCATATGGTGGAGGTTTTCTTCGAGAGTTTTTTCCCTCCTGAGAAGACCAACGACATGATTAGGAAGATTCACAATTTCACCCAACATGCGGGTGAGACATATTCTGAGACCTGGGAGCGATTCCAGGTTATGTTGAGGAGGTGCCCACATCATGGACTGGACAAAGAGACACAGGTGAAGATCTTCTATTTTTCTCTCTCCGAGCATGATAGAAGTAACTTGGACTCGGCCGGTTCAGGATTTTTCTTGAACAACACTGATACGAGATGCTGGGAGATATTAAAGAACATGGCTAGGAAACAGTCATGGGGCGACAGAGGTGCATTGGAACATGTCAAGGCTTTCGGCGAATCCAGAATAGTTAGGGAGCTGAACGACAAGCTAGATCTTCTAGCCAAGAAGCTGCTAACTAAGGAAGATGCATCTGAGGATGAGGAAGCCCAAGTGAAGTTCATGCAAGAACAGGGCTATAGAAACAATGACTATGCATGGAGAAAGGATAAAAAGTTTTCATGGAAGGATCCGAATAATTTTCTGCAGGATCCAGATGCCAAACCACAGCAAAGAACCGAGGAAAAGAACACTAAATTGCTAAGTCAAATGGTTCAGCAAAACCAAGAGATGATGGCCATGTTTGGTAAACAATTGCAATCTCAAGGTGACATTCTAACCAAATTTGGGCAGACGCTGCAAAGCCATGGAGCACAGATGCGGGCATTAGAGACCACCGTGGCACAGATTTCGAGTGATGTGGCGGCCATCAAGCACGCCAATCAACAGAAACCAGCCGAGAATGCAAATGTGGCTCAGGCACACCATCAGGTCAAGTATATGTCTGTGGTAAACAGTGAGGAGGAATCTCAGGCGCAAGAAGTTGTAGAAGAAAGAAAAATGACTTTCAATGTGAATGCAACGCCGGCAATACCATATCCACGCACTTACTATGGACTACCAGGCGGAAGCACTTTTTCTTTTTGGAAAAGCCGCCAAGAGCCCTTGGTGGTCACCCCTCCACCTAGGCAGGAAGAACAAGTACAAGTTGTTTGTGCACATGTGGAGACATCTAAGGTGAGAGAGGAACCACAACAAGCTGCTACTATTGGGGATGTCTCACCAAAGCCCACGTCGGAGGGAATGATTGAAGTAAGCTTAGGGGAGGTACCCCCGAAAAGTGCTTATTTGCCACCTCATAGGCGTGTTGCTGCAGCTGATGTTTCAGATCCGGTCAACTCTAAGTCAAAGAAAGATCACCGTCATTTTAAGAAATTCCTGGAGATATTCCGAAAACTCCACATCAATATTCCCTTAGTGGAGATGATCGAGAAAGTACCCGCCTATGGGAGGTTCATCAAGGAAATCATCAATAAGAAGAGGCAGATAAAAGACGATGAAATTTATTGGATGAATGAGACAGTGAGCTCTATGATTCATGGGAGTTCACCAAAGAAGAGAAAGGACCCAGGAGGTTTTTACATACCATGCTCAATAGGTGGTCAACATTTTCCAAAAGCGCAATGTGATTCTGGTGCTAGCATAAATCTCATGCCTTTGGCAACATTTCAGAAGCTGGGGTTAAAAGAGATAAAGAAGTTGGCCGCAACAATTGAATTGGCAAATGGGTCTACAGTGAGACCCTATGGAGTATGTGAAGATGTTCTAGTCAAAGTGGACAGATTCATATTTCCGGTGGACTTTGTCGTCATGGATATGCCACCACTCCACAGCTGTGAAATTCTCCTAGGAAGACCGTTTCAAGCAATGGCGGATGTTGTGACTGCCTTAGGGAGAGGTACTTTGTCTTTGGGAATTGGAGGAGATCGAGTTGAATTCAAATTACCGCATGATCCTCTAAGCGCAGTCCCCAATGTGAAAAGATGACGAGTTGTAAGACGTCTAGCCTAAGACGTTAAAGAAGGGCGCTTGTTGGGAGGCAACCCAACCATTGGTACATTAGGATAGTTTAATTATAGTCGTAAATTGCTTTTATTTCGTTTAATTTTAGTGTAAAGAAGATACCTTGATCCATTTGTTCAATGTGCAGGCACAGGCAGGGTCGATACCATCGACACACTGGTCGATGGTATCGACATGGGTTCAGGTTGACAGCTGCAAAAATCGCACTGAATCGATACTATCGACGGCCCCGTTGATGGTATCGACATACCTACAGGCAGGTCGCAATAAAAGTGTCGATGGTATCGACATGCCAGTCGATACCATCGAGATCTCTGGAGAAGTTCAGACGAATTTTACTCAGTCAACTCGATACCATCGATGGCCTCGTCGATGGTATCGACATGATCACAGGTTGAATTGAAGAAGTGGCAGTGTCGCAATAAAAGCAAGTCGATACCATCGACCCTCGTCGATGGTATCGACATCCATGTCACCGATCCGCGCAAAGACATCAACGACGATCGCGAGTCCACGTCAGCGATATGGGTGTTGCGTCGATACTATCGACTTGCGTCGATGGTATCGACAGGTCAGTAATCCGGATTTCCCGATCCAGCAAACGTCAGCCGTCGATACTCGCGAGGGAGGCAGATAGCATCGAGACGTGTCGATACCATCAACCCGCGTCGATGGTATCAACGGGTCGACAGTAGCACCGACCAAGTCTATTTAAGGAGACTTGCAACGTCATTTGACGTCACACCTTCAGAGCAAACGTCCTCCTTTGCGTCGAGCACTCCCCTGAGCCATCCAAGACTGAAGAGAAGCGCCATCGAGCAGGGATCTTCACCGAGCGGAGAATCACTTCTCCATCTTCCCCGAGCTCTCTTCTTCTAATCCCATCTTTCTTGCAACAATGGTGCACGCCGCCGGATCATCATCCTCGCACGAGATTGTGGAGTTTGTTCCACCCCCTACTGCTTCAGTCTCACGTCCGCACCTGGCTCACCCATCCGCGGAGGTGAAGAAGGTCTATGAGGAGATCATGAAGCGGAAGATCGAGCCGACCCGGTATGTGGACTGGGGAATGATCTGTGTTCTTGGATTCGAGGCCAACATGGCCTATGTGCTGGCAGGACAAGCACGTCACACCGGCAGACAGGACGACGAGTTGGAGTATCATGCAGATGGGCATCCGTTCTTTGGCGAATGGCCCACCTACAAGGAATTGGTGGCGGAGTTCATGGCGTCCCTTGACGTCTGCGTCGTGCCCAACGACGTAGTTGCTTCTGATCGTGAGTGGATCAAGGGTCGGGTGTCATTCCGGCTGTTCAACATCAACTACAACATCATGCTTGAGCAGTTCAATGACATCTTCAACTGGAACCATGGTCGCAACGATCACCGGCGCCCAGATTCTCGCACCGACTACGACAAAATCTTCGCCGAGCTAGTCACAGTGCCGGCGGGAAAGACAGTGAGCTACCACAATGCTGCGGTAGCGGACTTCGAGCATCCCTTCATCCGGGTCCTACACCGGATGTTGAGCCTTACGTTCTTTGCTCGGAGCGATTTGGCATTGAGCCAGTTTCAGGAGAGCGATCTTTTCTTCCTCTACATGCTCCTGAAGCGACAAGAATGCAACTGGGGTGCGTTCTTTCTACAGCACGTCCTGGCAGTGAAGAGGAGTACAAGGAAGGCTCCGATCCATTTTGGTGGGCTCATCACCAAGTTGGCGCACTACTTGGGGCTGAATCTCCAGTCCATGACTCCGATTTCCACGAGGAGTAAGGTGAACGTGCAGCATTTGCATCGTTCAAACCTTATCCTTCTCCGGGATGGGTTGGTGTACGCACACTGCCACGCCAACCATGCTTATCAGGAGTGCGCACTGCCGGACGCCGTCTTCCACATCGAGGGAGCCCAGCACTTACGGTGGCCGATCATAGCCATCGAGTCCGATGAAGAAGAAGGCGGCAACGATGAGCAAGCAGGCGAGGCTGAGGAGGAAGAGGAGGCTTTCACACCTCTTCGCGCACGAGTGGCACCACGGAAGCGTCCTAGGATGCACCCGGGTGCGTCTTCATCATCACAGCCCCAGCCGCCATCACCACAGCCCTCGCAGCCAGGCGAGGATGCCTACTCCATGCATGGAATGTACACAATGCTGCAGGACATACATCAGACACAGCAGCAGCATCTAGAGATGTATACCGGTATTCAGGATACTACGAACCGGTTACTTGACAACCAAAGGGTGATGTTCGAGAATGAATGTCTCCTCCTCGACAACCAACAGCAGATACACAATCGGTTGCAAAGGATGGAGATGCAACAGGAACCCTTTTACGACCATTACTGGAGTCAGAGCTACTTTGGAGGCTATCCACAGCCTCCGCCGAGGACCCATTACGATCCGAGCTTCCAGGGGGAGTATCCTTCTTGGGATCCTACGGCCCCACAGTACCCGCCTCCGCCTCCACAAGAATGATCAGGGTATCTCTGTTCCACTCTTAAGATTGTTTTTGACTATGAGGCCATAGTCGAATTTAAGCTTAGGGGGGTAGCTGGAATAGCTCTATTTTTTTCTGTTGTTATTTTTAGTTGTTATTTGCTATTTGTTTCTTGCATTTTTAGTTTTTGTTTAGGATCCACATCTATCTAGTGTAACTGGGGATGTTGTAAGAGTTTGTCATCTCGCTGTTTATTCATGGGAAATTTAAGGGAATTTTAAAATTTTTGTGTCTTTTGGATAGCTTGACTCGGTTGTCCTTGGGGGAACTTGTCCGATGAAAATGATTGATTATGTCAACTTTAAAACAATATGTCACACCTATACTCCCTTTGACTCATGAAAAGTGGATAGTAACGATTGTTTGAGCCTAACCTAACCAAATGGTAATGAGACCTTAATTGGACATAAGAGAGAGAACCCTTTGAATCACTACACATGTCAGTAAGGAGGGACACATAATACTCTTCTAAGGTTCAGTCATCTAATCTTGTGATCATTCCACTTCAATTTTCCATAATCCACCTAAGAATTGGAAGTAAAGCACAATTTTAATTCCTTTTTGTGTGCATAGCATTTAGATAGGAATTGCATTGATATTTTCCATACTTTTGCATAAAAAGAGAAAAATATAGGGATTCATGCACATTACCTTTAGGTGCATGCCATGTAGTTGCACTCATGACTTTCATGATTATCATGCATAAAGTACATCATGTATCTCAATTTTCTCTCAAAAGTGATCTAAACTGTTCCATACCTTCGAAATATTGCAAAGATTTCCAATCATGAAGAAAATAGCCCAATACATGTATCTCTAAGCAATTATGGATATGTGGGCTACAAGAAAAAAAAAAGGATAAGAAAAAAAAATTCTGAAAATCTGAAAAAATTGAGAAAAGAAAAAAAAGAAAGAGAATTTAGAAGGAAATGGAATAAGAGGGAGAAAGGAACATGACATCACTTGCATTACAGGAAAATTGAGTACATGATGTGGCTTAAGTAGATTTCCATCTCATTTTGAGGTGGAAGGTTAGTGCATGCATCATTTCACCCAATTTTAGGCATTAGGGCATTTCTAATGTGCATTTGCATCATTTAGGACATTTTGTTTTTATGCATATTGAAACTGTGCAATACTTCCAAGTTCTTCCATGGACCACCCATTCCATCCACCCGTTGCTCGGATTGGTAGGCCACTGTGAATTTCTCCTCACTAATGATTATCAGGAGAACTACTTCCATGTAGATGGTAGTTAGGGCGAGCAATGTAGTGTAGGCGATCACAAGATGCACCAATGCTGAATCGGTGAATTTTATTATGTTAACTGCCTTATGTGATAGTGTTCATCGGTTTGAAGGATAATTTCTCTTATTGATGATTTTTGTCGCCTTTAGGGTAATTACTGTTGTGTGGTTAGAGAAGGCCGGTTTGAGAACGCTCAGTGGGAGTCACATGGGATGTTGGGTTGGTGTGTTGATGTTTAGTTGACATCTGCAATTCTATTCTAAGGATCAGTTGCTCGAGGGCGAGCAATGTTCAAGCTTAGGGGAGTTTGATGCGATGATTTTGAGTCGCATTTATAGACCTTTTTCATATGTGTTTTGTGCTCTAATTACTCATTTTTATGGATAATATTGCATAATTCACTCATTTCGGTCTTTGCCTTCATATTATGTCAAATCCCCTTTGTTTTACTATTTTGAGCATTATTTATCATAATATTATTATTTGTGTGGATTTACTTGGTCTTGTTGTGAAATTTCAGGAAAAACAAGTATTTGCTTCTGTCGATACCATCGACGGAAGTCGATACCATCGACCAAGCCACAGATTGCCAGACGAGAGGAGCAGCACAGAGTCGATACCATCGACACTCAAGTCGATGGTATCGAGATCCCTTCATATTGCTGGCGAGGAATCCGTCGATACCATCGACCCAAGTCGATGCCATCGACACATGGAGGCTACAGCGTCGCTAAACGACAACAACCGACGCTAAAGAGAGTCGATACCATCGACCCAAGTCGATGGTATCGAGATGACCACAGGCGCTCAGACTAAAAGAAAGGAAAGCTGCCGCTAATCTGCTGGGTCGATACCATCGACCCGCGTCGATGGTATCGACTCCGACAGATATGCGTTGGATATGTTTTGATCTCGATCGGACGGCTGTTGTTATTTGATGACCTAATTAGGGACTTATACCTAATGACGGCCGCCCAGAAGAGGGGATCTCAGATTTTGCATTGCACGAGTGCCGAGGAAAGGGAGAAAGGAGAACGGAGGCCAGAAGCTCATCCCGGGTGATTCGGACGCTGCCGAAGATGAATTCCACCACCGATAGGTGAGGAAGCTTGTATTCTACGCCAAGGATCTACCGGTTCTTCTCTGTTCAGGGGTTTTCCCACTTGTTTCACGTTTTTCTTATGAATTCCCCTATTTCTACCATGTATTCGTGCGAGATGAACATGAGAGGCTAAAACCCTCCATCTTTAGGACCGGGAGTAGCCCGGGAATGCATTGTATGACAATTTTATATTGATAATTCATATTTTCTCTCTCAAATCCGTGGTATAGATTCATTTTCTCCATATATATTGTTATGCTTGATCACCATAATAATAGCTTAATGCCCTTAATCACTTCGACAGAAGGATTAACGGTTGAAAAGAAACGAAAACTACATTAATCAATAAAACCCTTGACAAAAGAGTTGTAAAATTAATGGTGGGAACTGAGAGATTGTTTATAATGCGCTTAGTTTAGGGGAATGATTACTACGACGGTGGAATCAACCTAAACCTAAGTAGTGAGTTACACCACGACAGTGGGTAATTCTATTTTCAGGCCACTACCCGGATAGAGAGAGAAGAGTGAGGAATTATATAAAACCTAATACAATGTTGACCCGCGGAGAAACTGCAATCCTAAAGATATCCTTTTGAATTGATTAAATTAACCTTTAATCAAGTGTTTTCATTATTTCATTTTATTTTCTTTTAATTTCGACAACAAACCTTACTTTGTTATTCGGCCTAGCTGATTGCGATTAGTTAGTAGAAGTCTCCAATAATTCACGTGTCCCTGAGTTCGACTCGGGCCTCACAAAGCCTATATTACTCGACGCGTATACTTGCGTTTAAGCGCGTAGTAAAATACACGTCATGAGTCTTCAGAGATCTGGCCAAAGAAGAACGCTCCTTCAACCACGAAGGTCCAGGTTGCGCCGGCGGCCAGATCTTGGGTAGATCTTATGTCTTCCAAGAAGCCGAATGATGTGGGGAAGCTGTCGAAGCTGAGTGTGAACTTAGTTGAAGGCAAGCTTATCTATCCCAAGCACATTGTTGAAAGGAATCTGAAGAAATGGAACCTGGCGGCGGCAGGGTATGTCATCGGACTTAATCCGAACTGGACTGTGCTAGTGAGACATTTTGCTCAGATCTGGAATGTCAAGGGTTCGATAGAGGTTAAATCTAGAGGAAAGGGCTTCTTCATCGTTCTGTTTTCGAATGAGGAGGATCTATGCACTGTAGTTGAAGGAGGTCCTTGGTTCGTAGCTGGCAAACCTTTGGTCATTAAGAAGTGGGAGAGGGGCGATCCACTGGAGAAGCTTAAATTGAATGAAATTCCTATTTGGCTGAAGATTCATGACCTACCGTTGGAACTATGGGATGAAGAGATGTTTAATTACATCGGGTTTGTGCTTGGTAAGCCACTGAGAGTTGATAAGCTTACTGCAGATTTCGTGAGGCTGGAATATGCGAGGATGCAGGTTCTAATTTCAATAGATTTCAAGTTTCCAAAAACTCTGGAAATCCAGTGCGAGGATGGTCATCTAGATAGTATATCTTTTGAGTACGAATGGGAACCGGAGAAATGCACTTCTTGTGGAAACTTTGGGCATGAACCTGTTCCGTGTGATTTGCATTTACTCAAGAAGAATGCGGCTGAGGTGAGGCCGAGAAACAAGTCGGTCTGGATTCCAAAAAAGTCTACTGACAGGATGGGTGAGGAGCCAGAGGTCTTCTGTGATGCTAGCGAAGACGTTGCTGTTATAGAGCAGTCGTCTGAAGAATTTTCTGATCCAATTTCTGTTGAGTCTGTGGGACTTCAAGATGAAGGGAATTTCCGAGTCAGAACAGGGAATGGTACTACTTCTTCACTAGCTGTTACTCCTACTCAATCTCCTGAATGGGAGCAATAGAAGCGCAAATCGAAGTCCCCCCCTCGGGTTGCAACTAAACCTATTTCTTCTGCAAAAATTATTCAACTTACACCGAACAAGTTTTCATTATTGGCAAGTGTGGTAGAGAATTCGGGTGAAGCAGGGCAAAGGAACGTGTACCAAACCAGTGAAGTACTGGGTAAAACTGGTTCTAATGACTGACGACTTTCTTAATATCATATCCTGGAATGTGAGGGGTCTTAATCTCAAAGCCCCGAAGATCCAGGAAGCAATAAGGAGGATCAAACCCCATATAGCTATTTTAGTTGAGACTAAAGTAAGAGATGGAAAGATTAGAAGGCTTCTTAATCACTTTTTTTCAGATTATAATTGGGTTTCTAATCATAGCTCTCATGTGTTGGGAAGAGTAGTTTTACTGTGGGATCCTAATTCTTGTTCTGTTATTAAGATTACAGAAACTGACCAGCTGGTTCATTGTAGAATTGATTTTAATGATGAATCTTTCTTCATTATTGCTGTTTATGGTCATAATCCCGATTCTAATAGAAGTGCTCTTTGGGAAAGTATTAATGATATCCATACTACTATGAATCACCCGTGGATTATCATGGGAGATTTCAATGTTGTTAGAAGAGAAGAAGAGAAAATTGGCAGGGATCCTCCTTCGAGAAGATCTATGAGGGATTTTAATGATTGTGTTCTCAACTGTAGTCTTGTTGATCTTAGTCTTAATGGGCCCTTATTCTCTTGGGATAATCATCAGGAGGGAGAACATTTCATAACTTCTAAGATTGATAGGATTCTTCATTTTTTTTTTTGCTCAAGCAAGCGTGTCACCCTTTTTATTGCTTCACAACATGTACAAAGGTGGGTCCCAAAACACCACACCAGTCCAAAGAGATACAAAGGAGGGGGAAGAGAGGCAAAAGAAAACAAAGCAAGGGCAAAAAAACAGCAAATATGCACAAGGGTTAAAACCCTAAACAAAAAAGAACAGATCAAAAACATCCAAACCAGGATAACCAGTCTGCAAAACAGACAAACCAAGCTCCATCTAAGGATTAAGAAATAGGGATCAGCCCCCAACCTTCAGAATCAGTGATCAAACAAGCAACTCATATCATTACTGATTCTTTTCCAGACATTCTCCTCATCCAGAGACCAGTTCTCAAAAGTGATCAAGTTACGAGCATGCCAGATGTGATATACTGCAATGGAAACAAAAGCAGCTTCTTTCTTTCCAAAAGTACTCCAGTAGGAATGAGAATCAATAAAGTCAGGTTTAACAGATAAAAACTTATTTTGCAAACCTTTCCCCCAAACAAAACGAGCAACAGAGCATTCCTGGAAAAGATGTATAATGGACTCCTCCCCCTTCTTGCACAAAATACAAACAGAAGTAAGATAAAACCCTTTCTTCCTAAGCCAATCAATGACAGGAATACAACCAAGAGCCAATTTCCAGCACATGATTTTATAGTTTTCAGGGATATCAAGCTTCCACAGCTTTTTCTCCCAGACAAGATAAGGATATTTGCATCTGCTACAGTCCCAAACATCCTTAAACTTCACCCTCTTCTTACCATTAAACAGAACAGTATCAGAATCTCCAGTAAAAATGGTATTATTAGACAAGAAATGCAGCAAAGGACTCAACCTCCTGCTAGGTTTAATATCCCAACTACCATTCTTCATAACATCACTAATTTTGATCATCCTCCCTTTCCCTAACATTAGGGGCATTCTATTATCAACACAGTCTTCAAGAAACAAATATCCTTTAACCCAGGGATCACCCCAAAGAAGGAAATTATCGCCTTTCCCAAGCTGAAAAGAAACAAAATTCTTAACCAGGCTGCGAACCTTCAAAATGCATCTCCACATCCACGAGTGGTAGGGTTTACAGTCAAGTTTCCAAATGGAATTCTTCTTTAAATACTTGCCATGGACCCACTTGACCCACAAGTTATCTTTTCCACAAGATATATTCCAGAAATTGATAATCAGCCCAGCAGTATTCACATCCTCTGTCCTCCTCACTCCAAGCCCCCCTTCCTTTTTGGGTCTACAAATATTTTCCCAACTCACATGATGCATAACTCTCCTTTCCTCCTTATCACCCCAAATAAACTCTGTGAAAATCCTATCCACCTCATTAATAACAGACTTAGGCAAAGGAAACACTATTGTCCAGTATAAACTATAAGCAGATAGGGTCGATCTCACCAGCTCAACCCTACCTGCAAAAGACAATAACCTCACCTTCCAACCATCCAGCTTGATTCTGAGTTTATCAATCAGAGGCTTGCACATACTTCTAGTAATCTTTCCACCAAACAAAGGGACTCCCAAATAAGTGGAGGGCAGAACACCTTCCTTAATACCCACATAGTCAATAAAGTCATCTTTAGAAGCATTTTCACTGAAGAACACCAGGCTTTTGTTAGCATTAAACATAAGACCATAAGCTCTACCAAAGTCATTTAGAATCTAACTAAGGCATCTAATAGTGCAGTACTCATTCCTGCCAAAGATCATAAGATCATCCGCAAAGATGGTATGGGAAACACCAATATCATTTGACACCTTCAGGGGCTTATAAAAACCTTGAGAGATATTGAAATCCATAATAGCAGAAAAACCCTGCATGCAAATGACAAAAAGGAGGGGAGCTAGGGGGTCTCCCTTCCTCAACCCATTCAAGGGAAAGATAACCTCAGAAGGTTCCCCATTAATAAGAATTTGATAGCTAGCAGAGCTAAGAATCTCTTTAATCCAGGAAACCTAGCAAAGGGGGAAATTCATAGCACGAAGAATACCCAAAAGATAATTCCACTGAATAGAATCATAGGCTTTAGAAATATCCGCCTTAACACAGAATTTTTCACCACCTTTTACATTAGAGAAATCATTGATAAGCTCATTAGCAAGGAGGATAGCTTCAGTAATCTTCATGTCCTTTACAAAAGCAAATTGACACTTACTAATAATATCCGGCAGAACAAGACTAAGCCTGTTTGCCAAGATTTTAGAGATAATCTTATAGAGGAAGTTGCAAAGAGAAATAGGCCTCCAATCTTTAATATCAGTAGCATTCTTGACTTTAGGAATAAGAGTAAGAAAAGTTCTATTCACCTCCTTTAGCAAACAGCTTTTTTCAAAGAAATCTATAACAGCTTTAGAAATATCTCCCCCAATAATAGGCCAAGATTTCTTAAAGAAAATCGCATTAAACCCATCAGGGCCAGGTGCCTTATTATCATTTGAGTTCCTCACAACCTCATTAACTTCTTCTCTGGTCACTTTCTTCACTAAAATATTAATATGTGCCTGAGACAACTTAGGAAGCCTCCATTTATCATCCCAGTCAATGCTATGAATCTGAGTTTTACAGAACAAATCAGTATAAAAACTAACCACATGCTTCCTTATACTATTCAAGTCAGAAGAGGGAATCCCATCAATCATCAGAGAGTGGATCGAATTCCTTTGCCTCCTGGTATGTAAAGAAGAGTAAAAGAACTTAGTGTTCTTATTACCCAGTTTTAACCACTGGAATCTAGATTTTTGCATAGCAAGACTTTCTTCAAGATCCAGAGCTTTGAGAGCATCCTTTCTAACTTTAGAAGCCTCACTTCTAAGAAGACGATCATTAGGATTAGAATCAGCCAATTCCTCCATTCTGAGGGCCTCCTCCTCCAAATTCCTTGCATGACTACTAAGATTTCCAACCTTGTTTTTATTCCAAGCAATAAGCTCTGATTTAACATTTTATAGTTTCTTAACAACTATGTACATAGGACACCCTTTCTTAACCACATCCAGAAAACCTTCACAGTCTGTCCAGGCATTTATAAACCAGAAAGGAATATGCATCCTTCTGCTATTACAATTCATAGAGACTCTGAGAATCTTATGGTCACTATGAATAGTAGAAAAAACTTCACCAATGTAATTGAGCCATTCACCAAGGAAAAGATTATTGAAAATAACTCTATCAATTTTAGAGGAAGTCAAATTCTTTCCCTCTTGCCTGTTATCCTAGGTAAAGCTTGGTCCATGCATATTAGCTTCATAAAGACCAAAATCAGCCATAAACGAGTTAAACTCCTCCATAGAAAACTGACTAGGATTAGATCTTCCTTGCCTTTCTTTAGTCAATCTCACACAATTGAAATCCCCACAGATAACCCAGGGTTCATCCACAATCTTAGCAATATCCCTGAGATCCTTCCAAAGAGATGACCTCTTGTTATCCTCATTGAAACCATACACAGCAGTGAAGAAATAAGAATTCCCATCCTGTTCACAGACATTACAGTGAACCCATTGAGCAGCAGAAGACAGAATTTCGACCTCAACACAATTAGGATCCCAAACAACAATAACTCTGCCTAAAGGATGATGCTCATGGTTAACAAACCATTTATAACTAGGCCAAAGCCTATTAATAATTCTCCAAAGTTTCTTCCTTCTCAATATAGATTCTAAGAGACAGAAAATATTCGACTTCACCCTCTCCAATTCTTCCTGGACCCGATGTTGATGACCTCCTTTGTTAAGGCCCCTCACATTCCAGGAAGTAATAGAGTAGGTATTATTCATTTGGAACCATGGAGGCTAGATTCCTGCTAGCCGCAGTAACTGTAATCTCATCATCATCTGCAAGAAACTCAAGACCTTGAAATTTGTTTGCCCCAGACCCTTCCAGTCTAGCTACAAAAGATACCTGAGCTGTATTAGTTTTTGTAAGCTTTGGGGGACCCCTTGATTTCGATTTTGATCTCACCTCCTAAAATCCATCATCCATTGGAGTGCTATTCATTAGCTCAACTCCAAGCGGAGATACAGACTGATTACTAAGCACACTTATCAATTCACGAGTTTTCCTTTCTTTGGAGTAAATCCCTTCAGCTTGCACTATCTTGTTCACAGCAACTTCCTCCATTTCACAAGATGGACAAGAACACGGCTCCATCAACTCCTGAGCAGTAGACAAGGGAACAGGCACCACCGTCCTATCCACCACTTCTACCTCCTCACCTTTTTGATCAGAACTCACTTCCTTCCCCTTAGGCATCTCCTTCCTCATCTTCGGAA
Source organism: Alisma plantago-aquatica (assembly GCA_963693085.1). Taxonomy (NCBI): domain Eukaryota; kingdom Viridiplantae; phylum Streptophyta; class Magnoliopsida; order Alismatales; family Alismataceae; genus Alisma; species Alisma plantago-aquatica. The sequence goes on along the minus strand of OY856413.1, from coordinate 1,134,968,547 downwards.
CCCACTGTTTGACTATAGCCTTTTTCTTCTCAACAGAGTTAGGATCCAGTTTGATACACGGACATGAAGCCCTATCATGCCCAAACGAGCCACATTCTTCACACCTTCTTGGAGTCCATTCGTATTGGAAATCCACCCTATGTTCAACACCCGTGTCACTGACCAGATCAATAAACTTGGGAAAGTCCGAATGAATAGACATGAGAACAAAAATTCTAGCAAACTCAATCCTCGTCCCTTCCTTCGTCGCCTTGTCAGCATCAATAGGTTTCCCCAGAAAACTCCCAATCCGACTGAACATCACCTCCCCCCAGAGTTCCAGCGGAAAATCATGGAGCCTAATCCACACTGGCACCTCTGTCAGAGTCTCTTTCTCCAGATTATCACCAATCTGCCATTGCTTAAGAATCAGGGGTTTCCCCCTGATGAACCACGGACCATCCTCCAAGGCGTGTTGCATATCCAGATCATCCGAGAATTTGATAATAAAGAACCCGTGAGGGCGCGAGAGGATGCGAATCGGACTTCTTACCTTCCAGAGCCAGGATAAATGCTTCTCAAGAGTAGGAAGATGTACCTTCAGGTCAATAACATACCCTGCCACAGCCTTCCTCCATCTTTTTGCATTCTCCTCCGCCTCCGCCTGCGGATAAACGATTTTCCCTTCCGATACCTCCAATGGAACAGAGTTGAGCCATCTCTCAAAAGATCCAGTCAACGAGCCTTTACCATACTTGAATAGATCTGCCCAGAGAGATCGAGGATTGCAAGCCACTTGATAGGATTCTTCATAATATTGGTTTTATGAATCTTTTCCAGAATTTCATGGGCTTTCTCGTCACTAACACGATTAGTGATCACAAGATCCTTAATTTGCAGATTGGGGAAAAAAGGATTATCAGGGCTCCTTTTCAGTTTATCAATGTCTGGACCAAGAAGGATGATTATATTGATGCTGTTAGAAACAATTGGTGCACTAAGGCGGATGGTTTTCCTATGAATCTTCTTTATGATAAGATGAGAAACTTGAGAGGTGCTTTGTCAAGATGGAATAAGAATAAGGTGGGGAATTTAACTGATAATCTTCATTGTTGTGAGAAAGAAGCCTATGAATCTCAATGTAAGCTGGACAACTGTCCATCTAATACTGAATACCAGATGGAGACTCGAAGATGTAGGATGGAGCTTGTTAAGGCTAGGAAGCTGGAGGAGTCTCTTCTTAGACAAAAATCTCGTATTCAATGGTTGAAAGAAGGTGATGATAACTCTAATTTCTTTTATTCTTCTATTAAAGTGCGTAGGCATATCAATCATATCAGGTCCTTGGAAATTGATGGGAAGTCCTGTTCTGATCAATTGCTTATTAATAATTCTATCTGTGACTTCTATATGAAACTGTTCAATAATGGTCATATCAGCAACCTTTCTCTTATTGATGAGTTGGGGTTCAAAACCTTAAATGGGGTCAATTGCATGGCTTTGGATAGGTGTTTCTCTGTGAAGGAGGTTGAAGAGGTGGTTCTTGCCCTCAATATTGATAAATGTCCTGGTCCTGACGGGTACAATGGCAATTTCTTCAGGACTAGTTGGTCTTTTATTAAAAGTGATGTTTATTTGGTTGTTCCTCATTTCTTTAGAACAGGGAGGTTGCTTAGAGAAACCAATCGCAATTTTATTACTCTCATTCCTAACGGAGGGGATAAAGATAAGCTTAAGAATTGGAGACCCATCTCTCTCTGTAATGTTGTGTTGAAGATCATTACTAAGATGATGTGTATTAGACTTCAGTATGTTATGGATAGTGTTATCAGCTTTAATCAGCATGCTTTTGTGAAAGGTAGAAGTGTGAGAGATGATATTCTTCTTTCCAATGAACTCATCCATGAATTTAATAAAAAAATATTCAAAGTGCAGAATGTGCCTTAAGTTAGATATTTCGAAGGCATATGATTCTGTGTCATGGGATGCTTTGTTTAGAATCATGGAAGTTATGAAGTTCCCTTTCTGTTGGATTGTGTGGCTCAAGGAGATTTTCTATATGAGTTCCTATGATATTTTAATTAATGGAGAGCCTTCTAATTCTTTTACACCTAGTAATGGGGTGAGGCAAGGAGACCCCATTGCCCCTTACTTGTTTGTCATTGTTATGCAGTTTTTTCTCAGTTGATGCAGCGTGCTGAGGAGAAAGGAGAGATTGTTCCTTTGAAGGCTTATGATAATTTGAGTGTTTCTCATTTAATCTTTGCGGATGATCTCATGGTGTTTATTGAGACAAATGAGGAGAATGCTAATAACCTTGTTAAAATTTTGAATACCTTTTATGATATCACTGGTTTGAAGATCAATACTGATAAAAGTTCCATCATCTCGAGTTTTGAAGCTGATAGTGAATCTATTTATAAGATTCTGGGTATCCCTAGTAGAGCTGGTCCTAGTAACTATCTTGGTGTTCCTTTGTTTCAAGGTAGGCTCACGAGAGAGCATTGCAAGCCTTTTCTTGATAAAACTAAGAAAAGATTGGAGGGCTGGAAATCGAAGATGCTTTCTATGGCTGGTAGGATTGAGCTTGTTAATTCTACTATGAATGTGATGCATCTCTATTGGTCCACGACTTTTCCTTTGCCTTGTTCTGTTATTGATGATTTGGAGAAGCTCTGCAGAGATTTTATTTGGACTCATTATGAGAAGAATGTTGGAGTTCATCTTGTTAGGTGGGACAAGGTTACCAAACCTAAAGATGAGGGTGGTTTGGGTATTAGGTTCATTAGAGAGATCTGTAATTCATCTCTCCTTTTCCATGCATGGAATGTGGCTAATAGAAAGGTGTCTCTATGGATCAGGTGGATTCATGAGAAATACTTAAGAAGGTTGTCCTTTTGGCAAATTAAGGAGAATAACTCTTTTTCTTGGATTTTCAACAGAGTTATAAAAGAAAGGGACACTCTTAAAGATAAGATTTGCTTTTCTATTGGAGATGGTGATGGTACTTTTGTGTGGAAGGACCCTTGGTTGCCCAATTGCAAGTTTTTGACTGAATGTCTTGGAAGCAATAGTATCATTCGAACTGGTATTTCTAGTGACAGTAAGGTTAGCTGTCTAATTAATAATGGTGGTTGGATTTCTTATGAGTCCAGAAGTCATAGTGAGCTGAATGCTTTGGTTCATACTTTAAAAAAACCCATGGTGGTAATGATGTTATCATGTTCAGTGGTAAACATAACGTTAATATGAGATGTCTTTGGGACTGCTACAGATCGAAGGAGTTATTCCCTAACCCCTTTTTCAGGTGGATTTGGCATTTTAAAGCTCCAAAAAAATGTCAGGTTCACGCATGGAAAGTAGGGCATGGTCAACTCCCTACTACTGATTTTCTCAAGAAGTTGGGCATTCAAATTCCATCCTACTGTATTTTGTGTAGGGCGAGTGAGGAAGATACTAATCATTGCATGTGGTCTTGTAGTTTTGCTGTCAATATTTGGAAGCTAGCTTTCCCTGCTTGGTGTTCTGGTTCCCCCCTCACGATGGACAATGTCTTGAGCTTTAAGGATAAGAAGAGTCAGACGACTATCCTGATTACTCTGTTGTGGATTTGGAGAGAAAGAAACTGAAGGGTTCATGAAGGTATTGATAGAAATGAAGGTTCTCTGTGGAGATTGATTAAAAAAGATGTGGACGCCTTCACTTATTAATGGTTCTGCTCTTAGTCTGGTTTTGGATCTGCAGATGGCCTCCTTTTGGTTCTTTTCTAAGGTTTGGAACAGCAGTTTGTTTATCTGTTCAGTCAGATCCCTTCTGGCTCTCTTCTGTGGATCGTCTGCTGCTGGCTGGCTTTAGTTTCATGGAGGGACCTCTGGCTGGGAGTCTTTTCCTTTGGGCAGCAGTGGTGGTTTTTTGATGGAGTTTTGGTCTTGTACAGGCTTAGCCTTTCTTTGCTAGCTTTCTATTTTCTGGTTTTGTACAGTCCTTCTTTTCCTTTTCTTGATCCTACCTTGGGATTAAGATGCTTTGTACAGAACTTCCAAAAGTAATACAAAAATAGATACTGGCACGTGGTTCACCAAAAAAACAGGGATCATCTCCCTTGTTCCCTTTCTCTTATCATGAGGATTGTACTTTATACTTCCTCATACTCACAAATTGGTTTGAGATAAACTCAGGTTCCATTTCATTGTAGTTAGGATGTGATAGAAATATCCATGCCATATTTTTAGTTTCATTATGCTCTTTAGATTGTCTCTGAATGACTACTTGATCAGAGTAATCAGAAAGATAGCAATCTAAGAGTCTCATACTTACCTTGCTTTCAATAGTTGAATACCTGGACAGGGTATGCAAGTATTGAGATTAGGTAGTATGCACCTAGTTTTATATCATATACTTTACTTTTCATATCATTCAAGTCATAGGACTTAGTATCCCTATATTTCTCCAGGAATCTCTTTTACACATCTTCCTCTTTTATATTGACAAAAGCAATTATAAAATATTTTGAAGATTATTGGACAGAATATAAGTTCTCATCCTTTTTATTTCTTCCTCATGTCCTCATAAGACTAATCAAAGGAAGCTCAACGCAACTATCTTTCTTATAACTAACAGATAAAATTAGGAGAAGACATATCAAAATGAAAAATCTCTATCTGAGTTGTCACCCCTTGTGTGTCATCTATCACTTTAGGTTGACTCGAAACATGGAGTCTAGCTATTTCATGTTGTTGCTTTTATTGGGTTGTAACTTCTGCAAGTCTTGTTGAGTCTGCCTTGATTTTTGGGTCATTTCCTCCTTTCTTTTCAGACAAAAGGATCTAATATGCCCAACCTATCCACATCTATAGCATGTCTTGTACTCATACCCTAGTCTTGTAGGTCTTATTACCGATGTAGAGGCTAAATTAAGAGTTCTAAAAAGTGGAAAATTAGGTCCTTTGCCCTTACTTGGTAGCCACTACCCTGGTACACTAGGTGTTTGTTGCATTGGTGGCACCAAAAACTTTGCCTTTTTAGAGCTATTAGGCATATGTTCCCGAGTTTGGACAGATCTTTTCTTAATTTCTACCTCATTATCCTTTATTGGACAGTCCCTTATCAAATGTCCTACTGGCCTACACTTGTAGAAGACTTTGTTTCCTTTTCATATCTTAATCTTTTCGAAATTTTCTACTGCTCCAACATAACTATGTCGATCAGAAATCCTTCCAGAGCCCAAAATTTCTTCATTGGGGGGCTAGTAATCTAGGTTGTATTGCTAGTATCTGATCCTCTACATTTGTCATTGTTGTCATAACATGTCCAACGAGAGGATTAAAAGTAGGGTTCTCTATCATGATTGGATTAACCTAGGTATTCTCAGGCAGTCGTTCTTCTCTTGCTTGATCCCTTGCACCTTCTCCTGATGCCACAACATTGCTCTCAGCAACGTGTTTCTTGTGTTCTCCAGACGTCTTTAAGCTTTACCCTTTCTTCTGCATAAGCATAAGTCACTATAAGATATACTGGAGGATACTAGAACAGACTCAAAACCTTAGTCCTATGTCTCTATAGACTCAGTGAACCTTAAGCTCTGATACCAAAACTTTTGATGATCGCTATCAAACCGACAGCCAAATCGCACATCAATTACGCGGAATAACCATTAGCAGCGGATTACTAAAAATCACTAAAAATTAAAACCATTTTGCAAATAGATCCACTACCAGGAAACTCTTTATAGAAAGAACTAAAGTAATATATACATCATGGTTCACATTGTACGTACATTGTATCATCTCATCTTGAGGATAACATATACCAGTTGCTTTGCCAAAACACATACTGAAGCAACATAAAACCTCAAAGCATATAAGCCAAAATCTCATATCATTTATAAAACCATTACGTACTAACTGCCAAGGACCTGAGAGTACAGAGATGACACATATGACTTCTATCTAAAAGACACGACAGACAACACACTCAACCTGAGCTATCACTATTGTCCTGATTGTTGATGTCCTCCCTCTACAGTACGATCTATACCTCCTCGTCCATGTCCACCTGAAAATTGTGGGGCCAACAGGGTGAGACACAAGTCCCAGCGAGAGATATAACCCTCTGCCAACAATATTATTATCACAGATAAACTGTATAAAACTAAGCAAAGGATCTATTATAACAATAAGCAGGATTAATCACTGTTTATAAGAAGGACAGAGCAATATCATCTTTTAGAGCAGTATGACTATCTAAGATAGAGTAATATATGTCCATATATATGAACATGGTAGAATAATGCCATAACGGAGTAGTTCATATATCTATGACCAAGCATTAGATCATGTAATACTTTAAAAGGAATGTGAAGAACATGTATAACATTTATCAACTATGGCATACAAAAGTATCACTACTTCATCCAATGTTTCTGTAATCGAACCTTAAGAAAATATGATACATGGTTGATTACATATTCACAATCACACTTATGCCCTGAGGAGATGAGGTATACCGCTCATGCTCCAACCGACCACGACTACATAAAGCATCGGTACCATACAAGGTCAATGGAAGAATCAGCTTCCAATACCTCACATATCTCAGTCAATACGAGACCACTGGCAGTGACATCACATGTCAAACTGCAATTAGCTTGCCAGGGTATTATTGCATATTCACTATAGAGTTACAACCGCAGCATGCACTCTCTTCAGGGAGACCACACATCATCCCTGGTATATTTTCTTTAGGGAGTACACCCCCACAACATTCCCTAGTATTGAGTCATTGCATATAGCCATACTCTTAACAGGGAAAACACACATCACATTCCCTATTTGGGCGTAAGGATACGTTCACCCAATACCCCCACATATTTAAAAATATGCTCTCTGAATTAAACTCATTCCACCATTCAGCAAATTCTGACACTGAATGGATCTATGGCCAAGGCAACTACATGATAAGGTTCCACTTGATTAATTAGGTGCATTACAATATCTTTTAGCATCAACCAAGTTACAAGCATGAATTATAATAGATGCTACAAAGAAAGGTGTAATACATTTATCAAGTACTTTCATAATCTTTGGAACACATTTTGAATGCATACAACTCGAGATATCAATCCCTTCATCATATCACTGGGAATTCTCATCCCCCAATCATGATCATCATCATGATTACATGATCTGGGTATTCAAACCCTTAGTTCATCACTGAACACTATTACCTCTTATCAGGTAACCATTACCTCTAGGTCCTCTAACCTAGGTATTCATTATACTTGTTGTACAAGTATTTCACATGGCTCACAAGGCCCATTTAAATATCTTATCACCTCTCTCTAGGCAACAACTATCTTTTATGTCATCATGTTGTTATGTATGCCCTGAGAGCCAATCATGGGATGATTGGTGGGATACATTAAGATTGATTCGATAAAGATCAAAGGCAAGCTTCCAATTCCTTCTGGTTCAGTCATATGAGATAATGATAGAACATATGGAATGTCTAGAGAATGATAGTACTCAATGACATATACTTTCAGGTTCAGGACCTGAACGATGAGATCATACGGTTGCTAAGAGTTTGTACATTCTTATTATGTCCCTGGTCAGATGTCATTGTGGAAGGTAGATAGACAATAATGACACACAAGACTGGATTGTGGTGTTGGTTGATGATAGAATCTCATTAGTCATGATATGGAGATATCAAACCAAACACATAGGTACTTGTTAGAGAACAAGTGTACCAGATAGACCCACCATGAGTTTGACACATGGAACCATAACATGGTAGTCACAGTCAGTTCTCACAGTGATGGTGGTGAGTGTGATTCTTTGACCTGAAATCACTACACTCAACACATGTCATTGGGTACACTTTGACATCATCAAACGCAATCCTGAAACATGGGTTGTTATAAAGGTGATGATTGGGTGACTTTGACACATGGGGCTTTTGAGGGGTGAGTGATAGATATGGGATTTGTCCCTCGTAAGGGAGTTTGATATCTATGGCCACTTGATGAGTAGGATTGAGATAAGCATGCACGCATGTGTGAATCAGTATGTGAAATTGATGTCATACATATCTCCTCCAATCTACTCTAAGATCAAGAAAGTGAATGAACGTTGACAGGATGACTGTTCTATGCCTTCAGTTCATTCGGGATATCAGTGACAAAGGAATTATACATTCATTGTAACACCATACATGGATTGTAGGATTGAAAGTTGTTCTCCAACTTTCTATTTCACTTGGGTAGCACTGATGTGCGACTAGGCACCGCTCTTTGCTTGTGAAGTCATAAGTGTTATGGACTTTCACTGCCAACGTAAAATGGACCTGTAGGGTCACACACATAGTATTTAACCTGGAAGAGGAGTTTATCCACAAATGATGTTTAGATTGATTACTAAAGGAGTTTAGTGTTCAATTAAACACTCAATCAATTGATAGCTCAATATCATGGTGTTCAAGGTGTTGGACCAATTGAATAGAGTATCGGATTGATGGGAACTGCAATTGACTGATTTGCACAGTCTGCTACCCCAACCGATCAGCTCATAGGGTTGAACTGATCGGCTCAGGTTGGTGAATCGATCGACTCAATTGGTGAGACAATCGGCTCATGTGTCGTGAAACGATCGGCTCAATTGTTGAACCGGTCGATTCGTGTGACCGACCGAGATCGTTTGGAAAATCAGAAGACTATTTGCAAATACAATTTGTTTCAGTTGTACAAATTTGATTTGGACAAGGATTAATATTTGATTAATCGGAAATAAATATGAAAGTCAATTAGAGTTGGACCAGGACCACGAACCGGTCGGCTCAGGAGTGAACCGATTAGCTCAGGTGCCCCAACCATTCAGTTCAGGTGTGAACCGATCGGCTCAGGTCCCCAACCGATCGGTTCATGTTTGAAACGATCAGTTTAGGTGGCGCGGTTGGTTGTTTTATGGAAAATCTTGAACCCTTCTACTCCTGTTTAATCCCGCATTGCCCGAGGGTAGAGAACCATATCCCATGACCCTCCTATATATAGGGGTAGTGGGGGCTTCTTAGACAACAACTCAGAACACCAGTTACTCTGCAAAGTTGTCGTTCTCTCTGGTTGTGGTAATTGAGAGAGCCAGAGCAAGTTCTACCTGATAAGGGAGGCACAGCAAGGGAAAGACAACTGCAGAAAAGCAATTGGTTGCAGGAGAGTGAGTTAGTGACTAGTATGCCAACAGGAGGGTGCGACTCCTTCTGATTCCTTGTGGGACAAGGAGATCGGAGTTCCAGGTGGTCCGTGTGGACTACTTCAGAGGCGGGAGACTTCTGTCGCTCAGAGGATAGTTATCAATCCCTTCAGTCCCGGTGAGACCAGGAGCTGCACAGACACCGTCCAAGACCATAGGTGAAGACCACGCAAGCTGTGAGGTAATGTCACCGATCAAGCCTTGGGACAAGGTATGCCTCTACAAACCATCCTTCCTATTGTATAGACGTTGACGCGATTCCTTTATTCTGAGTTTGGGAAAAGAAAATTTTTGTTTCCACTGCCTTCTCTGTCTCCGCTAAAACCCAATAGTGGTATCAGAGCCAGGTTAACTGCTCTATACTTTAGGATTATCGATGTGATCGATTTTGGTTTGTCGCATTTATTTATTGCATACAATGCGAATAAAATTTCTTTATGCATGTCCAATCCTAAATCCACAAATCCCAATATACATACATGATATGTAATATGAATGCACTCGATACGCGTCGCCCTTAAATGAGTTTTGTGGTGGATGTATAGCGTGGTTATTGCCAATAAACCCTATGTATGTGTGCTTGATTGTATGTGATTGCTTGCATCTCGGTCTACGCACTGATTCCCTATCTCATATTCCTAATGTAACTCGAGATAACTCGAGATTTCTTTCCTACCTTTGCTCCCCCCCCCCAATGTAACTCGGGGTTTCCCAATTCAAATGTAAAATAGGATAGATCTTTTATTTCCTATTATGTCAAAGAACGGCAGACGACCTGACGATGACTAAGACGATCAGTTCAAGGAGTGAACCGATCGGTTGGCAATCCATACGACTGGTTCGAGGAGCGAGACGATTGGGTGGCAGCCATGAGGAGATGCACGACGACCAGGCAAACCGATCGGTTGGAGGAGCCAACTAATAGGTTGGTGGCACCCAGACGACCGTCCAGGGTGAGCAGGTCATTCATGTGATGAGTTGATCAACTCGGACGGCTATAGCACTTCATCATGGACAGGTTGCATGTGATGTAGACCTAGATGACCATGATTCCTCTTGGCTCGAGGAATCATATTAGTATGGCCATAATCATCGCTTTTATCGTTTCACATTTTTTTGTGGGATATAGCATGTATATGATATTTACTATATATTGTGGTGATTGGATATGTATATGTACCTATAAAACCAAATCTCTCATTAAATATTAAAGTTTTAGATGCCTTCCAAATGCGACACACATGAAAAGCTTGATTGTCCAATTGTGGGCATGCCCTAGCGTGGTGCACCATCTATCTCGTGGAAGCATGAAGGATGGATATGTGGGTCTGCCCTAGCAGGGTGCATATTCATCGTGTTGGCTTTTGGTCAAACTTAACAAGGTGACCTAGATAGGATCTAGCACCTTGAGGTATGGAGGTCATCATGGCAAAGAGTTGCATATGACATCTTTAAAGAGTTGTATATGATGCAATTGGCAAGAGTTGCCTACCTGGAAGATCTAAGTTGTGGGTGACAGCCCTAGCTGGTCCACGACTCAAAGAATTTCAGGATCTTGACCCACTAGAAGGTTGTACGCTGCAATCTTCTAAATTGATGGTGAGGGCTATCAATTTGAACAAAATAGTGGGAGCGATAATTAATTAAAGTCCTAATTATATCGTCAACCTTTCAAATCAATCAAATAAGTCAAAATTGAGTTTTGGACTAAACTGCATATATTTCCTTTTGTAGTTCAAATGACAACCAACAACAATCACTTTTCATTGCGATCGGTCCTTGAAAAGGACAAGCTGAATGGGACAAACTTCCATGACTGGTTTAGAACATTGAGAATTGTTCTCACTCAAGAGTGAAAGTTCTATGTCCTGGATACTCCAATTCCAGAGGAACTTGCTCCTACCGCACCAAAGGCAGAAAGGGATGCTTATAAGAATCATTCTGATGATGCTATTGATGCAAAGTGCTTGATGTTGTGCTCCATGAACCACGAGTTATAGAGACAATATGAGAACATGGGTGTCATTGAGATGATTCAACATCTCAAGAACATGTATGAAAATCAAGCACGACAAGAGAGATATGATATCTCCAGGGCGTTGTTCAAGTGTGTCATGACAGAAGGAGATCTAGTTGGTCCTCACACGCTTAAGATGATTGGGTATGTGGAGAACCTGACAAGACTGGGATTTCCCCTTAGCCAAGAGTTGGCTACTGACATGATACTGCAATCGTTGCCAGAATCCTACAGTCAGTTTGTGATGGACTACAACATGAACAACTTTGACAAGTTGTTGACAGAGTTGTTGGGTATGTTGAGGATAGCCGAGGCACAGATGAAGAAGGACAAGCCTAAGTCTGTGATGATGATCAGCAGCAAGAAAGGCAAGTCCAAGCACAAGGGCAAAGGCAAGGCTAAGAAAGGTTCTGATGCTAGCCAGCATCCCAAGTCGTCTTCAACTCTCAAGGCCAAGGGAGGCGTGACCAAGAGAGGCGATTGCCACCATTGTCAAAAGCCAGGACATTGGAAAAGGAATTATCCACTCTATTTGGAAGAACTAAAGAAGAAGGAGGTGACAGATGTCTCCACCTGAAGGTGTCATGAAATAAACTTGTAACACTTTTTAGGTATATGATACCAAGATATAAAGTGTAAAGCACCCAATACATGGGGCAAGTGTTTCCGCCATAGATAGGAGTACTTTAGTTTATTTTCAACCTTGAAGGCATGTAATAGAGTTATGAACTGCTATTTCATATTTAACAATGGATAGAAACACATTATTTTTTTATATTGTATGAAAATGATAGCAATTAATAAAGTTGATGTTTCAATCTTTGTGGCAATGCCTTGTTTATCTTGTGGTACTTAGTATGCATAAGATGAAACGATACCTAAAAGTTATTGATAACTCAAACAATCAAATTAGCATAAATCATGTAAAAATGAGCGGTGGGAGAGGCACGCTAGGGTTCCGTGGCAGAGGGGGGAGAGGCGGCGGCCGTGGTGGTCGCGGTGCCTCTCACCCTGAACCCCGTCAAGCCTCTGACAAAGATGACCCTCCCCTGGATGTAGACAACAGCTCGAAACCTGGGGGCGATTCTGAAGGAGACATCTCAATGACGTCGGCCAACCCTCCACCGCCTCCAGAAGGTTTGTCGTATAAAGACGCAACCATTGGCCACACCACCAAGGCACCGACGTCCCTTACCCCGATTTCCCTGGACTTCCTCAAGGTGGATGACATCTGTATAGACTGCAGTGGCAACCTGCCGCAAATTTCAATTAACCCTGCAACCCTACCTCCTCTATTGGAGCCTTGGAAGTATGTCGTCGTCATTAAGGTCATCGGTACAAACGTCAGCTTCAATGCTCTTATGAACCGGATTTCCGTTCTCTGGGCCCTATCCGGTGACTTTCGAGCAATAGATCTCGACATGGGATATAACATCATTCAGTTGTCTAATAACAGCGACTTCATCCGAGCAATGACAGGAGGCCCTTGGACAATCTTCAATCACTATCTTTTCGTCCAGTCTTGGTCGAAGGAGTTTAGACCCTCGGACCCTATCCCACGTAATCTAGTAGTCTGGGCAAGAATAGCAGACATGCCCGTCTACCTGTTTCAAAATCAACTCCTATCGAGTATCGGGTATTTGATCGGGAGAACGATTAAAATCGATGCTACTACTCAATCCGGACACCGCGGCAAGTTTGCTCGGATCGCGGTTGAAGTCGACACCTTGAAGCCCCTGCTTCCAGTGGTAGTGCTCAACGGTGAGACCTTCCGGCTCGAGTATGAAAACCTTCCCTCTTTTTGCATGAAGTGTGGCCGCCTTGGCCATGCTGAAGGAGACTGCAACTTTGGGCCCAAGTTCCCCAGCGCTGAAGCGTCATCTGCAACGACTGGACCTCTCCTCTCGATGCCCGTTTACACGGAGGCCATCCATGCCAAGATGCCTCCGTGTAAACCGCCGACGAAGAAGACCCCTGCTACTCAGACGAACAGTAACTCGAAGGAGAAGTCATCCGCTCAACATGAGAAGACCGTCTCCATGACAGCCACTGCTGATGAATCTGATCAGGGGGGCGAGTGGGAGACAGTTACGAATCATAAGAATAAAAAGAAGATCACTAAGAAGCCAGCAGTGTCAAGTGGGTCTAGCTCTACAAAACCACCGCTAGGTCAACCCCCAGCACCCCAAGCGCCATCGCAGATGAATAATACAGCAGTGGTCCTTGTGGATGATGAGATTGTAGAGGGAAGGCCATCTCTACAGATGGAAGACTCTTTTCAGTTCCAAGCCAGCATCCCTAACATCTCTAGCGACATCCCTCTAGGGTTTACCTGGGGATCTCGTGGAGGCGGCAGCGGAGGCGTGATACTCCGGAATAGGAAGGTCGCATATCAAACCGTGAGCCCAGGACGTGAACGCAAGAAAGGAAGGTTGGCCCAACTTGTAGGCAATAATAATGATCAAAACCCTGCTGCTAAGAAGGCACTATCGTTCGAGGAAATCGACCCAGGTGCAGATGAAGTAATGGATGTGGCGGCTGATACTTCAGGCCTCCTCGCCGCCATCCATTGAAAAGCCAGGCCCTTGCATTCTAAGTTTCCTATATGCCGAACATCCTTTGTTGGAATATCCAAGGAGCTTGCTCCAAGGATAAGCTGAATCTATTACGAGAATTCAAAAGGAGATACAACCTCCATATCTTAGCTATCATTGAGCCGCGGTGCAGTGGTATTTCTGTTGATAATATCATAAGGAAACTCGGCTACTCTTCTTCCCACTGTGTGGAGGCCCTAGGCTTCTCGGGGGGCATTTAGATCCTCTGGGATTCCCACAAATGCCAAGTCGATATTCTTCAAAGTCACCGGCAATATATCCATTGTTATATAAACAATGTGTGGTACCTCATTGTCATCTATGGTAGCCCGAATCCGATGAAACGGGATCTCCTTTGGCAGAGACTGACCACGCTGGCTGCTAATGTCTCAGGTGCTTGGGCGGAAATGGGTGATTTTAACACCATGCTAGACCCGTCAGAAAAGTTGGGAGGTAAGGGCTTCGATCGCCGCTCGTGCCTCAAATTCAATCCCCTCCTTCTTAATACAGGACTCTCAGATATCCGGTCCTCTGGTAATCGCTTTACTTTCAAGAAAGGATTGCTGCTTGAAAAGTTGGATAGGGTTATTGCCAACGTGGATTGGCTCTCTATTGAGAACGGGATGTCAGTCAGCGTTCTACCTTTGCTTTATAGCGACCATAGCCCCCTCTTGATTGCTGGCCAGCATTCTACATGGCATCACCAGCCTCACTTCAGAACCCGTATGAGCTGGAACCAAATTCCAACCTTCAAGTCCGAGCTCCTCTCGGTCTGGGATAGTTCTAAGCCACTTCTTGAAGCTCTTGCGCCCTTCCAAGCCGCTGCAGTTAAGTGGGATTCTGAACGTTTTAAATAGCAACATAAAAGGAAGATGGACATCCTTCGGAGGCTAGCTGAATGTCAGGTACATACGCATTCATCTACTATCACTAACCATCTTCTTTCTATTGATCTACAAGAGGAGCTCAACTCCATTCTTCTCCGAGAAGAGGCCGACTGGCAACAAAAATCTAACATCAACTGGCTCCAATATGGTGATGGTAATAATAATTTATTTCACTCCTTTGTCAAAGCCCGACGCCACCATAATAATATTTCGAGACTTCAAGATGATATTGGAGTTTGGATTGAGGCCCCCTCACTCCTTCGTGTGATGTTCCGGTCCTACTTCTGTAACCTGCTCTACACCGAGACTACTCCTGCTCCTAGTTGCACGGCCATATCCAATTATATTGGGCTCTTCCCCAGCATTCCTGCTTCGTGTGACCTGGGTCAAATACCTGATGCTGCTGAAATCAAAAGAACTTTGTTCGTCATGGCCCCCACCAAAGCACCTGGCCCTGACAACATTCACAACGAGTTTGTACATACCAACTGGGGATATGTGGGTAGCTCATTCGTCTCCACCATTTGTTCTACTTTTCAGTCTGGCCGTATTGATGAACGTATTGCTGATTCACTGATGATCCTCATCCCAAAGGTGCCTAGCCCTCAGCGTTGTTCAGACCTCAGGCCCATCTCTTTAAACAACTGTTGTTTTAAGCTCATTTCCAAGATTATTGTAGAAAGGATCAAACCATTCCTCAATAATTGGATTCTGAAAATCAATCCAGCTTCATTCCAGGTCGGCGTATCAGCGATAACATCCTTATTGTGCAGGAGGTCATACACTCTATGAAGATGATGCGTGGGAAAAAGAAATGGGTGGCAATCAAATTGGACCTATCCAAATCAAATTGGACCTATCCAAAGCGTTTGATCGCATGAGATGGGATTTCATCAAAGATACGATCCAGCAGACTGGGCTTCCTTCTATCCTAACTAGGCTCATTATGCAGATCATCTCGTCGGGCAATACATCTATCCTCTGGGAAGGTGTCCCTTTGGAGGCGTTTAAGGCGTGTCATGGCGTTCGACAAGGTGATCCTATCAGTCCATATATCTTTGTGTTATGCATGGAACGTTTAAGCCAAGTTATTGCTATGTCTGTTAACACGGGGGATTGGAAACCAGTTATGCTTTCTAGAAATGGTGTCCCTCTCATGCATGTTTTGTTTGCAGATGATATTCTTCTAATGGCAGAAGTTTCCAATAAACAAGCTACCACTATCAAGACTATCTTACATAAGTTTGCTCAAGTTTCGGGATAGGTTCTTTCTCATGAAAAATCAAGATGCTTCTTCTCCCCTAACACTATGAATGTGGAGAAGAGTGGTTTCTGTCGTAGATTGGGAATCCTTAGCACCAATGACTTGGGTCGATATTTGGGAGTGCCTTTACTTCATCATCGCCTCAATAAGCACATGCATGCTTTTATTTTGTAATCCATTCATTCTAGAATGAACAGTTGGTCTGCCCGCCACTTATCTCTTATTGGCCGAGTTACCTTGGCAAAGAGTACCCTGCAAACGATTCCATCATACACCATGCAACATGTTAAGCTCTCTCCTACGTTGTGTGACGACATTAACCGCCACATCAAGGACTTCATTTGGTCTGGGGGCCATCAGCAGCGCCGCATTACTCTAGTCTCGTGGAAAAACCTCACTAAAAGCAAGGAGCATGGAGGGCTAGGTCTCAAGGAAGCATGTGCACAAAATGATGCTCTGATGTTAAACAATACTTGGCAATTCATAAACAACCCCTCATGCCTGTGGGCAAGGGTGCTACAGGGCAAATATGTGTGAGGCAATTCGTTCTCACGGAAGCCATGCTCAGCTGCATGGGCTTTCATTAAGACGCACATTCCTAAGATGGAAGGTTATTGTCATAAAACCATAAACTTGGGCACATCTACTAATGTTTGGCATGATAGATGGCTGCTGGGCAAGTCCGTCATGGAGCTTTCTCCCAACACCACTATTCCGGAGGGCCTCGATGATCTTACTGTCCAAAGCATGATTCAGCTCGATGGAGCTTGGGATTGGGAGTTCATTCATGCTCACCTACCACAAAGCTCGTGGCTGCTTATTCAGAGCACGCTACCGCCTTGTTCTGACGCAGGTCCTGATACGTGGTCATGGCCACTCGAACCGAGTGGAGAGCTCACGGTTCGCACAGCTTATAGCTGGCTGTGGGAGGAACACCTACACCGGTCTTCTCCTATCAACTGGAAGTCTGTCTGGTCCAGCCCGATGCCCAGCAAATACCAAACTTTTCTATGGCTCCTTAGACACAAAGCCCTTCTGACTAATGTGGAGAAGGTCAGAAGACATATCATTGTGGAGGACACCTGTCAATGCTGCAATTCTATGAGTGAATCCATTGTGCACTGCCTTAGAGACTGCCCCTCTAGCAGGTAGGTCTGGGTTCACCTTGGGATGAACCACACCTTCTTCAGTGGCTCGGAGGAGGAGTGGATCCAACTGATAATCAATGGGAATGGCAATGCCGAAGACATGATCCTTGGCGGCGTGGGTTGTTGGGCGCTATGGAGAGCACGCAATGATTATGTCCATAATGGGGAGCACATGCCAGCGGCTACTCATGCAGCTTTTATCCGAGGTCGTATGCATGCTATTTTGCAACTTGCTGCAACTACATCCCACGCTGAACGTAAGTCGTGTGGCCCAATCTCCAAGCTACCAGGGAATTCACAGCATATCATCTTTGTGGACGCTGCGTTCCAAAACCATAGTCTCAAGACGGGTATAGGCATTCATGTCACTGACCTGCATGGTATCTGTCTTTTGGGACGGGGGTCTCATTGTTGTGCTACTTCGGCCAAGGAGGCAGAAATGAAAGGAATCGTACAGGCCCTACAAACCTGTAGACTCCATGGTTGGCATAACAGTATCATTTATTCAGACTCTACGTCTGCAATTGAATCCATTCTGCAACCAAAAGAAACTGAAAGCAGATTTGAGCCTTTGAGGAGGAGGGCTTCTACCATCTTATCTGCATATCCGAGAATGATTCTCTCCTTCATTCCACGCAAACATAATGTGGTGGCGGAACACATTGCAAAACACACTCTGTACTCCTGTCAAAACTATCATTTCACAAGTGTTAAACCCAGCTGGCTATCGCCTGACATTAATCGTTCTATTCCTTCTATGATTGCCCGTATTAGAGAACGGGATGAATAAGATCTATCTCTAATTTTTCTCAAAAAAAAAATTAGCATAAATCATGAGAAATTCATTTCTAGTTTTCATATGATGGATAAATCTAGACTCTTTTGGTTAGAGAACCAGTAAGAGACATGAATCTCTTAGACATGATTAATCAATCTTCACTAAGGTGGTGGGAGAATGATTATCCTATTAGGTATAATACATGAGATGTATTTACATACCTATTAGAGTTAATGCTAATACTTCAAATGGTGTTTAGAGAAATACCAATATGAATATCTTGAAGTGTTCAAGAATATCATAAATAAAATACTTGAACCAAATGTTTGGGATCCTTATGAGTGATTATGATAGTGTATCATAGTGAACTCATGATTAAGGCATGGTGATGTCTAAATCAAGGAGTCATACTATAAGGAGTTAGAGGATGATTATCAAATAACTAAATTCTTTTTAAATAAAGAATACCCCACACTAATAAAGGACATTAAGAATCACAAAGGGTTGTGAGTTCTTATATCCTTGATAGATACACCTCGATTATCAATGTGATGAGTTTATCATATGATGAGTCAACTATCTAGATGAATATGAGGAACTGGATTTTGAGTTATGGTTTATGACCATTACATCCTAAATGACTTCCATGTAAACCATAAGGTATGACCTTGATGGTAGCACCCATTGGGATCAAATCCATAAGTGAGAATGAGTCTTAAGCATTAAGACACATGGATAACATTTTGAGAAGGATGATGCTTGTTGATTGCAACTTAATGACTAAGAGATTTGGCATACGGATACTAAAATCGCATTCCTGTAAGGAATAAAACAAGGATGTGTACGTGACACAACCTATAAGGTTTATGAATCCATTAATGCAAATGAAGTCTATAAGTTACAATAGACTAATCAATGTGATTGATTGAGTACAAGCAACTCAGAGTTGGATCTTTACTTTGATAATATAGTTAAAGGGTTTGACTGATATATCAAAGATAAAGAAGGGATATGTGATTTAGTGGGAGCGTATTTACATTCCACATGTTGATGTGAAATGGAAATGTTCTAGAATGGAAATCCAAAGTGGAAATTATCTTTAGGGAAGATAGAGACATTTCCTATGTGATAGGAATAGAGATCTATAGAGATAGTTCTCGAAAAACCTCTTGACCTGAAAAGAGAAAGTTTGCATTGGCAATCTATACTGAAGGGTTCAGTGTGCATAGATTCAGTGGGAGAAAACTTGTCCATGTTAAATGGAGTTAGTATCCCAAGGCCAAGTGTCCAATTCTTATGAAGAATGGGAACACTAAGAATAGATAAGGATCTATCAGGTATGTAATTATCCCATTATCTTGCATGTAGGGACATGGCAAGAACAAAACGCATTTATCATCTTGTATATAGGACATGACAATATGATGTGCTCATCCTGACAATATGTCTGTCTAGTTCCAGTAAGGGTTACTGGAATACCATGAGAACTTGATAAGTACTTGAGAAAGACTAGTTCTATGGAAATAAGGAAGGGTTCACTGTAAAGAGTTACACTGATGCAAACTTCCGAAATGGACAAAAAATTAATCGCACAATATATATGGGATATATAAAAGTGAATGTTTGTTGAATAATGGAAACGTTCCAATAAAGTTGTTTTAAAAGGAAATGTTGAATATCCATGTGTTAAAGAATAACAGTGGATACTATATGGATCTAGGAGTTCATAGAGATGAACTTATAGATATTCTGGTCATTGATGACAAGTTATGAGCGCTTGGTCATGCAATGTGGTTAAAGGTTAGCAAAGGAATACTAGATCGCATATTATGGCAACTCCATCTCATACGTATGACGTACAGTGAAGAGATGAGAGACATGCAGTTAATACCGACTTTGGAAAAGTGTTGCCATAACTCACTATGTTAGCACTAGAGCACAATAACATGTGGGACATGTTTGAAGATCACTAAGAATATGATTCAAGGATGATTGACTCGCAGTGCAAGTGGGAGTCTGTTGGTATGTATGCCCTGAGAGCCAATCATGGGATGATTGGTGGGATACATTAAGATTGATTTGATAAAGATCAAAGGCAAGCTTCCAATTCCTTCTGGTTCAGTCATATGAGATAATGATAGAACATATTGAATGTCTAGAGAATGACAGTACTCAATGACGTATGCTTTTAGGTTCAGGACCTGAACGATGAGATCATATGAATGCTAAGAGTTTGTACATTCTTATTATGTCCCTGGTCGGATGTCATTGTGGAAGGTAGATAGACAGCAATGACACACAAGACTAGATTGTGGTTTTGGTTGATGACAGAATCTCATTAGTCATGATATGAAGATATCAAACCAAACACATAGGTACTTGTTAGAGAACAAGTGTACTGGATAGACCCACCGTGGGTTTGATACATGGAACCATGATATGGTAGTCACAGTCAGTTCTCACAGTGATGGTGGTGCGTGTGATTCTTTGACCTGAAATCACTGCACTCAACACATGTCATTGGGTACACTTTGACATCATCAAACACAATCCTGAAACATGGGTTGTTATAAAGGTGATGATTGGGTGACTTTGACACATGGGGATTTTGAGGGGTGAGTGATAGATATGGGATTTGTCCCTCCTAAGGGAGTTTGATATCTATGACCACTTGATGAGTAGGATTGAGATAGGTGTGAATGCATGAGTGAATCAGTATGTGATATTGATGTCATACATATCTCCTCCAATCTACTCTAAGATCAAGAAAGTGAATGAACGTTGACAGGATGATTGTTCCATGCCTTGAGTTCATTCGGGATATCAGTGACAAAGGAATTATACATTTGTTGTAACACCATACATAGATTGTAGGATTGAAAGTTGTTCTCCAACTTTATATTTCACTTGGGTAGCACTGATGTGCGACTAGGCACCGCTCTTTGCTTGTGAAGTCATAAGTG
Source organism: Alisma plantago-aquatica (assembly GCA_963693085.1). Classification (NCBI taxonomy): domain Eukaryota; kingdom Viridiplantae; phylum Streptophyta; class Magnoliopsida; order Alismatales; family Alismataceae; genus Alisma; species Alisma plantago-aquatica. The sequence continues at coordinate 1,134,947,669 of OY856413.1, read as the reverse complement.
TTATGGACTTTCACTGCTAATGTGAAATGGACCTACAGGGTCACACACATAGGATTTAACCTGGAAGAGGAGTTTATCCACAAATGATGTTTAGATTGATTACTAAAGGAGTTTAGTAGTTCAATTAAATACACAATCAATTGATAGCTCAATATCATAGTGTTCAAGGTGTTGGACCAATTGAATAGAGTATCGGATTGATTGGAACTGCGATTGATTGATTTGCATAGTCTGTTGCCCCAACCGATCGGCTCACATGGTTGAACCGATCGGCTCAGGTTGGTGAACTGATCGGCTCAACTGGTTAGACGATCGGCTCATGTGTCGTGAAACGATTGGCTCAATTGTTGAATCGGTCGATTCGTGTGACCAACCGAGATTGTTTGGAAAATTAGAAGACTATTTTGCAAATACAATTTGTTTCACTTGTACAAATTCGATTTGGACAAGGATTAGTATTTTATTAATTAGAAACAAATATGAAAGTCAATTTGAGTTGGACCAGGACCACAAACCGATCGGCTCAACAGTGAACCAATCAGCTCAGGTGCCCCAACCGATCAGTTCAGGTGTGAACCGATCAGCTCAGGTCCCCAACCGATCGGTTCATGCTTGAAACGATTGGTTTAGGTGGCGCAGTTGGTTGTTTTGTAGAAAATCTTGAACCCTTCTACTCCTGTTTAATCCTGCATTGCCCGGGGTAGAGAACCATGTCCCATGACCCTCCCATATATATAGGGGTAGTGGGGGCTTCTCAGACAACAACTCAGAACACCAGTTGCTCTGCAAAGTTGTCATTCTCTCTGGTTGTGGTAACCGAGAGAGCCCGAGCAAGTGCTACCCGATAAGGGAGGCACAGCAAGGGAAAGACAACTACAGAAAAGCAACTGGTTGTAGGAGAGTGAGTTGGTGACTAGTACGCCGACAGGAGGGTGCGACTCCTTCCGATTCTTTGTGGGACAAAGAGATCGGAGTTCCAGGTGGTCCGTGTGACTACTTCAGAGGCAGGAGACTTCTGCCGCTCAGAGGACAGCTGTCAATCCTGACAGTCCCGGTGAGACCAGGAGTTGCACAAACACCATCCAAGACCGGAGGTGAAGACCGTGCAAGTCGAGAGGTAACATCGTCGAGCAAGCCTCGGGACAAGGTATGCCTCTACAAACCATCCTTCCTATTGTATAGACGTTGACGCGATTCCTTTATTCTGGGTTTGGGAGAAGAAAATTTTTATTTCTGCTTCCTTCTCTGTCTCCCCTAAAACCCAACACATCAGACCATATAAACATTATACTTGTTGTACAAGTATTAATTATGGCTTACAAGGCCCATTTAATCAGTATCATATGAAACATCATAGCTCATACATGGATATGCTCATCATCTCCTGATACCTGCATGGTTAGCACTTCATGATAAAAACAATATCAAGTACATATCATCACCATGCAATACAAGAGAAATACAACCTTCCCATTATTAGGGTTAGGGTTTCCCTGTATAACCGATTAGGGTTTCAAGTTCATATTATTAATCCACACCCTAATTTATCTCTCCACACATCTACGAGCATACATTGATATCATAAGTATTCAATCATACTTATTTATTCTCATCATTTATCATTAAATGAATATTAACACAAAGTATGAGTTTCTCTCTCATCCTTACTAGGATATTGATTACATCATACTATATTAAATTGGCTTAACCCTTTCTCAAGGTACATTAGCCTACACTTGTCAAAGTGTATTAAACTCATTACTTCTTATTGTGTCAATTGCCATAACACACTTCATGTGTTACTCATCCAATTGTATCAGATTTGAGGTGCATTAAGGTGTATCGACCTTGAAGTGCTAGATGTGATATCAGCCAAGCACCATTCCTTGGTGTAACACTTCCCTCATCAATTTCAACTTACTTGAGTTTATCAACTTAACTTGTATTAGGGTATCGGCTATCCTAATACTTTATGTACTAACTCACCACATTTGTCTTGTAGTGTATTGGCCATAAGTCACGACACTTGTTGTGATGTCTGTCTCGGAAAATGAGATCAACGAATGTGGAAGCGAATCATTAGCAGTGGAATTACGGAAAATCACTAAAAATTAAAACTTTTTGTAAAGAGATCCACAAACTGTAAAACTTTTTTCATAAAGAAACAAGGTAAGTTATTTATAAGTTGATTCATCAGTACACCCCTATATTAACTCATCTCGAGAGTCATAACACTGACTGCCCTGTTAAGCTGTACATGAGCAGTATACAAAATCTCGAGGCATTAAGCCAAAAATCGCAGATCTATATCAGACTACTTACTGACTCCTAGGACCTGAGAGTACAGAGACGACATATAGGACTCTCTATATATAAGACCTAACAGACAATGTCTCCACCTGAGGATCAATGTTGTCCTTGATGTTGTTGTTGTTGCTGCTCTTGTTGCTCACCTACTGATGGGTTTCTTCTTCCTCGGCGTCTACCTAAAAAGTTGAATCCCACGGGGGTGAGACAATTGAATATTGTCCCAGCGAGAGTTATAACTCTCCGCCAGAAGCATTATTATAGCAATTAATTGAATAACACTGAGCAGTAGATTTATAATTATTCAACAGCAGGTAATTCATTAAATAAGCTAAGTAGAGCAGTATTCTCTATGCAATCATTTCAATTATAACTTGATTGAGTACAAGTCATTTAATCAATAAGGAATATGAAGAACATGTATATTAATTATCCAACTAGGACATTATAAACAATGTATCATCAACCATTATTTCTCGTGGTTCAACCTAAGAAAATATGCTACACGGCTGCTTACATTTTACAAACATATTTATGCCCTGAGGAGATGAGGTATACCGCTCATACTCAAACCGACCACTGCGAAGTCAAAATCGGTACCATACATAGGTCATCAGAAGAGCCGGATTTCTATGACCTCATCCTCCTCAGTCAGTGTGAGGAACAACATGCAGGACATCTCGTGTCTCTACTAAAATAGCTTTCCAGGGTATTCTGGCAACTTTGCTATTAGAGTTACAGTGGCATGCTGTACTCTCTTCGCCATCGAGGGATTTCTTGTTTATCTCACATCGATGCGGCATTAACAACATCATCGGGAGATTAGTGATACATCACCCCGGCATATACATATAATGAAGGATTGAGAGATTTAATGTTTATCTCACATCAATTCCTTCATTAGGACATAAGGATATTCACGTCCATAACCCCCACATACTCAAAAGTATGCTCTCCAGGAGTTCCCTTACGAAAACCTATTTCACCATCATCTAGCTTCTGACGATGATGGATCTATGGTCAGGGCTCTACATGATATTATTATACTTGATTGTTTAAGTACATTATGACATTCTTTTAGCATCAGGCATGTTTTCAAACATAAACCATTAAAACAATTGCTATAAAGAAAGAGTACTATTTGTATCCAGTTCATTTCACATCTTGTTAACATTGGGATCTCAATCCCTAATCATTTCATCATTATAATTCAATGACATGGGTGTTCAAACCCTTGAATCATCAAAACACTTGTTACCAAGTAACATATTGCCATTAAGTCATTTGACAGTATAAACATGATAGCAGCAATGCATATATTTCACATGGCTCATACAGCCTATCAATCTCTTTTGTTACCTCTCAAACTAGGCAACATAGCATATCATTGCTTTCAAAGCTTATAAAGTGCTTTCAATGAATATGACATCATAGCTCTTACCTAGCTATGCTCACTATTACATAAAACCTGCATGATTAATACAAATGATAATAGGCACATTATTTCTATATTAGCACAATGTACAATAATGATAACATCACTATTTCAAAGGTTGCACCACTATGCCCTTACTAGGGTTAGGGTTTCCCTTTTCAATTCAATTAGGGTTAACCAATCCCTTAGCTTAATTAGGATTAGTGACTCATCATATCATTATCCAATCTTAGAGCTTCATACTATAAGAGATAACCCAGAATTAGGGTTTCACACTTTAATTCACCTTAATTGGAATTAGGGTTTACTATTCACATAGTATCACCCTAGATTAGGGTTCATATTCAACATACCCTGATTTAGGGTTTACCATGTCATCATTATGAATTAAGATTACATCATCATCATGCATTAGGGATACCTCTATTATTATCCTCAATTAGGGTTAAGATTCATTAACCATCATAATTAGGGTTTTCATGATCTCGCTATGAAGGGTCATACCCTAATTAGATATTCATTCATATTGGAAGTCCATTACTTAATTAACATTCATAAAAGGAATCTTCTCTTTCTCATCCTCTATAGGATGATGTTTACTTCAGCCTTGATTAGGTTACGAAACTCAATCATGAAAGAGAATTGACATCATGAGTTAAGTTATTATCATGGTGATCATCATGGATTAATTACTTCATGAATTTCAAACAGACTAACCCATTAAGGTACAAGTACCATGATCAACTTTGATTACATCATGTATTAATTAACTAATCATTTTGTCCTTTAACCACTTTAAGTACCCAAGGGTTTTAGGTTAATCAACCACCAACGATCTTGACCACTAAGGCCCCAAACGATCTTGACTAACTTAGTCCTCAAATGGTCTTGGACTACCTTTGAAAGCATTTGGTAAAGTAGACCTCCAAGACTGTTTGCTAAAGTAGGAGGTGAAGACCGTTTTCCCAAGTTTGACTTTTGAAACCGCATGGACACAATCGGTTTTGAAACCGCATGACCTCCACTTGAAACCGCATGAACCTAAACGGTTTGGAATCATTTGGTCCCAAACGGTCTTGAGACCGTTTGGTCCCAAACAGCCTTGAGACTGTTTGGACTCAAACGGTCTTGAGACCGTTTGGTCCAAACCCCATCAAAACCGCAAGGACCAAAAAGGGTCTCAACCACTTCAATTAAATTAGGGTTTCCATTGTTGATCCCCTCAACGATTAATTACATGTAATCCATCATCAATTAGACCTATCACCATCATTCAATTGAGTTAATTAGGTCAACCTTCAACTGATTTGACCCTCAATTGACCCTCAATTGATCATCAATTAGGGCTTGAATCAATTGAATTAGGGTTTGGAATCGAGGGCCCTTCAACATTAATCAATGTGAGTCTAATTGATTTGAACCTATTGAACCATTATCCAATTTGGTCATGACTTGACCCCAAACGGTCTTGGGATCATTTGGATGACCTCCAAATGGTCTTGAGACCATTTTCCCAAGTCAACACCAAAAACCAAGTCAACCAATTAGGGTTTGGTCCATTGAATTGATCACCATATCAACAATTGATTGTATATCAACTTAGGATCATTAGATTTTCAATTGCTCAACCCTTCTTAACCCTAGGTTACCAAATGGTCTTGGGTGATCACCAAACGGTCTTGAGACCGTTTGGGTGATCCCCAAATGGTTTTGAAACCGTTTGGGTTACTCAACCCAAGTTTCAACCTTATTCAATTATCAAATCAACAATTAGCCCGATTAGGGTTTTGATGGTTGTTGGACCTTTAATTGGTGAACCAATTAGAATAAATTGATAATTATTGATAGGTTATTGGTATACATTATTCTCAACAGTCTTCCAAATGGTCAACGCTTGGTCAACACCACCAAACGGTCTTGGACCGTTTGCTTCTATGCGGTTTGGATGAAATCATTTGCAATCAAACGGTTTGAAACTGTTTGCTCCCAAATGGTTTGGGAAACTGTTTGAGCACAAAGGCAAACCGTTTGCTAAAGTTCTTTTTAGATATTTGTCTAGGATGATGTCATCTTCGTCTACCTCTATTCAACCAAGAACAGGTGTTGTTCTTCACAGAAGTTAAAGCAAGAACACACAAGAGTATCCAAGGAAGAAGAATAACCAACAATTCTTATGGAAAAGAGTGCAATACTAATGCTTAAGGGTTAGAGTTATAAAACCCACCTTTAGGACTGATCCAGAGCTCCAAGCTCCATAGCTTTAATGGTGGATTGAGCTCCAACAGTTTTCCAAGGTTCGTTCTCTAATTTTTGGATGAACAAGATGGCTAGAAAAGGAAATCGTGTGAAGAAAACCATGAATCTAACCTTGTTTTATTGTTTCCACCATGAATTCGAGGTAGATGATGATCAAAACTTACCAAGCTAGTTTGGTCATCCTTCCTCTGGTCTAGATCTCTCCCTTGGTTGGCCAAAGCAAGTTTTGATAAGAAAAGAAACTAAGGAACGATCCTTTGGTGTTTTGGAAAAAGGACACACACACATATATATATATATATATATATATATATATATATATATATTTATGGGTTTTCAAGGAAAAAGGAAAAAGATTGTTATCTTATTTTAACTTCAACTAAATTCCTCCAAATCCTCCTACATTCTTTGGTCACATTTCCACCTTCTGAAACCTTGCAAAACTTCTCCATTATCCAAGGTTTAAAGGAAAAAGACTAAGCATCATAAGGAGTTATGTGTTAATTTCCATCTTTTAATGGATATTGCTTTATATTAAATTAATGTGAATGGCTTCCACTTAAACAAGATATTTTTGGTGCCCAAGCATGGAACAAGCTTGTCCAAACTATTGCAAACACATCCTCCAACTTTTGATTGAAGGGCTCCTTAATTACTTTATTTCTTTTTGCATTAAGTTATATTAAAGAGCCATTTGTGCTTAAATCTTGATTATTTCAACATCAAGATTCTCTCTCTTCCATAATAATTCACATGAGGCACCCTTATAATTTTATTTGCTCTACTTGATGCCAAGAAACATGAGAGACCCTCTAGAGGTGTTATTTTGCATGTTGAACCCTAGGTTTTGGATAGATTGCACATTACACCAAAACTAGGTTTTAATGCACAAGGATTGCTTTACAAGCTTTATCTTGGTGCTCAAGATTGTGAAAACCATACCACTACATAATATGCATTCTTATGATGTCTCAACATCATAGGAACATCTTAACATGTGCAATTTGCAAGTTAACCCCTCAACTTGGGTAATTTGCACTTTGGTCCAAAATTAGCAAAACAATGTTTCAACATTATTCAAAAAGGACTGAATCTTGAAATATAAGTCCCTCAAATTCTTAATTACTTTTCAAAGTATAAAACAAACATCTAATCAACTTAATTAGGCAAAACACCTAGGGTTAGTTCATAACCCAGGTCAGGGATGTTACAAATTATCCACCCCTTACAAGGATTTCGTCCCCGAAATCATCAACCAAACATATTAAGAGAAAAGAGCAAGGTATTTCTTTCTCATCTCTTCCTCTAGTTCCCACGTGGCTTCTTCAACACCATAGTGATTCCAGAGGACTTTTATAAGACTTGTGTCTTTCTTTTTTAGCTTTTTAATTCTTTTGTCAAGGATTGTCATAGGTCCTTCCACATAGGATACATCATTGTTCAATTCTACTTCCATAGGTTGTAGAACTGATTCTGTGTCAGGGTGACATTTCCTTAGCATGGAAATGTGAAACATTGGGTGTAACTTCTGCAACTTTGGTGGTAACTCTAGCTTATAAGTTACTTTTCCAATCCGTTCAATGATTGGATAAGGCCCCATAAACCTAGGAGCTAACTTTCCTTTCCTTCCAAATCTAAGAACTCCCTTCCAGGGTGAGACCTTGAGGTACACTCTGTCTCCAACCAGGAATTCTAAAGGTCTACGACGCTTATCAGCGTAAGATTTCTGCCTATCCTGTGCAGTTTTTAACTGTTGTTGTATTATTTTAATCTTTTATGTGGTCTGCTGCACAAGATCAGGACCTAAGAGTTGATATTCACCGGTTTCATACAAACGTAGGGGAGATCTACAATGTCTGCCATACAAAGCTTCATAAGGTGCCATGTCAATGCTATGTTGATAGCTATTGTTGTAGGCAAACTCTATCAAACTTAGGTGCAGATCCCAACTTCCTGTAAACTGAATAACACATGCTCTAAGCAAGTCCTACAAAGTCTGTACAGTCCTTTCTGACTATCCATCAGTCTGAGGATGAAAGGTTGTACTAAACCTTAACTGTGTGCCTAAAGCTTTATGAAGTTGTTCCCAAAAACGACTCATAAACTGGGGACCTCTGTCAGAAACAATGGTAACTGGAACCCCATGTAGCCATACTATCTCATCTACATATAATTGTGCCAGCTTCTCATCAGAATAGGTTGTTTTGACAGGTAAGAAATGTGATGTCTTTGTCAACCTATCAAATATTATCCAGATGGAATCATGACCTTTGGTTGTCCTGGGTAAACCAACCACAAAATCCATGGTTACATGATCCCACTTCCACTGTGGTATGGGTAAAGGTTGCATTGTTCCTACAGGCTTCTGGTGTTCAGCTTTAACTTGCTGACACATAGGACACCGCATAACGAACTCAGCAACGTCCTTCTTCAACCTAGGCCACCAATACATATCTTTCAAGTTACGATACATCTTGGTGCTTCCTGGATGCATAGCATACATCAAAGAATGAGCTTCTTCCAGAACTAACTTCCTCAGGTTATCAACATCAGGTACTATCATTCTATCATGATAACAAGCTATCTGATCATCCGAATCATGGAAACCATCTCGTTTCTCACTACCATACTCTAACCTAAACTGCTGAACTGCACCATCAACTTGTTGTGCCTCCTTAATCTGCTATCTCAGAGTAGGTTTTATGTGTATCTCAGCTAACAACCTAGATAACAATGATACTTTTAACTGTACATTGTCTTGCCTTAAAGAGATAAGCATATCCCTCCTAGAGCACACCAAAGAATTCAATTGAGCTCTATCTAAGGCAGGTGTTGCTGATTTCCTACTCAGAGAATCAGCAACTACATTGGCCTTCCCTGGATGGTAATCAATTGTACAATCATAGTCCTTGATTAACTCCATCCAGCGGCGTTGCCTCATGTTAAGCTCATGTTGAGAAAAGATGTACTTTAGATTCTTATGGTCTGTGAAAATCTGGAACGTATCTCCATAAAGATAATGTCTCCAGATCTTCAAGGCATGAACCACAGTAGCTAGCTCTAGATCGTGTGTCGGATAATTCTCCTTGTGTTTCTTAAGCTGTCGAGAAGCAAAAGAAATCACTTGTTTATCCTGCATCAACACACATCCTAGTCCATTCTTAGAGGCATCACAGAAAACTATATATCATTTCCCTTTCTCAGGTAACACAAGCATAGGTGCACTTGTCAGCCTTTCCTTCAACAGCTGAAACAATTGCTGACACTTGTCACTCCAAGTAAAAGGGACATCCTTCCTGGTCAACTTAGTCAAGGGTAAAACTATAGAGCTGAAGTTCTTAATGAACCTCCATTAATAGCCTGCCAACCCTAAGAAACTTCGAATCTCTGTCAGAGTCTTCGGCTGCTCCCATTGCAGGACAGATTCAACCTTTTTAGGGTCAACACATATACCTGAGGCAGATATTACGTGTCCAAGAAAAGAAACTTCAGGTAACTAGAACTCACACTTGCTAAACTTAACATATAACTTATGTTCTCTTAGCAAAGTTAGAGTCTGACGAAGATGCTGCTCATGCTGCTGAGCATCTCTACTATAGATCAGGATGTCATCTATGAAGACAACAACACATTGATCGAGAAAAGGTCAGAAGATTCTATTCATGAGTTCCATAAATGCAGTTGGTGCATTTGTTAGTCCAAATGACATAACTGTGAACTCATAGTGGTCATACCTTGTTCTAAAGGCAGACTTAGGTATGTCACCCTCCTTAATACGTAGTTGATGATATCCCGACCTCAAATCTATCTTTGAGAAGACAGTTGCACCACGCAACTAGTCAAAGAGATCATCAATCCTCAGCAGAGGATACTTATTCTTTATAGTTACTTTATTTAACTTACTATAATCAATGCACAACCGCATTGACCCGTCTTTCTTTTTAACAAAGAGGACTGGAGCACCCCAAGGTGAGGTACTCGGTCGGATGAAACCTTTCTCAAGCAACGCATACAACTATTTCTTGAGTTCTACCATCTCAGCAGGTACCATCCTATACGGTGTTTGTGCTATCGATTGCGTACCCGAGATTAGATTAATCTCAAAATCAATCTCTCGGGGTGGAGGTACACCTGGAAGTTCTTCAGGAAATACATCTTCAAATTCCCTGACTACATGAACTTCAACAGGATTAGAACTTTCCATGGTGGTATCTACCACATGGGCCAAGAATGCATAACATCCTTGCCTCATCAACTTCTCAGCAACCATAGCTGACACCAAACAGGTTGGAAGAATCTTTCTATCTCCTTGAAAGATCCATGTGTCACTATCATCAGTGAACACAGCTTGCTTAGACTCACAATCCAAGACAACCTTATACCTTTCTAAGGTATCCATCCAAAGGATTACATCGAATATGTGCATCTCAAGTGGTATAAGATCCACTTGAATGTGATGTTCAGAAAAGAAGAGAATGCAGGGAGGACATATGACACGATTTTACCGTGCGTATAACGTAAGTGCACGCATCAATGTAGTATAGGCCTTTGTGAGGCCCGAGTCGAACTCAGGGACACTAAACTATCAGTAGACTACTACTAACTGTTCGCGATCAGCTAAACCGATTAAAAGAGTTTGAGAGTTGTTGTAAAAATATAAAAGAAAATAAAATAAAATAAAGCAATCAATTAAAGGTTTAGTTTAATCAATTCAAGTGGAGATCTTTAGGATTGCGGTTTCACCACGGGTTTTCATTGTATGAATTTCCATATAATAATTCAGGTTCATCTCCCAATCCGGGTAGTGGCCTGTAGTCAGAATTGCCCACTGTCGTGGTACAATTCACTACCTATGTCTAGGTCGGTTCCACCGTCGTAGTAACCTATACCCTAAACTAGGTGCATTAGAATCAATCTATGGGTTTTCACCATTAACCGTACATCGCCTTGTTCAAGGGATTTGTTAATTAATGTGAATTTCGTCTCTTTTCAACCGTTAATTCTTCTTTCAAAGTAATTAAGGGCATTATATTATCATTATGGTGATCAAGCATAACAATATAATTGAGAAAACGAAATTATACCGTGGATTGAAGAGATAAATGATGAATTACTATGATAAAAATGTCATACAATGCTTCTCAGGGCTACTCCCGGTCCTAAAGATAAAGGGGATTAGCCCCGCATATTCATCTCAAAGCAAAACATGGTTGAGAAAAGGGGAAACATGGAGAAAAATGTGAATAAGTAATGAAACCCCTTGAACGGAGAAGATCCAAGTGTTCCTCGGCATAGAATGCGTGACCTACATCCTTTTGGCAGTGGAAAACGTCTTCTTCGGCTTCCGGAACGGCTGGGGCGTGCTTCTGGGCTCCGTTCTTCTCTCCACACCTTCTCGGGACGTGTGCAGCAGCTAATGACGTGATATCTGGCTCTTGGCCGCCATCATTAGGTATAATCACTGAGTTAGGTTGCAAAAATATCACAGCCGTCGGATTTAGATCAATCTGAAACAAACTTGTATCTGACGGTGTCGATACCATCGATGCGGGTCGATGGTATCGACACTGTGCGATATCGGAAAGTCTTCTTTTCTTTTCTTCGTTGTGCCTGATGCTAACTCGATACCATCGACGAGGGTCAATGGTATCGACACCCTTAGGCGTCGCTTTTGTCCTTTTCCGTCATTGAAGCTCCACGGGTCGATAGTATCGACTTTGGGGTCGATAGTATCGACTCTCTTCTCGCCAACAACCTGATGGTAAGTCGCTACCATCGACTGTTCTGTCGATGGTATCGACTTTGTGCTGCTCCTTGCGGCTGGCAACCTGTGGTTGTGTTGATGGTATCGATAGCTGTCGATGGTATCGATAGCTGTCGATGGTATCGACATCTGCAGATATGCGTTTTTCCTGAAATTGCAACACAAAACCACATAGGCCGGAATAAAACATATTATTGTAATCATTTATGCTCAAAACAACAAAATAAGGGAGATTTGACACTGAGAAGGATCATAGACTAAAGTAAATGAATTATGCAATATTAACCACTAAAATGACCAATAAATGCATAAAACACAAGTAAAACAAGTCCATAAATGTGACTCAAAATCATCGCATCAAACTCCCCTAAGCTTGAACATTGCTCACCCTCGAGCAACAAAACTTTAGAATAGAATTGCAAGAGTCAACTAAAGAACAGATCGTCACAACAACCATCACCACCTGATCTCTGCCGGACATTCACATTCTGGCCCTTACTAACCACAGAATGATAATTACCCTAAAGGAGACAGTAATCATCCATAAAAGATATCTACCTCAAAAATAATGAACACTATCACATAAGGCAGTTAACATAATAAAATTCTCCGGTCCAGACTCTGTTCATCTTGTGATCTTTTATTCTACATTGCTCGCCCTAACTACCATCTACATGGAAGCAGTTCTCCTGGTATTAATGAGTGAGGAGAAAATCACGGTGGCCTACCAATTCGAGCAATGGGTGGATGAAATGGGTGGCTCATGGAAGAAATGGAAGCATTATACGATTTCAACATGCACAAAGCAAAACTGACCTAAATGATGCATATGCAAGTGTAAATGCCCTAATGCCTACATTTGGGTGGAATGATGCATGCAATTTCATTCCGTCTCACGGTGAGATGGAATATCTAAGAGAACTACATCATATACCCATTCTTCTTAGTATGTAGTGAGAACATGTTCCTTTCTCCCTCTCATTCTTAATTGCTTCTAAATACTCTCTTTTTTCTTTTTCTCTCTTTTTTTTTCAAGCCCTTGTTTTCACAGCTGACAACGAATTGTTTGTCGGGCTCACTTATTGCTACATAACTCATACATTTGAAGCATTCAAAAGGTATGGAACAAGTTCATCACCCTTAATGTTACAGAAGAAATAAGATGCATGATGTACTATATGCACAAAAAATGTGAATGCAGCTACAAAATGATGATTATGCAATAAATGACACGCACCTAAGGATAATGTGCATGTATAACTTTTATATATATATATATATATATATATATATATATATATATATATATATTAAAGTAAATTATGTGAAAGTAGTTGCAATGCAAGACCTATCTACATGGAATGCAATCAAAGAGATTAAAACTGTAATGTACTTCCAATTCTTAAGGTGGAGTATGAAAACAGTGGGGTGGATAGATCACAAGACTAATTGATTGAACCTTTGAAAATTATTATATGTCCCTCCTTACTGACCTGTGTAGTAATTAAGAGGTTTCTCTTTCATTTCAAATTAAAGTCCCATTATCATTTGGTCAGTTTATGCTCAAACAACCAGTTCCGTCCACTTTTCATGAATCATAGAAATGTACAGTTGTGATTTTCTATTTTAGAGTTGACAAACCCAATTATTTCCTTAAGTTATGTGCTCAAAGTTGGACAACACAAGCTTGCAAAAACACCAAAAATTTTCAAATTTACCCCTAATTCCCAAGTACAAGCAACGAGATGACACATGACTTAAGACATCCATAATTACACTAGATAGAGTGTGGATCCTACTAACAAACAAAAAAAACTAATAAAAGCAAATGACAAAATACAAAATAATAAAAACTAAAAACTGAGAAAACTAAAGGATAGAGTTGTTCCAACTCCCCCCCTAAGCTTGAATTCGACTATGGCCTCATAGTCAAAACAACCTTAAAAAGTGGAACAGAGATACCAATCATTCTTCAGGAGGAGGCGGGTACAGCGGGGTCGTGGGGTCCCAAGATGGGTACTGCCCCTGGAAGCTCGGATCATACTGGGGCATGGGCAGAGGTTGTGGATACCCCCCGAAATAATTCTAGCTCCAGTAATGATCGTAGAAGGGCTGCTGCTACATCTCCATACTATGCAACCTGTCGTGGATGTGTTGTTGGTTGTCGAGGAGGAGGCGCTCATTCTCAAAAATGGCCCTCTAGTTGTCTAACAGCCGGTTCGCCGTATCTTGAATACCGGCGTATGAAGCTATATGTTGCTGTTGCGTCTGATGAATATCCTGCAACATTGCATACATCCCTTGCATGGAGTAAGCATCCTCGCCTTACTGCGAGGGCTGTGGTGGTGGAGGCTGCGAAGATGAAGATGTGCCCGGATGCATGCGGGGACGCTTCCGGGGTGCTACTCGTGCCCGAAGAGGAGTGAAAGACTCCTCTTCCTCTTCATGCTCGTCGTCGTCATTGTCATTGTCGTCATTGCCGTTGTCTTCATCCGAGTCTTCAATGGCTATGACAGACCATTTGAAATGGTGAGCGCCGGCGATGTGGAAGACGGGGTTTGGAAGTGAACATTCTTGATATGCTTGATTGGCATGGCAGTGTGCATATGCCAAGCCATCACGAAGCAGGATGAGGTTGGAGCGGTGCAGATGCTGGAGGTTGACCTTGCTCCTGTTTGGAGAGGGGAGTAAGCTGGGAGAAATTTAACCCAAGATAAGAGGCCAGCGGTGTGATGAGCCCTCCAAAGTGGATTGGAGCCTTCCGCGTACTCCTCTTAACAACCAACACGCGCGTTAAGAAGAACGCGCCCCAATTACACTCTTCTCGCTTCAGCAACTTGTGCGGGAAAAATAAATCTGTCTCTTGAAACTTGCTGAGAGACAGGTCACCACGAGCGAACAAGGTGGTGCAGAGCATGCAATGAAGGACCCGCACAAACGGATGCTCAAAATCTGCAACCGCCGCATTATGGTAGCTGACGGATTTTCCCGGAGGCACAGTCACTAGCTCGGCGAAAATAGCATCATAGTCAGTCTGGTTGTCTGGGCTCCGGTACTGATCTCTCCCATGATTCCAGTTGTAGATGGAATTGAACTGTCGGAGGGTGAGAGTGTAATCGTTGTTGTACAGCCGGAAAGAAACGTGGCCTTTGATCCATTCCCGATCAGTGGCGATGACGTCGTTTGGCATGACGCATATATTCAGTGACGCCATGAACTCCGCCACTAGCTCCTTGTATGTGGGCCATTCACCGAAGAATGACTGGCCGTCGGCGTGGAATTTTGTCTCATCAGGCCTCCTTCCCGTATGCCTTGCCTTCCCTTTGAAAACATAGGCAAGATTGGTCTTGAACCCCAGATTGCGTATCATGTTCCGGTCGACGTAGCGGGTCGACTCAATCTTGCGCTTCATCAATTCCTCGTAGACCTTCCGGACCTCCGCGGAAGGATGTTCAATCCGCATGTGTGGAATAGATGCAGTGGGTGGAGGAATGAACTCAGGGATCTCCATTGGATCCGCCCGTAAAGAAGAAGCACCGGCTGTACGCACCATCGTCGCAAAGAAAGAAGGAAAAGAAGACGGAGCTCGGTGAAGATCGGAGAAGACAATCTCTGCTCGGTGAAGGCTCGGGGAACAACTCGCTCCTTGGATGCTCATAGAGGGGCTCCGGTCGCTCAATAAGATGCACGGCATAAGTGGAGGAAAGCTCTGAAGGTGTGACGTCATATGATGACAATCCATCCCTTTTATAACCTTTTTAATCGTTGTTGTGTGCCCGTCGATACCATCGACGCAGGTCGATGGTATCGACACATGTAGCACAATCTGGTCTTCCGCTAGTATCGACGGTTGTCGATAGCCTAATTTGGGGGCCCGGATCGATGACGCATCGATACCATCGACGGGTGTCGATGGTATCGACCCATCCCACAGATCGACTCTCTTGGTGCAACGATCGCTGTTGATCTACTCTCGCAGATCGGTGACATGTCGCGTCGATACTATCGACGCAAGTCGATAGTATCGACTTCTGCTTAGGGAAAACACCCTTGCGAGGCCCGGCCACCGCTTTCTGCCTGTAACTGGGTCGATACCATCGACAGGCCTGTCGATGGTATTGACTTTACTGAGACAACTTTGTCTGAATATCTCCAGAGATCTCGCGAGTATCGACACCTATGTCGATACTATGGACCTCATTTTGGCAAACAGTCTGATGGTGTGTTGATACCATCGACGAGGTTGTCGATAGTATTGAATCAGAGAAATTTTTGCAGTCGCCTACATGTGCCTATCTCGATACCATCGACACAATGGTCGATGGTATCGACCGTGCCTTAGTCCTGCACATTGAACAAACGATCAAGGTATCATTTTTACACTAAAAACAAAATCAAATCAAACCAAAGTACAAATGTGGAAGAAACTAAACTTAAGCTACTGATGGTTGGGTTGCCTCCCAACAAGCGCCCTTATTTAACATCTTAGGCTAGACAAAATCAAGATCCTCATACATCCGGAAGCGCAATGAGTTTGACCTCATTCACTTTCCTTGTGTAATCCTCACCGAAATACAACTTCAATCGCTGCCCATTAACCAAGAATGTTGTCTCGCCATCACACACCATGATTGCGTCATGTGGCATGACCTCTTCTACGGTGAACGGTCCACTCCATCGGGATTTCAATTTCCCGGGATGCATCTTCAACCTGGAGTTGAACAAGAGTACACGATCTCTCTTCTTGAAGACGCGCATCTGAATATGTCGATCGTGAATCAACTTTGTTCGCTCCTTGTAGATCCACGAGCTTTCATAGGCATTCATCCTCAGCTCATCAAGTTTATTTAGCTCTAACATCCGTTTCTTTCCTGGTTCATCATAGCTCAAATTCAACTTCGTCAGCGCCCAGTGCGCCTTATACTCCAATTCCACCGGCAAATGGCAGGCCCGACCGTAAGCCAACCTAAAAGGTGTAGTACCTATAGGTGTCTTAAACGCCATCATGTATGCCTACAAAGCGTCCGGTAGTAGGGTACTCCAGTTCTTTCTCATGGAAGCCACATTATGCTCCAAGATCTTCTTAATCTCTCTATTGGAGACTTCCACTTGCCCTTGTGTCTGCGGGTGGTACGGGGTACCAATGTTGTGCTTTACCCCGTACTTTTTCAACAATGTCGTGAACTTCTGATTCTAGAAATGTGTACCTCCATCACTAATAATCATTCTTGGTACACCAAACCTATAGAAAATGTATTCTTTGACAAACTTGCACACTACGGCATCATCATTAGTCCTAGTGGGTATTGCCTCTACCCACTTCGATACATAGTCAACAGCTAATAGAATGTACAAGTTAGAATTGGAGGACACAAAGGGTCCCATAAAATCAATACCCCACAGATCGAACACCTCGACCTCTTGAAATACATTGAGGGGCATCTCCTGTCTTTTTGAAATGTTACCTTCCTGTTGGAAAGAATCGCATTGCCGCACATAGTCATATGTGTCCCTGAACAAAGTAGGCCAGTAGAGACCGCTCTCAAGTACCTTGGCTGTAGTTCTAGAACTAGCATGGTGGTCACCCGTCGATAGAGTATGGCAATGATGAAGGACACTTTCGTATTCCACCTCCGGTACACACCTGTGCAACACACCATCCCTGCATTGCTTCAACAGAATAGGGTCATCCCAAAAATAATACCGCAAAGAATGGAAATTTTTCTTTTTCTATTGGTATGTCCAATCATCTGGGATAATTTTGCAGGCAAGATAATTAACAATGTAAGAAAACCAAGGATATTTAGATTTCACAGATAGAAGTTGTTCGTCAGGAAACGTCTCGGTAATGGGTATATGCGCATCTTTCTCATCTACCCTTTCCAACCTAGACAAGTGGTCTGCAACCACATTTTTTATTCCCGCCTTATCTTTGATTTCAATGTCAAATTCTTGTAACAGTAGGATCCACCTAATCAGTCTAGGTTTGGCATCCTTTTTCTCCATCAAGTACTTAATGGCAGCGTGGTCCGTCCATACCACGACTTTAGATCCTACAAGATATTGTCGGAATTTTTCAAAAGAAAAAACAACGGTGAGAAGTTCTTTTTCGGTTGTCGTATAATTCAGTTGTGCTTCATTTAAGGTTTTGGACGCATAGAAAATCACAGCGGGTTTATTGTCCACACGTTGTCCCAAAACTGCCCCAACTGCGAAATCTGACGCATCACACATCAGTTCGAACGACTTTATCCAATCCGGTGTTTGCACGACCGGAGCAAAAATCAATTTTTCTTTAAGCACATTAAACACATTTAAACACTTTGCGTTGAAATCAAACACAACATCCTTTTCCAATAACTCAGATAATGGTTTGGCGATTTTTGAGAAATCTTTTATAAAGCGGCGATAAAAATCGGCGTGACCTAGAAAACTTCATACCCCTTTAACCGAATTCGGTGGGGGCAATTTGGAAATAACTTCGATCTTCACCGGGTCTACCTCCAACCCTTTGCTAGACACTTTGTGTCCAAGCACGATCCCTTCGCTAACCATCATGTGGCATTTTTCCCAATTGAGGACCAAATGTGTGTCCTACAGCGTTGCAAAACCTTGTCCAAATTGTATAGACATTCGTCAAAGGATGCACCATAGACGGAGAAATCGTCCATAAAAACCTCCAAACAGCGTTCGACCATATCAGAGAAAATGGCAAGCATGCAACGCTGAAAGGTTGTTGGTGCGTTACACAAACCAAATGGCATACGGCGGTATGCAAATGTTCCGTAAGGACAAGTGAAGGTGGACTTCTCTTGGTCCTTAGGATCAATGGAAATCTGATTGTACCCCGAATAACCATCGAGAAAACAAAAATGAGATCGACCTGCTAATCGCTCTGAAATCTGATCAATGAATGGGAGCGGGAAATGATCCTTATGCGTAGTAGCATTCAATCTACGATAGTCTATATATACACGCCACCCGGTTACCAAGCGGGTTGTGACAGGTTCATTTAACAAATTATGTGTAACAGTTATTCTCCCCTTTTTAGGGACTACCTGTGTCAGACTCACCCACGTCGAGTCGGATATAGCATAGATGATACCTGCAGAAAGGAGCTTGATCACCTCCTTCTTGACGACCTCCATCATGCTAGGATTTAGTCGACACTGTGGCTGAATTACCGGTTTAGCTCCCTCCTCGAGCCGGATCTTGTGTTGGCACAATGTAGGGGAGATCCCCTTGATGTCTGTGACCGACCACCCGAATGCACCTCGGTGGTTCTTCAGCACGATCAATAATTGATCTTCTTCCTCGGCACTCAGATATGCCAAAATAATCACTGGCAGCTTCTCACCCTCAGCTAGAAATGCATATTTCAAGTGCGGTGGCAATGGCTTCAATTCCAAATTTGGCGGGCTGATTAAGGATGATTGTAGCGGTGGTGGGAGTTCTCCAAGGTCTTCATAATACCTAGTGTAGAAACACGACAGCACCTGAAGCATCTTGGCACACTCTTGTAGTGACTTGCTTCTCATCCAATCATGTGTTATATTAACTAGGTAGGCTTCAAGAGGTAATTTTGGATATGCATTGAAAACAGAACTTGCTATGGCCTCATCTTCAGTAGAAGGAGGGATGTCCTCCTCTTCATCATTGGGAAAACCCACAGCCTTGCTAAGAGACACAACCTTGGTCTGCTCCATGATGTCTACAGCCAGTGTCCCTTTTTCTACTCTAGTCATTACATGAGCCATGTCTAGAAATGGCTTCCCTAGACAAATAGAAATATTCTGATCAAAGTGCTTCATCATGCGGCATTGCTCCTTTACTTTAGATTGTGTAGTGCTTGAGGGCATGACCATCTCAAACTGATCGTCAGCAATACCCAAGGTCAAATGACCTCTCCCCATCTCCAGTATCATGTCAGTCGTGGCTTGGAAAGGTCGTCCAAGGAGTAACTCATTACCATGTTCATCCTGCATTTCCATTACAACAAAGTCTACTGGGAAAACAAACCGATCCACTTTCACCAACACGTCCTCACATATGCCGTATGGCTTCACCACAGAATTATCCGCCAACTGCATTGTCATATTGCTCGGCCTTGATTCTTTCAATCCTAATTTCTTGAATGTAGAGAGGGGCATCAGATTTATGCTTGCCCCTGAATCACATAGTGCTTCGCCGAATTTCACTTTACCAATATAGCATGAAATATTGAAGCAGCCCGGGTCCTGCCTTTTAGGTGGCAATGTGCCCATGATGAAAGCACTCACCTGTTCCTTGAGAACCACAACCTCGGTATCTGGGATTTTCCTCTTCTTTTTAATGATGTCTTTTAGAAACTTGCCGTAAGAGGGAATTTGTTCTATTGCCTCTAATAGTGGAATATTGACAGAAAGTTTTCTAAATCTGTCCAGAAACTTCTTGAACTGGGCGTCCACTTTCTTGGCCTTCACACTATTGGGATATGGAACCGGGACATTCTGTGCCCTCTGATGTGGCGGCACATATGGCGTCCTCTTCTATTGGTGTGTCTCCTCCTCAACAATGATGGGTTCTGATGTGACATTCTACACCACATCCTCTACCGGCTCGGTGATTGGAATAGGAACCTCCTCAGTGGCCTCACCTATGGTTTCTGGCTGGGTTGTGCTTAGTTCATCGGCCCTGGGGTTTAAAATCTTCTTACCACTTCTGAGCAAGATTGTCTTTGCCTGTTGGTTTCCTCCTGGAACGTTTGTATTACCCGGAAAGCCCTGCTGTGTTGGCTTCTTTAAATTTGCTATTTCTGCTGCCATCTGTTCCAAAGATGTCTCTATTGTCCTCATCTGTGCTCCATGGCTTTGTAGGGTCTGCCCAAATTGGTTCATGAATTCCCCTTGTTGCTTGATCTGCTGGCCAAAGGTGTTCATCAGTTCTTGATTTTGCTTGATTACTTGATTGAGAAACTCATTGTTCTTATCCTCCGCCACTGGTTGGGGTTTTGCATCGGGGTCCTGCAAGAAATTATTCGGGTCCTTCCAGGAAAATTTCTTGTCTTTCCTCCATGAATAGTCATTGTTTATGTACCCCTGCTGCTGGCGCATGAACTTTACTTGAGCCTCATCATCTGATTTTGTGTCTTCTTTTGCAAGCAGTTTCTTGGCGAGAAGGTCCATCTTCTCATTTAGCTCTTTGATGGCCTTTGACTCTCCTGCAACCCGAACATGCTCTACGGCATCTCTATCACCCCAGGATTACTTCTTAGCCATGTTCTTCAAAATTTCCCAACACTGCGTGTCTGTGTTGTTTAAGAAGAACCCTAAACCTGCAGAATCTAGATTACTTTTATCATGCTTAGAAAGAGCAAAATAGAAGATTTTTACCTGCGTCTCCTTGTCAAGCCCATGATGCGGGCACCTCCTGAGCATGATCTGAAACCGTTCCCAGGTCTCAGAGTAAGTCTCTCCTGTCTTCTGGCTGAAATTATGGATTATCCTGATCATATCATTTGTCTTATCATGCGGAAAGAACCTTTCAAAGAATACTTCCACCATGTGGTTCCATGATTCCACATACTCATCGTCAAGATTATGCAACCATTCTCGTACATTTCCCGCCAGAGAGCTCAGAAACATCTTCAGGTACAGTGTCTCCTGTGGGAACCTGTCTATCTTGATCATATCGCAGTTCTCCACGAATTGACTTATGTGAGTCATCTGGTCTTCGTTCTTTAGCCCATGGAATGCATTTGACTTGACCAAGTTGATTAATGCAGGATCAATCTTGTAAGTCAGAATGTTGATCGTCTGCTTCTTAATTGGCCCCATTGAAGCGGATGAGGAAGAAGCCTTTATCTTCTCCCATATCGTATTCTCTTCTGCCATGGCTTCTTGTTTTGAGTCGGAATCTATATCTTCCAGATGGGGCTGAACGTTGTTCTCCTCGTCGTCTGGTCCCGGTAGTGGAACCTCTGGTGATTGCTGTGTGTAGTCGGTGCTACGCGTCTTCACCATGCACTGGTACCTGCAAAATGGTAATTTCAGTTCAGTACCGTGCTAGATGACTACAAAATGTAAAAGATAAACTATGAATTTCAAAAATGAATATAAAATAATAAAATAGAAATGTGGCCTAGAGTGGCCGCTTACAGCACTCGTAGTTTCGACAATTTTCATGTCCCCGGCAACGGTGCCAAAAACTTGACACAATTTTACCGTGCGTATAACGCAAGTGCACGCGTCAATGTAATATAGGCCTTTGTGAGGCCCGAGTCAAACTCAGGGACACTGAACTATCGGTAGACTACTACTAACTGTTCGCGATCAGCTAAACCGATTAAAAGAGTTTGAGAGTTGTTGTAAAAATATAAAATAAAATAAAATAAAACAAAGCAATCGATTAAAGGTTCAGTTTAATCAATTCAAGTGGAGATCTTTAGGATTGTGGTTTCACCGCGGGTTTTCATTGTATGAATTTCCATATAATAATTCAGGTTCATCTCTCAATCCGGGTAGTGGCCTGTAGTCAGAATTGCCCACTGTCATGGTACAATTCACTACCTATGTTTAGGTCAGTTCCACCGTCGTAGTAACCTATACCCTAAACTAGATGCATTATAATCGACCTCTGGGTTTCAACCATTAACCGTACATCACCTTGTTCAAGGGATTTGTTAATTAATGTGAATTTCATCTCTTTTCAACCGTTAATTCTTCTTTCAAAGTAATTAAGGCATTAGATTATCATTATGGTGATCAAGCATAACAATATAATTGAGAAAATGAAATTATACCACGGATTTAAGAGATAAATGATGAATTACTATGATAAAAACGTCATACAATGCTTCCCCGGGCTACTCCCGGTCCTAATAATAAAGGGGATTAGCCCCGCATATTCATCTCAAAGCAAAACATGGTTGAGAAAAGGGAAACATGGAGAAAAACATGAATAAGTAATGAAACCCCTTGAACGGATAAGATCCAAGCATTCCTCGGTATAGAATGCGCGATCTACAGCCTTTCGGCGGTGGAAAACGTCTTCTTCGGCTTCCGGAATGGCTGGGGTGTGCTTCTGGGCTCCGTTCTTTTCTCCACACCTTCTCTGGACGTGTGCAGCAGCTAATGATGTGATAGCTGGCTCTTGGCCGCCGGCATTAGGTATAATCACCGAGTTAGGTTGCAAAAATATCACAGCCATCGGATTTAGATCAATCTGAAACAAACTTGTATCTGACGGTGTCGATACCATCGACGCGGGTCGATGGTATCGACACTGCGCGATATCGGCAAGTCTTCTTTTCTTTTCTTTGTTGCGCCTGATGCTAACTCAATACCATCGACGAGGGTCGATGGTATCGACACCCTTAGGCGTCGCTTTTGTCCTTTTCCGTCGCTGAAGCTCCACGTGTCGATAGTATCGACTTTGGGGTTGATAGTATCGACTCTCTTCTCGCCAGCAACATGATGGTAAGTCGCTACCATCGACTTCTCTGTCGATGGTATCGACTTTGTGCTGCTCCTTACGGCTGGCAACCTGTGGTTGTGTCGATGGTATCGACAGTTGTCGATGGTATCGACAGCTGTCGATGGTATCGACATCTGTAGATATGCGTTTTTCCTGAAATTGCAACACAAAACCATATAAGCCGGAATAAAACATATTATTGTAATTATTTATGCTCAAAACAACAAAATAAGGGAGATTTGACACTGAGAAGAATCATAGACTAAAGTAAATGAATTATGCAATATTAACCACTAAAATGACCAATAAATGCATAAAACACAAGTAAAACAAGTCCATAAATGTGACTCAAAATCATCGCATCAACATACCTCCTGCAAAACAGCAGATCCCATCAAAGGAGTTTCTAACAACAAACTATCTGCTCTATGAATTGTAGTCAGGTTGCAGTCAAGAATCACTCTTCGAGTGATAAAGGAGTGTGTAGCACCCAGATCAATTAAAACAGATACAACGCAAGATGTAGACATATCAGAATATAACAATTCCATCTGACCTGCCACAACCCGAGGGTTGATCACTGCATCAGGTGGATTCATCGTGTAAAACCTCATCGTCGCCTGTGGTTGATTCGGTGCTCAATGAATAGGTGTCGATGATCCAGCTTGGGACGCTTGTCCACGTCCTCTAGTGCCTCCTGGAAAATGTCTCCTTTGGGAACCTTGCTGACTCTGCCTTTGAGGTTGAGTCACACTCACTTCTCTGGCCCTACAATCCTTCATCAGATGTCCCACCTTTCCATAGATATAACAGCTTCTGATACCTTGTTGTAGTCTGGTTGGTCCTGTAACCGACTCAGATGTTGAGCTACGAGCTCCTTCTGGTGGTAAACTTCATCCTCTACCCCTATTTGACATCCACTGCATCTAGGTACTAAATCTAGGTGGTGGTGTAGGCACCGAAAACCTTGGTTTCTTGAAATCTTTGGATGAGGATCCTTGGAACTGGGGGTACATCTTCTTGTTCTTGGTATGTCTCTTCTATGACACGGACCTCTCTACCCTCCTGACAGATTCCACGAAGGTAGCAAACCTTTCCCTGTTCTCTAGAGCAGACACAGGGGTGGTCAACTCAGCGTTTAACCCCTTCTCAAAATGCCTAATCCTTTCTTCATCTGTAGCTGCCATATGCAGACAGAACCGCAACAGCTCCATGAACTTTGCCTCATATTTGCTAATGTTCATTGGTCCCTGCCTTATCCTCTCAAACTGAGATATTTTCTCATCCAGGAACGTCTTAGGAAAGTATATGTTGACAAATTCCCATAGAAATACTTCCCATTCAATCTCCACACCTGGCCTTTTCCTTTCCTCCATGGTCCACCAGTGACCAGCACTCCCCTTGAGAAGATACACAGCATGTGTAACCTTCTCAGCTTTTGGGATGTTCAGGATTCTAAAGGCCTTCTCTAGTTCAGTTAGCCATAAGTCAGCATCTGCTGGGTCAGCTGTTCCAGCATACTCTGTGGCCCCAACTCGGCAAAGTCATTCAAACGCCTTGTCGGCTCCTTGTCCTTCTGGATGGGTAGGTGCCCTAGGTACAGGTATAGGCATCCTATCAACCATATGTGTCATGCCAGTCATGAACTGCCTGAACATTGCTTGGAAGGTTGGGTTCCCCATGTCAGCTGGATTGAACTGGGGTGGTTCAGGTACTGGTTCCTCCCTTTCTTGGTCTCTTACACCTCCTCCAGGTGCAGCGACACTACTCTCAGCAACATGTTCCTCGTGTGATCTAGACATTTTTAGTTTTCTCTTCTCCTCCTATATGAGCAGAAGATACTATCAGATATACTAGAAGATACTAGAACAGACTCTACAGCCCTAGTCCTATGTCTCTGTAGACTCGGCGAACCTAGAGCTCTGATACCACTAAACTATGACGTCTGTCTCAGAAAATGAGATCAACGAATGCGGAAGCGAATCATTAGCAGCAGAATTACGGAAAATCACTAAAAATTAAAACTTTTTGTAAAGAGATCCACAAACTGTAAAACTCTTTTCATAAAGAAACAAGGTAAGTTATTTACAAGTTGATTCATCAGTACACCCCTGTATTAACTCAACTCGAGAGTCATAACACTGACTTCCATGTTAAGCTGTACATGAGCAGTATACAAAATCTCGAGGCATTAAGTCAAAAATCTCAGATCTATTTCAAATTATTTACTGACTCCTAGGACCTGAGAGTACAGAGATGACATATAGAACTCTCTATATACAAGACCTAACAGACAGTGTCTCCACCTGAGGATCATTGTTGTCCTTAATGTTGTTGTTGTTGTTGTTGTTGCTGCTTGCCTACTGATGGATTTCTTCTTCCTTGGCGTCTACCTAAAAAGTTGAATCTCACGGGGGTGAGACAATTGAATATTGTCCCAGCGAGAGTTATAACTCTCCTCCAGAAGCATTGTTATTGCAATTAATTGAATAACACTGAGCAGTAGATTTATAATTATTCAACAGCAGGTAATTCATTAAATAAGCTAAGTAGAGAAGTATTCTCTATGCAATCATTTCAATTATAACTTGATTGAGTACAAGTCATTTAATCAATAAGAAATATGAAGAACATGTATATTAATTAACCAACTAGGACATTATAAACAATGTATCATCAACCATTGTTTCTCATGGTTTAACCTAAGCAAATATGCTACACGGTTGATTACGTTTTACAAACATATTTATGTCCTGAGCAGATGAGGTATACCGCTCATACTCCAACTGACCACTACGAAGTCAAAATCAGTACCATACATAGGTCATCAAAAGAGCCAGATTTCTATGACCTCATCCTCCTCATTCAGTGTGAGGAACAACATGCAGGACATCTTGTGTCTTTGCTAAAATAGTTTTCCAGGGTATTCTGGCAACTTCACTATTAGAGTTACAGTGGCATGTTGTACTCTCTTCGCCATCGAGGGATTTCTTGTTTATCTCACATCGATGCGGCATTAACAACATCATCGGGAGATTAGTGATACATCACCCCGGCATATACATATAATGAAGGATTGAGAGATTTAATGTTTATCTCACATCAATTCCTTCATTAGGACATAAAGATATTCACATCCATAACCCCCACATACTCAAAAGTATGCTCTCTAGGAGTTCCCTTAGGAAAACATGTTTTACCATCATCTAGCTTCTGACGATGATGGATCTATGGTCAGGGCTCTACATGATATTATTATACTTGATTATTTAAGTACATTATGACATTCTTTTAGCATCAGGTATGTTTTCAAACATAAACCATTAAAATAATTGCTATAAAGAAAGAGTACTATTTGTATCCAGTTCATTTCACATCTTGTTAATATTGGGATCTCAATCCCTAATCATTTCATCATTATGATTCAAGGACATGGGTGTTCAAACCCTTGAATCATCAAAACACTTGTTACCAAGTAACATATTACCATTAAGTCATTTGACAGTATAAACATGATAGCAGCAATGCAGATATTTCACATGGCTCATACAGCCTATCAATCTCTTTTGTTACCTCTCAAACTAGGCAACATAGCATAGCATTGCTTTCAAATCTTATAAAGTACTTTCAATGAATATGACATCATAGCTCTTACCTGGCTATGCTCACTATTTCATAAAAACTTGCATGATTAATACAAATGATAACAGGCACATTATTTCTATATTAGCACAATGTACAATAATGATAACATCACTATTTCAAAGGTTGCACCACTATGCCCTTACTAGGGTTAGGGTTTCCCTTTTCAATTCAATTAGGGTTAACCAATCCATTAGCTTAATTAGGATTAGTGACTCATCATATCATTATCCAATCTTAGAGCTTCATACTATAAGAGATAACCCAGAATTAGGGTTTCACACTTTAATTCACCTTAATTGGAATTAGGGTTTACTATTCACATAGTATCACCCTAGATTAGGGTTCATATTCAACATACCCTGATTTAGGGTTTACCATGTCATCATTATGAATTAAGATTACATCATCATCATGCATTAGGGATACCTCTATTATTATCCTCAATTAGGGTTAAGATTCATTAACCATCATAATTAGGGTTTTCATGATCTCGCTATGAAGGATCATACCCTAATTAGATATTCATTCATATTGGAAGTCCATTACTTAATTAACATTCATAAAAGGAATCTTCTCTTTCTCATCCTCTATAGGATGATGTTTACTTTAGCCTTGATTAGGTTAAGTAACTCAATCATGAAAGAGAATCGACATCATGAGTTAAGTTATTATCATGGTGATCATCATGGTTTAATTACTTCATGAGTTTCAAACACACTAACCCATTAAGGTACAAGTACCATGATCACCTTTGATTACATCATGTATTAATTAACTAATCACTTTGTCCTTTAACCACTTTAAGTACCCAAGGGTTTTAGGTTAATCAACCACCAACGATCTTGACCACTAAGGCCCCAAACGAAATTGACTAACTTAGTCCTCAAACGGCCTTGCATACTTAACCTCCAAACGGTCTAAGACCGTTTGGACCTCCATGCGGTCTTGGACTGCCTTTGAAACTGTTCGGTAAAGTATACCTCCAAGACCGTTTGCTAAAGTAGGAGGTGAAGACCGTTTGCCCAAGTTTGACTTTTGAAACTGCATGGACACAATCGGTTTTGAAACCGCATGACCTCCACTTGAAACTGCATGAACCTAAACGGTTTGGAATCATTTGGTCCCAAACGGTCTTGAGACCGTTTGGTCCCAAACAGCCTTGAGACTGTTTGGACTCAAATGGTCTTGAGACTGTTTGGTCCAAACCCCATCAAAACTGCAAGGACCAAAAAGGGTCTCAACCACTTCAATTAAATTAGGGTTTCCATTGTTGATCCCCTCAACGATTAATTACATGTAATCCATCATCAATTAGACCTATCACCATCATTCAATTGAGTTAATTAGGTCAACCTTCAACTAATTTGACCCTCAATTGATCATCAATTAGGGCTTGAATCAATTGAATTAGAATTTGGAATCGATGGCCCTTCAACATTAATCAATGTGAGTCTAATTGATTTGAACCTATTGAACCATTATCCAATTTGGTCATGACTTGACCCCAAACGGTCTTGGGATTGTTTGGATGACCTCCAAATGGTCTTGAGACCGTTTGCCCAAGTCAACACCAAAAACCAAGTCAACCAATTAGGGTTTGGTCCATTGAATTGATCACCATATCAACATTTGATTATATATCAACTTAGGATCATTGGATCTTCAATTGCTCAACCCTTCTTAACCCTAGGTCACAAAACGGTCTTGGGTGATCACCAAACAGTCTTGAGACCATTTGGGTGATCCCCAAATGGTTTTGAAGCCATTTGGGTTACTCAACCCAAGTTTCAACCTTATTCAATTATCAAATCAGCAATTAGCCCGATTAGGGTTTTGATGGTTGTTGAACCTTTAATTGGTGAACCAATTGGAATAAATTGATAATTATTGATAGGTGATTGGTCTACATTATTCTCAACAGTTCTCCAAATGGTCAACGCTTGGTCAATGCCACCAAATGGTCTTGGACCGTTTTCTTCTATGCGGTTTGGATGAAATCGTTTGCAATCAAACGGTTTGAAACTGTTTGCTCCCAAACGGTTTGGGAAACCGTTTGAGCACAAAGGCAAACCATTTGCTAAAGTTCTTTTTAGATATTTGTCTAGGATGATGTCATCTTCGTCTACCTCTATTCAACCAAGAATAGGTGATGTTCTTCACGGAAGTTAAAGTAAGAACACACAAGAGTATCCAAGGAAGAAGAATAACCAACAATTCTTATGGAAAAGAGTGCAATACTAATGCTTAAGGGTTAGAGTTATAAAACCCACCTTTAGGACTGATCCAGAGCTCCAATCTCTGAAGCTTTAATGGTGGATTGAGCTCCAACAGTTGTCCAAGGTTCGTTCTCTAATCTTTGGATGAACAAGATGGCTAGAAAAGGAAATCGTGTGAAGAAAACCATGAATCTAACCTTGTTTTATGGCTTCCACCATGAATTCAAGGTAGATGATGATCAAAACTTACCAAGCTAGTTTGATCATCCTTCCTATGTTCCAGAGCTCTCCCTTGTTCAGCCAAAGAAAGTTTTGAGAAGAAAAGAAACTAAGGAACGATCCTTTGGTGTTTTGGAAAAAGGACATACATATATATATTTATGGGTTTTCAAGGAAAAAGGAAAAAGATTGTTATCTTCTTTTAACTTCAACTAAATTCCTCCAAATCCTCCTCCATTCTTTGTCCACGTTTCCACCTTCTGAAACCTTGCAAAACTTCTCCATTATCCAAGGTTTAAAGGAAAAAGACTAAGCATCATAAGGAGTTATGTGTTAATATCCATCTTTTAATGGATATTGCTTTATATTAAATTAATGTGAATGGCTTCCACTTAAACAAGATATTTTTGGTGCCCAAGCATGGAACAAGCTTTTCCGAACTATTGCAAGCACATCCTCCAACTTTTGATTGAAGGGCTCCTTAATTACTTTATTTCTTTTTGCATTAAGTTATATTAAAGAGCCATTTGTGCTTAAATCTTGATTATTTCAATATCAAGATTCTCTCTCTTCCATAATAATTCACATGAGGCGCCCTTCTCATTTTCTTTGCTCCACTTGATGCCAAGAAACATGAGAGACCATCTAGAGGTGTTATTTTGCATGTTGATCCCTAGGTTTTGGATAGATTGCACATTACACCAAAACTAGGTTTTAATGCACAAGGATTGCTTTACAAGCTTTATCTTGGTGCTCAAGCTTGTAAAAACCATACCACTACATCATATACATTCTTATGATGTCTCAACATCATAGGAACATCTTAACATGTGCAATTTGCAAGTTAACCCCTCAACTTGGGT
Organism: Alisma plantago-aquatica; assembly: GCA_963693085.1. Classification (NCBI taxonomy): domain Eukaryota; kingdom Viridiplantae; phylum Streptophyta; class Magnoliopsida; order Alismatales; family Alismataceae; genus Alisma; species Alisma plantago-aquatica. The sequence continues at coordinate 1,134,917,510 of OY856413.1, read as the reverse complement.
AATTTGCACTTTGGTCCAAAATTAACAAAACAATGTTTCAACATTATTCAAAAAGGACTAAATCTTGAAATATAAGTCCCTCAAAATCTTAATTACTTTTCAAAGTATAAAACAAACATCTAATCAACTTAATTAGGTAAAACAAGTAGGGTTAGTTCATAACCCAGGTCAGGGATGTTACACTTGTCTAGTAGTGTATCGGCCATAGGTCACCACACTTGTCTTGTAGTGTATCGGCCATAGGTCACCACACTTGTCTTGTAGTGTATCGGCCATAGGTCACCACACTTGTCTTGTAGTGTATCGGCCTAGCATCAATTCTTGAGTTTCCCAACTATCACCAAGTGATATGGACTCATCTCGGATTAGAGCATTGTTGATATAGGATTGACCATCATCAATCACTTTAGGTGTTTCACCTATCAAAGTATTAGCCACACCATTACTTGGTGCTTTAACCATCACTTCTAAGAGTGTGTTTCCCTCACCTTTATAAGGTGTGTCGGGTTGAGTCATGTATGTCAAGTTGAACACTTGTATTGGGTTAGGGGTATATCGGGCTAGGCATCATCATATCCCTCATACCCTCACCCATCAAGGAATATGCCTTACCTATCTTATAGTGTATCACCTTCACCATACTTGGGTGTAACGTCTTCACCTCACTTGGGCGTATCATTCTTACCTCACTTGAGGATATTGGCCACACCATACTTTAGTGTTGTATTGGGTTACAATCACCATATCATCCAAGAGGTGTGTGCTTACCTCCATATTGTCCAAGAGGTGTGTGCTTATCTCTATATCGTTCATGAGGTGTGTGCTTACCTCCATATCATTCATGACGTGTGAGCTTACCTCCATATCGTTCATGAGGTGTGTGCTTACCTCTGTGTTGTTCATGAGGTGTATGCTTACCTCTATATCATTCAAGAGGTTTGTGTCAAGTTGACCACATACATATCGGGTTACACGAGTGTAGGGTTTTGCATATCAGGTTAGGGGTGTTCCAACCCGATATCGGTTTGTGCAATGATGATGTCATCATCATCAAGCTCTATACTTTCATCCCTTACTGTTCTAGTTCATGGACAACAGTCCTATGCAACTATTAGAACTCATAGATCCATCAATCATTCAAGGGAAATTGAAATTGAAAGTAGATCAACAAGTATAGCAAGATTGAAGGTGAATAATAACATAATTGGGTTCAAGTTATATAACCCACCTCAAGAACAACTTCAAAGCTCCAAGCTCCAAAGCTTCACATTCCCAAGGTTGAAGATGACTTATCAAGAGTCCAAGACTTGTTCACTACTCCTCCATATGCAAAGAATCACCATAGTTAATAACTTGGTGAAGAAGAAAAGAAAGGAATAACTATAACCCGAGAATCATGCTTTAACCAAGGTTGAAGATGACCATGGATTCACCTTAAGCTTGAAGCTCGAGCTCCTCCTTGCTCCTCAACTTCTATGGGCGATATCCAAGAGAAAGATAGTTGTAGGATTCGAAAAGTTTCACTAGTAGGTGAAAGAAGAGGTATATATAGTTGAGGCTCATGAGAGAGAGTGTATAAGAGGTGTCATCACCTTATACTACCAGGTCACACATGTCCATGCATGGGTTGACATGTGTCCATGCATGCACCCATAATTATATCAACATGTAAAACTCTTTGTTGGATAATTCAAGAGTAGATATCGGCCATTGGGTTCCTTGTTGAACAAGATATCACAACCCAATATCACTTTGTTCACAAACCGTTACAACTTTTCCAAGGAACATGTAACTCGTCATGGATCACCTCCTTGAGGTTATAATCTGATATGAATACTTTCAAGAAGTTAACAAAACGATATGGGACCTCCTTTATGGCTTCTTGGTCGATAGGCACTCCCATATAAGCTCTACAACTCGTTACAACCCATTCTAGGGTTTCAACTACACAACACTTCTTGATCTTTTCATCATCAAAAATACTACCACTCAAAAATGATTCAAACATGGTACCTCCTTCTTTATCTCTCCTCTAGATGATATGAAGAGAGAGTAGGAACACTCTAGAGGTGGTAATTTTCACATCAACCCTACATTTTGGGTAAATTGTAATTTGCACCTATAGCTGGTACACAAGGCACAAGCATTATTCAAATAAGCTCAAACTTGGAACTTAGGCTTTCCACAAGCCACCACTTAGAATCATTATCTCTATTATGATGCTAAAGCACTTAAGGCATGTTCAACATGTGATATATTACAATATAACCTCTCATCTTGGGTAAATTGCACTTTGGTCCAAAATAAGGGAACATTGCTCAAACATCATTCAAACAGGACCAAACTTGAAACATAAGTGTGTCGCATGATAACAAAACACCTTAGAAGATTATATTAAAGTTCTAAGAAACTTACTTTAGCCAAAACAAATAGGGTTAGCCCTAAACCCAGGTCAGGATCCTTACAATTCAGGTCGAAATTCCAAACTTGGGCCTGACCCAAAATTAATTTCAGGTTCTTTGGGTTCGGGTCAATTTAAGTTCAGGTCAAAAAACCTTAGACCCTAACCCACTTAAAAATTGTGGGTTCGGGTTGGGTCATTTGGGTCAGGTCTTGTTTTTCCAACCTAAATGAGATTGATAAGGAACACCCATGAACTGACTAATAATGTTCACATCATAAGAAATATTAGGTCTAGTAAATGTCAAGTAGATAAGTTGACCAGCCAGTTGCATGTGTTAGAAATATTATTATTTAGTTTATTAATGTTATATGACACTACTACAAATATGACTTATGTCGTCAGTTTTTTTCAAGGGAAACCGACGGTGTAATCTATCTCGTCAGTTCTTTACAGAAAATCTCCACGGTTAGCCAGCTAAGAAAATGTGGGTTGTGCTTTATTTATATAGTTTTTTCTTTCACAAAGCACATACAAGATAAATAGCCCGTAAAAATACAATTTTGTGTAAAAAATTTTAGAGGCATTTCATTTGCCTCAAAAAAATCTACTTTGTTGGTTTATGATACAATAACCAACGAGATAAAAGCCACCTTATAATTCTCATTTTTATATCTCATCGGTTGTTCCTACAAGGACCGACGAGAAAGGGTACACGCCAAGCATCTCATGAAACTTTTCCCCTCAAATTGATTTGTCTTGTCGGCTGTCATCACCTAAATCGACTATGTGGGCATCGATGGGTTGCATCGTTAGTTTTTTATTTTGTTGTAGTCAATCTATGACATAGGTTTATGCCAGACACATATTTTGTGGGAGGTTTTTATAGTAACCGACGAGGTATGTCTTACTTAAACCCTATGAGATACCCTTCTTTCCCCTCTTTCTCCTACTTGTGACACACTTTGTGACCTTCTGTGATTTTCTTTACTGGCACCCTAACCCCTCACTGATGCCTCCAGCTCCTCCAACAGCCTCCTCCTAGTTGTGACAATCGACAACCACTCCTCTGTCGGCCTCACTGTTGTTGATCACTCCTCTACTGCTTATTGCTACTGCTCTGGTGTCGGCAAGCTCCGCCAGTCCTCTGCCAACCTCCTCCTTGCCGCCTCTTCCATTGTCGTTACTACTGCTACAACTACTTCCTCTGCCCCAGCCCCTCTAATTATATTCACTCCTCTACCGGCCCTGACTCTACACCAGCTCCTCTACCTCGCTGCCTCTGCTGCTACTGACTCTACAGCCATGCTGCTCCAAATCAACGTCGAATCCCTTTTGCTAGTCTAATTCCACACCGACGTCGACTCCTCACCAGTGCGAGGTACGTTGGCTATGTCCTGCCCTTCTCCTTCATCTTGTTTGTAATGAATATATGGTATCATGCTCTGCTGCTCCAAATCGGATTGTTGATCATGTTCAATACGTGTTTAATTTGATGATGATGAAATATAATGATAACCTAAGATATTAGTCATAATAGAATGATAATGATGTTCTAGTAGGATTGCTAGATCATATGAACCATATCCCATTTTTCAATATTGAATTATGTTTTATAGTAACTATGTCCATGCATGAATTTTTTTTATGACAATTTTTTTTATGACATGCATGAATGATTTGATTTACAATAGATATGTCGATGCATGATTGTGAGGATTGTATAAAACTTTGGGCTCCATAATCATTGTTTGAATAATATGCAAGTCCTAAGAAATAATTTGAGTGTTTGTAGTTTGATATGAGTCATGAATTGGTTCTTTGGTTTGTTTAAATATTATGTTTGAATGGTATATATAAGCCCTAATTTATGAATTCTAATGTGTAAACTAATGATTTCTAAATCCTAATATGTAAATGTTAATCTATAAACTTTAATCTATATATACTAGATTATAAACCATAATTTCTAAATCATTTTGCTCACCTACAAACCCATCCAAGATTTACTCATTAGGAATAAACCTTGAAAAGCTTCTGATTTGAGATTGTTATTGAGCACTTCATCTCACGTAGGATGTAAATGTATAATTGATTTTCGATTTCAATAGACTTCAACATCATTTCCTCTTTTGTTCTCTAGGTACATATGTAGGTGGATATTTACTCATCTACATCGGTGTACTTGAAGAACTACGGGAAAATGCTATCAAAATTTATTGAAATCGAACATACACACTAGTGAGATGAAGTATTCAAGAATGAGATATGTAGTATCCTTAGATTGGCGACTTCCTTCGACAATCTTAAATCGTGACTCAAAAATGAAGTGAATTGGCGATCCTTCCTCACAACTCTAAGTTATGGATGAAATCTTCATTTCCAAGACTAATATCTAGCAATGTGAAGTTGTCTTTTAATTTTGATTGGGCTTATCTTCGTGCCTAATTAGTCTATAATGTGCTCCAACGACCAATGTGATTGGGCTTATCTTCAAACACAAGACAGGGAACAACAGTGCCGGACATAACTATTCATCTGCGTTAATATTCATGGCCATCACCATGAGCGCCAGACGTAACTGTCTGTCTGCATTTTCATGATGAATCCATGACCCACATGGCAACAATCAATTTCCTTTCTTACATTTTGCACACACAAAATCAAGGAATACATACATACACGTACGCTAGGGGTAAGGGAAGTAGCATAAATGAATTGGAGAATTAATCGGAGCAATGACTCATACATGGGATTGGACTAGTAATCTCCGGTAAGCACCATCATTGTCACAAACCAAAATGACAGTGCTCCGCCCTTCATCATAGAAACACCGCAAGTGAAGACCACAGCGCGAGCAGGACAGTAAGGAGGAGCGTCGACCCAGGGGCATGGTGGAGTGGAGCGGATCCTTTCTTGAAGTGGGAAGTCTGTGGCCTGGATCATACAAATGAATACAATATATATAACAATATATAATAAAAAAAGATAGCTTGTTGTTGATGAAAGTCGGTATCTTTTTCGTTGGAAGGTCAAACTTTTGACTAGGATGGAGGAGATTGCAGAGCAGCAGTCAACTTTCGAATAGGACGGGGGCAGAGTGCGGCAGGTGGGCACTAGTGTATTTTACCTTTGCATGCTTTTGAGCTGGCCGCAGAAGAGGGCGTTGTCCGGCAACGCCAGCTCCGTCTTGTTGGAGCTGTCTTCCGGGTTGACGACCTTGACGTAGACCTCCTGGCCGAGGTACCACGAGTCGAGGTTCTCTGCACGGACGTTCCACATGCCGACGTTGTCGAGTGAGACCAGGATGGCCGTCCATGCGCCGGGGAAGACCTGGTGGGGAGGACAAGAGATTAGAACAAGAGTTTGAACAACCAGTGATGATCACTGTAAATTCAAAATAGAAGGAAAAAGAAGGATGGTTTTCTACGGGAATTGAATCAGAAACAGGTGAAGAGAATAATAGCAAATCCAATTCACCTGTGTCGTGCACCTAGCGACGCCGTCCCACTTGTTGTACGTGCCCCTGCTGTTCTCCGTCCACTCCCCATAGTCCATCCTGAAGCAAGAGAATGAATCAGATGGCCAGAGGATAGTCAGCTGACCACAGCACAACAATAACGCGCGATCCCATCCTTACCCGACAACGAAGAAGGCGTATCCATCCATATGGTACGTTTGGACCGTGGTGTCGTTGTTTTGGAATATGATCTCCATGAATCCCCTGTAAGTGCCGTTGATGACGGACCTGCCAATCCTCGGTGGCCCAGTAAGTGGCCTGGTAGGGAAATCAAGCGTATACACACCCTTCTTATCAAACTCATCCGCCAACCTCAATGGCGTCTCCGGTGCAGCATACGAGATGCCGTTGAGCGTCGTCCGCCTCTTCCCGCCGATGACCACCGGCGGCATGTTCTTGAGCACATATACCTGGGTAACCTGTATCTCCCCATACTTGAACGACCCTTGTGGGTTCGGCCTCGCCGCACCGGCACTGACATTCCACCGGATCGACCTCGCCTGGTTCATAGAAAAAGTCTTGTCAAACTCGTCCGTGGGTGGGTCGGGTAAAGGTCCCGACGCTTTCCCCTTTGAGTTGGAGTATCGGAGGATGGCGACTCCGGTGACTCTCTTCCATATCGTCTCGTTGACGAACCGAGCGCTGGCGACGACATAGTAGTCCGTGGAGGCGTTCTGGTCAGTCGTGAGTAAAAAAGAGTAGGACTGGCCGACGTGGATGTCGAGATTTGTGTAGTTCTGCTGGACGGTGTAGGAGCCCTCTGTCTCGACGAGGAGCATGTTGTGGTTCTGGATCCGGAAGTTGAGTGATGTGGAGACGCCGACGTTGTGGACGCGGATCCTGTATGTCTTGCCTGTTGTAGTAGATGGTGTTTTCAGGTCCAACGATTAAGGAATTGTTAGTTAATTACTAGCAATCCATCAAGCAAATTCCCAATCAATTAGTTCCATCAAATAAATTTAATAACAGAGAAGGGAAGGCCCTCTCAAAGGAAAAATAAATAAAATAATATGTTTATGTATTTTAATTACAGAATGGTATAATCTAAAATTTAATTCTCTAAAATGACATGTTTACATACCAGTACATATTCTACGGAGACGTATTCTTCTTTGCGTGGGCAATACGTCCGCTCGAGTGACAATATTGCTCTCTTTCGGAGGAGTATGTCTTCAACGGGGACATATTGTTTTGTTGTGGGGACATTGATCATACCACGAAACAATATGTCTCGGCTCAGGACGTATTGTCCTCGTTTGACGCAATGTGTCGAGAGGCAAAATATATTAACTCGACGGTGGAGCCAATAGGTCTTAGACTTGGACAGATTGTTCTACGGTGGGGTAATACGTCTGGGGACTGGACGTATTGTTGTCACAATAGACAATACATCCACATGCAAAGTATATTGTACTTTTGTCAAAAAAAATTGTAATTATTATTTACTTATTATTGATTTGTGTAACAATAATATTATTATATTTGTACATTTACAATCAATTGACTTTTCATTATACAATATGTTTAATTGTTATCAATTTTTTAATTTCAATAGCTCCAAACGTACCTACGGATCACAAAGGTGTTATCGCAATCAACAATTCATAACTGTTACTTATTAGATAAGAAAAATTTATCCAAAAATATGACATTCCAATTAAAATTTAGGTTACACAATGAATCACATGAAGACAAAATAATACAATTTCTATCTAGATCCATATGATATCATAAACCAACACAGTCATCAATCAAGAACCACATATATAAACCATAGGTGGTGGACATATATGATAGATCCAAATACAAGCTAGATAAATGCCTTCACAAAGGCATATATATATATACAAAACGGTACAACATGTAATAAACTAAGCACGTCCTCCACATACACATCGTCCTCACCCACATCCATGTACCTCTGACTCCTGAGTAGGAATCTCATCTAAAGACGCCTCAAAGGGTGACAATTGTGTATCAGTAGGTTGACGAGCTCCAGGGTAGAAATTGTAAAGGTGGGGGTGGGGTGAGGGTCTCTGAAAACTAGGGCCTCAAGTGATGTGCAAAACTGGTAATCAAATGAAGTCAGTGAGTATGTAACATAAGATGATGGTCGACTCTCGTGAATAACTGATGGTGAGATCGGAGTGCATTGACAGAAGGACATGATCCATAGTGGATTGTCGGTGGAGGAGGTGGGGTGATGTATGAAACAAATGTACCAACTCTTGAAAAGTACGACCATGTATGTCCCCATCCCATTAACTGAGTAGTAGGAATGAGATCAACACCAGTAGGAATGGGCTCAGGTTGAGTGGTACATGTATGAGTAAAAGTGTGCATGGGATTAGGACCAATGGTATGAGTAGGAGTAGGAATGAGATCATATGGGCGAACATACTCAGAAAGACTCTCAAAGTAGCTCTCGTGGATGTTGAAGATATCATCTCTAATATATGTAGAGAAGTGTTATAAAGCTGTTCGGATCCACACATGTGATTCTATCTATTCAAACAAAATATTTAGACATAATAAAGACCAATTGCAGATAACAAACGTAAAAAATAATAATTATACCCACAAATTGTTGTTGTCAAGTGCTTGAGTAGGCTGAGCTGGAGGGTCACTGCATACTATGGATGATGCCATATATAGTGGACATGTGGACTGAAGATTGTCCCTGTTGGTGGAGGAGCAACTAGGCTCTCACGTCTGTTGTGCCACAGTTGCACCTCCGCCTTATAATGAAACAACCAATCCTCATCAAAATGGCTCATATCATCTATCCTATAAAGATGTGTCAAGGCAAGAGTAGGTTGTACTTGAACAAATCTAAATTGTTCAAGCACTCTGTCTGGGAGGTGCCACTCTACTACTAATATTTCAGAGACCCCTCACCCCACCTCCACTTTTCCATTTCTACCTTAGAACTCGTCAACCTACTTCTACACAATTGTCACCCACTGAGGCATCTCCATATGAGATCCCTACCCAAGAGTCAAAGGTATGGGGATGTGGACGAGGTCGATGTGGACGTGGAGGACGTTCTTAGTTTAATAATACATGTTGCACTGTTTTGTATATATGCTCTGTGAAGGCATTTATCTACTTGTATTTAGATCTATCATATATACCCACCACATATGGTTTATATATGTGGTTCTTGATTGATGAGTGTGTTGGTTTATGATATAATCTGGATATAGTCAGAAATTATATTTTCTTCCTCAAGCGATTCATGTTGTACCTTAATTTTAATTGATATCTAGTATTTTTGGATTAATTTCTTATTATCTAATCTAGTAACAATCACAAATTACTGGTTGCAATAACATTTCTATGATCTATAGGTATGTTTGGAGCTATTTAAATTAACAAATTTATAATAATTAAACGTATTGCCTAATAAAAACTACAAGTCAACTAACCGTAAATGTCCAATTATAATATGTATGATTATTATACAAACAAATAATAAACAAATCATAATTATAAATATAAAAAGTATAGATAAAAAAGCAATACGTCTTGCATGTCGACGTATTGTCTACTGTAAAGAAAATACGTCTTGTATGAAGACATATTGATCTAATGTGGTACAATACGTGTCGGACATATTACTCTATTGTAGGACAATGTGTCCCAACCCAAGACGTATTAGTCCCACCATTAGGCCATACGTCTAGACTCTCGACGCATTGTTCTAAACGAGGACAATATGTCCTGAGTCGGGATGTATTGTTCTGTAATATATCAGTGTCGGAGATGCATTGCCTCCACAGCGTGACAATATCCCCCGCGGAAGACGTTTTGCTCCTAGAGAGAGCAATGTAATACCCAAGCGGACATATTGCAATATATCTCCATGGAAGAGGTATCTTATGTGCAAATATATCATTTGGAAATTAATTTCTAGATTATGCCATTTGTAATTAAAATATATGTTTAAAACATGTCATTTAGCTTCTTTGGCCCCTCCCAAGTTCATAGTTGTTGGGGGAGCAACAATCATGGATTTTATAATGAGAACCCAGCAAGCCGGGACCGGGACGGAATTACAGATATCAAAAGACGACAACATACCAGGGTGAACATCGAAAGTATGGTAATCGATCCCAGCAGGAACGAGGGTGTTGTTGTATCTGTAAGGTCCCTTGCCATTGATCAGCACTCCATCGGGCATCCCAAGGTCCTTGCCATCATCCAACGCCTTCCGCAGAGTCTTGATAAAACCAGAGGAGACAAACAAATTAATAAACCTCATATTTGTAAAAAGAAAACTTCAAATTAAAACCGAAACCAACACAAGATCCAAGTGTTCACTATTCCCCGCACCTTGTGATCTCTGTTGTACCAATCTCCTATGAAGATGGTGATGTCCCCATCGGGCTTCCCGAACGGAACCGGGATCACGATCCTGTTGTTCACCGTAATGCCACCGTACCCACCAGCGGCCCTCTGGAAGTTGATGGACGGGAAGTAAAAGAAGCTCCCGATCTGGTCCTTCACCTGGAAGTTGTAGGTCCAGTTCCAGCCAGGCGGGATCGGGCAGGTCGTGCCAAGGACGCCGTCCTGCCACGAGTTCTTACGGTGCTGGATGCCGTCCCTTTGAAAGCAGAGATTATAAAAGAAAGAAAGCATCTTTTTGTGTCAGAAAAACAAAATTGTAGACCGAATATCACAAGAAAATTTGTCCAAATGCAGTACCATGTGAACAGCAGCGGCTCGTCGAGGTCGTTCTGCACGTTGACGATGACGTTGTAGTTGGTGGTCACGTTCACGGTCGGACCTGGGAAGTTGTTGTTGATGGCTATCACCTGCAAGCCGAGACATATGGGTTTAGTTCGGCGAGAACGAGTGGAAATAGTTGGGTGGAATGGAAACGGAAAAGCTAGCGCTACAAGATAAAGAATGACGCAGGGAGGAGCAAAAGATGCACTTTTCCCTCTCTTTTCTTCCCCCAATATTCCTTGCCAATTTTCTTTCTTCGACTGTGCTCCGGATTTTGGAAGCTCTCGAGAAAGGACGGAATGTGCAAGCGGATGGGTTTAAGAATTTAGCAAGAATGTTCCCAAGGCAGAAACATGTACAAGATAGATCCGGCCTAAATAGTCCGTTTGAAGCTGTGATTATCTTTTTCCGAAAAAAATAATTATTATTATCCAGTTCAGACGCAGATGTTGTTACACCTAAACTACATACAATCAATCCAGCACGAAATGTAGTAGAGCTCAAGCATTTAAAATCAGGAGTTTGGAGTATTAGTTCGATTCATTCACCACCCCAGCGAGGACATTCTCAGTCTCACCCCATAAACAGGGCAGGAGGAAAATCAATATAAAAGGCACCACCTTTGGCGACAATGGCAGACAGCAACCATCATAACCGTCTTCAACATTTCGAGCTACTTGGCAACAAGCCAGAAAATAAAGGAACACGGTGTGTGGTACCAAAATCCCGCACACTGAATCCGGCTTGAAATGCAGCGCTCAAGATTTCAAAAATCGGAGATTTGGAATGGATGCTCGATTCATCCAGCTTCCCAACAACACCGGGAGTCAGCCAACGGAACAGAAACAATAGTGGTCAGTGGAGAAAGGGCAGGGAGAAAAACCAGCAGAAAATCCACGACCAGGTGACCATCTGGGCGACAATGCAAGGCACAAAATTCCTGTAACCGTCTTCAAAATATTTCAAGCCGCTTGGCACAAAACCAGAAAATAAAGCAAACCGACGACATAATAACAGCTTCATTTCTCCAGCATTGACTGTAGCAAAATATGTTACCTGCTGCTCCACACCCAAAGGCGACGCCTTGATGTAGGAGACGTCCCAGTTGAAGTGGACAGTCGGGTCGACGGCGAAGCAGACATCTGTAACAAGGAGGAGGACGCAAGACAATACTAGAACCACCACTGGGCAACCCATCTCGGCCTGCCGCGCAGCAGCAGCTCTATGGCGGCGGCAACAAGTTGGACTAGTTCAGTAAGCCGAATAATGACCTGGGAGGAGGATGAGGTAGCAGAGAAAGCAGAGCCGCCGCAGGCCAGCCAGGTAAGGAGATTAGAGAGAGAGACAGAGATTGAGCAACGGTCGGGATTGGGAAGAATTAGCAGCGTCTGAGCCAGTAGTAAACGCCGGACAGCGGAGCAGCCTGGAATAGCGTCAGAGCGGAGCACGTGCACGACAGGAGCACTCCCCGGCCTCCTCTTTATTTACTGCACAACGGTCTCTGCAGACCGGCCATTCAAGATTCAAGCTTCGCTGGCCGGACGGGAGTGAGTGGACAGGAAACCGTTCACCGCCTTGCTTCGACGGTGGATCGAGTCGGGGATGGTGATTCTACGGTCTTGATCAGGGTTACGAAATCCCGTGTGAGGGTAAGGTACAATCACCGGCAGAGGACTGCATACCGACCCAGCGCGATGCGAGGCCAGGTAATTTGAGTTGGGTCGGATTGGCCCAAGGGCCCCAGCAAACAGCAAGCTGCAGACTGTGTAGCACTCCGTCTGACGTGGCGAGTACTGGATTGGATCATGCCAGTTGGGGCAGAGTGGTCGGAGGGAGCTCTCTTTTGATTGTCGATATAATTCTTTCGACCTTTCTTGGTTGGCACAGAGATAAATCATAAACTAATGGCAAGTCGCAGCGTTCATAAGATTGTATTCAATTAGACAGGAGATCTATCGGGTCACGTACCAGTACAACTACATGGGAGGAATAGGCTCGCACGCCAAAAAAGACACCCCGCGTGCCACACTGCCTGTCGAAATTTGAATGAATGTACTTCAAAAAATGGTACTATCAACTTAAACCGTTACAAACGATACGTAGTTTAGGTTTCCAACGCACTTATTAGTTAGTTCAATTTGTAATCTTCTCAATCACGGGTTGCGGATTTGATGTTTATTACTTTATTTTTTTCTAAAAAAAGTTCCATCTAGATATTCGGTTCTCATATTAAAAGAAGATGTAAATACTTGTCTTGATCGATGTCTGAATTTCACCCAGGTGTCTTCTTGTATAGAATAAATGCAACCTTTCTCATTTGCACTTTATACTCACGTAGTTGCAGCATTCAAGCCGTTGCCTTTCGACAACTCCTGCACTTGTTCTTCTTCTTTTGTTAATCCTCTTTTATGTCTCTTTTTTTTTTGTCTCTAAATGCTGAGACAGAAAATTTTCGTGTCAATCCATTACTTTTCCTCTTTAATTACCACTGTGTTAGAGAGTAACCACTAGTAATAGGAGAGTGTAGAATGAAACTAGTGGTAAGTGGGGTTTAGTGGACAACCCTCCCCTCAAAGATTAGAGACAGTGTAATATACCAAAACGTAAGTAAAGTTATCCCTGAAACCTTAACAGTCTGGTTGGACTGATAATAAGACTTATAGTTGATCAAACCAATCAATATTCTTATCTGCATTAATCATTAATACACTAATGATACATATATGGATAGAAATGACTAAACATTTTTAAGCATACATATATGACCAAATACACATAAATATATTTGGCTTGAGTACTTCAACCATTATGAATAATCAAATCTTCCCACTTTTAAGTGAAACCATAATGAGGAAAATCATAGATTAAGTTTAAGGAAAATAATTTTTCATGATTAGAAAATATATTCGTAGTGTGACATCCTAAAATTGGTTAAATTGGTATATGAATTAGATGTGAAGTGTGTTCACTAAAAATGGGAATGATTAAGTAACTTCAATATAATAGATAAATTCAATAAATGGCTAAATAACCTAATAAAGAAACTAATTTCTCTTCCTTATTATTTACAATACTACATATGGTTACACAATCTTTTTGCCCATTAATAAATAAATAAATCTACTAATTTGAGTATCAGTCCATTGGAAACAATTAATACCATGTAACATACCTACTTAAGTTGTATGTATCAATCATGAAATAATGACCATTTTGTTTATGTTATTACTTTATTAAACCTTTTTTTTTGTCGGTCAAAACTTTTGTTGCTTTTTTCATTTTTTTTGTTTTGAATGTACAATGCTTGTTAGTTCCCGATCGAGAACCAACTAAAAGAAGAACCTATCTTTACATTTGAAAAGTATATCTATGAGAAGTATAGAAAGAGGATACAAGACCATAAAAAAGAAGCAAAGGAGGCATGAAATAATGACCATTTTGTTTATGTTATTACTTTATTAAACTTAATTCCTACATCATCAATTCTTTAGAAATGATTTTGAGCATATAAATAATATCCTCACGTTTTTTTTTATAAAATCAATTACACTAGTATAGTTAAATAAATATACTACAAAGTGCATTGCTAAGTTAACTCATTATGATTAAATCAGGAATAACAACGATCTTGTTTGCTTTTGCATAATTTTAGTGAAACGAGGTAGTTCATACAACGTTAATAATCCCAAAACAAACATAAATTTCATATATGATAGCTTAATATACAATGTAAAAAACTTATTTAGATAATCCTATACAGACAAAAATTTAATAGATGGCCCAAAAAACATTGATACATATAGAAATTCATAAGATTATGGTGTCTACATGCATCTTTCTATAACCCGTAGGTTATTTATTTAGCATGCAGCCGCAAATCTACTCTTATACAATTGATTACTTTTTAACATAGTAGGAGGGAGCGAGATGGATTCCTGAGCTCCCTCTATCGTGGGCGACAAGGCGAAAGGCAAGGTGACGACGACACCACCTAGTCGATCCCCTTCCTTGAGTCTGAGTCTGTGTATGCCATCGAATTGCAGTAAAAGAGTGGAAACCTCAGTCTCATCTCAAGCTCCGGTGGTTCTACAAGTTATAAACCATGCTACAGTCAATTCGCCGCTACAGTGGGGTGCCTTCAAGCCTTTATCTGCTGGGAATGCATCGAGATTACAATGTGTTGATATCTCCACGATTAATGGTAAGCTGTTTTATCCTAGCAAGGAAGCGGAGGAAAATGCCAGTAAATGTGGGCTCCGATCTCCAAAACACGGAATAAACATAGCGGAAGCGATTCGATTAGCAGCGGAATACAAAAAATTACCGGAAATTAAAACTTTTTGAGACAAGATCTTGAAATCATAAAACTTCTTTTATAAGAAACAAGATAAACATTTTACATCTCTGTTAAATCACTTCTTGAGTGATTATACACGACCAGATACAAAATCTCAAAGTTCAAAACCAAAATCTCAGACCAACTAACTCCAAGGACCTGAGAGTACAGAGACGACATAAGACTAACTAACTACAGGACATGACAGTCATTATCTCCACCTGAGATTCACTGTTGTCCTTGGTATTGCTGTTGTTGATACTGCTCACCCTTGGATTGGTTTCTCCATCCTTGACGTCCACCTAAAAAGTTGAAACCTACGGAGTGAGACAATCTGAATAATTGTCCCAGCGAGAGTTATAACTCTCCTCCAGAAGCTTTGTTATAGCATATAAGAAATAACATAAGCAAGGTAACTTAAAACATCAACAGCAGGTTTGACAAAGTAAAGCAACATTTACTTAAGCAATCACTTCATTAATACATATGAAGAGTATGTATGCTAGGTACTTGAATAGGCTAATGATGTACACAATGTAACATCAATCATTGTTTATCGTAGTCCAACCTAAACAGATATACTACGCGGTTGATTATGTTTTACAAACATTATTATGCCCCGCGAAGATGAGGTATACCGCTCATACTCCAACTGATCACTATTAAGTCGCATCGGTATCATACTTAGGTCATCAAAAGAGCCGGATTCTTATGACCTCATCTTCCTCAGTCAGAGTGAGGATCAACATGTAGGACATCTAATGTCTCTGTTACTATAGCTTACCAGGGTATTCTGGCACTTCGCTATTAGAGGGACAGTGGCATTCTATACTCTCTTCGCTATCGAAAGATTTCTTGTTTATCTCTCATCGATGTGGAATAAAAGATTTCCTCGGGAGAATAGTGTTACATCACCCTGGCATAAACATATAGTGAAGGATTGATAGATTAAGATACATCTACATCAATTCCTACACTAAGATGTAAGGATATACACATCCATATTCCCCCACATACTCAAAAGTATGTGATCTAGGAGTTCCCTTAGGAAAACCTGTTTCACCATCATTTAGCTTCTGACAATGATGGATCTATGATCAGGGCTCTACATAGTATGATTTTACTTGATTAGTTAGGTACATTTCAGTATTCTTTTAACATCAAGCATGTTCTCAAACATTAATCATTAAAACAACAGCTATGAAAGTAGAATACTAAATGTATCAGGTCTAACTCACATCAGTTATCATTTCTTAATCATCTCATCACAAGTCATCTAATTAGCATGACCTTGATGATACTCATGGCTCTTTCAGCCTATCATCTCATATGATGCCACTTAAACTTAGGCAACATAGTATATCACTATTCATAAAGCTAATAACATGCTTTCAATGAATATGATATCATAATCCTTACATGGATATGATCATTCTCTTATAAGAACCTGCATGGTTAATTCAATTAACAACAATAAACAATTCATATCAAGAGTTGTACCTTCATGCTTAAAGTATAACCCGGAATTAGGGTTTATTGTACATTTCATCACATCACCCTCAATTAGGGTTTACTATTCACTTCATGGTGAATTAAACTCATAGCATCATCATGTATGAGAAACATCATCATTGATGCCTTCAAATTAGGTTAAGATTCATCAATTATCATAATTAGGGTTTTCATGATCTCTCATAGGTGGATCATACCCTAATCATGTACATTTATATATATTGAAGGTATTTTACTTGAGTTTCAACCATAAATGGCACCTTCTCTCTCCTCTTACTAATGGATGGTAATTACATCACTCTAGATTAGGTTAGGTCGAGTCAATCTTGATTATCATAAGCTAATTCACCACTATCAAGTCATTAGGGTTTTGATTAAACAAAGGTGTCATCTACTTGAACCCTTCAAGGGCACATTGGTAATGTACACCATTAATCATCACATGGTTCAACCTATTAATCACTTAGCCCCTTATTGTCTTTAGGTATTATTAGGGTTTGGATTAGACAACCATTGAACCAATTAAGCCTTCAAGTTACTGAGCAATCACAGCCCTAAAAGTCCCCAAACGGTTTCACACCTTAACCTCCAAACGGTTTTGAAACCGTTTGGGGGCGTTGACCGTTTGGACACTTTGACCTCCAAGACCGCATGGCCTTCAAGACCGCATGACCTCCAAGACCGCATGAGTGCGTTGACTATTTGAAAGAGTTGACTTCCAAACCGTTTGAATCTATGCGACCTTGAAACCGCATGAAATGAAACGACCTTGAGATCGATTGGACCTAAACGACCTTGAGATCGTTTGAGCCCAAACGGTCTTGAGACCATTTGGCCCCAAACGATCTTGAGACCATTTGGCCCCAAACGGTCTTGAGACCGTTTGGCCCAAATGGGCTCAAAACCGCATGGCCCTCAAAGGTGCATCAAGGGTTGTAATCGATTAGGGTTTTCCATGTTGAAGTCTTCAATTGGCCACATCCTTGCTAATCACTTATCAATTGAACTAATTAGGGTTATCCTTAACCATTTGAACACTCAATTGACCCTTAATTGCTAGCCAATTAGGGTTGAAACCGATTGAATTAGGGTTTGAAGTCACTCAACCATCAACAATCACCAATGTGAATCTAATTGAGGTTGAACCCATAAATTGACACTCAATTGGGCCCCAACTTGGCCCAAACGGTCTTGAGATCATTTGGACACCCTCCAAACGGTCTTGAGACCATTTTCCCAAAGTTTCATCAAAATTTAAGTCGATTTGATAAGGGTTGAACCCTAATTAGGTCTAAAATCAGCACTTTTATTCAATTCATCAACCTATTGTGTTTGGACCCTCAATTGATCAAATTACCTTAACCATAGACCTCCAAAAGGTCTTGGGTTGTCCCCAAATGGTCTTGAGATCGTTTGAGTGAACCCCCAAATGGTCTTGAGACCGTTTGGGCCCTTCAACCCAAAGTTCACCAAAATTGGTCATTGAAATCAGCAATTCAACTCGATTAGGGTTTAGGGGATTGAAATGTCTTCAACTTGTGATTGGTTTGCAATTAGGTTACAATTCTTTGTAGATGTTTGATTCAACAAGTGTGCAACAGACCTATAAACGGTCTTCCCTTGGTCAAACTTTCCAAACGGTCTTGGGACCATTTGATTCTAAATGGTCTTGCAAGACCGCATGAGATCAAACGGTCTTGAGACCGTTTGATTTCAAACGGTTTGCAAACCGTTTAGACCAAATGATCCAAGGTAATTTGGTAAAGTTACCTAGGAAATCACGCCCATAATCTTCAACCTTAGAACAGATCAGTTACTTCGTGGTTTTTCTTGCAAAAGTGCAAGGAAGAGTGGGGAAGAAGAAGAACTAACTACTACTTGCAGAAATAACAATATGCATAAGAAAGCAAGATGTTAAAAGTTATAAAACCCGCCTTATGGTTGTTCCTAGAGCTCCAAGCTTACAAGCTTCAAGCCTTTAATGGCATCTTGAGCTCCACAGGTCGGCCAAATGTGTTTCTCTAAGAAAAGGTTGGGAAAGATCGGCTAGAAAGAAAGAACTAAGTAAGATAACCATGAAACCAACTTTGTAATTCACTTTCCTCTATGAATTCGAGCTAAGTGATGGTCTCTTCTTACCTTAGAACAGGTTGGTCATCTCCCTGAGCTCCAGAGCTCTTCCTCTAGTCGGTTGAGCAAGATGATAAGTGAGAAAGAAGAGGAAACGTTCCTTTGTTTGCATAGGAAAGTTGTATATATATCTTTGGGTGAAACTTCAACATAAGGACATCTAATTCTTCATTTCTCATCTAGGTCCCTCCTTTCTTCTTTGCACGTCCCTTCTCCTTATTTATAAAGCAAAACTCCTTCTAAGACCAAGAACTAAAGGCAAAGAAGGTCAACTTACTACTAAGATGCACATATATAAGGGTCTCCTTACTTACAACTTGGTGATTTAATTACAAAGGTGTTCCTTATTATATCACTAATCAAATGAAGAGCCCCCCTTCATTATTTTCACTCAAAATGATGTCAAGAGTTATTAAAGATATTCCAAAAGGCATATTTTACAAGTTGCACCCCTAATTTTGGGTAAATTGCATTTTACCAAAATTAGGGTTTTAAGCACAAAGATTGCTCCACAAGTTGTATCTAGGTGTCCAAGCTTGGAGAATCCATCATACTTCATCATATTCACTCATATGATGTCTCATCACCATAGGAACATCTTAACATGTGAAATTTGCAAGTTAACCCCTCTAATTGGGTAATTTGCAAATAGGTCCATGTATTACAAAACAATACTACTTCATTGTTTAAAAAGGATAGAAATGAAAATGTATGTTCCTCAGGAACTTAATTACATGCCAAAAGATAACCACAAGTATTTAATTACATATTTAGGCAAAACACATAGGGTTAGTTCATAACCCAGGTCAGGGATGTTATAGTAAATGGAAGAAATGCCTTCTTGGTTATATCTTCGATTTTTGGTCTGATATCTTCACCCTTGCGAACCACTTTAATGCGATCTGGAATACTCGTGGCCGCTTTGAGATGTTTGATAGAGGTAGTGGTTTTTTCCTGGTAAGATTTGATGATTTAGAAGACCTGGAGGATGCTTTTAAAGGCAAATGGACTATCTTTGGAAGACCAATTGTCCTTAAGAAATGGGTTCCAGGGGAACAACAAACTAGAACTATATTATCCGATGTACCTATTTGGGTCGATATTTTGAACCTTCCTATGGAGCTGTGGGATACCAGGACTTTCAATGGGATTGGCTCTTTCCTAGGCCGTCATGTGAAGATGGATGAAGACACTGTCAGTCTGAAACGATTAGACATTGTGAGGATCCAAGTTATTGTTAAAGAAGATGCTAAGTTCCCGAGGAGTTTAACTTTAATTAGTGATTCTGGTTCTGAGCACACAATAGCTCTTGATTACGAATGGATACCATATAAATGTAGTAGATGCGGGTTCCTGGGGCATGGAGAATGCAAGTCAGCTCGTTCAGAACAAATACAGAGAGCCAAACCTCCAGCTAAATCTAAGAAAATGTGGAAGGTTAAAGGAACTGATGATGGCCAGGTGTTTGATGTTATTCCTAATATCAGTCTGGAAAATAGTGGAGTTTATGTAATCAAAGAAATCTCAGATGAAGAGGAAATACAACGCAAGAAACTTATGATTGAATAGATGGATAATATTGTTGAGGATGAGGAAATATCTAAAGTTGTTAATGAAGGAATCAACACTACTAGTTTATCTCCGGCTGGCAGGGCTGGCTCTGTTCCTTCGACTCCTACTGAGACACATGTTTTCTCTAATATCACCCATGATAGTTCTAATATTGACAAAGTTCAGATCGACCCACATGACAGAAGAAGGAATATATTCCCTCCTGAGCATCAACCAAAACAAAGCACTGGCATCTATTATATAATTACAGAGTCAAACCTTTCCCCTATTCTTGCACAGATTGAGGAACTGAATGTGTCTACTGATGAAGCTGAGGCTGTCAGCCCAACAGCCCAGGTGGACAAATGATTCCTCCTTTATCTATTTCTTCTTGGAATGTCCGTGGTATAAGCAATAAAATTCAGGACATTCAAGAAGAAATTAGGAAGGCTAGTGACAGTATAGTTATCTTGGTTGAAACTAAAATCAGGCCTTACAAGATTAAAGTTCTTATCAATAAGTACTTTCTTGGTTACAATTGGCTCTCAAATCATACTGTAAGGACCCTGACCTGCGTTTAGGGTTTACCCTGTTCATTTTACTTGATCTTGGTGCTTTGATGCTTGCTAATCACTTTTAGTGGTGATTAGGGTTTTGTTGTGCTTTGTTGAGAGTTGAGGGGGATACTTGCAAATAACCCAAGTTTAGGGGTTTGTGTGCAAGTTTGCCATCTTGTGAGATGTTTTCCCTCTCTTTGCTTCCTCTAGGGTTGAGAGGAAGGCTTGGGCTTGTTGTTTGAGTTCTTTGGGCCTGAGTTGAGCTTGTTTGGGCCTTGAGGTGCCTTGTCTAGGCTTGCTTGAGCCTTGTATCGTCCAAGTGAAGCTTGTGTCGCCCAACATGGTGGTGTGTCGCCCAGGAGCCTTGGTGTGTCGCCCAGCAGAGCTGATGCATGTATCGCCCATGTTGCTTGGTCTTGGTTGGTGGACACTTGGTGCATATCTTGGACAAGTGTCTCTTGGCTTGCTAGAGTGTTGGCTTGAACCCTAGGACAAGTGTCCCTTGGGTGTACGACACTTAGCATAGATATACCTTGGTTTCTCCTCCCCTTCCTTCTATATAAGTAGCTCTTTCCCTTGCCTTAGCTTCCTTTGCTCTTTTGGTCTATCCTCCACCTTGAGTGCACGACACTCCTCTCCTTCTTGCTTGTGTTAGCCGATACACTCTCCTGGAGTAGCAGTGGTGGCCGATACCCTCTTGGAGAAGCTTGGTGGACGATATCCCTTGGACCTTGGAGTGCTTCTTCTTCCTTGGAGCTTGGAGCTTAAGGCGGGTTGCATAACTTCTAACCCTAACTTCATTACCTCTTGTTCTTGTTCTTGTTCATAAGTTAGTAGCTTAGATTTGTACCTTGCTTGTGTTTCCTTTGGTGGCCGATCTCCCCTTAGGGTTTAGGGTTTCTTTGTAGCTTAGTATACCTTGTGATCTAGGGTTTGTGCTCCCTTGAGTTGGAGGTTGAAGATGACTTAGGTTGAGCGATATCCTCCCTTGTTTGGATGAGTTGTATGACATGGATGTCCTGTGATGGACGACATGGTGAGGTGCTCTTGAGTTGGACGATACCCCTTCTTTATTGGTGTGTTGGATGATATGGTACCCTCCTTGATGGACGATATGGTGTGTATGATCATGGTGTTGGGAGATACCTTGCCCTTGTGTTGGGTGATAGGGTGAACTAGGGTTATGTTGGCCGATATGATGGTGACCATGATGGGCGATAGGGTTCCTCTTGTGATGAGCAATACCCTTGTTCTTCTCATGGACGATAGGCCTTAGTACCTTGGTGGATGACAGGGCCTAGTTTGGTGAGTTAGTTGGGTTACACGATATGCAACATGGTGTTGGCCGATAGCCCTGACGGGCGTTACCTCTTGGGTTGTGACGCGCGATAGAGTTGGGTTGTGACGGGTGTCACGCCCTAGTTTGGGTATGTGTCGGCCGATAGGCCTGGATAGGTAGTTGCACGTTTTAAGGAGTGTTTCCTTCTCTCTTTCCTTCTCTCTCTTGGCCATTGTGAGGTTGTTAGCTGGGTGTTAGCCTTGAGTGTCGGGCGTCGTGATGAGTTGTGACGGGCGTTGCCCGATAGGGTGTGACGTGCGACACCCTTGACGTGCGACACTCCTCTCTTGTGACGCTGTGTCGGGCTGGGCGCTGGGTGCAACGCAGCGTTGCTGCCTTCCCATGCCCTAGCCGTGTGAGCTAGCTATAGTGAGGGTTGTGAGTTGTAGTGAGGGTGGTATGGTTCTTAAATGATGGTTTCTAGTGTAATGGAAGTGGATGCTTATGCACCAATAAACGATAGTGATGCCTTGATTAGTAATGATAACAATGATAACGTTAATAGTGCTATTGATAGCAAAGATGTTAATAATGTAAATGATGGTGATGTCTTGTTAGTAGTGGAAGCAATAATAATGTTAATGATGATGCTAAGTGACAGTTACATTAATAGTTTGCTTAATGATATAACAATAAAGATAATAGTGGATGATGATGATGATAATAGTAACTAGAGTAGTAATGACATGCATGATGTAAGTCTTATGCTTATTTGTTAATGGCAATGTTAAATGGTAGTTACATTAATGGTGGCTTAATGATAAAGATAATAATGATGATGATAGTGGATGGTAACAGTAATGACATTGGTAACAATAGTGTTTGCTCTGTATACTTGATGAATCCTCCATATTCATCTGCACAGTCGCCAATTCTAAGGATTTTATTCCTCATATTGAGTGATTTACCCTCTCTTTGGTTCACCTTGAGTATTTCATTAATTCCTTGCAAATATTGACTAAATAGTTCTAATTACTAGTTTATTCGATGATATTATCTCTTACACATTCTCCTTTCCCTCTGCAGATCACTCGCAACCATCCGATCGAGATCCAACAGTTCGGTTTCATCCATTCGGTCCTGAATGCATTCGGTCTTGACCTCATTCAGTTTTGACCACCATTCGGTCTTGACTCCATTCAGTTTCATCCTTTCGGTCCCGAATCCATTCGGTCTTGACCACCATTCGGTTCTCTCTCCCGGTCTCGAAACCGTGAGCATCTAATACCGTCAGATCACGAATTAACGGCCCATCTTCATCCAGCCATTCAGTCTTGCCTCCACAACTCCTCTCACGGTCTCTAGACCACGTGAGCCCTCACGGTCTCAAGACCGCGAGAGGCCTCACGATCCCAAAGACCGCGAGAACCCTCATGGTCTCAAGACCGCGAGAACCCTCACGGTCTCAAGACCGCGAGAGGCCTCACGATCCCAAAGACCGCGAGAACCCTCACGGTCTCAAGACCGCGAGAGGCCTCACGATCCCAAAGACCACGAGATTAAGACCGCGAGGCTGAAGTGATCGAAACTGCGAGGCTGAAGTAAGTAGCAAGACCGCGAAGGCATCGAGACCGTGAAGGCTGAGGTGAAGACCGCGAGGGATGAAGCAAGTATCAAGACCGCGAAGAGTGCATGCATGCACACAGCGTGACCAAGAGAACAGTAAAATGTAAACCGTTTGGATAAGATATTTTCGGTCTGGAATCACACCAAATGCATGAGGGACAGATCGATGCCTATAAATAGGACCCCAAGGGTCCTTATTTGGGCATCTCATCTCACTACGGCCCAAGGCTGCCGGACTGGGGCAGTTCCGGACGCCGCCAGGCTGCCCGAGCACCGTTTCTGACCAAATTTCACACACAACCCCAGAATCCCGAGCTGAGTCCAGATCCGGTGTGCTGCCAGTCTGGGCGCAGATCTAGAACGCTGTTCCATCACCATCTCACCATTGCTCACACCATAGCTCCACCTCATCATACTCTTGCAATTCTGGAGGTTGACCCGAAGATCGAGGCGGAGAGACAGGCGTCATCGACTACAACGGAGCAGTCCCGGAGACTGAGACGATCTACACCGGGCTGTCACAAATCTACTCTTCTGCTCCGACGATGCTTTCTTTCTCTCTCTTCTCTTTCTTTGTTGCTCCCTCTATGAGGAGCGAGTAGTTCCATTCACTGGGGTGCGGGGACTAGCCCCGCTGCCCGTGTTTTGTAACTTGTATCAAAAAGATATTATCTTTCCGATTCAATACTAAATCGTTTCATACATGCTTGGATGTTGGCCGCATTCTCGTGTGCATCTATTGTCTTTCATTGTGGTTTGTCTACGACCACTCTTGAGACTCGAATACCGATTTAGTGTTGGTTTCTGGTGTGTGTATCCACCGCACATCCGTTTCGGTATCTAGGAACGCTTTCTAAGGAGTGGAGTAAACTCACCTCCATTGTTGTACTTTTGTACTATGAAATGGAATCAGTTGACGTACAAAAGTGCAACCTTGACAGGTTGAGGAACACACTCTGAGGAGAGAGTGGTGCAAAGTACTTGACCATTCGTTCGGGAATGGCTGACGTTGCAACACTCTCACGTTTCTCGTAGCTATATCCTCGAAAGAGGGATAGTCTATAAGGATACTAGTCGATTTGGTAATTATCGCTCGCTTGTTGGTTTTCCGATGCACGTTTCACGAGGTTGAGTAAGATTTTCTTTTCGGAGACTACATATCTTCATTTACACGTAGATACGTACCGAATGAGAGTTACTCAACCCGTGAAGGATGTGTGCATCGCTCTTGTCCTATAAGACATCGGTTTTGTACAACATCCATGTATCTTGCTTACAAGTCTTTCTATGTTTGGTACAAGTACAATTCATGTGCAGTGGTGGCGAATACCCGCATCACCCCAGTGATCCATCATCATCTGCTAATCTTAGTTTTTAATCCTTAAACTAGTTTTTATTCTTGCCTTTACTTTTGCATGTTTTAGGTTAAATAACTCAAATCAAACTTCTGGTCTTAGATGATTAACTTAGATCGATACGAAACAAGAAAAAGACACTCAGATTCTTAACGTTGTCCTTTGGGTTCGATCCTAAATCTGTACTATGATAAGGCTTCCACACTCTTGTGGGGTTGGAGCATTTATCTAGCACCAGTTGTAGGTAAACCTAGAGAGAACATCAACTCCCTAGGGTTTTTGGTGCATATTAGGACTTCCATTGGAAGAGTAATCTTTTGGTGTAATTCTAGCTCCATCAAAAAATGGCGCCGTTGCCGGGGACAATGGTATAAGAATCGTCTTTTTCAAATTTTGTGTCGATTTAGGTTTTTCTAGGGTTTTCTTTTTCTTTTCAAAAACCAAAAAAGTAAAGGACTTAATCTTTCATATCATCTTGGATTTGAAGTGGTTGGTCAAACTTGATAAACTCTTTCTTTGATTTCAGGTACCAATTCTCTTCAAAATGAAGCAGTCAGTGCCACCAACCAATAGTTGTCAATTCTGTGGCGACTATTCTGATGCATCGATCAACTGTTTCAACGTTCATCCTCTCTACGTGATGGCCTTGCGTCAAGTAATCATGAATCAGATAGCTGGGAAACTCAAAGCAGCCTCTTCATACAACTATGGATATAATGCAAGTTATAGTTCGTATCACCTTGGAGGCTACTATGAAAAACCTAACTATGGTGGATTTCAAGGTGTGGACTGCAATGTAGGAAGGATCCTGGAAAACAACACAAATCAATACTATGATGAGGAAGGCTATTATCGTGATCAACTCAACAGGTGCGGTGAAGAGCCTTTTCATGAAGATCAACACACATCGATGGAAGAACTACGAGCTTTACAGTTATCAGTGGCTCAACAACTAGCTGATCAGATAGCTGCGACCAAGAAGTTGATAGACAATCTCGATCAACTTACACAACTTTCCAATGCTTCTGACCGACATGAAGAAGAGACACAAATTTTAACTAAGCTCATCCCTGGTCCACATGTAGATTACGATGATGATTACGATATCATGTGGGAGGTGCCTTCCAATGATCAGCATGCATCGGTGCAAAATGGGGAATCACCCTCTGAGTTAATGACTGAATTCAAGGATGACTCCTTCGCAACATAGCAAGAAAAAGAATCATTTTCTGAGCCAAGGTCTGACTCGGATAATGAAAAATGCACTATGCTCTTAGATGAAAGAATGAGCACTCAATCTGAAGATTTTCTACAATTGGAAGATAAACTGGGGATAAATTTCGGTGTCTGCCCATCTTCTCCCACAACCATACAGATTGAGGGACAACCATCAATGATTGACTCCCTATATGACAAATGTTCTTCAATTTCAACTGTCTTGTCATTGAATTCCAATGAAGAAGGGTCTATGTTACATGAACTCTACACTCCTTCTCAGTCAGACATAGATGAATATGAGATTGATTCAGATGAGGAGACGTATTTTATGCAAGAGACTCAAATGATTCCATTACTGGAAAAGGATCCGGTTTTTCCTTATGAAGACATTTCTGATCATTCGGATGATCTAGAAACAAACTTCGAGGATGGGACTGACCAAGATCCTGACCCAGAGACGAACCATACCATTCTCACTGATGATGAAACAGAATCAAGGGAGGATGAGGGGTCTCAAGATGACAATCTTATAACGGGTCCTTCCCATGAGATGACACACCACCACCAGGAGTTCTGACGGGGCCAACCCTCGAACAAGAACATGATTTTTTCTATTGAATCTCCTTCTAGTCACTTGAACAAGTTGAAAGTGCACCATGAAGAGAAACATGAACCATCTCTTGACTTTGGGACGGATTATGATATTATCATAAACTCTTGTAATGACAAAAAGGACCCCTGGGATGACATCAAGCCACAAACCTATCCCTTTATAGCCACTCATCCCTATGAAGAAGCCCCCTCTAACACTCATGAAACTGAGATTTATCCATTACCTGAGCTAGTTTCCATTCCTCTCATAGAAACTCTTCCCAAGCACTCAATTGAACTAGAGAAGTGTTATGAACAAGAACTGGAACAACAATGTATCAGTCCCAATATTGAAGAAACGGGTTCATCAAGGGATTTTAGCCCTCAAAATGATATGTCAAGGACTAATCCCTCTCATGAAGAGACATCACTGAAACCCCTATCTCAGGATCCCATGATTTCCTCACCTGAGCAAGAGTTCATTCTACCAGTCAAATCCTCTTCTAGTTACTTGGATGAATTAAGGATGTTCTATGAAGAAAACTCTGAACAAAACCTTGAAAAGAAGAACGATGCTCTTACCGATTTCAACATTGACAAAAATGATGATACTTCTCAAAATAACTCCTCTGACGAAGAAAAGTCATCCTGGCTACCATATCCCACACAAGAAAAGCCAGGTGATGAAATGAAGCTGGAACCGGATCCACCACCTGATCCTAGACAGGAGGAAGTTCAAGTGGCCAACCCTCAATCAACTGCCCTAGATTTTGAAGAAAGTAGTTTTACTTTGAACCTCGAAGGTGAGCCACAACTGGAGGGCACGAGTGGGCATAACCTTGATTTCTCGCATAGTCCTCCAGTTGCGACTGCTTATGTTCCACCTCCCTCGCTGATGGGGGAAGGTCTCTGGATTCTTTTGGACGGACAACGAGGTGAAAGTGATGTGCATCCAAGTCATCCAGAAGACTCATTCAAGTTGCCACAACTTCCCAGCCAACAAGTTGTTCAGACCACTTCCTCGTTCTCAGCACCAGCTATCACAAGATATCTTTGTCGGACCTTCTTCCAACTACGAGGACCGCCTGGTTAACACTGCACAACCCTTCCCCTCCATCTTGAACCTAGTATTTGCTCAGAAATGGGCAAATTCATAAGTTCAAGGTGGAGGGTGGGTGGTATGACTTTCACTCCACCCTCTATCTTTATTGCTTCCTGCTTTTCCATTCTAGTTTCTTTTTCGTAATTCTTTCCGCCTTTTTGTTAGTTTTCTAAAAATAAAGCCTTTACCTAGTCGGCTTTTGCTTTACGAATCTGTGATCATCACCTCTTTTGCGTTGCAAATTTCTTGGAAAAGAATACTTAAAACTAGCCAATGCGTGTTTTTCATTTTGATTTGTCTATGAATCCTAATGTTATATCTCAAACAGGAAAAGATGATACTCTTCAATAAGGCTGAGATAGATCAAATACATCACGCCTTTATCTGATTAATGGATCTGTTGTATGGATTTCTCATTTGATGTTTCATCATGTCTCTTTTTGAGCAGAGTGTGATGGAGAATAGAGACCCGTCGCATGGAATCGCTAAGCAAACTGCATCATGATCCAAACTCTTTTCTACACTTCTTCCTTCATTTTCATACCCCTCTGCTCACTAACCATGCCAAAGTTTTAAGTTCGGTGTGGCACGCCACACTCCTTTCTAGTGAAAACTAGAACGTTGCCGAACTTTCAGTTCGGTGTGGTAAACCACACCTCTGCAAAACTCTAAGTTCGGTGTGGTACACCACACCCCTCTTTCCACTACCGCTTCTTCCATACCCCTCAATACATAACAGGGGCGTACCACCTTCTCAAAGAGTACACAATGATGTTTGTGCACATACCGAGGTTGGTGAAAAATCTACCCCGATTCCAAAAAGAGGCCTGGCAGCCCAAATATGAAAAAAAATCCAAAAATACCCTTTGTCCTAAGCCAGGTGAGAATGAATAAAAGCCAGAGTGTGAATAAAAAAATGAGAGTTGTGCCCTGAATAAGGATAACCGATAAAGGTCTTGCGCGGCCGGTACATTAGCTGCCCTCATGAAGGAAGATGTGTCCTGACCGGTAGTGAGATCCTAAGGATCCAAAAATAACCCCTTACCTCCCCTCAAAGAGGTAAAATAGCCAAAAGCCTTAAGCCAACCTATACACACTTCTGAGTTACCTTTAGAAAAAGAAAAAAAATCGGGTGTAAGGCTAAGCCTACCAGAGCTGTACATAAATCATTCAAAGTATCTCGATGAGTCAATTAATTTTAAGAGTCTTGATTCAATTAGAGGATAGACTCTTATCTTTTGATCAAACCCCCATTCTCTCCTCTTTCAACACCAGTGACAGATCATATGCATTTTGTTGATTCTGTGGGTCTGTTCAAAATCCCATAAAACTCTTTAACATGACCGATACAACAGAGAGTGAGAAGGAAGTACTTTAGTAAAGTAAACTCAGAAATGAGGATATCACAAGATGTATTCCGTGATCTAAGGAAGCTTTGATGTTGTATCCATCCGAGCCATGAACAAAATTACGATTTGACAATAGGATGAGGCAATCACAAGATGAACGATTTCTTTGGCGACTGTTTTAAGTCTTCCGTTCCTCGGGACGAGTAACGCTTAAGTTCGGTGTGGCGATGAATCCTCCTGATCCACCTTCAGTCACCAATTCTAAGGATTTTCGACATTTTTTCCCTAATTTTGTTTTGTCTCATTTTCCCTTTTCTCTTTTCTCGTGAAAATTCTGACACTTACATGCAGATGAGGTAATTACGAGACGAACGAGCTTTTTGTCGACTATCTTAAGTTTTTCTCCATTCCTCGGGACGAGTAACGCTCAAGTTCGGTGTGGTGATGAATCCTCCAGATTCATCTGCACAGTCGCCAATTCTAAGGATTTTATTCCTCATATTGAGTGATTTACCCTCTCTTTGGTTCACCTTGAGTATTTCATTAATTCCTTGCAAATATTGCCTAAATAGTTCTAATTACTAGTTTATTCGATGATATTATCTCTTACACATTCTCCTTTCCCTCTGCAGATCACTCGCAACCATCCAATCAAGATCCAACAGTTCGGTTTCATCCATTCAGCCCCGAATGCATTTGGTCTTGACCTCATTCAGTTTTGACCACCATTCGGTCTTGACTCCATTCGGTCTCGATCCATTCGGTTTCATCCTTTCGGTCCCGAATCCATTCGGTCTTGACCTCATTCGGTCTTTACCACCATTCGGTTCTCTCTCCCGGTCTCGAAACCGTGAGCATCTAATACCGTCAGATCACGAATTAACGGCCCATCTTCATCCAGCCATTCGGTCTTGCCTCCACAACTCCTCTCACGGTCTCTAGACCACGTGAGCCCTCACGGTCTCAAGACCGCGAGAGGCCTCACGATCCCAAAGACCACGAGAACCCTCACGGTCTCAAGACCGCGAGAGGCCTCACGATCCCAAAGACTGCGAGAACCCTCACGGTCTCAAGACCGCGAGAGGCCTCACGATCCCAAAGACCGCGAAATTAAGACCGCGAGGCTGAAGTGATCTAAACCGCGAGGCTGAAGTAAGTAGCAAGACCGCGAAGGCATCGAGACCGCGAAGGCTGAGGTGAAGACCGTGAGGGCTGAAGCAAGTATCAAGACCGCGAAGAGTGCATGCATGCACACAGCGTGACCGAGAGAACAGTAAAATGTAAACCGTTTGGATAAGATATTTTCGGTCTGGAATCACACCAAATGCATGAGGGACAGATCGGTGCCTATAAATAGGACCCCAAGGGTCCTTATTTAGGCATCTCATCTCACTACGGCCCAAGGTTGCCGGACTGGGGCAGTTCCGGACGCCGCCAGGCTGCCCGAGCACCGTTTCTGACCAAATTTCACACACAGCCCCAGAATCCCGAGCTGAGTCCAGATCCGGTGTGCTGCCAGTCTGGGCGCAGATCTAGAACGCTGTTCCATCACCATCTCACCATTGCTCACACCATAGCTCCACCTCATCACACTCTTGCAATTCTGGAGGTTGACCCGAAGATCGAGGCGGAGAGACAGGCGTCATCGACTACAACAGAGCAATCCCGGAGACTGCGAAGATCTACACCGGGCTGTCACAGATCTACTCTTCTGCTCTGACGATGCTTTCTTTCTCTCTCTTCTCTTTCTTTGTTGCTCCCTCTATGAGGAGCGAGTAGTTCCATTCACTGGGGTGCAGGGACTAGCCCCGCTGCCCGTGTTTTGTAACTTGTATCAAAAAGATATTATCTTTCCGATTCAATACTATATTATCTTTCCGATTCAATACTAAATCGTTTCATACATGCTTGGATGTTGGCCGCATTCTCGTGTGCATCTATTGTCTTTCGTTGTGGTTTGTCTACGACCGCTCTTGAGACTCGAATACCAATTTAGTGTTGGTTTTTGGTGTGTGTATCCACCGCGCATCCGTTTCGGTATCTAGGAATGCTTTCTAAGGAGTGGAGTAAACTCACCTCCATCGTTGTACTTTTGTACTATGAAATGGAATCAGTTGACGTACAAAAGTGCAACCTTGACAGGTCGAGGAACACACTCTGAGGAGAGAGTGGTGCAAAGTACTTGACCATTCGTTCGGGAATGGCTGACGTTGCAACACTCTCACGTTTCTTGTAGCTATATCCTCGAAAGAGGGATAGTCTATAAGGATACTAGTCGATGTGTTGCCACACATACCTCTCATGTCCTTGGTAGGATAGTTATCCTCTGGAATCCTACTGAATGTGATATTTCTGAAATTTGTTGAAAATGACTAAGTTCTGCGTATGAAGGTTATTTCTGACCAATCTTATTTTTATCTATCTGTTGTTTATGGCCATAACCCTGATAATCACAGAGAAAGACTTTGGTCCTCCATTTCCTCCTTTTGTTCCAGAGTGGATAGTCCATGGCTCATCTTGGGTGATTTCAATTGTGTGTGTAAGAATGTGGAAAGGGTTAGCAAGCAAATGCCCACTAGAAAATCCATGGATGATTTCAATGAATGCATCTTAAACTGTAATCTTTTTGAAATGAACCTCCAAGGGCCTTTCTACACTTGGGATAATAGACAAGATGGTGATAGTTTTGTTATGTCAAAAATTGATAGAGTTTTCTATAATACTGATTTTCTCAATACTATTGCTGAGTTTTTGGGTGAAGTGATCTCCAACATTATTAGTGACCACCGAAAAGTCCTTGTCAAAATTGGTAATCCGAGGAGAGTAAAACCACCCTTCATATTTTTTAATGCTTGGGTTGAACATCAAGACTTCATATCCATAGTGAATAATTCGTGGGTTATGGAAGTTCCTGGATTCGCCATGTTTAAATTATACAGGAAATTAGAGAATTTCAAGAAAGATCTTATTAAGTGGAATAAAGAGTTTTATGGAAACATCAATGATAATCTTAACATAGCTGAATTCAATGATGTCAAAGCTCAAGAGCAAGCTGACTTGGACCCTTTGAATGAAGATCTAAGGGTTATTGCTAAGAATCTTAGACTGGAAGTAAATCATTATGCTACAGCCCAAGAATCTCTCTATAAACAGAAGTCGAGGGTTAAATGGCTCAAGGTAGGTGATTCTAACACTGCTTACTTTTATGCCTCCATGAAGGTTAGAAGACAATCTAATTCTATTAAAAGCCTCAATATTGATGGTAACCTTTCGCATGACAATGATGCTATTAAGAAATCTATTTCTGAATTTTACTCCAAGCTTTTTAATAATTCAACTGGTTCTAATGGAGTGTGGCAAGGAGAATGGCCCGACAACACTTTAACTCTTCAACAGAAAAATTCTCTCATCTTAAATGTTACAAAGGATGAAATTGAGGAGGTCATAAAGGTTTTAAAAGTTGATAAGGCCCCGGGGCCTGATGGTTTTAATGGGTTTTTTTATAAGAAGTGTTGGGGTATTATTGGAGATGATGTTTGTGAGGCTGTCTTTGAGTTTTTCAGGAATAGTAAAATGCTTCAGGAGGCCAACAAAACTTTTCTAACCCTTGTTCCCAAGGGCTCTGATTCCACCTTGATTAAAAACTGGAGGCCCATTGCTTTGTGTAATACTTTCTATAAAAGTATTTCCAAGATTCTTGCTAATAGACTTCAAAGTGTCTTGCCTTCTATTATTGATGATTCTCAATGTGCCTTTGTTAAAGATAGAAGCATAAAGGAGGCTACATTACTCACTAATGAAATTTTGAGTGATTTTAAAAAACCTTATGCTTCTCCTAGAATGTGCATCCAAGCCGATATAACGAAAGCTTATGATTCTATTAAGTGGTCTTTCCTTTTCTCTATTATGCACAAAATGGGCTTTCCTGTCATATGGATAAACTGGGTCAGAGAAATCTTTTACTCTACCTCATATCATGTTCTTATTAATGGGGAGCCTTCCGATCCTTTTAAACCCACTAATGGGGTTAGACAGGGGGACCTCATCGCCACTTATTTGTTTGTCATTGGCTTG
This sequence comes from Alisma plantago-aquatica, assembly GCA_963693085.1. Classification (NCBI taxonomy): domain Eukaryota; kingdom Viridiplantae; phylum Streptophyta; class Magnoliopsida; order Alismatales; family Alismataceae; genus Alisma; species Alisma plantago-aquatica. Next base: position 1,134,884,178 of record OY856413.1, on the reverse strand, counting down.
CAAGGTATATCTGAGCTTTTTAAGAGAATGATTAGGGAAGGTGGTCTTGAGCCCATTGCTATTTCTGAGAAGATGTATAGATCCCATCTCCTATTTGCGGATGACCTCATGATTTTTTCTAAAGCAAGCAGTGATAATGCTATTGATATAAAGAATGTTCTTGACTCTTTTGCTGATGTTTCTGGCCTTTGTGTTAATTATGAGAAGAGTTCTATTATCTATAGCAAGAATGTTGACAAGCATATTATCACAGAAATCACAAAAATCAAAGAAGGTTGCTTCCCATCCAAGTACCTTGGGTTACCTCTGTTCTCTGGGAAATTATCCAAAAGATTTTGCAGGACTTTGATTGATAAAGTCAAATCTAGATTGGACTCTTAGAAATCGAAACTGTTGTCTATTTCTGCTAGAGTGGAGATGATTAAGTCTACTCTCTCCAATATGCATTTATACTGGCTTTTTTCCTTTCCCATCCCAAGTTCCATGATTGATCAAATTGACAAACTTTGCCGTGATTTTCTTTGGGGAGAAACAGAGTCAAAGAAGAATCTCCATCTTGTCAAATGGGATGATGTTACTGAACCTAAAGACGATGGTGGTCTGAATATAAAAAAACCCAAGGATGTGGCTAAAGCGGGCTTGTTATTGAATGCATGGGACATAGCAAGTAAAAAAGACACCCTTTGGGTGAAGTGAATTTCTGAGAAATACTTAAAGAAGTAATCCTTCTGGGTTGCTAAGGAGTCTCCCAACTATTCCTGGATGTTTAATAACCTTATTCGTATCAAAGAGGATCTGCTTGGTTATATTAATTTTGTGGTGGGAGATGGCACTTCTATTCATACTTGGTAGGATCCCTGGTGTAACAATATTTTTCTTGAAAATCTTGTGAGCAAAGAGTGTATTATCAGAGTAGGTATTCCGTGGGATTCAACTCTAAATGTCATGATAAAAAATGGTGCCTGGAATATGCCTAGGATTAACAATCGAGGCCAAGCTGATATTCTTAAAGATGTTAACTCCTTTCAGATTCATAGGGGTCTAAGAGATACTATTCTTTTTGTTGGGAAGAAGGATATTAAATTCCATGATGTCTGGGAAGCTGTTAGAACTAAAAAATCAAGATATATCAACTTTGGGTGGCTTTGGAAGATTAAAACTCACAATCGTGCCAGGTTACACCTTTGGAAAGCAAGGCATAATAGGCTTCCCACAACTGACTATTCCAGGAGGAGAGGCCTATGCCTGGCCTCTATGTGTTACTTATGTCAGAATGATTACGAAGATACCAATCACATTCTGTTTGAGTGCAAATATGTTGATGAGATCTGGGCTGCGGCCAATATTCCTAAGATCAGTTCCTGGAGTCAGGCTGAAAATTTGAATGATCAAAAAGTAAAATGTATTATGAGCATCATTTTCTATCACTCTTGGGTAGAGAGAAACCAAAGAGTTCATGAGGACAAATATAGGAATCTGGTTCAATTATGGAAAGTTATTAATCAGGATACCCTTTGTTTCTTCACAGGAAATTGAGCTTGGCCTCTTTTGTTCGGCCCTCCTTTTGTTAGGTTTTTTCTGCTGGTTTTTGGTTAGCTTCTGTTTTAATGATGGTAGAGTTCCCTTTTATGGGTGTTAACGCTCCTCTCTTTTTAGTTCCTATTGTTGGATGTCTTTGGTTGCCTTGATGATGAGGTCCCTTTCTTGCTATGAAGGTAGTACTATGGTTTTTTTGGTTGAGCATGTGCTTGTGGCTGGCTTGTTCAGGTTTCTTGGTTGCGTGTCTGATGTTGTTTGGTCTCTCTGAAGATGTGCTTGCTGCTCCCCTCTCACTCGTTGAGTGATGGTTGAGCCTGTTAAGTTTCTTATTCTCTCTTTAGTCTGAAGATGAGCCTGTTCTAGCTATGAAGGTAGTTACAATATGATGGTTGGCTCTGAGTTGGTTTTCTGGGTGTGGAACATTGGTTAAGCTTGTTGATTCCTATTGTTCTCTACTTGGGTGATGACGTCTGCTATAATGAGTTATTTGTTCTGGAGTTTTCTTCGATAACTTCTTTTCTCTCATAGGCTGGTTTTCTGTTGGGGTTTCTTTCTCACAAGCTGGGTTATCTGTTGGAGCTTTTCTTATCTCACGGTCTGTTGTCTGAAGCTGAGTTTGTTGCTCCCCTCTCTTCGAGAAGTGGTGGTCAAGTCTGTTGGCAGTACATATGAAGATACTAAACATGTTATGTGGATGAGCAGATCTCATTTTAGACTTTTTGAGGGATGTTTTTGGTGTGAGGCTATGCAAGTTCTGCTGCGCTTGGGTTTTTATTTGCCAGTTGTGCCATATGACATAAAGAATTAAAAGCTGCTTTGTGCTGCTCTGTGGCAGAGCTGTTTCTCATTTGACCTTGGGTGGATGAATTTATCCGTTGAGGAGTGGCAGAACTCTCCCAAGGATGCTGGTTTCTCTGATACTTGAGTGGTCGAGGTTATCCCGGATGGAGTGGCAGATCTCGCTCAAGTTTTTGCTGTGGAACTTTCTTTCTTAGCCTGTTGTGCCTTTTGATTCTTTGATCTAATTTTTGTGATAGAGTTTGTCCTTTTTTGACCTTGGGTGTTTGAGTTTATCCTTTGAGGAGTGGTAGAACTCTACCAAGCTTCAGTTTGGGTGTTCGCAGGATGCTTAGTTCTTTTTCCTTTATTACTTGAGTGGTCGAGTTTATCCTGTGTGGAGTGGCAGAACTCGCTCAAGGTTCAAGCTTCGCTGTGATTGCTCTTACCTATCCTTTAGAGTGGATGATCTTGTTCGTGGTTGCCCCTGGGATGGTTTGATGAGTTGATGTCTATCCCTTTGTGGGTTTCGCTTAGTTGTTCCTTATCTTTTGATGAGAGTGATGCTCATATAGATTATTGTATGTGTGAGCAGGAGTCCTTCTGGTTTCACTTCTTTTAGTCCTTTTTTTCTATCCCTGATGATGTATAGATAGGTTTCCCTCCTTTAGTTGGCTCTCATTTGAGAGCTAATAAGTTTTGTACTTTCAAAAACAAAAATGAAAAAAAGCAACAGGAGTTTTGATCGACCAAAAAAAAACATAGATGGTAAGTGTGACGCCCTGACGCCCCATAAAGATAAGATTAAAACTGATTTTTCAAAAGCACCATAAGATGAAAACTCATCACATATAAGTCCACAACATGCCACATGCATTATATAATATATACAAAGGCTTACATATCATTGTACATAAGCATTCATGTCATCAACTTGTTACATAGGATAGTTGTCCCACTTATATACACATACACAAAACACATCGAGAACACCCCAAAAGATATGAGTGTACAAGGACGACATCTAGGACTCTATCACCAAAAGACTAGCATCACATTCAACCTTATTAGCTATTGTTCTTGTTGTTGCTCTTCCTCATCTACACGAACTCTACCTCTTCGTGCACGACCACCTAAAAGATGTGGAAAACCCACAAGGTAAGATCCATATCTCAGCAAGAGATATAACTCTCCACCAACGCTATTAGTAACATAGATACCAGATAAAGAAGAATAGGAACTACAACTATTAACTCACTAAGAAGATTCAACTAAATGATACATTTAAAACACTATTGGAGTAGTACAAGCACTTGCAACTGAATTGTAGAACATCATATAATTTTAGAAGGAATATGAAGAGCATATATATCCTCTATCATCTAAGCTATATAAAAGCAAGACAAGGGTCATCCAACATTATTCACGTTTAACCCTATGTAAAGGTGCTACATTGATGTTTTACATCTTTTACTAATGTCCTGAGGATTTGAGTCATACAACCCAAATCTGACTGACAACTATAAAGTCAAAATCAGTGCCATAAAAGGTCAATGGAAGAGTCAAAATCCATGACCTCTCCAACACCTCATGGTCAGTACATGAGAACACTGCAATGACATAACATATGAGTCATATGCAAGCAATGACATATAGGCAGGTTGAAAACTCCTAACTTTCCTTGGTGTAGGTCACATCACTAGAAGATCATTCACACATGACCTTCCCATGAAAAGGCATATGCAGTTCACTGCTTCCATTATGCATATCACATATCACAAATCCTGAGGAATGATTTGAGGCTCACGCATGGCCACAGTCATCCTCCATATCACATGATTGTGGACGTAAGGATATCCACTCAACTTACACCTCTACATATTCAACAATATGCACTCTGAGTTTTTCCATAGGAGTTACTCATTTCATCAACCCATCAATTAAAATTCACACTAGAAAGGATCTATGGCACATGGCAACTACATGATTAGGGTTTCACTTTATTAGTTATGCCAATTGGGTGAATTAAGGCTTTATCACACAAGTGGACATAAAAAAACCCTAATTCATTCTAGCAAGAATAATTGTACAACAACTTTAGAAGATATAAAATAGATAAAGTATGAACTTATCACATCATTTCATAGTATTATATCACTACCATTCACAAGGCCATCACCAATATCACATAACAATAGACACAATGGGATATCAAACTCTTAATCACATTTATAGAGGTTATCACCTTAAATTAGGCACATGCAAATGCACTATCTCATCTACATATACTCGAGAAAGATTCTATGTTGTATACATTGTCTTCATAGGAAGGAAATGCACTGACTTGGTCAACATGTCAACGATCACAAAAATAGAATCATGACCTTTGGCGGTTCTAGGAAGACCAACCACAAAGTCCATCGTAACATTATCCCATTTCCACTGTGGTATAGACAATGGTTGCAACGTCCCTATAGGTTTATGATGTTCTTCTTTGACATGCTGACACACATGACACTTTGCAATGAACTCTATCACATCACACTTCAAGCTAGGCCTCCAGTATAAATATTTAAGGCTATGGTACATTTTCTTGCTACTTGGGTGCATATCATACATTGAAGAGTGAGCCTCTTCCAGAACCATCTTCCTCATGTTATAAACATCAGGAACCACAACTCTGTTGTGGTAACACACTATCCCATCCTCTTCCTCATGGAAGTCATCATGCTTCTCACTGTCAAACTCTGCTCGAATATGATGTATCCAATATCACCCTATTGTGCCTCTCTAATCTGCTGCCGCAACGTAGGCTTTGTTGACTCAAGGTCTAAATTTACTAAACCCTTATTTTGATGATAACTAAACCATTCCACTTAATTGTGTCTAATACTTCTACTTGAGTGATTTCATATTAGGTATAGACACACTCCAAATGCTCTAACTTGTGCATCTCAATTTGGAGAAAAGACAAGTCAAAATTAAAGCAAGTGCACTTTTGTGTAATTTGATGTAAGTCCATTAGAATCATTTTGTAAATCACTTGTAATGATTGTATGACTTGTAACTAATCCTTAAAAAATCAGGAGCACTTAAATCGAATATTTAAGCACTTTAATGACATTTTTCAGAATTCATTACAAGCACTTTATCGGTCGAGTTACAATCTCGACCGATCCTTGATGGATTTTGAGAATGTTGTTGATCGGTTGTGTCTCCTATACTCAGAACTCAACTGACCACTGCACTGGAATAAATTGATTTAACCTACTGGTCGAGTTCCTACCAGGACAAACTCTACCGATTGGTCAAAGCTTTGTCGCATAGTGCATTTGGTTGACTTACATTTATAGAAACGCAACCGATAACATTGTACAAAAAAAGTACATAAAAGTGTTTCTAGCCATTGTGGAGTTGCAACGATCGAAAATATATCTATTTCAAGCCACAAAATGGTTAGTTTTCATTCTTAAGTGTTTCCAGAGGCTAAGAGGCATCCCCAGGACCCCTTGGGCTTCATTCTAAGGTTGAGCATTCAATGCAAAGTACTATGAAGGTCCCTATTCTATAGTTGAGTGATGTATAGCCTCCTCTCTCTCTCTAATCTTAATCACTTGCATCATCTATTAGAGTGAGTAAGAGATTAGTAAGAGAGCTAGTCCTACTTGTATATCTTGTGATGCTCTCACTTCCACCACCTCCCAATCTCTCTTTCAACCATGAAGGTGAAGGTTTTCTCTATTGGCTAAGAAATGTTAAGAAGAACAAGGGAAGGAGTCCCTTGGTGAAGATCAAGGATGAAGATTTAGAGCAAGAGTGGGTAAGCCCTTCGTGAATGCAGAAGACTCCATGCTCAAGTGGGTAAGTCCTTGGTGAAAGCTTCTCTAAGCGAAGGTGAAGTCAAAGGTTGAAGATCAAAGAAGAGTGGGTAATTCTTAGAATGATGAAGACTTTTGCAAGAGTGGATAAGTTCTTGGAGAAGGCCGAAGACTCTTTGAAAAATGGGTAAGTCCTTAGTAAGGTTGAAGACTCTTTGTATTGGATAGGTAAGTTTTTTGGTGGATCATGTGTTGTAACTCTTATAAGTAAATTTATAGAGGAAGGTACATTTAGAAATCCTAGAGGTTGACCTCTCTAGGTAGTGGACTGACATACTCCTAGTTTGGAGTATGGAACCACTCTACATAGCTTGTCACTTGGTGCTTGTTCAATATCTCTCTCTCTTGCTATGTATGTTTTAGTTGCATTCAAATTTCTTATTTAGAAACCTTATCTTGTGATATAACTTGAAGGTCTAATGAATTTTGTTTAAGTGCATTAAACTCTATTCACCCCCCCTCTTGAGCATCCAATCACCCATCCTATGATCCAACAGGCATCACTGAAAATTGTGCCTACAATATTGCTAACAAATAAACCTCTAGTTGTACATTCATATGGCACAAGGAGACCAACATATCTCACTTGTGGCACACCGAGGAACACAATTGTGCCTTCTTCACATATTATGAAGAAAAATATTTCCTGCTCAACCCATTTGCCATGACATTCACCTTCCCTAGATAGTAATCAATTGTACAATCATAATCCTTGATTAGCTCCATCCAGTGTGGGTACCTCATATTCAACTCCTACGGTGAAAAGATGTACTTCAAGTTCTTGTGATCTATGAAGATCTGACACTTTTCTTTATTAAGGTAGTATCTCTAGATATTTAAGGCACGAACCACTTTAACTAACTCTAGATCATGGGTTGTGTAGTTATCCTTGTATTTCTTAAGTTGTCATAAAGCAAAAGAAATCACATTCTTGTCCTGCATCAACACACAACCCAATCCATTCCTCGATGCATCACAAAAAACTATGTATCCTTTCCCTTGCTTAGGAAAAACCAACACTGGTGAACTTGTCAACTTCTCCTTCAATGTCTGAAAAATACACCGACACTTGTCATCCCTGGAAAATGGCACATTCTTCCTCATCAGTTTTGTTAGGGGTAATGCAATGCACTGAAGTTCTTAATGAACCTGCTATAGTATCCTTCCAAACCTAGAAAATTGCACACCTCTGTCAGCGTCTTCAATTGCTCCCACTCCAGCATTGATTCAACCTTCTTGGGTTCCACACGAACACCCTATGTAGATTTCATGTGTCCTAAGAAAGACACTTCCTTCAGCCAAAACTCACACTTACTGAACTTAACGTACAACTGATGTTGCCTCAACAAAGTCAATGCATAAAAAACATGTTGTTCATACTACTGACTATTTCTGGAGTATATCCTAACATCATCTATAAAAACCACCACAAATTGACCAAGAAACGGTCAAAACACCCTATTCATCAAGTCCATGAACGATGACGGTGCATTAGTTAGCCAAAATGGTATAACCACAAACTCGTAGTGACCATATCGAGTCCTAAAAGTCAAATTGGGTATGTTATCCACCTTGATCCATAAATGGTGATACCTAATCTCAGATCTATCTTCGAGAACACTATGGCACCACACAACTGGTCAAACATGTCATCTATCATCGACCAGGGATACTTGTTCTTTATTGTCACCTTGTTCAACTGTCTGTAGTCAATGCACAGCCTCATGGACCCATCTTTCTTCTTCACAAACAACACTGGGGCACCCCACGACGATGTACTTGGCCTGATAAAACCCTTTTCAAACATCTCTTGGAACTGTCTTTTTAACTCTGCAATCTCAATTGGAGCCATTATGTACATTGCCTTAGCTATCGGCTGCGTACTCAGGACTAGATTGATCTTGAAATAAATCTCTTGAAGTGGAGGAACACCTGTAAACTCATATGGAGACACATCCTCAAATTCTTTGACAACTGGCACCTCATGAATGCTAGGACTCATAACCTTAGTATCCATCATGCGTGTCAAAAATGCCTCACAACCTTGTCTCATCGGCTTCTCTGCCACCATCGCGAACACCATACATGATGAAAGAATCTTCCTATCTCCTTAGAAGATCCACATCACATCACCATCCATAAACGTTCCTACCTTGCAACCATATTCCAAAACCACATGATACTTCTCCAAGGTGTCCATTCCAAGGATCACATCAAATCTATGCATATCAAATGGTATGAGGTCCACTTAAATGTTATATCTTGAAAAAGAAATAACATAGGAAGGACACACCTCTTACAACACATTGGAACCAACTAATGGGATTTCTAAGTGAATATTATCATGTCTATGACTAACAAACAAAGAACAATTGTCAATCACTCCTCAAGTGACAAAAGAATGTGTTGCACCCGTGTCAACCAAAATAGATTTAAAGCAAGAAGAAGACAAATTAGAATGAAATAACTCCATCTGAACTGTCACTACTTATGGGTTGACCACTCCTTCATCCTAACTCATGACATAGAATCGAGTCGTAGCCTGTTGTTGTCCCTAGCCTGTGTTGGCCTGAGTAGAAGAACTAGTTGGGATGCTTGTCCATACACTCATCCTCTCTGAATTGCAGCCTCTGTGAGCCCTGTTGACTCTGCCTCTATTGATGGGTCACCTCATCATCTTTCATGGGGCAATACATCTTTGTATACCCAACCTGGACACACTTGTAGCACATCTTCCTCTCATACTATGGACTCAACGGTGCTGTCACTGACACTGACATTGTGTTGGGGCTCCTGTCAGTGGAAAACTACAACCTCTACCTCTGCTCTATGAACACTATGTCTGTGTATTAGACCTCTACGGTGCTAGTGATGCATAAAGACTATGCTTCATAAAGCCTCTTGATGACTGTTCCTAATACTGTGCAAGCCTCTTCTTGGCGCTCGGCTCTCTCTTCTCAACCACTAACCTCTCTATCCTCTAGATCGACTCCACACAGATGACAAATCATTCATGATTCTCCAAACCTGATACCAACATAGTCAAGTTTGTGCTCAGTCCCTTTTCAAAACATCAAATCCTATCCTAATATGTGGTATCCATATGAGGACAGAACCTCCGAAGCTCCGTAAACTTTGCATCACACTTGTTGATAGACATGGATCCTTGTTATATCCTATCAAACTAGGATATCTTCTCATCCAGCTATGTCTAAGGAAAGTACCAACTAACAAACTCAGGTTGGAACTCCTCCCAACAAACAACAACACCATGCCTCTTCTCCTCCTCAATGGCCCACCAATCTCCAACACTCCCCTTCAAAAGATACACATCATGCTTTACCTTGTATGCCTAAGGGATGTTGAGGATCTTGAAGGCCTTCTCCAGCTCTCTTAGCTAAAGATCTGCATCCCCTGTACCTACCATATCATGTGAACCCCTTCTGATTGCACCTAGGCTGCCAAGGATGCTTACAAGAAGCATACAAAAGATTTAGTGGATCTCAAGTGTCTGATGCTATGCTCCATGGGCTATGAGTTGCATCGCAGTATGAGAACATAAATGTGAATTAAATGGTCACACATTTCAAGAACATGTTCCAAGGTTAGATAAGAAAAGAGAGATATGATGTCTTCAAAGAGCATTTCAAATGTAACATGACAGAAGGAGATCCAGTAGGTCCTCATATGTTCAAGATAATTGGATATGTGAAGAATCTAGCTAGATTAGATTTCCCCTTAGGTCAAGAGTTGGACACTGATGTGATTCTGTAGTCTCTTCTAGAATTTTATAATTAGTTTTATCATAAACTACAACATGAACGACTTTGACAAATCATTGACATAGTTGTTGGACATGTTGAGAACAACTGATCAGGGATAGATAAGACATGCCCAAGTATGTGATGGTGATTAAAAAGATAAAGGGTAAGTCTAAAGGCAAAGCAAAGAAGAGTTCAAAAGATGTCCAGAATTCCAAATCTTCAGATCTCAAAGAAAATAGAGGAGTAAAGAAAAGAGGCAATTGTCACCGTTGTCAATAGCTTGGACATTGGAAAAGAAATTGCCCACTCTGGTTCGAGGAACTAAAGAAGAAGAAGGAAGGCACTAAGGCCTCCACTTCATGTATAAACATTATAAGATAAATTTAATTACTTCTTCACTTTGGTATGTGATACAAAATAGAGATCTGACATACTTGATGTGAAGGATCTGACAAGAAGTAAAGGCCCTCATAGAAGGACAAAGATGGACAAGACGGAGTAGAGTTGTAAAAGCTTTAGTTTACATTTAAATTTATCCTAGCCCAATGGACATGTAATAGAGTTAGTTGAACTGCTATTTCATTATGCCAATAAATAGAAACATTTACTTTAAAGCATCTTGTATGACAAGGATGATAAATCAATAAAGTGATATATGAATGTTCCTATTTCAAAAGATGTGATCTTGTGTGGCAATGCCCAAATATCTGATGATCTTTTGTTTGAAAGAATCTTGGATACATTTTTTTAACATTACTACCAAAGATTTGTAGTTGATAACTCAAGACTATCATTAGCAATAGTCACCTTGAGTGTACATATAAGAAATGCATTTCTAGAATACATGTTGATGTGAATCTAGATTCCCTTGGTTATTGAACCTAAGGAAACATGTAAAGCCTTATTTATGCAAAAAGTGACATGACGTCCTTCACTAGATGTAGTGGTAGGATAAGCCTTCCGTCAGACCTCATACATACGATGCATGAACATCTCATGGAAAGAATGCTATAGATAATTACTTATACCTCATTTTATTTATTAGTAATATGATTATATGTACTCAGTAAAATAGAAACATAAATCTCTTAAAATGTCCAAGGAGATTATAAATGAAGTATGACTTTGATAAAATTATTAACAAACTTTGATGAAATCAAATGTTGAAATACTTTGCATCAATACCTTAAGAACCTTCAAGTGAGCACTGTTGTGGCAACACATCCCACTATCACACAGACAGTGAGGTGTTACGTGAAAACGTGCGGAAAACACCATAACCACAGATTATCAAAATACAGGTTAATTAAAACCGATTGCAGAAAACGGATAAACTTTGAAACTATTACATATAGGTCCTCCTCCTGCAAGAAAACATGTTATATAAACATTACGAGCCTTGATATGTGTCCACAGCTTAGAGCAACATCTGTCTTGTCATCACATGAGTTCATCACCTGTTATATATACATAAAGGCCCACATCCGGCCAACAGCAGGATATACAAAACGTCAACAACTATTCATTATAAACAACGTCACAACACCTCCAAGAACCTGAGAGTACAGGTTTGACTCTACACTCTACTACAAAACACTAAAACAGCAGCATATCCATCTCTTGCCTTCTACTGCTCGTCTCGCTGCTCGGCCACAACTCCGCGACCACCACCACGTCTAGCTCGAACACTTGAAAACCAGCGGGGTGAGACAATTGAACATTATCCCAGCGAGAAACATAACTCCCCGCCAAAACTACAGAACCTCAAAAAGATAAAAGCAATAACAGTATATAATTGATAAGAATATACCAAGAGCACTTTATAAGGTAAAGCTATTTATACCGTCAAGCCTACCAGATGTACAGAAGGCATATATCCAATTCTTTTATGGAACATGAGTAACATGATAAGGTATATTGCTACATAACATGAAGGACATATAAGTAACTGCAAGATGTAACAAGATTAACTACGCAAGCAAGGCCTCAACCAATGTTCCGTATTTTCCTTCAGCACTAATTACTTTACGACGGGATTACGTATTCTTATGCCCTGAGGAAGTGATCCATACCGTTCAAATCCAACCGACGGCTGTGAAACCCAGAGCCGGTGCCATACAAGGTCACATGGAAGAGCCGGAATCCACGACCTCCCACCTCATGGTCAGTGCACGAGTACAACACAAGCAGGACCGCAGTCTCATGCTGAAGTGGTCTTAGCCACAAGGTCAGGCTACCCTCTTCCTAGCCCGCCTTGGTACAGGTATCATCGCTAGTGGAACTGAGCCACGGGCCTGATCACCATGCTCTGAGCCATGAACGCATTCATGCTCCTCATATCACATATCCTGAGCCATGGGCCTGTTCACCATGCTCTTCACATACTTGGGCTACGGGCCTAAATCCTCACCTTGGAGTCTACAACCGAAGTTGCACTCTTACCTCCTCACTTTAGGCTAGGAGAAACCTCGCATACTCAACAATATGCGCTCCGAGTTAACCCATAGGAGAACCTATTTCACCATCACCAACTCCTGACGATGATGGATCTATGGTCAGGGCAACTACATGAGATATTCCACTGTGATTAATTAGTATCTTTTATATGGATTGCAAGATTCAACCAAGTTATAACATGTAAACTATAATAGGAAATAAACAACATAAAACTCAACATTATGCCTTTATTATAATCACATCATCCTGATCCGTCACAAGGATCCAACAGTACATGTTATCACTTGGCCTCTTGCCAATCATCCAGATCCATCTCAAGGATCATCACATACCATGGGACTTCAATCCCTCATCACATAATGCCACTGCCTCTCAAGGCTTACATCATCATCGTGGGATAGCAATACCCATTACTTTAGTCAAGTACATTATACATATTATCTCAACATCAAGAGTAAAAATCATAACAGGGTTACTCAATATATACATATACCACATACCCCTTTTAATTGGCTAAGCATCACCTGCATGGTTAGTAACAACAATCATAGGCTTTAATAGAATGACCATGCTATCAGTATAAGGTGACATTAAAAATTAGATACTTTGTCAATCTTGCATCCACTTGTGATCATATGCATAAGACACATCATTAAGCAAACCATATTACCTGCTTATCATTTTCCTTAGCATTATACAGATAATCATGATGATCAAATTCATGTATATAGTCATGTTAGATAAGAAGGACCAACTTTATCATAATGAATACTTGTTAAGCATGCAAAGAGTTACCATCATGTTTAAGCAAGAATATATGCAACAAATCAGTATAATAAACGAGACCCTCACTAGAAGCACCAAGAACCCTCACTAAAGGTTGTGTCGGGCAACATGCCCTCACCTATTGTTCATCTCATAATGCTCATCACATAACGGCCGTCATACTATGACCTATCGGCCAAGCCCATAACGCTGTGTCGGGCTAGCAACGCTATGTTCCAGGTCTTCCGTGCCCCTTATGCCTATCGAGCAACGACTGTGTCGGGCATCTCGGTAACGTGCAACACCCGTCACAAGGTAGAGCTATCAGCCGACACACAAGGACTATCGTGACGCCCGTCCCAGGTCTACTAGCAACGCTGATCTCAAGAGTACAACGACAACCAGCAACATCTAGATTAGGTGTATAACCCAACTACCACTAAGGGACCTATCGTCCAGCCAACTATACCATGGCCTAACGGCCGCCACAGGGCAAGGTGATGGTGTGGCGCCCGTCACAGAGACCAGGTATCATCCACCACCATCACTTCATGTGTCGTGCAAGAGGTCTAGGTGAAGAGGGTTGTCGGGCAGCACCTCCCCAAACTCATAACGACCAAGGTATCACTCACAAGATCATCATCTACCTCGAGCACAAGGGTACCCAAAACCCTAATGGGTCAAGAAGATGGATCACCTCAATCGACTAAGAAAGAGGGGTCTTGCACATCATCTATCACCAAACGGACACACAAGGAAAACCCTAGAAAGAGTCACCATTATCACTAAGCTCACCCTTATAATCCATGGTGAGAGGAGAGTGTTGCTCAAGCAACTAGAACACAAGCTCACCTCAATCGACTAAGAGAGAGGGGTGTTGCTCATGAAACTAGGAGCTCAAGCTCACTCCTCTAGACCAAGGAGAGAAACGAGTATTGCTCACCAAGAAACCCTAAACCACAAGGATCGGCCAACATGGATACTTAAGCAAGATACTAATCTAACAACATATAAGCAAGATCATAGAAGGAGATAGAGTAGTTAGGGTTAGGAATTATGCAACCTGCATTAAGCAAGCTCCAAGCACCACCAAGAAAGGAAGAAGGAGACTCCAAGGATATCAGCCACCAAGCTAGCTCCTCCAAGGGGTATCAGCCACCAACTTGCAAAGGAGAAGTGTGTGTCATGCACTAAGGCGGAGAAGAAACTAAGGGACCAAAGGAACTCTTAGCAAAGGAAAGGAACCGCCTATATAGAAGGAAAGGGAGGAGAAAACAAGGTAAAACTAAGCAAGGTGTCGCCCACCTAGGGACACTTGTCCTAGTGCACGAGCCACCACTCTAGCAAGCCCTAAACACATGTCCAAGGTCATTGCTGCATGCAAGCATCAAGCACCAAGTGTCTACTAGTGGTGACACAAACAAGGTCAAAGCTTTGTCAAAGGTCATGGGCGACACACCACCAACACTATGGGCGACACACCTCATGGGCGACACACTCCCTTCTTGGCTGATACACTCCTCTCTTGCCCGATACAAGGCTCAACCAAACCAAAGCAAGGCACCTCAAGGCCCAACAAGCTCAACCAAGCCCAACATAACTCAAGCAATGAGCGCAAGCCTTCCTCTCTACACTAGAGGAAGCAAAGAGAGAGAGGAACACCTCATAAGGTGGTTGCAAGTAGCATCTTCAACTCTTCAACAAAGCACAACCAAACCCTAATCACCACTAAAGGTGATTAGCAAGCACCAAAGCATCAAGGTTAAGCAAAACGAACAGGGTAAACCCTAAACGAAGGTCAGGGTCCCTACAAGCTAACCCCCTTAAAAGGATTTTGTCCCCAAAATCCAAAGAGAAAAGCGAGGGATACTTCCTCCTCATCTCTTCCTCAAGCTCCCACGTGGCTTCCTCAATGCCATGATGATGCCAAAGAACCTTCACAAGAACCAAGTCCTTCCTATTCAGCTTCTTAATCCTTCTGTCAAGGATCGCCACAGGACATTCTTCGTAGGTCACATCTTCATCAAGCTCAACTTCCACTGGCTGGATCACTGTTACCAAATCTGGATGACTTTTCTTCAGCATACTGACATGAAACACTGGATGTAACCTGTGCAACTCTGGAGGCAACTCTAACTCATAAGCTACCTTGCCAACACGTGCTATGACTGGGTAAGGCCCCATATACCTGGGTGCTAGCTTACCCTTCCGACTAAACCTTAGCACACCTTTCCATGGCGAGACTTTAAGATACACCTTGTCTCCTACCTGGAACTCCAAAGGTTGTCGGCGATTGTCTGCATAAGACATCTGCCTGTCCCGTGCCACTTTCAACTGTTGTTGTATCACCTTGATCTTTTTTGTTGTCTGCTGTACTAACTTAGGACCTAACAGTTGATATTCACTAGACTCATACCAACACAAAGGAGATCTGCACTTCCTTCCATACACAACCTCATAAGGAGCCATGTCAATGCTCCGCTGATAACTATTGTTGTAGGCAAACTCTATCAAACTGAGATGCACATCCCAACTGCCTAGAAACTGCAACACACAAGCTTGAAGGAGATCTTCCAAAGTCTGAATAGTCCTTTCAGATTGTCCATCTGTCTGCGGGTGAAAGGCGGTACTAAACCTCAACTGCGTTCCCAAAGCTTTGTGCAACTGTTCCCAGAAACGACTCGTGAACTGAAGACCTATGTCAGAAACTATCATTGCTGGCACACCATGCAAACATACTATCTCATCCACATATACTCAAGCAAGCTTCTCAGTGATATATGTCGTCTTTACTGGTAGGAAATGGGAAGACTTTGTCAATCTGTCCACTATCACCCAAATGGAATCATGATTCCTAGTTGTCCTAGGTAGACCAACTACAAAATCCATGGTAATATGATCCCATTTCCACTGCGGTATCGGCAAGGGTTGCAACGTACCTGCCAACTTCTGATGTTCAGCCTTTACTTGCTGACAAACTGTGAACCTCACCACGAACTCAGCTACATCTCTCTTCAAGCCGGGCAACCAATACAAGTCCTTCAAACTATGATACATCTTGGTGACACCTGGATGCATAGCATACATCGATGTGTGCGCTTCCTCGAGCACCAACTTCCTCAGATCATCAGCATCGAGAACCACCATCCTATCACGATAGCAAACTAGTCTGTCTTCAGACTCCTAGAACCCATCACACTTTTTGCTGCCATACTCTGATCTGATCAACTGTACTGCATCATCTGTCTGTTGTGCATCTTTAATCTGTTGTCTCAGTATAGGCTTGACTTCCATTTGTGCTAAAAGTCCAGCTAAAAAGGAAACTTCCATCTGCACATTCATCTGCCGCAAAGAAACAAACATACATCGTCTATGGCATACCAGAGAACTCAACTGTGCCTTCTTTGAAGAAAGAGAAGAAGACTTTCAGTTAAGCGCATCAGCTACCACATTCGCCTTACCAGGATGATACTCGACAGTGCATTCGTAATCATTGATCAACTCCATCCATCGACATTGTCGCATGTTCAACTCATGCTGAGAAAAGATGTACTTTAGGTTCTTATGATCCGTAAAGATCTAACACACTTCCCCATACAGATAGTGTCTCCAAATCTTTAACTCATGAACCACTACTGCCAACTCCAAGTCATGAGTAGGATAGTTCTCCTCATGTTTCTTAAGCTGTCGCGAAGCAAAAGAAACCACATGATCTTCCTACATCAACACACAACCTAAACCTTTCTTAGAAGCATCGCAGAAAACAACGTAGCCCTTTCCAGGCTCTGGCAGGATTAACACTGGAGCACTGGTCAACTTCTCCTTCAAACTCTGGAAAGCTTGCTGACATCGTTCATCCCAGACAAAAGGTACATCCTTTCTGGTCAACTTCATCATTGGCAACACAATCACACCGAAGTCCTTGATAAACCTCTGGTAGTATTCTGCTAAACCTAGGAAACTACAAACCTCTGTCGGCGTCTTCGGTTGCTCCCAATCTGCAACGGACTCCACCTTCTTCGGATCTACTTTGACTCCTTCGACAGATATCACATGACCTAAGAAAGTCACTTCCTCCAACCACAACTTGCACTTACTGAACTTGGCATACAACTGATGTTGGCGAAGAAGAGTCAACGCTAGATGAAGATGTCACTCATGCTCTTGCTTGTCCCGACTATAGATCAAGATGTCATCTATAAAGACTACGACAAACTGATCTAAGAACGAACAGAATACTCTGTTCATTAGATCCATAAAAGTAGCAGGTGCATTGGTTAGCCCAAACGGCATAACCACGAACTCGAAGTGACCATACCTCGTCCTGAAAGATGACTTTGGTATGTCATCTGCCTTAATCCTCAACTGATGATACCCAGACCATAGATCGATCTTGGAAAACACTGTAGCACCACGCAACTGATCGAACAAATCATCTATCCTCGACAATGGGTACTTGTTCTTGATCGTGACCTTGTTCAATTGGAGGTAGTCTATACACAACCGCATCGATCCATCCTTCTTCTTGATGAACAATAGTGGAGCACCCCAAGACGATGTACTTGGTCAGATGAAACCTTTCTCCAATAACTCTTACAACTGCTTCTTCAGCTCTGCCATCTCTATTGGAGCCATCCTATACAGTGTCTGTGCAACTGGCTGCGTTTCTGGTACCAGATTGATCTCGAAATCAATCTCTCGGGGTGGAGGAACACTAGGAAACTCCTCAGGAAACACGTCAGCAAACTCTCGAACAACTAACACCTCCTCAAGACAAGGACCTTTCGCCTTAGTAGCCACAACAATATCCACCACGTGAGCTAAGAACGCCTCACATCCTTGCCGTAGCAACTTCTCTGCCACCATAGCTGATACCAAACATGTCGGAAGAATCTTCCTATCTCCCTGGAAGATCCACTTCTCTCCCACATCATCAAACACAGCCTGCTTGGAACCACAGTCCAAAACAACCTTATACTTTTCTAAGGTATCCATCCCAAGGATGACATCGAAGCCATGCATATCAAGTGGTATAAGATTCACTTGAATGCTATGTCTCGAGAAAGATAAGACACAAGATGGACACTCTTCTCAAAGCAATGAGGAACCATCAAGAGGGGTTTCTAACAACAAGCTATCTTTCTTACAGCTAACAGGTAAACGACAGTTTTCAAGCATACTATAGGCGATAAAAGAGTATGTAGCACCCGGGTCAACCAGAACAGATATAAAGCAAGAAGAAGACATATCAGAATGAAATAACTCCATCTGACCTGTCACCACTCGCGGGTTGACTATCGCCTCCGGCTGACTCATAGCATAGAATCGAGCCGTTGCTTGCTGTCCACGACCTCTGCTTCCTTGAGCAGACGATCCCGCTAGCGACGCTTGACCGCATCCTCGTCCTCTGCTACCACTGGGCTGCTGTCTATTTGACCCTTGAAGATTCTACCTTGGCTGTTGTGTTACTTCAACATCTCTGCTCGGGTAATTCAACCTGAAATGCCCGGTCTGACCACACAGATGGCATACCCTATCATCAAATCGTGGCCTAAATGGCCCTGTCACTACCACTGAAGCTGTACTATGTGCCTTAGACGGCGAAGAAACATGTAACGCCTGGGCCCACTACCCAAGGCTCTAGTAGAGTTTCAGGAATGATGACTGGCCCCACAGACCACCACTAGCCTTAACTGCGTACTTTGTCCACACTGATGCGCAAGCCATGATCAACTTCCCGACTGGTCACCCATCCTAGTACTACTCAAAGTTGAGCACGCTTAACTATGGAGTTCTTTAGTGATGGGCTCCCTGAAAAGGAGGTGTACCTTGGTGATATGGGTAGTCCAATCAATCCATATAAGATCTTTTTATCTGAGGCCTCAAATCTTGGGATGTTATAATCTCCCCCACTTAGATTCTTGACGTTCTCATCAAGGCTCAACTATAAGGCCTCATAATCTCTTCCCCATTTCAGTGCAGACCCACAATGACCCATGGATACCCAGCTCCCGATCACGAAACACCAGTGCAAGGGTGGCTACGTCAACCATGGACAACCCTTTCCTACATGCCTGGACCGCACGGCTCAAGACTGGCATGCCATGCCCATGTGGGCCCCACCTACTGGAGGGGAATTGGCTCTGATACCATTTGTAATGCATGGGCCCACTACCCAAGGCTCTAATAGAGTTTCAGGAATGATGACTGGCCCCACAGACCACCACTAGCCTTAACTGCGCACTTTGTCCACACTGACGTGCAAGCCAGGATCAACTTCCCGACTGGTCACCCATCCTAGTACTACTCCAAGCGGAGCACGCTTAACTATGGAGTTCTTTAGAGATGGGCTCCCTGAAAAGGAGGTGTACCTTGGTGATATGGGTAGTCCAATCAATCCATATAAGATCTTTTTATCCGAGGCCTCAAATCCACTCTAGTAGAGTTTCAGGAATGATGACTGGCCCCACATACCACCACTACCCTTAACTGCACACTTTGTCCACACTGGCGTGCAAGCCAGGATCAACTTCCCGACTGGTCACCCATCCTAGTACTACTCCAAGATGAGCACTCTTAACTATGGAGTTCTTTAGAGATGGGCTCCCTGAAAAGGAGGTGTACCTTGGTCATATGGATAGTCCAATCAATCCTTATAATATCTTTTTATCCGAGGCCTCAAATCCTGGGATGTTACAAAACATAACCTCTTCCCTTACTCGGAGACCACTGTGACGGTACACCAGAACCTCTCATCACAAAAGGTGCTAAAAACCTTGGCTTCTTAAAGCCACCAAACCTCTGTCCCTGGAACCGAGCATGCCTCTTTTTGGACATGGATTCTCTTTTCTCCTTTACTGACCTTTCAATCATTCGGATAGATTCCACAAACATAGCAAACCACTCTCGGTTCTCCAACACAGAAGCAGGTGTTGTCAGCTAAGAACTTAAACCTTTCTCGAAACGTCTGATTCGCTCCTCATCCGTTGCTGCCATATGAGGACAAAACCTCAATAGATCCATGAACTTGGCTTCATACTCGGTGACATTCATCGCTCCTTGTCACAAGCTCTCAAACTGACTGATCTTCTCGTCCAGATACGTCTTTAGAAAGTATCTGCTAATGAACTCATGCCGGAAAACTTCCCAACCGATCACCTCACCTGGTCGCTTCTCTTCCTCGATGGTCCACCATTGACCAACACTACCTTTTAGAAGGTAGACAACGTGCTTTACTTTGTCTGCTTCGGGGATGTCAAGGTTCCAGAAATCCTTCTTAAGACTTGTCAGCCACAAATCTACATCTGCTGGATCAGTCGTTCCAGCATAGTCCGAAGCTCCGACTCAGCAAAGCCGCTCAAAGGTCTTCCTAATACCCGATGTTTCACCATGGGGATCCTGTGCTCTCGGCGGAGGCACTGGCAATCGCTCAACCATGAGATTCATCATAGCCATCATCTGCCCCATAAGCTGTTGATAGGCAGGATGTTCAAGAATGGTTGGGTCAGGTTGGGGGACCTCAAGCACCCAATCTCCATTTGCCTATCCTTCAGCTCCACCAGTTGAAGCCGCATCGCTGTTCTCAGCAGCGTGTTCTTCATGGTTTCCAGACATCTTGACTTTTCTTCCACTGAGGGCAGAAGACAATCGTAAGAAAATATGGACAACTCACAAGAACAGACACAATCTAGTCCTAAATCCCTGTAGACTCAGCAAACCTAGAGCTCTGATACCAAACTTGTGGCAACACATCCCACTATCACACAGACAGCGAGGTGTTACGCGAAAACGTGCGGAAAACACCATAACCACAGATTATCAAAATACAGGTTAATTAAAACCGATTGCGGAAAATGGATAAACTGTGAAACTATTACATATAGGTCCTCCTCCTGCAAGAAAACATGTTATATAAACATTACGAACCTTGATATGTGTCCACAACTTAGAGCAACAACTGTCTTGTCATCACATGAGTTCATCACCTGTTATATATACATAAAGGCCCACATCCGGCCAGTAGCAGGATATACAAAACGTCAACAGCTATTCATCGGAAACAACGTCACAACACCTCCAAGGACATGAGAGTACAGAGATGACTCTAGACTCTACTACAAAATACCAAAACAGCAGCATATACATCTCTTGCCTTCTACTGCTCGTCTCGTTGCTCGGCTGCAACTCCGTGACCTCCACCATGTCTAGCTTGAACACCTAAAAACCAGCGGGGTGAGACAATTGAACATTGTCCCAGCGAGAAACATAACTCCCCGCCAAAACTACAGAACCTAAAAAAGATAAAAGCAATAACAGTAGACAATTGATAAGAATATACCAAGAGCAGTTTATAAGGTAAATCTATTTATACTATCAAGCCTACCAGATGTATAGAAGGCATATATCCAATTCTTTTGTGGAACATGATTAACATGATAAGGTATATTGCTACATAACATGAAGGACATATAAGTAACTGTAAGATGTAACAAGATTAACTACGCAAGCAAGGCCTCAACCAATGTTCTGTATTTGCCTTAAGCAGTAATTACTTTACAGCTGGATTACGTATTCTTATGCCCTGAGGAAGTGAACCGTACCGTTCAAATCCAACCGACGGCTGCGAAACCCGGAGCTGGTGCCATACAAGGTCACATGGAAGAGCCGGACTCCATGACCTCCCACCTCGTGGTCAGTGCACGAGTAAACACAAGCAGGACCACAGTCTCATGCTGAAGTGGTCTTAGCCACAGGGTCAGGATACCCTCTGCCTAGCCCGCCTTGGTACATGTATCGACGCTAGTGGAACTGAGCCACGGGCCTGATCACCATGCTCTGAGCCATGAACACATTCATGCTCCTCATATCACATATCCTGAGCCATGGGCCTGTTCACCATGCTCTTCACATACTTGGGCTACGGGCCTGAATACGCACCCTGGAGTCTACAACCGAAGTTTCACTCTTACCTCCTCACTTTAGGCTAGGAGAAACCTCGCATACTCAACAATATGTGCTCCGGGTTAACCCGTAGGAGAACCCGTTTCACCATCACCAACTCCCGACGACGATGGATCTATGGCCAGGGCAACTACATGAGATATTCCACTGTGATTAATTAGTATCTTTTATATGGATTGCAAGATTCAACCAAGTTATAACATGTAAAATATAATAGGAAATTAACAACATAAAACTCAACATTATGCCTTTATTGTAATCACATCATCCTGATCCGTCATAAGGATCTAACAGTACATGTTATCACTTGGCCTCTTTCCAATCATCCAGATCCATCTCAAGGATCATCACATACCATGGGACTTCAATCCCTCATCACATAGTGCCACTGCCTCTCACGGCTTACATCATCATCATGGGATAGCAATACCCAATACTTTAGTCAAGTACATTATACAGATTATCTCAACATCAAGAGTAACAATCATAACAGGGTTACTCAATATATACATATACCTCATACCCCTTTTTAATTGGCTAAGCATCACATGTATGGTTAGTAACAACAATCATAGGCTTCAATAGAATGACCATGCTATCAGTATAAGGTGACATTAAAAATTGGATACTTTTTCAATCTTGCATCCACTTGTGATCATATGCATAAAACACATCATTAAGCAAATCATATTACCTGCTTATCATTTTCCTTAGCATTATACAGATAATCATGATGATCAAATTCATGTATATAGTCATGTTAGATACAAAGGACCAACTTTATCATAATGAATACTTGTTAAGCATGCAAAGAGTTACCATCATGTTTAAACAAAAACATATCCAACAAATCCGTATGATAAACGAGACCCTCACTAGAAGCACCAAGAACCCTCACTAAAGGTTGTGTCGGGCAACATGCCCTCACCTATTGTTCATCTCATAACGCTCATCACATAACGGCCGTCACACTATGACCTATCGGCCAAGCCCATAATGCTGTGTCGGGCTGGCAACGGTGCGTTCCATGTCTGCCATGCCCCTTATGTCTATCGGGCAACGGCTGTGTCGGGCATCTCGGTAACGTGCAACGCCCGTCACAAGGTAGAGCTATCGGCCGACACACAAGGGCTATCGTGACACCAGTCCTAGGTCTACTAGCAACGCTGATCTCAAGAGTACAATGACAACGAGCAGCATCTAGATCAGGTGTATAACCCAACTACCACTAAGGGACCTATCGTCCAGCCAACTATACCATGGCCTAACGGCCGTCACAGGGCAAGGTGATGGTGTGACGCCCGTCACAGAGACCAAGTATCGTCCACCACCAGCACTTCATGTGTTGTACAAGGGGTCTAGGTCAAGAGGGCTGCTGGGCAGCACCTCCCCAAACTCATAACGACCAAAGTATCACTCACAAGATCATCATCTACCTCGAGCACAAGGGTACCCAAAACCCTAATGGGTCAAAAAGATGGCTCACCTCAATTGACTAAGAAAGAGGGGTCTTGCACATCATCTATCACCAAACGACCACACAAGGAAAACCCTAGAAAGAGTCACGATTATCACTAAGTTCACCCTTCTAATCCATGGTGAGAGGAGAGTGTTTCTCAAGCAACTAGAACACAAGCTCACCTCAATCGACTAAGAGAGAGGGGTGTTGCTCATGAAACTAGGAGCTCAAGCTCACTCCTCTAGACCAAGGAGAGAAAGGAGTATTGCTCACCAAGAAACCCTAAACCACAAGGATCGGCCAACATGGATACTTAAGCAAGATACTAATCTAAAAACATATAAGCAAGATCATAGAAGGAGATAGAGTAGTTAGGGTTAGGAATTATGCAACCCGCCTTAAGTAAGCTCCAAGCACCACCAAGCAAGGAAGAAGGAGACTCCAAGGATATCGGCCACCAAGCTAGCTCCTCCAAGGGGTATCGGCCACCAAGTTGCAAAGGAGAAGGGTGTGTCGTGCACTAAAGTGGAGAAGAAACTAAGGGACCAAATGAACTCTTAGCAAAGGAAAGGAACTGCCTATATAGAAGGAAAGGGAGGAGAAAACAAGGTAAAACTAAGCAAGGTGTCGCCCACCTAGGGACACTTGTCCTAGTGCACGAGCCACCACTCTAGCAAGCCCTAAACACATGTCCAAGGTCATTGCTGCATGCAAGCATCAAGCACCAAGTGTCCACTAGTGGTGACACAAATGAGGTTAAAGATTGGTCAAAGGTCATGGGCGACACACCACCAGCACCATGGGTGACACACCTCATGGGTGACACACTCCCTTCTTGGCCGATACACTCCTCTCTTGCCCGATACAAGGCTCAAACAAACCAAAGCAAGGCACCTCAAGGCCCAAAAAGCTCAACCAAGCCCAACAGAACTCAAGCAATGAGCCCAAGCCTTCCTCTCTACACTAGAGGAAGCAAAGAGAGAGAGGAACACCTCACAAGGTGGCAAACTTGCCCACAAAGCCCTTGATTTGGGTTATTTGCAAGTAGCATCTTCAACTCTTCAACAAAGCACAAACAAACCCTAATCACTACTAAAGGTGATTAGCAAGCACCAAAGCATCAATGTTAAGCAAAACGAACATGGTAAACCCTAAACAAAGGTCAGGGTCGCTGCAACTGTGACAATGTATCACAAGTCAAATCCATTTGAACATGATGATGTGTCAGAATGAAGGAATTATACCACGACGAGTCATGATATAATTATTAGTTAATCTAATCTTCTCATATCCTTATAAATATATACCTATCACTAAATGATTTACCATTTGAATGGTTTATAAGACATCATATATGATATGATTTGGGAATGCCCCATTATGCATAAAGGATTGAGACCTAAATTGAGAAAGTAGTTTCTTGAGAAGGTTTATCCATAAACCATGATTGTTACTATCAATCCCTATCCAATGATAAAGTTTGTTTTATTGATAGGATAACTGAGTTCCTATAGAATCAGTGGGAGTAAAGGTAGAACTCAAAATGTTTGAGGTCAACAAAAGGAGGTATAATAAGAACTAAGAGAATAACAAGTTTTTATGGAATCTCAGGTTCATCATGTAACACAAAATAAAATAATTCTAGTAGAACACATCTAAAATTTAAGGATTATGAATCCAACAATTCATATAAGTTGGCTATAACAAGATGAGCCAACCAATCGACTAGAAGAAATAAGTACCATAATCTGAGTAATGGCTCAAGGCCACTATGGGGTCCATGTAAGCTAACAAGGTAGGACCTTGATAGTTCCACCTAAAGGGGTAATACCTATAAGTGCAATAGGGTCTTGTGGAAAAGACCTACATGGATAACATAAAAGGACAAATTGATTGAAAAGATTTTTCAAATCAGTTCAAGATGTTAAACATGATTAAAACTCCTTTACAAATTGTCAGTCTTATTGTTGTACCAAAAATAGATTAAAACATATAGCATATGAAGATATAAATCGGATTCCTTAAAGGGAATACATCATAGGATGTGTATGTGACACAACCTAAAAGGTTTTATAACTTCAAGAATGCAAATAAATTCTATAAATTAAAAAGTTCAATCTGGGATTTAAACAAGCACCTCAGATGAGGGATCTTTTGAATTGACAAGATAGTTAAAGAGTTTGACTAAAATCAAGATAAAAGATGAAATTTGTGATTACAAAAGATTTAGTGAGAGCATATATGAATATTCCACATATGATGAGGAATAATATCTCAATATTGTGAATATCGAGAACTGGCATGAAAAAACACCTTCAACAATTATGGATTACATGAAACATCTTATGGGATAAGAAATAAGATCTATAGGGATAGTTCTTAAATGTTTCACAATATAAGAACATGTAATGGCAATGTGTTGAAGGAGTTCAACAAGAAAGGATTCAGTGTGAGAGAATTCAGATTAGTCTCTCATGAATTGTATGTTTTAATTCTTGTGAAGAATGGAAATGACTTGATTAAGATGTCATAGGATGTAGCAATGGATCTATCATGAATGGTATAAATTTATTTATCCCATATAATCTTATATGTATTGGACATGATACAATGATATTAAATTCCAATAAGGGTTATTGGAAAGTCATTAATGATATACATTAATACTTGAGAAGTATTCAAGGATATATTGCTAGTAGTTAAAGATAGCAATAAAGGAAGAGTTGATTGTAAAGGGTTACATCGGTGCAAGCTTCTGTAATGACAAAAATGATCACAAATTAAAATATGTTTGATTTAAAAGGAGAAATGTTGTTAGTTGGAAGGGTTCCTAACTAATAGCCATTAATACTATTTTATAATAGAAGCTGAGTATACTTGTGTCATGAACACAAAGTGATACTATATGGATCTAAAAGTTCATATGATGAAATTATAGATGTTCCAACCATTGATGACTTAGTAGTAATATTGTGACAACAATGAAGCTACTTATTAGGCAATGCATATCGGATGTCATATTACATAAGTTCCGTTTCATATGATAAATTTTACAATGAAGAGATAAGGGAACATGTAGAACTAACTATAAGAAAAGTATTTTGCTAACTCGATGAATTAGAATTAGTGCAGCAGAAACATGGTGACATGTTTAGATCACTAGGAATATGATTCATGGGTGATTGTCTCTAAGTGCAAGTGGTAGCCAGTTGATAAGGTATGCCCATAGATCCAATCATGTGATGATTGACATATCATATACCATAAAGGATTTGATTAATAATCATAAAGAAAAGCTTCCAATTGATTTTGTTTCATTAAGTTATGAGATAATGTAGAAACATTATGAATGTATAAAGAATGATAATACTCAATGACGTATGTCTTCAAGTACGTGACTTGGAGAATGAGATCATATGAAAGCTAAGAATGTGTACATTCTTATTATGTCACTATTCGGTTGTTGTTGTGGAAGGTAGATAGATATCAGTAACACATAAGGGTTGGTTGATGGCTGAATCTCATTAGTCATGATACGCTAATATGAAACCAAGCACACAAATACATGTTAGAGAACAATGTATCAGATAGACTCACATTCATAATGACACATGGAAACTATCATTGGTAGTCATAGTCATCTCTCATAGTGAAGGTGGTAATTGTGATTCTTAGACCTAAAATCACTGCACTCATCACATGTCATTGGGTATGCTTTGACATCATCAAACTCAGTCCTGAAACATGGGTTGCTATAAAGGTGATGATTGGGTAACTTTAACACATGGGGACTGACTGTGAGTGCGAGACTGAAAAATGCATGTGCATGCACATGTGAATCAATATATAGTATTTAGGTCACATTAGCTCAGATAGTCTACTCTTAGTTAAAGAAACATGAGTTGAACATTGAGAGGATGGCGATTCCATTCCTCGAGTTCACTCTGGATATCATAGACAAAAGAATTATACAATCACTACAACACCTTACACAAATTGTATATTGAAGTTATTCTCCAACTTTCCATTCACTTGGGTTGCACTGATGTGTGACTAGAAACCACTCTTTACTTGTGATGTCATAAGTCAATTATGGACACTCACTTCCAATGTGATATTGGACCTATAGGGTCACACACATAGGAACTCATCCAGAAGAGGAGTTTAATCTTGAATGATGATTGGATTGATTACAAAAGTGTTTAGGTACTCAATTCACACAACAGATCAACTGACTGCATTGTCGTCGATCGTCTCATAAAGTAAGATGACCATTTGGAGTACTAAACAGTCGACTCAAATGTTGATACGACCGTTTGGAGAGTCAGGCGGCTGATTGGAACTAAATTGACTGGAATTATGCATGAGTTTGACCCAACCGATCGACTCACTGAGTGAACCAATCGGGTAGGGCAGAGCGAGACGACCGATTCACCTGGTGAATCAGTCGATTCAGTTGGGTCAATGGAAGGTTCTAGCAACTTTCATGAATTTGTGAGAAAGATTACTCATTTTAATTTTTCAATTTTATTGGAACAAGTAATTAATGTTTGCATTAATTAGGAATGATTTTGTCAAATTGCGAAACTACCATATGACTGTCTCGCAGAACCAGATGACCGTCTTACAGTACCAGATGACCGTCTGGACTGCTAGATGATCATTTTATGTCTCGTAGGTTATAAAAATTTAAGATCTTCTAGTCCCTTTCACTCCCACACAGATCCCGAACAGACTGGGAACCCTGGCCCTAACCCTTCCTATAAATAGAGGGGTACATGGGGGTTCCAAGAGCATAACAATAACATAGATAATTGAGAATTAGTTACTCTGACATTTATTGTCCTCTCTATTTGTGATAACTAAGAGAGTCCAAGTAAGTCCTACCTGACTAGGGAGGGATAACTACGAGAGAGAACAACTGATGACCATTGTTGTGGGAGAGTAAGTTGGTGACTAGTACGCCAACGGGAGGGACAACTCCTTCATATCTTCTCTAGTTGAATGATAGGAGTTCTAATTGGTCAGTGTGGACTACTCTAGAGGCATGAGTCCTTTAGTTGCTGCTAGGAGGGCAGCGTCAGCCTGCAGTCCATGGTGAGAGCATAAGTGACGCTGTAGAAGTTGATCAAGTTCGCTGTCATTGGTGAAAACTAGGAGCTGCATAACAACCGTCTAAGAAAAACTAGAAGACAGTTGCACTACAATGAGTTGTAGTCATTGGACTTACTCCAGGACCTGATATAAACTCGTTAAACCATCCTTCTTATTTCATACTAGTTGACGTGATCTTACTGTTATGAGAATACATATAGATAAATTTTTGTTTCCGTTGCTATACTTTGTGTATGTATTTTCCAACATACTTGACCCTAAGAAGATGAGTGAAATCTATTCACAGTTATTTGAGGGGTACATCCAGTGATTCTTTATGGTTTGACAACACACTATCAATTCTTATTGGTTTCATAGATGTATGTTTCATAGGTGATCTTGGTTACAAAAAGTGTACCTCAGACATTCTGTTCACTTTTATAAAAGGAGCAATTAGTTGACAATATAAATTGTAAGAATATATTGTTTTGTCTTGTACTAAGGCAGAATATATCACAACTTGTGAAGCAGGAAAAGAGATGGTTTGACTCAAACATTTATTTCCAGAACTGAATCTATGAATAAAAGATAGTCGTTGTGGTTGTGTCTTTTGTGGCTTCCACACACGACAAGAAGAAGAGAAAACAAAGAAGAAAGAAAGAAGGAGAAAGGAAGGAGGGTGATCATAGCCCTGGTTATCTTCTCTGGTTTCTGTGTTGATTTCTCACCACAACTTTATTTCTGGTTCTACTTAGATATTCTTTTCAAGGGGGTATTTTTCCAATAGGCTTTTTGGTGTGCTGACGTACCAAGTTGGCAATATGTATCTCTTTCTATATCTCAAGTTTTGGGAATTCCGCATCTTCTTAATTAATAGGTTTTCCCGTTGGATATCGATCCTGTAGTTGTTCTATTACACATTGTTGTTGGAGATTTTCTACATAAATCTTGGTGTTCTACTTGTGTGACTACTTGTCCGTACTAGTCTTTAATACTTTTCTGTACTTCAGGGGATATTGCTCGTTATAAGCCATTGCGCTACATATATTAATGTGTCTAGTCTATAGTAGGTTCTTCCGCTATATTTTTATATTTCGTGTGACAGATACATACATCCTGACCTGTGATTCCCTTCAGAGTGTCACCCTACTAAACTTGATGCAATAGTGCTCAATGCAGTAGAAAGGTGAAGCCGACTATGGCTGTTGCCAATTCAGTCAAATCTTGCATGAATTCGGAGCATTGTATATCCATCGATTAATTCACATAGATGTCAAATACACGAGACAACACTTCACAATAATCTAACATGCATATATATGAAGTGCAAACAAATGAGGTCTTAACCACTACACAACACATATGATGTACGTTCTATACTGTAACTGTTTCGTATCTTAATATTTTTCTTCATTTGAAGATCCACTTGTATGTGATTGCTTATCTAAATACACGGTCTTTTCTACGACATATAGTTCTTGAACCGTCGTATCATGTGTACACGTATGCCGGGGGGGGGGGGAGTGGTTCAGGTGGTTCAAGCACGGGCCCCCTCATGAAGGGACCCGAGTTCGATACCCAGCGGCCGTCCCTGAAGTGTTTACTCGTCGTGCAGGCCGGCCAATTATGCGCTTTAAATGGTTCCTAGATTTGCGGGACGCCCAGGGACCCGAGAGTTTACGCCGCCTGGGGTGGTCGCGAATGTGGCGCTTCTGCGGGGTGGTTCTCTCGTAAATCTAAAAAAAAAAATATGCACACGTATGATGCTTCTCATCCGCCTTCAAAGGCAACACAAGTGGGGTTCATTCAAGCCCATCATAATTCAACAGTTGGGGCATTCATTCAAACTTGAAAGATTATATTAGGATTACAGGAGTTGAATGCATGCCAACATATTTCAAACACGAAAACGACTCACGGGAACGGTATCACTTTGACCACATATTAATATAGATGGGTGTGGAGGACCACGGTGTCATGTACGTGGGCTCACCTGTGCCGGCCCAATAAGGGTTGTTTAAGACACATTGCATAAGAAATGTTGTTACCTTGTTTCAAACGTTCTGTTCTGTATATCTTACAAAAGGGAGAAAGATAGCCATTGGGATATATTGTTTGGCAGTACTTGAATACGAATATACGATGATATCCATCTCCGTAGATTGTCAGTGGGACGTACGCCGTATAGCATTATACTAACATCTTGCAATAACGACTAACGAGGGAGGGCCCTCCATGCGCAAAATAATTAATTGACGGAACCAATCATCACCCCGCTATCATTCCTACTTGCGTATAGGCGTTTCCTTTGCAGAATAACAAACTACATGTGATCTCTCGCCTCTTCCATTGGTGCGCAATTGTTTGCGTTTGTTTTTTTCCGCCACTAGGAGCGCTAAACAGTGCAACTAGAGGCGGTCTACCGACACTAGATCTGGCTGAGGTGGCGGGGTACCCAGCTTGCCGATTTGATCTATTTTGCCGTTTTTTTCCCATTTTGGGTGGAAAGTATATATAAAACTCATGATAGCAAGTAACTTTCGGAGACATGATGGCCGCTCGGTCTGGCGGCGGCGTGGGCGACAGGAGGGCGCCGGTGGTACACACACAAGGTAAAAACACGACGAGGAGATTTTAGGGATCGGAAATCCGTGTCTCGACTGCTCCTAAAGTGTGGACCTCTGTCTTCAAGGATCAGATCGGAGATGTCAACACCAGAATCAATGAGGAGAACATCATAGTCGAAAATAATAAAATCACTATCCCCTAGGCTGAGGTTGATGAAACAGCAACCCTCTGGGCAAATACCGTCGCGGGATACGTTATAGGATTTTGCCCCCATATACCCACCCTACAAGATTACCTCTCAAATCTCTGAAAACCATCTGGTTCGATTGAGATCATGGGACGTGCGAACGGCTGCTTCATTATTAAGTTCCAGAATGCCGAGGACCTTAATGCTGCCATTGAAGGTGATCTGTTGTATGTGAAGGGAAAATCAATGATACTGAAGAAGTGGGAGAAGGGAGAACCGCTTCAACAAGAAAAGCTCATAGACGTCCTGGTCTGGCTCAAAATTCTGAACCTGCCCCTGGAACTGTGGAATGATCGAATGCTTGCCAGGATTGTGACCTTCTTGGGTAAGCCGCAATGCCTGGATTGCCAAACCAAAGCAAAGAGACACACGGAATATGCCAGGGTGAATGTCTTGATGAATGCTAATTCAAAATTCTCAACTCAGGTGAAGCTGCGTACTGACAGTGGTATTCCATATTCAGTTCAAATTGAGTATGAGTGGAAGCCCAATGTATGTCCACATTGCAACACCTTCAGCCACGATCGTCGGTTGTGTAAGCCTGAAAAGGAGCAACAAGCAGTCAATGAGAGACCTGATACAGAGGTGTCAACACCTTCACCGTCTCTACGACCTCCTGTGGTAAATAATGTAGAGGAGAGAGCAGTTGGGTCACCCACTGCACCTACTCGACAAAATGCCAATGAGGAGTTTCAGAAGCCAAAATCACCTGCTAGGCGGGTGACTAGAAGAAAATCACAGAGAAACAATAACAATCACAATCGATTCAACTTTTTTCAAAAGGACACCGCAACTGGGATCCCTCAACCGAATATGGGAGATGGGGCTAGCAGCATGCCAACAAACCGATCATTACGATGAACCTGTCGATGATCCTCCCCTAGAACATCAGAGGTCTCTGCTCTTTGGGGAGACAAGACACTGTCAGGGAGGAAATAAGAAAAATCAGGTGCTGACCTGGTCTTCTTAGTTGAAACTAAATTGAAGAAGAAGAAGATTGCGAAAGCCACTCAATATATCTAGCTTGTTGCAAACTGGGTTGATAATTCCATCCCATGTCGAAAGGTGAGAATCCTTGCTTTATGGCAGAACCATGAATTCAAAGTAAAGATTGGTTTCCAATCCAAGAAGCTACTGCAGATGCAGATGGATGTCGAAAACACTCTGATGGACATCTCTATTATTTACGCTACAAATGAAGCTGATAGAAGAACCCAACTCTGGAAAGACATCATCCATATCAAGACAATCGCTAGTCAGAATCCTTGGCTAGTAATCAGGGATTTTAATGTTGTTAGGAAAGTGATAGAAAGATGCGACAGATCCACCCCTTTGAGGAGATCCATGGAGGAGTTCAATGATGCGGTGCTAGCTACTGATCTTATTGAAATCCAGGCCAAAGGACCTTTCTTTATGTGGAACAACAACCGATTGGGACACAAGAACACCAGGAGTAAGATTGATAGATCTCTGAGCAACATTAGGTTTATGGATGCTTTCCCAAAACATTGGCTAGAAATAAAGTCTACCTTGCGCAATGATCACTGTCTACAATTCCTTCACATGGACGGCGATGAAAAAAAGAATTTATATCCCATCAGGTTCTTTAATGCTTAGATGTCACTTCCAGGGTACAATGAGACAATTCTTAAAGCTTGGAATACTCAGACCACTGGATGTCCAATGCTCAGAGTCTGTACAAAGCTAAAAGCAGTGAAGAAAACTCTACAACAATGGAATTGGAAAAAGAAGGGTGATGTAGCAGTTAATGTGAAATTATTAGAAGAAGAAGCTCTACAAGCTCGGTCCATGTCAGATCTTAATCCATCAGATCATCTTCTTTCGGAGATTGCAAATGAGAAAGCTCGGGCTACTAGAGATGCTAGAGACATAGAGGAATCAATGCTGAGGCAGAAGTCTAGGATCTTCTGGCTTAAAATGGTGACCGAAATTCAAAATTTTCCCCTCTCTCTCAAGACCAGAAGAAGTAGAAACCAAATTAAAATTATGGAAAAGGAGGGAAATGATATCACAGGTGATAAGGAGATCTCTAATATTTTCGTAGATCACTACACTACAATCTTTAATAAACATCATAAGAGTATCTTGATAATCTGCCTGATGTGCTAGTTCTGACCACCCAACAAACAACTGACATCTCAAGACTTGTCACTATTGAAGAAATAGAAAAGGTGGTTATGGCTGCTAATAGTGATAAATCACCTGGGGCATATGGGTTTGATGCCCACTTCTTTAAGAATGATTGGCCAATAATTGGCAATGATGTTACTAAGGCGATCCATGACTTTTTGTTTAAAGGAAAGCTCTTAAGGGAAGTCAACAAAACTTTCATTATCCTCATTCCTAAAGTCAAGCAACTGAGAAAAGTAGGCAGTTGGATGCCAATATCCTTGTGTAACTTCCTCTATAAGATCATCTCAAAGATAATGGCAAACAGGCTCAGGAACATTATGCTTGATCTTATAAGCATAAACCAATGTGCGTTTGTAAAGGGAAGACACATTTCATCCAATTGTAAAATGGCCTTGTAAGCGATTTAAACAAGTAGGGCGTCCTTCCAAAATTATGTTTCAAAGCGGATCTTAGCAACTCTTATGATACAATTAGTAGAGAATATATCCTTCAGGTGATGGAAAAGATGGTCTTCCCCCCATGTTGGTTGCAATGGGTCAAAGAATGTCTAAATACTACTTCTTTTCAAGTGCTTATCAATGGCAATCCGTCACCTATTATCAATGCATCCAATGGGATTAGGCAAGGTGACCCCTTGGCACCTTACCTCTTCATCATAGGTATGTAAGGTTTGGCAAAAATTCTTAATGAAGTTGAGGCTGCTAAAATGATTAATCCCGTTAAGACAAATGACTGCTTGGTGTCCCATATTCTTTTCGTGGATGACCTGCTCATTTTTTCTGAAGCAACTAAATCTAATGTTGAAGGTGTCAAAGTGTGCTTAGAAAGGTTTAGTAGAGTCTCTGGTCTGTAATTAAATCTAGTTAAGAGTCAACTCTTCACTAGTGCTTCAACCTCGGAGGACATCCAGGGCATTCTTGGGGTCCATAATACCCAATTCCCAATCAGGTACCTAAGTCTCCCTATGTTCTATGGAAGACTTACTAAAAGTCTTTGTCAACCCCTAGTGGACAAACTGAAAACCAAACTAGAAGAGTGGAAGATGAAGGTTCTTTCGGTGGCTGGGAGGTTGGAGCTGATTATCTCAACCCTCTCATCTTACCACCTATTTTGGACATGTACCTTTCCCCTACCTAAAGCTACCATTAATGAGGTTGAAAGATTATACAGAAGATTCTTAAGGGGTGACTCTGATAACAAGTTCTATACTGTTTTCTGGAATACGATCTGCTCTACTAAGATGGAAGGTGGACTCGACATTTAAAGAATGGAAGATTGGATATCTGCTAGCTTTATGAAGAACCTATGGGATATAGCAAATCACAAAAACTCCTTATGGGTTAAATGGGTTCATAACAAATATCTGCTTCAGAAATCTGTCTGGTCGTGTGATCTAAAAACCCAACATGGATGGTACTGGAAGGCCTTGGTCAGGTTCAAAGACATTGTAAGTCACCTAGTACGCTTTGAGGTGGGAAAGAATTCAAATATTTCTATATGGAAGGATCCCTGGGTACAAGGCTTCTTCCTAAATGATGTCATTAGAACTGAGCTCTCTCTTGGGGTGTGGCTTCTGAAAATTCCAACCTCTGAATGCTATTATGTCAAATGGGGTATGGTGCCTCCCTGAGAAAAGAGGAACTGAAGAACTAAAATAGATCTGTATGAATGTGCAAATCACCGAAGAAGACAAATGCTACTTCAAGGACTTGAACAACTTCTCCCTGAAGGGCGCCTGGGATCTTTGCAGATTGCATAAAACAGTACTGCCTTGGGTAGAATGGCTATGGAAGTGCAAGCTACCTAGACGTATGGCCATCCGGTGCTAGAAGATGTTTCATAAAAAAACTAGTGACTGAACATTTTCTTCAGGAAAGAGGTTTCTCACTGCTTCCAGATGTTACCTCTGTCAGGAGGAGGGTGAATCTCTAGATCACATTATGTGGAACTATCCCTTTAGTGGAAAACTATGGTGCAAGGCCAGAACATACATGTCCTTCATGCCAAAAAGCCTGGAGGATGTTTCAGCAACTCAGATCAGATCATAGTAGGGCATAGCTGTTCTCATTATGTACCACGTTCGGTACATAAGAAATAAGGTCCTTTTTTATGGCAATGACCCAAGTGCAAACGAAACATGGAGCCTTATTATACAAGACTTCAAAAGCTTATAATTGTATAGATATGCTTTCTTATTTCCATACACTTGTACATGAATTTTGATAGTTTTGAAATGAAAAAGAGGCACCACGCTTAACGATAAAAAAAAGTATATATAAAACTTGATCATAAGCCTCGCAAGATAAGTAATCAGCTATTCATGGAGTAGATTATCTACTGGAGTAGATGAAGATGGACATTGTCATGAATAAACCACATTCTTGTTTACTCACTTCATTCACTTCCAACATTGTTATGGAACAACAATCGTTCCATTCAGCAGGTAAAACAAGGAAGTCGTTGTTGCATGCTTGCCTATCGTACCTATACCCATAATAAGAAGAGTGAAGAAAAAGGAGTCCCGCCATGTTGGCACGCCTTCAATCATTACCACATACCTCTTCTTCCGACGGCATTTCAGTGCGAAATCATTTGGTCGGTCAGTACCCTGATACCCTTTTTACTAAGAGCTCGACATTGTGGAAAGTATGCTTAAGATTCCTTCTCGTGGTGATGAAACCATGCTGCAACCTGGCATGCCGATGGGTAGACGCCATGAGTGCGTCGTCCTGCACTACCGCGGCGCTCAAGACAAATGCATCTTTGTGTAAAGAGCAAGTCCGAAATCCTTAACCCAATACCATCTTTATGTAAAGAGGAAGTCAACTCCAACATCCTCAATTGGATCCAACATATAATCTATGGTACTTTTCTGTTTTGTATTGTGCGGCAACGGTTCGTTATCGGTTGGTCCAATTATATGCTAGGGTCATCGAGCATGCCATTAGAACAGTGATGGGTTTTCCGAAGATACAGTCGCTTATTTACCTGGTCATAAAACATGAGATCAAGGAATACACACTCAACATAACAAGTTTTAAGGTAAGAGTATATAAATCTCAAAACAAAGTGCGTCCATCAAAATCTACTGTTCTACTCTATTAAGCACCAAGCCAAATAAACTCGTTTCCGTCCTCTTCAATTCCCATCCCGTGTTTGTAATCTACTGTTACCAACCGTCCCGGCTATCTCTCCACTCATCGCTGGACTCTTCAACGTTTTACTTATCTAGATCGATATCAAGGTTAGAGATTGATTCGCAAAGCCGCATTTTTGGGGTTGGAACAGTCTGCCGCATCCAATCATCTATATCCTACGTCGTCAATCATGTAGGTATTGCGTTCCTCGTCCAATTCTTCTCTCGTTCTTCTTTTCGTCTCCTTCAATACTCATTTAATTCCGTCCTATCTTCCAAGGAGTTTCATCGAGCTTCAACGTTTTGCTTTTCCGAACTAAATCATAGTTGGAGTGATTTGCTAGAACTAAAGCCTTAAGCCGGGGCGCAGAGCCGTCAACAGCCATCTCACACCCTCTACACTAGGGATGAGCAGCGGTCCGGGCCGGCCCGACCCAGCTCGCAACCCGACACATATAGCCCGACCAGAACCCGGTTCACATTTGTATCTGGGTGGGCCGGGTTTGAAAATTTGTCCCATATTTATAACCGGGCCGGGCTCGGGTTGACTACAACCCAAACCCGAAAGCCCAAAACCCAACCCATATAAAGTAATACATATTACTTTTTATATAAATTTATATAGATAAGTATATGTTGTCCTAAGTGCCTAAGCCGTTGGATGAATTCAATCCAACAACAGCTATTGACCCCCGTGACCTAACAGCCACCGGTACCACTACCACCCACTACGAAACGGCACTAGCCGCACTGCCCACTACCCAGTACTAAACCTCTATAATATCTTCTCAACATAGTGATACCGAGACAGAGTTATACCATCAGTAGACCTTATAATTTAAGCCCTAAAATCACATCAACGACACCCATATCCTTCATCTCAAACTTGGTACACAAGAATGACTTTGTCTCATTTACTACTTTCATATCAGAACAAAAAAGCTGGATATCATCGACATATAAGCATAATAAAATCGATCCATCATTGATGATTTTGCAGTAGAGAAACCAATCAAATTCATTAGAAATAAAGCCAAACATTGATATCACAGAATCAAACTTCTCATGCCATTTCTTACGGGCTTGTTTCAAGCCATGTAATTACTTAACAAATTTACACACTTTGGACTCATTCCCACGATCCACAAATCTCTCAGGTTGTTTCATTTATATCTCTTCCTGAAAATCACCATGTAAGAACGCGGTCTTCACATCCATCAGTTGGATACAAATGTTATACATGGAAGTCAATGCTATAAACACTCAGATTGTGGTCATATAGGAAACAAGAGAATAGGCATCAAAATAATCTATTCCTTCTATCTACGTGTAACCCTTAGCAACTAACCTAGCCTTATACTTATTGTTTGTCCCGTTTGTATTAAGTTTCTTCTTAAAGATCTATTTGCAACCAACTACAAACAACCAGGAGTCAAATCCACCAATTCCTAGGTACCATTCGAGAATTAAATTAGATTTCATCATTAACAGCTTCATTCTAAAACTTAGCTTCTAGAGATTCCATAGTTTGTTTGAAAGTTACAAGATCATCCTCAACATTGTAAGTGAGAAACACACATCTGAAGTCCTTGGATGTCATAGGCCATTTACTTTTGTTTGGTTCAACCATTTCTTAGAATCATCAGATTAAGAAATAGCTTGTTCTGAGTCGCACCCCCACATTTGTCATCCTTTCCACATGCTCGTGAATGGAACCTGTAGTGAATGAATCCTCTTGAGATACTTAATTGGGCACACCATATTTCATGGGAAACACATCTTCAAAGAATGTAGCATCACGTAATTCTACAATTGTATTGACCTCAATGCCTGAGATATCAGATTTTACAATCAAGAATCTATATGCATAACTTGTCTATACATAC
This sequence comes from Alisma plantago-aquatica, assembly GCA_963693085.1. Lineage (NCBI taxonomy): Eukaryota > Viridiplantae > Streptophyta > Magnoliopsida > Alismatales > Alismataceae > Alisma > Alisma plantago-aquatica. The sequence goes on along the minus strand of OY856413.1, from coordinate 1,134,845,493 downwards.
CCCCAGAATATGGTATCAACCATTTTCGGTCCCAATTTCTTCCTTTTGCATTCAGGGACAAGTACCTTACCCCACACTTGAAAATATTTGAGACTCGATTTTCTTCCTCTCAGTAACTCAAACATATTACTTTTACATGTTTATGGGAAACTCGATTCAGAATATGGCAAGCTGTATTCAAAGCTTCCCCCCACATGAAGTTGGTTAGACATGAGGTTTGGAGTAAAGAATTAACCATATCTATGAGGGTTTAATTTTTATATCCATATTTCCCATTAGACTGTGGTGAACACTAAGCAATAACCTCATGAACTATACCATGCAATTGGTAAAATTCCAAAAATAAATTTGAGGTATATTCTCCTCCTCTATCATACCTTGATCATTTAAGTACTTTACTAGTTTGAGTTTTAGCTTCTTACTTATAAATTTTAAATTTATACAATGCCTCATCTTTACTTCTAAGTATAAAGACGTAGTTGTATCTACTAGAATCATCAATAAAAGTTATGAAATAATGCTTTTGGTCCCTTGTAGCATCTCATTAAATTCACATGTATCAATACACACTAAATCCAATATTTCTGAATTCCTATTCACATAATGAAAAAAATTTCTAAGTAATTTAGCTTGCACAGATATTTCATATTTATTATTACTAATGTCATATTTAGGGATTAAATTCAGATTCATCATATATTTCATTGAGGCAACATTAACATGTCCCAAACATGAATGCCAAACATCAGATGATACATGATTCATGTATAGAGAACTATTAGCATTCAAATTTAAAATGGAATTTGAAATAGGTTAAACAAGAATCTTAAACAAGTTCTCCATATCACATAGATACCCCTTGCCAAAAAATAAAGAATCACAAAGATGAGAAATAATAGCCTTATTACACTTGCAATCTATTCTAAAACCATCTCTAACTAAAATTGTGCCAGTAAGAATGTTGCATTGTATTGAGAGAACATGTCTGACTCTATGAAGCATTAGAACCTTTCTCGAAGAAAACTTTAAGTCCACCTGTCCTTCTCCTTTGACTTCTACAACATTAGAATTGATTAAAGTCACGAATCGACCTTTAGAGGCCTGGTAAGACACAAACATGGACTTGTCAGTACACACATGAACATTAGCCTCAATGTCTAATATCCAATATAGTGGTTCAAAAATAGAAAAAACTTCAAGTTTTATAGATATGCACCCATTATTGACGTTCAAGGATGCAACCATCATGTTGACCGCAACCTCCTCAGTTGCAGAAGCGACAACTTTCTTTACCTTCTTTGAAGAAAAATCTTTGTTCCAGTGGCCAACATGTCTACAAGTCCAACAAGGTTTATTCTTCATTTTCTTTTTGATATTAGCCTTACATTTAAGTGAATTATTAGATTTCTTATCCTTGTTCTTAGTAGTAGTTAAATTGACACTCAGATTAACATCGGTGGGTACCTTGACAGTTTTTTCTTTCAGATGTTCTTCCTAAATATTGATGTTCATCAAGAGATTGTTCATTGACATGCCTCATTTGCGATGCTTAAGAGTCAAGTCAAACGATTCCTAATATTTTGGGAATTTCTTAATGATTGAAATTGCAACAAACTTTTTAGGAAGTATCATGCCACATCAGCGAGCTCTTGGACCAAGAGTTGAAAATCGTGTATTTGATCAGAAATAGTTTACTCTTAGACAAATGAAACTTTTAGAAATTTTGAGACATAATATTTTTTAGTTCCCTGATTCTCAGTATTGTATTTCTTTTCTAACGCCCCCACACAAAACCCTAGATGTAGTAACAAGAGGCTTTGAGTAAGAGTCATATAGTTTGCTATTTAATACAAATAAAATCAACCCTCAATATGTTTTATCACCCTTCTTATAGGTTGCAATTAAATTAGCATTATCGATGATAGTTTCATCAACTTTGGGTTCATCCTCTTATAGATATTGATCATACCCTATTATGATAAGCCATATTTGTATCCTACTTTGCCAATGAAAAAAATTAGTTCTAGTAAACTCTTCAGGCATACTAGACATATCAATTTTCATGCCAGAACCTTGAGCAGCCATAGTTAACTAATTACAGATAATGATTTCTTTAAGACTGTTATTAATTTTAATTACGTAGTTACATGCAACATCGATAGGTAAAATAAATTAATAGTTCAGGCCGATCCAGATAAGAAAGCATAGAATAAACCAATGCCGAAGAACAAAAAAATCAAGGTTAGTAACACAAACCAAATCATTCATTGAGAAACGAACGTATTATACTTAAAGAAATCAAAGTGTGCAACCGTTCTGGATAGGCATCATTCTCCTAGTCGACACAATCACCAACCTGGAGAAGAAATCATCTCGCTCATTTTGATGACGAATGATGCAGACTAAAAACTTACACTATCAATGCATCCCAGCGCCCGCAGGAACCGCCTCCTGACAGATCACGTCACGGAAGAGAGAGGATGGACGAACTTGCCACGTACAAGAGGCAAAAAAGTCTGGCTTTCGAGTTTACAAAACACACACTCAAACGGTTGCATGCTCGAAAGATGTATTTAACCCTAATGATCGGAGGCTTATTTATAGCCTTACACATCCCGTAGTCGTATTCTCGTTAAGACGTAATCACTTGACCGCTCTTGTACACACTGTGAAAAAGTCCACGAAGAGACATTTTTCTATTAGGATTTATAAATCCAGTTCGGGAAGAAACAATTTATTAAATTAATAATTAATTACGTAGTTGTATCCGATTCGGAAAGACATTCTCCACAATCCACAGACGTGGCGTGCGTGAATGTGTTTTAGAAACAAATTTACCCTCAGACATATGAAACCTTAGAAATTTTTAGACACAATATTTTTTAGTTCCCTGGTTCTCAGTATTGTATTTCTTTTCTAATGCCCCCACAAAACCTTCGATGTATTAACAAGAGGCTTTGAGTATGAGTTATAAAGTCTATTATTTAATGCAAACAGAATTAACCCCCAACATGTCTTATCACCCTTCTTCCATGTTGCAATTAAATTAACATTATCGAGGATAGTTTCATCAAATTTGGGTTCATCCTCTTCTAGATATTGATCATACCCTACCATGTTAAGCCATATTTACATCCTACTTTGCCAACGAGAAAAATTAGTTCCAGTAAACTTTTTAGGAATACTAGATGCATCAATTTTCATGCCAGAACCTTGAGCAGCTTTAGTTAACTAATGACAAATAATGATTTCTTTAAGACTGTTGTTAATTTTAATTACGTCGTCTGGATATGCGTCGTTCTCCTAGTCGACACGGTCACGAACCTTGAGAAGAAATCGTCTCGCTCATTTTAATGACGAACGATTGAGAAGAATAACTTGTACTACCAGTGCAGCCCAGTGTCTGTTGGAACCACAGCCTGACAGATCACGTCTCGGAAGGGAGAAATAGGCGGAAGAGTCTGGCTTTAGTGTTTACAAAACACACACTCAAAAGGCTATATGTTCAAAAAATGTGTTTAACCCTAATGACCAGATGCTTATTTATAGCCTTACACGCCCCGTAATGGTATTCTCGTTAAGATGTGATCACTCGGCCGCACTTTTCGCGAAAAGATATTTTTCAATTAGGATTAATTAATTCAGTTAGGAAAGAAACAATTAATTAAATTAATAATTACTTACTTAGTTATATCCGGTTCGGAAAGACATTCTCCACAATCCACAGACGTAGCGTACATGGATTTAAGTCGCCACACCTACCAAAGAGGTGAGCATACCCTCTCCTAAGACTTTAGTGTCACATGTGATCCTATATATAAGGACCACAAATGTACTAGGAGTTAACAATGAGGGATAAAACTTCTTTCTCATTTACACTAGACACAAAATTACCTTTCTCTCATGTACTAGTTGCACTATATTGGGTTTAACTCATGTTATATACATGGCTGGTAAAGCCATATATCTAACAAAGGGTTCCTGCGTGGTCGTCCATTGGAGCCTTTGGTTTCCTGGATTGAAGCAAGGAGGCAAGATGGCAAGCATACATTTTCTCGTGTCGTGGCTTTGGTTAGTAAACGTCAATTCCCAATTCTCAGACCAAGGAGGAGTTGATCGGCCAGTCGCCTTCCCGTCTTCCTCAATCAGTCCATCCACCAAATATGATGAAAGGAATGTCCAGTCTATAGAAATACGGACATGTTCCCAATGGATTTAGTTGTTTCTTTTGGATGTCCATCAATACTAGGAGGGGGGTTAGTAGAAATTGCTACGACAGAAGCCACCGCTTGCAAAAGGTATTTGTTCTGCTAGGTTCCACTTTTATATAGTATATATGTCGTCCCTACCCCCAAAGTATGCATAATTTTTCCATCTTTCTACTACTGATCAAAGGGGGGTGCTATTGGTACACTTCATGTGAGAGAGATTGAATTAGTGCCCTAGTAGACTCGTGCACAGCGTAATCTATAATGTTTTTTTCTTCTATCCAAGTTGTCTTGTGTTCATATTGCTACTTTTTTTGTTGAAACCTTGAACGCAAGATGAGAACACTTTTCTGTCTAAGTGTCTTTCCTTATTTGATTGTAGAATCGTTGAGTATTTCTTCTGATTCCTATGGTGTATGCTTTCTTTGGTTTCCATACATTTTTGTCGCTGATCTGATTTGATTGTCTCTCATTAGTAAAGTTTCAAGGGAGAAACGACTAAGGTCAAACATACTTGTCAATCAATTGAGTCAAAATCTGTGGGTATTCGTCGATCGACTCGTTTAAAACAGAATTGGATGATGAAATTTGTCACCTACGAAAAAAAATACTCAAACGCATACATACTCATTTAATTAGCGGGTTTTACGGGTGGCCTACGGACACCCGCGGAGCATCCACACAACTAAAAATGACATGCATAGTTGAGCTAATAATAATCTAATAAATATAAATATCTACTACAACTTAAAAAATATATAATGATCTACTAATACCCATTAATTGTTATGGAGTTTAGTTCAGATTTGAATTTGTCCAACATCGAGAGAAATGGTATAAAATGAATCCACGACTGCTATATTTTTTAATAATTCTATCAAACTCAAAGTAGAATTGTACTACAAGTTTAGTAATTATAATACATCAAGTATAGTAGTACATTATAGAATTTTAATCATAAATTAGAGATATTTTACCCCCAACAAATTACATGTAGTTAAATGTTCATAGTAAATGAATAAATATTTTTCTTTGATACCGACAATGTGTAGTAATTTTTATAAGGATCTATGTCATAAAAAGAGTGACAAAGTTTTTATGACTGGCTGTCAACCTACCACCAACCCTCCTCCTTTACACGGGCTTGGGATCGGCCACATTTGTACAAAATGTACAAAAATATAAACCATATGCGGAGTTATTAGAGAATAAAATATGGTACTAACATGTGCACTGCAGACCGATTAATGCATCTATACAAAACAATGTTATTGAGTCAAGCACAATAAATAGAAGAAGAGGAAGGCCTAAATTAACATGGTATGAGATTATAAAGAGAGATTTTGGATCTCTACATCTCAACTAGAATATGGCCCATGATAGAGCTGAATGAAAATGAAGGATCCATGTAGCCAACCCCAACATAGTTGGGACTAAGGCTTATTTGTTGATGATGATGATGACCGACAATGTGCAGTAGTTGGTGTTTTTTCTATATTTTATGTAAAACATTAGATAATTATGATTTTGTATATAATTAAAGTAGCATCTTGCAAAGTAGTTTTACTGGACACAAATTATGTGGGCACCCGAGGGTCGACCCGCAACCCGTTGGGCTGGTTTTAAGTTTGTCTTTGGTCCACCGATTTAGAATCGAGTCTTTTTGACCCGCACACGCTAGAAACAAACCCACAATGACCCAACTCAAACCCAACTGACCCAACCATTTGACTAGTCTAGGTCAGAAGCTGCATCTTTGAGGAGGTAACTACCAGTATTGGAACGGTCCTTAGAGATGAAATAGGTACTATCGTTGGAGCTATTTTTGTTACAGTGCAAGCAATTGGGCACCTCACTTGGATGAGTGTTGGGCTCTACACCTTGTCTTGCACATTGTGTACAAGCTGGGCTTCTCAGATATATTGGTTGAATCAGATGTGAAGACTATACCAGTTGCTTTATCAAACAAGGATCATGTCTTAAGCCATGTGTTGCAAATTTGGAATGAGAACAATGAACATATTGACCATGACTATAAAGAGGGGAACAAGTATGCATTTAATTTCTTGGCCTTAGGTTGGGTCAACCAATTATATGGAAGGATGAGTTACCTATTTTTTTATAAGCAAGTTGCTTGTATTAATATGTTGTAAATGTGCAAGAAAAGAGAAAGAAGAAATTTGAGTTACCATAAAAAATTATGTTGTAATTGTATGTTAGATCTTTGGGCTCTATAGGGGAGTGAATAGAACTAAAACTACTTAAACAAAACACATTGGACCTTCAAGATATTTGCTAAAAGATATTTCTATATTGGAAAGCAAGGGAGAGAGATATTTAGCAAACAACAACAGAAGGCTAAGTTGTATAGCGGCTCCAACCTCCAAACTATGAGATGTAAATTCACTATCTAGAGGGTTCAATTTCTAGGATTTTCAACCATGTCACACATCTTATATCCCATTATAAGAAGTACAACATATAGACCACCCTTGTCAAGCACAAGGGCTAAACTAGCATTCCTTTGTATACCAAGGAGCCAATAACCAGTATAAAGAACTTACCTATCTACCTACCAAGAATCTTCTACGTTCATCAAGGTCTTACCCTTTCTTGTAGAAGATCTCCAACCTTTGATCACCCATCCTTCTTCAAGGAAGTCTACCTCCTTCAAGGAGATCACCTTCAAGTCACCACTTTGCTAAAGAGAGGTTGGGAAGACGAGTGGATAGCTTCACAAAATGTACATGGGAACAACTCTTTTACAAGGATCCTAGCTCACTCAAATTGAATGTATAGTAGTAAACTAAATTAAGGGAGATTAGGGTTGTTGGAGGAAAAAGCACTCAACTATAGAAAGGGAGCATAGAAGGCAAACTTGGAATGAAGTCTAAGGGCCTCTTTTTATAGTTTAGATTGCCTACTAGCCACTAGAGACACTTAGGATTGCATTCTAGCCAATTTGGGTGTTCCAATGGATATATTTTTGAGTTTTACAACACTCCAATGACTAGAAATATTTTTATACACTTTTTAGTGTTTCGACTGTGTTATCTTTTAGTTAAATTGACCGACAGCACAATGTGACAAGTGAAAGTGCAGGGTTTCAGTCGAGTTACCATTAGGAAAAACTCGGTCAATCTTGGGCATTGCCAAAAGACAAGTTGGCCGTCAGTTGAGTTGTCACCAGGACAAAGTCAGCCGATAGGGCAACCTATTCCAACTTATGACAAAGTTCAAAAATTTCTTAGATGTTCAAATTAAGTGTTCTAAGTTTAAGTTAAACTTAGTTACAATTCATACATTCAAACAAATGATTTACAAATTTAAATAGAGAAAATATCTAACTTTTAAAACTTGCATTTGCATTGAATTTAACTAGATTTTTGACAAACTAGGGTTTGCTAATTTCATCCTATGCCTAAAATTGATCTACAATAGACATATTAGGTACACATGAATAGAATAGTTAAGTCATCATAAAAATATGGACAATATATAACTATTAGGTCAATATTCTCCCCCTTTTTGAAGATGATAAACCATTCCTTAACATATTGAAAAGAAACAAAATTTTATACAATTTTACCTTTGATATGTAGGGGGATACATGAATTTATAATAGCAATTGTCCGTATCAATTTATCCTCACCTCTACATCTTTGGTTAGTTTTTCCAAAAATAAAACCACCATATAAACGTGTTATTCATATTTCAATAAGTGAGAGATATGCAATTTTAGATCGATTTCAATATGGAGGCAAGCTATTTCTCTCCAAGCATAAAACATCTAGAGAGAACTGAGAACATTAATTCATAATCAAAATATAGGAGTTCATACATAAAAACTCATATAATATCAAAGCAAAGAGTTAAGGGAACATAAGAGAATGACTACAACCAAAGTAAATTAGTCTATGATGAAAACAAATCAATTAAGAACGAGATGAAATATGAAATAGTAGCCTCATATATAGGTGTGATATGATTACACATGTTGATCTCATAAAATGGCATAAAGAAGAGCACTCAAAAACATAAGAACTAAATATCTAGATCATCTATGTCCACTTTGTCCTCACTAGGGTTGTAATCCTCATCACTAGTTGTCTCAAGTCTCATAGAAGATGAATGAGCAGTATCAACCTCATCACCATCATCAGCTCCATAGTCATCTAATTCTTCTATCTCACCATTAGTATATTCATCATCATCTTCTTCTTCCTCATCATCCTCATCACCTTCCTTGAATGTCTCCATATCCTCAGGTGGAGAAAAGAGCAAGTAGCAGGCCATCTAAGATTTTGCTCACGTCGAGAAATCCCAGTGGCAAATACGGCTATAGATTGCTCATAAGAGCGTAAGGATACTCCATCAAAACTAGATAGAATAGATGGGGTAGGGCCAAATGGGAGGGAAAGAAACTGAGTCACACTAGGCTAAGGAAGATATGTAGTTGGTGTAGGTCTAGCACCAGAAGTAGGGTGTGCAGTAGAAGAAGCAAACTGGTGTGCATGATAAAATTGATCATATGCATAAGTAGTATAGTCAGTGGAAGAGAAGGATGGTTGTTATGCAGGACAGGGGTTAGAGAAGATTAAGTTCATGATTGACATGATGTGAACATAGTCCTGGTGAAGATGGTCTAGAACTTACATCTTCCAGGAAGTCTAGTACATCATGTAACCTATGAAGGCCTCATTAAAGATAGAAAAAGAATCTCTATCAGGTCTAGGTGGTGGAGGAGGGTGGGTGGAGGAGGAGATAGAAAAAGAATCTCTATCAGGTCTAGGTGGTGGAGGAGGGTGGGTGGAGGAGGAGGCACCATGGGTAGAGGATCTAGAGGAAAGGGATGACTTCTTTATTGTGTTTTCAATGATACAAACTCCTTTTCTTGTTATGAGGGTAATTCAAGTCTTTGAAAAGGGATTTCTCAGTAAGGAATTTGAATAAACCACATATAAGATTGGGATAAGGGGGTTCTAAGTCTTGGGTTTTCTTTTCTAAGTCAAAATAGGTCATGTGGTGAAAAATGTACATGGCCCATTTGAATCATATACCTCAAAGGATACAATAACTATCACTGTGAAGTTCTATGCAATGTCTATTTGATTCCTCTTGGGATGAATGTTGTTGTTTACTATAAGTACAATGATGTGTGACTGGAGGTCCATGGAAGAAGATGGTAGGATGGATTTCTTCCTATAGGGTAGATTAGGCTTCTTTAAGACTTTATGAATATTTGACAGAGATAGTTCAGGGTCAAAGCACTTATAGAAGTTCTCAAGACAGAGAAGGTCAAGGTGATTGGCATAGGTAGACACCCAATCTGTAGTGGATAAGGTTCCAATCAAGTAGATATTGAGATTATCCCCAGTGATTCTGAGCCAATTTCATGTTATCCATGGATGTAAAGGTGATCTGGGTGTCAGGTTGAGGTATAAGGGTTTTGTAGTTCAATGTTAGGTTGGCATATAACTCATGGAAAACCATAGTGCTAGTTTAAGACTTGAAAAAGCAATATTGTTCAACACAAAGAGAACCAATACATTATCCAAGAAAGAGCTTCTTGATACCCTTTAGTAACTTATCTTTAGTCTCAACCAAAGGTCTAAAAGGGAAAGGGGCATGAGGAAGAAACTCCATACCAATTTACAACATGTGTGTGTATAAAGAAGGTTCCATCATACATAAGTATGTGAGTGGCTAGAGCTGTGGTGTATCTAGCTGAGGAGTTGTGGGATCTCCTACTGGTCTCCATAGAAGATGAGAAGGTAGATAAAAAAGACGAAGCCTACCTGAAAAAACCAGCAATGAACCACCCAAAAATGATCTAGGGTTGGGTTAGGGGAGACGATTAATGTTGGGATACGCTACGAGAGAGGTAGGATGGAGTCTAGGGTTGGAGGATGAATTGAAATGAGGAGATTTTGATGGACTTTCTCTAGTTGAGAGGGGGAATATCGGACAACTGAACACACTTATCAGTCACAAAACAGTGTTGTCAGTTGAGTTTTTGGTTTGGGTAACTTGGTCGATGTGTAATTCAGTCCTCAGGCAGCCCATCGGTCGAGTTACCTTAGGGCAAACCCGGTCGACAAGCGAGTATGTCACAAAGATATGAAATTTAATTCTAAGGTTCTAGAGTCCAAGGTAATTGTCTTTTACTAGCCTAATATGTATATGGATCATAGATGGACACATCTTTATCTTCATAGGCTACTATTTATGATAAAATAAGCATTTTGTGATTTAAGCACCATTTGAACAAAAACAAAACATTTAAGTTGACATTTTAAGAAAAAAATAAGAATATGAGGTGCACTTTTGAGCAAAATCATAAAGGAGTATATGAAAATCTTATCTAGGAGACATAAAGATATTATCAAAGGCAATAATAAGCAATTTTATCTAATAAAGTTGAATTTCTCTCTAGCTAGAGGTTAAGTGAAAATATCTACAAGTTGATTTTCTATGTCCACATGAGTTATATATATGTCTTTCTTAGCGATGTGATAACAAAGGAAATGATGGTGGACCTCTATGTGTTTCGCTCTACTATGCAAATATAGGATTGTAAGACAAGTTAATTAAAATAGTATTATCACAAAATAAAGTAGAAGCATCATAGAAAATATTGAAGTCTTGGAGCATTTGCTTCATCCATAAGAGTTACAGACAATAAAAACTAGCTGCAATGCATTCAACCTTAGTAGTTGATAGATCCACAATGTTTTTCTTCTTAGAAAACCAAGAAAATAAGCATGGTCCAAGGAGGAAGCAAGTTCCACATGCATTTTCTATCAACTGAGCACCCGACATAACCCACATCATTGTAGGCTGTAAGAGTAAAATCCCTTGACTTAGGATACCATAGTCCAAAATTTGTTTTTGGGTGGGTAACGTAAAATCCTCTTAATAGTTATAAGATGAGATTTTCTAGGGATTAAACTGAAATTTACCACACAAGCCAACACTAAACATTTTATCCAATCTAGAGGTAGCTAGGTAGCTAGATAGTAAGCTACCAGTTATACATCTATATATCTTCTCATCTACGTTTCACCTTCTTCATCCTTGTCAAGTTTGGTGGTGTTGTACTGGGGAGTATCAATTGACTTTGTGTTCTCCATCCTAAAGGTCTTCAAGAGTTAATTTGTGTACTTGCTTTTATTGATGAAATTTTCATTTTCGTTTGCTTTATTTGGAAGCCAAGGAAGAATCTTATCTCCCCCATCATGCTCATTTTAAGTTCATTCTACATAAGATAACTAAACTCCTTGAAAAGATCAAGATTATTCTAGATAAAAATGAAATCATCAACATAAATTTGAATGATTAAAAAGTGTTACAAGTGTGTTTTAGAAAGAGAGTAGAGTCAACTTTTCCCATGACATAACCATTGTCAATTAAAAAAGTTTCTTTATTTCTCATACCAAGCTATAGGGCTTTGTTTGTGTTCCTAAAGAGCCTTTTATAATAGATAAACATGGTTAGCATGCTTATCATGTTCAAAGCTAGGAGGTTGATCCAGATAAACTTCCTGCTCTACTTCTCCATTCGAAAATGCACTTTTAACATCCATTTGATAAAGCAAAAAGTTTTTATGACCAACAAAGGAAAGTATCATTCTAATCGATTCAATTCTAGCAATAGGAGCATAAGTTTCATCAAAGTCAATACCTTCATGTTGATTGTAACCTTGTGATACTAACCTTGCCTTATTCCTTATCACCTTACCACTTTCATCAAGCTTTTTCTTTTAGACCCACTTTGTGTCAATGATTATTCTATCACTTGTTCTTGGCACTAGAGTCCACACCTTGTTCCTTTTAAATGCTCAAGTTCTTCTTGCATGGCTACGATCCACTCATTATCCCCAAGAGCTTCTTTAAAATTCTTTGGCTCGAGTTTGGAGAAGAAGGTGTTGTCTGCTTGTTCCTTGTTGAAAGTTGCATGTGTGTTTGCTTTTTCGAATGGATTGTATGTGATGAGCTCTTTTAGAGGATCTCTTGCAAAGAGGGGAGTGAGATGCTTCTTTTCTACATGTTTTGATCCTTCAACTTCATCAACCTCTTTTTCTTTATTGTTGATGTCTAGTTCTTTTAGTCTAGGAATCACTTCATCTACAATATCACCATTCATAATATTCTTATAAATAGAGGGGTTAGTTAAAAAAAATTACATCGATAGATTCTTCTATTTTAGATAGTTCAATGCTAAACACTCTAAAAGATCTACTTGTAGTGCCATAGCCAAGAAAGAAATATTTGTAAGATTTTTATCAAACTTATCAAGAGAGTCTTTGGTGTCTAAAAACAAAACACGGACAACCATGAAAGAAGTCAATAGAAGGCTTTCTACCACATCATAACCCATAGGGGTTTTTCTTAAGCAAAGGATGTGTGGAAAACCAATTTTTCATAAAATAAGGAGTGGTAACGACTTCAAGCATTGTCTTAGCCATCTCTTGCAAATATCTATTCTTCCTCTCAACTACCCCATTTTATTGAGGTGTATAGGGGGGGGGGAATTTGTGCATGTAATCAGATTTTTCACAAAAACTTTCAAGAAAATCATTTTCAAATTCTTCCCCATGATCACTGCAGATAGACATGATTCATCAAGAAGCTTTATTTCCAATTCATTTGCAAAAAGTAGGGAAAGCATCAAGCATGTCACTCTTTGAACTCAAGAAGAAAGTCCAAGTAAAGTGAGAGAAAACATTGAAAATCACTAGGAAATACTTGCTACCACAAAGCTTTTGAGTTCTCATAGGTCCAAATAGATCAATGTGAAGAAATTTTAAAACTTTTTTGGTGCTAAGAACTCCATTGTATTTGAAGGACTATGTTTGCTTTACTTATGTGCAAGGTTGTCATTCCTCATCCTTCTCAAAATCCAATTTAGGAAGTCCTTTGACCAATTCCTTTTTGCTCAACTTCTTAATTTTATGCATATTTACATGACTAAGCCTACGGTGTGACAAGAATATATCATTTTTATCAACAAAAAGGCATTTACCAAGAATAGGTTTAAGAGAGTCAAGAAAAATAAGATAGAGATTTCTATTCTAATTCCCTTATATATAACATTGTATGTGAGGGAATTTAGAAGTAAGCATGCAAGAGAGGTAAAGACAAGAAGATATCCATTATCACAGAGTTGACAAACACTAATTAAGTTATGATTTAGGCCATCCACAAATAGAACATTCTCTATGCATTATGAATCACCTCAATCACCCTAACCTATCACTATACCTTTCTGTTTATCCCCAAAAGTCACCAGATATCCTTTTCTTCTTGTGAAGGTGTTGAAGTGGCTCATTCCACCGGTCATGTTCTTGGACCAACCAAATCAACAATCCATTTTTCTTTTTCCTATAAGAAAAGGAGAGGTTGGTGCCCAATTCAAACTTTGGGATTTGGGCTTAGCTTGGGGACCCATTTCGAGTTTGCATTGGTCCTCATCTTCTTGTAAGGACAAAAGGTAGAGCAATAATCATCATTGTAACGATCCATTTTCAGATGAACCATCTAATTAGGGTTTACTTGGATGATTTTATGATTAACTAGATTGATCATTGTTGAGATCTTGATTAATGATGGTAGTCTAACTTTGATTCTTTAAAACTAATGAGAAACTCTAAGTATGATTCTATTTCAAATAATTAGGGTTTGAGAATTGAAAACCATAATAGGTCAAAATTAGGGTTTTGGTAGAATATGAATACATAATTTGATAAGTATAATGGTGTACTAAATTATTTTTAGTATTTTATATATAACTGAAATTTAGTTGAAATTTATATATAGTTTGAATAACTCAACTACTAGTGCTCTTGAAAAATATTAGAATTTTTGGATAATTTTATGCCCTGTTTGTCGACCGAGTTTCCCCAAGACAAACTCAACCAACCATGCTTTCAGGTTGAAATATAACAGTGTGGTATTTGAATTTTGTCTATCTATTGGTATATTATATTGATATGAAATTCTAAATCTATTTGGGATACTTTGTTCTAGATATTTTGTTAAATTTCATAATTTTTGGATATTATTATATTGATCCAAGGAGGGGTGTCAGTCGAGTTTCCCCAAGATAAACTCATTCGACTATGTATTCAACCTAAAATATAACATATTAGTATGTGCTTTTTATTTATTTATTGGTGACTCTCGTTGAACTGAATGTTTTAATGAAGATATGGAATTTTGTTTCAAACACATGCTAATTTTTAATGATTTTAGAGGGGATTGACCTATTCAGTAAACAATTTTCAATAACATGATTTATGATAGAAAAATATGTTGTAATAAAAGAAAGCGTGAAGTTGTATCAGTTTGTAAATGAACAAACATCTTAATTGATCTATATGAGTAATCTATCACACAATTATCTCTCATATTTCGTGATTCATTCCAAATGAAACCCTAGAGAGAGGGAGAGTTAGGGTTTGAGTGAGGAAGAAGGTGGAGATGTTGACCTAGGGCTTTTTCATCCCAAAAATGATGAAATCAAGTAGGTTTAGCTAATTTGCAAATACTAATATGGTAATTCTTCTATCACATGTCAAGACTTTTCCCTCCTCTAATTTGATTAAAAATGATATCAAATGTCCCCCTTTTCTCACTCTATCTCTCCTAATCTCTATTTCTGGGTTTTCTGAGTTGAGAGGAGGAAGAAATGGATTCGGTTGCTAGAGTTTGATTGTATTTCTAGAAGTTCAGAGTTTGGCCTACGTTTTTAATGTTCTTGTCATCTTAGGTGAGTGTTTCTCTCCCACTTAAGCTATGCATTCATGTTGAAATCCTAATTCTATCTACCCAAAAATTATCAGAAACATTGCTTGTGTTTGTTTGTGATTGGGTATAGATTTGGAAAGATATCATGGAATCAAATTATACTGATTTCAATTATTTCACATTGAATTGAACTTGCTTAGTTCATGATATATTATTTGAAGTTTCATGGAAATATCTACATATAGAGGACTATGATGTTTCATGTGAATATTGCCAATAAATCAACCCAATGCCTGATATGTTTGGGAATTGAATTGACATGTATATAATCATATTTGAATTATATTAGAATGAATTATACAAGTGTATTGTTGAATCTTACTAAAATTGAATATGATATATACATAAGGTTTTGTATGAGGTGGTGATGTTCCTTGTTTAGGGTTTTTGTTGAGGGATTGTGTCAAATGAGCTAATGAATCCATGTATACTTATGATTGATGAATAAAATATGTTGAAATGGAAGCTAGGGTTTCCACGTGTGTAAATAGCAAGAATGAAACCTTGTGCGCATTGATGAGATTACTAAATGATGTTATTCTTATGATGTGTTGAACTAAGGATGACTATTTTGAAATCCTAGAAGTTTAATA
Source organism: Alisma plantago-aquatica (assembly GCA_963693085.1). NCBI lineage: Eukaryota > Viridiplantae > Streptophyta > Magnoliopsida > Alismatales > Alismataceae > Alisma > Alisma plantago-aquatica. The sequence goes on along the minus strand of OY856413.1, from coordinate 1,134,829,884 downwards.
TTAAGAAGAGTATGAGTGATAAAGCTAGAACTTGTATATAATGTTGTAAATGTGATGAAATGTTGAATTGTAGGTATTACTAATTCAATTGAATATGATGAGTCTTACTAATATGTTCTAAGCCTTACAAATCTATTATAGTATGACTTACAAAATATTGAGTAAACCCTCACATGAATATGGGTCCTTTTAAACAACCTACATAACAATAAATTAGGAAGGATGATTATAAATTATGGTGCATGAAAATGTAACCTAATCCATTCTGTTAAGTTAAAGTGAGTAGTATTATAAGGGACTGAATAATTGTTTTTTTAATTATGAGAATTCCATTAGAAGTTAATAACATGGTACCCTCATCTAATTACAAGAAACGAAATAGACAAGAATCAATCATATGGTGATGACAAGCTAAGAATGAAATTAATGAAACATGTATGGTGAAGTATATAGTTTATATACTTTGATAACATGTGTGTTGACCTAAATTAAATTCCATATATTAAAATCAGATTATGAATTATTTCAATAAGAGATAAACTTTATATGTTAAGTAAATTTAGAATGATTTTTTCCTCGAGTAGTAGTGAACATAAAATGAAAGAAGTTAAAAACAATGAATATGTAATGAAGGGAAAATGATGAAAATGAGTAGATGGATCTAAGAACCGAACCCTAAACCTAAAATAATGTTCTATGTGACGCAAATGAATAATTATCTCAAATGGGGGATTAGGGAATGCATATGAGTACAATTTAATTAAATTACAAGACCAGGTTCAAGGATATGAATTGGCTTATAAGATTGTGCTCTTGGATTGTAATTGTATGTTAGGATACTTGTGTTCTAAGAATGGCCTAATATGATGGATTTCAAATGTGATTACATATTTGATGGACAATAACCTTAATTGAAATATATTAAATTGTAAATAAGGAGTATTAGATGTGTTATTCATGTTTATGGTTGATATTTGTTCACATCTATAGAATTGAATGGAATATATATATATATATATATATATATATATATATATATATATATATATATATATATATATATATATATATATATATATATATATATGCATGTGTGTGTTTTGCATGATGAACCTGCACTGAGTATGATAAATGAAAAAAGATGTCTATATGCTTATACTATTGTTAGTTCTAATGTCTTTGTGAATATTGAATGTGAACTAGGATATGTGAACATAAAATATGTTCAGATGGAATTAATATGCTTTGCTTATTTTTGAGAAACCTTGATGAGGGTAAATGTTGGATAATGAGATGATGTTTTGGCCTAAAAAACCATTGATGATGATCTTTATGAGATGATGTGGAAATGAAAAGAATCATATGTGTTGCAAATTACATATTGTGGCGCTTCTTGTTTTAGTAATTTTCTCTCTTGATAAGTATAATTTGATATATGTCATGCTAGTTGTGTCATAATATACACATATGATAAATGATGATTGAATTTTCTTTCAGATGAGTAAAAGAAATTAATAACAAGTGAAATGATGGCACATTTAGTTAGGTTCTATGAACATCATGAGTTTTCCCTGAGGTCCACACTGGGCAAACAAAGTGGATCTCCTCGTAGTAATCAAGGAATTATGAGAAGAACTTTAGGAGTGTAGATCAAAACCTTAAAGGTTAGACCACCAGGATTTAGGAGTGAGTCATCTGGAGTGACTCTGGCCCTCAATCATTACAGTGAGTCTATTTCCATGAGGAATACACTCTAATGAAATGGAATATGTGAAATATGAAAATATGAGAAATGTTGTGTTATGTGATATGTGATATATTGTTTTGTTGGTTCCTATTTTGTGTACTTGAGATAAGGATGTTAGCCTCTTTAAACAACCTTGAGGTGGCCAGGGTCTGTTGTTGATATCTTAGGGTGGTCAACTAAACCCTATGATAGGGACAGTGAGTTGTTGATACGAGAATCAAGCATGGCGACTCTACTTGGTGAGGTACATGCCAAGTAGTTTCAGAGAAAATGAATAAAAATGACAAGCCATGTAGAATATGATTTGAATGTTTGTTACATTCCTTGTACTGGTAGCTGATGATTTGCAACTGTTGATTATGTTTCTTGTTGTGGAAAGTAATCATCTTGTTATAGAGATAGTTTGTTTCATATTCTGATATGTCTTGTTGACAAGTAGTAAATGTTGGGAGTTATGTCCACTTTGGAAATGATTTGGATTGCTAGTCATTTGATACTATTGTTTGGTAGACATGATTTATGTGTACTTCAGCTTCAGGACTATAGGATGTGTTCCTAGTCCTGCTGGTGGTGTGTCATATAGATGATGTTATCATTATGTATTGATTCAAAATGCTTAGATCTTGATTTATTATTCATGCAGAAGGATTGTTAATCTGAACTAAGAAGTGTCTATTGATTTGTTCATAGACATGCTCTAGAGGATATTTTTAAGTTATATTTGGTTTAAGTGATTACCTTATCTATTTGGTTGAATTACCATTGTAAATTAGATTTGACATATGCTAGAACTATCTACTAGACCTTTCAACATCTATAATTTATTTTGAGTTTGTTATATTTTATGTGATGCTGATGCATGTATCTAGGTTCAGTGGTAGGTATCCACTCACTGGGGTCTATATGAGTCTCATGAGGTTGATTCAATTTTTTAGGTATGATGCTATCCTACAGAAAGGTTGTGAGAAAGAAGATGTAATAGAAGGATAATCTAGATAGAATAGAATGACCATGTACTCTCTCTTTCCTGAGACAAGTAGTATACATGGTTGTTGTTTCATGTACTTGTATTTGATGTAAACTAAATTGCATTTGAGTAATAAGTTTTAGTTCTGGTTTTAATAGAGTTGAATAAGATTTGTAATATCTTAATGTGATGTCCTTGATGCGTGATAACATCAGTTTTGGTGCAATTTTAATATCCATTTATATAATAAAAGTCATTAGAAATAATGTTTAGATGGTTAGATTTACCCATTTTTATTCTAGTTCACTTAAATAATAAGTTCTAATTCATTTTTAGTAATATTTGAAGGAATTGGATGCAATTCAAGTGAAATCGATGAAATTGAGCAATTGTTCAAAAGACTTGGCTTCAGCCAGTCGATCAATAGGTCGACAAAAAGTACTCACCAAGAGGATCGAAAAATGTCTATCGACTCAGACTTGACAAACTTAGCAAGCACCAACCTGACGAATTGAAGAACCTCGACAGCCACTAGTCAAGGGAAGGATTTTCGAATAAAAAGGAAAAACACACCTCTGTCAATACAACATCAAAAACCCGGTCCATTGACACCATAGACACTTGTCGATATAAATCTATCAATCCATTGCTCGAAACACCTGTCGAGTAGAGGACTCTTGACAATCCCATCAATTGTTCCACTGATAGGCTACGTCAACAACATTATCGACATTCAAAAGACAATTGTCGAGGAATCACCTCGACGGACCTACTGATAGCAAGGTCGTCAAATCATTTGCAAGGAAGAACTATTTCGACAACTAGAAGAGATTAACATACCCGTCGATGGACAGAGATTACTAATAAGATCCATTGTCAACCTAGACGTTGACAGTCCCATCGACAGGAAACTATCAACATCGATGGAGAGGGGTCCACAGCCTTGACCTATAAATAGGCCCCCAAGGCAACCATACCACACATCTTGAATCTTTGGAGTCAAAGCGTCAAGAGGCTGCCGCTAAAACTTCTCAAGTTCCAGAGTCAGAGAAAGAGACATGTTGACCTGCCTAGATCCCTCGATCGAGACTTGTCGACCCTGCTCCTTGATGGTTCCTTTGCCATCACCGTTGATTTAAAGGACCTTCTTGCTTCAAGACAAGATCAGAAATGAGAAGAGAGACTGTGTACACCACTATTGACCACCAAGATATCAACTGAGAGGTTGGTAGATGGATCATTTGATCTACCCTTGTATCGATCTTCTCTTTCTCTTTTCAGCATCATGACTTATTCTAGTTTCACTTTTTTTGTTTCTTTGGCCATGCGTAGCTAAAACCCTAACTTGGGTTGGGAGTAGCCGTCAGACCCGCCCAACCATGTAATTGTTCTTCTTTCTATTTTATGGCATATATTATTTAAATTTTTGTTCCTTTACTCTTATTTAATTGTATCAATTCATGATCAACTACCTTCCTTCTACGTTTGATGTGAATGTCGTTTGAGAGAATGAATTCAATGTGATTTGGAGTATAGGATAGTAATGACACATGAGAGTGGAGAGTTACTATAACAAAAGTCGTATTATTTTCCATCGATCTTTTAGTTATTAACTTGAGAGAGAGAACCACATTAGATAGGCATCTATATGGGTCTTGAGAGAAGGAAGGGACAAATATTTTCTTATGGTTGTTTTCAAAACAAGTAGAGAATATATATAAAATAAGAGTGAAGTTCTTACGTGGTTGTGGTTGGATTAATTGGGGAAACCCAGTTCAAGTTTCCTTTTTATCTTGATTTCTTAATTTATCTTTATCTTTCCTTTAATCTTCCATAATTTAGGATTGCTACTTAATTAGCTTAAATCTATTCCTTAATTAGAACACCTATAAGATTGCTTTTGGTTAGGCTAGACTAAGCAAAGATTTCATGTTCTTATTCTGTTATTCTCCTTGCCCCCTGCGTTTGACCCCACACTACTTCAAGGACTTCGTATTGAGTTACGGACGTCTCTATTAGTCAAGTATAAATTCAAAGTCTGATTTCTTTAACTAGGACAATTGTGTTTACATTTTTGACTCACGGAAAAGAGTGATCAACTTTTGGCATTGTTGCCGGGGACAAGTCATCGAATAACATCTAAGAACCTGAGGTCTACTTAGCACTAGTCATCACTTCTAAAATTTGCAAAAAGTTTATTAGAAAACCTATTTTACTATCTATATGTTATAATATTAGTTATATTTCTAGTGTCAGACTCTAATTCATTCAATATTTTCATCTATAGGTAGCCTCTTATCATTTCGTACCAATCCTGGAGTTCCTCACTGAATATCCAGAGGCAGATATTCTCCTTATATATTCAATGGCGGCATGAGCCCCCTGATGAAAATGTCCCTAAAGAAAAGCATTCTCTACGCTCCTTAGTCATAGGTCGTGTTAATGACGATCGGGATCCCATAGTTCTCCCTCACATAACAACAACAAACTTTGAGTTGAAGCCTGGATTCATCAATATGATCCAAAATTAGATGTTTGGGGGAAACTTTGTTGAAGAAAATCCTTATCACCATATAGATGCCTTCAAGAACCTCTATAATACTATCAAGGTGAACAAATTATCACAAGATGTCATCTACATGAAGGGTTTCTATTTATCCCTCAAGGACAAAGCCCCACAATGGTACCTATCTCAAAAGGGCATTACTTCATGGAAATAGTTGTCTGAAGCTTTTGTGAACAAGTTCTTACTAGTTGAGAAGACAGTAAGGTGCAAGCAAAAAATTACTGGTTTTAGGTAGAAGGCTATTGAAAGCCTACATGATGCATGGGAAAGATATCTGGAATACTTGAGAGACTATCCTCATCATGACTATGATGACGGGTGTATTGTCACCACCTTCTATGAAAGCCTTACGTCGATCGAGAAAACATATCTAAGTGTTGCAAATAGCAGCGATTTCATGCAACACAATGCCAACACGTCCAAAGAGATAAACAATAACATGACATCTCTCCAAGAAGGCCAAGATTTTGATAGGAGTTCTTCAGCAACTATGTCTACCACCAGTGAATCCCTAGACTATAAGCCATTGGATAAATTGAACAACAAACTTGATAAAATGGCATCTAACGTACAAAATCTGAAGGAAGTCAATTCGAGACGCTTTACCAAGGCATCCATAAAGTGTGTCACTTTTGGAGAAGGGGGTCATGGTATTGATCCCTGCATCTACACCCAAGAGGTAGAAGACACACAAACTGAGAATGTGTCTTATGTGAACTAAAAACGTCCTGATCATCTTGGATTCTCTTATGGGAACTCCTCAGTAGCAAAAAAACTCATCTCAATTGAATCAATATTCTCAAGCAATAGGCAGGGGGCAAGCCGTCGATAGAGGAATGCCACCTAGATTTCAACAAAATAGATCTCAGCCACAACAACATGGAACTTTCAATGGGTAGAGGGGGAGCCTTTTTCAACAACATCAAAAGTCTATTTCTAGTCTCGGGTGTTTAACAGAAAAGATGGGAGAATGTCTCATGAGCAACAACAAGATACTAGAAAACATGCAGAAATAAATGAGCATTGTGAATACTCAAATAAGTTATCTTCAAACTCACAATCGGATGATGGATCAACAACTGGCTTCTATTTTTGCATTGATTGGAAGATCATCAGGACAATTCCAATCAAACACCAAACAAAACCCCAAGAACGAAACAACAAGAATGGCCACACTTCACTCTGGGAGTTCTATTTATGTTCCACAACCTATAGTACCAATCATTAAAGGAAGCACCAACAACCCAGAAGAGGCCCCATTATGCAAAAAGTCAAAAAGAGCCACAAACTTTGTTCTGTCATTGAAACCAAAAAAATCCCCAAAGGAGCCTCTTATGTGCATCGCCTCATCAAGGCACAACTTGAGAAGAGAACACCAAATTTCTTGACACCATTAAGAAAATTCATCTTGATATTCCCCTCCTTGACGTTATAGATGAGTTGCCTACATATGCTAAATTCCTGAAGGATCTCATCACAAAGAAGAGGAAAAGGGGAGAAGTCGAGATAGTATGCCTTAAAAATGACATCCACCTTTTGTGAATTGAATATGACAACAAAACAAAAAGATCCTAGTGAATTTACTATACCATTCATCATTGGAGATTCATCGATAAGATATGGTCTTACAGATCTAGGAGCTAGCATCAATTTGATGTTGTACAACTTAGCAACCAAGTTGGTCCTCACTGACATTATTAAGTCCAATATGAGAATTCAATTAGAAGATAATTATTATACTAAACCAATTGGGATGGTGGAGGACGTACCAATCAGAATAGGGAATTTCTTCATCCCTTGTGATGTTGTCATCATCGACGTAGCTGAAGATCCCACCTGTCCAATGATATTTGGACTACCTTTCCTTTCAACAACACCATCATTGATTGATGTGGCTGATGGGTCAATCACAATAAGAGTTGGGAACAAATCTATCAATTTCCACATACTTGATCACATGTGGGGCCCTCTTCAACAAAAACAAGTTATTTTTCTGACTGTTGTAATCAACTGTTTGTGGAAATAGCAGAGCATAATGCTATATTTGATCCTCTGATGCGAGCATTAAACAAACCTACGTCAAGATTTGACGATCCTGAGGTCAAAGAAATCGTAGCTTACTTGGCAACCACAAATGTGGAAGAAGATTTTTATGGCGCTATCGAAACAGTTGATATGCCTGTCTTCACTGTGATCCAAAAGATGTTTCAGTTCCAAAACCACTACTAGAACTCCCATTTTTGGAATGTCTGGAGTACGGATTTCTGGACAAAGAAAAGAGAAATCAGGTGATCATTAATGCACAACTTCCCTCTGATCAGCAAGAGCAACTTTTATCTGAACTAAAACACTGGAAGAAGGCTCATAGATACTCTATAGATGATATCAAAGGTCTCAGCCTAATGGTGTGCATGCATAGAATCCACATCAACAATGATGCGAAGCCACGAGTCCAAGGTCAAAAGAAAGTTGAATGACAAAATGTGAGAGGTCATACGCAAGGAAGTCATCAAACTTATGGATGCATGTATTATCTATGCTATTAGTGACATCAACTTGGTAAGTCCAGCTCATGTGGTTCCCGAGAAAAGTGAGATTACAGTAGTACAGGATAGTGAAGGAAAGGAATTAAGCACTCATACAGTGACTGGTTGATGCATGTGCATAGACTATAGACTACTAAATGAAGCAACAAACGAAGACCATTTCCCTCTTCCTTTCAACAATCAAGTTCTAGAGAGCCTGGCACATCATTCTCATTTCTGTTATTTAGATGGGTATTTTGAATTTTATCAGATTCCCATTCATCCAGAAGACTAGGAAAAGACCACATTCACTTGCTTGTACGTGACATATGCTTTTTGGCACATGTCGTTCGGTCTGTGCAATGCCCCTGCCACTTTTCACATGTGCATGTCAGCCATATTCTCTGATCTAATAGAAGAGGTCATGGAATTTTCATGGACGCTTCTCTGTGTATGGGTCATCTTTCAAAGATTGTTTAAAGAATCTATCCCTATCCTCAAAATATGTGAAGAAAAGAAATTATTCTTCAACTGGGAGAAGTGCCACTTTATGGTATGGGACGGAATAGTCCTAGGATACAATGTGTTTGAAGTCGGTATAGAGGTGGATAAAAGTAAGATATAGGCAATCTCTAAACTTACACCCCCCTTTCAATATCTTGTATCTGTAGTTTTCTACGACATGCAAGGTATTACCATCACTTTATCAAGGATTTTTCAAAGATCACAAAGCCCTTGTCCAAACTATTGATAAAAGACACTTTATTTCTCTTTAATGAAGAGTGCTAGAAGGCCTTCAATACCCTCAAGGATGCCTTAACCACTGCTCCCATTATACAAGCCCTAGATTGAGACCTCTCCTTTTAAATAATGTGCAATGCTAGTGATTATGTAGTAGGGGTTGTCCTAGGACAAAAGAAGGACAAGAAACATCATGTCATCTACTACGCCAGAAAAACTCTTGATGAGTCTCAAATTAATTACACCACCACTGAAAAACAGATGTTGGTCATGGTCTACACCTTTGAAAAATTCAAATATTACTTGTTAGAGGGAAGGTGACAATCTATACTTGTCATGGGGAAATCAAGTATCTTATGCATAAGAAAGATACCAAACCACGTCTCCTTAGGTGGCCTCTTCTTTTGCAAGAATTTGATCATGAGATTATTGAAAAAAAGGGGACAGAGAATGTCATCATTGATCACCTCTCTCGAATAAAGGTGGAAGAAAGAAATTCACTCCCTATCAATGAATCCTATCAAGACAAATCACTACTTCTTATTCATTCTCTTGAACAAGTAACTCTATGGTACGTTGATTTATATAACTACCTGGCATGCCAACAATTACCTTTAGGAATGACCTATAATCAAAAGAAGAAAGTCTTTTCTGACATCAAGAACTATTTCTGGGATGATCCCCTACTCTTCCAAAAGTGTGTAGAAAATGTATATTGTCATTGTGTGGATCACGGCGAAGCTCGTTCAATCTTTGAAAAATGTCATGCGGCCCCCTATGGAAGACATCTTGGCGCTAAGAATACAACTTTAAAAATATTGAACTCTGGTTTTTACTAGCCAACCATATTTAAAGATGCTCATGCTTTGACTAAACAATGTGACGCGTGTCAGTGCACTGGAAATATCAACAAATACAATGAGATGCCCCTTGCTGAATGGATTGAAGTAGAGATCTTCGATGTTTGGGGGATAGACTTCATGGGATCTTTCCCACCATTTTTTGTGAACAAATACATTATGGTGGCCATTGACTACATCTCAAAGTGGGTGGAGGCTATACCATCACCAACATGTGACTCTAAGATGGTCATGCGTCTATTCACAAAAATCATCTTTCCTAGGTTTGGAGTTCTATGTACGGTAATCAGTGATGAAGGTTTGCACTTCATTGAAAAGAAATTTGAGGCTCTTTTGAAGAAATATGGAGTAAGGCATAAGATAGACACCCCGTATCACCCTCAGACTATTGGTCAGGTTGAGGTCTCCAACAGGCTGATCAAGCAGATTCTCGATAGAGTTGTGAGCAAGTCAAGAAAAGATTGGTCATCTAAACATGATGTTGCTCTTTGGGGCTATCAGACTGCGTACAAGACACCCATCATAACCACCCCTTATCATCTAATCTATTGAAAATCTTGTCACCTCACACTGGAACTGGAACACAAATCTGATTGGGCAATCAAACCCATAAACATGGATGTTGGACTTGCTAAAGAAAAGTGCTTCTTACAGTTACAAGAGTTGGAAGAACTTTGTTTGCACGCTTATGAAAATACAGGGATCTACAAAGAGCGCACCGAGATTTGACATGAGTCTCATATCAGGAGGAAGTATATTTCAAAAGGAGATAAAGTTCTTCTATTCAATTATGCTCTACGCCTCTTCCCAAGAAAGCTTTGTTCTCATTGGTCTGGACCATTCATAGTAATTACCATCTATCCATCGGGAATGATGGACATTCATAGTGAGAAATCAGGAACGTTCTCAGTTAATGGTCACCGATTAAAGTGATACTATGAAGACAAAGTCATCATCAAAAAGGCAGATTTGGAGTTTCTAGATGCCCCAGAAGTAGAATGAGATGTTCAATAAGTCAAGCTACATTAATATAAACAAAGTGCTACTTGGAAGGAAACCCAAGCATTTATCTAATCTGTCATTTAGATTAGTTTTGATGATTTTGTTTCTTCTTGCACAAAAACTTCTTAAGGATTGTCAGATCTAAATCAAGGTGGACAATCATTTTTCTTTTAAATGATGATTAGAAGATAGTCATTTTACTTTGACACGTCAACCTAAATTCTGATCTAGCTTATCATTTAGAAAGTTTTTGAAGAACCTTGTCGATCGTAGTAGGTTGATAACATTATTGATCCATTTAGCTCAACAAGACCATCAACCAACTAGAATTGATCTTCCATTTGGAACGATTGTCATCCTTACAGTAGGGTCATTCGAAAAGCTCTCCGTCGACAGATTGGTCGACAACATTTTGGTTTTCAGCTGTCAGCTTCATGATCGACAATGGTCACAAGATGATCGACATGTCCATGTTGAGACATGTTGACCCTCGTGGTTGACACCCTTGTCAACCGATAGAAAGTTGTCAGATTCAGATCCACATCCAAACAATCAACTTCAGTTTCACTGACCTTAATCGTGGCTATAAATACAAGGCCCAGTGTTAAGAATTTTTACCGGCTTCTAATCCTAGTGAAGCTCTGCCTCTTAGTCTACTCGCTTATTAACCTCCAAGCACAACTTTTCAGCATGCCTTCTATTGACGTATCGATCAACACCCTTGCCTTTGTGTTCCTATCGACTACATTCCCAACTAATCGACAGGTAGATGCACACACCGGTCCATAGTCTTGTCGACCTATGCCACGATAGTAGTCGATCGATAACCTTATCGACCACTTTTACAAATCACAGTTGTCGACCAAACCTATATTCCTCTCAATGTTTTACCTCTTGTCAATCTTCCTATCGATCGATAACACCATTGACTTGTTTTCATATAATCAACCGATAGTGATATCGACGGTATACTCCTTTTTCAAATCGAAACCACTGATGTTTGTGCACTCTGTCGACACCTACTTCTATAATGCTAATCGATAGAGTTAATTCACTCCTAATCAGTGCTCTTTCCACTTTTCTTTACAACGATGGCTCACGAAGGATCATCATCCCATCAAAGAAGGGAGAAAAGTGACCTCTTTTTGAGCAACCCATAACTAAAGCAAACAAGAGGGCCAAGACTACTGTACCAAAACTAGAGGCTCTGCAAAATTCACAGTTGGAGCTTCCCTATCAAGGAACCTTCAAGCCTTGGAACAAAGACCTTGTAGAGGCATTCAAGGAAACAAAAAGAGTAGTTTTAAAACCCAGTCACTTCATCTGTTCCACTGCCCTCAAAGAATTAGGCATCTGGGCACAGATCGAGGAAATGTTAGCTAAATCTAATTTATCCCACCTCTATTTCACTACTCTACGAGCCTACGCAGATGAAACTATAGAGTTCATGTCATCTGTCAATGAGGTATCATCTACCAAGAAAGTACACTCTAAATAGTTGTAGGTCAAGATCAACAATGTTGACTACGTTCTCACTGACCAAAGTCTGAATATAATTTTATGTGGTTCACAGGAAGAAGCTACTGGGGCCTCTTCGGGCCTCCTAGAAAAAGAAGATTCCGGCGTCAACACTTCTAGATATTGGGAGAACTTCACAGGTCAAAAGAAGTATCAATCTAGACACTCCAAAGCATTAGTGGTGCATTCTGGTTTCTAGAGAGTTATGCACAAAATAGTAGCCAACATCCTCTTAACAAAGGCAGAAATGAGGAGCATCTACCTTGATGAACTATATGTTCTATCTTTGATAATGGACGGGTGACCTGTCAATATTGTTCGCCTTATGATTGATAAATGGTTGCTTATCTTCTCCTCTCTATAAAAATAATATTATATGGGTGGTCTCATCTGACTTATATTGTAGGCATACAGACACCCTCCATGTGTTGCTTTTAAGGAGATAATAGGAGACGTCTTTATCACCATAAGGTACCTAATGTCTGTTGGTATCTTGGTACGGCGTAACAATTCAAACAACTACAGGTTCATATGAACTAAGATTTCTATTCCTTTACCTAGACTGGCAGATTATGACAATGACCAGTTACTATTTTCAGAGGAGGAAATTATTGAACTTGTTCAAATCTTTCAGAAGACAAACCAAACAGTACTAAGCACGTCACATGGTTGGGTCTGGCCAAATCCTATCATTACAAAGCAACCTAAGCAGCCTTTGTCTAAGATTTTAGAAGAAAGTGACCAAAGAAGAGTTGTCGGGTATGACTTCGAAGAACTACGAGTATCACCCGAATATGGCTCAGACACCCCTGTAGTCTCTAAAGAAGAATGCCCCCCGGTCACTCCATCTGCTGCTACAAGCAAGCAACATGAATCCACCACAAACGGCCCCACCACCTTCTTAGTTACAGCTGCTACTAGCAAACCTATCTCTCTGCCAAGGCAGATAGTGCATTGATGTTCTTGATATCCCAACCCTTTTCTTCTCACCAGGACCCTAGTTCTAATAATCATCATTCATGTTCATCAGAGCCAAATACTTTGGGAGGCACCTTTGGTCATGAATTTAACTCTATACACAAGGTACCTGGTGCAATTAATACTGTCTTTACTAAACCCCAAAAGGTTGTAACGAACATTGCACAATGGGTTCTAGCCATGGACACACAAGTAAGTGAGCTAAGAAGCATTCCCGCACAAATGGTGACCCTTCAGTGCAAGCTAGATGAAATATTGAAGGGCTAACACCACCTCCTTCTCAATATGACTTATCAGGAAAAGGTTAGGCAGCACAGAGAAGAACAACGTGCCCTCTAATGAGAACAAAGACAAGAGTGTCATCATAGTTCTATTGAAGCATCACATTCACCGTCTTGCTTGTTTGTCAAGGGTATTTCTTATGTTTCCCATACTATGAGTGAAGACGCTCGTCGCTACTCTCCTGATCAGGCCGCTGGGTCATTCCGATAATTTGTATCCCATGTGTCTAAATCCATTTTTGGCTCTGCTAAACCTTCATCAAAGTATGGCCTTCGTACACCTCATCTCCTATAGCCTCTAGAGGATGGCCTACCTAAGTTAGAGATGGAACCTATCGTCAGCCCTTATAAGGATAGACCATCTGAAAATGTTCCTCCTCCATCTCCGCCATCATCCCAGGATATTTGTTTGAAAGGGGCATGAAACAAAAACTTGGACGAAACACTGCTCAATTTGAGCCCAGTACACTCTCTGCTTAGTCTACATATAGAAGAGTACATATCTATTGGGGGTATATACAACACATATGGACCTCAACGATGATGCTATAAGTCTTTCAAACAATGAAGAGGTTTCTTATGATGATGATAATGGTGATCTCTGCATTGTTATGCCAACAGTATCCCCTCGTCTTTCTGAACCTATATTTCCAGAACCTCTTTTGCCACTTCCACCTTATCTTCCTCTGAAAATGATTGGATTTGATCTAGATTCCCTGAAGAGAATGCAGGTCTGTGACATCTTTGTCCTACAAGACATTCTGGATGATCAACGTGATGGTAGTCATATTATATATAAGAACGGCTCCATCACCCTTTCATGAGAAGATTTTTGGAATCTTTTTCACAATCCTGCCAAAGTTACCAAAAAATGTTCACCATCCTCACATCAACTATTCTGGAAGATGTCACAACTAGTGATAAGAATTGGTCATATTATAATGCCACTCCTTCCTTAGAAAGCGACTTATTCAAGAACTGTTTGAAGGCTCAACCTATTTTGGTTTTCCAGGAAGAGCTTGAATATAAGAAGTCAAGGGTGATATTGTTACCCTTTCATTTCATAGGATTGTCTCACATGTGCATTGCTGACATAAACAAACATCAAATTACTCTGTTCAACATGTGCATTGAAATGATTGCACATTCTTGTATGTGATTTCGAGATCACGCTGCCAAAAATTTCCCTTATATTCCAATCTGACTTCAACGAGTTGTTTGAGAAGTTCCATATTATCAACCTAACTGGACAAGTTATGTGATTGTACCACTAACTTTCCAGCACGATCCTGAGCACAGTAGTAGTGCTTTCATCGTTCTTCGGGTCATGGAAGCCCTCAATCATGAAACTCATGTTTCTGGCTTGGATCCCATTGGCTTTACACCCCTTCATGGATGTTATGCTATGGAAGTCATCCATGTCAGGTGCTTCTTTCAGGATCTTGAACTGCCAGAAAACCTAAGGGATCTTTATCCACTTATTCCTTGACCTAAGAAAGAGGCCTCTTGAGATGTCTTTCAAAAAGAGGAAGCATAAGAAGGGCATATTACACCATCACCTATTGTCACTAAACCTCCTGCCACTGTTACAACAACTACAAAAGTTAAAGAAGCTTTGGATATACAGAAACTCCACGATGTGCCTACACCATTTCCAGTACATGGCAACATTACCACTACAGAGCCAAATTTTTAGAATTTTGACCGCAGTACATCTTGCGAACTTTCTCTTATTTAGCTGATGATGTTGATGCACCACTTCAAACCTGGTGGAAACCAAGTCATTTTCAGTAGAGATGACCTTTTGGTCATTTTTTAGAATTTTGACCGCAGTACATCTTGCGAACTTTCTCTTCTTTAGCTGATGATGTTGATGCACCACTTCAAACCTGGTGGAAACCAAGTCATTTTCAGTAGATATGACCTTTTGGTCATGAAAGATGACCTCTTGGAGACTCTCCAACCATGAAGATGTTTATCTCAAAGCCTCATGGTAGGTTACCAATCTCTAATCTGCCAGGATGTTGATGATGTCTGTGATGACCCTGATTTCTAGAATTTCATACCTAATATGCTATTTGAGGTCTATAAATATTACTAGTTGGTTAAACCCAAGTTGAGGTAACTTTTTATTATACCTTGGCTCTTTTGACCCACAAGTATGACGGCAAAGACAATACATGATCACTAATAGGGTTGTTATGTACATGGAGATGTTTCATGCTAGTTATTAGTTGATTTTGAGGACATATGAAGTGAAGTATCCAAATAAGTATTTCATGGATTAATATGACTAAATAATGAACCTTGGGATGTATCATGGTCATACCAAGTAAGTTCGGGTTGTGTTGTTGAGGTTTGAGGTACATTCAGGTATAGTATAAGTCCAATATCCTTATATAGGAAACACATTAGGGTATCTTGATTGAAGAGCCAAACAATCGAGTTTGGGAATCAAAATTATATTTAAAATGGAATACACTATGATGAATCTTGGGACAATTTTTTCTGGGAAAAAGACCATAATAGTAGATATTGGGTATTGTAGTCACTCAAATATTAGATGAACCTATCTTGGGGAGTATCACTCGGGGTTCAATGGGATAGAGATCCACCGTTTCTTATATCTGAGATTTTAGGTGGAGGTGGCCATCAGCCGGTCCCTGATGAAGGAGTCAACATTGAGGTTCTGGGAATGATGGAAAAAGTTGTTAACCAACCACCACACATCTCGGATCCAAACAAAACCTCACAAGGGTCTTGCAGTGGAGTAGGGAGAGATACCAAACCTTCGTGTTTAATTCACTCACCTCACCACTGCCATATGCATCAAATTACTGTAGGAAGAAGCTGTGAAGGAGTAGAGAGGATGGTGTATGGTAGAGGAGGTTGAGTTCCATCATCCCACACCTTGGATATGGAATCCCGGAGGGAGAAGCAGGATATGATGCTGGTAATCAATAGAAGTTATGATCTCCCTAATCCCCAGTGCTCTACCCCAACACTTAGGCTTGTTGCAAAGAATGTAGGAAGTCATCTTCTTCTTAGCTTGCCTGTAGCAATGCTCCACAATGGCTACGTTTGGATTGGGTGAGCTTTCTTTCTGTGAGATGCATCCATGGCTCAGGAGGGTAGCTTGAAGAAGAAGGGCTATAGGTCTAGTATTCCATATTGCTTGCTCACAACCAGACACCGGAGCTCTTGGGTGCGGAAATGGTGCAACCAGAAGACTGAAGGGATTCATCTCCTCTAATATCTCGATCTGAATATGAAGTTTTGGCAGTTGTGTGGATCTGCAGAAAATAGACCTTCAATTCTCATCCCCACATTGGTGGCCTCGTATCACATGAAGAGGTAGAGGCGCCGAGGAGCTCCAAAGCTCATCTTCACATGCTTGATCTACTCCCACACAAGACTCCAGTCCATAGAACCTAGTCACACAACACCTTCAAAGTGTGCTGGTTAGCCATCCAGAGGGCGGGGAAGGTTCTGGCCTTGGCTCGCGCTCTTTAGAGTCATGGCAGTGACGGCTTGACGCCTTGATCAGAGCCATGCGTGAGAATTTACACATCCATCGGGTGAGTTCAGAGAGGGAGGGTTGGGTCTAGCCAAACCCAGGTCAGACCGACCGACCCAGCTTCTCCCAGGTTGAGTATTGTACTCCTGAGGAGCCATGTGGTAGATAATGATTGGTGTAAAAGGTAAATTGTTACATATTTCCAATAAATAGTTATGATATTAGAAAATGCATTATAAATAGCTCTATTATCCAATAAATCCTGAAAAAATATCCCAAGACTCAAAAAAATGTTCTATGCATTATTGAACTCATATATCATACCATTGAATCACTTTTAATGATGATATTTAATTTAGAGCATAATGCTCCTATTTTCAATTTATTGAATGAAATAAATAGTATCCAGACGAGATGAATTCTCAGAAAATTACATTTTAACCCTGGCATCACTTTGAAACCATATATGGACTCTGATCTGAGTAATAATGCCCAACACTGGGTCTTTTTCTATTAATGCATAATTAGATACTTTAAACCTCATATTAAATCTAGAAAATAGACCAATCATCAGAAAAATATGAAATTTGGACTAGACCCCTAAAATGACATCCTGATTAGTATAAAGCTACTAGAGACATATTTCAAATTAGTAACACCTAGATTTATCCAAACCCTAATTTGGACCTAAAATATCTAAAATATGATGAATATTTATTAATGATGATTAATTGCTATTAATCAGGTGATGACTAGAGATGTAGATGATCCAGAATGTAAATAGGACTCTCTAAACACAGGGACATGGGTTTTTATTTAAGTATATGACTATGGTTTTCTTGGTTGCAATCATGATATGTATGCATGCTCTCTTCTATTTGCAAATATTAGATGTAGTAGCACTATATAGTACTCTATGTTTTATCATTTGAAAACATAAATGATGATTAGATGTTTTTTAGTTATTTGAGGTGTTCATTATCCCCCTTATGATGGAATGGATTAATGTTGTCTAGTACACCTGACATGGGATTTTATCGCACTAACAAACTCACTCGAGGTTGAAATCCCCGAGCTTTTACCAAAACTGAAGTGCAATAATACCACCTGCAAGCGGGCGAGTCTTATCGCAGTATAGCTAAGGATCGAACCCAAAGGACAACATTTTTAAGAATCCTTGTCAGTCTAATCTAGTTCAAGTTAAGACTAATATTTAGAATGATTGGTTGATTTGAGGTTAATTAAACTAATTGTGAGAAAGTAAAGGGTGAATTAAAGTTGGATTTAGATCAATGATATGGAATCACTGAGATGGTATTGGGTTTCACCACCGCTACACACGTAAACACATTCAATCGCAAACAATCCAGGAAAGATATAACAATCCAAATAGAGCTACTGCGAGACCCCACATACGGGCATTAGGTTCGTGTAAGCATCACCTTAGGCATCAGATGTCTCGTCACCATCCGGATCACTTGCATATGGCTCAGAAGATACAAAAATCCAACGAAGGTTGTGGCCCCCTATACTGGTGTTAGGCACACAGAAGCGTCACCGAAGGCTAGATGGCTCATCCCCTCACGGATCATGCACTTACGACCTCGAAGAAATCCCATTCTATTTCTAGTTTGGGAGTCAACCACATTAATTGATAAGAAAGTAGGTGATAGATCTACAAACTAACATCGACAATACAAAATCCAACTAAGGATGTGGTCCTCCTCGAGGGATGTTTAGACCACATAAGCATCACAGTAGGCTAGATGTCTTGTTCCCTCATGCATCATACACTTACAACCGCAAGGAATCCTATCAGAAGTTCTCGTCAAGGAGTCGAACATTGTAAATTGCCATTCTATATCACATATAGAAGATTTCACAATGTAGGAAAGAATAAGATGAAAGCAAGAAGATAATCAACTATGAACATACCAATTAACAATGAAATGGAAGGTTATATACATTACCACGGAGAGTTAAACAAAAGAACATGATTTGCATGGGCAGCGGGGCTAGTCCCCGCACCCCAGCGAAAAGGTACTACTCACTCATGATGCGAGAAACAAGAAGAATATGAAAGAGAGAGAAATCCTCCATGAACCCAGTGTAGAATGTAGTCACAGCTTGGTGAAGAAGATACAACCTTCTACGTCATGTCAGAGCAGATCTGGATGTGAACGGGAGATGCCAAGATAGACTGGACAATCTCCCTCGCTCCGTCTTCCTTGTCTCCTCAGCCTCCTTGGTCGCAGCACGAGAAGTAGGTGGAATGAAACTGGCGTGGACGACACTAGATTTGGATCGGACCTGTATACAGGCATCCTTTTAGCGTCTCAAAATTGATCCCCCAAAGGGGACCCTACTGGTCCTATTTATAGGCACATGACTAGCCTTCACATTTTTGGCGTGTTTCCAGTCCAAACGGTTTGGGGGATATTTTCGCTCAAATGGTCTTGTAAAATCTGATCAAATGGTCTTGGTGCTTAAACGGTCTGAGGACTTTTGCCCAAATGGTCTTGAGAAATAGAGGAGAAAATGGTTTTGGATTGTTAAGTCCAAACAGTCTCACAGACCGTTTGCTTTCCTCCAAACAATCTTGTGCAAAAAGGGCAAACGGTCTTCGGGTAGCAGTATCAAACGATCTTCACATTTGCCAAATGGTTTGTAAACCGTTAATAACCAAACAGTCTTGGTGTTCATTCGGTTTGCTGCTTGGTTATTTCAGACGGTCTGCGTGCAAGTGCTCATTCGGTCCCTATGCAGAGCAGCAAATGGTTTGAGCAAATAGTCAACTCTTATCAAATGGTCTTCACATGCTGGAAGGCAAACAGTCTGTAAACCATTTAAAAATAAAACGATCTTTAGGTCATCCAAACTCAATTAGTCAGTGATATCTTCCCCAAACGGTCTCAAGGTGCCAGCCATTTAGTCTTGTGCTCCATTCGATCTTCACGTAGCTAGCAAGAGGCCAAATGGTCTTGGCTGCTTGTTCGATTTCCAGCTGAGATCTCGATTCGGTTTGTGGTTGTGCTTCCATGCAATCGGTTTGTAGTTGCGTGCCATGACAGGGGATTTTGCTGGGTGGAGGCAGAGATGCTATGGAGCAGGTTGCTTTCGGTTGTAATGGGAAGAAGAAGAAGGGAGGGCGGATTTGCAGGTTGCTGGAGGTAGAAGACGATGCACCACGACCGTGTTGAGACACCACAGTTGTGGTGAGGCTGCTGCCACACGGCCATGCTGCCTCGCATGGTCATGGCGGGTGAAGATTTAGGTGCTGAGGATGGTCCATCACGGCTGTGGCCTGACCAAACGGTCGTGGCGAAGACAATAGAACGCGGCCGTGGTGGTTCAAAATGTCCGTGGCAAGGACTCTGGTTCAAGGTTTTGAATTCATGCAATGCTCGATCCCTCGCGGTTGGGTTAAGCCTCCAATCGGTCTCTACTGGTCTATCAGTCTTGAGACTGTTTGGGCTCATATGGTCTTGAGACCGAATGGCTCAAATGGTCTTGAGACCGAATGGGCTGAAACGGTCTTGAGACCGAATGGGATCAAATGGTCTTGAGACCGAATGGGTTCAAACGGTCTTGAGACCATTTGCGATCAACTGGTCTTGAGACCGTATGGGATAAGACCGAATGGATGAAATCACTTGGTTAGATCTATTGGTCATAACTAAGGGTTCCAGCTGATTGTTCAACCTTATCAAGACCTGCATTAAATCAACATAGATTTGGTTAAAAGCTTGATAATCGAATCAATTAAGTAATTTTGCACATTATGATGCATTTTGATATTTAATGAGTGTGATTTGATGTGTTGAGTCAAAATGAGCTCAAGATGGTAATTGAATTCCATGATAAATATGCATTCATCAAAATACCCCGAACTTAAACATTGCTCGTCCTCGAGTAACACCAAATCTGAAATGGTCGCCAATTGAATACTTTCAACTTGTGTGATTACTTCATCTTGACATCATGATTGTTTCCTTTCTGCTTAGAATGACTCAACATCTCAACTTCCTGAGATCACTGAACACATCTTACCATATCTTCGTTCCTGAGTTCATTTTCCAACATCACTTCCTCCTTACTTTTTCCAACAATAAGCATGTCAAAGAGTTTTGTAAGAGTCCAGAGATACCCGCAGAACAAAAAGTGTGCATCTGATTTGACACTGGTATTTTTCAGGATAGTGGGGGCATGCATTGTGCCATTAGGTAGAAAATTGAGTGAATGGTGGCATGGAAGGAAGAAGTAAATCTCTCCTCTATTCGACTTGAGATTTTCTTTTTATTTGCTTTGGAATTGCATTTTTTTGTGCAAATCTCTCCTCTATTCGACTCGAGATTGCATTTCTTTTTGTGTGCGCTTTGGCATCTTTTTGTTTGCAAATCTCTCCTTTATTCGACTCGAGATTGCATTTTTGGTGGTACACCCCTATTAATTTATGAGGGGTATGGAAGAAGTGGATATAGAAGGAAGTGGCAAGCCACCCTGAACTTAGGGTTTGGCATCATTTTGGCTATTTTTGTTTCTTTTTGATGGATGGAGAGGTATGAAGATGATATAAGAAGTGTAGTAGAGAGTTCAAATCAGAATGCAACTTGATTTACAATTCTGTGCATCATGTCGTTCTCTTTATCGTACTCTGCTCAAATGATGACTTGATGAGGATCTGGTGGGGATTCCATGTTATTGTTCCATTAGTCAGTTAGGAAGAACGATGTGTTTGATCCCTATCCGTATGACAAACACTTATCATTTTTGCATAAGTATCATGGTGTTAGGATTCATAAGCTTCACAAGATGATTTCAATCAAAAGGCTAGTTTTCAGAATAAGATCCTTCTGAGGATCTGCTTCAGATAAGGAGGGTATAATGATAAAGGCATAGAAATTTAAAAGATCATCAAAATTTCATCAAGTATCTGTTCAAACTCTTTGAAACACTTTTAAAATTTTGATTTTTTTTGAAAATTTAGGTCGAAAATGCGACGATGAAATCTTAAGTTTGATTTAGATGGGTGAAAGTGGAAAGTAAGATACGTACCACCCACCCTCCACCCTGAACTTAGAGATTTGCTTGTCCTGAGCCAACCCTAAATCCAAGATGGAGGGGAAAATTCATGCCAGATTGACCACCAAATGTGGTTGTGTTCCAATCACTGCACATCCTCTTATCTGAAAATCTCAAAGGTGAAGAGAAATTAGATCTTAAAATAGCATCTCACGATGTGAATTTTATTTAATGAAAAATTAACTAGAAGGTAAAAACAAAATTGAAGAAATATACTAATTTGAAAAGAAAAGTAAAACAAAATTATTGATCGGGTTGCCTCCCAACAAGCACCTTTGTTTTATGTCGATGGCTCGACTAAATCCTTCAACTTTATGGTGGATCCTTTGGATTGATGAGTTCTAGCATTTCTTTGGTACTTATGTCGGCTATAGTGAAATATCTTTTCAAACATTGACCATTTGCTACTAATTCACCCGACTTTTCGCTCCATTAAAAGAAAGCACCATGAGGGGAGATGCTTTTGACAATGTACGGTCCAAACCAGTGGGAGCGGAGTTTCCCTGGGAATAACTTCAATCTTGAGTTGAACAGTAGAACTTGGTCTCCCACTTGTATGTCTTTTCTTTTTAAATGACCATCATGCCAAAGTTTGGTGTGTTCATTGTAGATTCATGCATTCTCATAAGTTGTCATCCTGAGTTCATCCAGCTCTTGGAGTTGTAGAATCCTGGCTTGGCCAGCTTTTTTCATATCAAAATTTAGTTGTTTTATTGCCCACCATGCCTTGTGTTCCAGTTCTACTGGAAGGTGGCAAGGCTTTCCATATATTAATCGAAAAGGTGTAGTCCCAATGGGAGTTTTATAAGCAGTTCGATAGGCCCATAAAGTGTCGTTGATTTTCACTAACCAATCCTTTCGATTGCGGCCTACAATTTTTTCCAGAATAGCCTTTAGTTGATGGGTAGAGACCTCTAACTGTCCACTTGTTTGCGGATGGTAGGGCGGGGCTACCTTATGTGTTACACCGTATTTTCTCAGTAAAGCTTCAAAGCTTCTTTCAAGGAAGTGAGACCCTCCGTCAGATATCATGGTTTGTGGCATTCAAAAATGGGGGAAAATAATAACTTTGAATAATTTGATGATGGGTTTGGAATCACTAGTGACGGTTGGTATAGCTTCAACCCATTTTGAGATGTAGTCCACCACCACTAGGACGCATGAAAATCCATGAGAAGATGGGAATGGACCCATGTAGTCCACTCCCCACACATCGAATCTCTCTACTTCTTGCCATAGATTCAGTGGCATCTCATCTCGCTTTGTTATATTGCCAGATCTTTGACATTTGTCACATAATAGGAAAAAGTTGTAGGAATCTTTGGATATGGTTGGCCAGAAGAATCCACATTGCAAAACCTTCCAGGCAGTCTTTTTAGAGCTCATATGTCCTCCCTCTGGTCCTGAGTGACATTGTTCCAAAATAAGTTGAGCTTCTTCTTCAGCGATACATCGTCTATATAGACCATCAGCACATAGTTTGAAAAGGTATGGCTCATCCCAGTAGTACTGTTTCACATCATGCATAAATTTCTTCAGTGCATTTCCGGTGCATTGAGGATGAATAACCCCAGCAGCAGGGTAGTTCACAAAATCTGAGTACCACGGTATAACTTCTGAGACCTTCGTTAGTTGATCATCCAGAAGGGAATCATTAATCAGAATCTTCTCAGTATCCAGAGTGTGGATGCGACTGAGGTGATCTTCTACCACATTCTCTATACCCTTTTTATCTCTTATCTCTAAATCGAATTCTTGTAGAAGGAGAATCCATCTAATTAGCTTGAGTTTTACATCTTTCTTTGCTAGAAGGTAACGAATGGCAGTGTGGTCTGTGTATACAATGACCTTCGAACTGATTAGGTAGGATCTGAACTTGTCAAAGGCATACACGACTGCTAGAAGTTCTTTCTCAGTAGTTGCATAATTCCTCTAGGCTTCATCGAGAGTTTTCGATGCATAATAGATCACATAATGTTTCTTCTCTATATATTGCCCTAAAACAACGCCCACATCATAGTCATTGGCATCACACATAATTTCAAAAGGGTGGTCCCATTCGAGAGCTCTAATGATGGTTGTTGTTGTGAATGTGTGCTTTAGTGTGTTGAAGATTTTGACACATTCTTCGTCAAAATTGAATTCAACATCTTTTAGTAACAAATTTGTTACATGCTTGGTTATCTTTGAAAAGTCCTTTATGAATCTTCTGTAAAATCCTTCATGACCTAGGAAAGAACGAACTTCTTTTACATTTTTTGGAATTTCCAGTTTAGAAATCACTTCAATCTTGGCTTTATCTACTTCAATTCCTCTATTGCTGACCCTATGGTCGAGGACAATGCCTTCCTTTACCATAAAATGGCACTTTTCCCAATTCAGCACAGGATGTTCTTCTTCACATCATTTGAGTACCAGGGAGAGGTGCTTTAGACATGAATCGAATGAATCTCTGTATATAGAAAAATCGTCCATAAAAACTTCCATAATGGTTTTGGTGAGACCGACAAATATGGCATCCATGCAACGTTGGAAAGTTGTAGGTGCATTGCAGAGGTCGAACAACATTCTTCTAAATGCGTATGTTTCGAATGGGCAGGTAAAAGTAGTTTTCTCTTGGTCGTCTGGATGTATGGGTATTTGATAGAATCCAGAGTAACCGTCAAGATAACAAAAATATTCTTGGTGAGCCAACCGTTCCAAAACTTGATCAAGAAAAGGCATCGGGAAATGATCCTTTCTAGTAGCCTTGTTCAACTTTCTGTAATCAATAGACATCCTCCACCCTGTGACTATTTGATTGGGGATGAGTTCATTATTTTCATTGCGTATTACTGTAGTCCCACCTTTCTTAGGGACAACATGCACAAGGCTTACCCATGGTGAATCAGAGATTGGGTAGATAATACCTGTCTTGAGTAATTTTATAACTTCAAGGCGGACTACTTTCATATTCAGATTAAGCTTCCTTTGATGTTCAATAGTTGGCTTGTGATCTTCCTCCATGGGGATTTTGTGCATACATAGTACTTGAATGACCCTAGTGAGATCACTCATTTTGTAGCCGATCGCCTTTCTCCTTTTCTTCAGTTCCTTCAGAAGTTTATCTTCTTGTTCTGCTGTAAGATCTGAATTTATGATGATAGGTCAGACTTTGAGTTCATCTAAAAACACATATTTCAATCCTTCCGGTAGGGGTTTCATCTCAGGAGCTTGTGTTTTTTCACTTGGTTCTTCAGTAACTTCTGCAACCTTGAGCTCCTCAACCTTGTCTTTGAAATCTTCTTCGGTAGTGTCAAGGTCAAGAACACACTCTTGAACTCATTCACTGATGGAATTATCAATAGAGGGGTTTGTTAGAGTCACTTCTAAATGATAATCTTGTACATATCCCTCTTGTGTGAGGAGTGATATCTGTTTGATGTAGTCAATCAAATAAACTTCTTCTTGCATACTTGGTCTTCTCATACTTTCAAAAACCTTGAATTCGAGAGTTTCTTTGCCAAATCTAAGAAGCAAAGTTCCTGCTTCAGCATCAATTAGAACTCTTTCAGTGGTGAGGAACGAATGTCCAAAGATGAGAGGATATTTGGCATCCTCTTTTATGTCCATGATGACAAAATCACACAGAACATAGGAATCTTTCCCTACCTTGACAGGTACATCCTCAATAATTCCTAACAGGCATTTTATCGAATTGTCTGTGAGTTGTATAGTCATGCCAGTTGGAAGAAGTTCAGCAAAACCTAGTCTTTTACAAAGGCTGAATGGCATGATGGAGATGCTAGCACCAAGATTCGCCAGTCCTTTCTTACATGAAGAATCGCCAATATGGCAGGAAATCCCAAAAGATCCTGGATGTTTCTGCTTCTTTGGTATCTTACTCTGGATGATATCTGATGTGGTTTTAGCTAACTTGACTGTTTCATATCCTTCAGTTATATATTTCTTGGTGAGGAGTGACTTTAAGTACTTTGTCTAGGCTGGTATCTCAGCCAGAGCATCCAAAAAGGGTATATCAACATGAAGTTTCTTCATAGCTTCTTTAAATTTATTGAACCGAGTATCCAACTTTGTTTGCCTTAAATGAGTAGGGAACGATATAGGAGGCTTGTATATAGGAATATCAGGTTCTGGTGTTTTAGTTTCCTCGTCAATATGTTTCTCAAGACTTTCCTTATCTATCTTATCAGCAATTACTGGTTCTTTTGGTTGAGACTCCAATGTTGTTGAGTCTTGAACGATCACATGCTCATCCTCATTAGTAACAACCACATGTGTCTTGATAGGAGGATCAGAATAGTCTTTTCCTGATCTGGTGGTTACTGCCTTCAGTTGTTCTGGGTGCTTTGGGTTGTTTTCGGGTTGTCCTGCAAAAACCCCAACTGGTGGCTTAATGCTAGTTGCAAGTTGAGCTAGTGGAGATTCAATAGCCTTCTACTGAGCTTGTTGGTTAGCTATCATAGTTTGCTGAGTTTGCAACATCTTTTCAATGGCTGATAGTTTGTCATCAGGAGAAACTGGACCTGCTTGTTGTCCTTGTTGTTGATAAGGAACTTGGTTAAGACTCTGGTACTGGGAGTTGTTTTGATAGTTATTGAAGTTTCTATTCTGAAAGTTCCCCTTGAAATTTCCTTGATTTCCAAAATTCTATTGTTGATTGTACTGGAATCCTGATGGCCCTCGTGGCTGGTTGTTCGAACCAAATTGATGTGAGTTTTTTGCTCCAGAGGGGTTTCCATATTGAAATCCTCGATGATTCCTATTCTGATTTGGATTGTAGTAACTTTGACCAGGGATGGTATTAACAATATTAAGATTTTCCATTTGACCATTATCTCCTTGTCCACATATGTTGCTTAGAACAACATCGTAAAGAACATTACATGATAATGTGGAATGATCAGTACTTTTACATCCCTCATAGACTAATGAAGATGACTTGATATGTTCTTGTTGTCGAGTGGGTGATCGTCCTCTTCTGATAGCAGCAAGAGATGATTCAATATGGTCTTGCTTGGAAACTAAGAGTTTCAAGGTTTCAACGATAGAATTGTACTCAGGAGTAGCTTCAGCCATGGCTACTTTCAAGACTCCTTTACCTACAGATCTTCCCCAGTTGGCTTGATTTTCTGCTCCAAGGGTGACGACTCTCCATGCGTTGTCATAACTTTGATGCATGAAGTTTCCTCCAGATGAGGAATCTAAGAATCTCTTAATATCGTCGTCGACACCCCTATAGAAAATTTCGATGAGTTGATTCTTAGGAATTCCATGGTGTGGACACTTGCATAGAAGCTCTTTGTATATATCCCATGCTTCAGCAAGAGTTTCTCCAGGGATTTGAGTGAAATTTGTTATTCTCCCTCTAATTTCATAGGTGAGAGATGGAGGGTAGAACTTTTCTAGAAACACATTTCGGAGTTGTTCCCAGGTGGTGATGGGTATTTCACTTTCTAGTGAATTGTACCAACTTATAACTCTATCAACAAGGTAATACTTGAAGAGAGGCAGTCGAATGGAATCATCTGTGACTCCATTTTGTTTTGTCATAGCACATAGATTAATAAATCTCAGAAGAGGTTCTTGACTATCTTCACCTTGTTTTCTGTAGAATGGGCTGTTATGAAGCAGGGTGATCCAATGCGCTCTTATCTCAAAATTAGGAGCATTGATGGGAGGAGGTTGTACTGGATGATGAACATTCACAGCTTTGGGGATGGAGAATTCTCTAAGGTCCTTTTGTAGTTCTACTGCCTGTACTGCTACTTGTGCTGCTTGAATTTCTTCTTGAACTGCAGCTCTAGCTTCTTGCATGAATCTTTCTCTCTGTGCATTAAGGGCTTGATCCACCCTTCGAGCTATCTCCTCTTCTTGAGCCATTATTGCTTGATTCTCTCTATTTTTATGGTGGAAGGTTATGTCGATCACTGGATCAAAGCTGGCAGCGAGTCCAGAGCTGTTTAGGCAACGCATGCACTAATCCTCCTGAAGTACCTAAAAATAGAAGGATTTTGAAAGTGAGATCCACAAAGTAGAATCAAAGTCAAGTAGATGATCGATTGTATCAAAAGAAAAACAAAATCCTAGATTAGCCTTAAAAGAACTGGATTGACCAACTGATTCCGTTGTCCCTGGAAACGATGCAAGAATTTGACGTGGGATTTTATCGTACTAACAAACTCACTCTAGATTGAAATCCCCGAGCTTTTACCAAAACTAAAGAGCAATAATACCACCCGCAATCAGACGAGTCTTATCATAGTATAGTTAAGGATCGAACTCAAAGGACAACCTTTTTAAGAATCCTTGTCAGTCTAATCTAGTTCGAGTTAAGACTAATATTTAGAACGATTGGTTGATTTGAGGTTAATTAAACTAATTGTGAGAAAGTAAAAGTTGAATTAAAGTTAGATTTAGATCAATGATATGGAATCACTGGGATGGTATCAGGTTTCAGCACCGCTACACACGCAAACACATTCAATCGCAAACAATCCAGACAAGATATAACAATCCAAATAGAGCTGCTGCGAGACCCCCCATATGGGCGTTAGGTTCGTGTAAGCATCACCTTAGGCATCAGATGTCTCATCACCATCCGGATCAGTTACTTACGACTCTTAAGATATAGAAATCCAACGAAGGTTGTGGGCCCCCATACAGGCGTTAGGCACATAGAAGCATCACCGAAGGCTAGATGGCTCGCCCCCTCATAGATCATGCACTTACGACCTTGAAGAAATCCCATTCTATTTCTAGTTTGGGAGACAACCACATTAATTGATAAGTAAGAAGGTGATAGATCTACAAACTAACATCGACGATAAACAAGATGATAAAAAATACAACTAAGGTTGTGGTCCTCCCTGAGGGATGTTTAGACTACAGAAGCGTCACCGTAGGCTAGATGTCTTGTTCCCTCACGGATAATACACTTACAAACTCAAGGAATCCTATCTGAAGTTCTCGTCAAGGAGTCGAACATTGTAAACTGCCATTCTATCCCACATATAGAAGATTTCACAATGTAGGAAAGAACAAGATGAAATCAAGAAGATAATCAACTACGAAGATACCAATTAACAACGAAATGGAAGGTTATATACATTACCATGGAGAGTTTAATAAAATAACATGATTTGCATGGCCAGAAGGGCTAGTCCCCGCACCCCAACAAAAAGGTACTACTCGCTCATGATGTGAGAAACAAGAAGAATAAGAAAGAGAGAGAAATCTACCATGAACTCGGTGTAGAAGGTAGTCGCAGCTCGATGAAGAAGATACGGCCTTCTACATCATGTCAGAGCAAATCTGGATGTGAACGGGAGATGCCAAGACAGACCAGACAGTCTTCCTCACTCCATCTTCCTTCTCTCCTCAGCCTCCTTGGTCGCAGCACAAGCAATAGGTGGAATGAAACTGGCATGGATGACATTGGATTTGGATTGAACCTGTGTACAGGCAGTCTGTCGACGTCCCGGAACCGATCCCCCAAAGGGAACCCTACTGGTCCTATTTACAGGTACATGACTGGCCTTCACATTTTTGGTGTGTTTCCAGTCCAAACGGTTTGGGGGATATTTTTTCTCAAACGGTCTTGTAAAATCTGATCAAATGGTCTTGGTGCTTAAACGGTCTGGGGACTTTTTCCCAAACGGTCTTGAGAAATAGAGCAGCAAATGATTTTGGATTGTTAAGTCCAAACAGTCTCACAGACTATTTGCTTTCCTCCAAACGATCTTGTGCAACAAGGGTAAACGGTCTTTGGGCAGCAGTATCAAACGGTCTTCACATTTGCCAAATGGTTTGTAAACCGTTAATAACCAAACGGTCTTGGTGTTCATTTGGTTTGCAGCTTGGTTATTTCAAACAGTCTGTGTCCAAGTGCTCATTCGGTCCCTATGCAGATTAGAAAACGGTTTGAGAAAACGGTCAACTCTTATCTAACGGTCTTCACATGCTGGCAGGCAAACGGTCTGTAAACCGTTTAAAAATCAAACAATCTTCAGCTCATCCAAACTCAATCGGTCAGTGATATCTTCCTCAAATGGTCTCGAGGTGCCAGTCATTCGATCTTGTGCTCCATTCGATCTTCACGCAGCTAGCAAGAAGCCAAATGGTCTTGGTTTCTTGTTCGATTTGCAGCTGAGATCTCCATTCGGTTTGCAGTTGTGCTTCCATGCAATCGGTTTGTAGCTGAGTGCCATGACAGGGGCTGTTGCTGGGCAGAGGCAGAGATGCTATGGAGCAGGTTACTGGCAGTTGTAATGGGAAGAAGAAGAAGGGAGGGGAGATTTGTAGGTTGCTCGAGGTAGAAGATGACGCACCACAACCGTGTTGAGACACCACGGTCGTGGTGAGGCTGCTGCCACATGGCCGTGCTGCCTCGCACGGTCATGGAAGGTGAATATTTAGGTGCTGAGGATGCTCCACCATGGTCGTGGCCGGACCACATGGTCATGGTGAAGACAATAGATTATGGACATGGTGGTTCAAAACGGTCATGGAAAGGACTCTGGTTTAGGGTTTTGAATTCATTCACTGCTCGATCCCTCGTGGCTGGGTTCAGCCTCCAATCGGTCTCTGCTGGTCTATCGGTCTTGAGAACGTTTGGGCTCATACGATCTTGAGACCGAATGGCTCAAACGGTCTTGAGACCGAATGGGCTCAAATGGTCTTGAGATTGAATGGGCTCAAACGGTCTTGAGACCGAATGGGGTCAAACGGTCTTGAGACCGTTTCAGCTCAACTGGTCTTGAGACCGTATGGGCTAAGACCGAATGGATGAAATCAGTTGGTTAGATCTATTGGTCACAACTAAGGGTGCCAACTGATGGTTCAACCTTATCAAGACCTGCATTAAATCAACATAGATTTGGTTAAAACCTTAATAATCGAATCAATTAAGTAATTTTGCACATTATGATGCATTTTGATATTTAATGAGTGTGATTTGATGTGTTGAGTCAAAATGAGCCCAAGATGGTAATTGAATTCCATGATAAATATGCATTCATCAACACCTCCCTAGAGCACAGGGTGTACGGGGAGTTTCCCTAGAGTACTCAGTACATGGGGATGGGCCCAATATATATGTTTTTCTTATGATTGGCCTATTTTCTAGAATTAATATGAGGTTTAAAGTATCTAATTATGCATTAATAGAAAAAGACCCAATGTTGGGCATTGTTAATGAAAATTCGGGGACATTACAGTTGGTATCAGAGCATGAAAAATAGATACACCTAACAATTACTCACCATGAAATATAAAACTAAATTTCACCTCTCACTATAATACCTAGAAACTTATTATGTTGTTCTATAGGAATAAGGTTTGACTTAGCCTCTAAGTTAGAACCTAGATGTTCAAGAACTAGGGTTAGACAAGTGTCTGAAACCCTTTCCATATAGATCTCATATGTATTGTGTAGCTACACTAGTATACACCTAGTTATCACCATTTCACTAGGAGACATGACACTTGACTATCTACTGTATGTGGGACTCATTTTGCTAGTTTGGTTTTGCTTTCCAATCAGATCGAGCATCGACAATTTTCTCTGACGTCTTATTTCTCAGAGAAAAACTATATAATATTTTACTAAACACATGTAAATATGAAAATGTGTCCCTCACACAGGAGAGTAGTAGGTGTTCATGCAACCTAAGTTAAAGGGAGTGACATCGGTCTAGAAGAGAGAGTAGATCTAGATTAGATGTCTAGAGCCTTATTGGATATGTGAAAGTTAGAGTAGATGATTTATTTATATATGAACTAAGCATGTGTAATCTTATCTAAGTTTGATCTCTAATGGTATAAGTTTCTTTCTAAAGACTTGAGTTGTATATGAGTTGAATCTAATTTTGGAGAATATAAGCTAAGTCTTGATGATGAAGTTACATACTCTTTTCTTACTTAATATGAACTAAGACGTTAAGATAAGGTTGAATATGCATGAGCCTCAAGCTCTTTTACAAAGGAGGACCCCTATGTTAGGACAAGATATGTGGTGAACTCTATAGAGAGTGAGACCCATAGGGAGAGGGACATAGGACCTAACCCAAAAAATATGAAAATATTGAGATATATATATGAAATGATGTGTCCTATGCTGGGTTAGTCCTGAGTATATGAGCTAAGCCCTTTTGCACGATTCAATCTAATATGTGAGAGTTGGGAAAAATGATGGGTAGGTGACTCATAATGAGAAAGTCAACCCTTTTGATTGAGTTAGGTCCTAGCTTGAGTGACATATGTTTGTGAATCTCATCATGAACTGCAAGTGAGGTGATATATGAAACTTTGTTTAAAGAGTAAAATACCTTGTGCATAAGATACTCAATATTGCATGTCAATCCTTCTTCTTCTTCCCTTCCTCTCTATATATGATGTTAGTAACCTCACTTGAGATATTTGGATGATCATGTATGAAGAGTCACTCATATAAGTTTTACCTATTCAATATTCCCTTCCTATATCATACATTTATTGTTCAAGTTTGAAATCATGATTAAATTGGATTGGTATATTCTCTTTCCCCTCTATATCGTGCAATTAAGATATATGTTTGAAATCATGAGATAAAAAAAGGATATGTTTGGATCTTAGCTTACATGATCACTAAATATAGTTCTTAACATTGATCCTTCTCGGTCTATGCTTCTAAGTTTGAGCATAACTCTCACACAATAGGGTGAAACCCTAATAGGTAAATATAAAAAATCAAGCCCTTCTCTAATGATGAAATCCTAATATAGTGTTGATCTCAATCCAAAATAAGGATGTGAAGTGTGAAAATTTTAACTAGTAAATGATGTGAAGTCTTTTAGCACCTTACATAGGTAAGTAGGGTGAAAGATGAAACTTGATTAATACCTTCTCAACTTTATATGTATAAACAAACCCAAATTTTAGGGGTAACGAGAGATGTAAATCCTAAAATATTTGAATGTCGTGTTATGACTAAGATGTTAAATTATGCTTCAACCTATAAAATGTGTTGTGGGTACACCCCAAATGATCTAATCCTAAGATGATAACTTAGGGTACATGTAGAACAATGATAGTTTTGGCACCTAGCAGTGCTAACTAGTATGAAGTTGAACCTAGTTACATCATCTTAGGTACGACCTTAGTTGAATTTCGAGGAAGAAATTCCAATAAGGTGGGGGGAATGTGATGACCCCAATTTCTGGAATTTGATACCTAATATGCTATTTGAGGTCTATAAATATTACTAGTTGGTTAAACCTAAGTTGAGGTAACTTTTTATTATACCTTAGACTCTTTTGACCCACAAGTATGACTACAATGACAATATATGATCACTAATAGGGCTGTTATGTAGATGGAGATGTTTCATTGCTAGTTATTAGTTGATTTTGAGGACATATGAACTGAAGTATCCTAATAAGTATTTCATGGATTAATATGATTGAATAATGAACCCTGGGATGCATCATGGCCATACCAAGTAAGTTTAGGTTGTGTTGTTGATGTTTGATGTACATTGAGGTATAGTATAAGTTCAATATCCTTTTATAGGTAACCCATTAGGGTATCTTGATTGAAGAGCTGAACAATTAATGAATGCATATTCATCAGGAATTTCAATCACCACATTGGGTCAAATTCGACTCAATGCTTTAAATTTAATTTACTGAATATCAAAATTTGCAAAATTAATAAATTGATCAAATTATCACGATTTTAACTGAAATTATGTTGATTTGATGCATGTCTTGATAAAGCTGAACAATCAGCTAGGGCCCACCTCCACTCACCCTTGGTTCTGACCAATTAATCTAACCAAGCGATTTCATCCATACAGTCTCAAGACCGTTTGAGCCCATTTGGTCTCAAGACCGTTTGATCCCATCAGTCTCAAGACCGCTTGAGCCCATTCGGTCTCAAGACCATTTGAGCCCATTCAGTCTCAAGACCGTTTGACCAGCAAGACCGAACGGAGGCTGACGTTAAGACCATTTAATGTATCACATTGCAGAAAATAGTTTGATAGATTTGGCTTGCAAGATTATTTTGCTTGCATGCAAACCGGATGCAAAAGCATGCATCAAGACCGTTTGGCAGGACTTGAATACCATTTGCACTAGCACATGCATGAAACCGTTTGCAGCTGGAGCATGCAAACCGTTTAATATTGCCAGCTGGGTAGTCAGTGTGAAGACCGTATGGTTTATTATCAATGGATAAGCAAAGACCGAATGAGCTTGACGTGAGCAATGCAGTATAATCAAACCGAATGAACTGAATATAGCGAGACCGTTTGATCCAACAGCTATGAAGACTGTTTGCACTCACGTCAAGACCAAATGGAGCAACACGTGAAGACCAAATGCGCTAATGCATGCAAACTAAACGAGCTGAAATCGTTTGATGTTAACTTGCACGAAGACTGAATGATCACCCGAAGAGAAGACCGAATGCAAAACTGAATGCACGTGAATATCATTTAACACATGCATACCGATTGCTGCAAATGAAGACCGAATGATCATGAAGACCGAATAAAGCATGCAAACCATTTAGAATAGATATTTTTACCAAACTGTTTGAAGTAAAAAATATCTACAAGACCGTTTGGACTGAAATCACACAAAAAATGCGAGGACCATTCCAGTGCCTATAAATAGGACCAACAAGGTCCTCATTTCAGCATCGGTTCTGGGACGCCGATAGGCTGCCTGGACACAGGTCCGATCCAGATCCAGTTCCATCCATGCCAGTTTCACTCCACCTACTATCTGTGTTGCAATCAAGGAGACCGAGAAGAGAAGGAAGATGGAGCGAGAGAGACTATTCGACCTGTCTTGGCGCCTCCCGTTTTGCATCCAGATCTGCTCCGACATAACGTAGAAGACCGCATCATCTTCACGGAGCTGCGACTACCTTCTGCAATGTGCTCATGGTGGATTTCTCTCTCTTTCTTACTCTTCTTATTTCTCGTATCATGAGCGAGTAGTTTACTTCCGCTGGGGAGCGGGGACTAGCCCCGCTGCCCATTCAATTATGTTCTTTTGTTAAACTTTCCATGGCAATGTATATAACTTTTCATTTCGTTGTTAATCGTTATGTTCGTAGTTAGATTAATTGCTTGCTTTCATCTTAGTTCTTCCTATGTTGTGAGAACTTCTATATGTAGGATTGAATGTCGTTTAACAGGTTGACTTCCAAACTAGAAATAGAATGAGATTCCTTGAGGCTGTAAGTGTATGATCTGCGAGGGGACAAGCCATCTAGCCTTCGGTGACGCTTCTGTGCACCTAACACCTATATAGGGGGTTCACAACCTTAGTTGGATTTTGTATCTTCTTGTTAATCATCGATGTTTGCTCGTATATTAATTGTCTTCTTGCTTATCGATTAATGCGGTTGACTCCCAAACTAGAAATAGAATGGGATTTCTTTGAGATCATAAGTGTATGATCCGTGAGGGGACGTGCCATCTAGCCTTCAGTGACGCTTCTGTGTGCCTAACACCTATATAGGGGGCCCACAACCTTCATTGGATTTCTATATCTTCGGAGTCATAAGTAAGTGATCCGGATGGTGACGAGACATCTGATGCCTAAGGTGATGCTTACGTGAACCTAACACTCGTATGGGGGGTTTTTGCAGTAGCTCTTTTTCGATCGTTATATCTTGCCTGGTTTGTTTGCAATTGAACGTGTTTTCATGTGTAGTGGTGGTGAAACCTGATACCATCCCAACGATTCCATATCATTGATCTAAATTCAAGTTTAATTCAGCCTTTACTTTCTTGCAATTAGTTTAATTAATCTCAAATCAACCAATCGTTCTAAATATTAGTCCTACTTGAACTAGAATCGACTGACAAGATTCTTAAAAATGTTGTCCTTTGGGTTCGATCCTTAACTATACTGCGATAAGAATCGTCTGCTTGCGGGTGGTATTATTGCACATTCGTTTTGGTAAAAGCTCGGGGATTTCAACCCTGAGTGAGTTTGCTAGTGCGATAAAATCCCACGTCAAATTTTGACACCGTTGTCGGGGACAACAGAATCAGTTAGTTAAATCTAGTTCTTTTAAGGCTAATCTAGGATTTTCTTTTTCTTTTTGAAATAATTGACCATCTACTTGAATTTGACTCTACTCTGAGGTTCTCACTTTCGAAATCTTCCTATTACAGGTACAACCCAAAGCATAGTACATGCACTGTTTGGAGAGCCCTAGACTAACAATGAGCTTTGATCTCGAGATAGATAGAAATTTTCATCATCAGATTAGAGAAAATCAAGCAAGGATGGATCAAGAAGAAGAGGTAGCCCAAAGGGTGGCTCAAGCCATAAATGCGCAGAGAGTAAGGCTCATGCAAGAAGCCAGAACTGCAGTTCAAGAAGAAATCGTAGCAGCACAAGCAGCAGCACAAGCAACTGAACTGTAAAAGGATCTTAGAGAGTTCTCAATCCCAAAAGCTGTGAATGTTCATCATCTAGTAAAACCTCCCCCCATCAGTGCTGCCAATTTTGAGATTAGGGCACATTGGATTACCTTGCTTCAGAACAGCCCATTCTACGGAAAATAATGAGAAGACAGCCAAGAACATCTTCTGAGATTCATCGATCTATGTGCCATGACAAAACAAAATAGAGTATTTGACGATGCCATTCGACTTCGTCTCTTCAAGTATTCCCTTGCTGATAGAGCCATAAGTTGGTCCAATTCGTTTCAAAGTGAAATACCCATCACCTCCTGGGAACAACTCCAAAACATGTGTCTAGAAATGTTCTACCCTCCATCTCTCACCTATTAAATTAGAGGTCGAATAACAAATTTCACCCAAGTCCCTTGAGAAACTTTTACTGAAGCATGGGATAGATACAAAGAGATTCTACGCAAGTGTCCACACCATGGAATTCCTAAGAATCAACTCATCAAAATTTTCTATAGGGGTGTGGACGACGATATCAAGAGATTCTTAGACTCCTCATCTGGAGGAAATTTCTTGCGTCAAAGTTATGACAGCGCATGGAGGGTTGTAACCCTTGGAGCTAAAAATCAAGCTAATTGGGGTAGATCTATAGGTAAAGGAGTCTTGAAAGTAGCTATGGCTGAAGCTACTCCTGAGTACAAGTCTATCATTGCAACCCTAAAACTCTTAGTTGCCAAGCAAGACCATATTGAATCATCTCTTGCTGCAATTGGAAGAGGACGCTCACCCACTCAACAACAAGAATAGGTTAGGTCTGTGTCACTATTTTGTGAAGCATGTAAGGGCACATATCATTCCACTTTGGCATGCAATGTTCTCTATGATGTTGTTCTAAGCAATGTATGTGTCTAAGGAGATAATAATCAAATGGAGAATCTGAATGCTGTTAATACCATCCCTAGTCAAGGTTATTACAATCCAAATTAGAATAAGAACCATCTAGGTTTTCAATATGGAAACCCCTCTGGAGCAGTGAACTCACATCAATTTGGTTCGAACAACCAACCACGAGGCCCACCGGTATTTCAGTATAATCAACAACATAATTTTGGAAATCAAGGAAACTTCAAGGGAAATTTCCAGAATAGGAACCTCAATAATTATCAAAAAAATTCCCAGTACAAGATTCTTAACCAAGTTCCTTATCAACAACAAGGACAACAAGCAAGTCCCGTATCACCTGATGACAAGCTATTAACCATTGAAAAGATGTTGCAAACTCAACAAACTATGATAGCTAACCAACAAGCTCAGGATAAGGCTATTGAATCCCAACTAGATCAACTTGCAGCTAGCATCAAGCCACCAACTGGGGTTTTTGCTGGCCAACCTGAGAATAATCCTAAGCATCCTGAACAATTGAAGGCAGTCACCACCAGATCAGGAAAAAGCTATTCTGATCCTCCTATCAAGACACATGTGGTTGTTACAGATGAAGATGAACCTGTGATTGTCCAAGACTCAACAACACCGAAGTCTCAAATGAAAGAACCAGTAACTACTGATAAGACAGACAAGGAAAGTCCTGAGAAACTTATTGATGGAGAAATTGAAACACCAGAGCCTGATATCCCTGTATACAAGCCTTATATTCCTTTCCCTTCTCGTTTAAGACAAACCAAGCTTGATACTCGGTTCAATAAGTTTAAAGAAGCTATGAAGAAACTTCATGTTGATATACCCTTTTTGGATGCGTTGGCTGAGATACCAGCTTGGAAAAAATACTTAAAGTCACTCCTCACCAGGAAATATATAACTAAAGAATATGAGACATTCAAGTTAGTTGAAACCACTTCGGATATCATCCAGAGTAAGATGCCAAAGAAATAGAAAGATCCAGGATCTTTTAGGATTTCCTGCCATATCGGTGATTCTTCATGCATGAAAGGACTAGCAAATCTTGGTGCTAGCATCTCCATCATGCCACTCAGCCTTTGGAAAAGGCTAGGGTTTGTTGAACTTCTTCCAACTGGCATGACCATACAACTCGCAGACAATTTGATAAGATGCCCGTTAGGAATTATTGAGGATGTACCTGTAAAGGTAGGAAAAGATTCTTATGTTTCGTGTGACTTTGTCATCATGGACATAAAAGAGGACGCCAAATATCCTCTCATCTTTGGATGTTCGTTCCTCGCCACCACAAGAGTTCTAATTGACGTTGAAGTAGGAACCTTGCTGCTTAGATTAGGCAAGGAAATGCTCGAATTTAAAGTTTTTGAAAGCATGAGAAGACCAAGTATGCAAGAAGAAGTCTATCTAATTGATTGCATAGAGAAGATGTCACTTCTGACTCAAGAGAATCATGAATCAGATGATCCATTAGAAGTTTCTCTAACAGATCCATGAGTTGATGAACCTATTGACAAACAAGTAAAGGATTGCATCGAATCCCTTGACTCTACAAAAGAAGATGTTGAAGCCACGTGTAAAGAACTCAAAGCTGTGGAAGCAACTGGAGAAACATGCGACAAACTAGAGGCCCCCGAGATGAAGCCCCTTCCTGAGGGACTGAAGTATGTGTTTTGGATGATCTCAAGGTCCCAGTAATAATAAATTCTGATCTTACAACCGAACAAGAAGATAATCTCCTGAAAGAATTGAAGGAGAGGAAGAAAGTGATTGGCTACAACATGAATGACCTGACTGGGGTTAGTCAAGCGATGTGTATACACAAGATCCCTATGACGGAATACCACAAGCCTACTATTAAGCATCAATGGAAATTAAATCCAAATATGAAGGAAGTAGTCCGTCGCGAGGTCATTAAACTGCTCACAGCTGGAATAATCTATCTGATATCAGACTTGCCATGGGTGAGCCCAGTGCATGTAGTTCTGAAGAAAGGTGGAACAACTGTTATACGAAATGAAAACAATGAACTCATCCCCACTCAAACAGTCGCAGGGTGGAGGATGTGCATAGGTTATAGGAAGTTAAACAAGGCAACTCGAAAAGATCATTTTCCAATGCCCTTTCTTGATCAAGTATTAGAGCGAATGGCTCATCAAGAATACTTCTGTTATCTCGATGGTTACTCTGGATTCTACCAAATACCTATACATCCAAATGACCAGGAGAAAACCACTTTCACCTGCCCCTTCGGAACATACACATTTAGGAGAATGCCGTTCGGCCTCTGCAATGCACCTGCAACTTTCCAGCGTTGCATGGCTGCCATATTCGCTGGTCTTACTGAAACAATTATGGAAGTTTTCATGGACGATTTTTCTGTATACGGAGATTCATTCGATTCATGTCTAAAACACCTCTCCCTGGTCCTCAAACGATGTGAAGAAGCACATCTTGTGTTGAATTGGGAGAAGTGTCATTTCATGGTAAAGGAAGGTATTGTCCTGGGCCACAAGGTTAGTAATCAAGGAATTGAAGTAGATAAGGCCAAGATTTAAGTGATTTCCAAGCTCTCTACCCCTATCAATGTAAAGGAAGTTCGAGCATTCCTAGATCATGCATGATTCTATAGACGGTTTATAAAGGACTTCTAAAAAATAACCAAGCCAATGACAAATTTGTTACTAAAGGATGCTTAATTCAATTTTGACAAAGAATGTGTTAAAAGCTTCAACACACTGAAGCATGCCCTTATAACCACACCCATCATTAGAGCTCCCGATTGGGACCACCCTTTTGAAATCATGTATGATGCAAGCGATTATGATGTTGGTGCTATCCTGGGCCAATATATAGAAAAGAAACATTATGTGATCTATTATGTATCAAAGGCCCTCGATGAAGCTCAGGAGAATTACGCTACTACTGAGAAAGAACTTTTGACAGTCATGTATGCCTTTGACAAGTTCAGATCCTACCTAATTGGTTCAAAGGTCATTGTCTACACAGATCATGCTTGCATTCATTACCTCCTGGCAAAGAAAGATGCAAAACCTAGGCTAATTAGATGGATTCTCCTATTGCAAGAATTTGATTTGGAGATAAGAGATAAAAAGGGTACAAAAATGTGGCAGCAGATCACCTCAGTCGCATCCACACTCTGGATACCGAGAAGATTCCGATTAATGATTCCCTTCCGGATGATCAACTAATGAAGGTTTCAGAAGCTATACCGTGGTACTCAGATTTTGTGAACTACCTCGCTGCTGGGGTTATTCATCCTCAATGCACCGAAAATGCACTGAAGAAATTTATGCATGATGTGAAACAATACTACTGGGATGAGCCATACCTTTTCAATCTATGTGCTGATGGTCTATATAGACGATGTATCGCTGAAGATGAAGCTCAACTTATTTTGGAACAATGTCACTCAGGACCAGTAGGAGGACATATGAGCTCTAAAAAGACCGCCTTGAAGGTTTTGCAATGTGGGTTCTTCTAGACAACCATATCCAAAGATTCTTATGACTTTGTCCTGTTATGTGACAAATGTCAAAATTTTGTCAATATAACAAAGGGAGATGAGATGCCGCTAAATCTATGGCAAGAAGTAGAGATATTCGTTGTTTGGGGGTGGACTACATAGGTCCATTCCCATCTTCTCATGGATTTTTATGCATCCTAGTGGCGGTGGACTACGTCTCAAAATGGGTTGAAGCCATACCAACCGTCACTAGTGATTCCAAATCAGTCATCAAATTATTCAAGGATATTATTTTTCCCCGTTTTGGTGTCCCACACATGGTGATATCCGACGGAGGTTCCCATTTTCTTGAAAGAAGCTTTGAAGCATTGCTAAAAAAGTATGGTGTTACTCACAAGGTAGCCTCACCTTACTATCCACAGACAAGTGGATAGGTGGAGGTTTCTAATCATCAACTCAAGAGTATCTTGGAAAAGACAGTGGGCCGCAATCGGAAAGATTGGTCGGTGAAAATCAACGAAACATTATGGGCCTATGAGACTGCTTATAAAACTCCCCTCGGGACTACACCTTTTTGAATAATATATGGAAAGGCTTGCCACCTTCCAGTCGAACTGGAACACAAGGCATGGTGGGCAATAAAACAACTGAATTTTGATGTGAAAGAAGCAAACCAAGCCAGGATTCTGCAACTCCAATAGCTGGATGAACTCAGGATGACATCTTATGAGAATGCACGAATCTACAAAGAACACACCAAACTTTGGCATGATCATCATTTGAAAAGAAAAGACATACAAATAGGAGACCAACTCCTGCTATTCAACTCAAAGTTGAAGTTATTCCCAGGGAAACTCCGCTCTCACTGGTCTGGACCGTACATTGTCAAATGCATCTCCCCACATGGTGCTTTCTCTTTATGGAGCGAAAAGTCAGGTGAATTCGTGGCAAATGGTCAAGATTTGAAAAGATATTTCACCATAGCCGACATAAGCACTGAAGCAACAATAGATCTCTCCAATCCAAAAGAACCACCTTGAAGTTGAAGATATCACGTCGAGCCATTGACGTAAAACAAAGGCGCTTGTCGGGAGGCAACCCGATAAATAAAATTTGTTTTGACTTTGAATTAGAAATTTTATTCAATTCTATTTTTAAATTTTAGAATTTTGTACTAAATAAAAATTGCATCGCGAGATGCTACTTTGAGTTATGAATGATCTTTTTGTTTGAGATTTTCAGATGGAGGAAACACGCTGATTGGAACGCAACCACATCCAGTGGTCCAAATGGCATGAACTTTCCCCTCCATCTCGGATTTAGAGTTTTCTCGGGACGAGAAAATTTTTGTGTTCGGGGTGGAGGGTGGGTGGTATGTACATTACTTTCCACCTTCACCCATCTAAAGATTTCATCGTCACATTTTTGACCTAAATTTTCAAAATTTGCAAATAAAATTTTCAAAATTTTAAAAGTTTTCAAAAGAAATTTGAACAGATATTTGATGAAATTTTGACATGTTTTCAATTTCTATGCCTTTATCATTATACCCTCCTTATCTGAAGTAGATCCTTAAAAGGACCTTATTCTGAAAACTAGCCTTTTGATTGAAATCATCTTGTGAAGCTAATGAATCCTAACATCATGATACTTATGCAAAAATGATAAGTGTCTATTAGACGGATACAGATCAAACATGTCGTGCTTCCTAACTGACTAGTGAAACAATAGCATGGAATCCCCATCGGATCCTCATCAAGTCATTATCTGAGCAGAGTATGATAAAGAGAACGACCCAATGCACAAAATTGTAAATCAAGTTACATTCTGATCTGAACTCTCTTCTACACTTCTTCTATCATCTTCGTACCCCTCCATCCATAAAAAAGAAACCAAAAATAGCCAATATAGTGCCAAACCCTAAGTTCGGGGTGGCATGCCACTTCCCTCTATATCTGCTTCTTCCATACCCCTCACAAATATATAGGGGTGTACCACCAAAAATGCAATCTCGAGTCGAATAGAGGAGAGATTTGCAAACAAAAAGATGCCAAAGTGCACACAAAAAGAAATGCAATCTCGAGTCGAATAGAGGAGAGATTCACACAAAAACAAATGTAATAAATGAAATTGTGAAGCAAATTAAAAGAAAAACTCGAGTCGAATAGAGGAGAGATTTATTTCTTCCTTCCATACCACTATTCATTCCATTTTCTACCTAATGGAACAATGCATGCCCCCACTATCCTAAAAAACACCAGTGTCAGATCAGATGCACACTTGTTGTTCTGTGGGTATCTCTGGACTCTTACAAAACTCTTTGACATGCTTGTTGTTGGAAAAAGTGAGGAGGAAGTGATATTGGAAAGCAAATTCAGGAACAAAGATATGGTAAGATGTGTTCAGTGGTCTCAAGAAGTTGAGATACTGAGTCATACTGAGCAGAAGGAAAACAATCGTGATGTGAAGATGAGGCAATCACACAAATTGAAAGTATTAATTTGGTGACTGTTTCAGATTTTGTGTTACTCGAGGATGAGCAGTGCTTAAGTTTGGGGTATTTTGATGAATGCATATTCATTAGGAATTTCAATCACCACATTGGGTCAAATTCGACTCAATGCTTTCAATTTAATTTACTGAATATCAAAATTTGTGAAATTACTAAATTGATCCAATTATCATGATTTTAACTGAAATATGTTGATTTGATGCATGTCTTAATAGAGATGAACAATAAGCTAAGGCCCACCTTCACTCACCCTTGGTTTTGACCAATTAATCTAACCAAGAGATTTCATCCATACAGTCTCAAGACCGTTTGAGCCCATTCGGTCTCAAGACCGTTTGAGCCCATTCAGTCTCAAGACCATTTGACCATCAAGACCGAATGGAGGCTGACCTTAAGACCATTTAATGAATCACATTTCAGCAAACGGTTTGATAGATTTGGCTTGTGAGATTATTTTTCTTGCATGCAAACCAGATGCAAAAGCATGCATCAAGACCGTTTGGCTGGACTTGAAGACCGTTTGCACTAGCACATGCATGAAATCGTTTGCTGCTAGAGCATGCAAACTGTTTAATATTGCCAGCTGGGCAATCAGTGTGAAGACCGTATGGTTTATTATCAATAGATAAGAGAAGACCGAATGAGCTTGACGTGAGCAATGCAGTACAAGTAAACCGAATGAACTGAATATAGCGAGACCATTTGCTCTAGTAGCTATGAAGACTGTTTGTGCTCACGTGAAGACCGAATGGAGCAACACATGAAGACCGTATGTGCTAATGCATGCAAACCGAACAAGCTAAAATCGTTTGCTGTTAACTTGCATGAAGACTGAATGATCACCTGATGTGAAGACCGAATGCAAAATCAAATGCACATGAAGATCGTTTAACACATGCAGATCGGTTGCTGCAAATGAAGACTGAATGATCATCTGAAATGAAGACCGAATAAAATATGCAAACAATTTGGAATAGATATTTTTACCAAATTGTTTGAAGCAAAAATATCTACAAGACCGTTTGGACTGAAATCACACCAAAAATGCGAGGACCAGTCCAGTGCCTATAAATAGGACCAGCATGGTCCTCATTTCGGCATCGGTTCCAGGACGTCGACAGGCTGCCTGTGTACAGGTCTGATCCAGATCCACTTCCATCCTCACCACTTTCACTCCACCTACTGTCTGTATTGCAATCAAGGAGACCGAGAAGAGAAGGAAGACAGAGCGAGAGAGACTGTTCGGCCTGTCTTGGCGCCTCCCATTTCGCGTCCAGATCTGCTCTGACATGACGTAGAAGACCGCACCATCTTCACCGAGCTACGATTACCGTCTACAACATGCTCATGGCGGATTTCTCTCTCTTTCTTACTCTTCTTGTTTCCTGCGTCATGAGTGAGTAGTCCACTTCTACTGAGGTGCGGGAACTAGCCCTGCTGCCCATACAATCATGTTCTTTTGTTAAACTTTCCATGGTAATGTATATAACTTTTCATTTCATTGTTAATCGTTATGTTCGTAGTTAGATTAATTCTTTGCTTTCATCTTAGTTCTTCCTATGTTGTGAGAACTTCTATATGTAGGATTGAATGTTGTTTAACAGGTTGACTCCCAAACTAGAAATAGAATGGGATTCCTTGAGGTCGTAAGTGTATGATCCATGAGGGGACGAGCCATCTAGCCTTCGGTGATGCTTCTGTGCACCTAATGCCTGTATAGGGGGTTTACAACCTTAGTTGGATTTTGTATCTTCTTGTTAATCATCGATGTTTGCTCAGATATTAATCATCTTATTGCTTATCAATTAATGCAGTTGACTCCCAAACTAGAAATAGAATGGGATTTCTTCAAGGTCGTAAGT
Organism: Alisma plantago-aquatica; assembly: GCA_963693085.1. Classification (NCBI taxonomy): domain Eukaryota; kingdom Viridiplantae; phylum Streptophyta; class Magnoliopsida; order Alismatales; family Alismataceae; genus Alisma; species Alisma plantago-aquatica. The sequence goes on along the minus strand of OY856413.1, from coordinate 1,134,784,908 downwards.
ATATTATCCGTGAGGGGATGAGCCATCTAGCCTTCAGTGATGCTTCTATGTGCCAAATGCCTGTATAGGGGGCCCACAACCTTCGTTGGATTTCTGTATCTTTGGAGCCGTATGTAAGTGATCTGGATGGTGACGAAACATCTGATGCCTAAGGTGATGCTTACATGAACCTAATGCCTGTATGGGGGGTTTTTGCAGCAGCTCTTTTTGGATCGTTATATCATGCCTGGTTTGTTTGCGATTGAACATGTTTGCATGTGTAGTGGTGGTGAAACCTGATACCATCCCAGCGATTCCATATCATTGTTCTAAATCCAACTTTAATTCAGCCTTTACTTTCTTGCAATTAGTTTAATTAATCTCAAATCAACCAATCGTTCTAAATATTAGTCTTACTTGAACTAGAATCGATGAACAAGATTCTTAAAAATTTTGTCCTTTGGGTTCGATCCTTAACTATACTTCGATAAGGCTCGTCCGCTTGCACGTGGTATTATTTCACATTGGTTTTGGTAAAAGCTCGGAGATTTCAACCCCGAGTGAATTTGTTAGTGTGATAAAATCCCACGTCAACAATCGAGTTTGGGCATAAAATTTATATTTAAAATGGAATACACTATGATGAATCTTGGGACAATTGTTTTCTGGGATAAATACCATAGTAGTAGCTATTGAGTATTGTAGCCACTCAAATATTGTATGAACCTATCTTGGGGAGTGTCACTCGGGGTTCAATGGGATGGAGATCCACCATTTCTTATATATGAGATTTTAGGTTGAGGTGGCCATCAACCGCTCCCTGATGAAGGAGTCAACATCGAGGTTCTGGGAATGAAGGACAAAGTTGTTAACCAACCACCACACATCTCAGATCCAAACAAAACCTCACAAGGGTCTTGCGGTGGAGTAGGGAGAGATACCAAACCTTCGTGTTTAATTCACTCACCTCACCTCTACTGTATGCAGCAAATTATAGTAGGAAGAAGCTGTGAAGGAGTAGAGAGGATGGTGTATGGTAGAGGTGGTTGAGCTCCATCATCCCACACCTTGGATATGGAGTCTAGGAGGGCAAAGCAGGATGTGATGTCAGTCGTCAACAGAAGTTCTGATCTCCCTGATCCCTACTGCTCCGTCCCAACACTTAGGCTTGTTGCATAGAATGTAGAAGGTCATCTTATTCTTAGCTTGCCTATGGAAACACTCTACGATGGCCGAGTTTGGATTGGGTGAGGTTGCTTTCTATGAGATGCATCTAGGGCTCAGGAGGGTAGCTTGAAGAAGAAGGGCTATAGGTCTGTATTCCATCTTGCTTGCTCATAGCTAGACGTCAGAGCTCTTGGGTGCGGCGGTGGTGCAACCAGCAGACTAACGAGATTCATCTCCTGTAATATCTTGATCCGAATCCAAAGTGCTAGTAGTTTTGTGGATATATAGAAAATAGACCTTCAATTCTCATCCCCACAACGGTGGCCTCGTATCACAGGAAGAGGCAGAGGCACCGAGGAGCTCCAAAGCTCATCTTTACATGCTTGATCTGCTCCCACACAAGACTCTAGTCAATTGATCCTAGGCACACAACACCTTCGAAGTGTGCTGGTGAGCCATGCGGAGAGTGGGAAGGTTTTGGCCTTGGCTCGTGCTCTTCGGAGTCATGGCGGTGGCAACTTGACACCTTGATCGGAGCCATGCACGATAATTTACACATCCATCTGATGTGTTCAGAGAGGGAGGGCTAGGTCTAGCCAAACCCAGGTCGGACTGGCCGACCCAGCTTCTCCCATGTTGAGTATTGTGCCCCTGAGGAGCCATGTGGCAAATAATGATTGGTGTAAAAGGTAAATTGTTACATATTTCCAATAAATAGCTATGATATTAGAAAATGCATTATAAATAGCTCTATTATCCAATAAATCCCCAAAAAATATCCCTAGACTCAAAAAATATTCTATGCCTTATTGAATTCCTATATCATACCTTTGAATCACTTTTAATGATGATATTTAATTTAGAGTATAATGCTCCTTTTTACTATTTATTGAATGAAATAAATAGTATCCAGATGAGATAAATTCTTAGAAAATTACATTTTAACCCTGGCATCACTTAGAAACCATATATGGACTCTGATATTAGTAACAATGCCCAACACTAGGCCTTTTTCTATTAATGTATAATTAGATACTTTAAACCTCATATTAATTCTAGAAAATAGACCAATCATTAGAAAAATATGAAATTTGGACCAGACCCCTAAAATGACATCCTTATCAGTATAAAACTAATAGAGACATATTTTTTATAAGTAACAACTAGATTTGGCCCAACCCTAATTTGGATCTAAAATATCTAAAATATGATGAACATTTATTAATGATTATTAATTGTTATTAATCAGGTGATGTCCAGATATGTAGATGATCTAGAATGTAAATAAGACTCTCTGAACATAGGTACATGGGTTTTTATTTAAGTATATGACTATGGTTTTCTTAGTTGCAATCATGATATATATGTATGCTCTCTTCTATTTGCAAATATTAGATGTAGTTGCACTATATAGTACTCGATGTTTTATCACTTGAAAACATAAATGATGAGTAGATGTTTTGTAGTTATTTAAGGTGTTCATTATCCCCCTTATGATGGAATGGATTAGTGTTTACTAGTACACCTCCCTAGAGCACACGGTGCACGGGGAGTTTCCCTAGAGTACTCGGTACACGGGGATGGGCCCAATATATATGTTTTGGTACTAGTCTACCTTAGTAATGCAATTTATCTAGAAAATTGAGTAAAATTGGCATATTTCACTTAATGAAGAAATGTTTTTTATGATTTTCTTCCTTTCTCTCTACAAGTCTTTTTAAATTATGAAAACCAGAAATATATGTATCTTTCTACCCATGTACACAACACATTGCGTTGATTTGTTGTTTCACACATTTTTTAGGTACAAAGTTAGCATGGGATAAAAGAAGAGGGAGTGAGCAAGTTGTACATGTTGTACCTATTGTGTAAATTTCTCTTTTCAATATGTAAATGTAAGTTGTAACAATTCATGTTGTAAATATACATGTTGAATGTTGAGAAACGTTATGGTATATGCATTCTAGTTGTATGTTCATGTATGCATATGCCGCTTCCGCATCGCTCTCTGAAATGATTGTCCAACATTTTTGGATTTTGTCTTCTCATCTCCATGGGGTTTTGAGAAGGTGAAAATCTAGGGATGTTACAATGTCTATATGGCTGGTCCTAATCTTGTCACCAATCTCTGCCATGACTCTGACTCTGGTGAAAAAGGTCTTCTGCTTCGATGGCTACAAGTATCTATTCCCCTTTATATCTTTGTACCTATTCTTCATGATGCACAATGGACTTTGCTTGTTGTCTCTACTCGTGAAAGGGAGGTCGTGCTCTACAATAATTATGATTCTTTGTTTGACCTTAAAGGCCCTAAATACTCAGTGCTAATCTGCAATATACATGAAAGTAATATTGATGCATGTTCAAAGACGCTCATTCATCTTATCTACAAATTTGGTAGTGGCTATTCTTCTTAGGAACCAAGAAGATGTAAGGTAACTAGATTTCGTCATCATTGTCCTCAACAAAATCTATTATCCAATGATTGTGGCTTCTACATTCTACACTGGATGTACACTATTGGAGTTCTCCATGTTGTTGTTGAAGAAACTCACAATGATAATTATCATTTCCTTTGAGGAAATTATGCTCTAATATTTCTCGAATCCCCATGGGAAATAGTGGACCTTTGCTCACCAACTCACATTTTACATTTTCTTTTCCTTCCTTTTTCATACTCTGGGGACAATGTGTGTTGTAAGTTTGAGGGGGTGTACTTCCTTGAGTGAGGTATCTATTATATCACAAACATTGCTTGTTTTCCTTTTACTTTAATATTTCCTTTCATAATTTCTTTGTTTTTATTTACCAATTCAAATATGCCTATAAAATGGAGCTCCAGTTGATGGAAAAACTCCCTCTACAAAGATTCTAGTTTGTCCCTAAACTATTCCCTTATACATGATATTTCAAGACCAAATTTGTTTTGTTACAGATACAGTTTTTATGTTTTCCTCCTTAGCAAAACGTTATTTATCTTTTATGATTTCATCAATTGTTTCTTACAAAAAGAATATAATTAATAAAGTCCTATCTTGTCAAAAGTGTACTGATACAATAACAAAGAATGATCTATCTCGTGCTATCTTCCAAATGTTTCATCCCAAAAAGAGTGAGGAGTACAAAAGAATCTGAGAGACATCCCATGAATTAGAGCTATTGAAACGGTGTAGTGTTGTACTCATGAATGTAGATATGTAAATTTTATTTAGTATCTACAACCTCTACCTCAGTCTAATGGAGTTCATTTAAAGGCATTGCAATATGGGATAGTGATACTTAGGATGTGTAATCACTACTCTAAAACCATCTGGTTTGGAACATAGGGATCACTCACCTATCTAAATGGATCTATACTTGAATGACCCAGAGGAATAAAGGAATATCCATAAGCCTATCTAATCTTTCCAAATAACTATCTAGATGAGAGTGAAAGCTTCTTTGACAAAGTGATAGAAATACTAGAGTTAAGCATTAGGCAAAAACAAATAAATAAAGAAGTTGTTGACATAATGACATCTTGGATAAAGATTAGTTTTGTTTAGAGTATTGTATAAACTTGTGTTTTTAATAATTTTTGGATTTTTCTTTATTTGACTGATTAAAGAAAAAAGGATTCCATTAGCTTAAGGACATAGCTAAAATCTAAGTTTGGGGGAGTTGATAACATCAGTTTTGGTGAAATTTTAATAGCCTTTTACATAATAAAATTCATTACAAATAATGTTTAGATGTTTATATTTACGCATTTTGATTCTAGTTCACTTAAATAATAAGTTCTAATTCAGTTTTGGTGATATTTGAAGGAATTGGATGCAATTCAAGTGAAATCGATGAAATTGAGCAATTGTTCAAAAGACTTGGCTTCAGACAGTTGTTCAATAGGTCAACAAAAAGTACTCACTAAGAGGATCGACAAATGGATATTGACTCAGGCTCGAAAAACTTATCGAGCACCAACCTATGAATTGAAGAACTTTGAAAGCAACCTGTCAAGGGAAGGAGTGTCGAACAAAAGGGCAAAACTCACCTCTATCAATACAACATCGACAACCCAGTCCATCGACACTGACAAACACTTGTCGATATAAAGCTATCAATCCATTGCTCAACACACATGTTGAGTAGAGGACCCTTGACAGTCCCATTGATTGTCCCACTGATAGACTATGTCAACAACATTATCGACGTTCAGAAGACAATTGTCGAGGAATCACCTCGACAGACCTACCGACAGCAAGGTCGACAGATCATTTGCAAGGAAGAACTCTGTTGACAACGAGAAAAGATCTACATACATGTCGATCAACAAAGACTATTAATAAGATCCATTATCGACCTAGACGTCGACAGTCCCAATGACAGGAAACCATCAACATTGATAGAGAAGGTTCGATACCTTGACCCTATAAATATTCCGCCAGTGCAGTCGTACCATGCCTCTTGAATATTCAGAGTCAGAGCGCCGAGAGGTTGCCACTAAAACTTCTCAAGTTCCAGAGTCAGAGGATGAGACCGGTCAACCTGCCTAGATTCCTCGATCGAGATATGTCAACCCTTCTCCTTGACGGTTCCTTTGCAATCATCGTTGATCTAAATGAGCTTCTTGCTTCAAGCCAAGATCAGAAATGAGGAGAACAATTGTCAACACCACTGTCAACTGCCAAGATATCAACCAAGAGATTGGTAGATTGATCATTCAATCTACCCTTGTATCGATCTTCTCTTTCTCTTTTCTACATCATGACTTGTTCTAGTTGCACTTTTTTTGTTTCTTCGGCCATGCATGGCTGAAACCCTAAATTGGGTTGGAAGTAGCCGCAAGGCCCTGCCAACCATGTAATGGTTCATCTTTCTAATTTATTGCATATATTCTATAAATTTTTGTTCCTTCAATCTTGTTTAATTGTGTCGATTGATTATTAGCTACCTTCCTTCGGCGTCTGATATGAATGTTGTTTGAGAGAATGAATTCAATGAGATCATAGTATAGGATAGTAATAGCACACGAGAGTGGAGAGTTGCTATAACAAAAGTCATATTATTTTTCATCAATCTTTTGGTTATTAACTTGACAGAGAGAGAACCCTATTAGATAGACATCTACCCGGGTCTCGAGAGAAGGGATACTTTCTTATGGTTGTTTGTAACATGAGTAGAGAATATATATATATATATATATATATATATATATATATATATATATATATATATATAAAGTAAGAGTGAAGGTTTTACGTTTTTGTGGTTGGCTTAATTGGTGAAACCCAGTACAAGTTCCCTTTTATCTTGATTTCTCGATTTATCTTTATCTTTCCTTTAATTTTCCATAATTTAGGTTTACTACTTAATTAGGTTAAATCCATTCCTGAATCGAAACACCCACAATATTGTTTTTGGTTAGGCTAGACTAAGTAAAGATTTCACATTCTTATTCTATTATTCTCCTTATCCCTACGTTTGACCCTGTACTACTGCAAGGACTCCATATTGAGTTGCCTACATCTCTATTAGTCAGGTCTAAACTGAAAGTTTGATTTCTTTAACTAGGACAATTGTGTTTATACTTTTGGCCCACAAAAAAGAGCGATCAATGAAACATTGGTTTATGAAAATTGTGAAGAAAAAGGAAATGTTGATCTATGATTTTGGTACACTATTCTAATCACATTTGTTGAGAATTAGTTGTTTTGATTCATAGACTGGGTTTAGGTTTTGGGTTTCTCTCTAATGGTTGGCATTGATGCTAATCAAAAGAGAGGTCCCGACAATTTCTCTTACAATGAGCACAACTATTGATGTCTTGGAGCTAGAAGTCTCTCCATGGTATATTAGAGGCCCCTTGCTCTTTTTCTTATCTTTACAATTTGTCTTTGGACTTCCCTCATATCCCAAACCACTTGTACCCACTTTCTTCATAGAGTGTTCTGGGACTTCATTTAGGGATGTTTTCCCTTTGAGGATTTTTTTCAAGGATGCTCTAAGCATATGGTTATTGTCACTAAGAGTTATGATAGTAGAAGAAAGGCTAGAAAGATCCTATTGAGCATGCAATAAGTCAACCTCCAAACAAAGGGCTATAGTTATATAAGAGTCCTTTTAAAGAGTTAACTTAGCTACTTCTTAGCTTTAGGAAAAATAGGTCTAGATTCAAGATCATTAACTCTAGAAAGAAGCCTAGCATTTTCAGTTCTAAGCATAACAAGTTCATCGTTATAATTTTGGTTTTCATCTTTAAGATCATTCACTTTCTTGAGGTAAATACCATTTTTAGCTTCAACACCATTGTATTGAAGTTAAAACTCAAGGAATTTCTCTTGAAAGGAATCTATTATATCAACATGAGTTTTCCCATTTTGTTCAACCACTTCTATTCTAGTAGTTAAATCATATGTGATTTTCCCAAATCTCTTCTTTTTAGATTTTCACTTTGAATAAGAAGACCAGGAAGCATGTATCATATTGACAAGAGCATCTTTTTAAGGTTCATTTAGACTTACCACACTTACATCAGTTACATATTCACTTGTGAATGCCACGAGGGCCATGTGGCATTCTCCTTTATTTGAGCTAGAATCACTAGAATAGGACTCCTCCAAAATGACATGGGTTGCGTCTTTGCCTCTTCTTCTCAGTCTTCTTGAATTTGCTCTCATTGTTGTAGTCCTCCTTCTTCCTATGGATTCTCTTGTGGTGTGATTTCTTTGCCTTTGAGCATTCTTTCTTGAAGTGCCTCTTTTGACCACACTAAATAGCATCTATGAATGGAGGAGTAGGAGGATTTACCCTTGAAGTACCTTCCCTTTCAATAATGATCTTTGAGATCACTAGGGGAGTCATCTTCACTTGAGGAGGAGAAGCTTTACTAGTGACTTGTTGTTGCACAATAACTTCAATTTGAGCTTTGAAAGCAATCTCCTTCATCTTCTTAGATTAGTTTCCTTCTAGCTTCTCCTATTCTTCTTGCTTGTCAAGTCTCACTTCTCAAAACCTTGTTGATTTCCTATGAGATCTTTAATTGGAAGTTGTGTAAGAGACTTAGTTTCTATAATGAGGTCACCTTTGTTTGCTACCTTTTGGGAAGAGATCTAAGAATCTTTGAGTTGATTTTTCTGGATCCAGAGGATGAAACACAACCGCAAGCCCATTCACAATGGTGTTGAGTCTTAAATACATTTCACCAACTCTTCCTTCTAATACATCTTGAAGTTTTCAAGAAGACCATTGAGCATATACACCTTGGATTCTTTTATTTGCTTAGTGCCTTCATAAGTGATGCAAAACTTGTTCCAAATCTCATAGGATGTATCCCACGAAGAGATCCAATTAAAATCATTTGGAGTAAGGGTTTAGTAGATTATGCTAATGGCTTTAGCACTGAGTTGATCTTTCTTCAAGGAAGCCTCATCCCATGTAGAAACTTCCCCCTCCAGCTCTTTGTAGGGAAATACAATGACCTTCCACATATCATAGCTCATGCCTTGGATGAGAATTGCATCCTCCTTTTCCAATATAGGACGTTTGTGTTGTTAAAGATAGGTGGACTCATGGAGAACCCATCCTCTATGTTGAGAGATACCAACAGATTTTTTCCCATCTTCTCTACTCATTGGAGTACTTAGTTGGAGAAGACCAAGCTCTAATGTCAATTATTGGATATATGGGCTCTAGAGGGGGGGGGGAGGTAAATAGAGATGAAAGTACTTAAAAAAAACACATTAGACCTTCAAGATATTTGCTAAAAGATATTGCAATATTGAGAAGAAATTGAGAGAGAGAGAGAAAACACTAAAAGAAGGTTAAGATGTATAGTGGTTAAACCTCTGGAATTGGAGATGTAGATCCACTACCCAGAGGGATCAATCTCTAGGATTTTCAACCATGTCACACTTCTTATATTCCATTATAAGAGTTACAACATATAGACCACCCTTTCCAAGTACAAGGGCTAAACTAGCATTCCTATTTGGGTCATGGAGCCAGTAAGAACTACAAAGGACTTACCTATTTTCCTACCAAGAATCTTCCACCTTCTCCAAGGTTTTTCCCATTCTTGTAAAAGATATTCATCCTTTCATCACCCTTCCTTGTTCACGGAAGTCCACCTCCTTCTTCTAGGGATCACCTTCAAGTCACCACTTTGCTAGAGAGAGGTTGGGAAGAGGACTGAAGAGCTTTACAAGATGTACACCAGAGCATCTCTCTTATAAGGATCCTAACTCAGTCAAATTGAATGTAGAGTAGTAAACTAGCTTGAGGGATATAACTCCCTTAGAGGCAAAAACACTCAAATTTATCCAGGGAGCATAGAAGGAAACCTTGAAATGAAGTCTGGGAGACACATTGTATAGTTGAGGTTGCCTACTAGCCAGTAGATATACTTAAGATTAAACTCTAGCCAATTTGGGTGTTCCAACGGATATATTTTTTAGTAATGTAACACTCCAACCGCTAGAAACACTTTTCTGTACTATTCCATATAGTGTTATTGGTTGAGTTATCTTTTGAGTAACTCGACTGACAATATTATATGACAAGTCAAAGTGCAGGATGTCGGTCGAGTTGCCACTAGGAGAAACTCAGATGACCCTGGGCTTTGTCGAAAGCCAAGTTATCTGTTGGCTGAGTTGTCACTAGGACAAACTCAGCCGACAGAACAACCTGTTCTAACTTATGACAAATGCTCAAAAAGTACTTCAATGTTTGAATTAATTTATCTAAAGTTTCATTAAGATTAGTTACAAGGCATACATTCAATACAAATGATTTACAACATGATTCTAATAGAAAAACTATATGATCTTTAAATTTTGCACTTGTAGTGAATTAACTTGATTTTTGGGAGACTAGGGTTTGCTAATTTCATCCTCTTCATGTACCTAATACCTAAAGTTGATCTCAAATAGACATATTAGATACATATAAATGGAATATTTAGCCATCATCAAAATATGGACAATGTATAACTGTTAGGTCAACACTGTGTACTTTTATTATCAATTCACAGGTAAAGGGTAATATCTTGCGATGTAATTTTTTTTAATTTAGTGTAATGAAGAGAATTGTACAATCAATGTTTGAGTATTATTGTCCCATTTTGAAAATGTAGCTCTATAAAATGATTATGGTGTCATCATTTTGAGATCATGCTAATTCTGAGGACTGACTTCAAATCTTACTGTCAGGATTTTCTATTTTTGTTACATCTTTGGCTTTTTTGTATGTATTCTTTGAAACAAATACAATGAAAAAGAAGGCAGATGGACAGCAAGCTGCGTCACCAATCCATATTGGATGGAAAAATCAATTCTCTGAAACTCTACATCCATACACTGGGGGTCATAACATTACTATGCATAAGTTGTTTGATCTTTTTTAGAAGATTTGTAGCTTTAACGTATCAAACTCCACAGCTATATTTACATGCTAATTGCCAACAAATAACTTTTGAAATGTATAAATAAATGATGATTTTCTAATAGAAAGAATATACCAGTGAGGGTCATTGCACCTTCATATTTGTATTTATTCATATTTTTGGTTCCTTGAAATACATTGATGGAAGGCCAATTAGACCTTCATTAATGTATATTTTAGGTCCAATTATGAGGGATAGTGTATTATTAGGGAGTTTCTTTTAAGAGACTAATTGTGACGGAATACTCTAAAAGTAATTTTTCATGAGGACCTACTCTTAGATATTTTTAAGGCTTGTTCTTAAATAAAAATTAGTAGTGATCATAAATATTCTTAGAGTGTATGATCATACATTAATTCAATTAAACTTAAAATGATTATTGATTTTTCTATGATACTTCATTAGGACCCATATAGAAATATTCTAGCCTTACTTCCAAGAAAGTGGGAAATGGTTGACTCTTTTTATTCAAGCATGTTGCAAAGAAAGCTCTAGAAACTACACCACATTAAACTTGTTTTCAAATGAAAAATTAGTTTTGATTCAAGGATAATTGTATTTAGTAGTAGAAAAATTTACTTTTTCCAAATACTAAAAAATCCTATTTTCATTAATACAGAAGACATATATGACATCCCAATTTATTCATTTTCCATGTTTTTTTTTCTAGAATAGGATATCTCTAGGTGTAGTCAATGGACATCATCAATTTCTATTAATGCAAATGATTTTATGAATGTACGACGTATTAAGGTAGTTTATTTTGAGATCCATGTTTACTTTACACTTTATCCAAGTGACACGTGAAATAAGGGAGTAGTGATGTACATGTATTTGTGTTTGGAAATCTTTTTGTATGTAATAAAGATATAGATGAGAATGAAGCACATGTTGATAATGATGGCATATTTTGATCAATTATGTTAATCTTATGTTTGATGGGGAATTTTTTTAATATAATTATATGTTATCTTTAGGTGTGTGGTCAAACATTGTTTTGATTAATCTTGAAAAGATCCTTGTTTTTACTTATGATGCTTCATAAGAACCCATGTAGTTTCAAGGACTTGTTTCCACTTTCCAAACATGTGGGATGGATATCACTTCTAGTTCAAGCTTAGTGCAAAAAAAACCTTCTTAAAAATTCATCACATTCTCCTCCTTTTTCAAAGAAAAAGTTAGTTTTTTTGAAGAAAACTTGTATTTGTTATTGACATAGATGATGGTTCGAGTGACCAAATACTAGTCACATACCATTTTTTTTTGGTCAGTAAAAAACTTGTATTGCTTTTTTTTGTATTTCTTTTCCTTTAGTGTATGTACAATGCTTGCTACCCTCAAACATAGGATAGCTAAACAAAAAGGAAAAACTATATACAAATAAAAAGCAAAGGCACCAGCCAGTAACTGACCAAAAATCTTTAGGAAAAGTACAAGAGGGTAGAAAGGATTTACATCTGCTCTCATTAAACAACAGATCCAAAGATAAACACTTCAAGCCAGACCGTCAAAAAAATAAAGGGGGAAAACTCTACCATCACTGTGGGAGTCAGTGAGAGGAGAGATCCAGTAAAAATGCCATCTGCACCAAAAAGGAAAAGATCTGAAAAGACTTCCAGAAGCTCATCTTGCAAAAACAAAAGGGTTCTGGAACAAAGCAACCACATCTCAACCAACAGAGATCAACCCATCTATCCACAAGAAAACTCAACCATCACTATGAGAGAATAAAACTCATCATCACAGTGAGAGGGGAGCAACAAAGCAACCACAACGAGAAACATCCCTCACTCCAACAGCTTCACCAATAGCAACAACAAGAAAGGCCCATATAAGAATCAACAGCCAGCTGAGCTTCATCCAAGAACAACCAACCAATTAGAAAGAACAATAGAAGAGGAAGTGAGCAGCAAGAAGCTGTAGCCTTCAGAACCAGAACCCAAACCTGAAAAAAACCAACCAACTACCTTCAAAACCTGCCACCCTCATCTAACCATCTCAAGGAGCCAAGACTTCCAGAGCAGAACATAAACAACCATCAACATGGGACAACCAACCACCAGCCAATCGAGGAGAGAAAAGTGGGAGATTGGAGCCTCACAATCAATATGGGTACTCAGCCATCACCACCCATCACAGCAACAACCGCACGTTATGAATCTACACTTACATCATGCATAAATAGATCTGAGTCAAAAGGATCCACAAAAAAAGCACACATAGCACATCCAATAGAGATCAACCCATTTATGCAGAAGAAAACTCAACCATTACTATGAGAGAATAAAACTCATCATCACAGTGAGAGGGGAGTAACAAAGAAACCACAATGAGGAACCACAGGAGAAAAGAATACACCCATCACTTCAGCAGCTTCGCTAAGAGCAGTAATAAAATGGCCCATAAAAGTAGCAGGCCAGCAGAGCTTCAACCAAGAACATTCCACCAAACAGCAGTAAGAAAGAACAGCAGAGGAGGAAGTGAGCAACAATACATTACAACCTTCAGAACAAGAACCCAAACTAGGAAAATCCAACTATACAGGGATCAACCGCATCACCAGCCACACCAAGAAAAACCACATGGGAGAGGGGAACCTCACACTCATTGAGTGGATACTCAACCTTCACCAAGCCATCAAATCTCCAACAGCAGCAAAGCAAACACTAAACATATAACCAACAAAAGCTAACCCAGCTGCCTTTAAAACTTGCCACCCTCTTCTGACCATCTCAAGAAGCCAGGCCTCCAGAGCAGAACATAAGCAACCATCGACACGGGGCAGCCAACCACCAGCCAACCGAGGAGATAGAAATGGGAGAGGGGATCCACAAAAACAAAATGGATACTCGACCATCACCACCCATCACAACAACAAACATATTCAAGAAAGAAGAGAGGGTTTACATCCATGGACAGACCACCAGACAACAACAAGAAAGAACTACAGACCAAGATCTGAAGATCATCCACGCAAAAAGCCAAACCAAGAAAGCCACATTGGAGAGGGGAGCCTCACACTCAAAGAGCAGATACTCAACCATCAACCCTCCAACAACAACAAACATCAGCAGATCATGGTGACAAAATCTTAATATCATTCTCAATCTCTTTCCAAAGAACATCAGGGTTCTTATACCTATTATCGTGCACTCTTCTATTTCTCTCTCACCGACAATGATGCATGATAATAGGAATAGCAATATCATCTTTCAAACTCTTCATTCCAGCAATAGATTCTCAACTCTTGGGAAAATTACTAATCAAACCATTTCTCTTAGCCATATCCCACAAACTTCTAGAATAACTTCAATTGAAGCTAATATGGTTAGTGTCTTCATAAGCATTCATAGATAGGAAACAGATGGATGTAGCAGGTATCCCTCTCCTCCTAGAATAATTCGATGTAGGAAGCTTATTGTAGATAGCCTTCCACATATGAATCTTCACACTCATGTTACTTTTACTTTTCCAAATCCACTTAAAAATCTTCTCTTCATTCTTCTTAATCCTAATACACTCCTAAAGGAATTTAAATCTAGGATTCTTGACACCCTTCAGTAGAATATCATCCTCATCATCTTTGTAAATGGGAATAGAATCCAGAATCTCACGCAGCTTAAGAGAATATCTAGAGTCTTTAACCTTCCACTCACCATTGGGAATAAAATTACTTAGACGATCATTCTTTGAAATTCCAGTAGTAATAGACATACTTTCATCAAAGATATCCCTCAAAAACTTACCTTTAATCCAAGGATCACCCCAAGTATCAATATTCTTTCCATTACCCACTTTGAACTCAACCATATTAAGGAGACAACCCCTACTTCGAATGATATTGTTGAACATCCAAGAAAAGTTGGGAGAAGTCTGAACCCTCCAAAAAGACTCTTTCTTGAGATACTTTTCATTAATCCATTTGACCCATAACAAATCTTTTTTCCTAGCAATATCCCAAGCATTCATAGCAAGACAAGCATTCACAACCTCCTTACTCTTCCTTACACCCAAACCTCCTTCCTTCTTAGGTAAAGTGACATTATCCCACTTAATTAGGTGCAAGTTAGCTTTCTTATTAGAGTAGCCCCAAATAAAATTCCTACAAATATTATCAATTTCATCAAGAGTAGAACACGGGATGGGAAACAACATGGCCCAAAAAAGATGCATAGAGGACATAGTGGACTTTACCAACTCAACCCTCCTAGCAAGAGACAACAACTTAGCCTTCCATCCTTCCATACGTTTCTTGACCCTATCCACCAGCTTCTCACAATGTTTTTTATTCAGCTTTCCATAGAAAGGAGGTAAACCCAATTATTTAGTATCTTCCATAGTGCCAATCTTCATACCTAGGATATTAGAAATCTCATCAACATCTTCATTCACACCCAACAGAATCATACTCTTGGTACTACTGACATGGAGACCAGACATTGAGCCAAAACCATTAAGAAGCTCCCTAATACCTTTAGCATTAGCAGTATCAGCCCTGGTGAAGATCATCAAATCATCAATGAATATGAGATGTGAACATTTTAAATTCTTAGAAATCTGAACTGGGGAAACCTTAATGTCCCTTTTAACCATCTCAGAAAACCCTTGCATAGCTATGGTGAACACGTACGACACTATAGGATCACCCTACCTAACACCATTAGAGGGAAAAATAGTTCTAGTGGCTTCACCATTGACAAGCACCTGGTAAGAAGAAGTTCTAAAAATCACCTCAATCCAACAAATCCATTTTGGAGAGAACCCCATTTTGAACATAACAGAGAAGAGATATTTCCAGCTCACAGAGTCATAGGCTTTAGAGATATCAGCCTGGATACACATGCTCCCTACATTCTTTTTTTAATATCACTAATATTATCATTAGTGAGTAAAATAGTATCTTTGATACTTCTTCCCTTCACAAAAGCACATTGATTTATATCAATAATTGCAGGAAGACACATTTGCAACCTATTCATTGGAATCTTACAAATGAGCTTATAGAAAACATTGCATAAGGCAATAGGCCGCCAGTTGGTGATAAGATTAGAATCCGTGCCTTTAGGAAAGAGAGTAAAAAAAGTCCTATTTGCTTCCCTAAGCATGCTCCCATTCATATAAAAATTCCTTTACAGCATTGAAGACATCACCCCCCATAGTCTTCCAAGCAATCTTAAAGAAAAACCCATTAAACCCATCAGGTCCAGGACTTTTGTCGTCATTCAACTCATAAACGACATCATCAAGCTCTTTCCTCGTGACCATCTTAGTTAATAGGTCGTTATTCTCATTAGATAACGAAGGTCCACACCAATCACCATCCCAAACACACCCTTGGTCGACTTTGCAGAATAACTCTTTATAAAAGGCAGCAATATTATCTCTAATCACCTCATTATCTTTGCAAATTCCATCTCCAATACTAAGGCAATTGATAGTATTTCTAAACCTTCTAGTTTTAAGCGAGGAGTAAAAAAACTTGGAATTGGAATCCCCTTCCTTAAGCCACTGAACTCTTGATTTTTTCCTGTACAGAGCTTCCTCCTTGTCCAATGCCTTTCTGGCCTCCTTTCTAAGAGAATTAGCATTTGCTCTCAAGACTTTATCAGTAGGATTCATATCTGACAACTTTTGAGAATCCAAAGCAATCTTATTTGCATCCATAGCATTATCATGCACATTACCAAAAATGTTTCTATTCTACTCCTTGAGATTTTTCTTTAAATTATCCAACTTTGTATAAAGCTTGAACATAGCATATCTCGCAACCTCCTGCTCCCAACTATCTTTCAGAATTGTCTAAAAATCACTATGATTTCCCAAACTATTTATGAATCTAAACAACATTCTAAAACTCCTAGATTCACCAATAGATAAAAAAATCCTTCTATGGTCACTAACAATATTAGAAATGGACTCACCATGGAATCTAGTAAAACTCCTCAGAAACTCATAATTATAAAGCACTTTGTCAATTTTTGAGGCAATAAAATTGTCCCCTTCTTGCCGATTATCCCAGGTAGAAAAAGGCTCATTTAAATCCATCTCCATGATGCTATTATCCAAGACAAATTCATCAAAGTCATCCATGGACTTCTTAGTAGGAGTTTGAGTACTTATTCTTTCTTCATTCTTCCTAACCACATTAAAATCTCCAATGATCACCCAAGGACCAAAGAAATTCATATTACTGTCTTCAAGATTCTTCCAAAGAGTAACTCTATCATAGTCTCCATTATGCCCATACACAGCAGAAACATTCAAATTGATATCATCTTTTTCAACATTAAAGTGCACAACGTGATCCCCTTCACTAATTTTATTAATACTGCATAACTCATCTCTCCACAGAACAACAACTCTGCCTAGAGCATGTGACCTGCTATTCAAAATCCACTTGAAATCATCAAAAAACTTATTCATCACTTTCTCAATCTTGTTACTTCTTAATTTGGTTTCAACAAGGACAAAAATATCACATTTTGCCCTCCTAACTTCCTCCTGGACACTTAGGAGTTTGTTGCTAATTCCCCTAACATTCCAGGAGGATATAGATAAATAAGTCATTTGATAACCTCGGCTGTTGGACTGACAACCTCAGTGCTTTTTGATGTCATTGATAGTTCTCTGTTGATAGGAGAGTATTTTGACGTTGATTCAATTATGATACCAGTGTTCAACTTCCCTGGACATATTAGAGGAGCTTTTTGGAAATTCATCAAAGAACTTGATGATGCTTGGGAGCTGAACTCACTATATGGTGATTTCCTCATAGAATCAGGGGTAGGATTTGGAGTGGAGGGACCTGAACCATTGCTAACATAAACATCAACTGTCGTTTCTACTGCCTTATTGACTTCAACTGATTACTTCATATCTGTTATGGTTGGAACACTATTTGAAAGTCTCTCTTTCTTCTATAGATTCTCATATTCATCAGTAATTTCCTCAACAACAAAAATGCCATCATCTTCATTATTGATTCTCTGTTCTTCATTATCACAGTTTAAAACATGAGTTGTCTTAACTTCCCATACCTTCTTCTGAGATTTGAATCCTTTTGCATATCTTTTCGGGGGAGGAAAACCAGGCATCGTTACTTCTTTACAATCTCCATGTCCCAGAAAGCCACAAACTCTGCATTTATAAGGAATCCAGTCACAGGACAAGGAAACCACGTGCCCATCCCCTTCATCACTCAATAGTGTAACTGATTTTGGGAACTTAGCATTCCTATTCATAATAACCAGTATGCGAGCAACCTCCACACATCTCGTAGAGAATGTTCCTACATCCATTCTTACTGGAACATCCAAAAATGACCCTAACCACTCAAATGATTTTGCATCCCAGAGTTCAATAGATAGATTTCTGATATTAATCCAAATCATAACGTCATCCAGAATCACCTTCTGTTGTTTATCGCCAATATGCCATTTCTTCAAAACAACATGTCTGTTCATAACATACCAATCACCGCTCAGAACATATTCTTTACCGTCAGTCTTAGAGAACTAAATCAGAAAGAAACCTTCCCCTCTGTCAAATAATTTGAACACACCTTTGATGTTCCAAATGTTCTCAAAATGTTCCGCTAGCATTGGGATGTAAGGTCGTAAGTCTACTACATAGCCCATTAAGCACCTGCTCCATTTTTCCACATTCTCTAGAGCTTCCTTTCTAGGGTACAACAACTTACCATCACATATCTCGATCTCCCTCACCTTCAGTTCAACCGGCTCCCCGCTATGAATAGGCTTGAGCTTCTCCCATTTTTTAGAAACCACTTCTGGATGTGGAAATATATCACACTGATCTCCTCCAGCTTTGCTTTCAAATCCACGAGCTGAGATGACATTGGGCCTTCGGCTGGTCACCGCCATTGTTGCCTCTATCGACTTCGAGATCACCTCTTCTTGCGTAGCCAAGGTAACAGAAGCCATCTCAATTGGCTTATTTTTTAGTAATAAAGAAGGTATACAATAGACCAATTTAAACAATTTCTTTAGCTTTATTTTTTAAAATTAGAATAGAGTATTTGTAGGTGCAGTCAAATGACGTTGTTAATATCTATCCATGCATATGGTTCTATAAATATAAACATATTAAGGTATTTTATTTCGGAAAATCATGTTTGCTTATTATATGATCCAAGACCCATAAAATAAGTGAATGGTGATGTATACAAACATATTTAATAATATTAGATATGCATGTGTCATTCATGTTTGAGCCTATACATGATATATATTTATTCTATTATCACTTAATTCAAAATTTCATTGATTAATATAAACCAATTACATTTTTTGAAATTTTTAATTTTGTTAGTAATTTATATAAGATATCATTAATTTTGGTGCACAAAGTTTCATATATCTAAAAGATAATTCATATAGTAAAGTTCATTTTCCACATTGAAAAACAACATTAAGTTGGTATGAAAATTTATTAATGAAACATGAATTGCATTATATTCTAGAAAAATACAATTGAACTTGGTCTAAAAATAAAATTCAAAAAAAATATTTAGGTTAGAGAAATGGAAGTATATAAAATTATTTTCAAAAGAATGATTGCCAAACAACACGAATATTTTGAATTGATATGATGGACAATAAATAAAGTGAAATGTGATGCATGTCAAAATAATGATTTATTATATTTATTCATAATAGTTTCATTGAAAGCATGTTTATTAACCCACCAACAAAGTTAATTTAATTCATGGATAATACTTTCTAACTGTTATTTTTGTTGAAAAAAATTGCTTTATACATAGTTAAGGAATTTGTTATTACAAGGCATGTATGATATGTTAAAATACAAACATGTCAATTAGCCTGAAAGAATACTAGACCTAAAGGTTATGGCATACTATCAAGAGTCAAGGCCATGGAGTGCTTTGTCCATGCTTGTTTTCCAAAAACTTGTTGTCTTTCTACATCCACCTTCTCTTCATCACTAGAAAAACACATCCTCTCTAGCCTTTTTTTCCTACATGAACTGAATATTTCACCTCTGTAGTGAATTTTTGGCATTTTTATGTCAAAAATGTCAACCTCTTAGTTACTTTTATTTGACACAAACTCACGACATTTTCTCATACAAACACACACATGCACACACACTCACACGCATGCACACACACACACATCATACATAGAATATGGAGAAACTTGATGCAGTTGTTTTGGCCGTGAAATGTTTCAATCTATCAATGTAACATATATAAAATGGTGTATCCTTTATTTAAACAAATAAAATGTTAGAATTAGTTTGTAGAATATTTCTTTTTCCAATTGGTTACTTGTTAGAGTAAGAGGAAGCAAATAGAATATGGATTATTGTGTTTGGGGATTAAGCATAAACAAGTGGTAAAAGAAGACATTTTGGAGAAATAAGAAACTTACTCGTGAAGTGAAGAAAGATGGCAAAACAACTAAAAGAAAATGTTTTAATAAGAATATCAACTCTGTAATCATTTTTTATTCAACAATCAAATTGTATAGTGCAATTTGAAATAATAACATGAATGCTTTAGATTGTGACATGATTATGAACACAATGATCAATTAATCTGTAAAATGTAGAGATGAAAAATAATTCAAATCCCAATAATAATTGCATATTGTAATAAGTCTACCTCAATACTCATTTTAATGTGTGTTGCTATACAATGAAATCCATTCCAGAGGATACCCAAGTAATTACCAAAAAGTGGATGACATAGAGCATTATTACCCATTAGTGTGGTTATACATATTCTTATTAGGTTGTTGATAGGTTTAGAACATTGGTCAAATACAAGTATAATGAAAATGGTGCTTAAGGGGGAAACCTCTAAATTCTTAAACCAACACCATGAGACACCCAATAGTGATATATAGGGTCAAAAGTAATGGATAGGGCCGAACACATGGATGTAGTTGGTTGACAGTTGTCTTTGTTCTTGAGTTAGCTAAGTCAAATCAAAGGTTAGATGTATTCTTCGTCATGGAAGGGAGTAAGAAACAATAGTTACAATAAGAAATAATAGAAAACTAGGTTATCAAAAATCGAAGTCACTAATCTTTTTTGGTTTTATGATTTTATAAGGAAGACTTGGATCAGGTCTCACCAACCAAGCACACTCAGCAATCACACAAATATGCATGTCTATTGTATACCCTTAGCTTAACTTATGAGCAACCATCAATAATGTATATCTCCTCATCTATTAAGCTCAGGATAGATCTTGATCATAGGCATGTCTCTTTCTTGAGATAACAAATAGGCAATCAAAAGCACAACATATGATTGATAGATCAAATGTTCCAACAGTCTCATGCATTCACACTACCCCCTAATTCAGGTCTTATTAAACAACACTTTCTTGAGGTCATAAGAAATCAAAAACCAAAGGATGGCAGATAAAATGCAAAAAATGAAATAAAAATTAGAATAGGAAGATAAAGATGTCAATAATATATAGATATCTATGTAGTATGAGTGTTACATGGTTGCGAGGGCTTGGTGGCTACTCTAAATTAGCCAGTTCTTTTAATGAGGGATAATGTTGACTTACAATGATGAATGGCCATTGTCCAAAAAGGGGATGGAATAGAAAGAATACATTGTAGGCAAGGAGAAAAAAATAAATAGAGAAGTATTCTTATCAGACTGCTATTTGTTGATGTAAATATCCTTCTCTTTGGTTGAGATGATGAAGGAAGCAGACTGGTATTGTGATTGTAGACAAACCATAGTACCTTCAGCTACCTTCAATGAATGACTATAAAGGTCTATGTTTATGGAGTGGTCGTTTATGGTCGATGAATTCAAAGGAACATTCTCCGACCTTCCTCCTCCAGAGGTAGGTTGTACAAGCTTGGTGGGGAGGGGTTGATGATCAACAACTGACAAAGACTCTCATCTTGTATATGACCAATGAAAAATTAGTGTGACTATCCCAACACCATAAGGTCCATATTACTAAAAAAATCCCAATTGAAAATCAAGCAACCAACAACATCAAAGTTATATCATCATAACATAGAGCAAAAAATTATGGAAATATTAATGTAGATTTATCAACATTACCTTATAGTTTAAATTTTCCACAATTATGTTTACATTAAACTGATATTAGTCACCTTTGTCACACCTATGAAAAAATGGAGTAAGATAGTATGCTCACACAGATAACTTAGATATGCTCATACAAACAACTTATGGCTCATATTAATATGCTACATATACAAAGAACACATGTCAAAATCTAAAGTCAGTTACTACAGTTATACAAAATTCCCTAGCCATGACTGAATTATAGGGACAAATAAAAAACTTCCTAATTCTAACACACTAACATCACTTGTCTCTAGGTGATGTTAAGCGGAGAAGAGCACCAGGTGACACACAAACATCACCTACCTCTAGGTGACTAGCATCCACCACAAGACTGGTCCTCACCACAACTACAAAGGAAGCTCCTGCGATTATCGTAGAACAAATTCTCTAGGGAAAAAATCCTTAGGTTTTTGCCTCAACCTTATGTACGACAATCCACCCACAAGATAACGGATCCTATCATAGTATAGTTCATGATAAAACCCAAAGGACTACATACTTAAGAATGATCAGATCATGGTAATCACACTAGAACTTGTATTTAACAGAAAGATTGGGTTTGATTTGATTAAACTAATATTGTCATACAAAAAAGGTTAGATTAAGGTTACATTTATAAAAAATATGAGAACATGAGGGTGGATGGGTTTCAACACCTATATGTATCATTCAATCTCTCACTCCATCATAATAAGTATGAACACACATATGTTGTGATGGGTTTAATCTCCCTTTCACCACTAAGATCAAAACCAGACATATTTTACTTTATGCTCTCCAAGAGATCATTTATCTATCATCTTATAAAACACATATTTGAACTTCTCATCAAGGGTTTAACATGAATCAAAATATATCCTAGATGTTTGGTTAGAAGTTCTTTGCATCTAATATTTCATAAACATGCAAAAAAGATGGCCAAAAAAAATTCATAGGCAATAAAACATTTGATCCATAACAAGTGATATTCATATAGGATAATCCGCACACCCTAGTGAGAGGAGTACTCGCTCATAGAAGCAATACCAAGTACAACACGGGAAAACAAAAAGAAATACCACATATAAATACAAGATTGATGCAAAGTTGTGGTGTGGGGTAACCCTTCTTCAACCATGGAATAAAATTGTTAATCTTCTTCCCTTGTGGGTCAGATCTGTTGCTATGGAGGCAAAGGAATCTCGTGACTCCTAGGAGTTTTATCAGTCTGTGGACTTTGTAGGTGTGTCACACTAACTTTTTGTCAAAGGTTGAGAGTGGGACGACCATTGTTTGGCACACATGAGTTTGATTGGTGTGTGGAAGCAAAGTGCTTAGTGATTGGCACCTTCATCAGAGTTGACCTCTCATCAGTAGACACATGCAACACAACCATCACTGGATGTACATCGAGTGAACATCACTCCTCAATGTAGGACAATCATCAAAGCATGATCCCAGGCTTGTCATCGGTAGATGTTTCATCATTGGGTATTGGTTAAGATGATCATCGGTGGGAACACACAGGATGATCCTTGATCTACAACTAGACTTTAATTATAGCTCGACCAATGAAAAAGTAGAAGGGTTAGTAGTCACCACCTAGGACTTTACATTGGTCCTTTATAGGTTGGGATTCCTTTGGTGGAGTACTAATGGAAATGTTGAATGATGGAAATTGATGATAACTTATTTAGAAACAAACCCACCTTTGGGGGTCTATTTTTGTATGGTCAGGGGCCTACACTAATGAAGTTTAGATTGATGAAAACATCAACCAATGAAGGGATAGTTCAAAGAAAATCTTCTCCATTTATCAAAAATATATTGTTCTCACTAGTCAGTTAGTAGAACCATCATCTTCTATGCTGCTGTAAGGATATTAAGCTCAGACCTACCATGGAAATTAAAAAATTGGATCAAATCATACACATTAACATAAAATTAAGAAAAGATAAATTTAAGCTGGTTCTAAAGTAAAATGAGGGAAATCAATGAAAAATTAAGCTAAAAAGCAACTAAAACTTGGAAGAATATGCATTCATCAAATAACCCTAAACTTAAATGTTGCTCATACTTGAGTAACACAAAATCTAAAATAGTTTCAAAATAAATACTTTCAACCCATGTGATTGCCTCACCTTTACACTATACGGATTCACCACCACCTGTTATGGCCAAACTAGCCAACTTCCTAAGATCACAGAACACATCCATCCATGTCTTCATTTCCAGTTTTGCTTCCTAAAACACTTTCTCATTACTATACCTAATGTCAAGAACATCTAAGAGTCTCGTGAGAGTTTCGAGAATCTTGCTGGAAACATCATGTATATGATTCAACATTGTGGTACGTGAAAAGGATACCAAAATGAGATGGTCATTATGTCTTTGGGTGGAAAATGGAGAAAATGATGGTGCATGTGGAAGATGCAAATATCTTTTTTTTGGTGCTAAAAGGGTGGGGTGCCTCTTTACTAAGAAAGAAAAGGTTTAGAGTAGATACAAGGTGTAACTACCAGAGAAAAGAAACCGGAGGTTGCAAGGAACAACCACCAAAAGAAGAGAGAAAAAACTGTATAGACTATAGGAGGCTATCTATACAGGTTAACTACTATCTGAAAACAGAAGTAAAAAACTATCTTTATCACACGCCAGCCAAAACTTATCCACATCCATCCTCACGTCATTAAAGATTCTTCTGTTCCTCTCCATCCAGAGCATATAAACAGCACAAGCAGCTTGGACCTTCCCATCATTCCTCAGAGAAAGCAGATCTATCAACGAAATAATCTGAATATTATACTTCAAGTGAAACTTCCTCCAAACATCTCTAGCAAAGCAGCATTCAAAGAATAGATGAGAAATATTCTCTTCACAGCAATCACATAAACAGCACCTCGAAGCCAGATGGAATCCGATACTTTGCAAATAGTCCAGCGTGGGTAATTTACCCAAACACAATTTCCAGAACAACATAGACCATTTCCTGGGGAAAGAACTGGACCAGACCCATTCAGACCACTGAACTTTAGGATGCTTATATCTGGAAATAGCCCAACCATCTTTCAGCAAAAGATTCTTGTTACTGCCATTGAACAAAATCTCATCCTCTTCATCAATGTTGAAGCTTTGGGTTTGCAGAATACTCCTCAGAATCTCTGCACCCCTGAAATCGGGCACAGACCACTCACCATTAAACAAACAAGAGGAAGCTCTACAATTTCTTCCTTTACCCAATCTCAGGACAAGTTGTTCATCCACAAGATCGATCAGCCTTTCCTCTTCATTGACCCAAGGGTCCGACCAAAGCAGGAAGGTGCTACCATTACCCAAACATAAGCTAATATGATTTAATAACATAGGTCTGAATTTCAAAATCTTATTCCAGACCCAAGAAGCTCCAGAATTAACCTCGGCTGTCCAAATAGACTCAGCTTTGATGTACTTCTCGTGCACCCATTTGACCCACAAACCATCCTTTTTG
The DNA here is from genome assembly GCA_963693085.1 of Alisma plantago-aquatica. Taxonomy (NCBI): domain Eukaryota; kingdom Viridiplantae; phylum Streptophyta; class Magnoliopsida; order Alismatales; family Alismataceae; genus Alisma; species Alisma plantago-aquatica. Next base: position 1,134,759,766 of record OY856413.1, on the reverse strand, counting down.
GTAGCAATGCTCCAGAGATTTTTAATAATACCTCCATTAGACCAATCATCAATCATTCTTATGCCCAGACCTCCCTCGTCTTTGGGTCTGCAAATCAAACTCCAAGAAACTTAATGAATGTGTTTTTTTTTCCTTTGTGTCATTCCAAATAAAATCCCTCATAAGTTTCTCAATCTCATAGATAGTAGACTTAGGGAGAGGAAAAGCAGACGTCCAGAAAATGCTATAAGATGAAATAGTAGAAATCACCAGCTCAACTCTTCCAGCCTGAGAAATAAAATGAGATTTCCAAGAAGAAAGCCTATTCTTAACCTTGTCCACAATAGGGCTACACAAAGCTCTAGTCAACCTCCCTGTGAACAGAGGAAGACCTAGATACTTAACAGGCAAAGAACAAATAGGAATGTTGAGAATATCACCAATGTTACTGTCCTCTGCTCCCTTGCTCAGAAAAATGTGACTCTTCTCATTGTTCAACTGCAAACCCGAAATCCTCCCAAAAGAATCAAGGATTTGCTTAACACACAGAGCATCTTTATCCTGAGCTCTAGAGAAAATAAGCAAATCGTCAGCAAAAACAATGTGAGAAACCCCAAAGGTAATTCCACACCCAACAGGCTTGAAGCCACCCTTAGTAATCTCTGCATTGAAAATACTAGAGAGACCTTGCATAGCAATAGTGAACAGAAAGGGGGCCAAGGGGTCGCCCTGTCTCACTCCGTTAGAGGCATAAAAGTAATCAGAAGGAGAACCATTAACAAGCACCCTGAAAGAGGCCGAAGAAAATAACTCTGAGATCCAATCAATCCAACAAGAAGGAAATCCCATCTTGAACAGAAGAAAGAGAATATAGTCTCTCCGAACAGTGTCATAAGCCTTGGCCAAATCCACCTTAACACACATCAACTTTAGAGAACTGTTGAAAGAACTAAGGATGTCATTGGCAAGTAAAATAGCATCTCCAATTCTTCTGCCATGGACAAAAGCAAATTGATTTTCATCCACCAAATTAGGGAGAATAAACTTCACTCTATTAGCCATGATCTTCGTTATCACCTTAAAGATGATATTACAGAGGGAAATAGGCCGAAAATCCTTCGGAGAAGTAGCACCAATCTTCTTAGGAATGAGAGTAATAAGAGAAGAGTTACATTCCTTGAGAAGTTTACCAGAGCTGAAGAAACCTTGAACAGCTTTAATCACATCATCACCTATAACATCCCAAACAGATTTAAAGAAAACCGCATTGAAGCCATCAGGCCCTGGCGCTTTAGAATCCTTCATCATCATCATGGCTTCCTCAACTTCGGTTCTAGAGACCAATTTCCTTAAGTCATCAGTTTGAATCTGACTGATTCTAGGGAGAATCCATTCATCATTCCAAGTCACCATATCTTTAGGAGAGCTGTTAAAAAGATCATCATAATACTTCTTAATGATATCTTTAATAGAGGAAGCGTCATAAATGTTGTTGCCTCCTTCATCATGTAAAAGAGAAATAGTATTTTGAATACGTCTAGACTTCAAAGAGGCATAGAAAAAAGCAGAGTTTCTATCACCTAATTTGAGCCATTGAACCCTACTTTTCTGCTTAAGAAGATTTTCTTCATCAGCTAAGGCTTCCAAAGCCTCCTTCCTAGCAGATACCAAATGCTCATGTTTTTCAGCATTCGTAAGATCAGCATCCACCTCCCCCTGGATCATCTTGGCCTTAGTTTCAAGAACTTTAGCTATGGAGAAAAAATTGCCATTCCTCTTATTCCAAGAAATCAACGCATCTTTAACACAATTGAGTTTGCTATAGACCCTAAACATAGGGGAGCCCACATGAGAGGTACTCCATGCTTTCTCAACAATCCCCTTATAATCAGGTTTATTAGTCCAAGCATTGATAAAACAGAAAGGGGCAGAACCATGCTTGCTACGATCAAATCTGAGAGCAATGATCCTATGGTCACTTACCACAGAGGCTATGACTTCACCCCAACAAAACGGGAAATTAGCAAGAAAGCTCACATTGCAGAAAATGCGATCAATCTTCGATAAAGTGCTCTTGCCCTTCCTACTATGGCTATCCCAGGTATAGAACTGACCTTTGGGAGCAATCTCCATCAAACCAGTAGAGTTAAGAGCTTCATTAAAATCATTCATACTTTTCCTAGTAGGAGCATGTTTGCCTTGTCTTTCACAACTGAGACGAACTGCATTAAAGTCACCTAAAACGCACCAGTTAACAGGATTCAGCAAAGCAGCAGAGGTAATCGAACTCCAAAGAGCCATCCTCTCCCCGTCATCATTAGAGCCATACACAGCAGTTAGCTCAAATTTGAGATTCCCTTTTTTAACAGAAGAGTGAATAACTTGTTCACAGGCTGAGTTTTTGTCGATATGTATATCATAATCAGACTAGAGGATAATAATCCTAGTATAAGAATAAAACTCTGAATTGTCAATGAACTTAGCCCCATTCCAGATAGACTCCACAAAACTCTGAAGATCATTCTTATTAACACGAGATTCCAAGATAATATAAACATCCGCTTTACTCTCCCTAATTTCCTTCCTGATGTGAGGTAGTTTATTAAGACCTCCCCTCACATTCCAGGATCTAATCGTGAATTGATTAACCATTAGGAGGAAGCGAAACCTGCTCGTGACCCTCCCTGTCTTCAATATTGGATAGCAGAGAAAACTTGTTTAGAGAAGACGGAATACCTTTGTTTGATACTGGTTTCGGAACCACTCTAGGAGGGGATTTCGATTTTCTGGAACTCCTGCTCCTTGTCTCCCAATCAACTACAGGAGAGGTAGTGGGCGTGACAGTATTAGTCAGCACATCCTTGCCTTTATCCACATTACCTGGAGGATAGGAAGAAGTAGGATCAGTACTGGAAGAAGCGATCTCTGTAACCAGAGTAGGATTCGGAATCTGAGAATTATCAACAGGCTCATGGATAGTATCAATAGCGTCAATGAACTCCTCATTTTCCTCACCCCTGCTCATCTCAACCTGTTTAGGCATCCACACTTTCTTCTTCGGACCTCCTTTCATCTTCTGTTTATCATTCTTCTCCTCATTCGCAGGATCACAAAGAATAGACTCATGGCCATATAGACCACAGATCAAACACCTGCTTGGCTCCCATTCATATTCGAAGATAATAGTATCCACCTGACCATCATCACTCTCAATCTCTAGTTCTTTCGGAAATGAGAAATCCAGAGGGATCAGAACTTGCAGTCTAGCATACTCAAGTCGTAAGAACTCATTCGTGAATCTGTCCGGCTGTAGAGGAACCCCCAAAAACGAACCTATCCTGTTAAACATCTCAACGTCCCACAACTCAAGCGGAAGATTGAAGATCTTGAGCCATATCGGAACCTCCGTAAGTTTCATCTTCTCAAGAGGCTCGCCTCGTTCCCACTTCTTGATTATCAGCGGTCTTCCAGCCACAAACCAAGGTCCTCCGTCGATAGCTGTTGACATATCTTCGTCGTTGGAGAACAGGACCACAAAATAGCCTCTCCCTCTGGAGCAGACTTCAATCGACCCTTTGGCTTGCCATATCTGAGAAAAATGACGAGCAAGGACCTGCCAATTCGGCTTCAGACCAATGACGTATCCCGCAGCCGTCCTTTTCCACCGATCTAAGTTCCTTTCAGCAATGGTTTTAGAATAGAGAAGCTTCCCCTCCGACACTTGGATATTCGTCTTCTTGAGACAGATCGGTCCGCTACTCCTCTTCTCCTTGAATAGATCTGACCAGGACTTGACTTCCTTTGTAACAGAGACACTACCCGCGAATAACCTTGACTTTTGAGCTCCTGGATCTGGGGGGTTCGACGACGAGGACCGCGTGGCCAGGGTCGCCTCCGCCGTCGCCTCCACGGGAGCCTCCGCCTCAGACATATGTGAGTGAAATATCGAAGATGCAAATATCTTCTCTATATGAATTAAAATTTTATTTTATTTTTGTCTTAGAAAGATTTACAAGCTTTGCTCATTGTGCATTGGCATCTTTTATTTATTTTTGGTGGTACACCTCGATTACTTAGAGAGGGGTATGGAAGAAGCTAGTAGAGTAGGGAGGGGGTGTGCCACCCTAAACTTAAGGTTTGGCACTTTTATGGCCTTTTGTTTTTCTTTTTGGTGGATGGAAGATAAGAATATGGAAGAGGAAATGTGAAAAAGGGGTTGGATCAACATGCAGCTTGGTATACAATTTAGTGCATTTGGTGGTTCTTTTAGTCCCACCATGCTGGAATAGTGACATGATAAGAGAAAAAGTGATTCCATGAATATATTTCACCAATAGTTTAGAATAAAGATGTGTTTGATACCTCTTAGTTCCTAAAATACTTGCCATCTTTTCTAAAGAAACATGATGTTTAGGTTTGTAGGCCACATAGGGAAATCTCTAGCCTTTGGTTTGTATTAAAAGTTGGTTATTATGAAGTCTTTCTTCAAATAAAGGGAGTTAAACAATAATAAAATTCATGGATGCAACCAAAAAAATTTATGTTTAATCCAGCTAGATAATGGCTTTGGCTACTCAAGAGAGATTTTTTTAAAAAATTTAGTTAAATGTAATGCAGAGATGCAATGATGAGATCATAAGTCAAAAATAGATAGGTGTGAGTTGAAAGTAGAATATATACCACCCACACTCCACCAAGAACTTAGAAATTTTCTTCTCCTTAGGGAAACACTGAATCCAAGATGTAGGGGAAGAACTATTCTCATTGGACCACCAATTGAGGTTTCTCTCCATTCAGTAAAAGACATTCACATCTGGTCAAAATTGTTAGAACACATGATCATATCATGAGTTCCACTATATGATTGATGAAATGATGAAATGATAGGAAAATTAGTGATCAAAATAACACTCAATTTGCATTCCAAAAAGTACCTTTGTTAACATCAACGACTCAGTGCTTGAAGCTCAATCAGGATATATAGGGGGAAGGGACATGAGAAGTTGGTTACTACATATCATACATCGTGAAGTAGTGTTTCATACGTTGGCCATTAACTTTGAATTCACAAGTATTCTTTCTCCAAATTGCACTAGCTCCATGAGGGAATATGTGCTTCATGATGAGTGAGCCTAATCATAAGGGCCTTAAGCTTCCTTTGGAAGAATTAGAGATGAGAGTTGTAGAATAATAATTGATCTATGACCTACAAATATTTTTCTCTAAGTGTCCAATGTGATACACCCTGGTGTGCTCCTTGTAAATGCATGCATCCTCATACGTTATTAGACATAGCTCTTCTAGATCTTATAATTAAAGCAATCGATTTTCTTTTACTGTGTAAAGATCAAATTTGAGAATTGGATGGCCAACCAAGCATTGTGTTCAAGATCCACTAGTAGGTGATGGGACTTCCCATAAATAAATAAAAAAGATGTAGTGATCAATGGAGCCTTCTAAGTAGATTTGTAGGCCTATAGTGTACCATTCAACTGTTGCGCTCAATCTTGTCTTTTTTGACCAATTGTTTTCTCAAGAATAGCTGTAATTTGAGGATTGGAGACTTCCACTTGTCCACTCTCTTAGAGATGGTATGGAATATCCATACAGTGAGAGAAATCACACTTGCAAAGGATTAATTCAAAGCCATGCTCAAAGAAGTGAGATCATTCATCAGAAAGGACAGTGTAAGGGAGTTCAAAGCCTCAAAATATGATATCTTTGAATATCTTGATCACTGTCATGAAGTCACTAGAAATTGTGGGGATGGGTTTGATTGATTTAGAAACATAATAAAAAGCAACGAGGATGTAGCAGAATCCATAGGAGGAAGGGAATGGATCCATGTAGTACAAACCCCATATGTTGAAGATTTTAACTTCTTATTGAAGATTAAGTCTCATCTTATCACTCTTGGAAATATTACCATATTGTTAACATCAATCGCAAGACTTGACATAGATGTGAGCATCCTTGAAGATAGAGGGTCAAAATAACCCATGCTTAAGGACCTTGAATGTAGTCTTTTGGATCTCATGTGGCCTTCAGTAGGGTTGGAATAATGTTGTTCCAAAATGAGAGGGGATTCCTATTTAGAGTTAAATCAGTGATAAAGGTCATCCGAACATAGTCAGAATAGGTAAGTCTCATCCAAATCGTAGTGTTGGATGTCTGATGTGAACTTCTTATTTTTGTTCCCTATGCAATTTGTGTGAAGAAATATTGTGGGTAGGTATTTGACAAAGTCAACATGCATGGGGTGAATGTGGTCTCCTTCAGCTAGAAGTTGTCAAGCAAAGACAAATTGATGGGGACAATTAAGACTATGAAATCTACTAAGATGATATAAACAACATTTGGAGTCCCGTTCTTGTCATTAATTTCTATTTTAACCTTTTTCAACAATAAGATCCATCTGATCAACTTGGGCTTTGTGACCACTTTGACATTAAATACTTGATAGCAACATGATCAATGTAGACCATCACTTGTGAGCCTATTAGATAGGAGTGAAACTTGTCAAATGCATATACAATGGTGAGAAGATCATTCTTAGTAGTTGTAGAGTTTATATGTGCATCATCTAGTGCCCTTCTCGCATAGTAAATGACATGATTCTTCTTGTTGATGTGTTGCTTAGAACCGCAAATACGGCATAGTCATTGGCATCACACATGATCTCAAAAGGAAGAGACCAATCTGGGTCACGAAGGATCAAGATTGAGATGATAGCTTCCTTCAAGGTGGTATAACTCCTCATGTGGTCAGAGTCAAAGAGGAAGTCCACATACTTCTAGAAATGATTTGTAACATGCTTAGTGATCTTGCTGAAGTCATGAACTCCTATAAATTTTGGCATGTCCCAAAAATGCATAGACTTCTTTGAGAATAGTTGGAGGACATAAATTTGGAATCAATTTTATCTTCTCCTTGTCAACTTTAGTGCCTATTGAGTTAACAAGATATCCTAGAACAAATGCCTTACTTCACCATGCAATGACATTTTTCTTAATTAAGCCCCTGATGTGCTTCTTCACAATGTTTTAATACTAGGAAAACATGATGTAGGCATTTGTCAAAAGAATCTCCAAGAAGAGAGAAATCATCCGTGATGATCTTCATTATCGTCTCAATAAGATCGGTAAAGATAGTAAAACATGTAGTGTTGGAAAGTGGTTGGTGCATTGCATAGTTCTAAGGGCATCCCATGAAAGGCATTTGTGCCAAAAGAACGCATGAAGGTAGTCTTTTCTTGATTACTATGCTATATTGGAATCTGGTAGAAGACAAAGTATCCATCCAATAACTCTTAGTTTGCAAATCTCTTCAGGACTTCATCAAGAAATAGGAGTGGGAAGTTGTCCTTCTGAGTAGCACTTTTGATCTTGTGATGATCGATGCATATGTTCCACCAAATTACATTGTGGGTGGGGATAAGCTCATTCATTTCAGTCAAGAAAATATAGTGCATCCCTTTTTGGAACTACTTGTGTAGGACTCACCCATGTTGAATCCAATAAAGGATAGATGATCCTAGAAAGTAATGGCTTTATCACCTCCTTGGGCACAACCTGTTTCAGAATTGGGTTCATCTTACATTGGATCTCGATGAAGGTCTTGTAGGTATTGATCATATTGATTATGTGCATATATAGGGATTGGCTCACTCCACTCAGATCAATAATCTTGTAGCCCAATGTTTTATACCTCTTCCTCGGCTATGTCAACAACATGTCTTCTTACTCATCATTGAGATCTTCATATGATGATAGGGTAGACCTTTTTCTCATCTAAGACGACATACTTGATCCCCTTGGGTAGAGGCTTCATTTTTTATGTGAAGGGATCCTTGTCTTCTTCTTCTTCAATAAGCCCAACAAACTCAAGTCTAGGGTCATGTTCAATGTTATAACACCCCACTTGTAAAACATTCACAACATAGAGCAAAAGCATACATTTGAGTTCACTTTAAGGGGATGTCACAATCATGATATTCATTGCATATAAATGAAGTTCATATAAATTATCATAAGATAAAGATAGAAATTCTGATTCTCAAATCATTAATAAGGTTCGCTCTTAATATGAAATGTTTGTCATAAGCATGAAAATAAATATAAACTAAGTTTAGCTTTCACCCCACATGTCCATTATGTCAAAAATTTTGAACTCTTCCTTGCACATTTAATGTCTCCATTCTTCTACATTTGCTCCTTACATGTGGGCATCGCTTCTACATCTATGCAACAAATAGTTTGTAAGTGGAATTGAGCATATTATATCTTAGAGAACATGTAAATTGAAAATAAAATTTAAACATTTAACATTGATAAAGTACACAATTTCATTTAAAGCATTTCATTTATCTTGACAAATATAAGAATCCTCATGTTTTGCACCGAAGTGCCTCTTCTCTTATGCACCGAAGTGCCTCTTCTCTTATGTATCGAAGTTCCTCTTAGTTTTCTCTGAGGAGCCTCTTAGTGAGGATCTTGTATAAGATGTTTTTTTATCATTTTCTTTCTCCCAAAGACTCTTAACTTGCTCCTTAACATTACACTTTACTTTATTTTTAATGTACATTCATAGGTGATACAAAATTATTGTAAAAGAACCAGGGATTAGTAAGGAGTGGGATTGGTAGGGGATTCACTCCCAACTTAATTTGTGGAACTAACCCATCTATTCCAAACACACTAAAACATATGTTGTAATAGGTGTATTTTTCTTCTTCTCAAAATGGTGGTAAACAAAATACCAAAGTATAGCAACAGAATAATACTTCATGACTATATTCCATTTCAAAAGTTAACATAACATTCTCCCATATAGGGTTTACATGAAAGTTACAACATAAGGATCTAAGTAGAAGTATATCCAGCTATCTCAACTCTTTCTCCCAAAGAGCTCCACCTAGAAGGTCCATGTCACCAAGTCCAATCTTCATAGCCCTACACCTGGGGTTGGAAGCATACCCCAGAAGAGAAGACAAAGTAGAATTTATCAGCAAAAATGTTGGTATGTGCATAGAAAATATGGATTGAGCAACATTATGAAATAAAAGACAACAAATATAACAAGGCTTCCAAAATAAGAGGAAAGCATCACCCAAGTGGATATCAAAAGAAAGACATTTAATGAAGATAAGTAGTAAGGGGTTTCGTTCCTACGAACAATATCACAAAATAAGTAGTGCATGCACACAACTCAAACTAAAGCCATTTCAATCAGAGCTGAGACACCACGGGATCTCAACCTAAAAAGTATTGGGTGGTATATGCACACCTTAGGAGGAATACACACACCCTTTTTTATATATATGAGTGGAATAGATGAACTTGGCAAGGAATACATGCATACAAAAATATGGTTGTCCGGATGTACCACTATGAGAAATAAAATTAGTCTAAGTCATGCACAATGTAGAGGTAGGAACAAGTTCACTCAAACTTCTAATAAGAGAATGATAATATCCAACAATATAATGTGGGGTCAAAGGACCCATATACCAATATTCAACAATTTCCACATTTAATTTAGTATCACAAATTAGCATTCCACAAGGTATAAGAGGAACAAGATACAAATAAGAGTCGAATAAGGGTATCCAAAAAATGAGATGATCACCAAATTAGAATTAAAATAGAATATTTCCCATGGAATAAATTCTCAAAAGAGAGAGAAATTATGTAGGCTAATTTGTTAAGAGAGAGAGGGAAAATAGGTGATTGCTCAATATAAAGAATAGGGATAAAGCATACCTCAAATGAAGTCTACATATGTCAAAGGTCAAAACCCTAGTCCCATCTCAATCCACAAGAAATCTACTAAAGGCATATATGAGATTACGGTTTGGTTAGAATTAATTACATAAACCCTAAAAGTCACCTTTTTATTTAGCCACTTAGGCTATCAAAACTATTCTATTGTGTAGATTATATTTTTTTGCTATCATAGAATATTTTACTTTATTTTTTTACTTCTAGATTATAAGTTATGAATTTTAGAAATAATAAACAATTAGGAAAAATACTTGGAAAAAAACATATTTATCATATTTTATTTTGGTGATAAAACCAATACTATAGGATAGAATATGAACTGGAAATTCCAAAACATATTTTATTTTATTTCTCTAAGTTGTAACTAAATTAATATGGATTTTAGAGCAATTGACCAATCTAAAAATAGAGAAATACCATGTGTGCAATATTATTCAAAGTAAGTGAAATTTAGTTAAGGTGTCCTAATCATTACTAGCCAAATGGATTGGGCTTTCAAAAAGTAAGGTGCATAGCTCAGCCTGGTCAAATGTCTAGACTAGATACAAAATTCCCAAACTACCCATTGGGCGCATGACAATACAAAGAAATCCAGAAGATCATATAGGCAAAGCACCAACATATCATCATCACTCTGGTGATCAGATCTACCGAGAAGACACTAAAGATCACAATCTTCATGTTCTAGCGTCTCTGACGGAACCAACAGGCCAAGCCAGAGGTGATGAGGACCAAGGAAAATGGAGAACAACATATCTCCATGTATGACCTGAGCACAGTTCTTAGATAAGAAACTGATGCAAAATAGATACATATCAAATATTCAAACCTTCAATCACATAGACTGCCCAAACTCATGTTGCATAGGTACATGACTGAGAACCAGCGCACGACATAGGTGGCTATCTAAAACAACTCGCTGATACATCAAAATAGAGGAACCAAGTGGAATTTTCAGGATCAGAAAATACCTATAGATCGGGATCAATAGAATGTTAGTGAGCTTCATGGACCAAAGATGAACTCGGATAGGTAATTCTTGCTTTTAGACATCACCTGAAGATGGTTGTCGGCTGAGTTCCAGCAAGGATTTCCAGATCAAGTTGGTCAGAGTGTTGGGTATCATGGTGAGGGGATCTGAGTCAACAAATGTCTTTGAGAACATCCATGGCTTGATTAGGTGAGATCAATTAGACTTAGGCTATCATGAGTGTTGCATTGAGTATGGAGCTCCATGGTAGAAAAATGAGATTATGACACCAACACAGGCAAGCACCACCAAAATTGGTAGAGGAGGGTTTTGTTGAGTGCAAAGAAGGTCTTTGAGTGCTCAAGTATAGGTAGAAGGTGATGAAGGAAAATCTACAACTCAGAAGGTGGATTTCTTGTGACAGTGGATTTTGGGGTTTCTTAAATACTGAAATCTAGGGTTCCAACTAGGGCTAGTTGGGATCGGAAATGAACAAGGAAACTAATGGAGAAAAGATCTCAAGAAAATGTGGAGCATAGTGAGTGAAACCGAGGGGGAATGGATTGGGGCACTGTTCACTGTTATTTCGTATTCAAGAGTGAATAAGAAGACAACATTAGAGCCACATGATCTGAAACAGATGGTCATGGAGCATCCCACAATAAATCTAGGCGTGACAAACATTATAGTCGAGATACTTTAGTAGAATCAATATTATAAATGTAATTGATTTAGACGACTTATATATCTCTTTTTAAATTCATTTTAGGAGTCAGACAAGTCCCAATTAATGTCAAGTTTTGCAGCTAGACTAACTAGGACATGTAGATTCCAATTTTGGCATTAATTTTTACTTTTGAAGACATCTAGTATATTACTTAATACTTTTAGATCATATAATATTTTTGTTCCTTAATGAATATGAGGCATCTAAGGACACTAAAAAGATGTGAAACTTGGCCTACAAGAAAACTAAAACATGAGGTGTGCCATTAATTTTCCATTTTGGGAATGTTTACTATTTTATTCAATATTTTGGAGTTTAAGTTATATTCTCTATCATAAACTAAACTAGGATAGTTAATATTGTCCAATTATGTGGAAATTGGAAACAAACCTAATTGGGACACAAGGAATTCATATTTAATTAATGTATTTAACTTTTGGGACATCTATTTATGAGTTTCTAATACAATTAGGACTTTTATCTTTTTACCATTATATTTTTCAAAATATTCTATTGTTTTTATCAACATCCATTAAATTGGGTCTTATTATCTTAACTTTGTTACCAAAAGATTTACTTTATATTATTATGCACAAAATCCACATTTTACTCATTTAATCAATTAAGTCCATTTATTAAATATTTATTCATATAATGAAACATAATTCATGTTTATGGGCATGGAAATTCACATTGTTGTTCCTATACATGTGTTTAGCACATTGTGCCACTTATTAAACATATTTTATCAATTATTTGCATATTATTTATCACAAGAAATATATGTGACATATATAATGAATTTCGTTAGATGTTTTCACATGATTCAGTTAATATGCTAATATGAGTATATTTTGATATGTGATGTTGATTATAGAACCTATTCTCACACAATATGTATTAAAAATGTTTATTAAGATTTAACTTTATCCTTGTTTGGTCAAATCTAAGGAGCTAAACATACTAACCCCTTAATTAGAGAAAAGGGTATGATTTTAGGTTTTGGTTCATTACAACATTCAATACATTATAAATCTCTTACTAATATCTTCATAAGAAAATGAAACAAAAGATAGTTCATTCATATATTTCATGTACACTATACATACATATATACATGTATTCAAGCAATACTTATGTTCAACGTGCATAGATGACTTACATCTCTTGCAGCAACTCCTAGATGCTTTTGTTAAGTTGAAGAAATATTAATCATGTTCCTAAGTTTGATGAACCCTATTCACCTTGTTCATAACATTTTCATATGAATTTGTAATTTATCTATTACCTTAAACCCTAATATTACTTCTGAGTAAACTAGGGTTTGATCAAAGAAAGAAGAGTCTAAAACTTTACAAAACATGTTTAAACTTGTTTTTCTAAAGAATACTTGGGTTGTTATGAATATTTGAAGAACTAGCCAATAATAACTCAGGAAACCATATGTATGACATTTATTTAGATGAAAATGCAGTTGATATAAATCATGGATGAAAGGATTGAGAAACCCATTTTATGCATCATATGAAATCAAACTAGTGAGGGTAAATATTTCATTTAGCTTGAAAATAAATCTATGGGGCTTGAAAACAAAATGTGTGTCAAAATTCCATAAATAATCCTTCCATAAAAACCATTTATTCGAAACCACAAAGGGCAGCCAAAGCATCTTACTCCTTGGATTTATCATTCTCAAACATGAAAAAGAAAATTGAGGAGGGGTGGAACCTTGTATCAAAAATTAGGATATGTGGTTGATCTTGAGAAACCACCTCAAAATTGGAACCTTGAGATCAGTGTGTTCTCAGTGACCCCATACTTAGGTCCCATAGTGGAGAGATGATCGAGAAGTACCTCCCAAAAATAGTTCAAGTTAGCCCACAAGGGTAGTTAGGGATCTTACTCCTTAAGTTTATTGTTCTCAAATACAAAACTGAAAATAGAGGAGGGGTGAAACCTTGAATTAGAACTTAAGTATGTGGTTGATCTTGAGAAACCAACCTTAAAAACCAAACCATGAGATCAATGCAGTCTCAATGACCCTTGACTTAGCTCCTGCAGTGGTGAGATGACTGAGAAAGTATCACCTGTCATGGAAGCAGGTGTTGTTGTGGAGGGAAAATGGGGAAAGGTGCAAATGTGAGAAAAAAAATAGGATCATGGAGAGTTCTTGGCACCTTGGCGGATCTAGCCACATAGAAATGAGCCGACTAGTTTGCTTGGAAGTCTAGAATTGATTATGATGTTTAGAACAAGAAGAAAAGAGGAAACAATGAAATTCCTTCAATTGGGACAAGTTAAAGGTCCAAAGAGCTTCTAGGAGGTGAGGTTGAGTCTACCAAGCCTTCACTTTGAGTAGTAAAGGTTATAAATTCTACACTGAAGTCAACCCTGAAGGGGGGGTTGTAGGTAGAATTTGACATGGTATTGTAGGGCTATTCATGGGAAACAAGGGCTGTTTTTTGTTTTAGTTAGCGTAGTAAAGCTTTGTGGAGGGCTACATATATATAGGAAAAGAAAGGATCGGGGATGGGTCAGTGATCAGAGGGGATCAAAACACAAGAAACTTAGGGAAGTCTAGTTGATTGGGGACTCTAGGGCATAAAACCCTATCTATTCAGGGATTGAAATGCCTGGAACTATGGAAGGATGGTTAGAAAGAGATTAGTTTGCACTAAGGATGAGTGGGGAGAAAGAACTAGTTGGGAGAAAATCTTGAAACTATACAGTCCTAAAGAACTAAAGTGGGTGAGGAAGGAGATAGAAGCCATTCGTGGAATCAACGTGACAGGAAATTAAAATAGGACCATTAGACTAGGCCAAGAAAGTAAAGAAAACAAGAAATGAAAAGTGTGTGACATGATAAATTTCTAGGACTGTGGGATTATCTAGTGCATGCTTGAATACCTGATTAAACTATATTACAAACTATTTATAAATTTTCCTAAATTGTTTAGATGGTCAATTGAAGTCTAGATGACTTCAAACTGGAGGCACAAGTCTAACAAGGAATCTATAACCTACCTATCCAATTAGATTTAGGTTTTGAATACCTTTTATCCATAATTTTCATATTGGCCATTATCTTGATTATAAAATACTAAAAGATGAGATAAATTGAAATAACCATTCCTAAGTCCCTTGTATCAATTTTGAGACTGTGAGTGATTATCCAATTAAGATTTATCTTTTATGTATTTTATGCTTTTTTTGGATAAGTTTTCTTGGAAGATATAGAAAAATAGAGAGAAGATAATGTTATTTATCTTTTATGCTAAAAGTTATCTAAAAGAAATGAAAGTGTTATCATTAATTATTGTTCGAGTATTTTGTTTCTTATTTTCAAAATCCAAGTCTTTTACACTTATCTTTTATCTCTATTTAAGGTCCTAAAGAGTAGGGAGAGAAAAATAAGTGACACTAGTTATTATTTTCTTTTGAGATACTTGAAACATATTAATGTATAAATAAAAAATAAAAAGTATGTTGCGTTCTTTTTTTTACCACTTCATTGTTACAAAGAAATACTATTTACTAGTCTTTTTAATGTTGTCCTGTAGTTAAATTTTGTGTGAAAAATTCACATACAAAAGTTCAAATCAGTTATAGAAACTTGGTATGTTACACACGTTCTCTAGGTGAAAAAGAATTTGCTCGACTTATTCATATTTCAATTCATGAGCATTAGGATGAATGAGTGTTGTTTCAAGAGGGTCTTATAGGTTGACGCCTCTTATGAAGTTGTACCATCTTATCAATATAATCAATGAGGAAGCATTATTCCTGGAAATAGGGACCCTTGAGACTCGGGAAAACCGTGAAGTCAACTGTATTTGTGCCAAACCTTAAAGTTAAGATTCTCTCTTTAACACTGATTACATATTAGGTGGTTGCAAGGAGTGGGAACCTAAAGATGAGGGGATATCCAATATCCTCCTTGATGTCCTTGACAAAAAGTAACAGAGGACATAAATTTGGACCCCACTCTATCTAGTATGTCTTGTACAACCCCCATACGAGTGGTCTTAGAAGAGTTAGCAAGTTGATTCACTATTATGGAGGGAAGGATGTCAGTGATGAAGCCATGTCTTTTGCATAAGTAGTAGGGAATGATATAAATACTTTCCCAAGGTTATCGAGACCTTTTGGGCATATTAAGTCCCCAATGAAGCATGATATTTAAAAGGAACATGGGTTCTTGAGTTTCTATGGCATCTTGCTCTGAATAATGTCAGTTGTCTTTTTCTCTAGCTGTACAGTTTCATACTCCTCTATTGTGTACTAGTGAGTGAGGAGGGTGTTGGATAAATTGGACATTATTATAATCCCTTTGTTTCGATGATGATAAACATTTCATTCTTGTGGATCTAACGTGCTACTTGAGTGGTGCAGGAATTAGGTAGATGACAAACGACTTGGAAGATCTGTATGCTCGAATTGCTTTAATTCATTATTGTAATCAAATGTAAAAACGTGTACAAGTATATAATGTACAAGTACTTAGATATCATGTAAATCAAGCGTTTAGATCTTCCCTATTCAATCACAACACTTAGATAGGTGATCCCCTACAAAAGTGTTACAACTGCACACTCATATACACATTTAGTGCCTAGTTCAAAACATTGAAATAGGGTCATTCTCGGTCGACAAACTCCTCGACCAAGACACTCTCGGTCGACAAACTCTTCGACTGAGAATGACCCAAATAGCTATTAGACACAACAGAAAAAGTAGTTGGGAGTTGGATCAGAACATTGCTACAGACAGTCCCTCGGTCGACAAGTCCTCGACCGACTAGGAATCTTGGTCGACAAATCTTTGACCGAGAATGTCTCTGTCTACACTTTTCAGAATTAATTAACTAGCCGTTGTTAAAGCAACTAATGGATACCTAACAGCTAGTTGAGCACTTAGAACCCCCTAGAAAGTGTCTAGAACATCCTTAAGCATTCATAGGCCATTCCTATAAATAGGACAAGCCTTAGGACACCTTACACACACTTGTGCAGCACTTGAGCTAAATACTTACAATTGGCTATTAATTCTTGTGAGCAATTGAGAAACTCCAACATTGGCTATTCATTTCTATTGCTCCAAATTCGTGTCCTATAGGCTAGCATCTCCTACCCACTGCACTAACACTTCCATCTACATTGGTTAGGAGATCAAAACGCTTGATATAGGAAATCAAGCCTTGTGCTACAACGGTATTGTAATTTCTATTTTTCCTTCTTGTTCCTTTATATTGTTTGTACTCTCCTTACTACTCCTAGGGTTGGAGGCTGCGGATTGGAGAGGGTTTGACTTCTTAGGTGGAGAAGGGTCTTCTCGGTGGAGAGGGTGGACTTTGGACTACTTCAAGAAGGCTGTCTCAACGGGAAGCTACTTCAAGAGGAAGGCTACTTCAAGGGGGAGCTTGAGGTTACTTCAAGGAAGGTTGCTTCGAGGTTGGTGAGACTACTTCTAGGTGAAGGCTGTTCGAAGGGTTTGGTGAAAGTATTTGTAATTTTATGTAACATCCGTGCGAGGTAATAAAATTTAAGTAATTTCAAAATCCCGGTTGGGTAAGCAACCGAGTAGTGGATTGACTGCCTTAGTATTTGCCTAGGTTGGAACCACTCTAAATCCTTGTCCCCTTGTCCAATATTTTTGTGGTTGCTTGCTTTGAGTTGAATTATTTCAAAATAACCATAAAACCATATTCACCCCCCTCTAGTGGTTTTTTAATTGGTATCAGAGCAGGCTTCAAGGATCTCTAATCGAGTCTTGAAGAATGAAGGGCGGTGGTGTCTACAACTGCAAGTAAAGGAAAAGCATGGACCAATCTTCAACAAGCTGCAATTGGTGCTTAGGAACAAGGCACACAACACCTAGCTCTCCATGGAGGTCAAAGAAGGAAGATGTGCATAAAGAATGCCTTATTGCTACAATAAGTGAAGAAGAAGAAGAGGTAAGCCTTTTTTATTTACCTAAAGAAGTGCTAGTTGCTAGTCTTGAAGAGACACATAATAAGTATATTTAGTGCAAGAAGAAATTAAAGAAATCTAATAAAGCAAATGATGAGTTACATGCTAAACTTCTTGCTCTCACATCTGAAAATGAAGATCTCAAAAAGGTTATTGAAGATCATGATATTAAGCTAAAATCTATAGAAGCAAATTACAATCTTCTTTCCCAAGAAAAGTTAAACTTGCAAACTCAAGTAAATGATCTTAAAAAACAACCTATGTTGTGTACACATCTAAATTATGATATTATTGTGAAAGAAAGAGATTCTTTGTTATCTAATCTAGATCAAGCAAAGTTAGAGATCAAGAAGAGAATGGATGAGATTGTTAAGCTGCAACAAGAAGTTAGTAGTTTGAGTAACAATGATATCCTTGATAAAATATTCAATGATTCTTATCGTCAAATTGGAAGGAGAGGACTAGGTTATAAGACTAAAGGAAAATCTTACCAAAAACCTAGTCGGAGAAAGACACAAGTGCTAGAGAATCAATTTATGTATGTATCTAGAGGCAAATATATATATATATATATATATATATATATATATATATATATGTACCCAAGAACAACCTAGAACAAAATCATAGAAAGAGATATGAGGTTGATTCTATATGTTGCCATTATTGTTTGCGTCTTGGACATTATTCTTTCTCATGTCCTTACAAGAAAAAGGATGTTGAGTTAGTATGGGTTCCAAAACCCCCAAATTAAATGAACAAAATTAAGTTGAGATATGACCAAAGACTCTAAGTTGCATATCTCTATGTCTATCTCAACGTAACATAATGAGATAACAAATTGATTCAAGTAATTAAAATTTCCAACTTGAAAATATACATTTTAAACAAATATGCAGAGACACATCTTTGAAAATTTGCCTTAATTAGGGTCCTAAAAACATAAAGATTTGAATATGATTAGTTGAGATTTGATCTAAATGTTACTTTGATATTCATATGTTTTATCTCAACTAAATTGAGTTTTCAAATTGCATAATTGAATTGAAAATGACCTATGATTTACTTGTAAACAATTACTGAAAAACAATATAGAAACATTCTCGGTCGAGAAACTGTTCGATCGAGAACACTATCGGTCGAGAATTTGTCAACCGAGCAGGTTACTATTTTGAAGTTTGCAACAAATCTGATACGACCTGTACAAACAGCAACATTCTCGATCGAGAAAAATGTCGACCGAGATAAATTTGGTTGACAAAAAGGTCGACCGAACCAAGTTCTGCTGGACCTGTTTTAATTAATCTAGTTTTCTATCAATATGTTATTAATGATTGATTTCATATGCAAATCAAGAATAAATCTTGGAGACCATCTTTGAAACAAGACATATTGATCTTTTTGCATCATGAATTAAGGTATAACATTATGAATATGAAATCCTTAAACATATTGCAAAAGTGTTATATGAAGACTGATTTTGAACAAACCTTATTCATTGATTGAAAAAGTTTATTAAGCATGTTTATTTACAAGGTTTATCTTAAAATCCATGAATCAAGAATGAGATTATTTTAGTTTATCCTCTACATGGTTTAAAACTGAAAATTATGAACCATGTTGGTATAATCAAGAAAATTACTATTTTATCATAGTCCACATGGTTTATCCTAAGTATTTCTTGGTCTATCTATGTAGGAACCATGTGTATTAAAATTTAAATGATCATAATCATTGTATTTCATGAAGTTACATGTTTCCATCTTGATCATTGTATTGTGGATATACTTCTACTGTTCTATCATAATTATTGTGCCATAATCATTGTGTTTCATTGGTTTGTCTACAATAATCTTTGATCCATATATACAAACCATGAATGGATATTGTTTTTTATCATTGTGAATCAGCTCATATGAAGATGCCATTTTGCATAAATAGTAAAACTTCATGGCACAAATGCATTTTAAATTGAAAATCTGCAGAGATTATACTTCACATATAAGTGTTCAAATTGGAAATCTGCGAAAATTGCCTCTTGGTTGAAATCAAGTTTGACCAAGGGGCGCTATGGTCAAAGTCAAGGTTGACCTAAAATATGACAAAATGCTTATTTGTACATCATTTTACTGCACTTAATCTTAGTATCTTGATTCAAAATGTGTTTATCAAATTGAAAACATAATTTTAGTACATAACTCTCATAAAAGGTCAACTTATTATGATCTAATATTGATTGTAACCTTAGAATCCTTAAATTATCTTGACTATAAGATTAAGAAGCTTACTAAACTTTGTAAACATCATTTGAAGCTTGTTATGACCTTAGTATACTTAAAAGTAATTTTGGTAATGAAAACAAAGAAATCTACAATATTCATGAATATGACTTATATCTTGTTCCTAATGTAATTCTCTAAACAAATTAGGGCTTAACATCCCGTGTATTTGATTAGAGATACATTTTACTATAAGCTTAAAAGAATCTCATTTCATTTTTAGGGCTTAACATCCCTTGCAAAATGGATGAGAAATCAATATGTATTCATCATGAGCTTAAGGGAATCTCATTTCATTTTCAGGGCTTAACATCCCTTGTAAAATAGATGAGAAATCAATACACATATGCCATGAACTTAAAAGGAACTCATATCACTTCAAGGCTTAACATCCTTTGCAAATGATTGAGAAATAAATTGTGGCTAAATTTCACAATAGTTGATTTGCATTAATCCCTTGCTTTTAAATTGAATATCTCTTTAAAGAGGAGCATATCATAAAATTAAGGGGGAGAAATAAAAAGTCATACTAAATGATTATCTTGGATATCTTTTTGAAATGACAAAGGGGGAGAAATAATATAAAACCAAAAACATAAAATAAAATGAGTTTCATAATATCTTGGCCAGAACCCACTTGCAAAACAAGAATGGCTACAAAAGGTAAACTTCAGGTATGAAACTCATATGATTTATATTTCCTTATTTTATATTTAGGAAATGTTTGTCATCTTCAAAAAGGGGGAGATTGTTGGATAAATTGGACATTATTATAATCCCTTTGTTTCGATGATGACAAATATTTCATTCTTGTGGATCTAGCATTCTACTTGAGTGGTGTAGGAATTAGGTGGGTGCCAAATGACTTGGAAGATCTATATGCTCGAATTGATTTAATTCATGATTGTAATCAAATGTAAAAACTTGTACAAGTATATAATGTACAAGTACTTAGATATCATGTAAATCAAGCGTTTAGATCTTCCCTAGTCAATCACAACACTTAGATAGGTCATCCCCTACAAAAGTGTCACAACTGCACACTCATATACACACTTAGTGTCTAGTTCAAAACATTGAAATAGGGTCATTCTCGGTCAACAAACTCCTCAAATGAGACACTCTCGGTCAACAAACGTTTTGACCAAGAATGACCCAAATAGCTGTTAGACATATCAGAAAACGTAGTTGGGAGTTGGATCAGAACGTTGCTACAGACAGTCCCTCAGTCGACAAGTCCTCGACCGACTAGGACTCTTGGTCGACAAATCTTCAACCGAGAATGTCTCTGTCTGCACTTTTCAGAATTAATTAACTAGCCATTGTTAAAGCAACTAATGGAAACCTAACGGCTAGTTGAGAACTTAGAACCCCCTAGAAAGTGTCTAGAACGTCCTTAAGCATTCATAGGCCATTCCTATAAATAGGACAAGCCTTAGGACACCTTACACACACTTGTGAAACACTTGAGTTAAATACTTGCAATTGGCTATTCATTCTTTTGAGCAATTGAGCAACTCCAACATTGGCTATTCATTTCCATCGCTCCAAATTCGTGTCCTATAGGCTAGCATCTCCTACCCACTGCACTAACACTTCCATCTACATTGGTTAGGAGATCAAAACGCTTGATATAGGAAATCAAGCCTTGTGCTACAACGGTATTGTAATTTCTATTTTTTCTTCTTGTTCCTTTATATTGTTTGTACTCTCCTTGCTACTCCTAGGGTTGGAGGCTGCAGATTGGAGAGGGTTTGACTTCTTAGGTGGAGAAGGGTCTTCTCATTGGAGAAGGTGGACTTTGGACTACTTCAAGAAGGCTGTCTCAACGGGAAGCTACTTTAAGAGGAAGGCTACTTCAAGGGGGGGGGGGCTTGAGGTTACTTCAAGGAAGGTTGCTTCGAGGTTGGTGAGACTACTTCTAGGTGAAGGCTGTTTGAAGGGTTTAGTGAAAGTATTTGTAATTTTATGTTACATCCTTGCGAGGTAATAAAATTTAAGTACTTTCAAAATCCCGGTTGGGTAAGCAGTCGGGTAGTGGATTGACTACCTTAGTATTTACTAAGGTTGGAACCACACTAAATCCTTGTCCCCTTGTCCAATATTTTTGTGGTTTCTTGCTTTGATTTGAATTATTTCAAAATATCCATAAAACCCTATTCACCCCCCCTCTAGTGGTTTTCCAGAGGGCTTTGAAAAACTTGATCCATGAAGGGATTTCAGAAAGAGCGTCAAGGAAGGAGATATTATCATGCATCTTTTTCTTCACTTCGTAGAACTTCAGAAATCTTGAGTCTATCAGTGTCTCATATAGATGGCTCTAATAAGGGACACACAACTTGTAGACTGGAACCAATTGTAGAAACATGTGGTGTAGCTTTGGGGTCATCTTAGGAATGGATGTGTTTCTCTATCGTTGGAGTTTCAACCATCAGTTCTATTGGTATAGCCACTGGTATAGCTATCAGAGTTACTTCTTTATCTTTTTCCTTTTTAAGAATTAACTTGTTGTTAGTGATTGGGGTTGGTGGTTTTGGTAGCACACATCTAGTATGTGTTTTAAATGGCTTCAATTGCTCCTCCTTATGCTTGGGGTTGTTTTTGTTTCGATCGGAAAATGACCTCGCTAGAGGGTGAATGTAAGTAGCAATATACGCTAGTTGAATAGCCATGGATTTAATGTATGCTTGATACTTTTCTAGCATATTCTCAATAGAATCTAGATGGACTTGACCATTGGAGGTAGGCATTTTCTATTGGTTTTCTTTCCCTAGGAGAAGTTGTCCTTGATTGTTGTAGGGTTGATATCATGGATTACGGTTGTTGCTTTGATTGAAGTTGTTATATACTATCCAGTGTTGAAGTTGTTCTGGTGGTAGTTTTGGTTGTGTTGGAAACCAGTAGGACCCTAAACTTGGTTTTGATTCAATCCTAGATTGATTTGATATGTGTTTTTTGCTCTATCTATATTTCCTTAGTGGAAGCTTGAGTGGTTTCTTGGTCGATTGGGTCATAGTAACCCTATCTTGGAATATAGTTGACAAGATTGAGTTCTTTAATGACAAGGCACTTATTGAACTAAGGTTGGTGCATGTTTAATGTGGCTTGGTAGAGGTTATTGCACTCTAGACTTGTGTGCCCCTATGTAAGGTTACCTGGAAGACTAATTGGGCTACCTTGGTTTGAAAATAGGATTGACCTTTTTGTCCATAACTCTGGAAGGATGACTCAAGATTGTTTTGTTCAAGGGAAAGGGCCTTCAAGGATTCAGCAATAGGCTTCATATGAGATTCCACTTCCATCATATCAACCTTAAGAACTCTCGTGTATGATAAGCCCCTATCAACATGGTTCTTTGCTCCCCTGCTTACAACTTTCCATGCATTGTCAAATCTCTTCCAAATGTAGTCTCCATTTGAACGACATAAAGGGATTGTTTGACGTCATCATTGCCTCCCTTATGGATTTACTATATAAGCTATGCATAGAGAATATCGTGATGAGGGCATTTACGTAGTAGCTCTTTGAATCATTCATGTTCTTTAAAGAGTGTTCCCGCTAGAATTTGTTTAAAGTGGGTGATTTTCCCTCGAACTTGATAATGAGTGAGGGTGGAATGAACTTCTCTAGGAACTGGTTTTGGAGTTCCTCCCAAGTGGTGTTCATGTGATCATCTATAATGTTGTACCATGCTTTGGTTTTGTCATTGAAGGAATGATGGAATACCTTTAGTTTGATGGCTTCCCTAGACACGCTACATTTCTTTTTTAGTCCACATAGAATATATAATCTTTTTTAAATGGTCATGCATGTCCTTGGTGGGTATTCTTGCAAAATTGTAGTTTTACATCATCGTCACTCATTGCATCTTGATTTTAATGTGTTGTGCTTAAGGAATTTTGGACAAATGAGTTGCAGATGTTTGTAGCTTCAAGAATAGAGAACTTTCATGTCTCTCTCTCTATATTTCTACTTCTTTAGCTATTCCTAATTCTGCTTGCACATTGGCTATAACTTCAACTAAGAGTCTATCTCTCAATGTTTCTAGTGTTACTTCCTCTTTGGGTTGATCTCCTGTTCCACCATATCATATTTGCATTCACAAGATCACACTTGGTTCATTCAATCTCAATGTCAAATACTATGATGGACTTGACACCAGACGAGCACCACATGCACAATAAATGTCTCTAAGAAGTTCACACAACTAAAATTAGATGGTTAACGATGAGTTGGATTCAAAATGATTTTCAATATTATCAATTGTAAAAAAAAATCATGAATAATACAAGTTCATTAAGTTGATCAAAAACATTTGTTGTCCCCATAGATGATGTTAAAATTTGATGTGATGATATCACACAACAAATTTGTTAGCACTCAAATACCTAGATTTTTACCTCAAACTAGCATACAACAATCCCACCTGTAAGTGGATGGATCTTATAGTAGTATAGTTCATGAATAAACCCAAAAGGACAATATATTTTAAGAATGATCCAATCAAGGTAACCAAACCAGAACTAGTATTAAACACAAAGATTGGGTTTTGTTTGATTAAACTAAGATTGCAATAACAAGAAGGATGGAGTAAGGTTGTATATGCCAAATGGATGGGAACACTAGGATGGATGGGTTTCACCACCACTACATGTCTTTCACTCTCTCAATACATTTCTATAAGTATGAGCATACATATGTTGTTATAGCTTATATCCCTCTTAAAGCACTAGGATCAAAACTGGACATATATTACTCTAAGCTTGTTGTCACTTTACCTAGAGGTCATTTATTGGTCGTATCAAAAAAGACCTATCTAAAGTTCTCATCAAGGGTTTAACATGAATCAAATGATATCTTAGATCTTAGGTTTAAAGTTTTCTACATCTAAGATATGATAAATATGTAAAATAGTTGGCCAAATAGACTTGCAAGGAATAGAACATTTGATCCATAACAAGTGTAATTCATTTAAACATAACAATAGTGAAAAAGAGCAAAAAATGGGTAGTGGGGCTACTCCACACACCATAGAAAGAGTACTAGTCGCTCATGGCAGCAACAACAAGTACAACAGGAAAGAGAGAAACAAAATCCATCATCACAGTAAAAGATGGAGGCAAATTTGTAGTATGTGGTAGTGCTTCTTCAATAATGGAATGAAGTTGTTGATTACATTTCCTTATGGCTTGTATCTACTTCTATGGAGGTGAAGTAGGTGGAGTGTGATGGTGGGTTGATGGGCAGAAGACATCTTGTATATAGCTTTTTTCAAAGTTAGGACATTGGAGTCTTGGCGGAGGCAAAGATCTAGTTGGTTGGTCGATCGATGAAAGACATTGATGCAAAATGAAGAGGGAAGTTAAGGAATAATTTTGGCAGCAAAGGTGACCTTTTTCCTTGGAGGTTCTTGTCTATTATTATTGGTGGAGGACCAGGTTCTTCAAACTCTCCTTAGTTTCCAGCAGTTAGGTATTTGTTACCATGGAAGTGAAGGGACAACAGTGGGAGGAAGATGAGGAGTCTCACAACTCCCATCATTCCCATTGGTGTGTGGGATTTGTTAGTTGGATGCACATACTTTTCATTAGAGGTTCAAGTGCATAACGGTCATATGTTGGCATATAGGAGTTTCATTGGTGTACAAAAGCAAAGTTCTCATCGATTGTCACCTCAATGCCAAATCTCAACAATACATACATACAAGGAAACCATAATGGGACACATGTAGGGAGATGATCGATGCATAATGTTGGATGATCATTTGTTTGTGATGCATGAACGGTCATCGCTATACATTTTGTCAAAGGTTGACAGATAGTATGATCATCAATGGACACACACATGACAATCAATGGTCTATAACTAGGCTTCCATTGAAGGTCGACATATGGAAAAGTAGAAGGGTCTTTGGTCACCATGCAGGATTTTCTATGGTCCTTGATAGATGGGGATTCCATTCGTTACTACCATTAGAATTGTTGAATCATGGGAATAGATGATAAATTGGTTTAGGAAGAAACCCACCCCCATTAGGGATAATGTTGTATGGTCATGGCTTGTACCGAGGTTGCTTAGACCAATGAAGACGTCAACCAATGAAGGGACAAGTCAATAAAAATCTGGTCCATTTATCAAAACATTCTCACGCCTACTAGTCGATTAGTAGAACCACTTTCTCCTATGCTAGTGCAAGGATATGAAGCTCAAACCTACCATGGAAATCAAGGAGTGGGATTAAAACATTACAAATTAACATAAATATGAGAAAACATAAATGTAAGCTAGTTCTAAAGTAAATAAGGAAAATGAATGCAAAACTAAGCTAAAAATACAACAAAACTGGTATAAATATGCATTCATCATTTGATCACCTAAACAAATGTGGAAAATTGTGAGATGAGACTACAAATCCCATTTATATGATGTAACAACTAAATCATTTATTATTCACAATCGTATTATAGATAATTAAATAGGACAAGATATATTTGGATTGATGAACAAGTATATCAAAAGCACAATCTCATCATAGTTATACATGTGTCATCATGAATACTTGAATATGATATAAATTACATATATAATGCTTACAAAAAGAATAAGAAACACTTCATGAGCACATCCATATTATTATTCAAATAAATATAAATAGAGATAGTATGTGAATGACTTACACATTTCAGCATACCCTCAATAGTTTGAGTTGTACCACTCAA
The DNA here is from genome assembly GCA_963693085.1 of Alisma plantago-aquatica. Classification (NCBI taxonomy): domain Eukaryota; kingdom Viridiplantae; phylum Streptophyta; class Magnoliopsida; order Alismatales; family Alismataceae; genus Alisma; species Alisma plantago-aquatica. The sequence continues at coordinate 1,134,733,341 of OY856413.1, read as the reverse complement.
ACCACTAGTTATTCATTGCATCTCTAGCAATCTATATAAGATCTAATGATATTTCGCATCCATATAATCTCTTCATCCATCCTCATGTTGAAGCAAGGAAAAGCAGATGTATAGTGATCAAATGTTGAACCCACTATGGAATTTGCTAAAAATTGGATCCACATATTGGAGGTCCTTCATGGGTACATAGGCCATGTAACTAAACATAGCATATCAAAGTATTCAAGGTTACCTTGTAAAGAGATTGATATGTTGTTTCAGCCTGTAATCAATCTTCATTGGACATTGTATATCATCGGACCATCGATCGCAAATGAGTCCCCAAATTTTTTTAAAGATGTTAGTGTTCACCAACCCCAATCATCCCCATACATTTGCTAATGTATGGTTTTGAGTATCTTATCTCAATACACAAATTGTTAAAAGATCAACTGGTTTTACTATTTTCCCTAACCACCCAGATTGATAGATCATGTAAACAGTGCACTACAAGATTAATAATACCCTTGATTGATTAGATCAATTACTTACTCTATGACTTCATGTATCAAATTACAAAAAATCAACAACAAAGTAACTAAAAAATTAATGAAGACTTATTAACTCCAGAAAATATAACATGCTTTATTTCACCATTTTGTCTAACCAATCAGGGTGCATGACTTTGACTCTTGGCCACATCAAGTCCATATTTATAGAGATCTGGGCACCATAAGGCCCTATTACATCATAAAGTCCATTCCAAGGTTTAATATCCTACAATAGTATCATGACGAGCCATCACAAGACTTAGTTCACTTAGAACCATTATAATCATATTTTATCTACTCATCTCCTCATGATCAATAAACATTATAACTTAAAAGGTGTAATTGGTATGCTAGTTTCAAGACCAAAGTATATATAAGCTAGTTATATATACAAATTTCATTCCTACACATTTTCAGCATCATAACGACTAGTAAAAAGTCTTGATGACATTATAGAAAGGTTATTACATTAAAGGACATCAAATACTTTCTATTTTACATCATGGCATAAAATAACATCATAAATATGACTCATTCGTGATTAGTTACCATCACTAGTTGAATCTATTCACATGAATGTTTAACTAATCATTCTCATAGTATCAATGATAGATATAGATGAACATGCAAGATTGTATCCCCTTTATATTTCTTAGATCAATATAATAGTTCCATCTTTTTGCAGACAATGGAGAGTAGAAGAAAGATTAGGGTTTACATGTATGACATAGTTACTAAATGAATCATATTTTACATCACTTGCCTTACTAATAGTGAAACAAGTCCGCTTGAAGATGGTGGTGGGAAAACATTGAGCTTTACCTCTCAAGCTCTAATAAGTTTCCACCTCAAAAGTTAATATATTTCCAAAGGTTTAAATTCCCTCTCTTTAAATCTCGCCACATATCTAACTCCACGATCTAAGAGAAACTAGCGCACTGAAGAGAAGCAAACATGGTGCAAGGCTACCTAGTCAAAATCCTAGAAGAGAAAACACCAAGAACTAGCTACAACATCAGATCGACAAAGTAGCGTACATAGATCAGGTGAAAGGGGGGAGAAAAGGGGTGTTTATAGTCCTAGAACAAAGAGAAGAGGAGAGAGAGGATGAGACAATCAAAGTTGTAGAGCCATTAGTCTTCATACATGTGGTGTCATCAGTCAGCAACCTAATTGGAGGATGACTCTCATCTCCCAACATTAGACGATAGCAAAAGATTCATCTATGGAGAGAAATCTAAGGTCTCATCCATCTCTACCATCATTTCACACACACAAAGATATAATCAATTCATAGGAACAAAAGGTCCATCAGTGGACTCTGACCAGACTCTTCATTGTCTAGAGCCTCCAACATTGTCATCGATTGGTGAAGGTAGAATTTCTATGCCATGATATGTTGATGGACAGTCTAATAGAGTGTCATTGGTTGGTGATAGGTAGAATCCATCAGCCTTCACACAACATGTCCAACAACTGATGATGATACACAAGATAAATGAGGTTAGATGCCTCCATCCATCCACAATCAATGGGAAGGTGGGCTGGTTCATTGAGAAACCAAGTCTCATCAAACCAAGCATAAGAAAAAGACATAGAGCAAGCATTCTATGTGCAAGTTACAAAAAGAACCCCCAAGCATGGAGAATTTGCACATACACCAACTAAGTACATATATATAATAAGGATGCAATTAAATCATTGAAGAACATAATTAAGTTAAAAACATGATTAAAGGATTTAGCTAGGTCAGGTATCTTACTGTCAGGAAACACTTTGTGTGAATAAGAAGAGATTCCTCCTCATGGAGGTTGAGTTTGCTATGTATAAGGAATGGTGGGGTGCTCAAGGCACTTGTTGTACTTTTCTTGCAGTCCAAGAAAAGGAGCACATGCCTTAGGGCACACATTGTACCTTCCTATGATGGTGGTAAAACAAAAACCTCATCAGTTAACAAAGGGTAGGCATCATCATTGGTAGATGAGTATGTGACCTCATCGATTGATGAGTCATTTGCCTCATTATATGATGAGTCAGTGGGCTTTTATGTAGATGATTCCAGTAGCCTAATTGGTTGACGATTCTATCAGTGGATGATATAGTGGCCTCATCGATCTTCACCATCGTTTGACGTACCATTGGTTGACTACTCATAAGTTGACGTACCACACATTAACTACTTATCCATTGATAGGTTGTCTGCTGATAGGTATCTAGTTGCTTGATTGTTGTTTCGGTAAATGAGACTTATGGACTAATAAAGCCATCAGTTGATAGATGGTCGATGAAACCCTCCAACTGACAGAATAATTATTTGACTCAAAATTTGGGAATTTTCCTAAAAAATGCAATGTACTTGTCTTGGTAGGAGATTAATTACAAATATAACAAAATCATATGATTATGTACAACTCTAGAAACCATGATGTAAAGAGGGATACTAAGGCATATAACATTCAAAAAATTGGATGTTGTCAGTTGTCTATAAAATATGTAGGGAGGAGTTATTATGGTAATGAGAGGGATATTATGTTATTGACATTAAAAGTAGGAATGTTACAAGAAGATGGAGAGAAAGTATCTATAAGAGAAAAGAGGGTGGGTTGAGTGAGGTGAATGACCTAGAAAATTAAACATCACATTTATTCTCTCTCATCTTCCTTCGTGCTTAAACTATTGCATGGTTATGCATGATCATAACTCTTTTTCTGGTTATTAAATTAATATGTAGGACATTTACATAGGAGGAATATTTTATGAAGAGATCATAATTCTTATCTCACTTATTGAGGAGCGTCATTTTGGAGACTTGGCTAACATACAAAATAGCAAGAGGAGGAAATAAGTGGGATGAATGGAGTAAATCTATGTTGTGAATAAAAAAATTTAATTGAGAAAGAATTAGGCAAATGTGGACTAATGAAAAGGTGATTGGAAATGAGAGGGAAAGTGGGGAAAAGAAAAGAAATTGTGGTGTGTGGGAGAAGGGAGAAAGCGAGTGAGGGTGTAACTCAATTTTTATGTAGGAATTTGTTGGGTTGTGGATATATATATGAGATGCATAGGAGAGAAAATTGGATACAAACAATAGAAGAATGATGAATATGTGAAAAGACAATTTTATTTGATTGCATAGATGGAAGACATGAACATTTTGATTTGAATGGAGTCTCTCATTTGTCATGTAACTTCAAAGCAAGCCATGCAACCTTTGATGCCATTGCACAAATGGTCCGTAGGCACTGAGTAGTTTGTGAGGCAAATCACCATTACTTTTGGCCTTTCACTTTTAATACATTTAAAGTGATTTTTGATGACATGTCTCTCTTCTTTAACACCTTGAACACTATCAATAGAAATATTATATTGTCTGTTATCTATGTTTATAGGTTTTGCCATCCATAACATGTTGGTAGACTAGTTTGTTTTTCACACTTTTATGAAATGCATTGTTTATAATTTTTCTTCTTCTTTTGAAGAATCAATCACAAAGACAATTTGAAGGAAAATGTAAATGTATCAATTTTTTTATATTTTCTTAGAGAAATAAAAATGGTTTAACTTATAGAATATGATTAGTTTGGTTATAAGTTTTTTATTAAGAAAAATGGGAAGGGAGGGAATTATGATTGAGGTTGGATGAATATTGAATTATTTTATTTGTCTAAGGAAGAGGTTACAGGAAGAAATTTAAAAAAGGCATGATCAAGGTGAGACATTGGATGGTGATAAGTGTCATTTGCACAGCAATTCACTAGAATGATTATCCAAGTTTATAATATTTTTTAATTTCTAGTTAAGGCTAGTATAGAAGGGTTGATACCACATAATAACATTTCTAAGCTTCGTTTTCTTTTAATCCCGGTTTTTTTGAAATGATTTCTTTTTTTGGTATTTTTGAAAGATTGATAGAATGTAAATTCTCATTTTGAGGGTGGTTGATTAAACTAATGCAAGAACTAAAGTGCAAGAAGAATAAAAGATTACACTAACAAGAAATGGAAAAGATTAAACTAGGAAGAAAAATAAAGGAAGAAGATGGTTAGCATAGAATAAAAGATTATCTATTAAAGAGAACAATATTGCAAGAATTTAAAAGGAAGGTGAACAAACCAAATGTTGAAAGAATGGTTGAAATCAGATGGGGAAAACATCGAGGCTAAGGGGTTTTCACCACCTTAGCCAAAGTGCAGATCAAATCAAGAATATACGATAATTAAAAGACGAAAAGCGAGTATGTGAATTTTCACCATTGGTCCTGGCATTCACGCTTTATAGTTCATCATCCCAATGTGGATTTTTCCACGACCACATCCAAATCCCCATGCAATTGGTCCATTTGTTCTAAATTTCATGTTCTAAGGTCGCATCTGCCGAAATTAACTTGTGATAAAAATGAGATTTCACTTAGTTTAAATCGGCAGTTTTCTAAACCAAAAGCCATTTGCATATATAAAAGTCATATAGATTAAATTTGAATGTACACAATGGTCAAGGGCCTATTACCCTTGTCTCGATAATAAGACTACTCACTACTCATGGCGAGGAAGGGAGAAATAAGGAGAAAAATAAGGTAAGCCATAGACCACAAATTTGGGATCTTTGAAGATCCCAAGATGGAGACAATTAAACAGCTTAGCGTCTTTATTTCTTTCTCTAAGAAGAAAACACGAGAAGGAAGAATGAAAAGAAGAATAAGAATACAAGAATCTAGATGCTAGAGAAAGGAACTAACTGTATTGATTTGAATGTAAAATTACACTAGAATGAGAAATAACAAAGTATCACTACAAAATAAGTACAAAATTTTGGGACCCTTTTCTTAGTGGAGTCCCCCCTCCTTTTATAGGGGAAGGAGGGGTTGAAAACCCAAAAAGAGGGGTAAGAAAGAATGAGTGGTGGTTGCTGAAATGCCCTATTTGCACCACAAAATGGCTGTTCCGCTAGGAAAAATGTCATCTGGCGCAGGTTGGGCATGGGCCTAGAAGGTTCAGTGTGAAACCCTAAAGAGGGTTGTGTTGGCGGCCATTTGAGAGAAGACTTGGGCTAAAAGTAAAGTCCCAAACAGTCATCAGGTTTCTGTGAGACGCCCGTCTCGCGTCGTGATGTGGCTTGACTTGGGAGCAGTAGTCGAACCCTAATCAAATGGTTGGTGGCGCTATTTCTTTGTTTCTTAGTCTCAAAGCAAACCATGAAAAAGACATTTGGGTAGACTGAGGTGACCGTCTCACACTATCATGTGTGAATCCAAAGGGCTATAACCCTAATCAAGTGGAAACACTTGCTTTTCGATACGAGGCTAGGTCAAGTTGACCTAGCCATCTGGCTTCGTCTGGGTGCTTGTCTGGCTCCATGAGATGATTGTTTGTTATGCATATTTGGGTGATTGAGCCAAGGCCAAGGTGGTCATTTGGCTCTGAAAAGGAGGGTCTTCAGGGAGTGAGTCGATCGTTTGGGCTTAGTGAGACGGCCGTCTCACTGGTTTTGTGGATCAAAATGAACTTTGGAGAAAATCCCTACAAAATTTGAGTAAATGGATAAGTGTTTGCATGAATAAATTAAGAAATGGGTAAATTGCAATTTAGTCTAGAAATTTACTAAAAAATAGAAAGTCTAATGAAAATGACTAAGAAAAATGTGCAAAAAGATGGATGAATATGCATTCATCAAAATACCCCAGACTTGAATCTTTGCTCATCCAAAGCAAATTAAATTAAAAATAAATTCCAATTTATACTCCCAAAATGTCATCCTCACCTTCATAACATCACTACAGTCCCACCTCCAAATTTTGGCCAAGTGACCAAATCTCCTAGAACCACATAACATAAAGTTCTATATTCCCTATCAAAACAAATGTCAAATCTTACTTCTAAAACCAAAATTTGTAGAAAATAGGCTTCCTCTCACTATCTCTTTGACACACTCAATTTCTAATTTCTTTTGTAAGTTATTTGTATAAGAACATGAAGAAGGAGGGGTGTGAACAAAGAAGGAAGTAGTAAAAAAATTGTCCTTCATCTATTCGACTCTGGATTTGGATTTTGTGGAGTTGTGGCTACATTGTTCACAAAATTTTTTCTTGTGCACTTTGGCATTTTTTTATGGTACACTCCTTTGTGGGGTATGGAATTTCATTTTGGGAAGCATGCCACCCCATACTTGATTTTTGTCCGGTGATGATTCTTTGCTTTTCTTTTTTAGAAGAAAAGTAGAGGGAAAGAAAGATGTTCATGTGCTTTAATTTCAACATTTTTTCATATCATTTTTTTTCAAAGAGTGTCATTGCTCAAGTTAGAATATTCCTATATTTTACATCGTACAAGTTTTATAACAAGATAATCCATTTATTTAAAAATAGGAAAATATTATGCTTGGTTTTGATCAATTCCTTATGAGTTGCCAACTATTCTGAGAAGTGATGTTATTTGGGATCCTAGGTGACATAATAGTTTTAGACATGGAAATTTGTAATAGATTTTGCAAATTAGTTTACTCACTTCAAAGTAGTACAATGATAGATGTCTACTCAAAGGGTCGAGTAGATAATGGCCTTTACAACTAAATAAAATAGAAAAAGATGGCCGACTAGATAAAGGCCATAAACTAAAGCAAACACATGCAAAACATAAAAAAGCAAGACAAAGTAAATAAGGCAAAAGATAGAGGGTGGAATAGAATCATACCACCCACCCCACCCTAGACTTAGACTTTGGCTCACCTCGAGCAAAACCTAAATCAGAGATGGAGGGAAGAGAATCATTGAGGTGGTGGAAAATGTGAAGACAATGGTGGGTTGTAGTAGTAGTTTCCCCAATAAGGGGACTTGGGCTCAGGATAAGCCTGATGGGGCCATACTCCTCATACTGAGGTCTGTTTGCATTATAGTGGCCCTAGTGCACATGCCAGGACTCGTGGGAATGCTAAGTCAGATGCATGTGGTTGAGTTGATGACCTTAACATTATTGCTCACACTCGATCTCCTCCAACTAGTCTCACACCTCGTAAAAGCCATAAGGCTCCTCGGGGCCTTCCTGATTGCCTCGACATTTCCTAGTGCATCGTCGAGAAGGCAGTGTCGGTGTTCTAGTCTCTTCACCATGTGCCTCCAAGGATACACTCCTCCTATGGGTTATGGGCTTGGGGACGTCATCACTATGGGGATCCTTCAGAAGCAATCACACGACATGCACTGGTAGATTTGTCAAGTCAAAAACTAGGTTGGAGGCTGCAAACCTAGTGTGGTGGGGAAGCTTGAGGACTACCTGGGATTCTTTGAAAACAAAGTAGTAGACTCCATTGGTACCTAGACGGATGAACTTGCACCCCTTCAAGTAGGCCATGTCAATTAGGTGGTGCTTTAGGGCTAGTGGCTGGAACGGGATATGAGTGTAGCCCAGGAAAAGCACTATATATGTGACTACATGGCCAATACAGTAAGATGAAGAAATGGTATGGGTGGCTATGTAGTGAAGATTGTCAATCATGGCACAACCCCGATTGTAGGGCATGTTGTTCAAAAGACACCATAGCGTGCATAGCTCAGAAAGGGTAACAACGCCTAGAGTACCTTCCGTACTGAAGAATGTGTGGGCCAAGATGCAATGAAGGTAACGGACAACTGGGTTGTGGATTCTAGAGGCCTTCATGCTGCCAGGTAACTAGGGTGGAAGCCCTGTGATGTCTGCCCATAATTTATCTGCATTGTATCTATCACGATGAATGTCGCAAAGGCGCTCCATGCATTGGGTGAGCCAGTAATTGTCAGCTCCATCAAGTATCATGGAGGTCAGCTGCCTAGTGGAAATCTCAAAATCTTCACCAAAGACTCAGGATTTGCAACTGGATTTGCCCCAAGAACTGTTGTACTGGCAATAAGTGGTAATGCACTCTAATATTAGAACACTACATATTGTAGTGGCATGATATGGTAACCACCTCTCGAATGCTAAGCACATCAAGGGTGATGTCGCAAGCCCAACAAGGAAGAGAGATTCCAATCGTGGTGGTCTCCTTGGACCTTTTGTAGTGCTCAATGTTGACAAATTGTGCATAATTCTTTGGGGTAGGAGCTATGCAGGGCGGTCGAGGTGTGGTAGAGTCTGAGTCGCGGAGGGAAGTTGATCATCCTTGTTTAGATGTCATGATGGAATCGAGCTCGTTCATATCACATCGCATTTTCAAGACCAATTCTAGGGAGGCTCCTCAATGTGAATCCCCAACCTCGTAGTGGAATGATGAGGTGGCTCATGAGAAACTATTTGTTTAGCAAGGTGCTTGCCCTTGCGTAAGTATTCGAGGAAGTTGTTTCCTGACCATCCCTTAGACATGTTCATTAGCTACTAGATTGGTCACAAAACTGGCGTCTAGCTAATCCTAAATGGTTGCTTGGAGGGGGGGGAGACGGCCGCCTGACATGAACAAGGTGGGTGTCTAAGATTTGTGAAATGGCCGCCTAATGCAGCAGAAGCGATCGCCTGGCGGGGGAAGGCCACCCGTCTAATAGGGAAGGCGGTGGCACTGTGATCCAGATGGTGGTGAGAGGAGGAGTGAGGTGGTGATCTTGTGTGTTGATATGGCCATCTGGATTAGGGTATATGGTCATCTATGAAGCAGCGGGTGTCATCGCTGAGTCAGCTAGCTAAAGAAGTGGGGCGGGGAGTATGAAGAACCAACTGACCATCTCAGTTGTGAGATGGCTTGGGGGGAGGGGGTTGTAAGAGACCAACTGATTTGATATGATCACCCAGTGACACAAGAGGGAGGTGGAAAGATGACCATCATCGCAAGGGAGGTAACCGTCCGATGGTGGTAGTGATGTGGCTAAAGAGAGCGAGAACTTGGGGGGAGAACGTGATATGGTCGTCATTGGTGAGGAGGCGGTCGGCTGGAATGAAGAGTTGGGTGTCTTGTGGTGGGGACGGTCGTCTGGTAGATAAACAAAAGCTTGAGGAAGAGAAGGAGATGCTTGGAGTGGGTGATTCACTCATTGTTGAGTGGCATATCTTATCGACATACTAGAGAAGAGAAACAACCATTTTGTCTAAGCTAGACATTCATCTGGAGGCTAGAGGATCAAAGCCAATGTTTTGCCTCTTGGGATGGGTTGAAAATTGAACCCACCTTGGTTGCACCCCTGATGGCTGAGATGACCTTCTCAAGCATATTAGACGGTCATCTGGCATGGAAATGGTACCCAAAAACTTTCCATTTTCAAACAACCATGACTTTGGAAAAGATGTTGTGACAGATCAGATGACCATCTCCCTTGCCCCAGACAGTCATATGGCATGGTGGGGTAGCTAGCTATCATCAAATGGACAACACCTTGGGTTAGGAACCTCTATTCTCTTATTTTGGATAAAGAGGGGACTAATATGAAATTGAAACAATCAAGGGTTAGCTAAAACAAATATATAAGAAAATTGAAAAAAAAATAAATGATTGGGTTGCCTCCCAATAAGCACCTAGTTTTATGTTGAAAGCCCGACAAATCTAGATCATGGAGTGATTTCTGGTTCAGGAGACGGAGGTGAGGATTCATGTAGGTAAATATCTTCAAGTAAGGAGAGTTGATGAGCCTCATAAGATATAAAATCCTCAATGATGATGTATTGTTTGAGCCTATGTCCATTAACCTTAAACTCCCCTATAACCTTAACCCAAAGAAGAAAAGTGCCATGAGGGTAGGCACATTTGATAAGGTATGGCCCATACCATCTAGATTTAAGTTTTCTAGGAAAAAGTCTCAACCTAGAATTATACATTAAAACTTGATCACCCTCCCTAATGTATTTTTTCCTACTATGACCATCATGCCATAATTTGGTTTTGTATTTGTAACTTTTAGCATTTTCATAGGCCGTCATCTGGAGCTCATCCAACTCTTGCATTTACAAAAGGAGATTTGCAATTAAGTCAAAATTAAGGGTTTTGTTTGCCAAATTGGCCTTATACTCTAATTCTATGGGTAGATGGCATGATTTCCATAAACCTATTTGAAAGGGTGGTGCCTACGTAAGTTTTATAGGTAGTCCTATATGCCCACAAGGCATCATTGAGTTTCTAATCCCAATTGGTCCTAGTGTGATTTATCATTTTCTCTAGGATGGACTTGATTTTCCTATTTCACACCATAACTTGGCCACTAGTATGAGGGTGGTAAGGGGTGGCAACCTTATGGTGGACTCCATACCATTTCAATAAGGACTCAAAACTCTTCTCTATAAATTGGGAACATCCATCAAAAACTATAGTGTAAGGTACCCCAAATCAAGGAAAAAATACATCTTTAAAGAGCTTCTTCACAGGTTTGGAATCACATGTTTTGGTGGGGATGGCTTTGACCTATTTGGAAACGTAGTCAACAACCACCAAGATATATTTGTCCCCGCAAGAGGAAGGAAATGGGCCCATATAATCTACCCACACATGTTGAAGATTTCAATTTCTTGCTAAGAAGTCATAGACATTTGGTCTCACTTGGATATGTTGCCATTCCTTTTACATTCATCACATGCAAGGATAAAATGATATGAGTCTTTGAAAAGAGTAGACCAGAAAAACCTAGATTTTAAGACCTTTTTAGCAATTTTCTAAGAGCTCATATGCCCTCCAATGGGGGGCCATAATGACATTGCTCCAGCATGTCCTAAGCCTCTTCCTCAGTGACACACCTACGGTGAAGTACATCAAAACACAATCTAAAAAGATATGGGTCATCCCAATTATATTGCTTCACATCATGTAAGAATTTAGCTTTAGAATGTACCTTGTATTCAGGGTGCAACACACCTACAGCTAGAAAGTTTACATAATCACCAAACCAAGGATATTGGGATTCCATTTTCAACAATTTATCATTAAGAAGGGAGTCATTTATGGGGATTCCATCATCATAAAAAAAATCAAAGGTGACTAAGATGGTCGAAAACTACATTCTCACAGCCCTTTATGTCTAGAATTTCTAGGTCAAATTCCTGAAGTAAAAGGACTTACCGAAGAAGGTAGGGTTTGGCATCCTTTTTAGTCATTAAGTATCTAATGGCCGCATGGTCCTTGTAAACTATGACTTTGGACCCTGATGAATGCATTTTCATGCATTATTTTGCATTTTTTTTAGTCATTTTCCTTAGATTTTCTCCTTTTCAGTAGTTTCTGGACTAAATTGTAAATTTCCCACTTATTGATTATTTATTCAAATACTTACCCCATTTTCCTCAATATTGCAGGGATTTTCTCCAAAGTCCAATTCGACCCTCTGAGTTAGCGAGACAATCGTCTCACTAGACCCAGATGGTCAGCTCACACGCACGAAGACCCTCATTCCAAAGCTATATGACCACCTTGGCCTTGGCTCAATTAGCTAACTTAGCAAGCCAGACACTCATCTCAACCGGATGGGATGGTCATTTCATGCAGTTGTAGCAGCACTCTAGCATGGCCAGACGGCTAGGTCGCACAGACCTAACCTCGCATCACAAAGGATAGGTTTTCATAGTCTTAATTTCACATATGGTGAAGCCAAACAACCACCTGAGCTTTGTATATGCCCATTTTGAGGTCTTACTTTGAGATCAAGAAATGAGAGACGTACACCGCCATTAGGGTTAAGTCTCCACTTCCAAATCAAGCCATGCCACACACAGAACGGGAAGCTCACAAACACCAAATGGCCATTTGGGACGTCGCTTCAAGCCCAATAAATCTTTTAGACAGGCGCTGCCACTACCCTCTTTAGGGTTTCACACAGAACATTCTAGATGAGTGCCCAATCATCACCAAATGATCATCTTGCTTGGTGAGACAACCATTTCACGGTGCGCGGACAACATTATTTAGTAGTCGACATTATTTTTTTCTCCCCCCTCAGAGTTTTTACCCCTCCTTTCCCAATAAAAGGAGGGGGACTCCACTAAGAAAAGGGTCCAAAGTTTTTGTACGAAATCAATAGAGGAATTCTGTCATTTCATTTTAGTGTAATTTTTCATTCAAGTGCAATAAAGTTAGTTCCTTAATAAAGTTAGTTCTTTTATTTCTCATCTGGATCTCTCTTCTCTGGTTGTTCTCCTTCTCACTTTTTCTTCTCAGAGCAGGAGAGAAAGCAAACGAGCTATTTAATCGTCACCGTCTTAGACTCTACGAAGATCTGAATTTGTAGTTTATGGCTCTCTTGCTTTCATTCCTTGTTTCTCCCATCCTCACTAAGAGTAGCGAGTAGTTTTCTTATCGAGGCAAGGGGAATATCCCCTTATCCATATGTTAATCAGATTGAGTTTTTACATGACTGTTTAGATTGATTGTTTTCAGTTTAGAAATCACAGATTTAAACAAAGTAATTCATCGTTTTTATTTCTTGTTAATTTTGACGGATGCGACCTTAGAAACTAGGATTTAGAATGCCTAAACTGAATTCTTGAGGATTTGGATGCAACCGTGGAAAAATCCTCTTTAGGATGAAGAGCAAGGATACATGAACACCATGACCAATGGGTTCATGTGGAGTTTCTCTTTTGAGTTTTGTTTACGAATAAAGTACATACCGGCTTCCTTTTTATTTGTCCTGTATTGCTCGATCCTATTTTCACAAGGGCTAAGGTGGTGAAACCCCTAAGCCTCGATGCCTTCCTCATTGATTTCAAACCTCTTTTAAATGTTGCTTTCAAATTTGCCCTTTAATTTTCAGCACTTTACTTTTGTTTAGATAATATTTTATGCTAACAACTTCTCCTTTTACTTTCTCTTATTTAGAATAATCTTTTATTTTCCTTGCATTCGTGTAATCTTTTATTCTTCTTGTAATTTCCTTTCTCACACTAGATAAATCAACCCCCACAATCAAACTTTATTTTCTGTCAATAATTTAAAAATACCAAAAAGAAATAATTTTGAAAATAAATCAGGTTTAAAAGAAATATGGGATCGACCCTTCTATACTAGCCATAATCGGAAAGTAAAAAAGGATTAAAATCTAAGATAATTTTTCTAGTGATTTGGTGTGCAAACTACGCATATCAATTTGATGCCGTTGTCGGGGACAACATATCGTTTTCTCAAACCCCGAATTTTTTTTGAAAAACTGTTTTTTAATTTTTTATGCCTTCTTAGTAACATTTTAGAAGTGATATCTCCTCTTTCTGCTAATTTTCCATTCCAGCAGTAATTGTTTTCTACAAATGAGTATATTTGTGTAACTGTGCATGTACGACCCATCGAACGATCTTACGCCATCAATTTTTTACCCCGAGCCAAAAAGGACTTTCCATCGCTTAAATTGACAAAATTGACTTAGGATGGATGAAGAGGATGTTGCCTATAGGATTTAGCAAGCACTTGTCACTCAAAGAGAGCTGATGACAGCTGAACGCACAACTCAAGAATCCAACTTGCATGCAACCTATATCGTTGAACAAGAGATTATATCATCCACTCAGAGGGAGGCTGAGAGACAAAAAAACTAAAAGATTTTTCCACTCCAAAAACCAAATATGCACGACACCCAGTTGTTCCACCCGCGATCACTGCCCCTCAATTTGACATCTGCACTCAGTGGATCATGATGCTTCAGGTCATTCCTCTTTTTAGGAACAAGGGTGAACGTTGTCAAGGTCACCTCCAATGCTTCACAGACCTTAGTTCCGTGACTAAGATCCTAGGAGTTTCTGAAGATGCCATTAGACTTAGAATTTTCAAATACTCTCTTTCAGGGGCAGCCAGCAGTTGGTATAATGACATGGAGAGTGAAAATCCCGTCACCACTTGGGAAGCACTTCAAACAAAAATTTTGGATAAATACTTCCCCCCTTCCCTTACCTATGAGATCAGAGGAAAAATCTTATTGTTTTAAATGGTCCCTAGAGAAACCTTAGGAGAATCTTGGGAAAGATTTTGGGAACTCCTTTGTCGATGCCCCCATCATGACATATCACAATCTCAACTCATTGAGATATTTTATTGTGGTGTTGATGATGACACCAAGAAATTTCTTGATTCCTCATCTTGAGGAAATTTCATGTTCTAAAACCTAAGTAGCGCATGGGCGATAGTTAAAAGAGATTCTAAAACTTAGTATAGATGAGGAAACAGTGGGGTTTAAAGGTGTCTATGGTTGAGGTAAACCCAGAAATTCATACTATTGTCGAAGCTCTTAAATTAATCTCTTTGAAACAGGAGCTCTTGGAATCATCGTTCAATTCCTATGAAAGACAACCTCAACAAGTGATGGTTGTAGAATCTATATGTGGGATATGCCAAGGGTATGATCATGCTACCCTCCAATCTCAATATCCCTACAAAACCCCTGTGCAACCTTATGTTGGTCAACAAGTACTGGAATCTAAACCAAGCTAGAAACCATCTCAGGTTTCAATATGGAAACCCCTCAAGAGCTGAAAACTCATCTCAACTTCCCCCTATATAAAGACCCCCACAACCCCAAGCCAACTATCGTCCACCACCAGGTTTTCCATACAATAACAACCAAAAGAATTTTGGGAACCAAGGGAATTTTAGGGGAAACTTTCAAAATTGTGGACCCTACCAAGGATGACTATATCAAAACCCTCATCAAACACCACTACCTCTACAGAACACCCCCACCCCTGTGGTAGAGGATAGGATTTCAGCCTTAGGACAAATCATAATAGCACACCAGAAATCAACCGACGCTCAATTCGCTTGTTTTTTTTCCCAACAAAAACCCTTCGCAGGGACCTTCACCGGATAGATCGAGAACAACCAAAACATCCCCAACAACTAAAGGATGTTTCCATTCATTCGGGGAAGATTCATACTCCTCCCCGAAAGAAACCCACATTTGTTCCCTTGGACTTTGAGGATGATGATACAGTGATCATTGAAACCCCACCCTCACCTACCCCTTTTGTCCCCACTCCATCTCATGTGGTCCCACCTGGGGAAATTGACAAGCCAGAGATTCCCATTTACAAACCCCATCCACCTTACCAGGCCCACCTAAAGAAATCTAGGCTTGACACCCATTTTGTGAAATTTAGGGAAGCCATGAAAAAGTTGCATGTGGATATTCCCTTTCTTGATGCCTTAGCTGATATGTCAGTTTGGTCCAAATATATGAAATCTCTTTTGACCAGGAAGTACCACGCCAATGAGCATGAGACGGTCATTCTTTCTAGGACTACCTCTAATATTATCCAAAGTAAGATGCCTAAAATGAAGAAAGACCATAGTTCCTTTGGGATTGGGTGCTACCTAGGTGATAATGCGTGTAGGAAGGGTCTTGCAGACTTGGGCACAAGTATTTATATTATGCCCTATAGTCTTTGCAGGAGGCTAGGCTTCATTGACATGCTCCCCACTACCATGACAATCCAATTACCTGACTTATCCATGGAAAAACCCATGGGGATCATTGAAGACATACATGTAAGAGTTGGGAAGGATGTTTATGTCCCATGTGACTTTGTCATCATGGACATAAAGGAAGACTTAAGGTACCCCATCATATTTGGCCATACCTTTTTGGTCACCGCTCATGCCTTGATTGATGTTGAGGCCGGAATAATTTTCTTACGCCGAGGCAAACAAACCCTAAAGTTTAGGGTATTCAAAAGCATGTGCGGACCAAGCATCTAAGAAGAGGTATATCTTCTTGATTGTATTGAGAAGATGCAACAATTGAGACAAGAATGGGAACTAATTGAAGATCCCCTCCAAAATGCCCTTGTAACCCCTATTGATTGTGGATTTGAAGATGCTCAATTGGATCAATTGAGACATCATCTTGACACCTTTGAGGAGATTCATGATGAGGAGTTTGAAGGCCTAAAAATGGTTTTCATTATGGATGCCAAACCTGAAACCCCCATGCACCTGACATGAAACCCCTCCCTGAAGGTCTTAAGTATGCATTACTTGATGAGAAAAAGCTTTATCCTATTATCATGAACTATGATCTCACCCATGAATAGGAAACCAAGCTAATGACTGAACTTAGAAAGAGGAAATCTACCTTAGGATACAAGATGGTTGATTTGACAGGAATAGATCAATCCATTTACATGCATAAAATTCCTACGGTAGAAGAATACAAACCTTCTAGAGAACCTAAAAGGAAATTGAACCCCAACATGAAAGAGGTGGCACGTCTAGAGGTTATCAAACTTTTGATTTTAGGTATCATCTACCCCATCTCCGACTCCCCTTGGATTAGCCCGGTTCAGGTTGTTCCCAAGAAAGGGGGTACCACAATCGTGAAAAATGACAATAATGATCTTATTCCCACTCTCACTGTCATCGGGTGGAGGATGTGTATTGACTATAGGAAACTGAATAAGACCAATAGGAAAGATCATTTCCCCCTTTCCTTCTTGGATCAAGTACTAGAGCGTCTCGCCCATCAACAATATTTTTTCTATCTTGATGGCTATATAGGTTTCTACCGAATTCCTATTCATCTGGACGACCAAGAAAAAATAACTTTCATTTTCCCTTTTGGGACTTATGCATTCAGGACAATGTCATTCGGGTTGTGCAATGCCCCAACCACCTTTCACCGGTGCATGTCCGCTATCTTTACAAAATTGACTGAAACTATCATGGAGGTTTTTATGGACAGTTTCTCCATCTATGGAGATAGTTTTGAATCTTGTCTCCATCACTTATCTTTGGTTTTGAAAAAATGTGAAGAAGCACACTTGATCCTCAAGTGGGAGAAGTGTCACTTTATGGTGATGGAAGGAATTGTTTTAGGCCATAGGGTGAGAAACCATGCTATTGAAGTGGATAGAGCCAATATCGAGGTCATCTGAAAACTCCCATCACCTTATTCCATCAAGGACATTTGTGCCTTCCTTGGGAACGTGGGTTTTTATAGACGATTCGTCTGTGATTTTTTCAAGATCACCAAACCGTTGACAAATCTCCTCTAAAAGACCCCATTTTGTGTTTGATAAAGCTTGCATGGCCAGTTTTCTTTGTTTGAAGTATACCCTCATTTCTACTCCCGTCATTAGGGCCCCAAACTGGTCCTTACCCCTTTGAGTTAAAGTGTGATATATGCGAGTGATTATGTCGTTTGTGCTATTCTTGGACAACATGTTGATAAGAATCATGTGATCTACTACACATCCAAGGCCTCGAATAAAGCCCAATAGAATTACACAACTACTATAAAAAAGGAAATGCTAGCCATAATATATGCCTTTGATAAATTCCGTTCATATTTGGTAGGTTCCAAAGTCATCATTTACACAGACCATGCGACCGTTAGATATTTGATGACCAAAAAGGATGACAAACCCCACCTTCTTTGTTGGGTCCTTCTACTCCAAGAATTTGACCTAGAGATCTTAGACAGAAAGGGTTGTGAAAATTTTGTTGTCGGCCATCTTAGTCACCTTGATTTCTTTGATGATGATGGCATAACCATAAATGACTCCCTTCCCAATGAGAAATTGTTAAAGATGGAATCCCAATATCCTTGGTTGGCAGATTATGTAAATTTTCTAGCCGTAGGTGTATTGCACCCCAAATATAAGGGACATTCTAAGGATAAATTTTTACATGATGTAAACCATTACTATTGGGATGATCCATATTTTTTTATATTATGTTCGGATGGACTTTATCACAGGTGTGTTACTGGGCTCATGACATACTTAAGCAATGCCACACTGGCCCCACCAATGGGCACATGAGTTCTCATAAAATGGCTAGGAAGATCTTACAATCTGGGTTCTTCTGGCCTAGTCTATTCAAAGATTCATACCATTTTGTCCTTACTTGTGATGAATGTCAAAGGACGAGCAACATATCTAAGAGAGACCAAATGTCCATGACTTCTTAGCAGGAGATTGAAATTTTCAACGTGTGGGTAGTAGATTATATGGGCCCGTTCCCTTCTTCTTGTGGGTACATATATATCTTGGTGGCTGTTAACTATGTTTCAAAATGGGTTGAAGCCATCCCCACTAAAACATGTGATTCCAAACCTGTGAAGAAGCTCTTCAAAGATATCATTTTTTTTATCATTTTAGGGTACCTCGTATCATAGTACCTGATGGAGGTTCCCATTTCCTAGAGATGAGCTTTGAGTCCTTGTTGAAACAGTATGGAGTCCACCACAAGGTTGACACCCCTTATCACCCTCAGATTAGTGGTTAGGTTGAGATGTCAAATAGGCAAATCAAGTCTATCCTAGAGAAAATAGTAAATTGCACTAGGACCGATTGGGCTTTAAAACTCAGTGATGCCTTGTGGGCATATAGGACAACCTAAAAAACTCCCATAGACACCACTCCCTTCAAATTGATTTATGGGAAATCATGCCATCTACCCATTGAATTGGAGCATAAGGCTAATTGGGCTATCAAAACTCTCAATTTTGACTTAACTGCTGAAGGTAACAATCATTTTTTGCAAATGTAGGAGTTATATGAGCTCGGAATGAGGCTTATGAAAATACTAGGATTTATAAAGGCAAAACCAAACTATGGCATGATGGTCATATTAGGTGAAAGGATATCAGGGAGGGCGATCAAGTTCTAATGTACAACTCTAGATTAAGAATTTTTCCCAAAAAACTTAAATCTAGATGGTATGGGCTCTACCTTGTCAAGTGCATCTACACTCATGGAACTTTTCTTCTTTGGGACGAGGTTCTAGGAGTATTTAAGATCAAAATACATCGGCTTAAATGGTACATCACCATTGAGGATTTCCTATCTTTAAGGCACATCAACTGTCCTTAATCGAAGACCTCGACTTGCATGAACCCCCTCCTCCCCCTCCCAAGCCTGAAATGGCTCCATGATCTAACTCTGTTGAGCCTACAACATAAACCCAGGTGTTTATTGGGAGGGAACACAATCATTTAATTTTTACGAATTTCTCCTATATTTTTCTTAGCTAACAATTGTGTTCAATTTCATGCTAATTTTCACAATAAAAGTTGGTAACCTGACTTGTTTACCATACGAGAGCTAGTTGTGGCACCACACCAGATGGGTGTTTGGCCAGGACGAGATGGTCACCTTGTCTGACAACACATCGACCACTACATTGTGGTCGTTTGAAATTTGGAATTGGTGCCACTTCAAAGCTAGACGGGTGTCTCATAAGAGTGAGATGGTCGTTTTGCCCGCAATGAGGGGACATCTTACCCATTCAAATTTCAAACCACCTCAAAAGGTGAGGAGTCTACTTCGACCTGCGAACCGCCAACCAACCGTTTCGTGCAAATGAAACATCCATTTCATTGTTCAGTTCACCTTTAAATCTCCCCTTTGGAGAAGAGAAGATCATTTTATCCTCACACTCCTAC
This sequence comes from Alisma plantago-aquatica, assembly GCA_963693085.1. Taxonomy (NCBI): domain Eukaryota; kingdom Viridiplantae; phylum Streptophyta; class Magnoliopsida; order Alismatales; family Alismataceae; genus Alisma; species Alisma plantago-aquatica. The sequence goes on along the minus strand of OY856413.1, from coordinate 1,134,713,511 downwards.
ACCTTCACTAAGACGGCCACTGTATCCACGAGATGCCCAGCCCACCCGCCCAACAGACCGCTCTTCACTAAAGTGATGATCGGGTTGGACTCACCCTTTTATTCCAGCTGAACTTCCTTTTTCCCTACCAGATGGCCGCCTTCTTACAGAACTGGCCATTTCACTACCTCGTCCTTCCTTCTCCATTAGACAAGAGTGGCCCAGTCGATCGCTTGGCCCTTCCCTCATCGGCGTACCCAAATAACAACTAGCTGGCTGTTCTGCGGCCAGACGACTGCCTCAGACCCGAGGTACCAATCTCTCCCACCCACATCGTCGCTGGTCGTCCTCCTTTCCGTACGACGATTCCCCCCATACGGGCATCCCAGGCAATCCAAGCGGCCATTTTAGTAATCTCTAGATGACCATCTTGGGGGGGGACATAACCTTCTCACACTGCTCGAGGATTTTCCTTTGTACCTGCAAGACGCTCGCCTCATAGAGCTAGTCGACTGCCTCATCCCCAAGAAACAACTATTTGGTAATAGTCAGTCGGCTGTCTCACTTCCGTCCACAACAAATCTCTAACATGTCAGAAGGTGGGTTAAGACACAACTTCCTTGATCACTTTCGCAAGGGCAAGCACCCCGCCAAACTGACAGTTTCCCATGATTCTACTCACTGTTCCACTACGAGGTTAGGAATTCACATTGAGGAGCCAACTGCAGAGTCCTCTCCAGAAGTGATGACAGAAATGCAATGTGATTTTGACGAGCTCAAGTTCATCATGGCATCCAAGCAGAGATAATATGTATCACGTCGTGACCCCGACTCCACTGTGCCTCACTCACCCCACATAGCTCCTACTCTAGAAAAATATGCACAATTTGTCGACACGGAGCACTACAAAAGGTTCAAGTTGACCACCTCAATAGGCGTCTCTCTTCCTTGTTGGGCCTGCGACATCACCCTTGATGCGCTTGGCATTCGGGAGGTGGTCGACAACATCCTTAGGAAGAATCATATTGTTATCTTACCATATCATGTTACTGTAGTATATAGCGACCTGAAATTGGAGTTCATCACTACTTAACGCCAATACCACAATTCTTGGGGCCAATATAGTTGCAAATCCCAAGTCTTTGGTGAGGATTTTGAGATTTTTGTTAGGTATATGACCTCCATGATACTCGATGGCACCGACGATTGCTGGCTCACCCAATGCATGGAGTGTTGCCATGACATCCATCCCAACAACTACAATGTGGAGAAATTTTGGGCGGACATCACGAGGCTTCCACCCAATCTACCTGGTAGCATGAAGGCCTCTATCATGCACAACCTTGTGGTCTGTTACCTTGATCTCATTCTGGCCCACACATTCTTCGGAAGGGAAGGTACTCATGGTGTCATTACTCTTTATGAGCTATATACATTATGTCGCCTCCTGAACAATGTGCCCTATAACTGGGGTTGTGCCCTAATTGACCATCTTCACTACCAAGCCACCGGTACCACTTCTTCCTCATACTGTATTGGTCACGTAGTCACATACATTATGCTTTTCTTGGGCTACACTCATATCCCATTCCAGCCACTATCCCTAAAGCACCACCTGATCGACCTAGCCTACTTGAAGGGGTGCAAGTTCATCTGTCCTAGTACCAATGGAGTCTACTATTTACTTTTCAAAGACTCTCAGGTGGTCCTCGAGCTTCCCCACCATGCTAAGTTTACAGCAGCCAGCCTAGTCTTTGACTTGATAGATCTGCCCGCCCATGTGGCGCGATTTCTCCAGGAGCATCCGAATCAAGATGATGTCCCCAAGCCTACTGTCTATAGGAGGAGTGTCTCCATGAAGACACATGGTGAAGAGACTGGTTCACCACCACCACATTCATGATGCCACACTAGGAGACACGAAGTCAATGAGGAAGGCCCCGAGGAGCCTTACAGCTTCTATGAAATCTGTGACCAGCTGGAGGAGATTCTTCGATAGCAATAGCATCAAGGTCATCAACTCAACCACATGTAGCTTATGTAGTGCTCCCATGAGTTGTGGCATGTGCATCATGGCCACTACGATCACAGAAGACCTCAATGTGAGGAGTATGGGGCCCGAGCTTACCCTGACCCCAACTCCCGCTATTGGGGAAACTATTACTACAACCCTCCATCATATTCACAATTTCCACCACCTTAGTGATTCTCTTCCCTCCATCTCCAGTCTAGGTTTTTCTCAAGATGAGCAAAAATCTATGTCTGGGGTGGGGTGGGTGGTACGATTCTATTCCTCCCTCCTATCTTTTCCATTTTTCTTTATTTTGCTTTATTTTTCTACATGTATTTGCTTTAGTTATGGCCTTTATCTAGTCTACCATCAATTTCTGTTTCATTTAGTTGTTAAGGCCACTATCTAATTGGCCATTGCATGGTCATCTATCATTGTACCCCTTCGAATTTAGTAAATCTTTGGCAAAATTTGTTACAAATAGCCATGTTTGAAACTTTTATGTCACCTAGGACCCTTAAGGACATCACTCCTCTAAATAGTTGGCAAGTCATATGTAATTGATCAAAACCAAGCATAATATTTCCTTATTATTAGAAAAATAGACTATCTTGTTATAAAACATGCATGATGTGAATTATGGAAATATTCTAACTTGAGTAATGACACTCTCTGAAAAAATAAATAATGGTTAATGGTGAAAGCACAAGAACATTTCTTATATCCCTCTATCTTTCCTTCTAAAAAAAGAGAAGCAAAGAACCACCACCGGACAAATATCAAGTCCGAGGTGGCACACTTCCCAAAAATAAATTCCCTATCCCGAAAAGAGGCATATCATCAAAACATGCCAAAGCGCACAAGAAAAAAATTATGACCAATGTAGCCTCAACATCGTAAATCAAAATCCCAAGTCGAATAGAGGAGGGATCAAAGAAAAAAAATTGTTATTTATTCTTCACTTGTTCACACCCCTCCTTCCTGTCCTTGCGCAAATAACATAGAATAAAAAAAATGAGAGTGTCAGAGCAATAGTATGAGGAAGCCTATTCTTCTATATATTCTCATTTTAGAACCAAGATTTGACATTTGTTTTGATAGGGAATATAGAACTTTATTCTATGCAGTTCTTGGATATTGGGTCACTTGGACAAAAATTAGAGGTGAGGATTGTAGTGATGTTACTAAGGTGAGGATGACATTTTGGGAGTATAAATTGGAATTTATTTGTAATTTAGTTTACTCAGGATGAGCCAAGATTCAAGTCTGGGATATTTTGATGAATGCATTTTCATCCATTATTTTGCATGTTTTTCTTTGTCATTTTCCTTATATTTTCTCCTTTTCAGTAGTTTCTGGACTAAATTGTAAATTTCCCACTTCTTGATTATTTATGCCAATACTTACCCAATTTTCCTTAATATTGTAGGTATTTTCTCTAAAGTCCGGTTTGACCCTCTGAGTCAACGAGACGGTCATATCACTAGACCCCGACGGTCGGCTCATGCGCATGAAGACCCTCGTTCTAGAGCCAGACGACCACCTCAGCCTTGGCTCAATTAGCTGACTTAGCAAGCTAGACACTCATCTCAACTAGCTGAGACAGTCGTCTCATGCAGTTTTAGGAGCACTCTCACATAGACAGACCGCTAGGTCGCCCAGACCTAACCTTGCATCACAAAGGATAGGTTTCCATAGTCTTGGTTTGACGCATGGCGATGCTAGACGACCGTCTAAGCTTCACATACACCAATTTCATGGTCTTACTTTGAGACCAAGAAATGAGAGATGGGTACCGCCATTAGGGTTCAGCCCTCGCTTCCAAATCAAGCCACGTCACACACAGAATGGGTGGCTCACAGACAGTAAACGATTGTTTGGGATGTCGCTTCATGCCCAAGAAATCTTCCTGACGGGCATCGCCAATACCCTCTTTAGGGTTTCACACAGAATGTTCTTAAAAAGTCCACAGTCATCACCAAACGACCTTCTCACTTGCAAGATGGTTGTTTCGCTGCGTGTGAACAACACTATTCAGTAGTTGTCACTTATTTTCTTCTCCCCCCTCAGGGTTTCCACCCCTCCTCCTATAAAAGGAGGGGGGGACTCCACTAACAAAAGGGTTTGAAATTTTTGTACAAAATCAATAGAGGAATTATGTCGTTTTCATTTTAATGTAATTTTGCATTCAAGATAAATAAAGTTAGTTCCTTTATAAAGTCAGTTCTTTTATTTCCCATCTGGATCTCTCTTCTCTGGTTCTTCTTCTTCACACTTTTTCTTCTTGGAGCATGAGAGAAAGCAAACGAGCTATTTAATCATCACCACCTTGGACTTTGTGGAGATTCAGATTTGCGGTCTATGGCTCTCTTGCTTTCCTTTCTTGTTTGTCCCATCCTCTCTATGAGTAGGGAGTAGTTTTCTTATCGAGGTAAGGGGAATAGCCACTTAGCCATGTGTTAGTCGGATCGAGTTTTTACACGATTATTTAGACAGATGGTTTTCGGTTTAGAAATCCCAGTTTTAAACAAAGTAATTAATAATTTTTATTGCTTGTTAATTCCAGTGGATGCAACTGTGGAAACTGGTATTTAGAACACCTAAACCAAATTCATGAGGATTTGGATGCGACTGTGGAAAAAACCTCTTTAGGATGAAGAGCAAGGATACATGAACACTGGTACCAATGAGTTCATGTGGAGTTCTTCTTTTGAGTTTTATTTATGAATGAAGCACATACCTGCTTCCTTTTTGTTTTTAATGTATTGCTCAATCCTATTTTCACAAGGTCTTAGGTGGTGAAACCCCTAAGCTTTGATGCTTTCCTCCTTGATTTCAAACCTCTTTTAAATGTTGCTTTCAAATTTGCTTTTTAATTTTCAACACCTTACTTTTGTTTAGATAATCTTTTATGCTAACAACAACTTCTTTTACTTTCTCATGTTTAGAATAATCTTTTATTTTCCTTGCATTAGTGTAATCTTTTATTATTTTTGCAATTTTCTTTCTCTCATTAGATAAATCAACCCCCTCAATCGAACTTTATTTTCTGTCAATAATTCAAAAATACCAAAAAGAAATAATTTCAAAAATAAATCGGGTTTAAAAGAAATAGATCTTAAAAATGTTGTCCCGTGGGATCGACCCTTCTATAGTAGCCTTAATCGGAAAGTAAAAAAGGATTAAACTCTAGGATAACTTTTCTAGTGAATTGGTGTGCAAACGACGCATATTAGACCCCACCAAATATGAGCATAATTTGTGAAAGGCATATACTATGGCTAGCATTTCCTTTTCAGTCGTGGTGTAATTTTGCTGGGCATCATCAAGAGTTTTGGATGCATAGTAGATTACATGGTGCTTTTTATCAACACGTTGTTCCATAATAGCACCAACAGTGTAATCACTCGCATCATACATCAACTCAAAAGGTAAGGACCAATCAGGGGCCTTAATCATGGGAGTCGTAGTGAGGGTATCCTTCTAATAAAGAAAATTGGCCATGCAATATTTATAAAACACAAAACGGGTATCTTTTAGAGGAGATTTGTCAATGATTTGGTGATCTTACAAAAATCACGGATGAAACACCTATAGAAACCCATGTGCCCAAGGAAGGCACGAACATCCTTGACGGAAGAAGGGGGTGGAAGTTTTGAGATGACCTCAATCTAGGCTCGATCCACTTCAATGACATAGTTGCTCGCCCTATGGCCTGAAAACAATCCCTTCGGTCACCATAAAGTGACACTTTTCCCAATTGAGGATCAAGTGTGCTTCCTCATATTTTTCCAAAACAAGAGATAAATGATGGAGGCAAGAGTCAAAACTGTCTCCATAGATGGAGAAATCATCCATAAACACTTCCATGATGGTCTTTGTCAATCCAACGAAGATAGCGGGCATGCACCGCTGAGACATTGTTGGGGAATTGTAAAACTCAAATGGCATTCTTCTGAATGCATAAGTGATGAACCGGTAAATGAAAGTTGTTTTCTCTTGTTCATTCAGATGAATGGGGATTTGATAGAAACCTGAATAGCCATCAAAATGATAGAAATATTGTTGATGGGAGAGGCACTCTAGTACTTGATCCAGAAAGGGAAGGGAGAAAAGATATTTCCTAGTGTCCTTATTTAGTTTTCTATAGTCAATACACATCCTCCACCCTGTGATGGTTCACTGGGTATAAGCTCATCATTGTCATTTTTCATGATAGTGGAACCCCCTTTCTTTGGAACGACCTAAACAGGACTAACCCATGGAGAGTCGCAGATGGGGTAGATGATTCCTAAAATCAAAATCTTGATAACCTATAGTAGAAAAACCTCCTTCATGTTAGGATTCAGTTTCCTTTTAGAGTCTCTAGAAGGCATGCACTCCTCTACCATAGGAATTTTGTACATACAAATAGCTTGATCTATTCTTGTCATATTGGCCATTTTGTATCCCAAATCAGATTTCCTTTTTCTAAGCTCAGTCATTAGCTTGGTTTCTTATTCATGGGTGAGATCAGAGTTAATGATAACGGGATAACATTTTTGCTCATCAAGGAAGACATACTTAAAACCTTTGGGGGAGGGGTTTCATGTCAAGTGCCTTGGGTGGATCAAGTTTTGCATCTACGATAGAGACCATTTAAATATATTCCAACTCTTCCTCATAGATATCCTCAATGGTGTTGAGATGGTGTCTAAATTGCTCCAATTGCTCATCTTCAAACCCACAATCAATAGGGGTTACAAGGTCATTTTGGAGGATATCATCAACTAAGTCCCATTCTTGTCTTAATTGTTGCATCTTATCAAGACAATAAAGAAGATAGACCTCTTCTTGGAGGCTTGGTCCTTGCATGCTTTAAAAACCCTCCTGCAAGCATTGTCACCTAGGTACCACCCAATCCCAAAGGAACAGGGTTCTTTCTTCTTTTCTGGCATCTTGTGTTGGATGATATTGGAGATGGTCCTAGCAAGCTTGAGTATCTCATGCTCATTTGTGTGTTACTTCCTGGTTAAAAGAGATTTCATATACTTGGACCAGGCTGGCATATCAACTAAGGCATCGAGAAAAGGGATATCCACATGCAACTTTTTCATGGCTTCCCTAAATTTCACAAAATGAGTATCAAGCATAGTTTGCTTAAGGAGGGCCTGGTAAGGTGGATGAGGTTTGTAGACAGGAAGTTCGAGTTCGTCAATTTCCACAAGTGGGATCACAGGGGAAGGGATGGTAGGAATGGGAATGATGGGGGTGGGTGAGGGAGGAGTTTTGATGACCACAATACAATGACAAGTTTCTCTAGAGGGGGAGTACGAGTCTTCCCCGAATGAGTGAAGACAACCTTAAGTTGTTCAGGATGTTTTGGGTTGTTCTCAGGTTTCCCAACTAAGGTACCTGCAAGGGGTTTTGTTGGTCAAAGAGATGGGAAATTTGAGCATTGGTGGACTTTTGATGTGCTATTATGATTTGCTCTAGGGCTGAAATCCTATCATCAGTCATAGCAGTGGGGGCATTATGTTGCGGTGGTGGTTGATCGAGGTTTTGGTATTGTTGTCCTTGATAAGGTCCATGACTTGGGATATTACCCCTATAGTTCCCAAAATTCCTTTGATTGTTATTGTAGGGAAGGTATGGTGGTGGATGGTAGTTGGCTTGGAGTTGTGGGGGTCTTTGTGGAAGGGGGAGTTGAGATGAGTTTTCATCTGCTAATGGGTTTCCATATTGAAATCTAGGATGATTTCTGGCTTGGTTTGGATTGTGGTAAGCTTGGCCCAGGATGTTATGGATTGAGTTAAGATCCTCAACTGGTTGACCAACATCAGGTTGCAAACAAGTGTTGTAGAGATATTGACATTGGAGTGTAGCATGATCATACCCTTGGCATATCCCACGTCATGATTCTACAGCCCTTACTTGTTGAGGTTGCCTTTCATAGGCATTGCAAGAAGATTTCAAGCAGTCTTGTTTCAACGAAATTAATTTAAGGGCTTCAGTAATGATATGGATGTCGGGGTTTTACCTCATCCTTAGCAACCTTGAGAACCCCATCGGCTCTTCATCTAGCTTGGGTCTCAGAGTCTCTTTTAACCACCTTCCATGTGTTGCCTAAGTTTTAAAATATGAAATTTCTTTCATATGAGGAATCAATAAACCTCTTGGTGTCATCATCAACACCATGGTAGAATATCTCAATGAGTTGAGATTGTGATAATTCATGATGGGGGAAACGTCGGAGGAGTTCCCTAAATCTCTCCCAAGCTTATCCTAAAGTTTCTCAAGGGACCATATAAAAAAGAAGGATTTGTCCCCTAATCTCTTAGGTAAGGGAAGGAGGGAAGTATTTATCCAAAAAAATTGTTTGAAGTTCTTCCCAAGTGGCAATGGGGATTTCACTCTCCATGGCATTATGGAAAGTGGATGATTATGAGTGTTACAATGAATTCGATTGGGAAGTTCAATGGCAAAAAGAAGGGGATTCACTAGCTCGTTAACTATTGGCTGCTCCTGAGAGATAGTATTTGAAAAGCCTAAGTCTAAGGTAATATTCAGAGACACCTGGGATCTTGGTCAAGGAACTAAGGTCAGTGAATCGTTGGAGGTGATCTTGACAAATTGGCCCTTGTTCCTAGAAAAAGGGTTGTCTTAGAGCATGGTGATCCATTGAGTGTGGATCTCAAATTGGGGGGTAGTAATCACAGGTGGCACAACTGGGTGTTGTGCATATCTGGTTTTTGAAGTGGAAAAAACTTTTAATTGTTTTGTCTCACAACCTCACTCTAAGCAGCTACTACGGCCTAGTTCTCAGTGATATAGGTTGTGCGCAAGTTTGCTTCTTGGGCCATACGTTCAGCCATCATGAGTTATCTTTGAGCAGCAAGTGTCTGCTTAATCCTACAGGCAACTTACTCTTCATCCATCCTAAGTTCGTTTTGTTGATTTAAGCGATGGAAGGTTCTCTCCGGCTCCGGATAAAAAACTGGCAGGGTAGAATTGTTTGATGGGAGGTGCATGCACAATTATACAGATATTTCGAGTGTAGAAAAAATGTGCTACTATAATAGAAACTCAGTAGAAAGAGGAGATATCACTTTTGAAATGTTACTCAAAAGGCATAAATAAAATAAAAAGTTTTTAAAAAAAAGTTCAGGGTTCAAGAAAACTATCCATTATCCCCGACAACGATGCCAAAATTGATATGCGTACCAATCTACTAGAATATTTATCCTAGAGTTTAATCATTTTTTACTTTCCAATTAAGGCTAGTATAGAAGGGTCGATCCCATATGATAACATTTTTAAGATTCATTTATTTTTAATCTCAGTTGTTTTAAAATTATTTCCTCTTTTTGGTATTTTTGAAAGATCAAAAGAATGTAAATTCTAATTTTGAGGGTGGTTGATTAAACTAATGTAAGAACTAAAGTGCAAGAAGAATAAAAGATTACACTAACAAGAAATGGAAAAGATTTAACTAGCAAGAAAAATAAAGGAAGAAGATGGTTAGCATAGAATAAAAGATTATCTAAGAAAGAGAACAATACTGCAAGAATTTAAAAGGAAGGGGATTAAAACAAACGTTGAAAGAATGGTTGAAATTAGATGGGGAAAACATCAAGGATTAGGGGTTTTCACCACCTTAGCCAAAGTGTAGATCAAATCAAGAATATACGATAATTAAAAGATGAAAAGTGAGTATGTGAATTATTTGTATATAAAACACAAAAGTCAAACGCCACGTGAATCCATCGGTCCTGGCATTCATGCTTCATAGTTTATCATCCCAATGGAGATTTATCCAAGGCCGCATCCAAATCCTCATGCAATTAGTTTAGTTGTTCTAAATTCTGAGTTCGGCGGTCTCTCTCCACCGGAATTAACTTGCGATAAAAAACAAGAGTTGACATGGTTTAAATTGGTGGTTTTCTAAATTAAAAGTTGTTCATATAGATAAAACTCATATAGACTAATTTGAATCTACACAAGGGTCAAGGGGCTATTCCCCTTGCCTCAATAATAAGACTTCTCGCTACTCATGGTGAGGAAGAAAGAAATAAGGAGAAAAAGAAGGTAAGCCATATACCAAAAATTTGGGGTCTCTGAAGAGCCCAAGGTGGTGATGATTAAATGGATTAGCATCTTTATCTCCCTCTCCAAGAAGAAAATGTGAGAAGGAAGAATGAGAAAAAGAACGAGAATAGAAGAATCAAGATGCTGAAGAAAGAAACTAACTTTATTGCTTTGAATGTAAAATTACACTAGAATTAGAAATAATAGAGTTTCACTACAGAACAAGTACAAAAGTTTGGGACCCTTTTCTTAGTGGAGTCCCCCCTCCTTTTATAGGGGAAGGAGGGGTGGAAAACCCTAAAAGAGGGGTGAGAAAGGATGAGTGGCGGATATTGAAATGCCACGTTTGTGTCGTGAAATGACCATTCTACTAGGCAAAATGGTCGTATGGCACTAACTGGATGCGGGCCTAGAAGGTTCGGTGTGAAACCCTAAAGAGGGTTGTGGCAGGGGCCGTTTGAGATTAGACTTGGGCTCAAAGTAAAGTCCGAGACGGTCGTTTGGGTTCTATGAGATGCTCGTCTCACACTATGACGTGGCTTTCTTGGGAGCAATGGATGAACCTAATCGAGCGATTGGCGGTGATGTTTCTTTCATTTCTTGATCTCAAAGAAAACCATGAAACATGCATTTGGGTAGATTGAGGCGACCATCTCATACCGTTATGTGTGAATCCAAAGGGTTGGAACCCTAATCAAGTGGCAGCACTTGCTTTTTTATACAAGGCTAGGTCAAGTCGACCTAGTCATCTAGCTTCGTCTGGGTGCTCGTCTGGCTCCATGAAATGACTGCCTCGCTAAAGTGAGATGACTTTTAAGCGTGCAGAGTTGGCTGATTGAGCCAGGGCCAAGGTGGTCATTTGGCTCTAAAATGAGGGTCTTCAGGGAGTGAGCCAACCGTCTGGACTCAGTGAGACAGCCGTCTCACTGGTTCAGTGGGTCAGAATGAACTTTGAAGAAAATACCTACAAAATTTGAGAAAATGGATAAGTGTTTGCACGGATAAATTAAGAAATGGATCAATTGAAATTTAGTCCAAAAAAATACTAAAAAGGGAAAATCTAATGAAAATGACAAAGAAAAATATGTAAAAAGATGGATGAATATGTATTCATCAGATGGTATCAAAAGTGGCATGATTGGGGTGTGACATTTGGTGGCATTAGGCTAATTAAAAATTATGGGACAATATTTCTCTTTCTTTCCTCTTTCTTTAGTTGTACTAAAAGAGAAATCATTGGGATAATAAGAATGAGAACACTAAGAGTTATTGAGAATATTAAAGTGAAGGGAGCGGAAAAGAATGTTGAATTAAACTATTTATTGGAGTGGAGTTTGTTTAGTAGTGGGGGCCAATGGGATTTGTAGAATAAAGAAATTAGATAAGAACAACATGAGAAATGGCCAATGGTAGAAAAATTGTAAGAGAGAGAGAAAGATTATAAGGAGGATGTAAGATTTTTTGGATTCTTGCATCCTAATTGGTGTTTTTCTCAGTCTTGGCACATTTTGAGGAAAATGAAAATGGCATAATTTTAATAAATGTGATAAATTCATTCTTCTCATAGTAATATATAGATATATTTATGCTTGATTGAACACCTATCAACATGCATATATATACATACCCATATACACATATATATTGATAGATATTGACATATGCTAGTTTTTATGGACTAAGAGCTAATATATTATCTTAATCATGGAAGCATAGATGTAATATTTCCTACAACATTTTAATTGTCATATAGTTCTTCCATGAGAAACCTAGACATGAATTGTGATTCCACTATTTGTTTATTTTTATGATTAATTGAGATGAAATATCTATTTCTTGTATTAAAAGTAGCATGGAATAATGACCTTTTTATGGGGAACCAAAATTATAAACTTCCTTGGTTAGACTTGATATATATTGACTTGAAACATCCTCAACTATGAATTTTTATAAATGATAAATTAATAATATAAGGGTTTCTATCCATTACCTCTTACACTAAATATTTATTTCATAACAACAAACATATACAACTCCTCAAACACCATTTCCCATGTTTGCCTGCTAAACCAATTATGTATGTTGTTGATCTCTTTCATCATGTTTATTTGATGTTTTACCATGTTGTGACATGATGTATGATGATGCTCATGCTTATGTAAGAATTATATGTTTAAAGAATATGTAAATACACAAATACAACTACTGAGATTGGTCTAATATGTAAATATACAAATACAACTACTGAGATTGGTCTATGCGCAATAGGATATGGGTCGGTGAACTCTCAGCTTGTAAGGGTTTGAGAGTTCACAAAGAATCCCTAATCGGCGACATGTTGAGCATATTGTAATTATACAATAAATTACAATTATATAATGACATTTGTATGTGCTTTCGGATTTGTTGTTACCTCAGGTTTGTTTTAGGATGATGAATGAGTATGTAGACATGCTAGAGTTGATGTGTGTAGATATGACCAAAGGAGTTGGTACACATTGTTTGTAGTTATTATTGATGGATTATGGTGGAATTTCCCTAACTTTTATACTTGGTTGAGTGAAGTCAGAATCAACCAAATTGGTGAGTGAAGGTCAACATGTATGTTTATTGAGTGTTGGCTAGGTTGGAGCTATTATTGGACCCTGGGCCCCTATATATGGCCAATTTCAGTGTTTATATGGCCAAAATTGGGTAAGGTCATGGGTATATATTGATATATGAAGAGACTCTTAGTTTACATGTTTGAGCATGTTGAACTCATTCCAAAAAAGAGAAATATAGACTCACCAAACTAATATTAAGAGATGTATGGAACATGTTGATGAAGAACTTGGGTTGCTTGGAGGAAATCTGTATGAATTCATTAGAATCTGGACCAAATTAAGGGTTCATGACCCATGTTGACGTTTAATAGATGAAGAGAAGGAAGTGAATACCTTAAGGTTTGAGTTATCTAAGGGAAAACTAGGCTTGATTGGGCTATTTGGTCAAATTTGGGCCCATGTACCCACAAGAAGCTGAAATGACATAGGGGAGAGAAACTTTGAGGTGGTCAAACTAGAATTGAGCAAGATGAATCCTAGAAAGATTCATGAATCCAACTGGATTCAAATGAAGGGTTTTGAGTTGATGATAAAGATGATTTTAAGATCTAAAAAGGTGGACCATGGGCTAGTCAGATGAATCTGGACTGAGTTTGGCCAATCCAGTTTTGATTGGATGTGAAAACCCTACCTCTGCCATTGTTTATGGTATCTTTCTTCTTGTTACTAATAGGATGAATCCGGAATGAATTCCCTGAATCTATGCATATTCAATTTTATGTATTGTATAGTTGACATAGTAGGAGTCTTAGTTTTCTTGGGTTATAATCGATATGAACCCCCTCTAGTCTTGTTTTGATACATAATTCATCATGTGCTAGGTTTTAGAGCTCATAGGTGCATTTGAGGAGGTTGACCACTGTAGATCCAACCTCCCTTGTCTTGGATAAGGATGACCCATGGTTGATATTAGTGGAGAACCTTCATGAAAGGTTGGATTTTTTTTCTTTACTTTATGTTTTTCTTCTCCATTTTTCTTCCTTGGCACCTTGGACATCTGTTCTTGGCTAGACCATGGAGATCTTGAGCTCTTTTCTCCTTCTACTGATATTTCTTAGTTCCCTGGTCAGGACCAAGGTAGAACACAACATTGTGAATGTTTGTTAGTTCTACATGAGCTTGACTTGACCATGAGAAGGTTGTCGGTTGCTTTCCACATGTTGGACATGGGAGAAGAGGTTAATCCTTTCTAGTTGAAGGTGCATATCAAACTCAGTGGACCTTTCTTGACATAATGTTAGCTAATTTTGAGAACCCAAGATGAGTTGGATACTACTCTCTCACTATGTTCATGTAGAAAAAGGATGAAAGAGAGTAAATACACATTGTTAATGCTTGCATGCTCGTACTTGATGTTTGTATCGTGCTTTATTTAGCTTTTACCTCTTTGTTTCTTGCGGATTGTATGGACATGTTTCTAGCACTATTTTTCTATGTCTGCAACTAAATACAGAGATTTTATAATAGTGTGGGGTCGAACACAGGGACAAGGAGAACAACGGAATAAAAATGAGATATCTTGGCTTAGTTTAGTCAAACCGAATAAGTGAATCTTAGTGTTCCGGTCAATGAACAAATTAATCTAATTAAGTAGTAAATCCAAGTTATGAAAGATCAAAGATGAAATAAAGAAAACGGTAAGACAATAAAAGGGGAAACTTGGATTGGGTTACAACAATCAAGCTAGTTGTAACCATGTAAAACCTTCACTCCTATTTTATATATATTCTCTACTCATTTTGCAAGTAGCCATAATAAAATATATGTTCCTTCTCTTGAGATCCAGACAGATTTCTATCTAACGGGGTTCTCGCTCTCGAGGTAATAACTGAAAGATCAAGGAAAATCATATGACTTTTGTTATAGAAACTTCTCACTTTCATGTATCGCTAGTATCCTATACTCCAAATCTAGTTAAAATCATTCTCTCAAACAATATTCATATCAAACGTCAGAAGATGGTAGTTAATCATCAATCGACGCAGTAAAATAAGAAAATAAGAACAAAACTTTAAATAGCATATACTATAAAATAGAAAGATGAACAATTATATAGTTGGGAGGGCCTGACGGCTACTCCCAACCCAAGTTATGGATCTAGCCTCTCATGGGACACGAAGGAAACATGTTATGGAAAGAAAAGAGAAGAGAAAACAGTCGATAATTGTCAAGTCTAGAGGTCGATGGTCTAGACTTGGACTTTGATTTCGACTGCAACCTTTCGACCCTTTTGCCTCCAAAATCCATGATGCATCTGTCGGACGGCAGCTGCTTGGTATTTATAAGAAATGACTGGGAAGCATTAGGTTATTGACTGGAATGTCAACCTTCTAGGTTGTTGACAAAGACTGTCGATAGGTGACTAATGACTAGGATTGTCGAGGGGTGGTCGTTGCTTGTTGAAGTGTTGGTTGTATTATTAGTTAATTTGCCTCAATTGGCTGGTGGTGTTGTGTCGACAACACATGTTGTTATTTGTCGATCATGCATAGTCGATGGCTTCGACTGTTGAGTAGTAGACCACGTCTACAAAATATTTGTTCATTCCTTCTCTTAAGATCAGGATAGATTTCTATCTAACGGGGTTCTCTCTCTCGAGATAATAACCATAAGATCAAGGAAAAATAGAATGAACTTTGTTATAGAAACTTTTCACTTTCCTATATCGTTACTATCTCATACTCCAGATCTAGTTGAAATCATTCTCTCAAACAATAGTCATATCAAACGTCAGAAGAGTGTAGCTAATCATCAATCGACGTAGTAAAATAAGAGCATAGGAACGAAACTTTAAATAGTATATGCCATAAAATAGAAAGATGAACAATTATATAGTTGGGAGGGTCTGATGGCTACTCCCAACCCAAGTTATGGATCTAGCCTCTCATGGCATAAGAAGGAAGCATGTTACAACTTGGACCAATTATAGAAAGAAAAGAAAAGAGAAAACGGTCGATTGTTGCCAAGTCTAGAGGTTGATGGTCTAGACTTGGACTTTGATCTCGGTTGCAGCCTTTCAGCCCTTTTGTCTCTAAAATCAAGATGCGTCTATCCGACGACGACTTCTTGGTATTTATAAGAAATGGCTGGGAAGCATTAGGTTGTTGGCTGGAATGTTGACCTGCTGGGCTGTCGACAAAGACTGTCGATAGGTGACTAATGACCATGATTGTCGAGGGGTGGCCGCTGGTTGTTGAAATGCTGGCTGTTAGTTCATTTGCCTTGATTGGCTGGTGGTGTTGTGTCGACAGCACGTGCTGTTGTCTGTCGATCATGCATAGTCTAGTTAATTGCTTGGTCCGCTGGCTGATGGATATTGCATAGGTGCACGCAGTCGGTGGCTTCGGCTGTTGAGTAGTAGGCACGTCGACAAAATATTAATATACAGTCTCGAGTGCTTTCTCCGGTGCTGATTGCTTTGTAATTCATTTGCCTTGATAGCTGACTTATTAATAGGACACTGATGTCGATACCTTTCTATAAGAGTAGACCTCGATAGCCTTCTATTAATAAAGGAAGTCGGTGGGCTTATTTATTAATATCTAATCCATGTCGAGCAGCTGTGCATCGATGGGTACTGGCTGTCGACTTGTTGGCTGCTTGTGTGTTGTTCAATATCCACGTCCCCAGGTTGTGGTTGTGGTCGATGAATGTCTGTCGAGCAAGTAGTGGTGTGAAGAATTTGAAAAGCTCGATAGCCCCTTTCTATCGGGGTCACATGCCTAGATGTAAAGTGGAACTGAAGTGTCGCGAGCATGTTTCATAGCCGGTTAATTAGTATAAACAGTCATGGACGTTGCGTATGCCGTGTTAACAAGAAAGCATTGACTCCTTTGGATTAAATTTGACCAAGTCGTCGTCTTGAGCAAGCCTTTACTCCTTGAAATTAAATTTAACCAACGGATTTACGGAAAGAAAACCATGTGCTCACTTGTGGACGGTTTCTAAGCAATGGCTTCTATTCCTATTTGTCATGTATCGATTTACTTCCATCTTTGCATTGTGGTCAAATGAGTTTCCAAACTTTTTAAGCAATACGAAATTATGGCTTGTTTCCTTTGCCTACAAGTCACAAAATGCACTAATTAAGAATGTAAATTGGAAAAAGATAAAAATTATAGAAGACTAAGAATTAAACAATTAAAGGCATATCATGGCTAATAATGGTACAAAATCTAAGATAAAATACATAATAATATTGCACAAATTTGGGTGTTATCAACTATCTCAAAGTTACAACTTATTTGTCCTCGAGCAAGACTCAAACTTAGAGTTCTTAAAATAAATCAAAATTGAGTTGGACAATAAAAACTACGATTAGGAAAAATAATTTTAATTTACAAGTCGTCCATGACATGTTATTTCAGAATGAACCTCCACTATACAAACAAACTTGCTAATGTAAGATCAAGGAACTCTCAGGCATGTTTAAATATTTTCACTGCAACCCAATAAGATTCATAGGGATGTAAACTATATATATGAATTAAAGCACAATACTTAGAAAATTGAGAAAAATGACAAATGTGAGTAATGAGTTATCTTGAGGAATTTATATAAACTAATCAAGTACAATACACCTTCCACTTATTTATTTCCTAATGTAAAATTTAAAATTTAAATTAATAAGACTCTAATGATCTATGAGGATCCTGATCTGTGTCAGGTTGGTCCATGTAGCAAACAACGGTCCCTGTAGTCCAAGTCAGTTGACTCAAAAAAGTGAGATGATCTCCTCGTACCGTGTTCAAATTAACACAAGTCTCGTCCAAGTCAATTGACTCAAAATAGTGAGATGATCTCCTCGTACCGTGTTCGAACTAACACTGCTATTGGAAAGTCTCATTAATCTCCTGAGAGTTCCTAAAAAGATTCTAATGAGTTTTAATTGATACTACTAGACACATCGTACCCGCGTTTGCGAGCGCAGTCATACACCCACTGGGCATCAACCTTAACTCTCCTAAAAAAGGGAAAAAATCACTCATAATTGTATTCACTCTCAGGCTTTTAAAACTGCATTCTAATTAATTGGACATGTGTGCTAGATATTTTTAGAATTTTCTTCTTTTATAGAAAAACATTATTTTTAAGATTTTTTGGTGGCCAAGCATGTTTTGATTATTTTTTTATGTTTGACTCAATTTAATATGGGACAGCATGAAGACCATCATATTAAATACTCCATCTCATCTAAACTCAAAACTCATCATCGCTTGCTCAAACCTTAGTGAATATTTTTATATGGTACAAAAAATCATTAGAATAATGTCAAATCCGTGAAAGCATCGCAAGGAGTTTTGATCTTACACTAGCTCCAACAATCAAGCACAAACATTAGGTTCATCATTCATAACACAAAATAGTCGAACTAGCAATTTTAAACTGGGGGTAGTAACACATAATCTTAGAATTTATTGCCAAAAGGAATCAAAAGGATGAATGAAGCTGAAGGTCAAACAAATATAATAAGGATGGAGTGATTTAACACAAGAAGAGCATTAAACATGTAATTCATACCAACATACCCACAAATACATAAACTAAAAATTACCAACAAAATCTTTAAAATGTATCAAAGCAAACATGGATAAATGAAATGAAAAATAAAGATAGAAGGGCATACTTCCCTACCACCCTAAGATTAAAAAAATTCTCATCCTTGAGTAAATCTAAACTTAGGATGGTAGAGATGGCGTGCCTCGCGGTCATCTGTCTCCCAAAAGAAAGGGGGTCTCCCAATGATAGCGAAACATGGATCTCAAATCCTTAAGTTTTGTGAGAAAATGTATTTGTGTTTTGTAAATTGGATCCGCCTTGTATGAGTAGAATGTAAAATGTGATGGATCTTTCCAAGACTGAAGTTGGAGAATTAAATTCATGGACTTGGTAACTTCATCTTTGTATTGATCAAGAAATGAATTCCTTGGCATAACATCTTCAACATATCCTTCAAAGTAAGGATCTTCATAGCCGGTCCCTAGGATGCTAACACATGAAGTGAAGGAGGAAAGAGGTTTCGAGTCTGGAAAATAATTATGTTCTTCACCCTCCTTCTCAAAGTCTACGATTGGATCATCAAGAGTGGAAAATATTGAAGAAGAAGAAGTTGGTGGGGTTGATGCACATATGTCAACTGTAATGGTTGATGTAAGGACACCAACTGAAGTGTATGGTTCTCTATGTCTGCCAACAATCTGGAGTCTGGAAAATGTCAGAGGTGTAAGTAGACAAAATAGTCTGCCTTGCTATGGCCAGATCCCTGGCTACAATCAAAATAAAGATAGAGAGAGATTTTTATTTTTTTTACAAAGGTTAGAAAAATAAACTAAGAAAAACTGTTGAAATGTAAACTCGGCAAAAAGAGGATTACACTACCGGAATGAATCTCGGTAGGATTTTTTTTACTAAAATAAATAACAAGTCTAATGAGAAAAAAATTGAGATTTTTTTTGTTATCAAATATTTTTTTGAAGGATATATAAATAACAAGTATAACGAGAAAAAGAAAAGATTTTTATCAAATAAAGAAAGATAATTGTGTAATCAAGTCTATCACTAAACTTAATAATACTAACTAGATTTAAGTAGATCTGAAATTCTTCACGTTTGTCTGTCGCCTTGTCCCCAACAACGGTGCCAAAAGTTAATCAATCTTTTTCGTGGTCAAAAGTGTAAACACAATTATCCAGTCAAAGAAATCATACTTTAATTTTATACCCGACTAGAAGAGACATCCGTAATTAATTACAGAACATTTATATTAGTACGGGGTCAAACACAGGGATAAGGAAACAACGAAATAAAAATGATAGATCTTGGCTAGGTTTAGTCGAACCGAATAAGTGAATTTTGGTATTTCCGTCAAGGAACAAATTAATTTAAATAAGCAATAAATCTAAGTTATGAAAGATCAAAGAAGAAATAAAGAAATATGTGAAACAATAAAAGGAGAAACTTGGTTTGAGTTTCACCAATCAAGCTAGCCACAACCATGTAAAACATTCACTCCTATTTTATATATGTACTCCACTCATTTTGCAAATAGCCATAAGAAAATATTTGTTCCTTCCTTCTCTTGAGATTCAGACAAATTTCTATCTAACATGATTCTCTCTCTTGAGGTAATAACCGAAAGATCAAGAAAAAACACTCTTGTTATACCAACTTCTCACTTTTGTGTATCGTTACTATCCTATACTCCAGATCTAGTTGAAATCATTCTCTCGAATAATATTTATATCAAATGTCAGAAGTAGGTAGCTAATCATCAATCGACGTAGTAAAATAAGAGCATAGGAACAAAACTTCAAATAGCATGTCACAAAATAGAAAGATGAACAATTACATGGTTGGGAGGGCCTGACGGCTACTCTCAACCCAAGTTATGGATCTAGTCTCTCATGACACAAGAAGGAAATATGTTACAACTTGGACCAATTATGGAAAGAAAAGAAGAAAAAAAATCAGTGAGTCTAGAGGTCGATGGTCCAGACTTACACTTCAATCTTGACTGCAGCCTTTCGGTCCTTTTGTCTCTAAAATTCGGGATGCGTATGTCGGACGGTGGCTGCTTGGTATTTATAAGAAATGATCGGGAAGCATTAGGTTGTTGACTGGAATGTCGACCTGCTGGGCTGTCGACAAAGAACGTCGATAGGTGACTAATGACCAGGATTGTCGAGGGGTGGCCGCTGCTTGTTGAAGTGATGGCAGTATTATTAGTTTATTTGCCTCGATTGGCTGCGGGTGCTGTGTCGACAGCACGTGCTGTTGTCTGTCGATCATGCATAGTCGATGGCTAGTTAATTACTTGGTCCGCTGGCTGGTGGATATTGCATAGATGCACGCAGTCGATGGCTTCGGCTGTTGAGTAGTAGACCACGTCGGTAAAATATTAGTACACAGTCTCGAGTGCTTTCTCCGATGTTGATTACTTTGTTCAATTCCTTTCCCTTGATAGCGGACTTATTAATAGGACACTGACGTCGATACCTTTCTATAAGAGTAGACCTCGGTAGCCTTCTATTAATAAAATAAGTCGGTGGTCTTATATATCAATATCTAATCCATGTCGAGCAGCCGTGCAAAGCACAAACCGGATGTCGATGGGTAGTGGCGGTCGACTTGTTGGCTGCTTGTGTATCGTTCAATATCTACGTCCCCAGATTGTGATTGTGGTCGATGAATGTCTGTCGAGCATGTAGTGGTGCGAAGAATTTGAAAAGCTCGATAGCCCCTTTATATCGGGGTCACATGCCTCGATGTAAAGTGGAACTGAAGTGTCACATGCATGTTTCGTAGCCAGTTAATTAGTAGAAACAGTCACGGACGTTGCGCATGCCGTGTTAACAAGAAAACATCGACTCCTTTGGATTGAATTTGACCAAGTCGTGGTCTTGAGCAAGCCTTTACTCCTTGGATTAAATTTAACCAACGGATTTACGGAAAGGAAACCATGTGCTCACTTGTGGACGGTTTCTAAGCAATGGCTTCTATTCCTATTTGTCATGTATCGATTTACTTCCATCTTTGCATTGTGGTCAAATGAGTTTCCAAGCTTTTTAAACAATACGAAATTATGGCTTGTGTTCTTTGCCTGCAAGTGAGAAAATGCACTAATTAAGAATCTAAATTGGAAAAAGGATAAAAATTACAAAAGACTTAGTATTAAACAATTAGAGGCATATCATGGCTAATAAAGAAACAAAATCTAAGGTAAAATACATAATAATATTGCACAAATGTGGGTGTTATCAACAACCCCAAGCTTACAACTTATTTCTCCTCAAGCAACACTCAAACTCAAAGTTCCTGTAATAAATCCAAATTGAGTCGGGCAATAAAAACTAAGATTAGGAAAAATAGTTTTAATTTACAAGTCATCCATGACATGTTATTTCATAATGAACCTCCATCATACAAACAAACCAGCTAATGTTAGATCAGGGAACTCTCAAGCATGTTTAAATGTTTTCACTGCAACCCAACAAGATTCATAGGGATGTAAACCATATATATGAATTAAAGCACAATCACTTAGGAAATTGAGAAAAATGACAAATTTGAGTATTGAGTTATTTTCAGGAATTTATATAAACTAATCAAGTACAACAGTAGAGGTGAGCAAGTTTTCCTTCACTTATGGAGTGCATGTCTTCCATTAGCTGACATACATAGGTGAATCAACAATAGTGGTGAGTAAGTTTTGCATCAAACAATAGACGCAGTGGAGAACCATCGATAGGCGAGTATAGCCCACCTTCGAAATGTGAAACAAGACATCTATTGGTTGATGGGCCATGGGAAGGAGAGCACTGACTTCCTTCAATGTAAACTGAATGAGGAACAAATTGATGTAAACCGAAGGCTTAGAAAAAGTATGTAAACAGAAGGAAGGCTTCCATCGGTTGCTAACCCATAGAAAGGAAGGATGACACAAACCTACCCCTCATGTGTGTGTGTGTGGGGGGGGGGGTCATTGGCGTAAGGTTGGTGGCTTGCGTCAATGGAGCTTCTACTAAAGGAATGACAACCAATGGAGGGGTAGATTCGTGCTTGGAAGGTGTAATGCAAACTGATGTCTTCAACAACTGATGGAGGATTGGATCATAAAGCACTAACAAGAAGAAGGGGCATGATTTTTAATCTTCTTCCTCCCCACATGATTCTCCTAATCCACATGGCTGAGTGGTTTTCTTAAAAATTTAGGATTTTATGTTCATTTATCCTACCATGTAATTCCTCTGGTAGCACTTTTCATTTTCCTACCGAGATCCATTATGGTAGTACCACTCTTTCCTCTAGAAAGTTTCATTCTGATAGTACTACTTTCTTACTAACAAGTTCCATTCCAGGTAGTGTTATTCCTTTTTCTACCAAGTTTCAATTTTACTTATATTTCTATTCTATTTTTTGTTTCATGCTACATTCATGTACCTTTACTTTGTGTTTGTATCATGCTAAATTCTGGTATTTTCTATTGTGCCATTATATTTGTTACTTTACTCAACTCATCATGGGTGATGCTACTAAGGCAACCATCTTCTATAATGATGTGTCGTGCATAGTCGTCATTAAATTTAATGATGAAAACTTTCTTCTATGGATGAATATTGTCCAGAAATTTCTTGATTCACGGGGTAAACTCAAATTTATCTCTGATGACTCACTGATGGTTCCTAATGATGCCTAGGTGGTAGGAAAAAGTTAGGTTCTCTCATGGCTCTGGGCATATATGGAGTCAGAGGTGACAGTCAAGTACATTGTCATCTCAACGCCAAGACTATGTGGGAGGCGATGAAGTAGTTCTTCACTCATGAGGAAATTGTTTGCACATGTACATCATTATGGACAAAACCTTCTCCAAACAACAAGGAGAGTGACCCCTGTTCAAGTACTTCAACCACACAAAGGCCCTGATAAACCAACTCAACTTCTTCTCTCTAAATTTTTTTGCTAAAGTCACCAAGGAGCGGGAGACTCTTATGACTGGCCGCTTCCTCAATAACCTCCATGTTTATATGTATGCCCATAGATCCAGTAATCTGATGATTGCAATGGGGCATCATATATTTGATTTGATAATGATCAAGGTAATTCTATCTATTATGTCTGTCTCAATCATGAGATGATGATACAAGTATGCTAGATGTAACGACCTCACTTTTCAACAACCCTCAATTAAAGAAGGCCAGAAAGAGTTTTTTTTACCTAATCATTGCATTTGTTGTGGTCATATTTGTTTAATGTGTCCGTTTTATATATTATTTTGTTTGATTGTGCTTATTTGTTATTATACCTAAATTATTATGCATGTTACTCATTTAAAAAGAATGTCTTTACTTCCATTATAAGGAGTTGTACACACAAAGTGGAAATCCACATTCAATGATCTAACCACTCACTCCTCTGTTTATAACTGTTGGATCCTAGATGGGTGATTAGATGCTCTAGAGGGGGGGTTAATAGAGCTTAAAGAACTTAAACAAAACTCATTAAACCTTCAAAATATATGACAAGATAATGTTGCTAAATAGGCAATTTGAGTGCAACTAAATCATGCATAGCAAGGATAAGAGAGATTGAACATGCACCAATTAGACAAGCTATTTAGAGTGGTTCCACACTTCAAACTAGAAGTGTGTCAGTCCACTTGCCTAGAGAGGTCAACCTCTAGGACTTCCAACAATTGCACTCTTATATTCACTTATAAGACTTACAATACATGACCAACAAAGGACTTACTTATCCAATACAAAGAGTCTTCAACCTTACCAAGGACTTACCCACTTTTCAAGAGTCTTCGGCCTTCTCCAAGGACTTACCCACTCTTGCACAAGTCTTCGGCCTTGCAGGAATTACCCACTCTTCTTGGATGTTCCGCCTTTGACTTCACCTTCACTCGGAGAAGCTTCCACCAAGGTCTTACCCACTTGAGCTTGAGTCTTCTGCCTTCTCCAAGGGCTTACCCACTCTAGCTCCAAGTCTTTAGCCTTGATCTTCACCAAGGGATGCCTTCCCTTGTTCTTCTTCACCTCTCTTGGACAAGAGAGAGAACCTTCATCTTCATGATTGCAAATGAGAGAAGTGGAGGTGGTGGAAGTGAGAGCCTCACAAGATATACATGTAGGACTAGCTCTCTTACAGATTTCCTACTCACTCTAATGGATGTAGCAAGTGATTAAGCTTAGAGAGAGAGAGGAGGCTGTAGGAAGCACTCAACTATAGAATAGGAACCTCACAAAGAGTTTGCAATGAATGCTCGACCTCGGAATGAAGCCCAAGGGGTCCTATTTATAGCTGGGGATGCCTCTTAGCCTTTGGAAACACTTTTGAACGAAAACTAGCCATTTTGTGGCTTGCAACGTATCTATTTTCACTTGTTGCAACTCCACAACGGCTAGAAGTACTTTTTTACACTTTTCCGTACAGTGCAATCGGTCGAGTTCTGATGGGTGTAACTCAACCGATCAAGTAGGAGGAAAACTGATGTTCAAAGGATCGGTCGAGTTTTTCCTGAGGAAACTCGACCGACCATTTTAACTGGAAATGGCCTACTATCCAATCGGTCGAGTTCTGTGAGTGCACAACTCGACCGATACAATCTTCAGAAAATTGACCAAGGTGGATCGGTCGAGTTTCAGGCTGGGGAAACTCGACCGACCAAGTGCCTGTAATTGATTTTCAAAGATGCATCTAAAGTGCTCTAATATTCGATCTAAGTGCTCCTGATATTTTTTCTAAGCTTAATTACAAGTCATACAATCATTACAAGTGATTTACAACATGATTCTAATGGATATACATCATATTACAAAAACGTCCACTTGTATTGACTTTGACTTGTCTTTTCTCCAATTTGATTTGCGCAAGTTAGGGCATTTGGAGTGTGTCTATACCTAATCTGAAATCACTCAAGTAGAGACATTAGACACCAATATGTGGAATGGTTAGTCATCATCAAAACACGGGTTTCGTCAATTTAGACGTGAGTCAACATTGACCTAATTGACCTTGAGTCAACAATAACATCTTTGGGTTGTCCTAAATCTTCTGTACATCTAGCAACAATTAGAGTAGCTGTGAGACTAAGACATGATAACTATCATTTTTTATTAGTTAGTTTAGTGGTCCCCATCTGCTATACGTACTTGTTGTTTATTAATTGAGTTAAATATTAATATTGTACTTAGGTATTATAATTTACTTGATTCATAAAATTTTGTAATTTCCTTTGTTTGTGTAAATGATGTACAAGCGTTATATTGGGAAAGGTCTTCCGAAATGAATCTGATGTTCAATTCTACAAATGAAAAGAAGGTAATTTGGAAATGAACACTTTTATTATTTGCTTTGCAAAAATTTTTGCAAGCCACATGATAGCTTAATTGAGATGATATAATAAGTTCTTAAACTCAAGTTTAAGTTTCAGTTGTGGGTTTGAGTTTGACAACTCATATGTCACTACTTAATTTCGTACTAATCATCACAAAGCTGAAATATGTAGTTAAACTCTCTTGTTTGTAATAAGTACTTTTTAGAATAATTAACAGAATGTGTGTGTATTTCTTCGAAGTTACCATGACATAGTGGGCAATAAAATATCAATGAGCATATTGAAGTAACAAAAAGTAAGAGCTCAAGAACAAAAACACATAAGAATAGGGACTAGTCATATACAACTAAAATGTTTCATTTTTAGTCAAGGATGATAGATATACAACATCAGCCCAAAAACCTAGATGTCTTTGAACAACCTTTTAAAGCTAACTCTTCACATGCATGCATGCCTCAGTATTCTCATCTATTGAGCCATATTTCTATGATAATAAGAAAACTCATCCAGAAACAATCTCAACAAAAGCCATTACATTTCCTTCATTATTAAAATTATTAACATGTAGCTAAATATATAGAATTCAGAAAATATGATAGAGATTTCGAGGTAAAATTAGCGAGGCATTCATCATTATAGCTTGCAATACATTTATAACCAATTATCCATATGATCAGAAGCATATTTAGCAATTTTTTAAATATATTCAAGAAATTTCCAAGGTATTTCAGTATTCTAAAATGAATAAACCATGATAAAATTTAAAGTCAATCAATGTTTTAAAAATGTTATTAAGATTTTTGTCGATTAGCTAGCAGATAATTGAACATACGAAGCGCCAAGCATTGTGAAGTACTTTGTGTGACGTTCAACCTTTCAATTTCATTATGGCAGCATTTGGTTTGGAGGTTGTGAAGTAATGGAAATCAACATTAAATGTCATTGGTCCCGGAATCAGTAGATAAAGGAAACAACTTCCTATTTGTTTGTTTATTATTTACTGCATTTCTGCTGGACTAGATGAGAGACACGGATTGGTAAAAGTTAGAAGATTAAATACTAGTTAACGGCTTTAACGAAAAGGCAAGAGAAACGAATGCAAGTGATGCAAACGTATTAAAAATTTATCGGGGCAAACAATTAGACAATGCGGGATTAACAAATTTTTGCCTGACAGTCAACTTTAATGAATCATATAAATTATGGATGTAGGTTCCTTACGGGTTCATCTTCCGTGAAGGTATTGCGCCACCCAAACGCACGATACTGGATTTTTAATGGATTGAAATTCAATCTAGAGCAATGTCCAACATGACCTAGGTGCATGTATATGAAGAAAATCACTAGTGTAATAGGAGCCACGCTTCCTTCATGTATATTGCCTGCGAAATTTAACTCCCAGGCTAAAAAATCTTGGATCATCAATATATTCCACAATGTGTTGATTCAATATTATAATGAAACCTCTCAAGCACTAAATAGCATGGTATGTAGGGATCTGTTAATTGTATCAACCGTCAAACATAACAAATAATTCTATACAACCTTCCAACATCATCAAGTGGATAGATATACATAGAGAAACACTAAACAAGGACGTACAATAATATTTTACATCAAGTGGAAATGTAATATCACACAGAAACCATTTATCATTGATATTTTACATTAAGAAATCGTACAATATCTAGTGAGATTTCAAGGTTCAATATTGGAATTATATAATCATGGCAATTCAAGAACATAGAATTTGATCATAATGTTGACCTTCATTCCAATAAATGCATGCAAATCAAATGGAGTAACAAAATAATTGAATAGTAGATAAAGTACCTTACAATCACAATGTAAAATGTATCTTGACTAGTATGAACTCAGAGACCATTCAACTCTCCTTTTAATAGAATCACCCAAAGTTGTCTTTCATGAGTTAATCTATATGTTATCATCATTATCATATAAGCATCAATCCCAACCATGTTGGATTCGGCTACATGGATCATACTTTTCCAATCAGAATTGTTATGGGTCATATTATGATCGAGATGTATATATTTAAAATCTCCAATATAATTTCTTCCCATTTTAATTTAAGCAAACCTCTTCTTATGTTAATTGTACTTAACTAAAAAAAAAATCTTATTGTAGGTGTGTTATCCGATCTGCACCTCAATCGGCCCTTGTGCAACTTGTCCTAAATGTTCGCCACCTACACTTTGTTCGCACTATAACATTTCTCAAGTGGTCATTTCTTCTCTTCTCACACATCCACTCGGCATAGACATTTTTTCCACAATCATATATTTGAGACATTGTTTCTTCATTTGTTGAAATTTCAATACATACACTCAATTTTTCTCCTACTAATCACTAATTTATTCAATTCACAACATATTCCAAAAGTTTTCTTTTATCATTCAATCCATCTTTAGTTTCATCACTCAACAGAGTCAACACAGTATCATCAGGAAATAAAATGTACCAAAGAATATCAACCTGAGCATGCTTTGTCAACACATCCATAATAGTGAATAAATATGGGCTATGTGTTGATCCTTGATGTATCCCAACTATGATAAGAAATGTTGGCAACTCTCCTTTAGGAGTCTTCACACGCACTTGAGATATCATACACATCTTAAATAAATTCAATGTATTGAATTAGAACACCCTTTTTCTCCAAAACCAACCACAATGTATTCATGGGTACTCAATCATAAGCCTTTTCCAAATCAATGAAAACTATATGCATGTATCATTTATTCTCGTCATACTTCTCCGTAAGCCTCCTCATCATAAAAATAACATCGTTTTTTATCAAAAGATCTATGTATAATCAATCTTATTAGACCTTTTTGATATTTCTTATTCTCATTTCTATTCATTGTGGGTTCACTTTATATATTCCAACATTGTAATTTTGTTCTTATTTTTGTAATAGTTATCTTATTCTTATAATGCACTTGATATGTTCTCACTTTTAACCAATTTGAATTCATTGAGTTGCTAACTATTCACATCATGGAGTGATCACTATTTCTCTTTTGTTTTTAGTATCTTTCTTCATTCACCCAAACAAATTTACAATGCATGCATACTATAAACTTACAATTTGACTTAGTCAGTTCTCTATAATATTTATCAATTTTCTTTTCAGTCAAATCACATCGTCTAATTGATCTCATCATTTTCATCATTATATTTCTATATATAATTGATTTACACGATATCCACCCCTAGAATATTATAATATTGGTTTGTTTATGTGATCCATTCCTCATTATATAGAAATATACTACGAACTTTAGGCATTTCATGAATATCATATTTGATGTAATAATTTGTACTTTCTTTTAAATTTTTAATTAAAAATTGAAAATATGAAAACAATTATGAAAAATACTCATATATTAGAATAAGGTTAGCCGAGCTACTTCCTCAAAGTAAATGTTATATCTAGTATGGATTTTATGATCTATGCTTTTATTTTTACATTCATATATAACCTTTAATATAATAAAAACTATTCTAAATATAAACTATGATCCAAATAATAATCATACATCCAAATGTTGGAGTCTATCTACATACAAATATTTCTACATATTTCAACTTTTCATTTGTTTTGAGCACTTTATATAACTAGTTGACTTAATTTTTTATCTATAATCATGTAGATTTTATTAAGTACCATATGGTTTTGAATTCAAAAGTAACGCATTAGATGATCTTAGGTGAGAAAATTTTGATTTATAAGTACATTTCAACACCCATGGTTTTAGATTTCAATCATAATATCTCATATTAAGTTTTATTTTTGTGGTATCCTAATAATGTATTTATTGGAAAAATATAAAGGTAAATATTAGTTAAGTTTAATAATATTTTTTTAGAAAACTTGATTAAGAATATGAACCAAATATTTTAATTTTCTGATGTGATTTTTAGCTCTAACTATTACATCATAGATTTTAATTATATTTTCTAGAATAAAATATTAAAATTGTATAATATAAATGAGGAAAGTACCAAATTTCATGATGTAAAATATTTTATGTTTCAAAAGGCAAGTATTTGGATGTCATGACATATGAATCTTAGTAATAGTTTCTTATCTCACCATTTATTCATTCAAATATTTATGATCTAACAACTAAATATAAAATGCATCAACAAACTGTAGAAGTGTATCGTTTTATCGGATTTCATTAGAGAAATATTCGATAAACTTTCTAGATCTTAGATATTTATGTTTCCAAAATGTTGAAGATGAAATTATGGCAATTTCAAACACTAAAATAACTTTATTGAGACCTATATAAAATATCAAGGTATAATATTGTTCATAAAGTGTTAAGTTTTTTTTATAAATTTTATATAAAACTTATTTATGCAATTAAATATAACCATCATCTTCATTGATTTATACAAAAATATTAATAATATATTTTGTAATGAAAGTGATATATGATGTTGAGATGATGTAGGAAAGACCTGTAATAGGTAGTACTATTACAGAAAATTATAATAGTATAAAGACATATTACCTTTTTGAGTGGATGGGTGAAAAGGGTGAATCTGATATTTGGTTCTTCTCCTAGACTTGATTCAAACATTCCTTGATGCATGCATGTAACATATTTTTATACATTTAAAACACACCATACCAAATGACTGAATAGTAGTTTGCCAAACTACTTTCATCTAATTATAGTAAATGGGATATGTGAGAATGACAAGTTCTATGCATGAATTGATAATCCCAAGGAAAAAAATCAATGACCCCTCTGCCACACAGATACCCATTTCTGATAAAGAGAGTCACAAGATTTGTGTCACAAGATATAAGTTGCATGCATATTGTATGGGATTTGATAAGAACATAAGATGATTTTAGGAACTTTTAGATTCTGGTTATGAGTCAATAGCAATAGAGAACTTCGTTCAACATTGTGAAGTAAAAAATGAGAATAAAAATGATTCTAAATAATTATGTAAATGCAAGATTCGTTTGACACAAGAAATAGAGAATATTATATCCCAATTATTGAAAATTTTCAAGTGTTTGGTGGGACATATGAAACATGATAGCATATTTTTTTATTCTTTTTTCTAGAAAATTTAGCAAAAAATACCTTTGAATTTCTCCTAATTATTACTAATTAGATAATAGCATTGTCTCTCATGAGGATGGGTGCTTGGATTGCATCCAAAACAATACACATGGAAAAATTGTGTAATGACCTAGCCCACAACCCAAGACTCTAGTAAAGTCATAGGAACGATGACTAGTCTCATAAATCAAAATGGGCCTCTACTGCATGCTTTATCCTCAGTCACAAACAACTCAAGTTCAATTTTCATACAAGTCTCTCATCCTTAATATACTGGGATGAGTATGATTAACTAAAGAGCATCTACTGATGGGATACATCAAAAAGAGGTCCTTGTAATATGGTAGTTCTGATCATTCTTTTTGAGATCATTGTAGTAGATGACTTATGGGGTGCTTGAGATCATTTTAGCAGATGAGTCAAAACATGGGTTGTTACCATATCCCTCACTTTGACTCTTAAAGATTCATTAAGGCTCAACTATATGAGCTAATTATCTCTTCTCCATTTTTTTACAAACTTAGAATGGTTCATGCATACCTAGCTACCGGCATAAGGAAACATCCATTTGATCTCAATGGATAGATATTTCCTCATGGTTTAACTACATGGCTCAAGTAGTGCCACGTGTTATGGGCCCTACATATTCAAGGGATACCAGCTCAGGTACATTTCTAATGTCCCAGTCTTAAACCTAA
Source organism: Alisma plantago-aquatica (assembly GCA_963693085.1). Taxonomy (NCBI): domain Eukaryota; kingdom Viridiplantae; phylum Streptophyta; class Magnoliopsida; order Alismatales; family Alismataceae; genus Alisma; species Alisma plantago-aquatica. The sequence goes on along the minus strand of OY856413.1, from coordinate 1,134,682,198 downwards.
GCCTCTATAAGACTTCTATGGATCATGAGTAGCTCCACAAACTACCATTGACATTGGTTGTGCATTGTGTCCTCACTCACCCACATCTTAAGATCAACTTCTCGATAGGTCACCCATCCTAGTACTTCTCTCATTTAAGCATGTTGAATTGTATAATATTTGTTGATGGACAACCTGAATGGAAGGAGAACCATAATGATATGAGTAGTCAAATCATTCTTTTTAAGATCATTTTATCTAAGTCTTTAAATCCTAGAATGTTACATATTCTACCATCAATGATTTTCATGTGTGATCTTTTTCTACGTTAGGATTCCACATGGTAGGACCTTGTGTTGACAACTAACTAGTTGCTGCAATATTTAATTAGGGATGGTGGTGTTGAAGTTAAGCGACAAGGGAGGTTAGCCACAAACCCCTAGTTCCAAATCTCTCTTTCTTTTTATATCGATTTATACGAAAGTAAGATTAGATTCTAAGTAGAGATTTAAACTTAATATGCCAATATATGTTAATCTAGAGAGAAAACCAAAAGGGTGCATAGGGGAAGACTGGGGTACATGACGAGTATAGCATCTCTTATTCCATTCTTTTAATAATTTCATTGTAACCTCCCTTTAATATCTAAAATAAAATGGTTTAGATTCTAATGATAATCTTCACAAAACCATTTAGCAAACTAAAATGCTCTTGCATGCTAGTGGTCTAGCCATATGGATGTCTATGTTACTCAACTCCCTCAGCCAAAAAAGACATGTTATTGGTAGCTAGAGAGATGAGTTTGAGAAGGAGTGTTAATTGACAAATTTTGAGAGCATATATCTTCCAACTAACATTTGTTCTCTATGATATCGATCTCGTAGAACTAGAAGAAACAACCAATCAACTATCATCTTTGTTTCTTCTTGGTCTCTGTTGTGTTATTTCATCATGGAAGATGAGGACGATGCCATCTTATTTGTTGATGTTGAATTTTCGTTCTTTCTAGAGATGGAGGATCACATCACTAACCGTTTTCCTACTATGTTTCCATATCCTAATTTTGTTTAGCATTACATGTAAAGTGGGGATTCAGGGAAGAAAAAAAGCAAAATGGATGAGAGAATATCACACAGTTTCTCTCTCATTTATGTCTAAATATTCTTCTTCAGAACTCCCTTTCTTATCCATACATTCCATAATATCTCTTATATATATGCCAAATCCTCAAAATAACTCTCCCCTAACCTTACTATTTACCAGTCGTTACACTTGTTGGCTTATTTTTCCTAACATCTCAACTATATTACATGAACCACCTATATTGATAGTTTTTCAAAATTCCACATGTGCATCTTGTGCTTCTAAATTGTAAAAAAGGTAGAGTACATGTATGTTTATTGGCAATCATTTAGGACTTGTGAACTCGACCAAGTTTGATCAAGAAAAATAAATTTTGAGTTTGAATTTTTTCTTTCCATGCTAACTATAGGTTAATAATTTGATGCATGAACTAAAGCATTGTCTAACTATATTTTGATTTTATCAACTAGGATCAAATTTGGTTGGAAAAGTTTAGATGATCTAAGTTCTAACATAGAATGCAAATTGGTATTATTCTAATATGTATAGAAAGTGCAAAATTAAGATTTAGCTGAAAGTTTGACTTTCAAAACTATCTCCATTTCTAGTTTCACACTTTACAAAAAATTTAGCTCTGAGAGAGTTCTAAATTGGGCAATTTTGCATTGCACACTAGATGTGGAATGACCCAAAATCATCTTCAGACTAGGTTATTGATAACTTTAAATCTGGGAGACATTTTTTTTATAAAATTTTGAAATCATAATAAAAATTAATTTTATAATAAAAAATTTACCCCTAAAATATCCTCCCAGATTTTGAGACACCATAACCCTTATGTTAAAGAAACTAACACAATAAGCCACCAATTGACTAACTATTTTTGGACCATCGTCTTGTAAACAAATTTCATTAAACCAAACTAGATTTTGTTCATCACTTAGTTTTTTATTTATTTCAATATACAAACTTATAAAATTCAAATTTGTTCAAAGTGGTTTCTAAATTGTATAATTATTATATATTTTACATATTTTTTATTGGAAACATATAAGGGCATGCTAAATAATAGATTCCATTTACAGATCATGTTTAAGAACTCATGTAATATTGGTACATCAGAATAGTAAAGTGAGAAATATATACTAGGCTTTTAAATGAACAAATTTTAGGTTGATTTTGGGTTAATTTTGTATCTGGGTCAATGCATATTCTCGTAACTCAAAATGGACCCAAAATTATGTAAAGTGGTTACCTAGATTAAGACCCAATTTTGTTTGTCTTGAACCAACACTAAACATAGTTTCTATAGTCTTTTATGCATATTCAATTTACATTGATTCATATAACACATTTAAATCTAGATTATCAAAATATCTTACACTCAAATTAGCTCCAATTGAAAGAAATCCAAACTTAGAACCTTTCTGGTATGAATTAGACATCAACTTTGAAAACTAGATCCAACTAGGATTGAAAGAACAAAAAATAGGAGTCAATTTTTTCTGGGTCAATTTGAGCTATATCCATAGGTGCATACAAGCATTTGACCTTCCTATTGCATACCTATTAGACACATCCTATACTCCATTTTATTTTCCCAATTCACATGATATGAAAATAATAATTAAAAAAATGCCAAATAGGACATTGATGTAAAATTGTGGAGATGTACAAGAAAAAAGTAAGCCATTAAGTGCACGACTGGCAAATGGTCAGATGGCTTGGAGGTGGGTATCAAGGATTTGTAAAATTTAAGGGGTTTCACTTGGATTGTCATAAAGATAGTAAGGTTAGGAAAAGGCTCTTTCTATTGCTTCTTTTCCATCATGTCAATTCTACTCAATATAATCTGCATATGCCCACAATTTGCTACTTCAAAGCATATTATTCCCAAAATCGTTATTTGTGCTTTGTGTAAAATCATACATATGATCACTCTTATGAAACAGTGTTTTGACTATAACAACTTCATTGAAAAGTTTCATATTGATGAGACTTTTTAATTCTTAAACTAGAAACGACATGCCATGACACTTTGCATTATCTATATAATGTATTCTAATTATTCATTTTGATTCATGGTTTAAAAGACACATATATTGGGTCCAACATTCAAATAAACAATATGTGAAAGCTAAAAAATCAGGTAGTGGTATTCAATTTTATTTTATTGCAACAATATTAGAAGATTCTTATTAAAATTGTCAATTTAAGTGGAAGTTTCAATCTAGATTCTAGAAAGACACTAAACAATCAATCTTAAAATAAAATAGGATTATCTATTGGTCAAATTAGTACTAATAAATTATAAATAAATATATATTAATGGTGTAGATTCAACCTTTCCACCCAACCTTGATATCATCTTAACAACAATGTGTATTTTGAATGGCTATTGTATGAGCATCATTACATTATGGAAACATCAGAGCTTGCCGACAAAATGACATGACCAATTTCAAACATCAACATGATTATACCTAAAAAGAATAAAACCCACCATTTACGCATGCATCTACATGCATACTTCATTGAGGTCCTTTTCACCCTTGTCTATCTCTTTTCCTTACATGACTTGTAGAATTTCTATATGTCATTTTTGTGAACAAGAGGTCAAAGCATGTCGTACTCACAATAAGGAGAGACCATGGATATATTAAACAAACATGATGCATTTAGTCCTTGAATTCCTAAGAATATCATATTAGAGAAGGAAATCCATGATAGTGGGAGAGAAATGAATATAACAAGAAGTGGGCTATCCTCTTCCTCATCAGCTTGACTCTAATTGGGAGAAAAATGACCGACCAGGAATAACGAACATATAGTAGCATCTTGTGTTATATATCATAGTGGTTCAATTCCTAACACTTCCCTTGTTGGAGCGATCTCTCCTGCTATGAACTGGACTCCACTGATGTCCCTCTAGAGTTGATAAATGCAGACGTTGCTAGAACTCACATTGCAGTAAAGTGTTCATCACTGTTGAAGGAGGAGTACAATTATAGACATGGTCATGCTCTTTCAAGAGTTATTGTAGAGTAAGAACATAAGAAACACACTTTGATCATCCATACTACTGTTGATAATCTTATTTTCATATGTAATAATCTAAATGTATAGTAAAACAGATTAATATTACATGGCGATTGATCACAAACTCCATAGTCTTCGTTGTGATGTATTCTGAGCATAGTAATTTTAGAACTTGTTATTTGTCAACACAATGGAGATGCAATATTTCACTAAATCTAGATAAGGCTATTCAGGAACTAATTCCTAATGACAATTTAGGATGTTAATCATCTTGGGATAACATTGGAACGCGCCAATTTTATGTGTGTCAGTCAATAAATGAAGAACAATTCTACACAACACTCTTAGTAGTAGGAATGGAGGACTAAATTGTTATTGGTTTTATAAAAAGTAGACACATAACTTAAATTTACCACCATTTGTGTCAATGGATGAACACACACAATAACTTACAAAAGCGATATCATTTATATAGTACACATGGCTTTTATAACATTGATATATTCACCAGGTATCATCCATCCCCAATTCCCAAACCATGTTGTTTGCCCCCTTCTCCCATTCTCCATCCTATGCCCTTTTTGAGAGTGGTACCTGATGTAGATATTTGATACCCTCAAATTCACCATGGATGACATCCCGAGTTTTTATCTAAACTTGTAGATGTGACACTGCCACCTCAAGTGGACAGGTTTTATCGTAGTCTATTTAAGATCAACCCAAAGGTAAAATTATTAAAAAATAGTCTAATCAAAGTAACCATGGAAGAAGTAATATCTATCACAAGGGTTGATTGTTGGATTTTACTATGATTGTAATAATTAAAAGGATAGATTAATTCTAGATATATCAATGTACAAACAAATAGGGAGAATGGGTTTCGCCATGCTACATAACGCTCATTCTTCCACTGCATGACAAATAAGCATGAATTGCTAGAATTTAGACTAGATAAATTCATCCTTTTGGAGTTAGGATTAAAACTAGGAAGATATTACTCTAATATTAATGTCATGTTAATTAGAGATCATATACCTACCACCTCAGAAAATGCCTATCCACAATTCTTACTAAGGGTGTAATAAGAATGTTATCGGTAGCCTTGATATTCAAAGTTCTCTGCACCCATATGCATGAAAACATGTACATGTCCACAAAACACATAAGAAAGAAGATACATGCTAGGTCGAAAATGTATCATTGTTCATACAAACATGAACATAGTTAAAAAGTGAAAAAATGGATAGCGGGGCCATCCCCTCACCCTATAGAGATGACTACTCAATCATGGCAATAGTGATAAGATCAATAACGTAAAAGAGGGAGAAATACATCACCATACTAGAAGATAGAGGCACAACTATGGTGTGTGATTGTCTATTATCAAACTTGGAGATAATGTTGGTTGGCATAGTAGAAAGATACCCCTTGATGAATGTCATGGGTGTACTTGCAAGAATCGATCGTCCTTTTGTATACCTATGTCTTTTCCACGAAGAGATGAACAGGTGGATTGATGGAGAAAACAATAAATGGTGGTCAGGTGTTGTCAATCTAGGTTCTTTTGAGACCTAGAACTTAGAACCTTAGTGGTGCAAGTTTGTGGGTTGATGTGGTCTCCCAACTAATGGAAAATTACTAATATAAAACTAAGACAAATGTTGAATATGGAGTTCAACGGTCGGGTGGTGTTGAACTTATGATGCCATCCCATGGAGGAAAGAACTTGTATATATACTATGGAGTTAGGGTTTGCTATTCTTGAGTTGTCTAGAGTAATGGCATCATCTTCCACGAATGTAGGATCAACAATGGGAGTAAGACAAAGGGTCCCATGATACCCAAATTTCCATCAGTGCACTATTTTCATCAGTTGATTAGTGCCCATAAACATCATCAGTTGATAAGTGTAGGGTGTCATCAGTCTTGGCATTATCGGTTGCATGACAATGAATTTTGATTCATAGATGAAAAGCATAAATTTCATCAGGCAAAGCTTTCATCAATAGGAATAGTTAGTTGATGAGTGACAAAGTTCATTAGTTGTTGACCTCTACAATTTCATCGGTAGATGACAAGACTGACTGCTATTAAGTTGATGAAAAATTCTTTCATTGGTTGTTGGTATCAGATTATGGGGTAGAGGTTCCATCAATTGATGACCAATGGAAATGCTAGATGATGTGAACCATTTACAGTTCAGATAGATGAAACCCTCTGGGGGAGAGGTTTTCTTGCATCAATGGGCATGCATCAATGATGTTGTCTCAATCAAATTGACAACTGATGGAATGGAAGATAAAAAAAAGTCCTATACAATATCAAATTTTTCTTTAGGACAATTTTCCTAAGCTGGTATAAATAGATGGAAGCTCCAACCTCCCAAAAAAATTCAAGGACTTGGATCAAATCGTAACAAATTACTGATCAATGCACAACTAGGCTAACAATACAGAACTATACTATAAATGCAACTAAAATTAGCATGAATATCCAATCCTCAATGCATATATTTCCCTATTTTCTAGTCTCTTTGTGACTTCCCAATCATCTCATTATCTGTTCTCTCTTTACCCTCTTTTTTTTTTCTTTCTTCCTTCCCATACCCATCTAATCCCGTCCTCCTCCCCCTTTTCCCCTTACTGTAATACTTTCTATGATTGCCTCTCTCCCTTTTTGTCTTTTTTTTTACCTAAATTTTTATTCATTAACCAAAAAACCATTTCCATCACCCCCTCAATCTCCATCGCTAGAGCCACTCTTATTCCTCTTTTTCTAGTTTCCTACTAGCACCATTTTTGATCTAATTTTTCTTTGGAGAAAGGAGAGAAACTATTTCCCATATGGTGACAATGTTTGTTCACCTCTTGTGCTAGTTTTTTTGGATCCTCAGCCACTTTTTGCTTGGGAAGATGGAGATGCAATGATAGCATGGAGGATACTAGATTTAAAATAGAGTAAGATGACTTAACTCATGTCTTTAGATAAGACAAGCGATGAGGGTGCCAAAATGTTTCTATAGTTGTTTCATTGGATGGTGCAAGAAACTATTGGATCAGATAAGCAAGCTATTTGTTGCCTATTTTAACCCTTGTGAAATGATGTTACTAATGAGAAACAACCTTTTTTACTTTTCAACAATTAGAACACTTGCTACATCCTGATGTTGCTAGTCAGATATCACATTTGGTGCTTAAATATATGGCAGTATTGGTAACATCCTTCGATGAATATCCAAGTACCAAGTATACAATTTTATGCATACATATATGTAGACTTTTTTGTTCATGGTATAAAAAAGAAGTCAGACTATGCCATGTTGATTTTCTTAATTGGCTATCGAATCTTTGCATTATTGTAGATTATTAATCTTTTATTTAATAGTCTTGAATATTGATGTCTTAAAAAGCTGAGTCATGTTAGTGAATACATCTACTAGATGCATTGTCAAACCCTCATAACGTTTTCATAATGTTTAAGATATATGGTACTAATAAATGCATATGGGATGCTATCTTTATATATGATATATTTTTAGTGGTTAATCTAGACTAGTATATTGTTTCATTTACAAATACCTCTGACATTTTGATAGGGTATTCCTTGGTTATTCTTTAGTGTAATAACTAGTGAATCTTTTACACTAGTATCATGTACCTGTTACTCACCATTTTTTAAAGTAACTTATAACAGTTTCGACCTAACATTATTTTTTATTTTCTTTATATGAAAATAAATTTCAACTAGTCAACTAAAAGTTTCTGTTGTTCTCATTGTATCAGGTCGACTAGGGTTTCTCTAGAAACCATAGGGTGAGTAATCAGCTCTGTGCAAGTTCTCCTCCATGGACATCATGGTAGCACTTTCTTTTATTTGTAGGTCTACTCCACCTTCAATGGTAGATGAGTTGAGTGTGAAATGCGCCAATCTAACTATAGATGACAAAGATGATGAAGAAGTTATTGATTTTAGGAATCCAAAGGTTCACAAGAAGGGGAAACCACATCGATCTAGCCTTAATCAGGAAGTTGATGACATCGAAGTTGTACAATTTTGAAGTAATGAAAAGGACTTTCTTGGGTGCATGGACATTAATGAGGGAGGCTACATTCAAGATGATAGAAAATAACTTTTTCATTATACAATCTGTGCATTGGAGGGATAGAGAAAAGGTGATGCATGAATGGCGATGGAACTTTGATAATGATCTCCAGTTCACCAATAAAATCAAGGTAGAGGACTCTATTGGTATGTATGCCCAGTCAGTCATGTGATGATTGTAATGTGGCATTATGTACTTGATTTGATAATATTAATATAGGAAATTACATCTATTTATGTGTGTTTTAGTTATGAGATGATGACATATCATAATAGATGTCTAAAGAATGATGTTACTCGATGACATATGTCTTTAGGTTGAGGATCTAATCAATGAGATCATATGTATGATAAGAGTACATACATTCTTGTATTCCTAGTTGGATATTATTGTGGAAGAAAAAAGGATGTAATAATACATAAGACTAGAATGTGTGTTGACTGATGACATAGTCTCATTAAGTCATGATATAGGATATCAAGTCAAACACATAGGCATATGATAGAGAATAGTGTATGAGACAGACCAACCTTGAGAGTGATACATGGAAAACATGGAATGGTAGTGAGAATCAGATCTCAAAGTGACAGTGGTGATTGTGGTTCTTAGACCTAAAGTCACTACACTCATCACATGTTGTTTGATGAACTTTGGAACTCCTTGAATTAGGGTTTCCAAGAAGATGGTGCTTGTATACGTTGTGACACATGGGACTTGATTGTGAGTAGGGTTGTAAATGGGTACGAGTAGACCCACAGACCCACAAATGTGTACCCTTAAAAAACCCATCACGGGTCTAATTTTTATACCTACATACCCTTGGACCCGTATACCCTTGTACCCGCATGTAAGCGGGTCCAATAATGGGTATGCTTGGACCCAGACCCACTAGACCCATGTACCTGCTATACATAAGTAACTACTTAAATAATATGTTATATATATCATACTTTACTAGTCTAACTAATATAATTCTTGAGATTATATCCTACTCTAACCACAACAAAGTTGAGACTAGTCTTATAATTAAGAATTAACTATTCTAGTTACAATAATGAACATCATATGTAAACTTAAAATCCAAATGTCTACTAATTCACATTACTTTCTACATAAGTTAACGTTATGATGGTGACTACAAATATGTAAACAATTAACTTAATTAGTGTCAATGTATAAAATATAGCATCATCTAATGTAACTATTGCATATTAATGTACTATATAATAACAATATCTTGTTGTATTAAAATATATAGAACACAATCTTTTTTCTTACATAAACAATATGATGTTTTATAGAACCGCTTACCCGCATACCCTCTATTATTGTGGGTACGAGTATGGTACGAGTCCAGGTTTTGTATTATGCGGGTCTAGAATTGGAACCACACCCTCTAAATTAGATGGGTATGTGTATGGGTATGGCCAGACTCGCACCATACCCGCACCGTTTACACCCCTAATTGTGAGTGATGTAGGTGGGAATTGTCCCTCCTATTGAGAGTTTGATAATCTAGGCCCTTGATAAGAGAGACTGAGAAATTTATGGGCATACTCATGTGAGTCAATATGTGATATGTTAGTTCACATGCATCTCTACAATGTTCTCTAATGTAGATTGAGTATTAGGAGGAGGATGATTCCATGCCTCACATTCAATCTGGATACTAGAGACAAAGGAACTTTTATGATCATAGTAACATTGATCATAGATTGTAGGTTCATGTTGTTCTCCAACTTTCAATTACTTGGGTAGAAATGATGTATTGCTAGATATTGCTTATTTCTTCTATAGTCATAATGATTATGGACTTCGCTACCTACATAATATGGGAAATATAGGATCACAAACATAGGATGCACTTCAAAGATGAATTTATGTTGGATCTATAATGGGTTCTAGAGGGGGTTGAATAGAGATACAACCACCTAAAAAAATCATTAGACCTTCAAGTTATATCCCAAGATTTATTGCATATATGAAATTCGAGTACAATTAAACATGCAAAGCAAGGGACAGAGAGATTGAATGAGAACAAAATAACATAAGTTATTTATAGTGGTTCCAATCTCCAAACTAGGATATGCACATCCACTACCTAGAGAGGTCAACCTCTAGGATTTTCAAACATGTCTCACTCATTAAATTTCATTATAAGAGTTATAACATTAAACCACCCTTTTTTTAGGTCAAGGGTACCTATCATTCCCTTTAAGGTCAAGGGAGCCAACAACCTTACAAAGGGCTTACCTATCCATGACCAGGAGTCTTCCACATTACCAAGGATTTACCTACTCTTGCAATGAGTCTTCTTTCTTATCCAAGGACTTACCCACTCTTGCAACAAGTCTTCTTCCTTCAAGGATTTACACCCTCTTGACTTGGATCTTCTGCCTTTTGACTTCACCTTCACCAAGGAGAAGTTTTTCACTAAGGGGCACCTTCCCTCTTTCTTATTCACCTTTCTTAGGAAAGAAAAATAACCTCCATATCATGGTAGAAAGAGAGATTGGGAGGTGGAGGAAGGGAGAGCCTCACAAGATATACATGGGACTAGCTCTCTTACAGATCTCCTACTCACTTTAATAGATGTAGCAAGTGATTAAGCTCATGAGAGTGGATGGAGATCTTTGGGGGAAAATCTCTCTTAACTATAGCATAGGAGCCTTCATAGTGCTTGGCTGTCCATGGGATGAAGCCTAAGTGATCATATTTGTAGTTGAGGTTTCCTACTAGCTAGTAGAGACACTTACGATCGAATTCTAGACGTTTTGCATGTTTCAATAAATCTATTTTCAAGTTTTGCAACACTCACAATGGCTAGAAATACTTTTTTGCACATTTTCATATAGTGTTGTCAGTTGAGTAATCTTTTAGAAAGCTCGAGCAACAACACTATATGACAAAATAGCTTGCAGTTGTTTGCCAAGTTTATATGGGATGAAACTCGACTGAAGGCTATAATTGATTTTGCTAGTACAGTCTATCAGTTGAGTTTCCACCAGGACAAACTCGGCTGACCTTGGTTATTGTTGTAAGCTATGTTTGGTTGTCGACTGAGTTGCCACCAAGACAAACTCGGTCGACAATCTAGTATGTGAAGACTTCTGAAAAATGCCCAAAAAGTGCTCATAATTCATGCTAGTTAACTATATTACACATATAAGTTTAATTATAAGTCATACTATCATTTTAAGTGATTTACATCAAAGATCTAAGGAGAAAATTATTTTTTCTTCAATATTTATATGTATGCATGTATGACTATGGTTTCTCCAAATTAGGATTTGCACGTTTTGGCATTTGGAGTGTGTCTATCTAATCTAAAATAACTCAAGTAGAAGCATAAGGCACAAATAATTGGAATGACTTAGTCATCATCAAAAAAAGGGATTAGTAAATTCAAACCTAAAGTCAAGATTCTCCTCATTTTTAAAGATGACAAAAATTTCCATAAATGTAATGAAAGTATTTAAGTAAAATCACACCTTTGAAGAAACCTAGGTATTGCAACAAAATTGAGTTAATACGCTCCCCTTCAATTTTTTGATAATGGATTTCATATACTCCCCCTCAACTGATGTTGTATCTCATGTATGGTTATCTTTCATAACATCTATAGAAACCATGTCTTCTTCTCATATATGTTCTACATATATGTCTTCTTCCCATTTCATAAGACATGACTTGTCCCCCATCATCATTTTAAAAAAGTGAGGAGGTTGAAGAGATAAAATACAATTTGTTAAAAAGTGGAGTAGAAGAGAAAAAACTAAGGGCTTGTCCAAGCATTGTATGTAAAACAAATCAAGATATGCAATTGAACAACCCTAGATGTAATTCTAGAAATAATCAAGGAAAGGCTATTCAAGCAAGCAACTCAAGCTAATATATATGCAAATAAAGGAGGAGGCCTAAGTATGTACAAAACAAGATACAAGCATAGTAAATAGTTGAATACCAATTTATGAACAAAAATTAACGACATGTAGATGGACTACTAGTAGATGACATCACAAATTAGGACTACTAGTACGATCTAGGTCATAGTAAAGGATTCACAATTTAAAGAACAAGCTATGACTAGATGTAGATAAATAAGCATATAAAGAAATATGCAAGTCAAGAAGCATGATTGCATATATATCACTAGAAAATATGCATCATTATAGAAAGATGAGTACCGCTAAGAAACTCAAGGTTATATAAAAAAAAATACAACTAGAATGATGTAGCAAGTTAGAGCACAACAAAAGTATATTAAATCACAACTAAGAGATCCAAATAGATCATCATAAAAACATGCATAACAACTCAAGACAATTTATTGCAAGGTGTAGAGATACCAATAACAAGAGTAATAAAAAGATATATTTGTATACAAGATAGGCAGATTAAGCATGGTGATATTCATATTATAAACCAAGGGGAGTGCCAATATAATAAGGCTATTGGTTGATAAAGTCTAGTTTGGTAAATTCTCATCCAATAAAGCATATGCATATTCATTGTATAGTGTTGTTGGTCAAGTTTCTGGGTTGAATTTCTCAATCAACAACAGCTATTAACAAGACCCCGTTGGTGCCTTTCAGTCGAGTTTCCTTAGGAAAAACTCAGCCGACAACAATTGTTGTCAAGAAACACATATTTTTTTGAAAAAACATATCTAGAGGCATGACAAAATTATAAACAATATCCAAACAAGTTTAAGAAAGTTAGTAATGCACTATGAAAGCATCAGGGGTAGTTTTTGAGAAAGAAAGAAATGAGAATCATAATATACCAATTTTAACTTAAAAACCATATGTAAAGTGCATACAAACTTGACAAAGACAAGTAATGATTGAATATGAGCAAATATATATCTACCTCTAATCTTATTATTTATTTTCCACTCGTTGCAAACCCATATACATCTCACCTTTCTTCTTTAAGTGGATTGAGAAACCAATTTGCAAATTAACAATTCATTTCAATCCATTTGCAAGTGACCTATAAGAAGAAAGATGGACTGGTCCCCGATCATATATTTGGGTCTGGAGAGGTTATCTTAGAAACCCAAGTCCTATTGATTTAGTGTTTTTTCCTAAAAGGACAATATGTAGAATAATGACCATTTTTAGTGCAATCATTTCAAGTGCCCATAGCCTTGGAACAAGAGGATTATCTATTGTATCTTGGAGGTCCTTTTCCTTTGTTTCTCCTTTGGCTATTATCAAGTCCAATAACATATCTACCCTTTTTCGATATTATGGTATAGGATTTGAATAAGATTCTTTTTATCATCTAAGATTGTTTGCAAAGAGGGTATCAAACTATGATTATCATGCATAAGAGAAGTAATAGTAGAAGATAATTAATTAATACCATATCTATCATGAAAAGGATCAGTTTCTAAGAAAAGAACTTTGGTCATAAAAGAAACTTTTTTTATTATGGAGAGAAACAACGTTATTCTCTCCACTAGTAGAACTAGAACAACATCCAAAGACATTGATTTTAGCAAGCAAGGAAGTATTTTCTTTTTTAAGAGAAGTAATCTTAGAAAGATAAATACTATTTTTAGATTCTATTCCTTGAAAAACAAAGTCTTTGTCCTTATGTTCAGTTCTAAGAACATCAATACCATTCATGAGATAATTCAATATTTTAGCATGCTCTTAACTAGAACTAGGCATTAAAGCTTGAGATTCTATAAAACTAATCTTATTAAGAAAGGTAGCATTTTCAAGCTTAAGAGAATCCACTTGTCTAAGACAAGAATTGTTCTCTATATCAACATTATTGAATTTCAATTCTAGTTCTAGATAATACTTTTAAAGATTATTAACATCATATTGAAAAAAATATTAACATGTTTAAGTTCATCTTTTTCTTCATGTAACAATTCTAACAAGAATTTTCTTTTTCTTTTTAGTAGACTTAAGAGATGCATGATTAGAATGAATAGTGTCAATTAAAGATTATTTATCTAGAGAGTCTATATGTACCTCATTTGTGTCTTCATTTGAACTTTCCATAAGAGAAAAATGGCATTCTCCACTTTCACTAGAGCTTGAGATAGATCCTCCACTAGATTCTTCACTTGAGCTTGAGATGGAGGAGCCACTAGATATTTGGTGTCATTTCTCCTTCTTATTGTGCTTCTTTTTCCTTCTCTTGTGATGATAGGTCTTTTTTCCTTGTGGGTTCTTTCCGCATTTGAAGTATCAGGTTGATGAATAAGACTTTCCTTTTAAGTATTTACCTTTGGAGTACATGGCATATTCACTTGTACATGGAGATTGGAAAATGACTTCTTGTTGCACAATGGATTCAACTTGAGCTTTGATAGCATCCTCCTTCATCTTCTTTGAGTGTTTTTCTTCTTCTTCTTGCTTTTCAAGTCTCACTTCATAGGCTTGTACTCTTTGAGTTCTTCAATAGGAAGTTTGGAGAGAGAATTTATTTCTTCTATGGTGGCCACCTTTGTTTGCCACCATTTAGGAAGATAACTAAGGATCTTTGAGATTATATGTCCTTGATCCATATGATGACCTAGGATGGAAAAACCATCTACAATGGTGTTGAGCCTTGATTACATTTCATCTACTCTCTGCTCATTTCCATCTTGAAGTTTTCAAGGAGACCATCGAGCATATATACTCCACTTTTCTTCACTTACTTCACCCCATAATAAGTGACACATAGATTTCTCCTTATCTCATAGGTTGTGTCAAAACAAGAAATCTAGTTGAACTCAGTTGGGGAAAGAGAGGCATATAGGATGTTTATGGGTCTTGCATTAAAGGTTGCTTTCTTCAAAGTAGTCTCATCACATTCTTCTATCTTTGTCTTCGGTTGCTTGTATAAGAGATTCATTATTCTCCATAGCTCAAGACTTGATCCTTGAATGTGATATTGCAATCTTCTCTTCCAATATAGGAAGTTGCTCCCATCAAAGATTGGAATTTTGATGTAGTATATCCTCCTTGATTATCGCCCATTTTCTCCCACCTGTGGAAGTACTTCTTGGAGAAGACCCACTCTGATACCAATTGTTTTATCTACAAAGAGCTCTAGAGGGGGAGGGGTGCATCGAGCAAAAACTACTTAAATAAAATTCATTAGACCTTCAAGTTGTATCCCAAGAAAATATTGCATATATGAAATTTGAGTGCAAATGAACATTCATAGCAAGTGAGAGAGAGATTGAACAAGCACAAAATAATACAATTTACTTACAATGGTTCCAACCACCAAACTAGGACATGTACACCCACTACCCAAAGAGGTCAACCTCTAGGATTTTCAACCATGTCTCACTCCTTATATTCCATTATGAGTTACAACATTAGACCACCCTTTTCAAGGTCAAAGATACTTACCCTTCCCTTTAAGCTCAAGGGAGCCAACATCCTTTCAAAGGACTTACATATCCAATACCAAGAGTATTCCACCTTACCAAGGACTTTCCTTCTCTTGAAACAAGTATTCATCCATATACAAAGACTTATCCACTCTTGAAACAAGTATTTTGCCTTCAAGGATATACCCACTCTTAACATGGATCTTCCACCCTTGACTTCACCTTCACCAAGATGAAGCTTTTCACCAAGGGACTCTTTCCTTTCTTGTTCTTTACCTCTCTGAGTCAAGACAGATAATCTTCATCATCATTATAGAAAGAGAGATTGGGAGGTGGAGGAAGTGAGAGCCTCACAAGATAAATATGTAGGACTATCTCTCTTATAAATTTCCTACTGACTCTAATGGATCTAGAAAGTGATTAAGCTCATGAAAGTGAATGAAGGATCTCTAGAGGAAAACCTCTCTCAACTATAATATAGGATCCTTCATTGTTCTTGGATAACCATGGGATGAATCCCAAGGGGTCCTATTTATAATTGAGGTTGCCTACTAGCCAATAGAGACACTTAGGATTGAATTCTAGCCATTTTGGGTATCATAGCAGCACTATTTTTTGATTTTGCAACACTTAGGGATACTTTTACACTCTTAACTATACAAAGTTATCGGTTGAGTTATCTTTTAGGGAACTCAACTGATAACACTATATGTCAAAATAATTTGCAGTTTTCGAATGAGTTTATCTAAAATAAAACTCGACTAACAATTATAATTGATTTTGTTAGTACAGGTTGTCAGTTGATTTGTCGCTATGAATACTCAACTGACCCTGGGTACTATTATAAGTGAGGTTTGGCCGTCAACTAAGATGCCACTAGGAAAAACTTGACCAACAAGCCAGTTTGTGAAGACTTATGACAAATGCCTAAAAAGTACTCATAATTCATCCTAATTGACTCTGTTACAGATATGAGGATAACTATAAGTCATACAATCATTACAAGTGATTTACATCAAATATATTAGGGAAAAACTATATGTCCTTCAATCTTGATCTTTATGCATGTATGACTTGATTTTCCAAATTAGGATATGCAAGTTTAGGCATTTGGAGTGTGTCTATCTTATCTGAAATCACTCAAGTGGAAGCATTAGACACAAATGGTTGGAATGGTTTAGTCATCATCAAAATAAGGGATTAGTCAATTTAGACCATGAGTCAACAATTTACTTATGGATAGATTTAACTTGGTTACTAAAAGTGTTTATGTAATCAAATTAGACAAAAATAGCGGCCTAGAGTGTCTAATCGATCAACTAGTAAGCCAGTCGACTGAATGGTGCCATTCGATCGACTAGAGTGTCCATTCGACCGACTAGATCACTTTTGAAACCAACCAATTTGAATGGGTCAACAAAAGATGTGAAATGACCAGTTTGACAGGGTCAAACAATTAATGATATGCATAAGGATGTGCAACATTGCATTAAAATATAGAGTTATTATGTCACTATGCATAAGATAATCGATCGAATGGACATCCCAATCAATTGACTAGTGTGCTAGTCGATCGATTGGATGATTCAGTTGACTGACCGGTGGCCCATGATATTTGTCAATCTATGAGATCTGGGCTTTTGTATTCCCTGGGTTCTGGAAACCCTAGCCCATCTACTCCTATATAAGGAGGGCGTCAGGAAAGTCTCTCAACACACTTCTCTGCTCATAGTTGTGGTAACATGTGAGAGAGCCTAAATAGTCTTATCAAGAAAGGGAGAGACATCAAGGGGAAAGGAAGTCCATGTTGGCATGTTGATGAATAGAAGGATAATACTTCCCCATCGAATCTAGAAGTATGAAGTGGAGTTCCTGATTGTCTGTGTACACTATGTAGAGGCATGGAAGTCATTATTACCATGCTAGGAGAATGACATTATCTAATGTTTGTGTGCTACTTTTGAATGATGAACATGTCTATGCAGGATTGTTGTTGGACTTGCTCCAGGATTAGGTACATCTTGCACCCTCTTTCCTAATGCATCATTGTTGTTGTGATCTTCTAGTGAGGAAAGATAGATAGATATTTTTGTTTCTACTACATACTTTGTGCCCATAATTCCCTATAGTGGTATCATAGCCATGTCAACTTGTGTTGTATCGGGATTTTAATTGATGCCATCAGATTTATTTTTAGTATTTATTATGTTTCATATGATGCAGAAAATAATGGTTAATATGCATATCTGATTAAATGCCACATACACTAAGGAATAGATCTAATATATATATACATATGATGCGATATATATATATATGCAATCCATGTTTTGCTGTAAAATGATTTTGATGGTGGATGTTATAACCTCGATTTTTCCCTAATTAGGTAATAAACATGTAATTCTCCTTTTCATAATGAATGGAATACATGCTTGCTTTATTGTTTGAATTAAAAGGATTTCGTGTGCAAATAGCCTTGTTGATTGTTAAATGGGCCTTATTGGCTATTGGGCCCAATAATAATAAAGGATAGAGGAAAATACAAATGATAATTAATTAAGAAAGAAAAGGAGAATAAAGAGAGAGAGAGGTGGAAACCTATAGAAGGCAATGGGATATTTCCCAATGGGATTTTTCATACCTTTAGGGTTCCTTGAGGACCAAGGGACTCGAGATAACAAGATAATAGCAAAGGAAAAGAACTATTAATTAAATTTAGTTTAATTGATGGATAACTTAGGAGGGAAGGAAACCTTCTCATTCGTTGGATTTTGACTATCAAATTTAATATACAGTTAGATAATGCCAGGATGGAGTTTCCCATAAAATTTGAGAGGAAAATGTTAATCGAGGATAGAGAAATTATATTTCCAAGTTATCATGTTAAAACACCTTTTTAATTGATTTTTGGGATAATAGGTCTTCGGGGGGAGATGACGGCCGTTGGATGACCTGCATGGTCCAGGGGACCACAGATCTAACAGTATCTACTCATCATCTACCGTGAATCACAGTAGGATTGGGGGAGAATTGGGAATTCGATTTCCCAGAGTTTGAGACAATAATTCAAAGATCTAGCTAGACCATTGACTTTGGGAGACTGTTCCAAAGCATCTAGACCCCAGTTTCTAATGTTACCATCGACGAGGGAAGAAGTTCCCAATTTGTGGAACTCCCAGACCTAGCCCTATACAAGGGAGGGTACTCGGGAGTACCAGCAAACCTAGAGATGATCCCAATCACTGTAGAGCGCGACGACGAGTTGAGCGACGACTTTAATTGCTAATTCTAACCTAACCTACCCCCTCTGCAACCTACGAGCCACGATGGAGTTCCGGCGACTCATTTGTGGTGAAGGTCAGGGTGGATTGGGCAATTGAGTGTTGCATCAAGTTCAGACGATGATGAAGAAGCTTCCTAGAACCTTCAATTCTCTGTTGGTGGCCTGGAGCTCGAAGTCAACTGAAGAGTTGACCGCAACCTATCGAGCAGTCGGAGGTGGACGACGATCAACAACCGTTTGATCGTGGTCCACTGTGATCTCAGGCTAGATCCAACGAATGAGGATAGGAGCGGATATTTGAGGCACGTGTGATGAGAAGCGTCCGATCCAAGGAGCGGATCACCAGTCCACTGATCTGACGGCTAGCATTTTTTTCGGGTAATATCTATCTCTGCCAATTAATTCAGAAAAAGGCTTTTTCTTGCAAAAATCGTAGAAATAAATAGAAAACTCGAATGAAGAAACTTAATACATGAAAGTTGATCAGAAAAATGCAAGGAAAATTTAAAAATAGTTGAAGGCTTGAATATGTATATTTTTGCAAAAAATGTATTATTTTGTTGAAAAAGATAATAAAATTAAGTTAGAAACCCTAATTGATGATAGTAAATGATTTAAGGAGTAGTAATAGGTTAATTTGAGTATTATTAACATGTTATGAAATAATGTTAGATCTTAAATTGTTTTAGATGGTTAATAGCATGGTTTAGGGTTTTAAACCTAATATGATGGGTAATGCACTTACAAACCATAAATAGGGGAAAAAGGAAAGAAAAGAGTATTTAATTCGAAATTAGGGTTTTATGTTGTCCAAAGATGACCTTAGGGTATTTTATGAAATATAGATGAGATAGTAAGGGATTGTAAGTAATTTTGTATAATTAGGGTTTAAGGATGTAAAAGTATGACAAAACCCTAATTGCAATTGAAACCCTAAAAAAGACTAGAAACCCTAGGATGCAAGTTAGGTTTAATAGAGCTTGTTAGCATGATCAATGATAGAAGATTGTATGCATGTTTTAGGATTACCTTGTATGCTTGCTTGATTACTAGGTTTCTTGCTTAGTTGGATTATTTCTGTACTCAAGTCAGCCTGACAGGTATGTGGTTAATTATGGTTAATCACATTAGTTTTTGAAGGTTTTCTGAATGATTAATCGCATTGGATGCAACCTATCAGTTTGAATGTTCATACTTACAAATAATAAAGTCACTATGATTATCACAAATATGATAATAGTGTGTATTCTTGCACCTACATGCCACCCTGATGGATGATGCAAAAAGGTCAAGCCCAAGAGGGAAGACCCATGGGCACAATGAGTGGTGAACCCAAACACCAAGCTCAGGATAGAGAAGGTGGTCTTTATTGCATGACTAATGGGCACCATGAGAGGTGACCCCAGGCACCAAGCTAAGGATGGAGAAGGTGGCCTTAAGTCAATGGCTAAAGAGAAACCCTAAAGGGGGTATTCCAAGGTTAGGGCAAAAGTGGTGGAGTTTGACACATTGAACTCGTAAATTGAATTGATTAACTTAATTGTGATAATTAGGTTGTTAGCCTTACGTGTGATCATTTGTTTGTCCCCACATACCGACATATTCATATATGCTGACCGACATTTCGTTTGTCGGCATTTTAGGTACAACTCTGAAAGGAACAAACAGTAAAGTGACACATTGTGAAAATAAGAAATAAAGTACAAGGAGGATTAGATAGAATGGATTCAAGCTATGGATAGAAGTAGATATCCAAAGTTTTTAAAAGGTATGAAAAGTTTTATTTTATACCAGATTTCAGTTTCATTTGGTAGAATTTCATAATTATTACTTATTAATTATCAAACCTTTGATCTGGTTTATTGGGATAGTGGCTCTGACCTGTTGGCCTCCCTTAAGTGGGGATTACTGGGAGGCGGGGTCGTTACAGTGGATGTATGCATGGTTACTGACACGCGTAAACCGTGTGTGCAAACGCAAGTATATGTATCAATGTAATATAGGCCTTGTGAGGCCCGAGTCGAACTCAGGGAAACGTGAATTTTAGTACACTACTACTAACTGGTTGCGATCAGCTAAACCGATTAAAAGAGTTGATTGGTTTGAAAAAGAAAATAAAATAAAGTGAAAATAAAGAGAGCGATGATTAAATTTTGGTTTAATCAAATGAGAATGGGATTCCTTAGGATTGCCGATTTCACCACGGGATCTCGTTATACAGAATATCTTGCATAAATAACGTAGATTTTATCGAATCTTGGATAAAGAGCTTGTAATCAAGATTGCCCGCTTTCACGGTACAATCCACTACCCAAATCTAATCCAATTCTACTTTTGTAGCAATTTATATCTTAGATTAGGTGCATTAACGATGACTCTGTGTATCTCTCCACTATCTGTATGTCGCCTAGTCTAAGGAACGCATAAGATGGTGTATAAAAGTGGGTTTTCTGACCTTTAATCCCCTTTCCAGAGTAATTATTAGTCTAATTCTTTACCTATGGTCATGAAGCATAAGTAAATCAAGCAATCTCTACAATTATATATCCAAGAAACGAGAATTCTATATCAATTCATGCAAAAATTCAATATAACGGTTCCCCGGGCTACTCCCGGGTCCTAAGGAACAATGGGGATTAGCCCTGCATGGTTGACAATGGAGAATACATAGGAGTAGAGAAGAAAAACGTGGGAAACATGGAGAAAACTCGTATAACCCCTGATACGAAGGTGCTCCTGGAGATCCTCCTCGAGAAACGTGCGTTTTGCAGTCTTCCGGCAGCAAAATCGCCCGTCAGAGGTGCCCAGATCGCTCGGTTGACGACCTTCGTCTCTTGTCTCCTCTCTCTCTCCCTCCTTCTTGGATGTTGTGCAACACAATGTGAGATCCCCCTAGGGCCGACCGTGCTCTTCTTAGGTCATAGGACCACTTTACGGCTCCGAAAAAGCTCAACTGTCGGATTAAAACGCTCCGTTTTAGTGCTGAAAATTGTCAAATCCCGACGCTGTCGATAGTATCGACCCAAGGTCGATGGTATCGACCATGATACAGGTTTTTCCTTCCAAAATCACGTTTTGGGGTTGCTTTCTGATAAAATGTTGATACTATCGACACCAGGGTCGATAGTATCGACTCTGGACAATGCAAAAGTACCTGAAAAAGTGCCGAAACATGTGTATAAGTCCGGGGATTATATAAAATCATATAAATATGATAAAAGAAGTATAATTTGATGCAAAAAGAGTTTAAAGGCCAACTATAGTGAATTATCCAAATATAATCAAGAAAATGACAATTACATGCATAAAACAGATATAAAATAAGCCTATAAAAGTGACTCAAAACCAATGCATCAAACTCCCCTAAGCTCAAACCTTGCTCATCCTCGAGCAACAAAACTTTGGATCTGGTTGAGATAAGTCAGCAATAGGACATAAATACATGAGATGAATCTACATCATCCCCACTTTCTTTCCACAAATCGGCCTTCATTGACCACTGAACACTAACTGCCATCCATGCGACCAAAGACCTATGTAAAAGATGTTTGTCCCCCAATCAATGAAACACTATCAATTAAAGAAGTTAATATGATAAACTCATTTGGTCCATACTTGATGCATCTTGTGATCTCCTATCTACATTGCTCATTTCCTAACTACCATCTAAATGGAAGCAGATCTCCTGATATTAATGATTGAGGAGAATATCATGGGTGGCCTACCGATAAGAGCATCGGGTGGATGGGATAGGTGGTTGTGGAAGAGATGGAAGCACATAACAGTCAATCATGCAATACAAAAATTAATGACCATCATGATGCAAAATGCAAGTGAAAATGTCCTAATGCTATATTTTTGGTGGAATGATGCATGCACTATCATTCCATCTCAAGGTGAGATAGAATATAAAAAAAAAACTACACCATGTGCTTATTCTTATTAATTCTCCGGTGAGAACATGTTCCTTTCTCCCTCTCATTCCTACTTACTTCTCAATTCGTTTTTTTTTCAATTTTTTTTCAATTTCTTTAATTTTTTTTCAAGCCCTTATTTTCATAGTTGACAATGAGTTATTTGTCGGGCTCCACTTCTTGTTACATAACTTATACATTTGAAGCATTCAGAAGATATGGAACAAGTTCACCACCTTTAATGTTTCAGAAGACATAAGATGCATGATGCACAATATGCTCAAAAGATGCAAATGCAACTACATAATGATAGTTATGCAATTAAATGACACGCACCTAAGGATAATGTGCATGTATAACTACTCTATCTTTTTTTTTTCATTTTCATGCAAAAAAATATGTGAAAATAAATATAATGCAAGACCTGTCTACATGAGATGCAATCAAAAAGTGAAAGACAATAATGTGCTCCCATTTCTTATGGTGGAGTGTGAATGAAATTGTAGTCGATCAGATCACAAGACTAATTGACAGAAGCTTCTGAAAATATCATATGTCCCTCTCTAAAGACCTGTGTACAGGGTAACTGAAGGATTTCTCTCTTAAACTTTAGTCTAAGGTCACGTTAGCATTTGGTCGGTTCGGGCTCAAACATCCTTGCCAATCACTTTTCCTTGGACAATAAATATGGTCATTCATGTCCCCATGTCCTGAAGCTGACTCACCCAAGCACTTCCTCAGTTATACAACTCAATTAATAATAAGAATAAGCTCAAAAAATTCTCAAAATGCTCATTTTTTATGTGCACACAACCCAAGAGTAAAACTTGCAATTGAAACCGTGCATTTATTGCTCCATAGATTACACTAGATAGATGTGGATCCTACAAAAGCAGTAAACCTAGAAATAAAAACAACTAATATTTCAAAAATAAAAGCAACATGAATAAGTAAGTAAAAACTAATATAAAGGGTTGTTCCAACACCCCCCCCCAAGCTTGAATAAGACTATGGCCTCATAGTCAACATTCTCACTTAAGAGGTGGAAGAACGATACCATTCGCTTTGAAGTGTGGTGAAGAAGGATGGTTAGATGATCAAGTGAACCAAGTGATGCTTGCTATCTCCCTCCTTTTTGTGGCCCATTTTTGTGTCTTAGTGGTTCTAAGACGTGACTTGCTTCATCCATCTTTCCTCTGCAAAAAACGGTTCGAAAAAATCTCATTTCGATACCTTTTACGGCCTATTTTATGTAGTTGTCTTGCAGGTGTCGATACAATCGACAAAGGTTGATGGTATCGACCCAGACTCAGCAATTTTGCTAAATCGACGCATCTAAAAGCCTGGGAACTCAAAAGTGTCGATACTATCGACCCTAGGGTCGATGGTATCGACTTTACTGGAACCAATTTTTCTGTAAATCTTCAGGAATCTCGATACTATCGACCCTAGGGTCGATGGTATCGACTTTTCTTCAGCGTTTACTTCTCCAAACTCGATACTATCGACATGGGTGTCGATAGTATCGACCTTAACATTTTGCACACTTCAAAACACGAGTTAGGGTACCATTTTTACAAAAATTATCAAAACCTAAGCAAAAACTAAGTACATAAACATAAAAGAACATAACCAAACATAAAAATGAATCGAAAGTTGGGTTGCCTCCCAACAAGCACCCTTGTTTAATGTCCTAGGCTTGACATAAAGATACCTTTAACCTGGGTTGTCAAGAGATGTCTCCAATGAGTCATGTGGTAATTTGAATTTAACTCTATCATCACCGATCCCAAGTGTCAAGTAACCTCGCCCAATGGCAGCGATTACATCAGTCGTAGCTTGGAACGACCTTCCCAATAGCATCTCACCTCCTTCCAACTCATGCATGTCCATGACCACAAAGTCAACAGGGAAGATGAATTTGTCAACCTTGACTAGCACATCCTCACATATACCTTGTGGCTCCACAATGGATCCATCCGCCAACTCAATAGTCATGGAAGATTTCTTTAGTGTCGTCAATCCAAGCTTTTGAAGCGTGGACAGTGGCATAAGATTAATGCTTGCCCCTGAGTCACACTGTGCTTGTGGAAAATGTTGGCCGCCTATGGAACATGGGATGTAGAAACATCCTGGATCGTTCCTCTTCCTTGGTAGCCGTCCTTGGATTATAGAACTCACTTTTTCATCAACAACACAAATATCAGTGTCTTTTATCCACCTTTTCTTGGTGATTATGTCCTTGATAAACCTTCCATATGCTGGAATCTTTTCTATCATTTCTACTAACGGAATATTAATATGGAGCTTCCTAAACATCTCCAAAAATTTCTTGTAGTGCCTATGCTCTTTCTTCGGCCTCAGACTATCCAGGAAAGGCACGTTTGGGTCCTTCGCTCGCTTGTGTGGTGGCACATATGGAACTTTAGGGGTCTCCTCCCCTAAGCTTGCTTTAACACCACCTTCTAGGATAGGATTTGACACATCATCTGTGGATGGCATGACTTGTGGCTGCTCCCCTCTCTCAGTGACTATAGCTTCACCATGACGCATGGCCTTCACCTGCTCCTCTTTCCTAGGTGCGGGCGTGGCCGCGATGTGCTATTGGCAGATTTTTCTGAATGGACAACATCCGCCTGGTAGTCCATAATGACTGCGAGGATACGGTATTCTTGGTGTAGCCTCCGTATCAAAAATCATTTTGCTTTTGTCCTGGACCTCCACCACCGGGGGCTCTACCTCAGAAATCACAGATATATATTTCACTTGATGATGTGCTTGAACAACATATGAATTCCTAGCCTGTCTTTGTTGATTTGTATGCTTCATGGCCGCCACTTCATTGGAAATTTGGGTCACATTCGTCTCTAGTGCCCTCATTTGTGCTCCATGACTTTGCAATGTCTGTCCAAATTTATTCAAAATCTCGCCCTGAGACTGTAACTGCTTGGCCAATGTACTCATCATCTCTTGATTTTGTTTCACCACTTGGCTAAGCAATTCATTGTTCTTTTCCTCTAGGCTAGGCTGCAGCTTCTGAAAATTTTGTTCCTTCCTCCAATCATAATTGTTATTTCTATATCCCTGTTGATGCATATACTTTGCATGTGCTTCATCATCAGACCCATTGTCCTCTTTCTCTAGGAGCTTCTTGGCTATATGATCCAACTTTTCATTAAGCGCTTTGATGGCCCTTGCTTCATGTGTAATGCCAACCTGCTCGGGTGCATCTCTTTCACCCTAAGACTGCTTTTTGGACATGTTCCTTAGAATCTCCCAACACCTTGTGCCTGTGTTGTTCAAAAAGAAACCAGAACCTGCTGAGTCCAAATTGCTCCTATCATGTTCATTTAGGGCGAAGTAGAAAATTTTAGCTTGCTTCTCCTTGTCTAAGCCATGATGTGGACACTTCCTCAGCATGATCTGGAAGCGCTCCCAAGTTTCAGAGTATGTTTCACCGGCTCGCTGGCTGAAGTTGTGTATCTTCCTCATTAGATCGTTTATCTTTTCAGGTGAGAAGAACCTCTCAAAGAACACCTCAACCATGTGATCCCAAGATTCAATGTACTCATTATCCAGATTGTGCAACCATTCCCAAGCATTGCCCGCTAAAGAACTGGGAAAAAGTTTCAGGTAGAGTGTCTCTTGCGGGAACCTGTCAATCTTTATCATATCACAATTTTCCACGAACGTGCTGATGTGGGTCACTGGATCCTCATTTTTAAGTCCATGGAAAGCATGCGATTTGACCAACTGAATAAGCCCTGGATCAATCTTGTAACTGGGTATGTTGATAGCTTGTTTCTTGATTGGCCCCTTCTGCGTAGAAGAAGAAGCTTTAATCCTTTCCCAGATCGTCAGCTCCTCATTTTCCGCTCCGTCACCCATTATTACTTTACTAGTACCTGAAATTTCAAATGGTAGTGTATGAACTGGTACTAATAATTAAAACAATGACTAAGATTTGCAATTCAGTTCAAAAGATGAAAAGAAAAAAAAAATTACAGGAATTAAAAGTGGCCTAGTGTGGTCGCTCGCAGCACTCGTAGTGCTAAAATTCACCATTTCCCCGGAAATGGCGCCAAAAAATTGACACACGTAAACCGTACGTGCAAATGCAAGTATATGTATCAATGTAATATAGGCCTTGTGAGGCCCGAGTCGAACTCAGGGAAACGTGAATTTTAGTAGACTACTACTAACTAGTTGCGATCAGCTAAACCGATTAAAAGAGTTGATTGGTTTGAAAAAGAAAATAAAATAAAGTGAAAACAAAGAGAGCGCTGATTAAATGTTGGTTTAATCAAATGAGAATGGGATTCCTTAGGGTTGCCGATTTCACCACGGGGTCTCATTATACCGAATATCTTGCATAAATAACGTAGATTTTATCGAATCTTGGATAAAGAGCCTGTAATCAAGATTGTCCGCTTTCACGGTACAATCCACTACCCAAATCTAAGCCAATTCTACTTTCATAGCAATTTATATCTTAGATTAGGCGCATTAACGATGACTCTGGGTATCTCTCCACTATCTGTACGTCGCCTAGTCTAAGGAACGCATAAGATGGTGTATAGAAGTGGGTTTTCTGACCTTTAATACCCTTTCTAGAGTAATTATTAGTCTAATTCATTACCTATGGTCATGAAGCATAAGTAAATCAAGCAATATCCACAATTATATATCCAAGAAACGAGAATTCTATATCAATTCATGCAAAAATTCAATATAACGGTTCCCCGGGCTACTCTCGGGTCCTAAGGAACAATGGGGATTAGCCCCGCATGGTTGACAATGGAGAATACATAGGAGTAGAGAAGAAAAACGTGGGAAACATGGAGAAAACTCGTATAACCCCTGATACGAAGGTGCTCCTGGAGATCCTCCTCGAGAAACGTGCGTTTTGCAGTCTTCCGGCAGCAAAATCGCCCGTCGGAGGTGCCCAGATCGCTCGGTTGACGGCCTTTGTGTCTTGTCTCCTCTCTCTCTCCCTCCTTCTTGGATGTTGTGCAACACAATATGAGATCTC
Source organism: Alisma plantago-aquatica (assembly GCA_963693085.1). NCBI lineage: Eukaryota > Viridiplantae > Streptophyta > Magnoliopsida > Alismatales > Alismataceae > Alisma > Alisma plantago-aquatica. The sequence goes on along the minus strand of OY856413.1, from coordinate 1,134,654,415 downwards.
CCTAGGGCCGACTTTGCTCTTCTTAGGTCATAGGACCACTTTACGGCTCCGAAAAAGCTCAACCGTCGGATTAAAACGCTCTGTTTTAGTGCTGAAAATCGCCAGATCCCGACGCTGTCGATAGTATCGACCCAAGGTCGATGGTATCGACCATGATATAGGTTTTTCCTTCCAAAATCACATTTTGGGGTTGCTTTCTGATAAAATGTCGATACTATCGACACCAGGGTCGATAGTATCGACTCTGGACAATGCAAAAGTGCCTGAAAAAGTGCCAAAACATGTGTATAAGTCCGGGGATTATATAAAATCATATAAATATGATAAAAGAAGTATAATTTTATGCAAAAAGAGTTTAAAGGCCAACTATAGTGAATTATTCAAATATAATCAAGAAAATGACAAATACATACATAAAATAGATATAAAATAAGCCTATAAAAGTGACTCAAAACCAATGCATCAGTTACCCTTTGGATGCTTGTGTGGTTGTATGATTTATTTCCTATCTTATAAATTTGGTTTACATATAAGCCTTCCTCTTTGTTCTCTAAATGTAATTAGTTCTTAAACCCCTATGCTCCCCTCAAATGTAACTCGAGGTATTCTCGTTACATAATGTAATATGTAGATAAGATTACCATTAGTTTCCTTTTTGGTAAGAGAAGGTTTTCTACCCAGGCAAGTCGACTGACTGGGAGTCGGGTCAACTGCTCGAAGACTACAGGATCTAGGTGATCGACTAAAGGGCCAACTGACCGACTGAAGGAGTCTAGTCAACCACTTGAGCTAGGATCCAGTCAACCGACCAATGGAAACTAACCAACCGATAGGAGTTTCAACTAATCAACTAGAAGGTCCAGTCAACCGACCAACCTCTTCCCAATACAAGATTTATCGGTACAGTTGCATGCATATGGTTTATGACCTTAGTTGGACAATAATTCTTTGTGTCTCCAAATAATTGCATTAGTATAGTCATAATCATCTCTAGGTTTCACTTGTAGACATAGTATGTATATAATACATATTACAAGTATGTACAATTGGATATGTATATGTATTTAAAAATAAAATTACTCAGTAAACATTAAGTCTGACATGCTTTCCATAAGAATCACATATGAAAGCTTGACCCAAGCACTATTATGGCAATGTGTGGTGCACCGTCCATCTATTGGAAGTGTGATGGTAGATATGTAGGCTTTCCTAAAGCAGCGTGCATCATCTTTGATGTTGGTTTATAGGATGGGCTTAACTAGGATACCTTAGTGATATTAAGTACATAGAAGCATACATATGGGATATGATAAGGAGTTTCACATACAATCTATCCAAGAGCTGCATTGGATGTGATTGGAAAATTTTGTAGGTGATTGGCCAAGGCTGACTCATGATTTGATGAGATGTGGATCTTGGCCAACTAAACAATTGTATGTTGCAATGTTTACAAATTAATATAGAGGGTTATTGATTTGAAAATTATAGTATAAGTGATAGTTCATTAAAGGTCTAATTAATATCATCAATATTTTCAATTTGTAAAATTAAATGGAAAAGAATAACATATTGTGATTGGTCATTAGGAAGGAAAAACTAAATGAGACCAACTTCCATAACTAGTTCAGGACTTTGAGAATGGTTATCACTCATGACCATAAGCTCTATGTCTTGTATACACTAGTGCCAGAGGAACCCACTTTCGACGTGCCTAAGGTTGAGGTGGATGCTTATTGGAAGCATGCCAACGATGCCTTACACATTCAAAATATAATGATATGTTGCATGAACTAAGAGTTGCATAATAAACATGAAAACATGGAAATTCTTGAGATGGTAACACATCTTAAGAATATGAACTATAATCATGAAAAGCGTGAAAGGTACAATGTCACCAAGGTGCTCTTTGAGTCTAAGAGTTAGCCACAAACATGATTCTACAATCATTTTCTATATCATATATCCATTTGATCAAGTTGTGTTACTTGAGTAACTTGGCCAAACTACCATTTAAATTGCTAGGTATGTTGATAAAAATTGAGGAACAAATGAAAAAAACAAACTCATGATGGTGATTTGTAGAGCATAGTCCAAGGGCAAAATCAAGGCCAAAAAAGTTATGAGTCTATGCTGGAGTCCAAGTCTTTGGCACTCAAGATAAGGAGAAGGGTAAATGTAGAAGGAATTTTCCCTTCTCACTTAAAGGAACCGAGGAAGAAGAAGCAAGGGATAGTGATCTCAATTTATACATAATTGAGATTAACTTTGCCACTTCTTCATCTTGGGTATTGGATGTTGGAAGCAAATCTCACATTTGCTCTATTAACAAGTGTGTCAGACATTATAATCGTTGTATATTGATATGTAAACCCCTTTCGTCTATATATAAGAGAGGAGACAATTACAAGGAAGCTGATTAAACCCTAATGGACCAAGGAAAATAGGCTCATGTACATAATAGACCAATTAACCTATAACTAAATAGGCTAATATTTTCAAACACTCCCCTCAAGTTGGAGTATGGGCAAACACATGCCAAATATTGGAGTTACTTGAATTGGTTTAAGTATAAAAGATAGAAATGATAAATCAAGGATAGAAATGTCACTCACCATATGAAAGTTGTTACCCCCACCTAAACAATACTCCCTATCTAAACATATGATCATGCCTCATTTGAGTTGAGTTTTGCATGTAGGAAATGCTCGAGCTTTGAAGAAGGTCTATTGAAGTGCATCTGGAATGAAGAACATCTAATATATGGAATCTAAACACCACAACAGAATCTTGCCACATTCAAACTGGAGCATATGATCATAAGTATCACGACTACACCATCTTCACTGGAGAGGAATGTGTGAGTCATATAAATGCATAGTCAACACATCCCACGTACATAACATGGCACAGACATAGAGGTACAATGTAGATGTAGAAATAGTAGTGTCTTCAAATCAGACGAGAAGTGTAGTCAACTGGAATAATAATAGAAGACCACAAATGTGCTTAACATGGCATGAATATGAGCTAGACAAGGTGTTTATGGATGGCAATCTGGTGCATGAATATTGGGGACTTGATAGCAATGAAGGAACCATAAAGGAGAAGACCAATAAGATCAATAAAAGATGAAACTCAGATAAGACGTAAGTACAAGTAGCTCAGTGAAGATTAATCTAAATGAGTCCTTGTAGATATTGAATGCATAGGATAGAAGATGTTTAGCTTCAGAGAAAATTGATGAAGAAGCAACTATTTACCTCATGGGAATGTAGCAATAATGATCAACTAAAACATCATCAACGCCAAAGGGAGCTAGAGGTCAGAATTAGCCGCAACAAATCTTATCCTGGCATTCATAATGGGGTAAGAACACAACAGGCTTGGTGTCAATGTTGCAAATGTGAGATCGTTCAATGTTGTCACACATGTAGCATGTTGCTATGTCGGCATGACATGCCACAAAGACATCAAGAAAGCATATATGCTAAAGAATATTAAGCTCCATGAAGATAGCCTATAATATATCAGTCTCATCTCTTTATCTCTCTCCTCATATGTTCTCTCATACCCTCCACTCTCTCAAACTCTCCCTCTCCTCTATACCCCCTGTGTGCCAACTATGAAGAGAATGAGTAGATGGTGTGGGAAAGAGACATGTGACGCCCCACATGCTGTAACATAAATACAAAAGGCCCCGTCTGCCGCCTTGATTTACCACCCTCCCTATAAAAGAGTGAAATCACCCCTTTACCAAAAATTTGAATAATAAAACATCCATCCCAAACATACTCAAAAGGTATGTTGAAATGGGAGTAAATTTTTCAAAATTATAATAATGGTATACGAAAGACCAAAGTGTATAGCAGCAGAATAAAATCATGACTTTATTCAATTTTTTTAAAAGATTACTAAATTCCATCATATCTCTCATAAGGGTTACATGTAAGATACATCAAAGGATCTAAGATAGAGGGAATTCTAAACTACATCAACTTTTTCTCCAAGCAAAAACTTCATGAGATAGGTCCATGCTTAAAGCCATGTACTCCCTATCTTATTCCTAGGATAGTCCTCTACGCTCCTATTGCACACTCTGATCCTAGGCCTTGTTCAACTCCTAGATCAAACCCTGGGTGGTTTGGAAAGTACCTAATAAAAGAAAGAAGCAAGATATGTGTCAGAGATAATGAACAAGGACAAAATATAAGTAACAACATGGAAATAAAGGATAAGATTTCATCCTAAGATGAAGATGGTCAAAAGTATGAGGCATAAATAAATAGATGGTTGCCATAATAAGAAACATAATAAAAGGGTTGCATGCATGATTAATATTGACTACCCTTACTATATAGGATTGAGGCACCTACCTAACCTCAACTAATAGGTGAGGGAGAGTAACACATTCTAGTCACCTACAAATATTGATATTGGGGAGAGTAACACATTCCCCTGGGTGGATTAACACATGCCCTGTCTATGGGTAGTTGTACATAAGTATCACTACTCTAGTTAAATAGTTTAATAAAATCAACATGTTAAGAACTATGGCAAGTATAAGCATCAAGTGATAGAAACATGGCAGTGGGGTACAAGACCCAAGTAATAAGTAGAAAAACTAATGTTTGATGCAAATATAGAAAACGAAATAACAAAAGAGGAATTAGGGTTTCATAAATGCCTCATTAGGGAAACTAGGTTAGGGTTTGCAATTATTCCCAAATTAGGTGTAATGAAAGCACATACCTCTCATACAGATTACAATTATTTACTTTCACCACTTTAATTGAGTCCAAGATCCACTCATGTATTAGGGTTTTTCATTTGCATTAATGTAAAGAAAACCGTAGTTTTAGACTTTTCACACAAAAATCCAATTTATAATCTAAAAACATCACCATTGATATTATTAGGTTTTCCTAATCAAGAAAACAAATACTTTGTCTATTTTGGAGTTATGAGGATTAAAGTGTATTTTTGGTGATTTTTATGTATTAAAATCATTTTTAGAAAACACCTTTTGAAAAAACTCAAAACCAAGCCTTCAAAGTATTTATTGTTTAAAGATCACATTTTATAATTCCAAAACATTTTTTACTTTAATTTTTGGACAAGTGAATTAAAAGATATGATTTTTCTAAAGTGGACTAATCAGAAAATTTGTTTAATCCAAATAAGCAAGAAAGAGAGCGAGAGAGAGGTTGGTACCTGGCTCACTTGGACCAATCAGGTGAGACCAAGTCACAAGTTAAGGGTCATGTTGACTCGTTCTAAAATAAAGAAACCAGGTGGCGAAAGACCAAATTGCCCCTAAATTTAAAATGAACTATAAACGAGAAACAAGGACATAAACAAAAAAAGAACAAAGGGGTTATCCCCTTCCTCTCACACGTGCCATGACTACTTGAAGCAGATCAAGATGGAAGTGTATATTTGGGGAAACCAAGAGGGGGGTTATCGAACCAAATAAATAAAATGAACTTGAAGAAGGTGTCTCGACGAACTCTTACCCTGAAGCAATTGGGTAGTAATGAAGAGAGGCATCGTCAGCATGGCAAGGTCTGTGATATTGCATGATGTCTTGGACCGAATTGGGGTTGGAGGAAAGATTCTCGGCACTAGGCGGTAGATGTGTATTGCTTAAATGCACACATGAGAGGGTGTAGGTGTGCCTGCAGTTTGGGGGAAAGAGAGGTCAAAAACTCGAAATTGGGCAAATCATTAGAAGATGAAACTAGGGCTCTATATAGGGTTCATTGTGTGGGGATTCCGCTCCTTATTTCAATGGAATACAAATCACAAAGAATGGTGTATCGAGGAGGGAGATATCCACATAAAACTAGGTGGTGCACTGTTCTCGGGCGTGCCTCTCCTACCTAAGGTAGGAGATGGGTTACACGTCATCAGATCAAGGATTAAACATTCCTGATTGCATGCAAAATTGAAAATAAAAAGGAGTTGTGTGACATTTAATTACTTACCAAATCCGATTCAAACCAAAGTGACACATAAAATTCATTTCCATTTTCTCTCTCCACATTTGGGGTGCAACCAAATCCCAAATTTAATGAAATTTGAATCTAAGCTAATTTGAGTATGAGGAATCTGAATATGCAATTAGATTTCCCTTTTGAGAACTTTTGATTAGTCAATTAAGACAAATTGTATTTTCTCTTTCCTACTTCATTAATGACTATAAGATTCTCCAAATTTTATGAAACTTCACCCATAAGTCACATTTAATGTCTTGGATACGAATTTACCATCCATTTTACATGTTGGAGTTGTTTGTACATATATTTAATATTTTGAATGTTCTACACACTTTCTCTCTCCTAACTTCTCATGTATATTAAAGATTATCCAAATTACATGAAAATTTACCCAAAGGCTATTTTCAATGTGTAGATTATGAATCCAAGATTATTTTCCACTTTTTGAGTCATGAAATATTTTATTTCATATTTTGAGGAAAACTCACCTTTTCTTTTCAAAATAAAAGAGATATAGTTTTTATCATTCCAAATTTAAGAAACTTGGCCTCCAATCCAAACCAAACCCAAGGAAAACAAATACGAACTTAACTTTAACAAATTAATCTTCCTTTTATAAAAAAATTCCCATTATCCATTATCACCACTATTCTTCTTATTAAATAATTCAACATCACATTAACATGTTTAAAGCATCATTATTCGATCCTTTTTCTCTTCCTTACTCCAAAATGCTAAGGAATGATTTAGAACAAATTTATTTTATCATTATGCCACTTAAGTGGTAAATTTGCATTTTGAGCCTTATTAAAGCATTCACTGAGGTATTTGTGGATAAACCCATATGTTGGAAATAATAATGAATAATTGTTCACCAAACCACTATTAGTTCCAAAAATTGAACATCCAAGCTGAAGAGGATAGAAAAGAAAGGAAAAGCTTAGAAAGAGGGTAAAAAAGATAATATAGCCATATTTTAGTTCATTACAACACTCCACCTCTTAAAAGTGATTTCATCCCCAAAATCTTAAGCAAAGAGGAAAGGTTGAGTGTGCAACAACTCAACTCGAAACAAACCATAAAACTTTCACCAAAACATTCACTAACAACTCCTCATAGGTCAGGTTCACAAGGATCACCTAGGATTCCACTATAAAGATTTCGTTTATGATATTTAACAATATCAATATTTTTGGCTCATCAGAGTTATATTTATTATGATGCCACATTATCATTATTATTCTTTTAATTGTATACAATTACATTTTCTTTGTTGCCAAAAGATTTATATTTGATTATCATGCAAGAAACCATATATATATATATATATTTATCTCATTAAGAATTTTAAGCACAATTAGGGTTTAATGAATTATCTCAATATAGTTGATCATTATTATTAATAATTTGGGTTTAGGCTCCATTATAAATTATAACAGATTATTTACATGAAATAAGACATTTTATCTAGTTGTTATTAAGCTTACAATCAATCCAAATAATGTCACATTATTTACTTATATCTATATTAAAAAGTGTCACATTGTCACATTACCTTTCATACTCACATTGATACCATCATTAAACATTTTATTATATATAATCACTTTTCATTATTGATTATGCACATTTGTGTGAATCCAATTAATTTGTATCCATATTGAAGCCATTATTTGTATTTTAGTGAACAAGATGGAACATACTATTTATTAATGATTTGATTCACATACCAAGTTAGGATTAGGTGATTAATTAGGTGTGTATTAGAGAACAAGGTGATATGTATTTCATATTGGTGACTCAATTAATCTATTATTAGGTGATTAAATAACATTTATGTGTATCAAAGTATGTTATCTGGATTATGACACCTAATGCCACTAATGTGTCATGAATGACATGAAGGATGTATATATTAGGGTTAGATGATTACAACTTAAGGTTCAGGTTAATATGATCATTATATATCACATATGCCTTCTTAGCATTAATTAAGTCCAAGATTAGGTTACAATTATCTTTCTCATCATATCATTAGGGTTTATTTGTTTATGACATGTTTAACATCATGTTTATCCACAATTAGTATTAATATGTGAGTTATTCATATTACGTGCATTAGGTATTCATAAGGGTTCAAACATATGAGTTATTCATTAGATGATCATTATATGTCCATTAGTATATAAACAAGCATGTGAGGTTACAAATATAACTTTGTTTGGTCAAAACTAATGATCCAAGCATACTAACCTCCTATTCATGGAGTTAGGGTTTCTAAAGTCATGTAGCTAGATCTCAATATGGCACAACGCTCCATCCCCCATAAAAAAGATTTTTTCCTTAAAATATAACCACCCAAACATCATCAAACCAACTACTCTCCACCCCTTAAAAAGTTTGGCATACCAAGCCAAACTAAACTATGGGTAAAAGGGTGAGTCTAACTAAACCATGTAAAAGATCCAGCATGCTTCCACTGCACACTCTGATAGCTTACTAAACACCAAACATTAAAGTCTAGGTTCTAGGTTTAGGATAACTTAACATGTGATTCTAAGGGAATAGGGAACTATATTAGGTATCCATCCTCAAAACAAGTCACAACACCTGAAGGACTAGGTCACCACATAAGGTTTCCAAAGATATCCAATAAAAATATCTAAGGTTACTATTATCTAAAAGCATGCTATTTCGGACAATCCATATCAGCTCAGGCCAGGCAGGTATCATATGGATTTAGGAGTCCTTGTAAACCAAACTAGTGGCAAGGAGTAAAATCTTGCCAGCCCCCAAACCCTGATCCTTTCTAGACACCTTTGCTTTCAACTTCATGTCCTAGTAGCTGCCTAAAGGCAAAACTAAAAAACCTCAAGTTACTATGGTTACTTACAACTTTTAACTATAAATATTTAAGGGGATTAATCAACATGATTCTAATGTGAAACTCATAGGATCCTAAATCAACCTTTCATCAACTCAAGGGTTGTATAGCTCAATTCTAAGGTAAACATATCACTTAAAGGAGAACTAAGTAAAATAAGGTTTCTAATTAGGGAGACCAAATTGAAATATTCAAATTCCGACTACCATGGGCTCTAATATCATGCTATAAAAGAGTAAAATCACCCCTTTACTAAATAATTGAAGATTAAAACATCCATCCCAAACATATTCAAAAGGTATACTAAAATGAGAGTAAAATTTTCAAATTTATAATAATGGCATAGGAAAGATCAAAGTGTATAACAGTGGAATAAAATCGTGACTATATTCATTTTTTTTCAAAAGAGTACAAAATTCCATTATATCTCCCATAAGGGTTTACATGTAAGATACAGAAAAAAATCTAAGATAGAGGGAAGTCTATACTACACCAACTTTTTCTCCAAGCAACAACTTCATTAGATAGGTTCATGCTTAGAGCCATGTACTCCCTATCCTATTCCTAGGATGATTCTCCACGCTTCTGTTGCACACTCTGATCCTAGGCCTTGTTCAACCCCTTGATCAAACCCGGGGTGGTTGGGAAAGCACCCAACAAAAGAAATAAGTAAGGTATGTGTCAGAGAAACAAGGAAAAAGATAAGTAACAACATGGAAATAAAGGCTAAGATTCCATCCTAAGATAAAGATGGACAAAAGTATGAGGCATAAATAAATAGATGCTTACCATAAAAGGAAACATAATAAAAGGGTTGCATGCATGATTAATATTGACTACATAAAAAATGTAGGGTTGAGGCACCTACCTAAACTCAACCAATAGGTGAGGGAGAGTGACACATTTTAGACACCTACAAATATTGATATTGGGGAGAGTAACACATTCCCTAGGGTGAATTAACACACGCCCTATCTATGGGTGGTTGTACATAAGTACCACTACTCTAGTTAAATAGTCTAATGAAATTGACATGCTAAGAACTATGGAAAGTATAAGCATCAAGTAATAGAAACATGCAATGGGGTACACAACCCAAGTAATAAGTAGTAAAACTGATGTTTGAGGCAAATATAACAAAGGAAATAACAAAAGAGGAATTAGGGTTTCATAAAAGCCTCATTAGGGAAACTAGGTTAGGGTTTGCAATTATTCCCAACTTAGGTGTAAGGAAATCACATACCTCTCATAAAAATTACAATTATTCACTTTCACCACTTTAATTGAGTCTAAGATCCACTTTTCCTATTTTCAATGTATAATCATGTATTATGATTTTTCATATGCATTAATGTAAAGAAAACCCTATTTTTAGACTTCTTGAACAAAACTACAATTTGACTCTAAAAACATCACCATTGATCTTATTAGGTTATCCTGATCAAGAAAACATATAATTTTGTCTATTTTGGAATTATGAGGATTAAAGTGTATTTTTGGTGATTTTTATGTATTAAAATCATTTTTAGAAAACACTTTTTGACAAAACTAAAAAAAAAGACTTGAAAATATTTTTATTGGAAATATCACACTTTTTTTATTCCAAAATATATTTTACTTCAATTTTTGGACAAGCAAATTAAAAGATACATTTTTTCTAAAATGGACCAATTAGAACATTTGTTTAATCCAAGTAAGCGAGAAAGAGAGGGAGAGAGAGGTCGGGACCTGACTGACTTGGCCCAATTGGTTGAGGCCAAGTCATGGGTCAAGGGTCTTGTTAACTCTCTCTAAAAGAATGAAACTAGGTGGAAAAAGACCAAATTGCTCCTAAATGTAAACAGACTGTAAACGAGAGATGAGGGCAGAATCGAGAAACAAACAAATGTGTTATCCCCTTCCTCTCATGCGTGCCATGACTGCGTGAAGTAGATCAAGCTGGCGGCATGGATTTGGGGAAACCAAGATGGGGGGTTCTCAAACAAAATAAACGATGCAAACTTGAAGAAGGTTTCTTGATGAACTCTTACCTTGAAGGAATTGGGTAGCAGCGAAGAGAGGCCTTGTCAGCAAGGCAAGGTGCAATGGCGGGTAACATCATCTATCAGTGATGTTGCACGATGTCTTGGACTGAATTGGGGTATGAGAAAAGCTTCTCAACACTAGGCGGTGGATGCAGGTTGCTTAAATGCACACAAGAGAGGGTGTAGGTGTGCCTGTAATTTGGGGGAAAGAGAGGCAAAAAACTCAAAATTGGGAAAATCATGAGAAGAGGAAACCATGGCTCTATATAGGGTTCATTGAGTGTGGATTTTTCTCCCTATTTCAATGGAACAAAAATCGCAAAGAATGGTGGATCAAGGAGGGAGATATCGGATCAAGGATCAGATGGTCCTAGTTGTGTGTGAAATCAAAAATAAAAAGGTGCCTCCTAACATTTAATTGCTTACCAAATCTGATTCAAACTAAGGTGACACATAGAATTTATTTCCTTTTTTCTCTCTCCTCATTTGAGGGTGCAAACGAATGCCAAATTTAATGAAATTTGACATCTAAGATAATTTGAGTATGCGAAATTTGAATATTCAATTAGATTTGCCTTTTGAGAACTTTTGATTAGTCAATAAAGCCAAATCTTATTTTCTCTTTCCTCCCTCATTAATGACTATAAGATTCTCCAAATTTTATGAAATTTCACCCATAAGTCACATTTAATGTGTTGGATACAAATTTGCCATCTATTTTACATGTTGGAGTTATTTGTAAATTTATTTGATACTTTGAAGGCTCTACACACTTTCTCTCTCCTAACTTCATATGTATATAAAAGATTATCCAAATTACATGAAAACTCACCCAAAGGCTATTTTTAATGTGTATATTATGAATTTAAGATTATTTTCCACTTTTTGAGTCATTAAATATTTTATTTCATATTTTGAGGAAAAGTCACCTTTTCTTTTCATAATAAAAGAGGTAGTTATTATCATTATAAAATTATGAAACTTGGCCTCCAAGACAAACCAAACCCAAGGAAAAAGAATATGAACTTATCTTTAACCAATTAATCTTCCTTTGATGATTTTTTTTGCATTATCCATTATTACCATTATTCTTTATATTAAATAATTCAATATCACATTAACATGTTTAAAGCATCACTATTCATTCCTTTTTCTCTTCCTTACTCTAAAAGGCTAAGGAATGATCTAGAATGAATTTATTTTATCATTTTGCCACTTAAGTGGTAAAATTGCATTTAGACCCTTGTTAAAGCATCCACTAAGATATTTGTGAATAAACCCATATGTTGGCAATAATAATGAACAAGTGTTCACCAAACCACTATTATTTCCACAAATTGAACATCAAATCCAAAGAGGATAGAAAAGAAAGGAAAATCTTAGAAAGATGGTCAAAAATATAATATAGCCAGATTTCATTTTTTTACAACCGCGGACGTTCATCCTCCATCACAGGCATGGGAGAGAGGGATATAATTCCTCTATTAATCCCATCAATACAAAAAAGGCTAAAACTTGATAATTTAAACAAAATATACCGTTGGCACTGTCATCTAGGGCACATAAATGAGAAAGGCATTTCCAGACTCCATAAAGACGGTTATTTGGACTCTTTTGGTTTTGAGTTGATAGGGACATTCGAGTCTTGTTCATTGGGCAAGAAGAAAAAAGCATCTTTCACTGGTAACAGTCAGAGAGGTAGCTATCAATCAGGACTCATACATACTGATGGATGTGTACCTTTTAGAACAAATTTTAGATGAGGTTACCAGTACTTCATTACCTTCATTGATAACCTCAGTAGGTATGGATATGTGTACTTGATGAAGTACAAGTCAAAATCCCTTCAAATGTTCAATGATTTCAAGAATGAAGTACAAAACCATCATCGTAAAAGTACTAAAGAACTTTGATCCGTTCAAGGTGGAGAATACTTAAGTTGAGAGTTTGAGACTTTTATTTTCTTTATGATCTCTATTTTATTTTAAAACGTTTTATTGTAGTTCTTTTATTTTGTTTTCTAACATATGTTGATTCTACACATTAAACTATTGCATAATTTTATTTAATACATTTTTCATAACTCAATGAGTTTGTACTATCTAAGTGAAAGTATCACAATTAACCTAAGGACTCACTTTGTAGTGTTATGGTAAAAATCTATTAGTTATTGTGAAACTAGGTCACTAGTCTACAATAGGGCATGCTACATCTGGCTTGAATGACAACATAGTTTGTTGGAAAATCTAAGACCCTTCTCCTTAGAACATTGGAAGGGAGCACATGCTATTGAATCATACCAAAAACATACCGTGTGCAATCATTCTGCATGGGGTAAAACAATGTAAAATCCCTATTGAGTAGGTAAAGCTTGTCGTCTACTTAGACTTGCTTAGTTAAATAAGGGTATATATGAAATCTTACCTGATTTTGAGGAAGCTAATAAATTTGGAAGGAAGTATGGATTACTATGTTATCTAATCATTTAAAATCCCTAATATGTCTGGGAGTCATTTTTTCAAGAATAAATATGTTCTCCAAGAACCCACGGTGAGCTAGATTGTACCATGAAGTGTAGAAGTTTCATCCCTCACATTACAAACCTCCATGATGGATTGTAAAGTGTTGTTAAGGATACAAAGAGTGAGATCATGGATTGGTTCAAAAGAATTATTGGAATTGAATCCTCATCGGTGAACTAGGACAAGAAATCTCCAGTAATTACATTCTTAATAATTGTAAGGAGTGGCAACTGAGAGGGGATCCATTCCCTACTTAATTTTAGGAATAAACTCACCTAATCCAAACATGGTAAAAATGTATGTAGGAATAAGGGTACTTTTTTACTCAAATGATGGTATACTAATGTGTGTCGTTGTACATACAACAGTAGCTCGGACAAGTCCTAGACTTTAACCTTTTAACCAAGTTTTCAACTTGTTGCAAACAACAAATCAACTAAGTATAGAGAGGTATTGATCCCTAGAGACGCAAAAAGAAGATAATTCAATTTCATATCTGGTTGTGAAAACAAGAATAAAAAGTGTTGAAAATAAAAAGATTAACTACTCAAGAAATAAAGATCTGGGGGTCGGGAGGATCACCATTTAGATTCACATTCCTATTCAACAAATCATCTTCTAAACTCAAAATATCAAATCAAGACCTTGTGGTTGCATGTCCTTATAAACAAAGTCACAAGAGTCAGACTTTTCATACAACTTTTCAACCTGACATATATGGATCATTGCCCAACCGTCCAACATGCTACTGTCCACGGTCATATCAAGAAGCATGTGAATTCAAATTGGTATTCAAACCCAAAACTCAAATTGTTGCATCACCAAGGATTGTAACCTAATAAGATTAAAGAGATGAAAAGATGATAATCGTAACTAAGGGGCTATTGTTTTGTTAATATGAAGATCCAATGGCATACCACTTCATAGGAAAACATTGAATCATCTAATAACCACATATAAATGAAAGACAAAACATTTTTTTCAATGTGTTAAGAGAATGATTATACTGAATAGAAATGGGCTAAATGGTTACTCCCCATGCCCCAGAAAAATCTACTCAAACATAATAAAAATACTAGAGATACCAACAAAAATGATATTTTTAATGATATTATGTGTGAACTATAGACTAAAAAGATCGATTACAAACTGAGATTGGATTTATAACTAAGACTGGATGTAGAGATTACAACATGTCCTTTTATATTGGAGTCTCCCCTCCTATTATAGGGATAAAATAGGGGGATAACCCTAAAATAATGGTTGGTGGTGGTTTCTATATTGCTTCCTCTTTTGGTGTCAGTCGGTCAACAACATTTAATCCCTTGCTTCAGCCAAATCACATTCAAACCTTGACCGTTTTGATGATTTTCAACATTTGACTGGGTCTTTATTTGAATTTTCCACCACAAAAAATATGGAATTGGCCAACTTGTAGTAAAAGGATAGAACTTTTATAATGTTAATTTCTTTCCCACAAATGGTGGGATTTATTGAGCTATCCTCTTAATATTTCACCATGTGACTTTCTCTAATGCAGATTCCTGCAACAGTGATTTCAAGAGAATTTTACTTCTATTAAATGCTAAAAATCGGTCTTAAATATTGGAATTAGTTTTAGGAAATAAAAATTCCTTTTTAATGAGAATTTGTACACTTGATTTGGAGTTCATACGGGAGAGTTATGACATTTTCGGTGTCGGTTATACATGAATTTTAGGACTGCTGAAAATTGTACAATTATATCCCAGGCGTATTTAATCATCAGAGTGATTAGACCATTTTACTACAAGAATCCGACAAAATATAATTAAAAATTCAATTAAAGAGAAAAACTTAAATTATAATAGTTTATTTTAAAACTAAGAAAATAAAAAAATCCTAAAGAGATATCTAAAAGATGTAAAAAAATGGGTAAATACACATTTATCAAAATACCCCGGACTTGAGATTTTGTTGGTCCTCTAGCAATTAAAATCACAAATATATCAAATTTATATTAACAATCTATCCTCACCCTCATAGCCATCACTTTCTTCCTTACCTTCAATTTTGGCCAAGCAACCTAATCTCCTTGAACCACTAACACAAAATTCAATATTCTCTATCAAAACAAATTTTATATCTTGTTTTTAAATCAAGAATTTGTAGGAAAATAGACTTCTTCTCCCTTCTACTTTGACACTCCCTTTTTTTTCTTTTTTTGAGTTTTTTCATAGGAACAAGATGAAGTACGAGTGAAAGAAGATGTTCCCTCCTTTATTTGATTCAGGATATATTTATTCTTGGATGTGTGGCTACATTGGTCACAACTTTTTTGTGTGTTCTTTGCCATCTATTGATGGTACGCCCTCGAGAGCATGCCACCCCAGACATATATTTTTGTCTAGAGGTGATCCTTTTATTTTGAGAGAGAATGAGGGGGATTGCTCTTATACTTATAAACTTCATTTTTTTCAAGGAGTGTCTTTATATCAGATAGATACTTCTTGTGAAACACATTGTACAAGATTTATGACAAGTTAATCCATAGTTTAAATATAGGGAAAATTTATGTTTGGTTTTTATCGATTCCATATGGCTTGCCAATATTTTCAAGGAGTGATGTTAATTTTGGGGTCCTATGTGACATGGTATTTTTAGTCATGACAATTAGTAATTTTTTTGCAAAGAAGATTTACTAAATTCAAAGGAGTACAATGATATAAATATATTCATCATGGCTGACTATATAAAGGCCAATTTGTAAAACTAAGAAATTGAACAAAACAACTACATGCAACAATAAAAACACAACTCTTCCTTATTATCATGACCAAGGAATAAATCCTTTCTATTTTTCTCAAGCACCTAATGATGTTCTTTATGATAGCCCAATGACCTTCATTAGAATCTGACAATCATCTACTCATCATGTCCAATACATACGAGACAATTGGAGGACTATATATCCTCTCGTCATGTCCAATATATACAACATAATTGGATACCCTCTCATCATGTCGAATACATACGATATAATGGGATAAGTACATAACATTGCATACATGATAGATTCAATTGTGAATGCATATGGCATATTACTCATGTTTTTCATTCTACACCACAACTGAGATATTGGAATCCTGAGAGACTGACTCCATGAAACATGGACAAGTTTTCACTCACTAAGTCCTACATGTTGAACCCTTTAGCATTTTTTAATGATATGTGCTCTTACATAGATCAACAAGTTGCCTAGATATATCTCTACAGATCTCAATTCCTATCACATAGGATGCTTCTCCTAAGCCTTCATGCATAAGGTACTTCCCAACTAGATTTTAATAAAGGATGTTATTACGATCATTATGTGGAATATAAATATAATCCCACTCAACTTTGTAACTACATATTTTATCTTCCATTCAACTGAATTCAAACTCTTTGACTATCTTGTCACATAGAAGATTTTAGCCTTGCTTCAGTCCATAGATTAACCTTTGTATCTTGTAGACTTTATTTGCAATAATTAGATTTATAAGCCTTTAGGATGGTTCACGTACACATCCCCATAATTATTGTAGTTAATGAAGGTGGTTTTAGTATCCATAACCTAAATCTCATAATCATACTAAGTTGCAATGGAAAACATGAGACTAGTGGATTTAACCATGGTAATTGGTGAAAAGATTTCATTGTGTTCAACATCATAAACTTGTTTAAAACTCTTTGGAACCAATTTACCCTTACATGTTGGTCTTCTTCCTAAAGACTCAATTGCACATTGTGGGTTTTACCCCTTCAGGTGGATCCACCAAGGTCATACCTTGCCGGTATACTTGGAGTCCATATGGAATCAAGCAATGTCTCAGATTCTGGTCCCTCAATAGCTTCCATGTAGGTTGTTGAGTCATCATGTATGACCAACTTACCAGCCTTATTGAGCCATAATATATCCTTATCTTTTAAGTTCGAGGCATGTTATACTAGACCTATGAGTTATGTGTGTTACATAAGGAACTTGAGATTCCACAACATATTGTAATTATCTATGTTCCTATTGTACCTCTTTTAGGTTCAATGTTTTCTTATTGGTCTCTAACTTGTTGAGTTCTACTTATCTCCCATTGATTCCTTTGGAACTAATGTTTCCTTTCAGGAATACAACCATCCTTGCAATAAAAATTATGTTGTCAGATTGGGATAAAAGTAATAGTGAACAAGATAACATTTATGCGATTTGTGGGAAGTGCCTTTGAGGAAACTATTTTCTTATATAGGATTTTACTCTTAATCTTTATAAAAGACATATCAGACACTTCCCATTCCATATCTCATATGGTGTCTTTTGAACCATTTTAGACAGTACAATCTTTTAGTGTAATGTATATGCCAAAAAGGTAATTGGAAGATCATCTAGATTTATTAATAATTGCACCATGACTAACAGGGTGTAATTCCTTCTTTCTGATACACTATCATTATGTTTCAGGTGGAGTTCATTATGATACATTATCATGATCTCCCACAAGGTTCTCAAACTCTTGGTTAAAATATTTCCACATCTATCGTATAAAAGTGTTTTAATACTTTTACCAAGATGGTTGTGAACTCCATTCCTGATCTCTTTGAACACTTCACGAGATTCATGGTTATATTTCATCAAATACAATCTACCATATTTAGTGAGAACATCAATAAATATGATGAGGTAATATTAACCACCTCTAGCATTTATTCTAAAAGGTTTATATACATCAGTATGTATGAGCCCTAATAGAATAGTTGCTCTCTTTCTACATCTAGTTAATATGATTTTGTCATATTCCCCAATTAATAAGACTTGTATGTCTCTATTGGTTTAATAACCAAAAGATTCAAGAACCATCATTATGGATTCTAGAAATGCATTTCTCATTTACATGATCTAGATGATAATGCTATAGGTATTCATTGTTTTAGTCATCAAGCATTCTGTATATGTGTCATACCCATTTGTCTCTACAACTATCGAGTATAGATTATGAGACATAGGGCATTTCCATATAAGATCTCCTTTTTTTAAATGAAACATCATTTGTTCATAGTATTCTTGCCCATACAATATACATGATGTTTTCATCAATGGTAGGTACATAATAGCAATTCACTAATTGTATTACTTGCCCATTAGGCCGAATGATAGATTCCAACTGTAATGAAAACAACTCTTATTCTGCACAATTCTCGTTGACTTCTTTGGGATCTGAAGTGAATATATCTATCTCTTTATTCTTCTCGAGTTCCTTCAAATGTAAAGGACAGATTCCTTTTGTACTTACTGTTTCCTTATCTTGAGTGCAAAAGACTTGGACTTCAACTTAGCCTTAGAACTCTTCTTAGCCTTGCCTTTGTAGTTGTACTTCACTATGTTGGTCATCATCACATGTTTGTCCTTCTTTATTCTTGCTTTGACATTTAGCAACATCCCAAGTAGTTATGAAATTGATTTAGCCAAGTTACTCAAGTAGTGACACTCGATAAACTGGCTATATGATTCAGGCAGCAATTGTAGAATTATATATGTGGCTAACTCTTGGATCAAAGGGAATCCTAGTATCTTTAGATGTTCCACATGCCCAATCATATTGGGCACATGGGGTTCTGCTGGATCTCATTTTACCATCTTGCATTCAAAGAGAGCCTTTGAGACATTTTACCTTTCTTGCTTTGCATGATTTTGGTTCATATTCTTAAGATGTGTGACCATATCAAGAATCCCCATGTCTTCATACTGCTCATGCAACTCATAGTTCATACAACATAGCATCGTTGCCATGCTTCCAATAAGCATCCACCCCAGCCCTAGGCACATTAGGAGCAGGTTCCTCTAGAATTAGTGTATCTAGGACACAGAGCTTATGCTCGTCATTGAGAACCTTTCTCAAAGTCTAGAACTAGTCATAGAAGTTTGTCCTGTCTAGTTTGTTCTTCTTAAGAACTTATCGAAATGATGATTTGTTTGACATTTTTTCTATAAAAGAAATTTGCAATTTATCAAAACGCTTTTGATCATTTATATTTGATAACATAGATGATATTAATTGGTCCTTTAATTAATTACCGGTCCCACTATTTTTCTCAAATTGATAGCCCTCACTACCAGTTCTGAAGATTGCAGCATACAACATTCTAGTGAGCCAAGATCCAAAACAATTGAGTTAATCCTAACCGACACTGGCGCTCATGAACAACTATTAAGGTAGGCAACATTTTCCAATTACATCTCATGCAATTCTTAGATAGATGGTGTGCACAACTCATTGTCACAATCCATATATATACTTCTAAGAACTTAATCCTATTAAGGCATAGTTAAGCCTGACCCATAAGACAACACAATAGAAAATGCACCCTGCATGGGTAGACCCACATATCTACCATAACACTTTCATGAGATAGACAACGCATCATGCTAGGACATGCCCATGCTTAGTCGATCAAGCTTTTCATGTGTGTCTCTTATTGGAAAGAATCTACGACTTAATATTGTATTTGAGGGATTTTATATAAATAAATATACATATCCAATCACCAAATACTAATAGTATGTATCATATACATGCTATAACTACAATGAAACATGCAATAATAACTGCAAGGAATGGTTATGGCCATCCTATTGTAATTCCTTGGAGCCACAAGGAATTACTACCACCTAAGGTCCACATCATATGTAGCAACCTATTGTTGATGTCGATCTATGGTGAACCAGTTCGAAACAATCTGTTCAACCCTTAAATCGGTCAGTTGGCCTCTTCCTCACTCAGTTGGTTGCTCAAACCAATCATATGGCCTTCATTCCTTCTAATGTTTGGACTCCTCCAGCTGGTCAGTTGGGATCCAACTGATCGGTTGCCTCCTCCTATCATCAGCCTCCTCGATCCTCTAGCTGATCAGTTCTTCTCCTAAACCAATCAGTTCACTTGGTGTAGAACATCCTCTTTTCCATATCAAGAATTAAAATCTATCCTAATATTACATTGTAATGTGAAATATCGAGTTACATTCGAGGGGAGCATAGGAAGAAAATAATTAATATGTTAACATATATAAAAGAAGAAAGAGGCTCACTATGAAAAATGAGATATAAACGGGAACAACAACCATACACCAAGCATAAAAGGCCTAGGGGTATAGGCCATAACCATGCTACCAATCACCATCTAAACAAATATAAGGTGACACATATAAATTGCATATATATCATATCATATTTATATATTTGTATTAGTGGAATTATATGTGGGATTTAATTGGATATGTACATTAATCATTTTAATATTCACATGGTATGCAATAAAATAAATCTGATCATATCAATTTAAATCTAGATACATTGTAAATTGACGTGGCTCTAGAACCACTATAGGGAAATATGGGTGATAGATAAGATCGCAGACACAAAATTTTAATGCCCAATTCCCTAACTAGAAGATCACATCAACAACAATGTATCTAGGAAAGAGAGTAATAAGAGTTATACCTAATCTTGGAGAAAGTCCAGAAAAAACTCTTGTTGCAGTATCGTGCTTCTTCTCCAAGTAGTATCGAACTTCTTATTCAGGCAACACTTGAACAATCACAACAACATCCTCCTGGTGAAACACCATGGATGGCGGTAGAAGGCATCCTCCTAGTAGGTTAAATAACCTTAGCTCTACAATAGTCCATGAGGACCATAGGGATCTCCACATTTTGCTACCAGAGCCTACGGGAAGGAGTAGTCCCTTCAAATGTCAATCTACAAGGATCGATTCTCTCTCCCACAATTGGCTCTCCCTTGTTATCCCTCCCTTGTATAGGTAGAACTTTCTAGGCTCTCTATTGGTTATCACAACCAGACAGGAAAACAATTCTTAAAGATTATTATTGTACCTGGTAAGCCCCCAATACCCCTCTTTTTATAGGAGGGCCAGGGTCTAGGTTTCGAGTCAGTCTGGGAGTCAAAGAGACTGAGTTCATGAATTTTATAGAAATTATGAATGGAAAATTGATCAATTCACATGTCCAACCGATTGGTTCATCCATATTTCCTATTCTAAATCACATTGGTATCCAATGCACAACATGCCGTCAGCACTAATCCATGATCCAATCGAATTGACCATTGAATTGGGTGGTTCATCACATGAACCAGTCATATTAGACCTTGAACCTATCGGTTCACTTAGTGAATCTGTTAGTTTATGCTCTGGTTCAATCATTGAACAACCAATGTTGTTTTGAATTGACCTGGCACTCCAACTGATCAGTTCAACACTTGAACCGGGTGGTTCAGAGTCCAGTTAGTCAATTTTGAACCTTAGTTGTTTAATTGAATACCTAAACACTTTTAGTAATGAAGTTAAGCACCATTCATGAATAAACTTCTATTCTAAGTGCATCCTATGTGTGTGACCTTATAGATCCCAAATTAGGTTGGCAATGATTGTCCATAACCAACTTATGACATCATTCTTTAGACATCTACTTATGTTTGTATCACCATTTCATGTTTGAGACAAACAAAATAGATTAAATTAACTTTGTCATTATCAAATCAGGTATCTAATGCCCCATTGCAATCACCACATGATTGTCTCTCTAGGCATATGTACCAACACAACTCTCAATGCAATCCAAACGTATGCTATGCAAATGACATTACTCCTAGTGGCTCTATGCAATTGTATAGATAGAAGCATCCAATAGTTTCTATGGGGAGGAAACCACAAATCCAATCCAATTTCTTTAGTAGCCCGAAACAAGTTGACAAGTACCATGGAAGATGGAGGTATAGGTATAAAGACTATGCGAAAATGAAATATGTCCTATTTTTGAAGAAGATGTGGAAATAGTAGCTAATTAGAACTCTATTTGGTGCAAATATATGAGAGACAAATACATCAACTACAAAGAAGGAAAGAAAACCAATACTTCAAGGCTAGCAAGGACTGCCTTACAAGGTAAAACATTCATCAACGGAAACTCATTCACTCAGATTTTGAATGGTGAAACTACTAGGTTTTGGAGAGATAATTAGGAGAACCATGAATCTAACCTCAACCAGGTGGCCATTAGATTCATTATAAAGGATCGTATTGACCTTTGCATTGCCAGTTTTTTCACAGACGATGGAGCATGGGACATAGATTTCCTAAAGAACTATCTTTTGAAGGAAAGGGTCGATAACATTATGAAGATCAAGACTTTGGGAAAGACTAATATAGAGGATATGAGAGTCTAGATTGTGTATGAGCATGGAAGATACATGACCAATTCAGCATACAACCTGCTCCATACTCAAAAAAACATCAAAGTAAATGGGGAGTGGAACATGATATGGAAAGCCAAGGTAGTTTCAACAATCTAATTCCTCATGTGGATGTTAGTACATGATGTGATTCTGACAAACAACATGGGAATCAATAGATATATGACCATGGTGAGCATCTATGAACAATGTAGCAAGCATGAGGAAATTGGTGCCCATGCCTTCCAACACTATAAACATGTTATTGAAGTCTGGAAATGGATGCTGTAAAATGACCTACCAAGCAGTTTCTTCAACTCAAGCTTAATCAATTGGATCTAACTTGGATTGATAGGGAATGAAACCCAAAGAAGTTGATTCATGATCACATGATGGTACCTTTAGATGTGCATGAACAGATAGGCCTTCGAAAAAACCATAAAACCTATTGAGCATCAAGTACTCTTTATCTTGAAGCAGGTGGATCTCTCAAAGCAAAGCAGGAAACATGAATATAACATCAGAATGGAAACTAAAAGATATTCCATGGATGTGCAATGGTAGGAAACCATACCAGGTCTGTAACGACCCCACCTCCCAGTAACCCCCAATTAAGGGAGACTAGAAGGTCAGAGCCATTATCCCAATTAACGGGATCAAAGGGTCGACAAATAATCAATAATAGTTATCAAATTCTTCCAGACTAAACTGAAAACTGGTATAAAAATAAAAATTTGCATACCTTTTTCAAAAACTTGGATATCTACTTCTATCCACACCTAGAGACTATTCTATCTAATCATCCTCTGTACTTTAATTCTTATTTAATTCCACATGTGCCACTTTACTATTTTTACTTTCCTTTCTTGCACCTAAAACACCGACAAACAAAATGTCAGTCAGCATATCGAAATATTCCGGTATGTGGGGACAACCAAAATTTCACAACTATGGCTAACAATCTAATTATCACAATCAAGGTAATTAATAAGCCAATTCATGTTTTCAATGTGTCATTCTCCACCACTTTTGCACTAACCCTGGAATACCCCCTCTAGGGTTTTTCTTTTGCCATTGACTTAAGGCCACCTTATCAATTCCGAGCTTGGTGCCTGGGGTCACCTCTCATGGTGCCCATTAGTCATGCAACATAGACCACCTTCTCATTCCCAAGCTTGGTGTATGGGGTCACCACTCATGGTACCCATTGGCCTTCCCTCCTGGGCTTGACCTTTTTGTATCATCCATCATGGTGGCATGTAGGTGCGAGAACACACACTTATTTTACAATTATTATAATCATAGTGAATTTATAATTTGCAATAATGAACATCCAAACTGATAAGTTGCATTCAATGCGATGAATCATCCGGGAAACTCTTTGGGAAACTAATGTGATTAACCATAATTAACCACATACTTGTCAGGATGATATGATACAGAATTAATCCAACTAAGCAAGAAATCCAGTAAGCAAGCACACAAGATGATCCTAAAATATGCATACAATTTCCTATCATTGATCATGCCATCAAGATCTATTAAACCTAGCTCGCTTCCTAGGGTTTCTAGTCCACTTTTAGGGTTTCCATTGCAATTAGGGTTTCACTTCAATTTTACTATTTTAAACCCTAATTTATACAATTACTCACAAACCCTAATCATCACATCTATTCTTCACGCAAGATATTTAGGTTACCTTTTAACAACCTATAACCATAATTTCAAATTAAAGGCACAATTAAACATCAATTAAGTCTAGTATGCGTCTTTTCATTAAAACTACCAATTTTATCTTTTTATTCATGACAAGATCATTAGGCCCAATTATCATCTTTGGTTCCTTTCAAATTAACAACTTATCTTTCATGAACTCTATTTATCACTAATTCCACCTTTATCCATTAGAAAACCCTAATTACCATATTAAGGGTATTTTATCCACAATTAGGAACTTTTATACTCAAAATAGCTTAGAACCATTATATCAATCAAATAAGTCAAAAATGAGTTTTTGGACTAAAATTGCATATTTTCCTTTTGTAGGTACAAATGGCAATAAACAACAATCACTTTTCTTTGAGATCGGTCCTTGAAAAGGACAAGCTAAATGGGACAAATTTCCACGACTGGTATAGGACATTGAGAATTGTTCTCACCCAAGAGTGAAAGCTCTATGTCCTGGATACTCCAATTCCAGAGGAACCTGCTCCTAATGCACCAAAGGCAGAAAGGGATGCTTACAAGAAGCATTCTGATGATGCCATTAATGCAAAGTGCTTGATGTTGTGCTCTATGAACCACGAGTTGTAGAGACAACATGAGAACATGGGTGTCATTGAGATGATTCAGCATCTCAGGAACATGTATGAAGATCAAGCACGATAAGAGAGATACAATGTCTCAAGGGCACTGTTCAAGTGCGTCATGACAGAAGGAGATCCAATTGGTCCTCACATACTCAAGATGATTGCGTATGTGGAGAACCTGACAAGATTGGGATTTCCACTGAGCCAAGAGTTGGCTACTGACGTGATATTGCAATCGTTGCCAGAATCCTACAGTTTGTGATGAACTAAAACATGAACAACTTTGATAGGCCACTGCCAGTGTTGTTGGGCATGTTGAGGACAGACGAGATACAGATGAAGAAGGACAAGCCTAAGTCTGTGATGGTGATCACGAGCAAGAAAGGCAAGTCCAAGCGCAAGGGAAAAGGTAAAGCTAAGAAAGGTTCTGATGCTAGCCAGGAGCCCAAGCCATCTTCAGCTCTCAAGGCCAAGGGAGGCGTGACCAAGAAAGGAAATTGCCACCATTGTCAAAAGCCAGGACATTGGAAAAGGAATTGTCCTCTCTATCTGGAAGAGTAAAAGAAGAAGGAGGCGACAAATGTCTCTACTTAAAGGTGTCATGAAAGTAAACTTGTAACACTTTTGAGGTATATGATACCAAGATGTAAAGTGTAAAGCACTCAATAAATGGGGCAAGTGTTGCCACCATAGATAGGAGTACTTTAGTTTATTTTCAGCCTAAAAGGCATGTAGTACAGTTATGAACTGCTATTTCATATTTTCCAATAGATAGAAACACTTTATATTTGCATATTGTATGACAATGATGGCAATCAATAAAGTTGATGTTTCAATCTTTTAAAGATATGATCTTTGTGGCAATGCCTTGTTTATCTTATGGTATTTGATATTTAATAAGATAAAATGATACCTAAAAGTTATAGATAACTCAAACAATCAAATTAGCATCAATCATGAGAAATTCATTTCTAGTTTCCATGTGATGGATAAATCTAGACTCTTTTGGTTAGAGAACCAATAAGAGACATGAATATCTTGGACATGATTAATCAATCTTCACTAATGGTAGTGGGAGAATGATTATCCTATTAGGTATAATACATGTGATGTATTTACATACCTATTGGAACAAATGCTAACACTTCAAATGGTGTTTAGATAAATACCAATATGAATATCTTGAAGTATTCAAGATTATCATAGATGAAGTGCAAATTTGGTAAAGTGCTAATTCTTGATGAGATCAATGAATGAAATACTTGGACCAAATGTTTGAGATCCTTATGAGTGATTATGATAGTGTATCATAGTGAAATCATGATTAAGGCATGGTGATGTCTAAATCAAGGAGCCGTGATGTCTGGAGCTAGGTCGATCCCGGAGGTGATTTCGGAGGCGATTGGAGTGACGACGGCTCAGAAAGTGGACGGGAATGCTGTAGCGAGTGGATCCGCTCTTCCTGAAGCATCTCAGGTTGGGAACGTGGTGGATCTGAGCAATGTGGAGAAAATCAAAGACCCAGGGAAACAAGACAGTACTCGTACCGGTTCGATTGGTGTGTCATCGCAGCCGAGATCGTGGGCGGATTAGGTGACATCGAAGAAGGAATCCACGGGCAAGTCATTCAAGAAGATGGAAGTCCAGGTTGAGAACGGAAAGCTTCTATATCCTAGATCTATTGCGGAGTGGAATGTTCAGAAGTGGAAGTTGGCAGCGGTAGGCTATATTGTCGGGCTTACGCCTCATTGGACCTCGCTGGTGGGTTTCCTTGCACAGCTTTGGAAATTGAAGGGTTCGTTGGAGATTAAATCAAGAGGTAAGGGATTCTTTTTTCTCCTGTTCTCGAACGAGGAAGATTTAGCCACGGATATTGATGGTGGTCCATGGTTCATCGCCGGTAAGCCTTTAATCATAAAGAAGTGGGAGAGGGGTGAATCAATGGAGAAGGTCAAAATGACTGAGATTCCTATTTGGATGAAGATATACGATCTGTCGTTAGAATTATGGGATGAAGAGATGTTCTCCAGAATCGGATCATTTCTGGGCAAACCACTGCGAACTGATTCTCTTACTTCGGAGCTCGTTCGGCTGGAATACGCTAGACTCCATGTATTGGTGGATACGGATTTTACTTTCCCAGAGGAACTGGAGCTTCAAAGTGACGATGGACAAATAGACAGAGTTCGATTTGATTATGAGTGGAGGCCTGAGCTGTGCAATGACTGTGGTACTTTCGGGCATGAAGATGGACTCTATTGGGCGAAGAAGAAGAACCCTGCGGTGGCGGGGGTTCAGTTGACGGCGAAGCAGGTTTGGGTGCCGAAGAAGAAGATCATGCCTATTTCAAATAGTGATGAAGAGGTTGAGGTCTTCAACAATGCGGTTGAGATCATCACTCTTGCTGGCGATAACCTTGGGACGGCTGCGGAGGTAGAACAGAGGAGGACTCAGGTAGCTGTTGTTACGCCTGCTTCATCTCCAGAATGGGTTCAGCAAAGGAGGAAGTCCAAATCTCCACCAAGAGTTGCTGTGAAGCATGTGTCTGGGGTAAGTAACATACAATTGTCTCCGAACAAGTTCTCTCTATTAGCAAATTTGGGGACAGGAACGGATGGGAATGGCAATGCGGGAGGGGGTGAACTGCTTCATCCAAATGGATAGGCCTTTGTCGATTTGTGCCTGGAATGTGAGGGGGATTCACAATAAATTACCCCGCATTCGAGGTGAGATCGGTAGGGTGAAGCCAGACATCATGATTATTCTGGAGTCTAGAACTAATAAGGAGGATCTGTCGAGTGTTGTTAATGAGTTGTGGAGTGGCGCGTCTTATATTTCTAATGAAGATTACTACTCGTACACTAGAATCATCATTCTGTGGAGAGATACTGATATTAGTGTTAGTAATATTTTGGATAATGATCAGGTGATTCATTGCAGGGTTGATATTGTTAGTAGGCAAGCTGGTTTTCATCTTTCTGCTGTTTATGGTTCAAATGATGATGGTGATAGGGTCAGACTGTGGGAGGCTATGAATTCCTTTTCCTGTGAGACGGATTTACCCTGGTGTGCCCTTGGAGATGTCAATGCAGTTAGATTTGCTTCTGAAAAGTTAGGGAAGCAACCTCCTTCGAACAGAAGTATGAGGGATTTTAATGATTCTCTGGAGTTCAATGGTCTTATTGAGATTCCTACGAAAGGCCCATTTTTTACTTGGGATAGCCACAAAAAGAAGGGTGTTAGCACGTTCTCCAAAATAGATAGGTTGTTTTACAATACTAAGTTCCTTTCTCTCTTTCCTGCTATGTGGGGTGAAGTGATTTCTAATACTATTAGTGATCACTGCTCGGTGGTGCTACACCTGCAAACTAAGAAGAAGAAGGGTACTCCCTTTAGATTCATTAACAACTGGATTACTCAACTGGGGTTCCACGATGTGGTAAATAAGGCGTGGAATAGTGAGAATGTGAAGGGTGCTCCTATGTTTAGAGTATATAGAAGATTGAACGCTGTGAAGGAAGTGTTGTTGAAGTGGAACAGGGAGCAGGTAGGTAACTTCTCTTCTAAAACGAAGGATCTAGAGAGTGATGTGTTGGAGCTGCAAAAAGCTATTGACAATTCTCCCAATGATCCTGGTCTACAGGTTCAATTAGCAGGGCTGCGGAAAGCTCTTAGCAAGGCTGTGCTGGATGAAGAGTTGTTCTTGAGGCAAAAGTCAAGAGTCAGTTGGCTTAAAGAAGGACATAGGAACTCTTCTTTCTTCTATGCTTCCCTGAAGACTCGGAGGATGCATAATGGTATCTATATGCTTCATGATGGTGATAAAGTCCTTTGTGATGAGCCCGATATCTTTGATTGTGCTGTGGGTTTTTATAAGGAACTTTTAAACTCTTCTGATAGTAGTGTGGTCGATTGGGATGTCAATTGGGTGATTCCTACCATTTCAGATGTGCAAAAGACTAAGCTGAGAAGATGGGTTACTAGGGAAGAAGTTGACTTTGTGGTTAAAAGTTTGAATGGGGATAAAGCCCCGGGCCCAGATGGATTTAATGGGGCTTTCTTCAAGTGCTGCTGGCCGACTATAGGAGAGGAGGTTACTAAAGCTATCCTCAGCTTCTTTGATACTGGAAAGCTTCTTCATGAATGCAATAGATCGTTTATTACTCTTATCCCTAAAGTTCATGGTGCTTCTAGTCTTAAGGAATTCCGACCCATTTCGTTATGCAATATTATCTTTAAGATCATCACAAAGATTTTGGCAAACAGGCTGAAAGATATCTTTCCTAATCTGATTTCTAAAAATCCAGCTACGTTTATCAAAGGAAGAGGTATTATGGATTCTATCCTCCTAGCTAATGAGTTGTTGAGCTCTTTTTCTTCTCCTAAAGGCTTGCCTATGATGTGTCTCAAAACTGACCTATCAAAAGCTTACGACATAGTGAGAAGAGACTATGTGATGTTTCTTATGGAAAAAATGAACTTCCCTTCTTGTTGGATTTCCTGGATTAGGGCTTGTTTCAATACGGCTTCTTTTTAGGTCCTTATTAATGGCTCGCCCTCCAATCCCTTTAAAGCTTCCAATGGCGTAAGGCAGGGGGACCCTTTAGCCCCGTATTTGTTTGTTATTGCTATGCAAGGGTTTATCTCAGTCATGGAATTTGAGGTTAAGGCAAAGTGTATCACTCCTATTAGAGCTTCGGACACTTTTGGGGTGTCTCATATAATTTTTGCTGATGATTTTCTGCTCTTCACTAAGGCTGATACAAACAATGCGTGTCAGATTGTCAAAATCCTGGACATCTTCTGTCACATCTCGGGCCTTAGACTCAATAATCTCAAGAGTCAGTTGTTTCTTAGCAAAGGTGCTATTGGTCTGGCTGATGAGTTGGAAAATGCTCTTGGTGTGAGTAGGTGTGATCTTCCAGTTAGATACTTGGGTCTTCCCCTTTTTACAGGTCGTCTAACTAAAGCTATGTGTGTACCTGTTGTTGAAAAGATTAAGAGAAGGCTGGATGCTTGGAAAGGGAAGCTTCTTTCCTTTGCAGGGAGGGTGGAATTAGTTATCTCGACTCTGTCTACCTATCATATCTTTTGGTCAGCTGTGTTTCCCCTGCCTAGAGAAGTGGTCAAAGACATTGAAGGGCATATGAGAAGCTTTAAATGGGGTGATCGGGATGATCATAAGAAGCTACATACGGTGTCTTGGGAACAGATTTGCAAGCCTAAAGCTGAAGGTGGTCTGGGTGTTCGTATGGTGGGTGATTGGTCGAAAGCTGGGCTTCTTAAAAACCTTTGGGATGTTGCAAGTAGAAAGGAGTCGCTTTGGGTCAAATGGTTGCATGAAGAATATATCAGGGAGATGTCTGTTTGGTCGGTTGGATGTGAATCCATGACCAGCTGGTTTTGGAGGAAGCTGCTTAATGTTAGGGGTCTGCTCCGAGCAAATATCGAGTTCTCTGTTGGAAATGGAAAGTTCTTCTTGTTTTGGTATGATCCTTGGATTCCTGGGAAGAAGACGCTGCTGGAGATTTGTGATGCTCATCTCATTCTCAGATTGGGGAAAGGACACTTTTGTAGAATTCATGAGTGTTTGCTGAATAATAGATGGGAACTCCCTAATTTCCGGGGAGTGGAGGTGATTAAAAGGGTGGTTTCTGTTTTGAAGGATCTTAATGAGAAAGAGGATGTTGTTCTCTATAGAGGAAGAAGTGAATTCAAGCTCAAGGACGGATGGGAGATTGCTAGAAAGAGTTATGAAGATGTGCGTTGGGTGAGATGGGTGTGGAAGTCTAGTTTCCCGAGGAGTAGTTCCTGTTTTCTCTGGAAATGCTTCTTGAGGAAACTTCCTACCTGCGATTACTTGATGAGAATCGGTTTTTCCATGGTGTCGAGGTGCGCGCTCTGTTGTTCTGACATGGAGGATATGGAGCATTTGCTATTTGGCTGTAGCTTCAGTTATGATATTTGGGCCTTCTTTCACGATGAGTATGATGCCAATCCTAAGTGCTTAGATGATGTCTTGATGTTCTCGGGAGAGAGGAAGACTGTTGCAGGGCTTATATGTCAACGACTGTGGCAAGAAAGAAATCAAAGGGTTTTATGCATCTTTAGTAGGAGTGTGGAAAGGATTTGGAAACAAGTATGTATAGATACAAAATCGATACATGGTTGAGGGTGTATAGTTAGTTTTGGTTTGTTGTTTGCCTTTTATTTTCTTTCCTCTTTGTTTGGGCTTTGCCCTAGGCATTGTACATACTCGTCTTCTTTTATCAATGGAAAAGGACACACGCTAGGTTCACCAAAAAAAAGATGTCTAAATCAAGAAGGAATCATACTCAGAGTTAGAGAATGATTATCAAATAATTGAATTCTTCTTAATAAAAGAATACCCCACACTAATAAAAGAAATTAAGAATCACAAGAGTTGTGAATTCTTATATCCTTACACCTCAATTATCTATGGGATGAGTTGTTCATGTGATGAGTCAACTATCTGGATGAATATGAGGAACCAAATTTTGAGTTATGGTTTATGACCATTACATCCTAAATGACTTCCATGTAAACCATAAGGTATGACCTTGATGGTAGCACTCATTGGATGAAATCCATAAGTGCATATGAGTCTTAAGTGTTAAGACACATGGATAACATTTTGAGAAGGATGATGCTTGTTGATTGCAACTTAATGACTAAGACATTTGGCATATGGATACTAAAACTGCATTCCTATGAGGAATAAAACAAGGATGTGTACGTGACACAACCTATAAGGTTTATGAATCCACTAATGCAAATGAAGTCTATAAGTTACAATGGACTAATCAATGTGATTGATTGAGTACAAGCAACTCAGAATTGGATCTTTACTTTGATGATATAGTCAAAGGGTTTGACTGATATGTCAAAGATAAAGAAGGGATCTTTGATTTAGTGGGAGCGTGTTCACATTCCACATGTTGATGTGAAATGGAAATCTTCTAGAATGGAAATCCAAAAGTGGAAATTATCTTTAAGGAAGATAGAGATGTTTCCTATGTGATAGGAATAGAGATCTATAGAGATAGTACTCAAAAACCTCTTGACCTAAAAGAAGAAAGCATACATTGGCAATCTGTATTGAAGGGTTCAGTATACACAGATTTAGTGGGAGAAAACTTGTTCATGTTACATGGAGTTAGTATCCCAAGTCCAAGTGTCCAATTCTTATGAAGAATGGGAACACTAAGAATAGATATGGATCTATCATGTATGCAATCATCCCATTATCTTGAATGTATGGACATGGCAAGAACAAAAATGCATTCATCATCTTGTATGTATCACATGGCAATATGATGTGCTCATCCTGATAACTCGTATGTGAGACATGATGAGTGGATGTCTGTCTACTTCTAGTAAGGGTTACTGGAATACCATGAGAACTTGATAAATACTTGAGAAGTACTAGTTCTATGGAGATAAGCAAAAGTTCAATGTAAAGAGTTACATTGATGCGAACTTCCGAAAAGGATAGAAAATTAATCGCAAAAAATATATATAGGATATATAAAAGTGAAAGTTTGTTGATTGGAAGTGTTCCAATAAAACCATTTAAAAGGAAATGCCGAGTATCTGTGTGTTAGAGAACAACAGTGGATACTATATGGATTTGGAAGTTCATGAGATGAACTTATAGATATTCCGATCATTGATGACAAGTATGGAATCCTTGATCATGCAATGTGGCTAAAGGTTAGTAAAGGAATACTAGATCGCATATTACGACAACTCCATCTCATTTATGTGACGTACAATGAAGAGATGTGAGACATGCAATTTACACTGACTTTGGCAAGGTGTTGTCATAACTCACTATGTTCGCACTAGAGCACAGTAACATGTGGGACATGTTTGAAGATCACTATGAATATGATTCAAGGGTGATTGGCTCGCAGTGCAAGTGGGAGTTTGTTGGTATGTATGCCCTGAGAGCCAATCATGGGATGATTGGTGGGATACATCAAGATTGATTTGATAAATATCAAAGGCAAGCTTCCAATTCTTTCTAGTTCAGTCATATGAGATAGTGATAGAAAGGATTGAATGTCTAGAGAATGACAATACTCAATGACGTATGCTTTCAGGTTGAGGACCTGAACGATGAGATAATACATATGCGAAGAGTTTGTACATTCTTGTCATGTCCCTAGTCGGATGTCATTGTGGAAGGTAGATAGACAGCAATGACACGCAAGACTAGATTGTGGTGTTGGTTGATGACAAAATCTCATTAGTCATGATATAGAGATATCAAACCAAACACATAGGTACTTTTTCGAGAACAAGTGTACCGGACAGACCCACCGTGAGTTTGACACATGGAACCATGACATGGTAGTCATAGTCAATACTCACAGTGATGGTGGTGAGTGTGATTCTTTGACCTAAAATCACTACACTCAACACATGTCGTTGCGCACACTTTGACATCATCAAACGCAGTCCTGAAACATGGGTTGTTATAAAGGTGATGATTGGGTGGCTTTGACACATGGGGCTTTTGAGGGGTGAGTGATAGATATGGGATTTTTCCCTCCCGAGGGAGTTTGATATCCAAGGCCACTTGATGAGTAGGATTGAAATAGGCATGCGCACGCATGTGTGAATCAGTACGTGATATTGATATCATACATATCTCTTCCAATCTACTCTGAGATCAAGAAAGTGAATGAACGTTGACAGGATGACTGTTCCATGCCTCGAGTTCATTCGGGATATCAGTGACAAAGGAATTATACATTCGCTGTAATACCATTCACGGATTGTAGGATTGAAGGTTGTTCTCCAACTTTCTCTTTCACTTGGGTAGCACTGATGTGTGACTAGGCACCGCTCTTTTCTTGTGAAGTCATAAGTGTTATGGACTTTCACTGCCAACGTGAAATGGACGTGCAGGGTCACACACATAGGATTTAACCTGGAAGAGGAGTTTTGTCCACAAACAATGTTTAGATTGATTACTAAAGGAGTTTAGTAGTTCAATTAAACACTCAATTGATTGATAGCTCAAAATCATAGTGTTCAAGGTGTTGGACATATTGATTAGAGTATCGGATTGATTGAAACCACAATTGATTGATTCTTCACAATCTGCACTCCCAACCGATCGGCTCATGAGATGAACCGATCGGCTCAGCTTGGTGAACCGATCGGCTCAGGTTGTGATTCGATCGGCTCATGGACAGGGTGAACGATTGCTTCAAGTGTTGAAATGATCGGTTCAACTGTTGCAACCGAGCAAGTTGGGAAAGTCAGATTGGTGAGAATTTTCCTTTCGTTTCACTTTCCCAATTTGATTGGAACAAGGATTGGTATTTGATACCAATTAGAAATAAAAGTGAAAAAGTCAATAGGGAACTGACCAGGGCCACGAACCGACCGGTTCAGTAGTGAACTGACCGGTTGATGTGTCGCAACCGATCAGTTGAGGTGTCAACCGACTGGCTCAGGTCCCCAACCGACCGTTTCAGAAATGAAACGATCGGTTCAGGTTGAAAGTTGGTTGTTTTTGAGGAAAATCTCAAACCCTTCTACTCCTGCTTTTAGTCTCGCATTGCCTGGGATGGAGAACCCTATCCCATGACCCTCCTATATATAGGGGTATTGGGGGCTTCTCAAAGTACAACCCACTGCAACCAGTTGCTCTGTGAAGTTGTCATTTTCTCTGGTTTTGGTAACCGAGAGAGAGCCCGAGCAAGTGCTACCCGAAAAGGGAGGCACAGCAAGGGAAAGACAACTACAGAAAGCAATTGGTGGCAGGAGAGTGTGTTGGCGACTAGTACACTGACAGGAGGGTGCGACCCCTTCCAATTCCTTGTGGGACAAGGAGATTGGAGTTCCAGGTGGTCCGTGTGGACTACTTTAGAGGCGGGAGGTTTCTGCCGCTAGGAGGACAGCCTTCAATCCCGTCAGTCCCTGTGCGACCAGGAGCTGCACAGACACCATCCAAGATAGGAGGTGACGACCGCGCAAGGCACGAGGTATTGTTGCCGAGAAAGCCTCAGGACAAGGTATGATTCCACAAACCATCCTTTCCTTTTGTATAGATGTTGACGCGTTTCCTTGTTCTGGGTTTGAGGGAGAAAATTTTTGTTTCCGCTGCCTCCCCTAAAACCCAAAAGTGGTATCAGAGCCACGTCAACTGCTCTATACTTTAGGATTATCGATATGATTGATTTTGGTTTGTCGCCTTTATTAATTACATATGATGCGAATAAAATTGGATTTATGCATGTCCAATCCTAAATCCACAAATCCCAATTTACATATATGATATGTATTATAAATGCACTCGATACGCATCGCCCTTAAATGAGTTTTGTGGTGGATGTATAGCGTGGTTATGGCCAATAAACCCTATCTGTGTATGGTTGTATGTGGTTGCTTGCATCTCGGTCTGCGCACCGATCTTCCTTCTCTTATTCCTGATGTAACTCGAAATAATTTGAGATTTCTTTCCTATCTTTGCTCCCCTCGAATGTAACTCGAGGTTTCTCTTTTTACAATGTAAAATAGGATAGAATTTTATTTCCCGTTATGTCAAAGAACGAAGGACATCCTGACGACAGCTGAGACGATCGGTTCAAGGTGTGAACCGATCAGTTGACGTTCCAAACGATCGGTTCAAGGAGTGAGCTGATCGATTGATGACCGGTTCGAGGAGCGAGATGAGCGGGTGGCGGCCATGAAGAAATGCACGACGACCAGGCGAACTGATCGGTTGGAGGAGCCAACCGATCAGCTGGTGGCACCCAACCGACCAGTCTGATGGTGAGCCGATCATTCATATGATGAGTTGATCAAACCCAGAAAGGCAAGGCACAGAGTTCATCTTGTATAGGTTCCATGTGATGTAGACCTAGATGACTGTGATTCCTCTTGGCTCAAAGAATTACATTAGGATGGCCATAATCATCGCTTTTATCATTTTGCATGCTTTCTGTGGGATATAGCATGTATATAATACGTACTATGTATTATGGTGATTGGATATGTATATGTATATAAAAACCAAATCCCTCATTAAAATATTGAGTCTCATATGCCTTCCATTAGCGGCACACATGAAAAACTCGATTGACCAAGCGTAGGTTATGCCAAAGCGTGGTACGTCGTCTATCTTGTGGAAGTGTGAAGGGTAGACATGTAGGTTCTGCCAAAGCAGGGTGCATATTTACCGTGTCGGCTTTTGGGTTAGACTTAACTGGTGATTCTTAGAGCGTCTAAGCCCAGAGGCAAGGAATGTTCATGGCAAGGTGTTGTGCATGTTCATTCATCAAGAGTTGCATATGATGCAATTGGCAAAGGTTGCCTACCTAGAAGATCTAAGTTGTGGGTGACAACCCTAGTTGGTCCATGACTTAGAGGATTTTAGGATCTTGCCCACTAGAAGGTTGTACGCTGCAATCTTCTGAATTGATGGTGAGGGCTATCAATTTGAATTAAATAGTGGGAGCCATAATTAATTAAAGGCCTAATTATATCGTCAAATTTTCAAATCAATCAAATAAGTCAAAAATGAGTTTTTGGACTAAAATTGCATATTTTCCTTTTGTAGTAAAAATGGCAACAAACAACAATCACTTTTCTTTGTGATCGGTCCTTGAAAAGGACAAGCTAAATGGGACAAACTTCCACGACTGGTATAGGACATTGAGAATTGTTCTCACCCAAGAGTGAAAGCTCTATGTCCTGGATACTCCAATTCCATAGGAACCTGCTCCTAATGCACCAAAGGCAGAAAGGGATGTTTACAAGAAGCATTCTGATGATGACATTGATGCAAAGTGCTTGATGTTGTGCTCTATGAACCACGAGTTGCAGAGACAACATGAGAACATGGGTGTCATTGAGATGATTCAGCATCTCAGGAACATGTATGAAGATCAAGCATGACAAGAGAGATACAATGTCTCAAGGGCACTGTTCAAGTGCGTCATGACAGAAGGAGATCCAGTTGGTCCTCACATACTCAAGATGATTGGGTATGTGGAGAACCTGCCAAGATTGGGATTTCCACTGAGCCAAGAGTTGTCTACTGACGTGATACTGCAATCGTTGCCAGAATCCTACAATCATTTTGTGATGAACTACAACATGAACAACTTTGATAGGCCACTATCCGAGTTGTTGGGCATGTTGAGGACAGCTGATATACAGATGAAGAAGGACAAGCCTAAGTCTGTGATGGTGATCATGAGCAAGAAAGGCAAGTCCAAGCGCAAGGGCAAGGGTAAAGCTAAGAAAGGTTCTGATGCTAGCCAGGAGCCCAAGCCATCTTCAGCTCTCAAGGCCAAGGGAGGTGTGACCAAGAAAGGAAATTTCCACCATTGTCAAAAGCCAGGACATTGGAAAAGGAATTGTCCTCTCTATCTGGAAGAATAAAAGAAGAAGGAGGCGACAGACGTCTCTACTTAAAGGTGTCATGAAAGTAAACTTGTAACACTTTTGAGGTATATGATACCAAGATGTAAAGTGTAAAGCACTCAATAAATGGGGCAAGTTTTGCCACCATAGATAGGATTACTTTAGTTTATTTTCAGCCTAAAAGGCATGTAATACAGTTATGAACTGCTATTTCATATTTGCCAAAAGATAGAAACACTTTATATTTGCATATTGTATGACAATGATGGCAATCAATAAAGTTGATGTTTCAATCTTTTAAAGATATGATCTTTGTGGCAATGCCTTGTTTATCTTATGGTATTTAATATGCATAAGATAAAATGATACCTAAAAGTTATAGATAACTCAAACAATCAAATTAGCATCAATCATGAGAAATTCATTTCTAGTTTCCATGTGATGGATAAATCTAGACTCTTTCGGTTAGAGAACCAGTACGAGACATGAATAGCTTGGACATGATTAATCAATATTCACTAATGGTAGTGGAAGAATGATTATCCTATTAGGTATAATACATGTGATGTATTTACATACCTATTGGAACAAATGCTAATACTTCAAATGGTGTTTAGAGAAATACCAATATGAATATCTTGAAGTGTTCAAGATTATCATAGATGAAGTGCAAATTTGGTAAAGTGTTAATTCTTGATGAGATCAACGAATGAAATACTTGGACCAAATGTTTGAGATCCTTATGAGTGATTATGACAGTGTATCATAGTGAAATCATGATTAAGGTATGGTGATGTCTAAATCAAGAAGGAATCATACTCAAGAGTTAGAGAATGATTATCAAATAACTGAATTCTTCTTAATAAAAGAATACCCCACACTAATAAAAGAAATTAAGAATCACAAGGGTTGTGAATTATTATATCCTTACACCTCAATTATCTATGGGATGAGTTGTTCATGTGATGAGTCAACTATCTGGATGAATATGAGGAACCGAATTTTGAGTTATGGTTTATGACCATTACATCCTAAATGACTTCCATACAAACCATAAGGTATGACCTTTATGGTAGCACTCATTGGATGAAATCCATAAGTGCATATGAGTCTTAAGTGTTAAGATACATGGATAACATTTTGAGAAGGATGATGCTTGTTGATTGCAACTTAATGACTAAGACATTTGGCATATGGATACTAAAACTGCATTCCTATGAGGAATAAAACAAGGATGTGTACGTGACACAACCTATAAGGTTTATGAATCCACTAATGCAAATGAAGTCTATAAGTTACAATGGACTAATCAATGTGATTGATTGAGTACAAGAAACTCATAATTTGGATCTTTACTTTGATGATATAGTCAAAGGGTTTGACTGATATGTCAAAGATAAAGAAGGGATTTGTGATTTAGTGGGAGCGTGTTCACATTCCACATGTTGATGTGAAATGGAAATGTTCTAGAATGGAAATCCAAAAGTAGAAATTATCTTTAAGGAAGATAGATATGTTTCCTATTTGATAGGAATAGAGATCTATAGAGATATTTCTCGAAAACCTCTTGACCTAAAAGGAGAAAGCATACATTGGCAGTCTGTACTGAAGGGTTCAGTATACACAGATTCAGTGGGAAAAAACTTGTCCATGTTACATGGAGTTAGTATCCCAAGGCCAAGTGTCCAATTCTTATGAAGAATGGGAACACTAAGAATAGATATGGATCTATCATGTATGTAATCATCCCATTATCTTGCATGTATGGACATGGAAAGAACAAAAATGCATTCATCATCTTGTATGTATCACATGGCAATATGATGTGCTCATCCTGATAACTCCTATGTGAGACATGATGAGTGGAGGTATGTCTACTTCCAGTAAGGGTTACTGGAATACCATGAGAACTTGATAAGTACTTGAGAAGTACTAGTTCTATGGAGATAAGCAAAAGTTCAATGTAAAGAGTTACATTGATGCGAACTTCCTAAAAGGACAGAAAATTAACCGCAAAATATATATATAGGATATATAAAAGTGAAAGTTTGTTGATTGGAAGTGTTCCAATAGAACCATTTAAAAGGAAATGTCGAGTATCCGTGTGTTATAGAACAACAGTGGATACTATATGGATCTGGAAGTTCATGAGATGAACTTATAGATATTTCGATCATTGATGACAAGTATGGAATCCTTAATCATGCAATGTGGCTAAAGGTTCGCAAAGGAATATTGGATCGCATATTACGGCAACTCCATCTCATACGTGTGACGTACAATGAAGAGATGTGAGACATGCAATTTACACTGACTTTGGCAAGGTGTTTCCATAACTCACTATGTTCGCACTAGAGCACAGTAACATGTTGGACATGTTTGAAGATCACTATGAATATGATTCAAGGGTGATTGGCTCACCGTGCAAGTGGGAGTCTGTTGGTATGTATGCCCTGAGAGCCAATCATGGGATGATTGGTGGGATACATCAAGATTGATTTGATAAACATCAAAGGCAAGCTTCCAATTCTTTCTGGTTCAGTCATATGAGATAGTGATAGAACAGATTGAATGTCTAGAGAATGACAGTACTCAATGACGTATGCTTTCAGGTTGAGGACCTGAGCGATGAGATCATACGGATGCTAAGAGTTTGTACATTCTTGTTATGTCCCTAATCGGATGTCATTGTGGAAGGTAGATAGACAGCAATGACATGCAAGACTAGATTGTGGTGTTGGTTGATGACAGAATCTCATTAGTCATGATATAGAGATATCAAACCAAACACATAGGTACTTGTTAGAGAACAAGTGTACCGAATAGACCCACCGTGAGTTTGACACATGGAACCATGACATGGTAGTCACAGTCAGTACTCACAGTGATGGTGGTGAGTGTGATTCTTTGACCTGAAATCACTACACTCAACACATGTCGTTGGGCACACTTTAACATCATCAAACGCAGTCCTGAAACATTGGTTGTTATAAAGGTGATGATTGGGCAGCTTTGACACATGGGGCTTTTGAGGGGTGAGTGATAGATATGGGATTTGTCCCTCCTGAGGGAGTTTGATATCCAAGGCCACTTGATGAGTAGGATTGAAATAGATGTGCGCACGCATGTGTGAATCGGTATGTGATATTGATGTCATACATATCTCTTCCAATCTACTCTGAGATCAAGAAAGTGAATAAATGTTGACAGGATGACTGTTCCATGCCTCGAGTTCATTCGGGATATCAGTGACAAAGGAATTATACATTCGTTGTAACACCATTCACAGATTGTAGGATTGAAGGTTATTCTCCAACTTTCTCTTTCACTTGGGTAGCACTAATGTGTGACTAGGCACCACTCTTTGCTTGTGAAGTCATAAGTGTTATGGACTTTCACTGCCAACGTGAAATGGACCTGCAGGGTCACACACATAGGATTTAACCTGGAAGAGGATTTTTGTCCACAAACAATGTTTAGATTGATTAATAGAGGAGTTTAGTAGTTCAATTAAACACTCAATTGATTGATAGCTCAAAATCATAGTGTTCAAGGTGTTGTACATATTGATTAGAGTATCAGATTGATTGAAACCGCAATTGACTGATTCTACACAATCTGCACTCCCAACTGATCGGCTCATGAGATGAACCGATCGCCTCAGCTTGGTGAACCGATCGGCTCAGGTTTTGAGTCAATCGGCTCATGGAAAGGGTGAATGATTGCTTCAAGTGTTGAAACGATCGATTCAACTATTGCAACCGAGCAAGTTGGGAAAGTCAGATTGGTGATTATTTTCCTTTCGTTTCACTTGCCCAATTTGATTGGAACAAGGATTGGTATTTGATACCAATTAGAAACAAAAGAGAAAAAGTCAATCGGGAACTTACCAGGGCCATGAACCGACCGGTTGAGGTGTCAACCGACCGGCTCAGGTTGCCAATCGACCATTTCAGAAATGAAACGATCGGTTCAGGTTGCGAGTTGGTTGTTTTTGTGGAAAATAGCAAACCCTTCTACTCCTGCTTTTAGGCCCGCATTGCTCGGGATGGAGAACCCTGTCCCATGACCCTCCTATATATAGGGGTATTGGGGGCTTCTCAAAGTACAACCCAGTGCAACCAGTTACTTTGTGAAGTTGTCATTCTCTCTGGTTTTGGTAACTGAGAGAGAGCCCGAGCAAGTGCTACCTGAAAAGGGAGGCACAACAAGGAAAAGACAACTGCAGAAAGCAATTGGTGGCAGGAGAGTGTGTTGGTGACTAGTACGCTGACAGGAGGGTGCGACTCCTTCCAATTCCTTGTGGGACAAGGAGATTGGAGTTCCAGGTTGTCTGTGTGGACTACTTCAGAGGCGGGAGGTTTCTGCTGCTAGGAGGATAGCCTTCAATCCCATCAGTCCCGGTGCAACCAGGAGATGCACAAACACTGTCCAAGATAGGAGGTGAAGACCGCGCAAGGTGCGAGGTATTGTCACCGAGCAAGCCTCGGGACAAGGTATGATTCCACAAACTATCCTTTCCTTTTGTATAGACGTTGACGCGTTTCCTTGTTCTGGGTTTGGGGGAGAAAATTTTTGTTTCCGCTGCCTTCTCTGCCTCCCCTAAAACCCAACAAACAGAGCACCGGTGTGACCCAACTCCAGTCGCTCCCATCAGCCATCTTTCATAGTGATGCTTGACCACCTGCCTTGCTCCGGTGGTCTGTACCCAAGGATCTTTAGGTCGGATGGCTTCGAGGTGAGGATAGTCCACGAGACCCCTTCATCCTACTCTGAACTTGAGCCACTAGGCATTGTGTCCAGAAGGTGGATCGGAGGTAGATGGACCACTCTTGA
The DNA here is from genome assembly GCA_963693085.1 of Alisma plantago-aquatica. NCBI lineage: Eukaryota > Viridiplantae > Streptophyta > Magnoliopsida > Alismatales > Alismataceae > Alisma > Alisma plantago-aquatica. The sequence continues at coordinate 1,134,612,180 of OY856413.1, read as the reverse complement.
GTAGACAAACTCGCAGAAGGATTCAGGGTGGTCTTCCCCTCTGTTGCCCTTGTTTTAGGGTGTCTATAGAGCCCCTTATATAGGCTTTAAGGGAGGTGTCATAGAGCATTAATGGAGTCACAGTCCTCATAAGTTTGGGGAAAGCCCTGATTCTCACAATCACAGTGGGAGTAACGGATAGTTCAGTTCATTTCCTTCTCATGATTCCAAAGGAACACTTACCAGAAACTATCAGAGTCCAATTATGGAAAGAGAGATCAAGGGAAACTCCTTCTTTTGGAGCCGTATTTCTTGATTGAACTCAAATAGCAGCTACCATTGGATCATCATCCAACGGCTAGCCGGTCCCATTTTAGAACAATAGCATGTGACATTTAAAGATTGTCCATTTATTTTAGGGATTTTCAAAAATCCATATCTCTTAAACTGTACATTCAAATAATCCCAATTTTTTAATGGAAAGTCTATAAAGACTTAATCTACCTCTCTACCAAAATTGGGCTCATTATCTAAAAGAAAATGTGCCTTTTCTTTAGGTGCAAGATATTACTCAATTAGGCTTATTTCTCATATCTTTTCTCTTTCTTATTTTCTTATTTCCATTATTTTTATTCCTTGCAATCCAAGAAAGCAAGTGGGGTTCAACATATTTCTCATTATGACCAAACTCGCACTCCTTTCTGTATTTCTTGCACTATCTTCTTATTTATTTTTTTAAATATTCGTTTTCAAGGATTTCTCATTATCTTTCATTTCCCTTTTCCTCTTTTATTTTATTAGGAATCATATGTAAAAAAAAATTACTCAATCGTGGCCATTAATGCCACTTTCTAGATATTTCCAAGTATTTACCATAAATACTTTGTTTAATATCCATTATCTTGTATCTTTTCCTTTTATTTGGACTTTTCTTCTTTTCTTCTCATTTATATCCATTAATGGATTAATCTAATAATAGGAATCACGAAATTCCCATCTAGAGGGATATTTGCAAAGAAATCCATCTTTTGAAGAAAAGCATAAAACCTTTTCAATTAAGTCCATATTCACAACATCTTTATAATTCAATTATGAAAACATATGCAAAATTGAGGTTGTAACATCCTTCCCCTCTTATAGGAATTTTTTCCTCAAAATTCCACCCAACACACAATAAATAGGATAAGCCTTTCTTATGTCCATCATGGCTCCCATGTGGCCTCACCCTCTCCATGGTGCTTCCCAAGAACCTTCATCATTTCATATTCTTCCATCTGAGTTCTTCCTTACCTTGGTATATTATACCCTCATAGGTGACTCAGGACATTTCAACCTCTCATAAAGCTGAATAGGTTCGTGGCTCAATACATGGCTTGGGTACCTCGCATAGTGCTCTAGATTGGACTCAAGGAACACATTATACATCATGTTATCCTGAGGGGTAAGGCTAGACACAACCATCTACACCAATCCATCTCAAATGGACCCATATATCATGGACTCAACTTTCTCAGTTGTAGCTTAGAGGGGTTGGATTTTCACATCACATACTCTCCCACAGTGAACTATATGTCAGTCTACTTTGCATCAGCTCACAACTCATGTCGCCCCTGGGCTCTCTTTCAGCCATTGCATGGTCAAAGTGACTTCATCTGCACACACTATGGTCCTTTTCTTGACCTTCACGAGATCCCTTCACCAACACCATCTTATTGAAGTGGTGACCGACACAACCTCCCTTACAAAGCTTCTTTACATCCCAATATTGGTTATGGTGGTTATCATCACATCTTATAGAAGACAAGAATTGTCTCCATGTATCACCCTAAACAAGCACACATGCTCTTATTAGACCCTCTAGTCTAGATTATACTAACCATTAGTTAGGGGTGATAAACTATACTAACATCGAGTTCTTCATGTACCTACTTCCACCACATGGAAGTGTATCTTTATGTTATACTTAAGAACTTTTGAACTCGTATCATGGTGTAGTTGAACCATCTCTTTCTCATATGTATTTCAACTGGATCTGTCCCTTGACAATATTCCTCCTTTCTCATGTCATCTAGGTAGGGCGATCTACCATAACCCATATTGCAACTTGACCTTCCTTGGTCTAGAGAAGTCTTACCACAACATCCATAGTGATGAACTCCCATTCCCTCTCGGGGACTCTTTATCCTCTATAGCAATACACTGGGTTACTGGGGTTCATCCTTCACCTCCTAGCTTGCATGGTGACAATCCACATGAAACTTTATCTTAAGCATCCAAAGTACTACTGTCACATACTATTCTTCATAGTACCATGGTGTATGGTGAAATTAAAATCATGATCTCCTGTATGTCATGATTCCTTAAGATTGATTCCTCGGAAACCCTAACCCACTCTAATTGGGGTTTCATCGCCTTCTTTTCTAGAGAAGTGCATATGAGGTTCTACCACCATCATTTTCTTGCATCCAGGCCTAAGCTGGCTAACCAAACCACTACTAACTTTTTCAACATATCTCGTTACATCTGAGTGTTAGCCAAACATATCTCACAAACTTAGGGTTAACCTAACATCCTCTTCTAGCCTCTAGCTAAACTAGGCAGCTGTATCTCAACCAGAACATCCATCACTACCTCACATCCTTAGGTGTTAGGTAATGTTGAAGACACATACCTCGATGTATTCCACTTATCATCTCATCTCAGACTCAACAAGAAAACTTAGAGCTCATCTTCTTGGTTATCAAACTCAACCTTGTATAACTCGCAAATTCCACATAGCTCATGATAAAAGCATCCTCATAAGATGACTACCTTAGTTCTCTTGATGTTATTAAACCATCTACATATCGTTTACTCCATAATGGTATGTTATCATCTCTATCCTCATACCTCATAGCAACGTTCCAACTCACATCATCTTTATCTTTGGTTTATGGCACGCGTATTGTCCTATCTCTCAATCCCATAACAAGAGGAAATAAGCATTTGGCTGTAGTCCAAATACAAAGTTCTTCTTATTCCAAGAGTAGAGATGGTACATCCCACCTTGCCAGTACACCTTCAAATCTAAGTTGAAATGTGCAACTTATGTCTCATCATCACAATCATCTCGATATCAAAGTTATTTCCATGGAAAACTGGTCTTGAACCTACTTGGATCACCACACCATCCTTGGTCATCTCCTCTAGGTCTGTAGGGTTCCAACACTTTTGGGATCATCCATCTTCCCTTATGCATCCAGAGAGTGCCCTACTCATCTACCCTTTGCGTCCCATGAGTTCATGAAGGTGATCAATCTCCTAACCCATGGCCCTCAGACAATGATAGTTGTTACCTCCTGACCCTATGGTCATGTGAAACTAGGTAATTAGGCAACTCCTACTTCTATCGGTCTTATCCCTACCTGACCGTAGGATAGACTTAGGATAGTACATGCCCAACTCAGAACCTTACCCAAGTCTCCATCATCTCTCTCTAGTTTCCTGGGTTGTCTTTCACCCTTTCACAGGGGTCATGGCGACCTGCCTACCTTGGTCAGGCCCCATATTGGTTACCTCCTTGGTAACACACCCACATGCACTTAGAGATGGTTACCTATGGGTCTACAGGTTCATTCTCATACTATGTACTTTTTACATAGATTCTCAAGATCCTATGAGACCTCTTTAGGTTACCTCAAAACCAACAAAACTAGTATACACCCTACAAAAGGGTCCCTCTCCCAGGATGGGAGGAAACTACACCTTGATAACAAAGGTCACAAACGTGCTTATGTCTAGCGTTTACACCCACATGAGCATGCTTAACCCTAGCAAGCTACTAAGGCACAAGCAGACCACCTACTAAACCATGCTAGGTCATACTTGTCCTCATTCCTCAACGTTGGACCAAGAATATACCTTCCCATGTCACCAACTTAGCTGTGAGGGGTTCATCAAACCTACCTTAAACTTTAAGGGGTTTCCCTTTCCTCTAAACATGAGGAGTGCCATGCTCAACTCTATAGAAACTCAAATCTCATCATGAGCATCAAGTACACCACTTCCCCTCTTAGGCCTAGGGACCCTAGGTTCACTTTTCTGATGTCCAACTGTCTGCTCAACCTTTTAACCACGAACCAAGCATGTACAAGGCATGACATGCATGTCCCATGATCCTTCTACTTGAGCAACACTTTAGAGTGGAGTCCTCCTCAAGGATAACCAATTAGGTAAAAGGCCTCACAACTTGCTACTAAACCTCTCCATGGTCTAAGGAACTCTTTTTCCCATCTTAGATGGTAAACACCTATACCATAGGCACATAGGTACCAGAAGCCTCATCCTCTCTTTAGGGTTTGGTTCCTCTAAAGGAAACCAAGATACCATCAACCTCCAGGGATCATGTATAAGGCAACCACAACCATCCACTTAGGTCGCATCATCCTCAACTCCCCACTGTTCCTCACATCTCAAAGTTTAAGCTTCCAACCTTCTTGCTTGGGTCCTCTCTCACACACACACACTCTCTCTCTCTCCTCAACATAGGGTTAGGGTTAGCATCATCCTCATAGGATTCTCCAGGTCTCTACTTATAATGGAGGTCTCTACCTCCAAGACTAACTTTCTCCACTCATCCTCCTGACAAGGAGGTCTAGCCTCAGGTCTCTCATGAGGGCATGACAACATATGTCATACGACCTAAGCATGTATCTATTCTTTAGTTTATGATTAAATTAATAGGCTTATGTCCATGACATCTTATTTACATGCTTTTCATTAATTTGGTGGAGGATTCCTTAAACCTTATCAACCTTACCCATCCCTCAAGAGGGTGAGGAAAAGAGAGAAAACCCTAATCCTTAAGGTCCTTAACAACATTTGAGTTGAGAAGGGATGAACAAGATGAGAGAGTCCTAAAGGTATCTTATTTCGAGTCAGATCCTAAGACATCGGCCAGGAAGTCACACAGATCTGGGAGTCCTCATATTCCGACTAGTGGTGCGGATGAAAATCCTGCCAGCCCCCAGACATGATCCTTTTCTAGACACCTCTATCTTTCAAAAAATCCTCTAATAACTCCCTTGGGTTCTACAGAGTTTGTAAAATTTAATAATTATTATAGATTAAATGAGGAACCAATGCTCTTATACCAAATGTAATGGCCCCACCTCCCGGTAACCCCCGATTAAGGGAGACCAGAAGGTCAGAGCCATTATCCCAATTAACAAGATCAAATGTTCGACAAATAATCAATAATAATTATCAAATTCTACTAGACTAAACTGAAAACTGGTATAAAAATAAAACTTTGCATACCTTTTTCAAAAATGTGGATATCTACTTCTATCCACATCTGGGGTCTATTCTATCTAATCCTCCTTTGTACCTTAATTCTTATTTAATTCCACATGTTCCACTTTACTATTTATCCTTTCCTTTCTTGCACCTAAAACGCTGACAAACAAAACGTCGGTCAGCATATCGAAATATGTCGGTATGCGAGGACAACCAAAATTTCACAAATATGGCTAACAATCTAATTATCACAATCAAGGTAATTAACAAGCCAATTTACGTTTTTAATGTGTCATTCCCCACTGCTTTTGCACTAACCCTGGAATAACCCCTCTAGGGTTTCTCTTTTGCCATTGACTTAAGGCCACCTTCTCAATCCTAAGCTTGGTGCCTGGGGTCACCTCTCATGGTGCCCATTAGTCATGCAACATAGACCACCTGCTCATTCCCAAGCTTGGTGTCTGGGGTCACCACTCATGATACCCATTGGCCTTCCCTCCTGGGCTTGACCTTATTTTAAAATTGTGATAATCCATCAGGGTGGCATGTAGGTGTGAGAACACACACTTATTTTACAATTGTGATAATCATAGTGACTTTATAATTTGCAAGTATGAACATCCAAGCTGATCAGTTGCATTCAATGCGATGAATCATCCAGGAAACTCTTTGGGAAACTAATGTGATTAACCACAATTAACCACATACCTGTCAGGATGATTTGAGACAGAATTAATCCAACTAAGCAAGAAATCCAGTAAGCAAGCACACAAGATGATCCTGAAATATGCATCCAATTTCCTATCATTGATCATGCCATCAAGATCTATTAAATCTAGCTCGCTTCCTAGGGCTTCTAGTCCACTTTTAGGGTTTCCATTGCAATTAGGGTTTCACTTCAATTTTACTATTTTAAACCCTAATTTATACAATTACTCACAAACCCTAATCATCTCATCTATTCTTCACGCAAGATATTAAGGTTACCTTTTAACAACATATAACCATAATTTCAAATTAAAGGCACAATTAAACATCAATTAAGTCCAGTATGTGTCTTTTCATTAAAACTACCAATTTTATCCTTTTAATTCATGACAAGATCATTAGGCCCAATTATCATCTTTGGTTCCTTTCAAATTAACAACTTATCTTTCATGAACTCTATTTATCACTAATTCCACCTTTATCCATTAGAAAACCCTAATTACCATATTAAGGGTATTTTATCCACAATTAGGAACTTTTATACTCAAAATAGCTTAGAACCATTATATCTCAAATTTATACACGAATTTGAACAATTAAAGCCATTAAGAGTCATAATTATCAAAATTAGGGTTTCAATGCCCATTAAAGCATATTCATGTACATGGAACCCTACATTAATCAAACTATGCATAAAAATCATGCTTTTGGATCTAATGTGTCCATTTATAGTCAACAAGTTAATATTGATTAAAAATACCCATAATACCTTTCTTAATCTTATTAACATTAATATTAGGGTTTCTTAATCATTAATGAATTAAAGTTGACAATTTTAACTACTTTTCTAATTGAAAGAGGAATTAGTATTTTATTGGATTCCTCACATTTTTCTGAGAAAAATTCATATATTACATGTATTAATCTGAGCTACCATTTATTTTCTAAGAATTTTGCAAAAATAGCTTACTTTGGCCAATGTCAGCGTCATCCTTTTTATTTTTCCTTTTCCGGCTATTTCTTCCCTTGGCTCGCGAATCTGGGCACTGGATCTGACTTCCCCTTGACCTAGTGACCCACTTCATCAGCTACCCCTCTCTGCATAGAGCCCACATGGATACTCTATTCAATAGAGTAAATAGAGCACCGACGTTACCCAACTCTGGTCGCTCCCAGCAGCCATCTTTCATAGCGACGCTTGACAACCTGCCTTGCTCCAGTGGTCCATACCCAAGGATCTTTAGGCTAGCTGGCTTCGGGGTGAGGATATTCCATGGGACCCCTTCATCCTTCTCTGAACTTGAGCCACTGGGTGTTGTGTCCAGAAGGTGGATCAGAGGCAAATGGACCACTCTTGAGTAGACAAACTCACAGAAGGATTCAGGGTGGTCTTCCCCTCCATTGCCCTTATTTTAGGGTGTCCATAGAGCCCCTTATATAGGCATTAAGGGAAGCACCATAGAGCATTAATGGAGTCCCATTCCTCATAAGTTTGGGGAAAGCCCCGATTCTCACAATCACAGCTAGAATAATAGATAGTTCAGTTCGTTTCCTTCTCATGATTCCAAAGGAACACTTACCAGAAATTATCAGAGTCCAAGTATGGAAAGAGAGATCGAGGGAAACTCCTTCTTTTGGAGCTAGATTTCTCGATTGAACTCAAAAGGCATCTACCGTTAGATCATCATCCAACGGCTAGCAGGTCCCGTTTTAGAACAATAGCATGTGACATTTAAAGATTGTCCATTCATTTTATGGATTTTCAAAAATACATATCTCTTAAACTGTACATCCAAATAATCCCAAATTTTTAAAGGAAAGTCTATAAAAACTTAATATACCTCTCTACCAAAATTGGGCTCATTATCTAAAAGAAAACGTGCCTTTTCTGTAGGTGCAAGATATTACTCAATTAGGCTTATTTCTCATATCTTTTCTCTTTCTTATTTTCTTATTTCCATTATTTCTATTCCTTGCAATCCAATAAAGCAAGTGGGGTTCAAAATATTTCTCATTATGACCAAACTCGCACTCCTCTCTTTGTTTCTTGCATTATCTTTTTATTTCTTTTTTAAAATATTCTTTTTCAAGGATTTCTCATTATCTTTCATTTCCCTTTTCCTCTTTTTTTAATTAGGAATCATATGTAAACGAATTTTACTCAATTGTGTCCATTAATGCCACTTTCTTGATTCCCATAAATACTTTGTTTAATATCCATTATCTTGTATCTTTTCCTTTTATTTGGACTTTTCTTCTTTTCTTCTCTATTATATCCATTAATGGATTAATCAAATAATAGGAATCACGAAATTCCTATCCAGAGGGATATTTGCAAAGAAATCTATCTTTTGAAGCAAAGCATACAACCTTTTCAATTAAGTCCTTATTCACAACATCTTTATAATTCAATTATGAAAACATATGCAAAATTGAGGTTGTAACAAGGTCCTTATAAAATGAATAGTGATGCAACTCTACACATAAACAAGAGCTCTATAGCCATAATGCTTAGGGTTGATAAAGGTGAATGGGTTCAAGGAATAGCATGAAAATAGTGTAGTTGATCTGGTTACACAAGCTGAGAAGCTGAGCTTACTGTAATTGATCATGTTGCACAAAGAGAACATGAATTATCTATATGTAATATATATATAGAAACTAATTGTAAAGTGGCTTTCAACATGTTTAAGGAACATTCCATTCGCAACCCTAAGTTTGCAAAGCTGATAGATAGCATCCAATGTAAATTGAAGCAATACTTGAACTGGAAGATCATGCAAGTAGATAGATGATGCAACAGTATTGTTGACATCTTAGCAAAATACCATATGACAAATAACAATGGAAATTTTAGATGTATTCGTCCTCCATACATCATCACGGTATGGGTGGAGAAAGATAAATTTAATCGTAGTAATACCAGATTTAGTTCAATTCCTTTAGATAATGCTTGTAATTGTTCAAACTTTCCTACAAGAGGAGGGAGGGATGAATAGCTAGGCTCCTAGTTTCCATCAAAAAGCATAGTACTTTTTCTCCAATGAGTTGGATTAGCAAAACCACATAGCAACCACATATCAATATTGTGATTGTTGTGTGGAAAGAAGTATCTGGCGGTCATAAATTTCTATAGGGAAATATATTACAATATGGAGATGATTCCATTATTTGAGCATTGGAAGAATCAATATGGTAAAGGACAATCATCATATAATGAAAAGGTACATAGAAATATGGAGTATGTTATCAACTTATCCATTTATGGAAGGAATGCACCAAAGGAGACCGAGATGGAATCTGGTTATATTAAGGACTCAAAGAAAGCATATTTTGATTCTCCAAGACACATAAAATAAGTTATCTTGGCTATCTATCCATGTTAAATTAATAATAATAATCACATAAGATTCTAAAAAGTACAATCTCACAATCAAATTAATATGATGTTTCCAATATTGTGCTTTCTTGAATTTTATAGCACTGATTCAAAATGAAAGAAAGAATGTAAACATGATTTTTCTTAAATCTCTGACAATTGGAAGAATTAATATGCATTAATGTTTTCCTTAATGTCTTGTGAGAGATTTCCAACCATGATTTTAAGGATTTTAAATTCCAATCTAGGTTGCATATAGAGTCTCATTATAGTAGAAAAGAATAATCATTATAGGATGTTCATGACCACATTTTGTTCAAATACTTTCAAAAAGTTGGGAGGAACAACAATAACCACTTGGTAAATTTTATATGTATAGTGAAATAGAATAAAATAGAACTTATATCTGGTCTAAGAGAGTTTTACATTATAGAATTTATCCAATAAAAAACTCTATAAGATGTTTTGAGAATAATGCAATATTGATATGAGTAAGTGTACCGACCCCTCCACCTATTATCCCAAATTAACGCAGACCGAGCAGGTAAGGGCCATATCATAAATCCACGATCAAGGTTTAGCAAGTAACCAATAATAATTAAAAATTTCATTGGACGGAAAAGAGTTTGATAACAATATGAAGATAGAATCTCCTCTAGGGAGTTACATGGGATGTGTAATGACAACTTCCATCTGTTATCCCCAATAAAGGTAGAACGAGTTGGCAAGGGCCATTATTATATTTATAGGATTGAGATTTAGCAATTAAACAAGAATAATTATAAATTTTATTGAATGGAAAATAGTTTGATATAGTATGAAAGATAAACTCTTGTATAAGGAGTTACACGATATGGAAAATTATTGTTTGCAACTAAAAATAAAAACTATCTGACTAGATCATCCATGATAACTTTAAGTATCTTTTCTTTTAGTGCCTTCTTTTGAGGATGTCCATTTTGCAGAATAAAATCAGTTTAACCTAAATTGCGATGAAACAAAATAATGATAAGTATAACAAGTTATATTGGTATGTCATGGAAACAAATTATTCACATGTAGGTGTGACAATATAATCATCCATAACAACAATTATTATTACAAATTCGAACAAGCATTTTTTGTTTTAACCTCACCACCCTTATCCACTTTTTCTTAATGATGAGCCATCTCTTTATGGGACCATGTTTATGGGGAACCCTCATTTTAGGGTTTGATCCCTACAATGGACATTTCATAACCTTCCCTCACTTAGGCTTGGTTTCACACATATGCCTTCCTTTTCGAGCTTGGCCTAAGGTGATCTTCCTTTTGGGATTGATCATTAGTCATGCCCATGATGACTTTATTTATGCCATGCTCTTTAACTCACGAGAGATGATACATGGTTTGAGTATGTTACAATTTTATAATATGATATCCATAGTGACTCTATAGATTGCAAGAAGTAAATATACATGCAAACATTTAATTTCAATCCAATTAGGAAAACCATGGAAGTCAGTTAAGGAAATTATTCATAGGTGTAACCACATACCTTTTTCAGAAGTAACTTGATATCCAGGTAAAAGGAAACAAATGCAATCAAACAAACAACTATCCTGAAAATCATGCATAACACCCAAGTATTATTATTATGTCCATAATTCATATTAACACTAACTTGGGTTCCAAGTTAGGGTTTTGAGGGTCAAATTAGGGTTTCATTATATTTTTGACTTCCCAAACCCTAATTGTCACATTTAATGTCTTTTTAACTCACAAAACTAATTTTGATATCATATGAATTCGTAAACTCAACATAATTCATCTATGTTAATCGAGCATGTTATAATCATTAGATTTAAGAATTTAGGGTTTCCATGTATTTATTACATTAGTTAACAACTTTAGGTACTTTTGGATTTAGAGCTAGAGTTAGTTATTCAAACTATTTTGAGTAGATTGCTTGCATTTTTTGATCAAAGGGAACTATTTATTTGCAACTTTTGGCCAAATGATGGATTTTTAATTAATTTCACAAGATTCAACCATTTTCTAGATTTTTGATCAAAGAGGCAAAGAAATAGCTTTATTTAGAAATTTGTCAGTCACCGGATCTCGGGTCATCATTGATCTAAGCATAGATCGTGTAGGTAGAGTTAGTACTATAAAAAATGATTTTTACAATGGGAGAAACACAATAGTTCTCCTAGTTGTCTTGTAGTTAGCATACTTATCACAAAAAACCTATTTGTGTGTTGTATATTGTATATTTTATACAACACAAGTTATTTACAATAGGCCAAACCTGTTGTACAGCACAAGTTGTTTACAACAGACCAAACCTGTTGTAGCATACACGATACTACAACATGTGCTAATGTGTTGTAATAGACTATAGTATGACAACATACTCAAGCTTTTTGTAAAAGACCTTAATTACACAACATACTGTGACCGTTATAATAGTCACACATGATAACATGTTGTAGTAGACCATAATTACACAACATAGACTAACCCATATATCATAATCACACAACATGTATTCACATGTTGTGATAGACCACAATAAGACAACATGTTGAAACCCATTCTTAATATACTAATATCACACTACAGACTCTGACCTGTTGTAATATAATATAATTAGACAACATTTTGTGACCCATTGTAATAGAGACACATGAGAAATCATTGCAAAGCACCACCATTACACAACACAAACTAACTCATGGTAATATACAATAAGCATACAACATGACTTCACATGTTGTAATAGCTACATGTTGTAATAGCTACATGTTGTAATAGACCACAATCACACAACATGTAGTAACCTGTTATTATATACCAAGACCATACAATAGACTCTGACTTATTTCTATATACCATAATTTCACAACAAACTCTAACATGTTGCATAATCACATTATGTCCTTATTATTTAACAAATTCTATTAGTAAAAAAATACAAAATCTTTTGGCCACCAAGACTTCCTTTCTTTTTTAATTGATGTGATGAATATGTCCTCTCTTCTCCTCTCATTTATATTTCCTCTATCTCACTCTAACACCCAATCGGTCTCATTATCACTTGTACCTCACGCCATTGTTAATTTCATCATATGTTCCGTCAGCCTAACACTGAGTAGCCAGGAACATGTAATTAAGTCCTTGAAATTCTCAACTCCTATAGGAAGGACCATAGTTAACCTCACAATTGATTTTTATTAAAATAAAGTTGTTAAAGATGGCCCCTGTTTTAGTTTCGGATCTAATTTTCTCAATCTGGGTCAGTTCTGGATTAAGAAATCGATCGAATAGCTATGGGTTAGACATTTTGACCCAGAACTGACCCGCACCCAAATTCTTACCGAATAATTTAATCATGAGCATGTAATCGAGAATTTTTTTTTCTTATCATTGTCAAATTTGGGTCCAGGTCCGAATTTAATTTTCTCAAGTGTGAGTCAATTTCAAATTGAGAGGTCAGTCAAACAAAATCCAATTTTGGGTTGTGTCTAGGAATGATAGTTAAACACTATGGGTCATGTGTTTTGACCCAAAACTAACCCAAACCCATGTAATCACATATAATTAATTTTCTTTATATGATCGTTGTCAAATACAAGTCCGGAATTGGTTATGAATCTAATATTCTTAATATGGATCGGTTCTGGATTGAGAGGTCGGTCGAACAAAATCTAGTTTTGGATCTAGGTCTGGAATGACAATTAAAGACTATGGGTCATATATATTGACTCAGAACCGACATGAACCAATTTTTTTAATAGAGTATTTAATCTAGTGCATGTAATCATAAGATTAACTTTTCTTATAAAATCATTGTCAAATATGGGTTCGAGTTTATTTCTAAATCTAATTTTTTGAATCAGGGCTAGTTCCAAATTAATTGAGAGGTCATTCGAATAAAATCTAGTTTTAGATTTGGGTCTGGGATTGATAGGTACACTCAGGTTGTGTCATGTTTTGACCTGGAAGCAATCAACCTGAACCCAATTATTTAATACCCCTATGTGATATTATAGTACAATAATTAATTAACCCTATATAAATCATACACATTGTATATTTTCTTCAAAAAAATTAGCATGTGTTACATGTTAATCTATACTATTAGAAAAAGAGTGAGTCATTTTTAATAACTACAAATATGCCATTCTTTTTCTCTCAAATTTATTCTAGCCAATCATGAATCACTATTCCATTTTGTTGTGTTAACTGTTCCTCTTCACTCTCCTTTTATCGGACTAAATTTCTTTTTAACCGAATTGTTATTGCTTTTACTTTAACAAACCACCCACACTCTCTTTTTATTTCTGAATAGAAATTTGTATAGCTACCCCCACTCTCCCCGTGCGTTTCCAAATCATGAGCCAGTCAACATCCCCTACTCTTTAATGTTCTCTTTCATGTTTCTTACTCCAACTAATACTGCCACTTTTCACTCTCTTTTGGATGTTAAATTTAGGCATTTTTAATTCTGGAAAACAATCTTCTCATTGGAGAAGAGGACTCAAAAGTAATCATGAAATGCCAACACATGGTGTTCTTCAATATAAGCCAACAAAAGTAATATATGACTTGATTCTCTTCATGAACATTTCATGTAACCTCAGTGGAACTTTTTAGATTCAAAAGGTTTGTCACTTCAATTATTATTTTTGTAATTTCTATTTTCTTTCTTCTTGGAAATTGTATTACATATTTCTCAGAGTTAGATTTATTTTTATTTTGTCAGGACATCACATTTTCATATTCCTACACTCAAACGTTCTGCATATCCATTTCATTTTGATTAGAAACAAACAATACATGTGCAAAAATAGCAAAACCAAAGTTACTCTCCATGGCCTCACCTATATGAAGTATTAGAGGTATGAAAGTGGGAATTTCATGCATATGTCCTTCGAAGTTTATGGAGGTTCCATCCATCATGTATGTATAACTACAACTTTTCTCCATGTGGCTGCCAAGCGACCCGTCAACCAAATGTATGTATGAAGTAATCACAACAGTGGATAGGTGCACATTATATTAAGTGAATGAGATAACATGACCCCAATTTTCTTACTTTTATATAGTCCATGAGTCTTTTTGGTGTTGTACATCATCATGCCCTCTTGATATTTCTTTTTTTTTTCACTTGCTATTTTTCCTAACTTCTTTTCCCTTTCTGGACAGCCACAATCCTTGCACAAAATAATTTTTAGTTGTTATTCATTAGAGAAAATCAAAGCCATTGTGGAAGAATAAGTTTTCTATATTAAAACTTCACTATTTTCTATTAACATCTACATTCTGATCTATCACACAAAAAATGTGTCATTCCTCTTACTAAGAATGTACGGTGTACACATTTTTAAAATGTCATTTACGTAACAAAAAGTTTCCAATGTAACATATGATTGTTGTCATATTCTTTCATATTATTCTCATTCATTACTTGAAGTCACTCTCCAGCATTGCATACGAGAAAATTTCACACTATTTATGATCAGATAACATTATATGAGTTATATTTTTATCAATTTCACATAAAACTGACACATAATACACTTGGAAACAATTTTACGCATATGACATGAGTTATATTTTTATCAGTTTTCCTTCCTCTTCTTCAGTGGCCTCTTCCACTTCTATATTCTTATAGATTTCCTTTCACACAAAAATAGTAATTATCCAAATATATATTTAAATAAATCAACTACTCCCACTTATTCTCTCTTTGTATCTTGTCTAGAGTTAATTTCTTTTTTAATATCACATGTTGTTACCGTGATTCATCATCGACATATCTATTTATTCTCTTGTGCCCACCATTGATTCCCTTCTATCTCAGTCCATTTGAAAGATATTTACTCATATAACGAAATAATACTCTAATATATGGTTTAATTTTTATCTAATATAAGATAAGTACTTTGTTTTGATAATTGTAACCTTGTCATTTTTTCTACCAATGCTTTTGTCCTTTTTGGTCTCTATTTAATGAAACATCATTGTAACATTGTCATTTTTTGTCAAAATTTTCTTTTCAAACTGGCACCCCTACATCCAATGCTTCTTTCTCTCTTTAAATTGTTTTTCCATCCATTTCTCCTCTCTTCATTGAGCTAACCATAGTTACACCATTTTCAAATTTAAAACAGAGTCATCCTCCTTTTGTAAGAAAGTCGCATGAGAACATAATTAATATGGACATGAATTCTTTTATATCCCACAATTAAAACAAAATGATCTTATATTAGATCAATTTATATTTTTTTAATAAAAATAGATATCCATTCATAATTGGAGATTTTACATAAACGTGTTTACATAAGCACGGGAAAAAAATTGGGCTGCCATTTCTTTTTGGATGGTGAAGCCAATAGATATAAGAACAAAGTTATTACAAATATACTTCAGCAAAATAATTGAAGAAAATAATTAATTTTAGAAAAAAGATGGTAGGAATCTGAAAATTTGAGATAATAAAATTATAATGATGAAAAAAGTTGAAAGGAAATTGAGAAACATAGATAAACTATGTTTGTTAAATTTATTACATCTTCCTTTTTCTATGTGTGGTGCATGATTGTATTTACAATGTTTCACATGTTTAAAAAGTAACACATTTTTTTCTATGATATCATTGTCATCCTTTCCCCATTCTAGACAAATAGATCAAAACAAGTGCTTATTCTCTTAGCCTCCCCTTCTCTTCCCTTCCCTCCATTCACCACATACCAATCATAATGTAAATATATATATGAGAAATGTTTTTATCAATCATTCTTTATATTTACATATTTCATCATAACTTTATATTTTTTACGTGAGAATATTAATTTACATTACTTTTTGTATACAATAAAATTTGAAGATATAAAAACAACTATCTTTTGAGTCTAGCTGCCCCTTCATCGCTTGGGTTGGGTGGACAAGATATAGACTAACAATTTTTATCAATTAAGGTTAATCAACATATATGTTCTTTCTTTTTCAATGTTGTGAGTGATTCTAGTGCCCTTATCTAAACGTTCATGTAGTTTCTTATTCATCTCTCTTAACGATGCCAATGTCAATGGATACAATGTTAATGATATATGCAATGTTCTAGATGTAAGGTTGATCTCACATTTTGTCTATATTGGTTGGATAAACCTAGTAGTTCATGAAAAAATATATTATAATACTCTTGAACCATTAGCACATCAATAATGTGATTTCTATTAAGTCATATTTATTTTACACAATGTCCAGAGCAGATGAACAATACCGATTGTGAGTATTATGTGTTGAAGTACATGAGAGACATTGTTGATGCTAAAATTAGAAATATTCATGAAAGGGTAAGATACTTATCCTTATATTCTTTGAGTTTGTTCAAACTTATAAATGCATTGAATAATATATAATATGTTAATATATTTGACATATGATTGTAGTATTATTTAAAGTATATTGGTCGTAGGTTCAACTAAGAAGAGATCAATGAGGTTCAAAATGAGTGGGCGACGTGTATTCTTGAGTATACATCAGATTATGTGACATGAGCGGGAGACATCAATTCTTAAGTATAGACTAATGTGTTAAACCTTTGTAATTAATTTTCATTTTGATTCTAGAGTTCGTACTCACTATTTTTTATTATTGAATCTTTTTTTTTGAATCTTATTATTGAATCTTACTATGGATAATTGATTACTTATTAAATTTAGCGTAAGTTTTTTTCAAGGTTTGATGGAAATGTTTTTGACAACTATGTGCTTGTTTGTCAAAATGAAAAAAATATATTTTATATTTATTATAAAATTTTAAGATGTTGTTAATTTGATCGATAAAATATTTTGATATGACATATCAAAATCTAATCAAATATAACAGTAAATGATATGATGTGAAAGGTGTGATAATATAATAACAACACATGTTGTGTGGAGTAAATGATATGATGTGAAAGATGTGATAATATAATAACAACACATGTTGTGTTATCCACACATATTACAATGGGTGTGTCTGGAAAACGGCCCCCTATCACAACAGGTGTCACTGGAAAACAGTCCCGATTACAATGAGTGTGCTTAGTGAACTAAAACATGCACCACCTATTGTATAAAATATATATATTAAAACAGACACACCACATGTTGTATAAAAACCCCAATTACAACAGATGTATTTATCATAAGACAACATGCTTCAAATGTTATATAAACATATATATATTACAATAGGTGCATTGCTTGTTGTAAAAATCACCCTATTACAATGGGTGTATTCAGTGAAAGACAACATGTTTCAATCATTGTATAATATATATAACAATGGGTGCACCACATGTTGTAAAAAAACCCTATTATAACAACTGTGTTTAGTGAAAGGCAACATGCTAAAATTGTTGTATAATATATATTACAACCAATGTACAACATGTTGTATAAAACACTCATATTACAACAGGCATCTTCTTACTCCCTCATGGCCTACAAAAATATATTACCACTGTCTCTACACTGGCCAATAGAGGATAAAGACAACATGTTTCAACTGTTGTATAAAATGAATGTATTATAACAAATGCATTACATGTTGTATAAAGCACCCCCCATAAGACCATGTGATATAATACAACGGTCAACACCTATTGTAAAATGTAAAAATGAACTGTTGTAAAAAGCATTTTCTGTAGTAGTGAGTTTAACCTACCCACTCACCCTGTCCTGAGTTGAGGCGAAGATCTGGTCACCTATTAGAATTGGTGGTCCACTATGGAGTCTATGTTGTATAGGTGCCCGCCTGGGCACCTAGGCTTAAGTCATCCCACCTCAAACTGGGTGCCCAATCCCCTAATTGACCTAAGTTATTGCCTAAGGCATTTTGTGGCCCAAATTAAGCCAATTCAAGGCTAATTTAGCATAAATTACATTTGAATTTGATCAAATTGAGTCTGATTTGGGGGGAACATGCCTAATTTGGGGAAATTAGGTTTCATTTGGTCATGTAAGGCCTCACTTAGAACCACATAGGGAAATTTAGGGTTAGTTAGGTTTGATATGGTCATGTTATGCAAATTAGGTTTGATTTTAGGCCAAATTATGTCAAATTTGAGCAGGTTAGGTCTAATTTGGGGAAAACAAGTGTGATTTTGGGGAAATGGTCTAATATGGTGAGATTAGGTCTAATTTGGCCAAATTAGATATTGTTTAGCTCAATATAGGTAAAATTTGGGGAAATTAGGTCTGATTGGATCATAATATACAAATATAGGTTTTATTTAGGCCAAATCATGTCTAAATTGGGCACATTAGGTCTAATTTAGGGGAAACAAGTATGATTTGGGGGAAATTGTTCTAAATTGGATGACTAAGACTTATTTGGCCAAATTTTGTCTCGTTTAGGTGAATATATGAAAATTTTATGGAAATTGGGGTTGATTAGGTCATGGTATACAAAATTATGTCTCGTTTTGGCAAAAATTAGGGTAAAATATGTCAAATTTGATCAAATTTGAATCAAATGAGTTAAAATTAGGGCCAATCAGTTCTAATTTAGGTCTTTTTAGTTTTTATTTAGCCTAAATTCTACATAATAGTATTATACATATTTTGGCTACAAACATAATACATGTTTAGCTTTTTTATTTCTATATGAATTTTATTTAGGTAAAACTTCCACAATTCATCCATATCTAATGATTTTCTTACTTCATACGAGGCTAGAAAATTGATTGCATATTTATCATGTACATTTATATGTGTAAGGAATTAAGGATTGCATTTTTTTTTATCAATTTTACATATATATGTTATATATATATATGTATATATATATATATATATATATAAATGCCTAGAAATCCTTGGGCCTCTGCTTGGGTGACTAGGCTATCTGGGCATCCCCCTGGAATACCTGGCCACCTATACAACCATCTTTATCTTTTACCCGGATCCAAAAATCAATCATTTACACCCTATTTCGTTTCTTTCTTACTTTAAACACAACGGTGACGCGGTGGAGTTGGTCTCCAGAGAGGAATGAGCGAGAGAGGGAGAGAGACTACTGGGGTAGCAGTTTTTCGTTTGAGTTCTTGTGCTCTTGGTAAAGTTAGGGGAGGGGGTATTTATAGGGTATGTGGTGAGATTTAGGGTTACAAACTTCAGGTGAGACAAGGGTGGCAGTGAGAATTCATTCTTGGCCCACAAGCCATATCTTCACTTCTAATCAATAGGTTTCTACATCAGTTTTGTGAGACAAAATTAGTGGTTCAGATTTTGTGAAGAGGTGGATTATAGAGGGAGATATAGAATTTGAATGTTTTGCATCACCCGACTCCCTTTCCCAATCTGACATGGGGTAGGTGATGACCCTGGCATCATCTGATCATCATCCTACGACCATCATGACCTGTGAGGATTAAAGGGGTCGGGGCCCGATTCCTTAACTCGATTTAAATTGTGACATTGGTATTCATTAACTCAATAATACTTCCACTTTAGGAAATCTAGTAAAATCCATATCTCTCTCATCTTTTATCTTTTTATTCCCAAATTTTAAAGAAAAGTCTCTAGCACCTATATATAGGTGTGGGGGAGATTTGAGACCAAAACACAAAAATTAAAGATATTTTTATTCGTCTCCAAGTCTCCCTTTTATATAATATATATAAGGCATCAAATTAATTCTTTTCTCTTTCTAACTTTTCATGATTTCTTATTTTGATAAATTTTCTTATTAAAAACAATGTGGAACCAAAACCAAACCATTAATTGCCTTCAATACCATTTTCCTAGAAAAATCCACATATTTCTGTATGTAAAGTACTAATTATCAAATACTATTAGTAATACATTTATTAATGGATTTTCTCTCTTTCTTTACGTCGTATATATTATTGGATTTATGAAAAATTGTAAAAACCATGAAAAAAATTGCAAAGGGGATTTCAAATCAGTTTCATGCTTTTAAAACAAAGCACACTGATTTTTAAATATATCCTTATTATTCAAATATTTGCATTTCAAATATGTAAATACATGTGGAAAAACCATATTATTTATCCTTTCCATGTTATAGGAATGTTGACCTAAAAATTAAACTAATCATACAACAAGATTAGGATGAAACTTTTCCATGTTTGTCTTTAGTTCCCATGTGGCTTCATCCTTGACATGGTGCTTCCAAAGAAATTTTACCATCTCTATCATTTTATTCTTTAACCCTTTCACTATGGAGTGTATTATCCTCACAGGTGACTCATGGTATGTCAATCTCCTTCGGAGTTTAATAGGTTCAATATTCAACACATGGCTAGGATCCTTCATATATTGCTTCATATTGGATACATGGAATGCATCATGCATCATACTATATTGTGGTGATAAAGCTAGACGATAAGAGGCCTCACCAATCCGTTGTAAAATATCAAATGAAACCATGTATTGGGGTTCATTTTTCCTCTATTTTTAGATAAATCTCAGAAGGGTCGGATTTTCAGCAACACATGATCACCTATAGTGAAGTGCACATACGTCCTCTTTGCATCACCATATGACTTTTGTCAATCATGGGCTCTCTTAAGCCTTTGCTTGATCAAATAGACCTTGTTAGCATACAACTGTAGTTCCTCTTACCTTAGCAAGGTCCTCTCACTAACATCATCCCAAAGAAGTGGTGATCGACATGACCTCTCATAAAGAGCTTCATACGGAGGTATCCTGATATTGGCATGATAACTGTTATTACTAGAAAACTTAGTTAAGGGAAAGGGTATTGCTAGCATGATCCACCCCAATCTAGCACACATGCTCTCAACAGATCTTCTAAGGTATGGGTCATTCTCTTCAATTGTCCATCATCTAGGGGTGATAATTTGTGTTGAATTTCAACCTCGTATCGATTTCCTCTTGAACTTGTTTACATAACTTGATGTGAAGTTAGGGTGAAGATCAGATATAATAGAACTTGAAACACCATGCAAATTAACTATCTCTCTAATGTAAATCTTATCAAAGTCTGACACCTTGGTAGTAACTTTCAGGGTAAGGAAGTGTGCTGACTTGGTTAGGTGGTCCACTACAACCCATATTGGATCATTACCTTTGCTTGTCTTGGGAAACCCCACCAAAACATCCATTGTGATATAATCCCATTTTCACTGAGGAATCTCAATCGATTATATTAACCCATAGGGATGTTGGTTCTCATCCTTCACCATCTAGCACATGAGACAACTAGCCACATATGAAGCTATGCCTCTCTTCATTCTTGGACACCAAAAGTATCATTGCAAATCCTTAAACATCTTAGTGGTATTGGGGTATACAATATACTTTGATTCATGAGCCTCATACAAGATATGAGTCTTTAAGGGTGAATCCTTAGGAACCCAAATATGACTCTTATATCAAATTCCACCATCAAAACCCATCTAGAGGTGTATTTGAGGCTCTTCCATCAAACCCCTCATCTTTTCAAATTCTAGGCTGGCTAACTGGGTTGCTACAAGTTCGATCAACAAGTCAGGCTTGATCTATATATTGGAAAGAATAATCCTATTTGCCAAAGGATATGGAGCCCACCATGCAAAGTCTTCCAGTCTCTTCCACTTGTTAACCAAACTAGATGTACAACTGAGATGTTTTCTACTGAGGGCATCGACAACCAAATTTGCCTTACCAAGATGGTAAGCTATGGTGAAGTCAAAATCTTTGAGGTATTCCATTCAATGTGTTTGTTGTACTTTAGGCTCTTATGGTCGGTGAGGATGTCAAATTTAGTCCCATATAAATAATGTCACCAAATCTTCAAGGAAGGGGTGATAGCTACAAGTTCCAGATCATGGGTTAGGTAATTCAACTCATTCTGGTTGTGTTGTCTGGAAGCAAAGGTGACCACATGCTTTTTGTATTATTACACGCATCCTAAGAGAATCTTTGATGTGTCGATGAAGATAATAAAGCCTTCATTACTCGAGGGAATGATCAAGAGGGAGGAAAAAGTAGGCTTTTGCTTCAATTCCTGGAACAATGCTTCACATAATTCAAACCAAACAAACTTCTCATCCTTTCGTGTGAGGTTGGTCAAGGGAAGAACAAACTTTGAGAAATCCTTGATGAATTGCCAATAATACCTAACCAATCCCAGGAAGCTACAAATATCGTATGCATTCTTCAGAGCTGGCCTTTCTTGAAAGGTCGCTACCTTGACAGGATCCATTGAAATGGTTCATCTACATATAATGTGCTCGAGGAACATCACTTGATCTATCTAAAACTCGCACTTCAAGAATTTCCCATAGAACATCTACTTTCTCAGGATATCAAAGACCTTATCTAGGTGTTCACGGTGTTGTTCTGGGTCATCAGAGTAAACAACGATGTCATTTATAAACACTATGATAAAGGTGTCAAGGAAGGGCTGGAGCACACTATTCATAAGGTTCATGAACACACTTGGAGCATTGGACAACCCAAAAGGCATAACCAAAAACTCATAGTGGTCATAGCGGGTTTGAAAAGTGGTTTTGGGATATCCTCATTCTTAACTCATAACTGGTGGTAACCAAATCTCAGCTCAATCTTTTGAAAATACTTGAGCAATTTTGAGTTGGTCAAACATGTCATGTATGCGGGGTAGAGGATACTTGTTCTAAATGGAAGCCTAGTTTATCATTATATAGTCTATGCACATATCGGTCGATCCATTCTCCTTCTTTACAAAGAGGATCAGTGCTCCCCATGGGGATGTGTTGGGTCAGATGAAGCCCTAGTCTAATAGTTCCTATAGTTGCTTCTTCAACTCAAGCAACTCCGTGGAAGCCATCTTGTAAGGTGTCATTGAAATTGGTTTGTCCCATGAGCTAGCTCTATTGAGAGGTCCACTTCTCTCTCCATAGGTATGCTTGGAAAATCATTTGGGAACACATCTACATACTCCCTGAATACCTCTATTTCCTCTAAGGGTTGTACCTTTTGATCCGACTCTATCTCTATAGCTAGGAATGATATACAACCTTTAGCTACCATCCATTTCTCTTTCACAGTTGACACATATAGGATGGTGGTAGAATATTTTGTACGTCTAATGGTAAAGGGTGCATGACCCGATCTCTCTATTCTTATTTTCTTTACCCTATAGTCTATTTTTCAATTATAGTTATAAATACAACCAATTCCTATAATGACATCAAAATCATTCATATCAAATAGGATAAAGTTAGTAGGGATTTCATTGTTCATATATTTAACAGGAATGACCACTGTCTTAAGGAGGGATGAGAATATTTGACAACAAGGGGTACTAAATTATAAGACATATCCTAATTCCTTTAAGTCAAAACAAAGCATAGTTGTGAGATTTCTCAAGATCAAAGTATCAATATAACTGGAGTCAAACAAAGATTTAAGATTATAACCCATTATATCAAGCATGCCTACATCGTATTTATAACAATCAAACTATGCACATCATGGTAAATGATAGAAAATGGAATTCTAGGAACGGTTACCTTCTATAATCTAGATCGCATTATCCTGAGCCTCTTCATTATCAATGAAGAAGACTTAGGTCTGTCTATGCTCTCTTATGGGAGGGTTGCACCCTAGGGTACTGTAGCCACTGGTTGAGTCACCACTTGTTGGGCCACTACTAGTCTTGTACCTTGGCGATCAATGAAGGGAAAATTACACTTGATATGCCCCTCTTGTTGGCATCGGTATCACGCCTTCTTTTCATAATAACACCTATCGAGGTGCTTCTTCCCATAGGTGTGGCACTCAGGGTAACGATTCTCTTAATGATGATTACCCTTTCCTCCATCGCTACCCTTGCCATGATTACATCCTCACCCCATTCTATAATCATTCCTTGTGGAAGAAGTACCTTTAGTGTACCCTAGGTATCCCTTAGGTGGGTTCTATGAAGGCATGATAGTCTTCTCCATTTCTAGGGTGAAGTTGAGGACCTCGGTGGAGCTTGGGGATTTTTTTCACCATCACATGGGGCTTTATCATAGGGTGAAGACACTCCAAAAAATGTTCCACTCACCATTATTTAGTCATCATATAGTCAAAATGCTCTAGGAGGTGGAACTTCTGAGCAAAGTCTACCACTGACATGTTACCTTGATAAAGGATCATGAATTGCTTTTCCTTCTCTTTCTTGGCAGAGCTGGGTATGAATCTTGCTGGTAAAGATAGTATGAAAGTACACCCAATCCATTAATTCCTCATTCAGATCTCAGCCCATAATATGATTTTCCCATCATAATTTTATTTCTCCTTCAAGAAGGTGAGAAGAAAAGAGAACCTTTTTTTTGTTGCACCTCTAGAATGCAGAAACCATTTTCCTAGAAAGATGCCAATCATCTACCTTTTCAACTACCTCAATTTTGTCTTTACCCTAGAACTTCTTTATATTGAGCTTGATGAATTCGATGATGGTGGCTCCAAGACAAGGGTGGACATGTAGAGGTTCACCATTCTCATCTCTGGAAACATCCTTGATTGCAAGGGCAATGATAACCTCATTGAGTTTCTTTTGTTGTTCCATCTAGAGTGCATCAGAGGTTTGTACTATCACTTGCCCAACTGTCAATCCTAAGTTGTGAGTTTGCTCAGGGTCACCATAGGCTTGGCCGCATCCTCTGACATGGGTTCACCTTTAGGATCATCTTTCGAGTTCAAGATGTCAAATGGAATAGGCTTGAACTTGAAACCTTCCTCAGCGGAGGCCTCCTTTGGACACCTTCTCTTCTTGGATGACTCTTCATCCATAGACTTCCTCTTCATTTTTTAGTACCTCTTCCTTCTGTGGTAGGGCCTTCCCTCTGGGTGGTCTCAGGGGGTCACATCAAGGATGGTGGTGTTCTTGACTCGGGCCATGTTGTTTTGTATAAATATGTTATTAGTCTTAATTTCATATTTAGGTCATTTAAGTATCATAAAATTATGTCCATGGCATCTTGTTTACATGCATTTTATTGTTTGGTGCAGGATGACTTAATCCCTAATATCCTTCATCATAACCCTAACACTGAAGGGAAGAGGAAGCAGTTATCAGGTCCCTAGGGTTTTGATGAGTGAAATTAAGGGTTTAGAAAAGGAATGAAATTAAATGAGAAGAAATCTTAGAGGTATTTTATTTCGAGTGTAATCCTCTTACATTGTACATGCAAGATGTACGGGCTTGGGAGTCCTCATAATATGACTAGCGGTGCGGAGGAAATTTTTGTCAGCCCTCGGGTTGTGGTCCCTTCTAGACAACATTTGCTTTAGAAAATACTCCAATAATTCCCTTGGGCTCTAAAAAACTCTTAAAATTTAATAATTATTAAAGGTGAACTTGTAAACCAGACTCTGATACCAAATGTAATGACCCCCTCCTTATGTTATCCCCAATTAATCTAGACCAAGAGGGTAAGGGCCATTATCATATATAAATGATCGACGTTTAGCAATGAACCAAAAATAATTATAAATGTCATTGAATGGAAAAGAGTTTGATACTAAATGAAAGATAAACTCTCCAATAAGGAGTTACATATATCAAAAACTATTGTTTGCAAATGAAAATAAAAACCATCTAACTAGATCCTCCATGATAACTTTAAGTATCATTTATTTTGGTGTGAAAGATAAACTCTCCAATAAGGAGTTACATATATCAAAAAATATTGTTTGCAAATGAAAATAAAAACCATCTAACTAGATCCTCCATGATAACTTTAAGTATCATTTATTTTGTGGATTTTTTCAGAGGATGTCCATTTTGTAGAATAATAACAATTCAACCTAAAACTCGGTGAAACAAAACAATGATTGGTATAATAAGTTATACTTCTATGTGGGGGAAACAAAATATTCACATGTAGGTGTAACAATATAATCCGGCATAACAACAATTATGGTTACAAAATTGAACAAACATTTTCTTGTTTTAACCTCACCACCCTTATCCTCTTTTTCTCAATGGTGTGCCCTCTCCTTAAGGGAGCCTCTTTGTAGGGAACCCTCATTTTAGGGTTTGGCCCCTATAGTGGACATTTCATAACCTTCCCTCACCCGATCTTGGTTTCATACATAGGCCTTCCTTTCGGAGCATGACACCAGTCATCCCCATGATGACTTTATTCACCCCATGCTCTTTAACTCACCAGAGATGATACAGGATTTGAGTAGGTTATAATTATAAAAGAT
This sequence comes from Alisma plantago-aquatica, assembly GCA_963693085.1. Taxonomy (NCBI): domain Eukaryota; kingdom Viridiplantae; phylum Streptophyta; class Magnoliopsida; order Alismatales; family Alismataceae; genus Alisma; species Alisma plantago-aquatica. The sequence goes on along the minus strand of OY856413.1, from coordinate 1,134,585,645 downwards.
GATATCCATAGTGACTTTCTAGGTTGTAGGGATTAAATAAACTTGCAAATATTTAATTTCAATCCAATCCAAAAAAAACTCTGAGAAACCATGGAACTCAGTTAAGGTAATTAGTCATATGTGTAACAACATACCTTTATCAGAAGTAACTTGATATCCAGGTAAAAGGTAACAAATGTAACTAACCAAGCAACTATCTTGAAGATCATGCATAACACCCAAGCATTTACTATTTTGTCCATGAACTCACATTAATAATGACTTGGGTTCCAAGTTAGGGTTTGGGGGTCAAATTAGGATTTGATTAGGGTTTGGCTTCTCAAACCCTAATTGTCACATTTAATGTCTTTTTAACTAACAAGCACTAATTTTTATATCATTTGAATTCTTAAAATCAACTTAAGTCAAAGATGTCCTTTTTTCCTATAAGATTAAACTTTATCCATCTAAGTTATTAGAGCATGTTACAATCATTAAACTTAATAAAATTAGGGTTTCCATGTATTTACTACATTAAAGTTAGCAACTTTAGGTACTTTTATAATTTGATGTAGTGTTAGGTCTGGAAACTATTTTTTTGTGGATTGCTTGCATTTTTTATCAAAAAGCACTATTTACTTGTAACTTTTGGACAAAGGACGAATTTTTAATCAATTTCAAAAGATTCATCTATTTTTCTAATTTTCAGTCAGAGAGGTGGAGTAAATACCTTTATTTGCAAATTCGTCAGTCATTGCATCTTGACTTGTCGTTGACTGAAGCACAAATTGCACAACTAGAGTTTAACCAACGTACTCACCCTATCCTGAGCCAAGAGGAATATATGGCCACCTATTGGAATTGTTGGTCCACAATGGACCCTGATTCATTGACCCACCACTCGCCCCCTCTTTCTTTCTTTCTTGCTTTGTGCATGATGGCCCTACAGCAGAGTTTCTCACCAAGGAAGAATGAGCAAGAGAGGGAGAGATATTTTAGGGTAGTGCTTTTCTATTTGAGGTCATGTGCTCTTAGGGAATGTTTGTTTCACGGTATTCAACAAAGGATGGGACTTATAATCCTATTAATAACTAAATCCTACGCTTGGTTGTCACAAAACACTCTTCTGGATAGTAAACGAATGATATTCAAGTCCTAAACAAGGGGAACTCTTGAGTTCTCACCCCTGGTACTCAGGCCGAATATATCCCCCGACCTATGAGTGGTCGCTCGAAACACCCGCAACCTTATGACCATGCAAGCAGTTCTGCTATGGACCCCCAATTAACATCTTCAACCTCCACAACTTCCTCATACATGACATCCTCCATTGTGATCAGAAAACTATTGTTTCCTACACCATGACATGCGGCCTCCTCAATGTCCTCCTCTGTGAGGCAAACTCCTCCTCTATAATGGGAATCCCTCTCCACAGTGTCCTCCACAAGGTCCTCCATCATCCTCCATCCTCCTTTGGTGTGATGTGCCTTTTCATCTTACCTAATGGAGATCTTCTTCCTTTGTGACCGACCGAACTGTGGTAGGGGTCCTCCACCAGGCGTCCCTCACATCTGCATTAGGCGTCCTTCTCCGTGGTTGGTGTCCTGCTTACAATCATCAACAATGTGAGGACAACGTCCCAGAATACTAGTTCTAGAATTTGGATAATTTGCTAGAAATCGTTGATATTTCATTATTAATGGTCCTATCTGAATCTGCAACCAAACATAGGATCATATTTCCAATTTTCCATCCTCCATGTGTACCTACCAATGCTTTCCTTCTTCTCATCCTTTTCGAATCCTAGTCCATGAACCAAATGTGCCCTTATTGAAGTTAGGGTAGGGGGTATTTATAGGGTATGTGATGAGATTTAGGGTTACAAACTTTAGGTGAGACAAGGGTGACTATGAGAATTTGTTCTTGGCCTGCGAGCCATATCTTCTCTTCTAACCAATAGGTTTCTACTTTGATTTTGTGAATCAAAGTCAGTGGTCGAGATATTTTGGGAATAGGTGGATTATAGAGGGAGATACAGTGTGTGAATGTTTCCCATGTACCAACTCCCTTTACCGATCTGACGTGGGGTAGGGGATGACTCTGACATCATCTGATCCTGATCCTACGACCATGGTGCCTTGTGAGGATCAATGGGGCCAAGCCCTGATTTCCTAATTCTATTTAAATTGTGACATTTATATATATTAATTTAATGATACTTCCACTTTAGGAATTCTAGTAAAATCCATATCTCTCTCTCCTTTTATTTTTTCAAATCCAAATTTTAAGGTAAAGTCTCTAGAACCTATATCTAGGTGACGATGAGATTTGAAACCAAAACATGAAAATTAAAGATACTTTTCTTTGTCTCCTAGTATCCCTTTTATATAATATATTTAAGGCATCAAGTTAATTCTTTTCTCTATATATCAAACCAAACCATTACTTGCCTTCAATAGCACTTTTATAGAAAACTCGACATAATTCCATATGTAAAGTCCTAGTTATCCAATACTATTAGTAACATGTTTCTTATTGGATTTTCTCTCTTTCTTTTTCCCATATATATTATTGGATTCATGAAAAATAGTAAAAATCATGAAAACAATTGCAAAGGGGGATTTGCAAATTGATCCCATACTTTTAAAACAAAGCACACCAACTTTCTAATATATCCTTATTATTCAAATATATATATTTCAAATATGTAAATACATGTGACAAACTATGTTACAATAGGAAGGGAAACTAATGTTGCAATAGAAAGTAAATCTAACTATTTATAATCCTTCAGTAGGCTTTAAGATTCTTTTCTTTTAGTTTCATCTTCTCTGGAAGCCCATTTTTCAAATACTTTGCAGATTAACCTAAAATGGTGTGAAACGAAAATTCGGTTAGTGTATCAAAATAAACTGAGTATGTGGGGGAAACAAAATATATGCATGTAGGTGTAACAACATAATCATCCATAGAAGAAATTACTATTACTGAACATGCATTTCCTTTTCTAACTTCTCAAAACATATTTACCCACTCTCTATGGTATACCCTCTCTTTAGGGGAGCCTTTATGTGGAACCCTCTCTTTAGGGTTTAGTCCATGTAGTGGACTCGCAAAACCTTTCTTTTCTAGTATGGTTTTATATCGGCCTCCCTTTTTTAGTGTGGCATGTAGTGATCTTACTATCCATGCTTGATCACTAGTCATTCCCATAATGACTTCTTCCTCCCACATGCACATTCAAATAACTAGAGGTTGTAATTTTGTGTGCGAGGAAGTTATGTTTATATAAAATGATACTCATAGGGGCCTTATAGAATGCAAGAGGTAAATAAACAACCAAGTAGTTTAATTGCAATCTATTCAGGAAACTTTAGAAAACCATAAAAGTCAATAAGGCGAGTATTCATAGGCGTAACCACACACTTTTCCCAAAAATGACTCAAATTCCAAGAAAACAAGAGTAGATGCAACGAATCAAGCAATCAATCTATAATTAAGGTATCATAACCAAGTACTACTATTATGTTCACAAAATATCCATTAAGACTAAGTTGGTCTCAAAGTTGGGGTTTTGGGGTAAAATTAGGATATCATTAGGGTTAGGCTTTCCAAACCCTACTTATTACATTTTAAGAATTTTTGGGGAAACACATCCCACTATCACACAGACAACGAGGTGTTACGCAAAAATGTGCGGAAATCACCATAACCACAAATTATGAAAACACGGGTTAATTAAAACCGATTGCGGAAAGCGGATAAACTAAGAAACTATTACATTTAAGTCCCCATCCTACTAGTCAAACAGGTTATATAAGCATACACAAGCCTTGATACGTGTCCACAGCTTAGAGGAATAGCTGTCTAACCATCACATGAGTTCATCACCTGTTTATATGTACATAAAGGCCCACATCCGTCCAGCAGCAGGATATACAAAACAACAATAGCTATACATCGTGAAACAACGTAAAAACACCTCCAAGGACCTGAGAGTACAGGGATGACTCTAAGACTCTACTACAAAATGACCAAAACAGTAGCATGTCCATTTCTTGCCTTCTACTGCTCGTCTTGCTGTGCGGCCGCAACTCCGCGACCACCACCACATCTAGCTCGAACACCTGAAAACCTGCGGGGTGGGACAATTGAACATTGTCCCAGCGAGAAACATAACTCCCCACCAAAACTATAAAACCAAGAAGATAAAGCAACAGTAGAAGATAAATAGTAAAACATAGAATAATAATAGTCTATACAGCAAGGCTATTCGTACCATCAAGCTTACCAGGCTGTATGGAAGACATATCACCAATTATCTCTTTATGGAACATAATTAACAAGATAATATTTATAAGGTCTTACCACATAACCTGAGGAACATATAAGTAATTGCGAGATGTAACAAGATTAACTACAAGCAAGGCCTCAACCAATATTCTGTGTTTTTCCTTAAGCAGTAAATACTATTCAGCTGGATTACATATTCGTATGCCCTGAGGAAGTGAGTCGTACCGCTCAAATCCAACCTTAGGTTGCGAAACCCAAAGTCGGTGCCATACAAGGTCAAATGGAAGAGTCGGACTCCACGACATCCCACCTCGTAGTCAGTGTACCAGTACAACACAAGCAGGACCGTAGTCTCGTGCTTAAGTGGCCTCAACCACAGGGACAGCTCCATAGGCTACCCATCCGCTAGCCCGCCTTGGTACAGGTCTCGGCGCTAGTATATCTGAGCCACGTGCTAGTTCACCATGCTCTGAGCCATGAACGCATTCATGCTCCCATATCACATATCCTGAGCCATGGGCCTGTTCACCATGCTCCTATACATATCTCGAGTCTGCAACCGTAGCTGCACTCGAATCCTCACTATTTTAGGCTAGGAGAAACCTCGCATACTCAATAATATGCACTCCGGGTTAACCCGTAGGAGAACCCGTTTCACCATCACCAGCTCCTGACGATGATGGATCTATGGCCAGGGCAACTACATGATATATTCCACTATGATTAATTAGTATCTTTTATATGGATTGCAAGATTCAACCAAGTTATATAACATGCAAACTATAACAAGAATAATCAACATAAAACTCAATGTTATGCTTTTATTGTAATCAACATCATCCTGATCCACCACAAGGATCCAAGATTACATGTTATCACTTGGCCTCTTTCCAAACAGCTAGATCCAACTCAAGGATCATCATATTGCCATGGGATCTCAATCCTTCATCACATAGTGCCACTGCCTCTCAAGGCTTACATCATCAACATGGGATAGCAATCCCAAGCACTTTAGTCAAACTTAGGTCCTCAGACCAAACACATCATATATAATACCTCATCATCAAGAGTAACTATCAAAGCAATGTTACTTATCATATATACCTCATAGCCTTTTACTTGGGTATGCATCACCTTCATGGTTAGTATACACAATAATCGTAGGCTTAACAGAAAGACCATGCTATCAATATAAGGTGACATTAATGATTATATGCTTTATCAATCATGCCTCAACTTGTGATCATAAGCATAGGTTTCATCATTAAGCAAGGCATTCTACATGCTTATCATTTCCTCAGCATAATACATAATATCAAGATGATCACATACATATGTAAAGTCATGTTAAGATACATAGCTAAACCCTACCATAACGATTACCATCAAGCATATCAAGGGTCACCATCATGACTAAATGTGATAGCGAGAACAACATGTAACATATTATTTTCCACAAGGGATGGGACCCTCATTAAAAACACCCACTACCCTCACCAAGGGTAGTATCGGGAAGATCACTCCTCATAGTCCAACCACTTCAGCCTTGTAACGGTCAAACAAACCACCAAGTTGACGGGCAACACCTGGGGTATAATGTGCAACGCGGTGTCGTGCTTCATGGTAACGGCCGCAAGACTACCTCCTCAGGCCAGGTGTATCGGGAAACATGGACTTTGTTGTGTGACGCCCGACACTACCCTAACCACATCAAACCATCACAGAGGCTCAGGTATCGGGCATGCATTCATCAGGGGTGATGTCCATCACAAACACAAGGAAAGGGCCCTTGGTGATGCCCATCACACACACAAGGGTAAGAGTTCGGTGTGACGCTCATCATGTGTCGTCCAAGGGCATATCAGGCACTTGAGCCAAGCGTTCCATACACCCAACTGATAACGGCAACCAAGGTGTGCAACAAGGAGAGTGTAACGCCCCGTAACACTTGTTGTTGGCCTACACCCATAGGGCTAGGGCCAGGGATGACGCTCATCATAGAACTAACTAGCAATGTCCATACCTCAAGCACAACAACACCAAGATACACCTAAGTCAAGTGTGTCGGGTAGGGCACTCCTCAAGAGGCAACGCCTAAGGGTGCGACTCAAACATATAGCATGGAACCTATCGTTCGGTCAACCCATCCATGGCCTATCGGTCGTCACAAAGCAAGGATGGTAGTGTGACACCTGTTACAAGGTTAGGGACCAAGGGTATCGTTCACCACAACCACCCCAACAAGTCGTCCCAAGTTCTAGGTCAAGTGGGGTATCGGGTAGCACCTCCCCCCAAGCTCATCATGGTAAAGAAGAAACTCCTAAAGATCGTCATCAACCTCAAGCACAAGGGCACCAAACCCTAAAGGATCAAGAGGATGGCTCACCTCTCAACTTAAGCGAAAGAGGGGTTTTGCACCTCTCTTATCACCATTTGGGCAACACAAGGAACAACCCTAAATGAGGTCCACAACTACCACCAAGCTCACCCTTCAAGTCCATGGTGAGAGGAGGGTGTTGCTCAAGCTACTAGAACACAAGCTCACCTCTCAACTTAAACGAGAGAGGAGTGTTGCTCATGATACTAGAACTCAAGCTCACTCCTCCAGATCTAGGAGAGAAGGGAGTATTGCTCACCAAGAAACCCTAGAATACATGGTTCGACCAACGAGAGGAAACTAAGCAAGAAACTAACTAGAAACATGCATAGCAACATATAAGAACATAAGGAAGGTAGTGTAGTTAGGTTTAGGAGTTATGTAACCCACTTTAAGCAAGCTCCAAGAACCACCAAGGAAGAAGGAGAGCAAGGCACTCTAGGGTTCGGCCACCACTAGAGGAAGAAGGAGACTTCCAAGAAGGATCGGCCACCAAGCTTGCAAGAGAAGGGAGTGTGTCGTGCACCAAGGGAAAAGGAGACTAAGGAACTAAAAGGATCCTTAGCAAGGGAAAGGAAACACATATATAGAAGGGGATGGAGGATAAACCAAAGCAAAGCAAAGCAAGGTGTCGCCCACCTAGGGACACTTGTCTATGTGCAAAAACCACCACTCTAGCATGCCCTAAACACATGTCCAAGGCCATTGCCACATGCAAGCATCAAGAACCAAGTGTCTACTAGTGGTGACACAGACGAGGTCAAAGAGAGTCAAAGGTCCATGGGCGACACACCACCACTCCTCCAGGCCGACACACCTCCACACTGGGTGACACACCACCCTGGGCGACATACCCAGGCCGACACAAGCACTCCTGGCCGACACAAGGGTCCAACAAGATAAAGGCAAGGCTCAACAAAGCCCAAAGGAACTCAAGCAATGAGCCCATACCTTCCTCTCAACACCAGAGGAAGCAAGGAGAGGGTGGAACACCTCACAAGGTGGTAAACTTGCCCACAAACTCTAAACTTGGGTATATTGCAAGTAGCACCTCCAACTCTCAACAAAACACAACCAACCCCTAATCACCACTAAAGGTGATTAGCAAGAAACTAAGCATCAGGTTTAAGCAAAGCAAAGAGGGTAAACCCTAAACGGAGGTCAGGGTCCTTACAAGCTAACCCCCTACAAAGGGATTTCATCCCCGAAATCTGAAGAGAAAAGCGAGGGATAGTTCCTCCTCATCTCTTCCTCAAGCTCCCATGTGGCTTCCTCAATGCCACGATGATGCCAAAGAACCTTCACAAGAGCCAGGTCCTTCCTCTTCATCTTCTTAACCCTTCTGTCAAGGATCGCCACAGGACCTTCCTCATAGGTCACATCTTCATCAAGCTCAACTTCAACTGGTTGTATCACTGTTTCTGAATCTGGATGACTTTTTTTCAACATACTGACATGGAACACTAGATGTAACTTGTGCAACTCTGGCGACAACTCTAACTTGTCAGCTACCTTTCCCATACATGCTATGACTGGGTAAGGCCCCATATATCTAGGTGCTAGCTTACCCTTCCGGCCAAACCTTAGCACACCTTTCCATGGCGAGACTTTAAGATACACTGTGTCTCCTACCTGGAACTCCAAAGGTCGTCGACGATTGTCTGCATTAGACTTCTGCCTGTCCTGTGTCGCTTTCAACTGTTGTTGTATCATTTCGATCTTCTCTGTTGTCTGTTGTACTAACTCAGGACCCAAAAGCTGATATTCACCAGACTCATACCAACACAAAGGAGATTTGCACTTTCTGCCATACAAGGCCTCATAAGGAGCCATGTCAATGCTCCGCTGATAATTTTTGTTGTAAGCAAACTCTATCAGACTGAGATGCATGTCCCAACTGCCTAGGAACTACAAGACACAAGCTCGAAGGAGATCTTCTAAAGTCTGAGTAGTTCTCTCAGACTGTCCATCTGTCTGTGGGTGGAAAGTGGTACCGAACCTCAACTGTGTTCCCAACGCTTTGTGCAACTGTTCCCAGAGACGACTCATGAACTAAGGACCTCTGTCAGATACTATTGTCGCTGGAACACCATGCAAACGTACTATCTCATCCACATATACTCGAGTGAGCTTCTCGGTTGTATACGTTGTCCTTACCGGTAGGAAGTGGGCAGACTTCGTCAATCTGTCCACTATCACCCAAATGGAATCATGATTCCTAGTTGTCCTGGGCAGACCAACTATGAAATCTATGGTTATATGATCCCATTTCCACTGTGGTATCGGTAAGGGTTGCAATGTACCTACTGGCTTCTGATGTTCAGCCTTGACTTGCTGACATACCGCACATCTAGCCACGAAATCAGCTATATCTTTCTTCAAACCGGGCCACCAATATAAGTCATTCAGACTATGATACATCTTGGTGACACCTGGATGCATAGCATACATCGACGTGTGCACTTCCTCGAGTACTAACTTCCTCAGATCATCAGCATTGGGGACCACCATCCTATCACGATAGCAAACCAGCCCATCTTCAGACTCATGGAACCCATCACGCTTTTCGCTGTCGATCTCTGATCTGATCAATTGTACTGTATCATCTGTTTGTTGTGCATATTTGATCTGCTATCTCAGCATAGGCTTGACTTGTATATGTGCTAAAATTCCAGCTAGCAAGGAAACTTCCATCTGCACATTCATCTGCCGCAAGGAAACAAGCATATCCCGTCTATGGCATACCAGGGAACTCAACTGTACCTTCTTTGAAGAAAGAGAGGAAGACTTTCGGCTAAGCGCATCAGCTACCACATTCACCTTACTAGGATGATACTCGATGGTGTAGTTGTAATCATTGATTAACTCCATCCATCGATGTTGTCGCATGTTTAACTCATGCTGTGAAAAGATGTACTTCAGATTCTTATGATCCATAAAGATTTGACACACTTCCCCATAAAGATAGTGTCTCCAAACCTTTAACGCATGAACCACTGCTGCCAACTCCAAATCATGAGTCGGATAGTTCTCCTCGTGTTTCTTAAGTTGTCATGAAGCAAAAGAAACCACATGATCTTCCTGCATCAGCACACAACCTAGACCTTTCTTGAAAGCATCACAGAAAACAACATAGCCCTTTCCAGGCTCTGGCAACACTAACACTGGGACACTAGTCAACTTTCCCTTCAAACTCTGGAAAGCTTGCTGACAACGATCATCCCAGACAAAAGGTACATCCTTCCTAGTCAACTTCATCATTGGCAACGCAATCGCACTGAAGTCCTTGATAAACCTCCGGCAGTATCCTGCCAAACCCAGGAAACTACGAACTTCTGTCGGCGTCTTCGGCTGCTCCCAATCCAAAACGGAATCCACCTTCTTCGGATCTACTTTGACTCGTTCTGTAGATATCACATGACCCAAGAAAGTCACTTCTTCCAACCAGAATTCACACTTGCTGAACTTGGTGTACAACTGATGTTGGTGAAGAAGAGTCAACTCTATTCAAAGATGTCGCTCATGCTCTTGCTTGTCCCGACTATAGATCAAGATGTCATCTATAAAGACTACAACAAACTGATCTAAGAATGGACGAAACACTCTGTTCATCAAATCCATGAAAGCAGCAGGTGCATTGGTTAGCCCATACAGCATAACCACGAACTCGAAGTGACCATACCTCATCCTAAAAGATGACTTGGGTATGTTATCCGCCTTAATCCTCAACTGATGATATCCAGACCGTAGATCGATCTTTGAAAACACTATAGCACCACGCAACTGATCGAATAGATCATCTATCCTTGGTAACGGGTACTTGTTCTTGATCGTGACCTTGTTTAACTGTCGGTAATCTATACACAACCACATCGATCCATCCTTCTTCTTGATGAACAACACTGGAGCACCCCAAGGCGACGTACTTGGTCAGATGAAACCTTTCTCCAACAATTCTTGCAACTGCTTCTTAAGCTCTGCCATCTCTACAGGAGCCATCCTATATGGTGTCTGTACAACTGGCTACGTTCCTGGTACCAGATTAATCTCAAAGTCGATCTCTCGGGGTGGAGGAACACCAGGGAACTCATCAGGAAACACATCGGCAAACTCTCGGACAACTAACACCTCCTCGAGACTAGGACCTTTTGCCTTGGTATCCACAACAGTATCCACCACGTGAGCTAAGAATGCCTCACATCCTTGTCGTAACAGCTTTTCTGCCACCATAGCTGATACCAGACACGTCGGAAGAATCTTCCTATCTCCTTGGAAGATCCACTTCTTACCTCCATCATCAAACACAGCTTGCTTGGAATCACAGTCCAAAACAACCTTATACTTCTCTAAGGTATCCAGCCCAAGGATAACATCAAAACCATGCATATAAAGTGGATGAGATCCACTTGAATGTTGTGTCCCGAGAAAGACAAGACACAAGATGGAAACTCTTCTCGAAGCATCGAGGAACCATCAAGAGGGGTTTCTAACAACAAGCTATCCTTCTTACGACTAACAGGTAAACGACAGTTTTCAAGCATACTATAGGCGATAAAAGAGTGTGTAGCACCCGGGTCAACCAGAACAGATATAAAGCAAGAAGAAGACATATCAGAATGAAATAACTCCATCTGACCTATCCCCACTCACGGGTTGACTATCGCCTCTGGCTGATTCATAGCGTAGAATCGAGCCATTGCTTGTTGTCCAAGTCCTCTGCTTCCTTGAGAAGACGATCCCGCTTGCGATGCTTGACTGCATCCTCACCCTCTGCTACTACTGGGCTACTGTCTATCTGATCCTTGTTGATTCTGTCTTGGCTGTTGCATTACTTCAACATCCCTATTCAGGCAATGTAACTTGAGATGCCCGGTCTGACCACAAAGATATCATGCCCTATCTTCAAACTGTGGCCTAGATGTCCTATCACTGCCACTGAAGTTGTACTATGTGCCTTAGATGGCGAAGAAACATATCCTCTTCCCTTACTCGGAGACCATTGTGACGGTACACTGGAACCTCTCATCATAAAAGGTGTTGAAAACCTTGGCTTCTCAAAGCCACTAAACCTCTATCCTTGGAACTGAGCAGGCCTCTTCTTGGACATGGATTCTCTTTTCTCCCCTACTGATCATTCAATCCTCCGGACAGATTCCACAAACGTATCAAACCGCTCACGGTTCTCCAATGCAGAGACAGGTGTTGTCAGTTCATCACTCAGACCTTTCTCAAAATGTCTGATCTACTCCTCATTTGTTGCTGCCATGTGAGGACAAAATCTCAACAGATCCATGAACTTAGCCTCATACTCGGTGATGTTCATCGTTCCTTGGCGCAAGTGTTCAAACTGACTGATCTTCTCATCCAGATACGTCTTTGGAAAGTATCTGCTGACGAACTCGTGCCGGAAAACTTCCCAACCGATCACCTCACCAGGTCGCTTCTCTTCCTCGATGGTCCACCAGTGACCAACACTACCTTTCAAAAGGTAGACAACTTGCTTTACTTTGTCTGCTTTGGGGATGTTGAGGATCCAGAAATCTTCTCAAGACTTGTCAGCCACTTATCTGCATCCGCTAGATCATCCGTCCCAGCATAATTCGAAGCTCCGACTCGACGAAGCTGCTCAAAGGTCTTCCCAATACCTGATGTTTCACCATGGGGAGCCTGTGCTCTTGGCGGAGGCACTGGCAGTCTTTCTACCATGAGATTCATCGTAGCCATCATCTACCCCATAAGCTGTTGATAGGTAGGGTGTTCAAGAATGGCTAGGTCGGGTTGGGGGACCTCAGGCACCCGATCTCCATGTGCCTGCCCTATAGCTCCATCAACTGATGCAACATCGCTATTCTCAGCAGCATGTTCTTCATGGTTTCCAGACATCTTGACTTTTCTTCCACTGAGAGCAGAAGACAATCGTAAGAAAATCTGGAAAACTGACAAGAACAGACACAACATAGTCCTAAATCCCTGTAGACTCAGCGATCCTAGAGCTATGATACCAAAACTTGTGGCAACACATCCCGCTATCACACAGACAATGGGGTGTTATGCGAAAACGTGTGGATATCACCATAACCACATATTATGAAAACACGGGTTAATTAAAACCGATTGCGGAAAGCGGATAAATTGAGAAACTATTACATTTAAGTCCTCATCCTGCTATTCAAACAGGTTATATAAGCATACACAAGCCTTGATACGTGTCCAAGGCTTAGAGGAGCAGCTGTCTAACCATCACATGAGTTCATCACCTGTTTATATGTACATAAAGGCCCACATCCGTCCAGCAGCAGGATATACAAAACAACAACAGATATACATCGTGAAACAATGTAAAAACACCTCCAAGGACCTGAGAGTACAGGGATGACTCTAAGACTCTACTACAGAATGACCAAAATAGTAGCATGTCCATTTCTTGCCTTCTACTGCTCGGCCGCAACTCTGCGACCACCACCACGTCTAGATCAAACACCTGAAAACCAGTGGGGTGGGACAATTGAACATTATCCCAGTGAGAGACATAACTCCCTGCCAAAACTATAAAACCAAGAGGATAAAGCAACAGTAGAAGATAAACAGTAAAACGTAGAATAATAACAGTCTATACAGCAAGGCTATACATACCATCAAGCTTATCAGGTTGTATGGAAGTCATATCATCAATTATCTCTTTATGGAACATAATTAACAAGATAAGATTTATAAGGTCTTACCACATAACCTGAGGAACATATAAGTAACTGCAAGATGTAACAAGATTAACTACAAGAAAGGCCTCAACCAATATTCCGTGTTTTTCCTTAAGCAGTAAATACTATTCGGTTGGATTACATATTCTTATGCCTTGAGGAAGTGAGTCGTACCGCTCAAATCCAACCTTCGGTTGTGAAACCCAAATCCGGAGCCATATAAGGTCAAATGGAAGAGTCAGACTCCATGACCTCCCACCTCGTAGTCAGTGTATGAGTACAACACAAGCAGGACCGCATTCTCTTACTTAAGTGGCCTCAACCACAAGGTCAGCTCCATAGGCTACCCATCTGCTAGCCCGCCTTGGTACAGGTCTTAGTGCTAGTATATATGAGCCACGGGCTAGTTCACCGTGCTCTGAGCCATGAATGCATTCATGCTCCCATATCACATATCTTGAGCCATGGGCCGGTTCACCATGCTCCTATACATATCCCGAGTCTGCAACCGCAGCTGCACTCGAATCCTCACTATTTTAGGCTAGGAGAAACCTCGCATACTAAACAATATGTGCTCCGGGTTAACCCGTAGGAGAACATGTTTCACCATCACCAGCTCCTGACGATGATGGATCTATGGCCAGGGCAACTACATGATATATTCCACTGTGATTAATTAGTATCTTTTATATGGATTGTAAGATTCAACCAAGTTATATAACATGCAAACTATAACAAGAATAATCAACATAAAACTCAATGTTATGCTTTTATTGTAATGAACATCATCTTCATCCACCACAAGGATCCAACATTACATGTTATCACTTGGCCTCTTTCCAAACAGCTAGATCCAACTCAAGGATCATCATATTGCCATGGGATCTCAATCCCTCATCACATAGTGCCACTGCCTCTCAAGGCTTACATCATCAACATGGGATAGCAATCCCAAGCACTTTAGTCAACCTTAGGTCCTCAGACCAAACACATCATATATAATACCTCATCATCAAGAGTAACTATCAAAGCAATGTTACTTATCATATATACCTCAAAGACTTTTACTTGGCTATGCATCACCTGCATGGTTAGTATACACAATAATCGTAGGCTTAACAGAAAGACCATGCTATCAATATAAGGTGACATTAATGATTATATGCTTTATCAATCATGCCTCAACTTCTCATCATAAGCATAGGTTTCATCATTAAGTAAGGCATTCTACATGCTTATCATTTCCTCAACATAATACATAATATCTAGATGATCACATACATATGTAAATTCATGTTAAGATACATAGATAAACTCTACCATAATGATTATCATCAAGCATATCAAGGGTCACCATCATGACTAAACGTGATAGCAAGAACAACATGTAACATATCATTTTCCACAAGGGACGGGACCCTCACTAAAAACACCCACTACCCTCACCAAGGGTAGTATCGGGCAGATCACTCCTCATAGTCCAACCACTTCAGCCTTGTAACGGTCAAACAAACCACCAAGCTGACGGGCAACACCTGGGGTATAACGCGCAAAGCGGTGTCGTACTTCATGGTAACGACCGCAAGACTACCTCCTCAGGCCAGGTGTATCGGGCAACAAGGACTTTGTTGTGTGACGCCCGACACTACCTTAATGACATCAAACCATCACAGAGGCTCAAGTATCTGGTAGGCATTCATCAGGGGTGATGTCCATCACACACACAAGGAAAGGACCCCTGATGACGCCTGTCACACACACAAGGGTAAGATTCAGGTGTGACGCTCATCAGGTGTCGTCTAAGGGTGTATCGTGCACTTGAGCCAAGCGTGCCATACACCCAACTGATAATGACAACCAAGGTGTGCAACAAGGAGAGCGTAACGCCCCACAACACATGTTGTTGGCCTACACCCATAGGTCTAGGGCCAGGGGTGACGCTCATCACAGAACTGACTAGCAATGTCTATACCTCAAGCACAACAACACCAAGCTACACCTAAGTCAAGTGTGTCGGGCAGGGCACTCCTCAAGAGGCAACGCCTAAGGGTGCGACTCAAACAGCTAGCAGGGAACCTGTCGTTCGGCCAATCCATCCATGGCCTATCGGTCGTCACAAAGCAAGGATGGTACTGTGATGCCCGTCACAAGGTTAGGGACCAAGGGTATCATTCACCACATCCACCCCAACAAGTCATCCTAGGTTCTAGGTCAAGTGGGGTATCGGGCACCACCTCCCCCCAATCTCATCATGGTCAAGAAGTAACTCCTCAAGATCATCATCAACCTCAAGCACAAGGGCACCAAACCCTAATGGATCAAGAGGATGGCTCACCTCTCAACTTAAGTGAGAGAAGGGTCTTGCACATCTCTTATCACCACTTGGGCAACACAAGGAACAACCCTAAACGAGGTCCACAACTACCACCAAGCTCACCCTTCAAGTCCATGGTGAGAGGAGGGTGTTGCTCAAGCTACTAGAACACAAGCTCACCTCTCAAATTAAATGAGAGAGGAGTGTCTCTCATGATACTAGAACTCAAGATCACTCCTCAAGACCTAGGAGGGAAGGGAGTATTGCTCACCAAGAAACCCTAGAACACATGGTTCGGCCAATAAGAGGAAACTAAGCAAGAAACTAACTAGAAACATGCATAGAAACATATAAGAACATAAGGAAGGTTATGTAGTTAGGGTTAAGAGTTATGTAACCCGCCTTAAGCAAGCTCCAAGCTCCTAGCTTCAAGCTCCAAGCACCACCAAGGAAGAAGGAGAGCAAGGCACTTTAGGGTTCGGCCACCACTAGAGGAAGAAGGAGACTTCCAAGAAGGATCGGCCACCAAGCTTGCAAGAGAAGGGAGTGTGTCGTGCACCAAGGGAAAAGGAGACTAAGGAACTAAAAGGATCCTTAGCAAGGTAAAGGAAACACATATATAGAAGGGGATGGAGGAGAAACCAAAGCAAAGAAAAACAAGGTGTCGCCCACCTAGGGACACTTGTCTATGTGCAAAAACCACCACTCTAGCATGCCCTAAACACATGTCCAAGGCCATTGCCACATGCAAGCATCAAGCACCAAGTGTCCACAAGTGGTGACACAAACGAGATCAAAGAGAGTCAAAGGTCCATGGGCGACACACCACCACTCCTCCAGGCCGACACACCTCCACACTAGGTGACACACCACCCTGGCCGACATACCCAGGCCAACAAAAGCACTCCTGGACGACACAAGTGTCCAATAAGATAAATGCAAGGCTCAACAAAGCCTAAAGGAACTCAAGCAACGAGCCCAAACCTTCCTCTCAACACCAGAGGAAGCAAGGAGAGGGGGGAACACCTCACAAGGTGGCAAACTTGCCCATAACCCTAAACTTGGATATATTGCAAGTAGCACCTCCAACTCTCAATAAAGCACAACCAAACCCTAATCACAACTAAATATGATTAGCAAGCAACTAAGCATCAGGTTTAAGCAAAGCATAAATGGTAAACCCTAAACGGAGGTCAAGGTCCTTACACTTTTCAACTTAGGAAACCTT
The DNA here is from genome assembly GCA_963693085.1 of Alisma plantago-aquatica. Classification (NCBI taxonomy): domain Eukaryota; kingdom Viridiplantae; phylum Streptophyta; class Magnoliopsida; order Alismatales; family Alismataceae; genus Alisma; species Alisma plantago-aquatica. The sequence goes on along the minus strand of OY856413.1, from coordinate 1,134,568,756 downwards.
AATGTTGGCAACATGTGAACTCTTTAATCTAGATTAGCTACTAGGTGTTGTTTTACCAAAAAGATTAAACTTTACTTATGAGAACTAATTAATCAAGATATAGCCATCAATTTCATCAATATTTATGAAGTTAGGGTTTCTATATGCAAAATCACATTAAAGTAGGTATTTTTATGTACTTTTGGAATTTGAGTGAGAATTAGATCACAAAACTGGATTTTTTTTGCATTTTATGTGTTTTTCTAATCAAAATCATATATATGCTATATTTGGACCTACCAATTAATCATTATAATTATTTTAAGTTTAACTATTTTTCATTCAATTAGTGATTACCACATCATCCAAATATATGCATATTTATGTACAACAAACTAGGTCTCAAATCCTGATTAAAGACACATATTTCCATTACGTTGTGACATTGATGTCACACAAATGTCGGCAATATGGTCAAATACCTCTTGGGATTGTTCCTCCCATGCCCAACCACAGGCCGTCAACCATGGAGTCAACCCCAAGGTTGACTTGGCTTCCTAAGGCTAGAAAGCCATGGCTAACAACCCAAGGGTCTTCGCCATGACTTTCCAAAACCATCCATATGTAGCACGGTGGTAGAGGAGGTTGGGAGTAGGGGTAACATATATAAGAAAAGAAGAATGAGGCAGATATGAGAAGTGGTCAATTACCTTCAAAAACAACAATCTGAACCCACCATGAGTCTCATGAAGGACTGTCGATGGTCTCCAAACTCTCGACCTGTGTTGCGGTGGTTGGAGATGCTTTATCGGTGAAGTTTTCCAAGCTTCAACTGTGAGTAGGGAAAGGGTGCCTCAGCCTTCCTTGTTGCCCCTTTCTATGTTGGGTGATCTCAAGAAAGTCTCATGATGTGTTTGGCTAAAGAAATTTCTATAAGGTGCCCTATGCTTTAAGGATAATGGTGGCAGAGTAACAGCGGCAGGGTGGAAATGGTTGGCGATGAAGGGAGTGCCTCACGATCAATAGAGGGTGGCTCTAGGTATGTGAGGGATCGAGGATGCCGAGGGTACCCTATTTATAGGATGGGCAATTTCGTAAAGCCCTAGATTCCAGAAAGGACCACGATTTAGGCACTTTCCCAATTGAAAATGTGTATAGTTATGTGAGGGGTCCTTGTGTTTGCTTTCCTCTCTTGAATATAATGGAGAAAGAACTAATGGGAGAGATGGAGATAAAAGGGAAAGAGATGGTGCGAGAGAATCAGGCCCCTGCCATGGACTTTCCCATTCCATCGTGGGTAGAAGACAGAGAGAAGATTGTGATCTTGATCGGGTGGCCATAAGTTTGCATGACAACTAAAAGGGCTTCCTCATATTCCTAATTCGAATTAAAATGTGACAAATAATGTAGAAATCAGTTAATCCCTTCACTTGAGGAAATTATATTTAATTTATATCTTTCTCTTCATTTATCCAATTAATTTCAAATTTTAGAGGAAATATTATAATAATTAAATCTTAGTTTGTCCAAGATTTGGTGCCAAAATATGAAATTTAAATACCTTGATCCTTAACCAATTATTTATTTGAATCATTTAACATATATAATAACTCCTTTCATACTCAAATTTTCCAAATAATCCTATTTTTATATTCTTTCCTTCGGTGCAAGTTAGGACCAAATTATGCCCATTAGTTGTCTTCAAGATATCTTTCTAGAAATTTTGAAACAATTCCCTATTTATTTACCAATCATCAATTACTTTTTGCAAATTCCTTTATTGTTGAGGTTTCCACTAAATTTTTAGCCAACAATTATTAATGAATTACTGAAAACAACAAAACACACGATATCCCTTTTCATATGGAGAATTTGCATTCTAAATTCACACTTATTAAACAAGACATAGAAGATATCAAACTTTCTAATTTGTCTTTAAAAATCTATTATTTGCATTCAAATATATGTATAAATACATAGATAAATTTAGGTTGTAATAGTAAGCGAAGTCACATTCATTTTTGCCTTGCATGGGGAGCAGTGATACCAATATTGTATGTAAAAGGTGTGGTTTGGACGACAATAATAATGTTTGAAAAAAAATGGTTTAGAATAAAGGATGTGGTTTCAAAAGCAGTAAATGTGACTTGCCATGCAACAATGTAACTTATAGAGAATCATAATCACCAATATATAGGCTTCAAATACCAAAAATAAAAGAATATAAGCATCCATAAACCCTTATAAATGGAGATGTATATATCTAATAGAAAATATTTTCAACTTTGGCTCTATCCACATTTTATTTCCATTATTCAAGGAATGATATGACATCGGTTCTTAATGCAAAATCAATTTGCAAGTAGCAGGAAACACAATTTTAAATTCATTAAAACAATTGAACGTAGTCGGAAAAGACTGAGTCTAGTTAACATATAAACCATATGTAGCAATACAAACGAGAAAACCAAGTCAACATCAATGTTGATTTTATATTTAACTCACTTGAAGCAGCTGAGGGTGTCGTCTTTCTTGTTGAATTTTAGGCATGCTTGTTGAATTTTAGGCATGCGAAGACATCAAATTTGTTTTTCATGGAGGAATTAGAGTTTCATTTCTATGAGGCATTTAGGTAAATTGGTTGCCTTGATTCTTGCTCTTACGGACACAACACATCTTTTTAGCAAAAAAATAGCAATTGATTATCCCTTGGCCTTGGCACACACCCTTATCCATCATATATGTACCATGACTGGGTTTTCTTGGTAAGGTGGTCTATGTGATGCAGATGGTTAGAAAGTACATCCACGAGGCAGATTATATTCATGCACCCGAACCACCAAATAAGACGAGTGTTCAGAAAAGGGAAGCAAGCTTGTGGCGAAGAATTTAAAATTTTACAAGTTGCATATCTTATCTAGCATGACGGGTATTTGTGCATGCAACATCTCTTATATACAACAAAGGCTATGAATCTATTGAAGATCGAGCTAGCATATTGCGTCCATAGTGGGCAGTGTTGCACTCATATTTTTCATAGTGATACTGATAATGAAGGCTATCAATGGGTGTTTATCTGATCCATGAGAGTTTTACTAGGGATACAAAATACAAAATTTTATTCTGAAATCATAAAACCGGACAGGGTTACAATATACAAGATGTATGATTCACCATGTTATATTTAAAGAAAGAACACAAATGAAATCTTGGAATATGTTACTCTTAACCAAGGCTGCTCGAAAGAGCCTAAGATGTACCCGGAGACTCATGGAATGATAATTGTGCTGCCACTAAAAGATAACCTCCAGATAGAGTGGAATCTTCTTACCATAGTGATTACCTCTACAAATCTCAACATAGTTCTAAACGACATTTTCTTTGTCACGGTAATTCATGATCATCAGGCCTTGTTTTGGTCAACATCTGGAAAAAAAAATTGGTTAGAGTCACTGCCATAAGACCAGCATCGCTATAGGAATGGAGTTGTACAACAACTGGACAACAACAACAGGAAACCGCAAGCGGGAAGTAGGGGTGAAGAGCAATGCTGCTATTAGAATAGCACATTTTCAAACGCAGTATCCATATATGTGATAGGTCCACAACAAAGTTGTGATGTAGTCTTCTCTTCTAGATGCAGACCCAATGAGGTAGTGCAATTGTCACACCAATCATGCTGTTGTGGCTAGCCCCTCGTAGAAGTTGAGAAGATGACATCGTGCAACGCAGATCGTGCAGGTTCCTTGTAGTAGCTGAGAAGATGACGGTAAAGGTCTGTTAGAGCGTGCGTGGGCTCCCATTGATACAATTAAAGGATCCCTAGGTTGCGTTTGGGCAAGCTCTTTGCTAATCCCGATAATTAGTGCATTAACTCAGCGCATTACACACTGTGTGGAACTCATAACTGTGGTCCTGTGATTGACATAACACAAAACTGCCACTTTTCCGGTCACCCGCAACGAGAGTAACCATCGGCCTCCTCCTAGATTGTGTTGTTTTTAGGCAGCGGCTTACCGATACGACCTGCAAGCCGCCCACAGCTCACTCCCGCTCCTACTTCAATTAATTGGAGACTGCCGGTATTTAGAAGATCGGGGGCCAAACTAGGCCCTAGTAATCTTTAGAAGGTCGCCGAGTTACACATCCGCCCTCCTCCGTTCCGTACCCATATATTTTCACTAGCGAACATATATCCAATATATCCAATAGTATTATTTATATAGAAAACTATGGATGCGTCTAAGTTTAAACAGAACTGTATAGAGTCTGATAGGTTCTGGGAACAATGGTTGACGGAAACGAGGTGGAACGTAGATTATGCTTAGTATGGTACAAAGACTGACAACATGCTAATCACGTGAGTGGACAGAAACAAGTCTTTGCTCTTCGGAATGATAGTATAGTAGATATTTGACTTTCAGATTTTTATTTCTCATGCATATAGAGTCCTTCAAAATCATAATATAAGGATGGTACCTTTATTACTGTAAGTTATTTTCTAACCAGGTTAAAATTAAAAGACCCATTCTAAACCCCTCAAACACAGTCGTGCTACTGGTGCGTCCTTCACAGGACACCCGACCAATTGACTTTTGGTTAGATGCACCTTCGGCACACAAAAGGGGTATAAAACTCGATGGATACACTCAAACAAATCTGCAAGTGCCTGGGCTCGGGAGTAGTATAGGAGTGGCAATTCGGGGTCGAACCCAAGGGAGAGGGGGGCACTAGGTCTAGATTTGTTTTGGGCTAGTTCCTACAACAAAGTTTAGGGTTAAAGGGTTGATGTGGTCTTGTTTAGTTACACAAAGGGTTGAGCAAGCAATTAAAGAGAACAATGAAATCAAAATCTACTCTAACCCTAGACAAGTTAATTGTAATGAGCAATACAAGATACTAAGCAATGAAAGGAACAAGTTACGTGAAGGCAAGAAAGATAAGAGCTATCACTATACTAAACTAGCAATAGGCAATTAAAGACCTGACTAGCAAGAACAAAGAAAGAGCAAGGACAATTAAATAGGAAAGTAAAGTTATTGTCTAAGAAATCGTTAACTAAGCAAGATGGAAAATTAGGGTTTTAATGTAAGTAATGAGAAGTATGGGCTGCTTGGGGGAATGTACTTGTCATTGAGTTAGGGGTGATAACATACAAACGTTACTCTTTTATTTTAGATTACCAAACAAACCAACAAGATATATATCGATGGATTCCCCTAAACTACTAATCGTCCATGGGTGGAGTAGGGTGTGTATAGGGGAACTAACCCCTAACACCCCAATCCAACCTTATAAGGCTCACTCGGATTAAGATTTAGATGGAATTCTATTAGGATATAATCAAGTCTAGATTTCTAGGATAGAATCTCTTAGGATAATTGGGGGCTGAGGAAAGTAGTGGAAGGTGAAAGTGAGAAAATTACACCTCACACCACCTATCACCTAGCCTTTAGGAAGCTCCAAGACAATTACACTAATGCTTCTAAACTAGATACTTAGATCTCTCACCTAGGTGTAGAAGAATTTATTACCATGTAGCAAGATGGGTAGCTATCTTAGGATCCATTAATTGAACCTAGGAGCAAATCCCAAAATAGATATATGTAGGCAATTTCCCTAGAATGTTATGTGATTTCAAGCACAAATCAACAACCAATTTATGGGAAATGATATGAATGTAGAACATAATCATTAGCAAATGAAACAACAATGTTTAATATCACTTTCAGGTATCAACGTCACATTGTAACCCCCAAAAGCCCACCTAAAGGGGCTTAGATACTCATAGAAAGGAAAAATACAAAAAAGAGAAGAACGAGGTAGAAGTAGCCATGGATGTCGAAGTAGAGGATGTAATTTTCTTCTCCATAAGCTACAATATCGAGATCCTCCCTCCTCTAAGGTGGAATGGCATGGAAATGTGAGGAAGTGGTTGAACCCTAAAAGAAAGGGTTTTAGGGTGGAAGGTGATGAAATGAAAGTGGGGTGGAGTAGATGGGAGATAGGGGGAAGAAATGACCGTTCAAGGATGGTAACCTTCTACCTCCAACCACCCCCAAGGATTATATAGGGGTCTAGGGGGTCTATGGTTAAGTGGGGGCAATTAGGTAAAATGATACTAGGGAAGTAATAGGGTTTGGTAGGTAACACAGTCGTTTTGGGACAAATAGTCATGGTGGGAATGAGTAGGAATGGTCATGGTGGATGGGAATGACTATAATGGAAAGTTGAAATTGACAAGGGAATTTTGGGCTTCTGGGGCTAGTAGTACGACCATTTTGGCCAGCACAAGCATGCTATACTTTGGTCAGCATGGGTCTACTGGCTAGTCCACGCCTGCTGGCATCTTGGTAGCACGAGCCTACTAGCATCCTGACAGCTACTTCAAGTTTGTGGTTTTCTTGAGATTTTTTTCATTGGTAGTACGACCGTTATGTGATACCACAGTTGTGATTGGGCCTTCTTCTTGCATTTTGATCCTCAACATCACAATCCATGGACTCCTTTGCTTTAGATTGACCCTTGGCCACTAGGGGTAGGTTTGTAAAACTATTGGGCTCTCTTTAGGCTCCTCTAGGGGTAGAGGAACCCTAGGATCATCCTTCTTCTCTCCCGTCCAACCAAGGTGTGGTCTAAGTACCTAAAAAACATGCAAAGAACGTCTATTAGTACATTTGATAGTAATAACATAATAGGGAAAATAACATGAAATTTAACAAGTTTAGATGTAATTGAAGTGCAAGAATACACAAGATGAAGCCCTAAAATAGGGCTACATAGCCACCCGAAACTTAATACATACTTGTCCTCAAGTATGCTCCAACCCAATCTCTCTTCAATTCTTCAACAAAAAAAAACTGAGGAGTGCATCTCAACATATGTAAAATGACTAGATGAGTTAATGATGACTAAGTACATGTATTTCATCTCTCCCCCACTACAAAAAAATTGGCTTTTGTTGAAGAACATTTGTGAGGAACCAAAAATCGTGAATAATGATGTCCATTTGTGAGGGCTCATCCTTCAAATATGGGACCAAATCCCTCAACCGTGTTCTTGACATCGTTAGGCATTTTATGTGAACATTGGTCCCTCACAAATACATTTCTTACGAATCACCCCCTCAAAAACTCCATGCCAAATGTTCCCTCCATCTCATAATCCTTCCCTCCATTCTCAAACACTGAATCGTCTATCAAAATTAATGAAAAAATCACCCAGTCCCGGCGGGCGCTCCTTTCCCCCTCATTTCCTCCGCACTCCTCCACTGAACCCTCCCCCTCCCGATTCTCTCATCGGTTCCTCCGCATTGGGTCATCCTTGACGCCAATCGCCCTACTCGGTTGCTGCCGTTCATCCTTCGCATTGGGCTCATCCTTCATAACTCCTTGCCGCCGTTGACGGTTGCTGCCCTCCGCCATTGACGGTTGCTGCCCACTGCATTGGTCGTTGCTGCTACGCAGGCACCGTGCTTGATTGCCGTTGATCGCCCTGCTCGACCATTGGTCGTTTCTACTACGCAACTTGCTTTTTCGGCCACTGGAATCCTCTCTAGGTTCGTATCTTTTTATGTTTTTCTCATTTGGGAGAGCACTAGCCCCCACTTCGACCCCTGATAGCCAAGATTGGTTCTTCCTCCAATGGGCTTCCAGTTCATACCTCATGTGTCCGCCTCATCTCCCCCCAATGTGATCTGCATAGGATTAGTTGGGTTTACTTAGTAAAAATACTAACCATCTAGTATTCATATGAGTTATCTCCCCCTCCCCTAAGGGTTAACGTTCTCACGTATAAGAAACATATCACAATGTTGAAAAACTTTGACTATCCTCAGTTGCATGGAGATGGTCATACAGCAGTAATAGAGAGTAGTCAGGGGCATGTTCAATATTTGGAAGTGAGGAAATAGCTCCTTGGGAGTAGCTACCATAACTAAATGGAAGGGAATCAAAGTTGTGATGTACATAAATTCCTAGGCTATGCATCTATAGTATAACATCCTCATAATGATTTTCTATCATACAACTTTGTGTTTTGTCAATAAGAAAAGAATAATTTACTGATGTGATTGAGTAGATATAGTATTTGATTGAATATTGTCTTTCTCAAATATGTACAATATATATTAATTGTACAAACTCGAATTTATGTATAATACCTACCATGTAATCCAAGTCATACTTGATCAAATATTACTCATATATAATTGTTGAGGCTCAAGCTTGGTTCAAAGTAATACACATGTGTGCATGTATGTTTAATTTTGCTACTCTGTTCTATTCTATATGAACAAGTGTTCTCATGACACACATATATATGGGTCAGAGCCAAAGTAGTTGATAATGAATGTATTAATAATATTCCTAGTTTCTTTGAAGACAGTATGAAGGAAATAAGCAATACCTCCTTTAAATCTATTATATGTATCCTTTACTATATCTGGTGGTATAGAAATAAGGTGATTTTTGAGGAATGGTTAGTCAATGTGAGTATGCTATAGTCTATTATCCATAATGAGATAAAAGTGCTTCTTTACTAAACGAGCCCTGTGTTCTTTTTTCTGGAATTGCTATGCTTGTGCTTATTTTCTAAAGATGAAGAAGGGTTCCATCTGATGTTACTGGTTTATTGATGTAGTGGTGATCAAGATGCTTGTAAACTGTTGTGCTGAAATGATCTTTCTTTTGAAGAGAAGTTCTAGAGGTGACCAAAGCATCATTCTGATTAAAAACCCTTACATTTAAACCCATTCCTATAAACACATTTCTTATTGGGTGAAAATTGTAGATTGCTTTGGTGGCTGCATTAAATTGCTTCTCAAGTGAGGCAAAGCTTGGGGAGTTACATTCTTCTCTTCTAACTCAACATTGTTGGCTTTTCTTTTCCCATAGTCAATTTTCTTAGGAAAGATCTTGTCAAACATGTATGATGGAATCACCAACATGGGATTATATTTTTATCTTCCTCCATGCCAACATGGTTTAGATAGTTGACTCTCATGGAAATAATATTGTCATGGGGGTCACTTGTACGAGTGTTGTTCTGTTTTCTCACTGCGTTGTTTTTGAATGTTTTGTTTTTGGTTGTAAGTATAATATAGCCTGGTGTTTTTGCATTTTGCAGAGGTACACTAAGTCATTGTCAACATCTCAGAGGTTTGCTCTGGTTGATAAGTCTAGGTAGAAGCCTCAAGAACGAATGGGTGTTCTTAGTAATGTGGGTTCCTCCTAAAACAACAATTGGATATATTATATGTCTTTTTTCCTTTACCCCCTCCATCTAAAATAATACCCTTTCTGTAACATGTGGTTGTGATGTATGACCTAAAAGCCAATAACTATGGTAATGATCCTTGGCTAAGTGCAGCTCTGTACTTAGAAATTAATTAAAGGCCGACTGCCCAGGGCTCCCATGTGACACATCCATTCCTAATATAATAGTTGACACTTTGGAGATCTTTGGCATGGATGGAGGATGCTCAGCTGTGGTGAACTTCTCTGCATCTTCCATCCATGCTAAAGATCTCCTAAGAGCCAACTATTATATTAGGAACGGATGTGTCCCATGGGAGCCTTGGGCAGTCGGCCTTTAATTAATCTCTAAGTACAGAGCTGTAGCAGAGGATCATTACCATAGTTATTGGCTTTTAGGTCATACATCACAACCACATGTCACAGAAAGGGTATTATTTTAGATGGAGGGGGAAAACAAAAAAGACAAATATACAAATGTTGTTTTAACAACAAAGGGATCAAGGAGGAACCCACATTACGAAGAACACCCATTCGTTCTTGAGGCTTCTAACTAGACTTGTCAACCAGAGCAGACCTTTTGTTGAATGCATGTCTGAAGCTTTCCATGGTCATGACAGACATTCTATTGATGCTAAGTGTGCACAAAGATGGTATGCTACTAACTTATAATGATACATATCATACAAGTGAACCAGAAGTTACATTCATTTTACGCCCATGCTTTAGTGCTTCTATGCCCATCATTTGATTTTTAAAGATACCAAACTTATTTACATATCATTTCAGTTTCCATTGGAGACTAGAACTTTGTAATTCTACTATGTCCGCCAATCAAAAATTCTGGTCCTCTTCCTTTTCACTTCCTACTTCTATCTGTGATGAAGTGGAAATAATTATTATAAATTTCTTGTGGGGATAGTGTGAAGGCAAGAATGATATCCATCTTCTTAAGTGGGATGATGTAACCATCTTCTTAAGGTAGTCTATGGATCAAATTGATCCATGAGAAATACCTTCTTAAGGATTCTATCTAAAATATTGATATCTATGGTCAACTTTCTTGGTATTTAATTCAGATGATCATACATCTGAATTTATAATCCTATTACGAAAGATTGCTAGAAACAACATCTCAGTGATGAACAACCTAAAAAAAGAGGGTTTTTCTATACTTCTATATGTTTTCTGTGTAGACGTTCTAATGAATTTATCATACATTTATTCTTTAATTGCCATGTAGCTGATTTCATCGGGGTAAGGCTGTTGAGTGTAAACTCATTGATAGGATTCCCCTGTATATTTACAAAGTTAATCAAAAGTATATACATTTTTAAATGTGTTTATTGTACTCCCAGGTTGGAGGCTATTGCTACTCATCTCTGTATCCAAATTGCCATTTTTCGAAAGTGGGTATTTTCCTCTTTTGATATCTAGCAGCTATCAATGAAAGTAATCTTTTTAGATGGGATAGACACTTCTACAATGTTTCTTTTGGGAGGAAACTTCTTTTCTTCTGTAGTGGTTGGTATATATGAACTGTTTTCTTCTTCTAGTCTATTGTTCTGCTGGTTTACAGTCTCCTACTATCATAATTTGAGTGTTGTGTTATTAACAAGATACCAAACAATGAAATTGTCCCTGTTGTCCTGGTCTGCATGTCATATGTTCTATCTTGGTTGGTGTTAAGTCTTATGCAGCTGACTTATTTTAAGTATTTCAGTTCTTAATTTTATGAGATGTTATACATGATATCATATACTTATATGTTTAAGTATTTCAGCTGACTTATAGGGACAGTTAGGTATTTGTCTCATAATGCTTGTTATAAGTAATAACAATATGTTGATATCAGATCTAAGAAGAAATAGACTGTCAGTGCCTTTATGCATAGAGATCTGCTACAATATTGAGATTCTATGGGATATGTTGGACATAACCCATAGCATCAGGACCACACACAACTTTGAATCTCCTTTGGTAGAGTCTAAATAGCCATGCGTCAAAATACTCCTTTGTAGTAGAGAGATTGCCTAGTTTGAGAAGAGAAGCTGTGTAGCTAGTCTAACAGTATAAGTAGCCCCTGTAATCGAGTATATGTTGAGACATGTGAGCAAAAGTTAATGGATGGATCTGTGAACTATTATTGATTAGGTGGGTACCTATGCTATTGCAGTATTTGAAGGATTTTTCTTGAAGGATGTTTCTTCTGCCTCTTTTTTTGCTTCTTGTATATTGATAGACTTCATGTATGTCTTCTCCCTTCCCTCCCCTTTTCTCTTTTTCCTTTTTCATGTTGTATATTCGACACCCTTTTGCTGCAATTGTTGCAAAAAAATCAGTCCTTTTATACTACTGTTTCTTTGATTTTTTTCTATTTCCTCTTGTGTCTCCTATTCTAGCTTCTTTTCTTTTCTTTTTTTGCAATTTCTCCTTCATTTCATGTTCCTGCTATTGCATCTAAATTTTTGTTACTTCTATGTCCCCTCTTATTGCTTTTTCCTTGTTACTCATATCAGAAATTCAGATTCTTACTTGCATCTCCTGCTCGCACGTCTACTAGACTACTAGTATCACTTCTATTTGCAAGTTTTCTTCTACTTTTTCTTACTTATTCTTGCTCCTACATGACTACATCTCCTACATGACTACATCTCAAATATTTGTTCCTCTACTTATTATATATTTTCCTTCATGTAGATGGATTTTCTAATAGATCGGAGTTGGATGTATATTGGGAACAGAGTGCGAAGTGATGTATTCAAGGCAGGGTTACGAAAGTTCATTGAGTTTGCTCTTATCCATCAGAGACCAACTAGACAGGGGAAATTAATATGTCCTTGCAAGGTATGTTTGAACAGATACCTTAAAACAGAGGAGGAGGTATTCTCACATGTATTATAAAAAGGATTTGTGCATAGCTATGATGTTTGGACATTTCATGGGTAGGTGATTGGTAGGAGCAATCCTGTTGTGGCACCAAACATGCCTAGCACCGACAATATGCATCAGATGTTGGAGGATTTGTTTGGTATGGGTGACACAACAAATGACCACTCTACTGAAGCTACAGAGGAACCTACAAATGTAGATGCACAAAGATTTTACAAGCTACTAAAAGAGGCAGATCAACCACTCTATAGAGGTTGCACAAGTCATTCTAAGCTATCATATTTGGTTGCCTTGCTATTTCTGAAGGAGGAATCTGGATGGTCCAACGATTCTTTCACAAAGTTGTTACAGTTGATTGTTTCAGGATTTCCGGAAGAAAATTTTCTATTCCCGGAGACGTACTATGAAGCAAATGCGATCGTGAAGGATTTACGACTTGATCATTCTACTATAGATGTATGTACAAATAATTGCATGCTTTTTCGCAAAGATGCAGCTTCAAAAGAAAATTGTGATACTTGTGGTGCTTCAAGATGGAATGAAAAGCAATACAAAACAAAGGGAAAGAAGGTAGCTGCTAAGTTCATGTATCACTTCCCTTTGATACCTTGGTTAGAGAGGCTCTATATGTCTTCATCTATTGCTAAAGACATGATTTGGCCATCAGAAGTAAAAGGCAAGGATAGTCGTATTCATCATCCTTCAGACACACTAGAATGGTTGTCTATTGATGCCAGGTATCCAGACTTTGCTGCTGAACCACACAATGTTAGATTGGCATTAGCAACAGATAGATTTAATGCATTTGGCAATATGAGTGCATCACATAGCATCTGGCATGTGTTGGTGACACCTCTCAATCTTCCGCCTTGGCTTCTTATGAAAGAACAATTTATTATGATGTCCCTATTAATCCCAAGTCCACATATGGTTGGCAATGACCTTGATGTATACTTGGAGTCATTAATTGAGGAGTTGCAACTACTTTGGGAGCTTGGAGTCAAAGTTTATGATGCATATAGAAAAAGGAACTTCACTATGCGGGCAATGATTTTATGGACCATTAATGATTTCCCAGCATATGGTGACTTATCTGGTTGGAGCACTAAAGGTAAGAAAGATTTGGGATGTCCTTGTTGTAATGTGGAGATTGTATCAAAATGGTTACAGTATTGGAAAAAGCAATGCTATGGTTTCCATCGACGTTTTCTTCCAATGAATCATCCGTATAGACGTGATAGGAAAAATTTTGATGGTGAAAAAGATTTTTGACTTCCACCTAAGCCACTATCTGGAGAAGATATACTGAGGCAATTTGATGGGTATGAAAATATCACATTTGGAAAAATGAATAAGCGCAAGCGGCTTGGAGATCAAATTCAACCATTACCTCCTGGTTGGAATAAGATAAACATCTTTTTTCAGCTACCTTATTGGAAGTATTTATCTGTTAGACACAATCTGTATGTGATGCACATAGAAAAGAATGTGTGCGAGAATATTTTAAACACATTATTGGGTGATTCTAAGAAAAGTAAAGACAACTTACAAGCTCGTCAAGATTTGAAGAAAATGCGCATTCGAAGAGATTTATGGCCAGTAGATGCAGGTGACCGCTATTACTTGCCTCCAGCATCTTACACCATGACTAATGCGCAGAAAGATAAGTTCCTATCTGTGTTAGAAAAGTTGAAAGTTCCTGATGGCTATTCTTCTAACATATCTAGGTGTGTTAGCAAATCTGATAGAAAACTTGTTGGGCTGAAAAGTCATGATTGTCATGTTCTTATGCATCAACTTCTACCTGTTGCCTTGAGACATTGCATAAGCTTAGATGTGTACAAGCCTATTGCTAATTTGTGCTCATTTTTCAACAAGCTTTGCTCTAACATTATTGATGTGGAGGAATTCAAAGAATTGGAACAAGAAATTGCTGTCACTCTTTGCCAATTGGAGAGAATCTTCCCTCCTTCTTTCTTCACCATCATGATGCATTTGCCCATTCATTTAGCTTATGAAGCCAGGCAAGCCGGATCTGTCCGAACTAGGTGGATGTACTCAATAGAGAGATACTTGAAGAAATTGAAGAAGTATGTAAGAAACAAAGCTAAATCGGCTGGTTGTATTGCTAGTTGCTATTTAGCTGAAGAAAGTTTGACATTTTGTGGTAGGTACTTGCATAATTTTGAGACAAAACTGATCCGCACTCCTCATAATGTTGATGGATCTCCAATTAGAGTTGGAGTGTCAAGAAATTTCGACATCCACACTTTGGAACAAGCCCATCGTTATGTCCTTTTCAATAAAGAGGAATTGGATGTTTACAGAAGGTAAGATTTAATTACGTCCTAAAATTCTTGCTGATATTTGTATATATGTTGTACATTAATTTAGACACTTCTTATAAAATAGTGAACACATGTGTATTCTTCAAGATATGGAACCCAACATTGCCCCACGGACCCTAGAAACAAAACATGCAAAGGAGTTCTCTAAGTGGTTGAAAGAGCATGTAAGTCTCAAACATAAATATTGTTGTCACTCTTAATGTTCAAGTTAGTGTAGATTACATTAATGTTTTACTTTTTTATGAAGGTAATGCAAATGCGAGAGATTAGACCGAACAATATTAGCGATGATTTGAGATGGTTATCCCAAGGCCCTTGTGTTGAGGGAATGTCTTATGAAGGAGTTTTGGTCAATGGATATCGTTTCCGTTCAAAGCCCATTGAAAGTACATGTACTACACAAAATAGTGGAGTGTATTTGTGTGCTGACACTTCAAGTTATTCAAGTGGTAGAGATCGAAATCCTATAAATGCTGAAGTCACGTACTATGGCTACTTAGAGGAGGTTATTGAGCTAACTTATGGTCCAGGAATCAAAGTTCCGTTATTCAGATGTTCTTGGTATGATGAAAGCACTTCTAATGGGTTGCGAATTGATGAGTATGGGTTCACACAAATCAACACTTCAAGGATAAAAAAAGGAGGAACCGTTTATCCTGGCTTCTCAAGCATTGCAATGCTTTTATGTGAAGGATCCTAATGATGATGATTGGTGCACAGTGCTAAAGCATCCTCCTAAAGATTATTCTGAAGTACCTCTTATTGAGAATTGTTTGACTGGTTTACAATCTGATGGTGGTGTAACTAGTGATGTGTCTTGGACGAGGAGTGACACCGGGGGATCTTTTGTTGATAGAACTAAAAAAAGAATGATGGGGCTAATGTTTAGTTCATTAATCTATCTATTTTGTTTGCAAGTCTAGAATAATTTACTTGGGGAATATGTTGTATTGCATTTTTTTGGCAAACTGTTACTATATGGCATATTCTTTGCAATTTATTTAGTCTTGTTTCATATACCAGCAAGTAGGACATCATTATTCTTTTTTGGGATATGAAACCAAGGTACTCTACAAGTTATATATTTTTCAAATGTTGAATATTCATATGTTGGTGTCTCATATTCTCCGCAATTTATTTGTTTTTCAAATGTAGCTACTACTTTTGTTACTGACATTTTTGCACTAATAATCTAATTTTTTTTCCTTGTCAATTGAAGGATGGCAGGAAGAAGATTCACTAGATCTAGTTGTAACAACACACCCAATCAACCTATTGCTGTCCCTCCATCCACAATTGAAGAAAATTGTGAGGATGAACCTACTCTACTGTCCAACAATATTGAAAATGATGTAATAGTTGAAGAAAATGTTGAGGATGAACAGGAGAATAGGAAGTATGGACGTGGGCCTGCAAGTGAGCAAAGCCTACTTCCTAAGCAAGGGCAGCCACGTCACAAGGTCCAATGGGATGATGAAGGAAATGCTATTGGGGAGAATGGTGCCAAATTGAATCGTTATTGTCATATGCTAGCAAGGAAACCACACATATGGCATCTAGACTTGAAGTGGAACGAACAACCAGAACAAGCTTTTGCAGATAGAAAATCATGTATTGAGGTAATCTTTTTCATAAAAAGACCAACAAATTGTATGATTGTTATATAGTAAAGTAATATTTTCTATGTTTTTGTAGAAATACTTTGATTTAGGCAGTCACCCTAATGCATGGAATCACATTGATGAACACATTAGCAAAGGGATATCAGTGTGGAGGGCACGTGTAAAGAAAGATTACTATGAAAAGTACAAGATTGAACCAGAATTGATGATGAAGAAAGTTGAGAAAAATGCTTCCATAGATATGGACCAGTTTAAAAATCTTGTTAAAGAATGGGGAACCGAGAAGTCTAAGGTACAATGGTTTCATATAACTTTTTTTTATCAATAAGCGCATTTCTCTTTCATTACTCACAAAATTTACAAAGGGGAGCAAAGCTCAATACATCTATAAAGATAGATATCAAAAGTCAAAAAGAAGGATGCAATTTATCTATGCAAACTTCTATAATCAGTATTTATGCAATGCCACACACTGTTTGGTTTGCTCCTACTGTCTTCAAAAACACATCTGTTTCTATGTATCCATATGTGATAAATGATAAGAGTAGCAAGAAGAGCTACATTTCTGTTCTTTAGCAGGTGTACTTCATTTCTGTTCCAGCAGCAGGTGTACTTCAATGCTGCTGCAGATATTTTGATTCTGCTCATTGGACATTAGATAGATATCTATCTCTTATATTGAGGATGTTCTTCCACATCCATCTATTGGCTTGCTTATATTGAGGATGGTTTCATATAACTTGCATGTATACCTATCTACTTTTTCTAATTATATGTTTCTTATGGTTTAGAAAATTTCCGAGATCAACAAGGCAAACAGAGAAAAAAAAGTGATGGATCATACCACAGGATCAAAGCCATGGAGTTGTTATCGGGCAGAAATGGTATTAATAATGGACACTTGTCTTTCTTAGTAGGAGTTGAACATATAACATGGACAATTATTATGTTATCTATCATGTGTAGGTCAGTGAAGATCAACCCGTTGTGCCTCTTAACAAATTTTTGGAAAAAGTTTACGACAAAAGCCCACAAGTGGTTAGAAAATGGATATTTGCTTTCCTATGATGTCTTAAAAGCTACATATGCTTAGATATCTCAATTTAAGCTTTCCTTTTATGATGCTTTCTAATTACAGCTTGAAAGCTCTGATATCGTGGAAAACCAAGTAGCAAACCAAGAAGAAATAGATCCTAGAAGTGTTGATAATCTAACACGTGCTGCTTATTTGCAAGTTTTAAATCCTTCCAAAAAGGCTAGGATCCGAGGTGTTGGAATTGGGCACAAAGAGATAGGACATAGGGGAAAAGCTGCCCGTATAAGATATGAAATGCTTCTTGAGGAAAGCAATGCAAAGGATGTATGTTGGAGAGAATCTAAACTTGAACTATTAGTTACAACTAGTCTATTAGATTGATGTTTGTAATTTGTTTTCTATTTCAGGATAAACTTAAGGAACTTGAAGAAACAGTAAATGGATTGAAGAACTCCGTCTCCCAATTAATGACTTGGTATAATCAATCACAGGTAACTCAGATTCAGTTGTCTATGTCAATGTAATATATAATTTTTTTTTGACATTGTTGATGTATTTGTTATAGGATGGCGGTATTAATGTTGATTGTGCAGATGAATACCCCAATCAGAATACTACAGGTGTCTTACACATGCAAAGTGGCACAAATAGGTCGGATGTGGATTCTTTTCACATACAAGACAATACAAGTAATGGTGCAGATGTAGGCATGTTTCCCAGCCAAAATAATTCAAGCGGGGATGGCTTAGGAAGACTTTCTAGACCAAGAAATTCAAGGGAGACTGGAGTAGGCAGACTTTCCATACAAGCCAATTCAAGGGAGAATGGAGTAGGCAGGCTTTCCATACCAGGCAATGGACATCCACAGATCTTTGCGCCACATGTAACTCATTACAGCTATAGATTATTTTCAATATTCATACACATAAGAATATTAACATGTACACTTTATTAAAGGCTGCAGTTGAAAGTTGGTCCCCTTCTTCTGGTAATAATAGACAAAGTTATCCTCAAATGCAGAACACACCAACCACATCTTCATCGGTGTCTTTCACACCAAGAAATCAACGTTTAAATCCTGTAAGTAATTCATTTCAGCTTATCTACATGAAGTGGGCGTTTAAGGCGTTTTAGGCCCAAATTATGCAATTTAAAGGCTAAACTAGCATGAATCGAGTCTAGATTTGGTCAAATTAGATCACCTCCAGTCATTGCATGGTTGATATAGGTCTGATTTGGGGAAATGAGGATTGATTTGGGCCAAATTGGTATGTCCTCATAGCGCTGTTTGTTAAGTTTTTTCTACTTTTTCATATTTTATTGTTCTTGCTTCTTTCTCTTTTCTTTTTTTATCCATTCTCCTGCATCTTATTCCTGCGTCCTACTGCTATGTTTTTTCTGAGTTATTCATCCTATATTCCCTCCTACTACTATGCAAGCATGTGCATATTTTCTTTTTCAAATTTGTCCTATACATCCTGCTACGAAATCTACTACTACTATTTACATATCTAATTTTCTTTTTCTGATTTCTTCCTCCTAAATCTCCTCTCTTAGCCACTGTTGTTTGCATGTTTCCATTTATTTTCACTGACCTATTCCTTCCTCTATATTTTCTAATTCAGCACCTGCTACTGCTGTTTTTTATTTTGTTTTGTTGATTCTTCCTCTTTCAATCTCCTTTTACTGCCCTTGGTTTGTCTTATTCTGACTTCTTCCTACAGAACTTCTACCATTTGCATGCTCTTTTTATCCCATTTTCTCTCACCAATTGGTACTTGTCTTCCTCTTACTGTTGTTTCATTTTCTTCATGTTAATTTTGTTGTCCCTGATTCTCCTATAGTTATCAATTCAAATTAAAGATGGCAGTAATTGTGATGATGGTCCCATATGGAAGCTACATACCAGGATAGCTAAATGCTACATTTGCTACAAAACTCCCTTTTAGTTCTAAGAGGCATAGATCTTCAGAAATATATCCTCAAATTTTTAGTACATCTGCTGCTTGGCTATAGATAAGGTGTGGAAGTGGCACTGCATTTGAGTCTATGACAAAAGGGTGGGTGTAAGAGATGATGAGAGGCTGGTTGATGGTGTTCTCTAAAGGGTGGGGTGGGGTCAAATTTCTCAAGAAACTCTCTCAGGAAACCTAGTCAGTTTCTTCATATACTTCATGCTGCTAATATCTCTAATATATGTAAGCACACTGATGATACAAGTTCGTTAGGTATCAACTCTTCTAGGTATGTTATGTTGTCCTCGTGGTTGTGCAATTCCTACTACATATTATTAATCTTCATATCTTATCCTCATAGCTCGTGGTTGTGAAATTCCTTTAACTTCTCAATTAACATCTCAATTGAGGATAAAGTTGCAGCCTCCCTTTGGTTTCCAAAAACCCTTAGGATTGATGGTGGTGGATGTTGGATGGTGGTGGTGGTGGATGTTGGATGGTGGTGGTGGTGTTGGTTGGTGGGTGGGAGTGCTGATGTGTAGGTGTTGGTGGTGGCTGATGGTGCAGGCTGTTGGTGGTGGTTGATGGTGTGGGATGGTGGTGGCGTGCAGTAGCATGCTGCTAGGAGATGATGATGTTATGATGGAAGATTGGGTGGTCTATAGATTTGTAGGTGGTTTCTACGAGATGGGAGGAAGTACTAGCATGTTGCTGATGTGGAGGTGGTTTCTTGGGGTGGTTGTTGGCTGATGTGGAAGCATCAGCTTGCTGCTATGCTAAAGATGGTTAAAGAGTAGAATGTGTAGGTGTTAAGAGGTTGTGGAGGGAGAGATGGGGTGGTTGCTAGAGTGGAAGCAGCAACTTGCTGCAGTAATTGAGGTTCTAATGTTAAATTGTCTACTGGAGTCTGTTCTAATGTTTAAACTCTACGATCCAACTGCATGGAAGTTGGAATGAGATATAGGTTTGTGTATAGATAGAGTTTTATTCATGCTCATCAATACTGTGAAGTTTTTCTACAAAATAATGTTCATGTGGTTAATCATGAGAGGATCGTCCTCTTTTTGTATGTGTAGATGCATCTCACTTATGAAAGAAACTAAGTGCAGTCAACAGAGATATAGGCGTGTACTATTTAACTAACCCACTGAGTTTTTTTAATTATGTATTAGTTATTGAGATCAACCATAATTTCAGTTTATGGGTGCATGTTGCTGCTATGTTGGTTCACTTACATTTTTCTCTACTTCGCACTCGCTCTGATTCCTTTTTGTATTTATATTGATAGGGTAGAATTGCTTTTAATGATGCATTTCAACCGAAAATGCGCCTTGGAGTAGACCAAAACCGAAATATAAGGGTAAGTTATTTGTTGTACTATGATTTATGTATTAACTTTAAATTCTATGAATATAATGATTTGTCATTTTTAGGAGAAGAATATTCAAGTACCTAACCGTATGAGGCCTGGCATTGATGAAGAGCACCACACCATTTGAAGGAATATGGAGACATTATAGATCTTAAGAGTTTCTAGCATGATATGTTCATTGTCATCAATCTCAAATTTTAAAACCATATGTACTCTTTATTTATATCAACGTTGAGCACGCAATGTATGGATAATATTTTGCTTCAATATCAAAAATTGGTTTGAGGTGATTTAACATTTTTATGTGTCATTTTGGTGTTGAATCTTCTTATGATGTCATGTGAATTAGTATAAAGATATTGCTTGAGGTTATGTATACAAAGTTTTCATTTAAAATTTGATATTCACTATAGTAACAATTAATTAACATTTAATAAATCATTCAATAATCAATAACCAAATCATTTACAGTAGTCCCTCATAAATATATTGATGAAGGTCCAGATTGACCATCAAAATTGCATTCATGACTACCACATAGCCCCTCAAAAATATATTCTCCAGGACCATCAAGTCCCTCAAAAATGTATTCATGAAGGCTAAATAGTCCCTCAAAAATGTATTCATGAAGGCTAAATAGTCCCTCAAAAATGTATTTATGAAGGCTAAATAGTCCCTCAAAAATGTATTTATGAAGGCTAAATAGTCCCTCAAAAATGTATTTATGAAGGCTAAATAGTCCCTCACAATTGTATTCGTGAGGGCCACTGGTATTTTTCACGTGAGTTCTCTTCACGGACCATTTGTGAGGGCCAGACCCTCAACCGTCCCTATTTCTGAGGGCCTGTAGAGAGGGGTTTGTGACATGACTCTCCCGTGAATAATGGCCCAGTTTTTTGTAGTGTCCTCTCCTCTTTCACAAAACAATCACTATTAAACCACTAAGAATACGAACGTTATATATAGAGAGCATAAAATGTGCAATCAAACTATATGGTTTTCATACAACTTCGAGTAAACTGTTTCATGATGGTGGCAATCAAAGATGACTAGAAGTGTTATTTTACTTTCATGCATTCAATCTCATATGTCAAACCACATTAAGTAACCCACATGTCTGCAAAAAGGGTGAAATGAGCTAGTTTTGATGTTTCCTAGCTCAATGGACATGCAAATAAAAGATAGGGGTTGCGGTAACAGGTTGCAGTGTTGTTACATACGAGCACTCATCTTTTCTTTAGTTATATGGTACTACATGGGAGCATCTTTATTTTCTTTTTGCATTTTGTTTTTCTTTTTATTTTCCCTCGGTGTAGGTGGGGTACATGGTGGTAAGAGGGAAGTAGAGGGACATAGATATGACCACCTCAAACTTTTGGAGGTGTCCAAGGGTAACAAGTGCACTTTGGCATCCTTTCATTAGCGGAGAAGTAAGAAGTGATTAAAGAAATAGTGAGTCAAAGGAGGGGTCATTGGTGTGGGTTTTCAACATAAGATCTCTTGCATGAAAACTACTTCAACACTTCATAAGTAATAGCAACCACATGAATGAGAAATATGAAAACCACATATTTGTCGTTAGATTCTACAAGCTCTAAGCGTTTGTAGATTGCTTAGATCAAAATTCAAACAAAACATAGCACATATATGAAAGAGGTGATTCACATGTAAAAAGTCAAACATTGAGACCATTTTGCAATAGATATGAGGATGTAGCATGCATTTATCAATGGTAAACATTTTTAGTTCTAGAAGTAGAGATTGGGTCAAAATATGCTTTTAGGCACAAAACTCCAAGTTTGGGAAAAAATTGCCAAAATTGTCTCAATTTGCATTCAGTCACATCTAATCCTGCATTATGATTTAGCAAGTAGTAATAAAGTAAATCCTAGCTAAAAACACACAAAATTACAAAATCTAATCTCCATGATATGCAATTCATGGCATGGAATGGCATGAAGAGAAAAAAAAATTGGAAAATTATGCAAAAATATAAGATAATAAACTACATGATATGCATGTAGACAAAGCAAACAAATAGACTATGAGTTGACAAGTGTAAGAGTTAGTTAAACTATTTGATCATCTAGAACAAAAATTTGGAACAAGTTATATACATTAATGTGAGGTAAAACAAGGGCTTACCACCCTACCACCTCAAACGCTTAAACCATGCTATCCTCAACATGAATTAGAAGTTCAGAATAGTAGGGTATATGTCTTTGGAGTCATGGTAAACAGTTGTCAAGGGTGGGAATGATTGAGATGGTAGAAAGAGAGCAGGGTAGGGCCAACATTATCCTTATCTACATAATGACCATTTGGCCATCTAGAACCAAGGTCATGCTGCATAAAAAGGTTGTTGTGTTTGCCTTCATGTAGCCTTTTCATTGATCTTCAATTATTTTCTCAATTTATGATATTCTCTTGGCTAGCTCTTCCATGCAACCCCTTTCCATCTATGCACTTGTTCTAACATGATTCTTAAATAGAAAAACCATCAAGAATAGTGTGTGTGTGTGTGTGTGTGTTTCATAGAAATAAAAAATAGAAGTAAAATAAAAATGAGTTTTGAGAGAAAAAAAACTAAAATCATGGTGGGTTTCCTTCCACTAGCTCTAAATTTATGTCCTTTACTCAGGCTTCATGTATTTCTATCAATTCTCCAACTATTGGGAAATCTTGTGTGTCCACTCTTGAAGTAGATTCCTTTCACATTTGCATGCAAAAGTTGTTCCCTATCCCATTGATCATATAAGTTACCAAATATTGTTTCATTTTAGATCTCCCTCTTTCAAGTATTTCAACTGAATTCTACAAGTGATCATGCTCAACATCCGCATTCAGTTCTTGTCAGGTGGGAGGGTCTACAAGCATATTGATTTTTATATTCAAGTCCATGAAAGAGATTGTCATTGTATCACTATGCACATGTATTTCAGTGTCATCTATAGATAGAAATGTCCTTCCCAAGATGATGGGAATCCTCCTATCCTCCACATCTATGTCAAGAACAATGAAATGAACTGGGAACAATGCTTCCCTTTATTTGTCTATCATCACCAAGACATCATCTACTCTTCCTATATGCACTTTGATGGAATGATCCATCAATTAAAGAGTATAATTGGCCAGTTTCAACTTGCCTAACCTGGCTTAATATAGACACTATATGGCATCAATTCCACATCAGATACCAAATCAACGAGGGATTGGTCTATGCTATGTCCCCCTATGTATTTAGGTATGAGTGGGTCTCTAGGGTATTTCCTCTATATGGGGAGCGAGTGTTGTATAATAGAGTTCACTTGTTGTGTCAACTTGATTTTCTTAGACATACTCCTTGTTGACTTCCTCTTAAAAGTGCACATATCCTTGAGAAACTTGGAATAAGATGGAATTTCTTTATAGCATCCAACATTAAGATATTCACCTTCATTTATCAAAATATCTCTAGAATGTCAATGTTGTGTTCTGCCTAGTTTTTTATGATGGAGGCTAATATATGCCTCAAAGAATGGTGGCTCACTTGCTTTTGAGTTACTTGCATCAATGTGCCATTATTGTGGCATGACATGAGGAACCCTTGGAATCACAAGTGGAACATTAGGAATTGTAGCACTACAAAATGGAGTAAAAGGTAGAACACAGGGTATCACATTCCCAACATGAGGTGTCATAGGATCATCATTAACAATTTCAATCATGGTTTCACCATTTGGTTTCTTTATCCTAGTTTCATCAACATACCATTAACTCATATGATCAATGCCCATTTGATTATTGGGATGCTTAAGATATCCTCCACTCTTTAGAAGTGTCATAGCACTAGCTTGCTCATGGTGGAGAGGGGGAGCTTGTTGTGGCTATGGAGGTGGTGGAGGTGGCTCTTAGTATTGGAATTGAGGTGGACAAGAAAGTTTGTGGCGATAAGTTGAGAACTATGTGAAGCCACCTCCAACAAATTCTTATGACATGTCTCCCATCCATGCACGATTGGAAGGGATCCATAAAACATAACAATACATGTGGTTGAACCAGAAGAAGATGCACCACCAAATAATCCACATGTATTTATACCAGCATGTGCAAGTAGAGAGGAACCCCAATGGAGAGAGAACTTCTAGGGTGCATCACAATGCTACACAGTTACATACCCACCACCTTACTCAGACTACTAGAGAAAATATCAGTACTCTCCACCCTTGGGAGGCCAGTAGGATCCATCTCCACAGTGACAACACCCTATCATAACTAAGTTTTTTCTTAATGTTGAGGACATCATGATTCAAAACCTTGGGGTGGTACGGTAGTATGTGCCCTCTATCTTACTTGTATCACTCATTTTTTATAATGATGATGGGTTTGCAACACTAGCTACATAGATTATGATTCTATTATATTGCATACATGTATGTCATTTAGTATAATTTCTTGCATTTTGGTGTAGACTTTTTAATAAAAAATGCCCTCTTTGCCATGCCATCAATTGCACTTGCATGACATGTAGATTTTTGTAAATTTTTGTTTGTTTATCTCTAGTATTAGCTTTAAGAATGTTAAATGCTTTCTAGTGTAGTTTTTGGATGTGAATACATGGTAAATTCCCACCATTTTTCCCAAACTCATCATTTTTCCCAAAAGGTGTTCTAGCTTAATCTCTATCATAATAGGCTGAAATGAATTGTATGATCTTTGATGCAGGCAACTCGCCCCATTTTGCATGTTTGTTTGATTGATATAATTGAAGGCTTGATTTCATACATGTGTATCATCTCTCTATGAATGGATTGAATGGTCAGAAGCAATAATAGGAAGCATAAGATGTTAGGGCTTGTCATTATTTGTGAAAAAAGAATGTGGTTGATGAAATTGGTCACTTCATTATGATTTGTCCATAATTTGTGAAGTTTGTGGGGCTAGTTTGCATGCAGGAACCTCCCTATGAAAATCCACTACTAAGTACCCCTCCTTGACTCATTATTTCTGCTATCACTTATTATCTCTCCACCCCATGAAAAGCTTCCAAAGAGCACATAAAATGCTTTATCCATCTTCCAAAATGGAAGTGACCATATCTTTAACTTTTTGCTTCTTCTAAACACCGTCTGTCCTTGTTAGATATGGGGCAAAGAAAAGGAAGAAAAAGAAATAGGAGATTTCTCTATGTAATAAGATCTCTGAATAGAAAAGATGGTTTCTCTATGTAATAGCACTCTAGCTCCTTTCCACAGCCATTTCTTCTCCTTTTATACTCATTTGTGTTAGGTAAAATCAACCCTAGCATGCTTGCACAACACAAGATAAGTAGGTCACTACGTGTGGATTGAACTTAGAGGAGAATGTATGAATATGAAAACCATATACCTAACAAGATTGAGTTAGATTATACAAAATGATACAATTTACTTGGAGCCTTGTTGAATGCCATGTTATGAATTTGTGATGCCCTACATTTGAAATCCATATGTTTTCTGATTTGTTTGTACTCAACCCATGAACGAAGAAAGGAGAGAGATGAAAAGCATGTATTTAATCAAGGGTGGAGTACATCTAGTCAAATTGCCATGTTTCATGTTGATGATCACTATCATCATTTCTACTTGAACTAGACTAAAAAGAGATTTAATTGGAGCATACTTGAGGACAAGTATGTTTTTTTATTGGGGTGGTGATGAAGCCCATAACTGGGCCTTCATTTGGTCTCACTTTTCCTATTATTCACATCTAAATAGTTTGACATGCATGTTATTCTCCCAATAATGATTTTATAGTGAAATGCACTTAAGGGTGTTCTTTGTAAGTTTTTCAAGTACCTTACATGCTTTGGATGGAAAGTATAGAAGTAGGAGGATCCTAGGGTTCCTTCACCCTTAGAGGATCCTAAAGTGAGACCAATAACTTCCCCAACATACCCCAAGTGGCAAAAAACAAAGCTAAAGCAAAGAGCATCAATGATAATCGGATTGAAGATCGAAGTGTAAGGGCCCCCAAGGCAGTCGTCATGCAACAAAATGGTTGTGCCATTGAATGCAAAACCATAGGGAAGAAGTGGCCAAAAGTAACTCCAGTAGAATGGTTGTTGTAGTCCAAATGATTGTGCCAAGAAGACCCAATCACGGTCATTCCATACAACACGGTTGTGTTGCCAAGCACACAAAATGCATGTGCCCTAGGAAATGACATGGCCAAAACCCCTCCAACATGGTCATCTTGCCCAACACGATCGTTCTATGAAGTACCACCTAGCACGGTCTTGATACCATTACACCAAAACATGAATCTCTCCTGTCATTTTTCCATTTCCACAACAGTCATTTTCTCATAGCATGGTCATTCCACCATTTACCCACCATAGCCTTTTTGTCCATAGTGGATTTTGTCACAAGACTATTTATTATTCTAAATACACATTCCTAATGGCTAGGCATCCAAAGGCGAGTAGACATCGGTAGTCATCCCTAGAATGGAACAAATATTTCACATAGGAAGTTTATATGTAAAAGTAAGAATGACAAGAGGTAACAAGATAAACATAGAGAAACATGTACCCAAATCTATATCAAGAATATTTCATTTGTGTTTTATTTCACAAATAAGTTGTTCATAGTGCAGTTGATCTTCATATGGCATCTAAAAAGTTTTATGATCCAAATATAATAATGCTAAATCACTAAGTACACAATGAAAATACATGTAAGCAAGGTTTAAGAGTATTAATAAAAATTTCTTGGATGGAAAAATATTTTAAGAAAAATCAAGGAGAGAAACATTAAACGACATTCTTTTGTACAAAGCACATTTTGGGTTACATTTTCCATTATATTAACATTAGGCTTTTGACCAACTTCCAAAAGAAGGGTATATGAGGAGATTTTAGGCTCAAAGCCTAAATGTCACCATGCTTCTAAGTTAGGGACCTCAAGACCAATGCTAATGAGCTAACCCTATTTTAAAATGCCTTGTGTTCTTACCTTGGGAATTCTGGAATGTGAAGGGTTAAATAATGGACTTCAAGATTATGTTCAAGGTTTTTCAACATACTAAGATCAGTCATGAAAGCAGGTATCATAGGAATAATAGTTCAAACAAGTAGCTAGGTAGACAAGTATTCACAAGCTCATATATACAAACAAGCCAATATCATAGTAGGGTCAATATATTAAGCATGCCTTGTGAGAAGTGAGAAAATTATGATCCTTGAGTATGATTTCTAGAGGGACCAACTCAAATGGGACCTAATATGTAAAATTATATAGCATGGTCTCATAGATCAGTAGGGTTTTGTCAACATAAACATCGTATGTGTAGTTTGGATGTTTCCCCTAGTCCTAGGTTTTAATCAGTTCATCCTTAAATCCAAGGATCCAAATATGCATGCAATTATTGACATAATCTGATATTGATGTTAAGCCCTAGTTTTAGGAAAACCATCCACATTATGAGTTATACAAGATAAAAATATTCTATGATTTAGAATTAGAGGAAGCATGGTATTTGGATTATCATCAAGATCTAATCATGCAAGATCATAACTAGTTATATTAGGTCAATCCCATGCAATATTGTCATATTCCTAAGTCATAAGATCATAAGGGTGCATTAATTAGATAAGTTAGGAGTGGAGATATATCACGATAAATATAATAATATGAATCCTTAAGAAAGCATGTATGACATTAGAGAATGATTTTTGCAATATTAAAGTCCAATATTAACATGCACATTTAGATCATGGTAGGTGTCACATATATTTGATATGTCATCAAAATAGCACGAGTGTGTTACATGACATTTCATGTCACAAGTCATCTTAAGGACTGATTTGAAGGTCATCATAGAGGTTTCAACATTTAGGATGACTTATATATAAATATTTAAAGATCAAATTGTATAAGTGATTAAACACCATATTTTAGGGCATAATAGTGTATAAAGGTGAGTTTTCTGAAGGCTCAAGATGGGTCATAAGCCATGTTGTCCAAGCCATGACATTTTATGACCATATCATGTGGAGACACCTTTGTCCAAGCCATGTTGTCCAAATGGTTGACTAAACAAGGGTCCTCTCTAGCTGGTTCTGAAGGCTCAAGATGGGTCTCCATCTCTAACCTTCCACCAAATTTATGGGAAATTAACATCTTCCCGTCTATAGCTCATTCTATTAGAGTCATACTCCAATTTGTTTACTTGGAGACTTTCCAACCTATAAAGTACATCAAAGTTGTTTGACTCTTTTCTGTTAAAAAAGCCATTGAATTATCCGCCTCAATCAATATACATTTTGGTGAAACTATATACACTATCAAACTTGTCGTTGAAAACCCCTCACCATAAACCACTACCTTCAGTGACTTATCCAATCATCCCCCATCCTGTTTCTATCCTACTAACAACAAATCCAAGCCTAATAACAAACATCCAAGAAAATCAACAGACAAAAAAATGGTATGGGAGAAAAAAGAACACCATAATCCTTCCAAAGTGCACTCCAAACCACATTTCCCACCTCAACCAAAGAGACCTCACATCGCATCACCATGACACCATACCACCAATCTACCTTTCATGGACAAAGTCAAGAACAAGATCCCTCCCTATCCACCAACATAGACAAAGCCACTATGGATAGACTAAAATCAATAATCATTTAAGAACTCCAGTCCTCTCAAAGTCCAAAAAGCAAGTTGACATTCAAGGTCCTAGTAGCAGTCACATCTTTCATATCACTAATATCCATTCCAGAGGGAAACACCAAAAAAATTACTTCTCCATTGGAGATAAAGGTACATCAATTACATCACTCATTACACCTAGCATGGTTCTACTCACTACATATGTTTGATAAGTCTCTTGATTTACCTATTGATAATATAGTTGATATAGATTCATGGGCATACATTGACGCATTTACTGTGCTTCCATCAAATATAGGTATTCCTTTGATGAGGATACATTTGCTAATACAGTTCTAAATGACATCAAGAAATACATGGGATGGAATAACAGTAGGCACATCAACATAGCAAAAAAAAATATCAACACACTAAGTGTTATAGAAAAGATTAAATTGATTCCTTATTGAGATAGATACCCATCCACTATTATTATTTCTACATGGAATGTTTGTGGTGCTTCTAAATCTAAAAGAAGAAAAGTGATTAATTAGAAAATTCATTTATTTTAATAAAATAACCATCATCATTATATAAGATACTAAAACACATCTTTCTCCTTCCATACTAAAACCATAGGAGGAAAATATAGTAATGAATGACACCAAGTCTCATCAGTGTGTTTCGGGAAGGTATTGTCATAGGCATAAATAAC
This sequence comes from Alisma plantago-aquatica, assembly GCA_963693085.1. Classification (NCBI taxonomy): domain Eukaryota; kingdom Viridiplantae; phylum Streptophyta; class Magnoliopsida; order Alismatales; family Alismataceae; genus Alisma; species Alisma plantago-aquatica. The sequence continues at coordinate 1,134,538,968 of OY856413.1, read as the reverse complement.
AATTTTTTTAAACCTCCAACTACAAATACAAAAAATACAGTCTCACATTCAATATTTTAAACATATGCCCTCACCAGAGTCTATGGAGATCCCAGTTAGGATAAACAATCTTTCCTTGATGAAATTATTGACCAACACATTTCTTTACCACCACCATGTGGTTCATAGGAGGATATTTCAACATGATCACAAAATCCAAAAGAGGCTTAACATCTACACTCCTACAAAAAACCTCAGTATTTTTAATACCTTCATCACTAAATTCAAACTCATAGACATTTAATCCCAAACACCCTTTTCTCATGAAACCACATCCCATCATGTGCTAGACTTGACATGTTCATATGCACACAAACCTGGAAAAATACAGACCTAAACTCCTTTTCATTCACATCATCTAGACCCATACTGGATCACTTTTCCATCGTCATGAACACTACTGATTCAGCATGGAGACATAAACCCTTCTAAATTGAAAAATTCTGGATGAACCACCCCAATTTCAAAATATTATATCACCCTATATGGACATCACCCAACTTAACCTCATAACTTGGACATAAAATCTAACAAAAAACAAAAACATCATATATGCATTAAAGACATGAACAAGAACACCTATGGTAACATTCACAAAAAACTAGCTGAACTGGAATCCAGATTTCTCCTAGTAGACAATATTCCTCATATGGATCTCGCTCTCACCATGGCCATAAATATGAAATTGTGAATATCTAGAACTAAAATGAAATCATACGGAAGCAACGATAAAAATATGATGGATGAAAGAAGGTGAAAATAACACAAATACTTCCACAAATTTCATAGCACCAACACCAGGATCAACTATATACATTGTTTAAACATTTGAGGCTCCCGCACCACCAACAGACATACGGTCACTTCAAACATTGTCACACATTTCCTTGTATATTTAAAAATGAACAAACCCATCACCACATATGCTAGTTATCTTGGAACAAATCTGTGCTAAATACATAGACAACCCTATCATCCTGATCGTGACATATTGAAGATGAACTTAAGATAACAACATTCATCCTAAGAAAGGATAAATTACCTAGACTTAATGGTGTCAACACTAAATTTTACACATTATGTGGGATCATATAAAGACTAACTTTATGAATCTTCTTCACCGCATACACACACATGACCACACAAACACTCAAATAGGGGTCCTCAACCATATACATATAGCCAAGATCAAAAAACTTAAACAACCTAGTATTGTACATCATTTTATATCCATTTGTCTCATCAACTCATCCTAAAAAATAATAGCCAAATATCTCAATGAAACCAAAACTTGGTGGTATCATTGGACATCAACAATGTGCCTTTTTGGCAAATAGAAACATCCAAGATGCCTACATTATGGTGAGTGAACCCTCCATGCATGTCGTAGGAATCACACGCCTCTTCTTGCACTTAAACTAGATTTTTAAAAAGCCTTTGACAATTTCAACTAGAACTGACTCACATAATGTATGATCTGATATGGGTTCACACCTAAATGGATCCATTGGATATATACATGCATATCCACATTCAAATTCTCAACTATCATAAATGGATCACCTTTTGAATTTTTCAAAAATTCAAAATGTCTACGATAAGGGGACACCTTAGCATCATACTTATTCATCATTGTCGCATCCATACTCACCAACATGATCAAAATGGATACTCATCATGGCTTAGTAGAATCACCCATAGAACATACCGATAATAGTATCCAATATGCAAATGACATTGTCATATTTATCAAACCAAATGTCGATAGTATCATTAAATCCATCCATGTATTGGGTATATTCTCATATATGTCTAGACTCAAAATCAACATACACAAATCAACTATCATTGGTACACACATGGGTACTTACTTGATGTCTATATACTAATTGCTCCTGAACTATTTAGTGGAAAAACATCTCTTAATATACCTTGGTCTTCTAGTTTCACCTCACCCCTTAACAAAATTCATTTGGAATCCCTTCATTGAAACCCTTAACAATCAAATATACTTGTGGAAAAAATAATTTTCTCAACCTTGCAAGTAGACTTAAAATCTTAAATAGCTCACTTTCCACAATCTCCACATACTATCTCAACTGCATACCTCTCCCATCCAACATCACACACACCATTTACAATATTAGAAATAAATTCATGTGGCACCACACAGGAAACCACACACACTTAGAAAACTAGGACACTATCTATGTGCCTAAGACCTAGGGGGGATGAGTATCATAAACCACAAAACCCTTTCCATCTGTCAGATTGTAAGAATTATACCCACTCTGGGGTCAAACGGAAAATGTATATGGAAATTTTTTATTATGCAGAAATATTATAAGAACAAGAATCCATGGTGGAGCATCATTAAGAGCATAGAAACCCCTCTATGGAAGCATATAAATAAACACATTCATGCCATCCAAAGCATTATATGTACTCTAGTTCATGTTGCCAAACATATCCACTTTTAGCAACAATGATGGTACCATGATTCAAAATATAAACCCAAACATCAACATACCTCAAATCATCTCCAAACTCCATACCACAAATTCCATGACCCTTCTAAGAAGTCTTTAAAACAACACACTGAAAAGTACTCTTGAAACCTATATTCCTCCTAACATGATAAAGGATGTACTTCACCAATTAGTAACTAACACAAACAATCAAGTGTCATGGATATGGGGTCCAAAATACAACCACACCATGCATACAACTTCTTAAGCTATAGATGATACAAATGTCCAACTAATGGCATCTGGAGCATTACAAGAACTAAAAATCAAGATTAGTATATGATTGATCATACATGACAAAATTTTAACATACAACAACCTATTCAAAAGGGGATTTTATGGACCATCTATATGTTAAATGTGTCACACACATGAAGAAACTACAATTCACCTTTTCATGTATTGCCCCACCACAGATTTGAGATTTTTTCCATTAGCAAAAGAATATTTTATCAAATCATAAAATTTTCTACACCACCAGAGACCAAAAAACCAACATCACACCCTCCACAAAATCTTATTGCAGTCATCATCTAGATTATTTGGTTAGAGAGAAAACACAAAATTTACAATTTGCATAAAAACAACATCTCTACGCTCATAGATAAAATTAATGATACATATAACTTATATTCTCATTGCATGATCTCAAATTAACATGGAGATGGACAAGGAGAATGAAGCACCTACTACCATTTTTGGTGGAGGAGGAAGTGGTTGCAGAACATTCACTATGGAAGATATCTTAGTTGATACCATCAGTTTTTTATTTATGCTACATCTCTAGTTTCTATTGCTTTATTTTTTTATTTACATTATCAAGGCCCATTGTCTTAGGGGTGCCTCCACCACTGATATTTACTTTTGAACACTTTATGCATCAATAGATGACTAGTTACTAGTGACACTTTTGGTGTGGCCATACACTAGATCATCATGTAGTACCTTACATTACATGCAGTTCTATGTTTTTCTTATCCTAATATGTTAAACTTTTATATAAAAAAGAGTATTTGATCATTGATAAATCAAGGGAAGCATAAAAGTGCATGAAGATAATTAAATATGTGTAAAAGTATAACTTTTAGCCAAACCAAAAGAATCATGAGTAGACATAGGTTTCTTAACCATTTTTATAGGATAGGGTTCGTTCTTAAAAAAATCATATATTTTATGCCTCATTTGGCCAAAGGAAGCATTTACTGTGATTTTTGCATGTTTACCTAGAATGGAAATTGTGGATTCCTTGAGCCTGATCTAACGGTAAGGGAGTAGACTCCTTGGGTGATCATCACCCTAGATGGGCATTCCCTCATTAGGATACCTAGACCACTGATGCATCCCTATTTTAGGGATTCATATTGTGCCTTTTTGTTACTTAATCACATTCAAACATGTTAAAATGAATGTAATTGCCCCAATAACATGATTTACTACCTAATGCACTTATAAATGGTCTTTGCATTATTTTCAAGTACTTTGGTTAGCGATTTGGATGGAAGGGATAGAAGGAGCAGAATCTAAGGGTTTCTTTACCCTTAATGGAGCCTAAAGAGGGTCCAAGAGTTTAAACAACCTACCCCAAGTGGTCAAGGATCTATATGAAGAAAAGAACACCAAAGATGAGCAAGTTGAAGATCAAAGTGCAAGTAAAAGCACCTAACATGGTTGTGGTGACACCAGAGCAACTGTGCTGCCCAAGCCAAATCAATAGCTAAATTACTATGGATAAGTAACCCAAGACAAGTCTAGAACCAAGGTTGTGCTATCCGGCATGTTCGTGCCAAGAAGACCCCAGCATGAACATGTCAGCCAAGACGGTTATGCTTCCTAAAGCTCAAGGCACCCATGTTGTAAAGAATGACCAAGCCCCAACCCAGCCACCATGATTGTAATGCCCACCATGTACATTCTACCACCATGTCCATGGTGCCCACAATGGGTGCCATCCTTCCAAAAACAAAATTCGGTCTAATATTTTAATTTCCACCACCACAGCCATTATACCCTCCACCCACCACGTCTGCGGTAACCACCACGGCCGTGCTTCCTTAAAGCCCTGGTTCATTTTTGTACTATTTTTTCCATTTTCCCCCAGTTAACCCTATGCTTCCCTAGCCCATATATATACATGGGTCATGACTAGAGCACAAGGTAAGCCACCATTTTATTTACTTGTAACCTTCCTTGGCATTTAGTCTTGCATTTATTAAGCTCCTACCTACTGTCACCTACTCCTACTTTGTCTCCACCTTCCCCTACCTCAAAATCCTAGATTTCTTGGGTTTTGGCTACTTCCATCCACACTTTCATGTCATCCAACCACCAAGGAGGGAGAAGGATGAGCTACTTTGGTAGGGGGTAAAGAAGGAGGATTGTTCACCAAGCTTCATGGCTATTCACTCCCCTACTCCTTTCTCTTTTTCTTTTGTTAGTACTAGTAAATCCCCTTAGTTGGGTTGTTTATGTAGTAAATATGTGATTCTTATATACCATATTGGGGGAAAATGATATGTAAACATTATGAATCCATTGATAGTGAGTCTTCTACTTGGAACTCTTTTCCCGTATTTCATCTTGTTGTTGTTTACTAAAAGCATAAATTATCTTATGATTTATGTTGGAATGTAATTCTAGGAGAAAATGGCATGTATGTAGCCATCTTGGGATTATCACCTAGGTCCCATTAGTGGAATTCTAGCTATATCCATATATTCCTACATGACTATCCTCGGTTGTACTCCTAGAGGTGAGATCTAAGTAGCTAGTCAGATGCATTGTAACATACCAGAAATAGAATTCTACCCTAAATAGTTTTACCCTGTTAACTTAGCCAAACAACGATAAGCTAATACATGTAATTAAGGGAATACAAAATACTTTTTGCTTAATAATGACTCATTTGGATGATAATAAGAAATTAAAGAACTTAATTGGATAAATATTTTCCGTATATTCTTAATATAGGGTTGTATGCACATATACACCAGTTTGGTTTCATTTAATGGGTCTGAAGTATAAATTGTCACTAAGTAATAAAAATAATAATATATTTCGTCCTAGAACCTTCCAGTACTTTTTAGAATAGGAAAAAGAAGAGAAAACTCAAATTATATATAAAAAGGAGATGATAAATGCAATAATTGGAGGTAATATGGAATTTAATGGATAAAAGTTGATAATGAGGAATATATTATTCCAAAAATCATAATCATAAATCTACAAGGATAATTTGATACTTAATTTCGTTTTCTTGGCTAAAAAGTAATTTAAGGGCCAAGTATCATCTTTTTTTTTATTTAAACTACTCATATATTACCTCTCTTGTCAAACAAAAAAATTTTCTTGCAAAAATCAGGGTAATTGTTCCTCCAAGTCCTTGAAACATCGAGGTCACAACTCCATCTAGCAAGATTATGAGCAACTACATTACATTTCCTTTTTACATGAGTCAAACTAGCGTGAAAAAACATCTTTTTTTCTTCTTGAATCTAGAAGATCTAGTTGTTAAAGGCATTGCCCTCCCTGGCCGCCTTAGAAAAGCTTCAGCGACAGCACTGGCATCTGTTTCGGCTTCAATCTCGAAAAAGCCCCATTCCCTAGCTTTCTGCACTCCCAACAGAACCGTGAAGGCCTCCGCTATAAGGCTAGACCATTCACCAAGAAGAACCCAACACGCTACTCCAACTAAATCCCCTTTGTGGTTTCTAAAAATAGCACTGAGTGCCATCTTTTTGTTAACAACAGAAATTGTTGCATCTGTATTCATCTTAATCTGGCCCCTCTGCGGCAGCCACCACCTTTCTTCTTCTCGTCCGATGTTAGTACTAGTAGTTTCCCTCGCAGATGCATCATAGCATTCAGTCCAAGCCATGAGGTTGGTAAACAAAATTAACGGCTGGCTCTTATTTTCGTTAAACACTACTGCATTTCTGATATTCCAGCAAGTTGTACAAGCGGTAATAATGGTTGTAACTACCTCCTTCTCGTTCTTATCCAAGATCCACTTCCAGCAGTCCACCATGGAGTCTAGGGCACCATCCTACTAATATCTTCTTTATTCAAGTATCTCCAAAGGATTTTAGCAGCTTTACAGTCAAAGAAGATATGGAACAGGTCTTCAGCTAGATAATCACAAATCTTACATCTAGTATCTATATCAATGTGTCTTTGTCTCAGTCACTCCATTGTAGCCAGGAAATCTTTACAAGCCCTCCATACGAAAGCCTTTGTTTTTGGGGGGGGGGACTTTGGTTCACCAAATGTCGTACCAAATAGTTTCCAGTTGCTCTCTCTCCCTATTTTCGTCTAGCTCCCCGAAGCCTAACCAGTAAGCAGACTTTATAGTGAACAAACCAGTAACTATTGGGTACCAGTAAAGTCTGTCTTCAGTGCCAATACAAGGTGGTGCCTTAATGATCGTCTGAATATCCTCGTCTGTCATCACATCCAGAATAGCATCCATTTTCTAGAGTATATTTTTTGTATCTGCCACTTCAGTGATAAGCCAATCATTCGCATCAGTAATATAACCAGGTATGTTGTAGTACCCTTTGTGGTTCGGCAGCCAAGGGTCAGTCCAAAGTTTGACCCCAGAGGTCACCCCAAAGCTCCATCTCAGCCCCTCCATAAGGAGAGATTTCGCCCCCCAAATACTGCGCCAAGTGAAGCTCGGGTTGAACCCCCTGAAGGCATCCAGGAACTCATCAGTTTTATAGTATCTACCTTTTAGAACTCTCGCACACAATGAGTCGCTTTTGGAAAAGAGTCGCCAAGCTTGCTTCGCTAAAATGGCAAATTTGAAGACTTGTAGATCTATGAATCCCAGCCCCCCATCTCTTTTAGATTTGTAGAGTTTGTCCCAGGAAGCCCAGTGTATCCTTCTCTTCGTGTCGCTTGTTCCCCACCAGAAATTAGCAATCATTCTTGTTATTTCTTTTGTTACACTCAAAGGAAAAAGGAAAACCCCCATCATGTATGTAGGCATGGCTTGTATGATAGATTTTATCAGAACCTCTTTCCCCTCCTGACTCAGAAACTTCTCCTTCCACCCATTTATTTTTTGCCAAATTTTGTCTTTTATCGCTTTAAAGATCTCCTTTTTTTAACACCCTATAACCGTTGGAAGATCCAAATATTTATCATGCTTCTCCACCTGCTTCATATTTAAGATTTCCAATATCTCATCCACTCTACCTCTGTCCACATTCCCACTGAAGGACACTTCCGACTTCATGAAGTTAATTTTCTACCCTGAAGCTTCTTCATAGCAGCTAATAAGGTTAGCTATCGTCAAAGCTTCCTGTGTTGATGCCCTTCCAAAGATAATGCTATCATCAGCAAAGAACAAATGATATATAGATGGTCCCCCTTTGCTAGCAGTCGCCCCGTGAATCTTCTTAGATTGAACAGAATTGTGGATCAAGTGTGATAAAGAGTCAGCACATAGGAGAAACAGGTATGGTGACAGAGGATCGCCCTGTCTAAGACCTCTATTGGGGTCGATCAGCCCTTTAACACTTCCGTTTATGATGAAAGAAAGTGAAGTGCTAGAGAAGCACTCTTTAATCTTGACGCACCAATATTCATGGCAGAACCCAAAAGCTTTCATCACCTTGTATACAAAGCTCCATTCAATGTGATCGTAAGCTTTACTCATGTCAAGCTTGAGAGCCATGGTTCCTCATTTCCCTTTCTTTCTTCTCTTCATACCGAGGAACATCTCGAAGGCAATAAGTGCATTATCCGTTATGAGCCGCCCCGGTATGAATGCACTTTGATTTTCCGAAACTAAGCCGTCAAGCATGAACTTCATTCTATTCACCATGACTTTAGATATAATCTTGTACAGAATATTGCATAAGTTGATATGACGGAAGTCATTCATAGATTTCGGTAACCTGCATTTAGCTATAAGTATTATGTTAGTTTTGTTGATGTCTCTCAAGTCTTCCTTCCCCTTCCACCAGTTAACAACATACTTCACAACATCATCCCCACAAATGCTCCAGAAAGTTTGGAAAAAGCCCGCCTGGAAACCATCCAGGCTAGGGGCTTTAGTAGGATTCATACTCTCCAAGGCATTCCAAATTTTATTTCTATCTGGGTCCTTCATAAGCTTTCTGTTAGAGACCTCATTGATCATGTTAGGAATATGCTCTACTGCCTCTCTACTGGGAGGTGGCTGATGGGACTCAAAAAGATTCTTGAAATACCCTACAATCACCTCTTCAACAGCTTTGTCCTATTCAACCCATTCACCTTCATTGTTTTTTATTCTATTGATTCTATTCTTCTCTCTTCTGTGAGTTGTAGTTTTGTGAAAATACGAAGTATTGCGGTCTCCGTCTTTCATATAATTTGCCTTTGCCCTAATATACCAATAAGATTCATTCGTTCTGTGTAGATATGCCAGCTCTTCACTCAGCTTGCTGCATTTCTCTACCGAAAGAATGCTCAGGGGTTGCTCATTAGCCCTAGCCAACTCCTTCTCCACTCTTTTTATGTTCTTTCTAATATTTCCGAATTTTTTCTCAGCCCAGATTTTGAGTCTATTAGCACATTTGTTGATCTTCTCAGTAATATGACTATCACCCTCTTTATCCCACACATCTTCTATAATACTTTTACATTCAGGGTCCTTTAGCCAGAAGCTCTCGCATCTGAATTCTTTGCTTCCATACCTTCTAGTTCTCTTTCTTTTTAATTTGGAAGATAAATGCATCTTTATTAAAAGAAAATATGAAATAGGCCAATAAAGTGAAATAAAATAGTTAATGCCCTCAAATTGGGAAACTAAGTCCAAATTCGTAATCTAAACATAAAAATAAGCCTTTGGGAAAATTTGCAACTATTTTGGATAATGTTTGATTAATGAGTATATTTAGGTTAGAGAAAATGTGTAGAATCTTATAATTTATTAAATAAAGAAAGAAAAAATGTCAACTTGAGTAATTAATGATACAATCGTATCCAAGTCTCTTAGGAAGACTTATGGGTGAAGTTTCACAAATTTTAAGGAATATTATCACCTCTTTTGAAGGAGGAAAGAGAAAATGTGATTTTAATTATTTAACCCATTAAAGGTTTCCAAAAGGCAAAAATAAGTGTATATTCGAAATTTACATATTTAACTTAACTTATGTGCAAATTTTGGTTTAATTTGGATAATTCTAGAACTCCTAAATGAGGAAAGAGAATATTCATATATTATTGGATTTCACTTTGTTTAATTCAATTTAATTTCTCGATTTTTCCTTTTCTTAAGATGTCACGCATTATCGGATGGCCCACGCTCTCCCCGCTCAAACCCAAATTGATCGGATGACCTTTATGTCTTCCTCACCCATCCTTGTCCTACTAGGACTCAACAGGGATGGAAACCGAATCTGACCCCTATCTTTCTCTCCTCTCCTTCTCGGTTATTTTTTTTTCCTTTTCACAATCAGTGTTGCTTTCTAGTTTCATAGATCCCCACTTTGTGTGGGACTCTCTCTCCCAGTCACTGGGTCGATGAGGACTTTCCTTACCCTCCTCTATTTCTTGGTTCTCTCAGATTACTCGTTGAACCTGAACTCTGCCCTTATATATAGGGCTTCCCCCACGATCCTTGAACCCCCAGAAACCTCGTGCCATAGCTCTGTTGATCCGATTTGCTCCGCATCCATCTCTCCCTACTCCATCTATCTATTGCGGCGGCGGCGAGTTCGTTCGGGGATCCTAGTCATCGGCGGGGCTCATTTTTTGTTGGCTTTGAGTCGTGGAGGTGTGGGAGAGTCTAGAGAGTTCCTAGTTTGCTCAGATTGCAGGTAAAACCAATTCACCTCTTTTTCACTCATTCTTGCTTTCCCTATAATAGGCGGCAATAGGTTCCTCTCCTCTCCATGCTTCTCGACTCCTCACTCTGTGTTTGGGTGTCCTTTCTCGTTCTTCGTTTGGTGCCTCACTAGTTCTTCTTCACTCTTGAGTTTTCCCCATCTATTCCAGTTATGGCGGAAGATGGTTCTCGGGTTTCTATTTGCCATTTCAATAGAGAACTGGTTGGTTGGACTCGTTGGAGCCTTGGGAACATTGTTCCTTCAGGTTCCTTTGGCCAGTTTCCCCTTGAATTTGATCTTTAGTTTGAGGATTTTGGTCCCTGTTCCATGGCTTCGAGAGTTCCTCGCGGGGAACAAACCCCAGTGTGGATTTCCCTCTTTGCCCTCGTTCTTTTCTTTTCTATTTTGTTTCACGACCAAGGGTATTTAAGTCATTTCACCTCTTGTCTCTTGCTTTGCGATCGATTTGCTTGTAATTATCTGATTGGTCAGTAATTAAAAATTGATAACTAATTAATGGATGATATGAAAAATACGGAAAAATATTCGTTGGAATGAGAAAAATAAGATCTTTCTTTTTTGTTCGTATTCCGATCAAAAACAAAAACCTTATTTCTTAAAAGGTTTCATCCTTTTCCTTCCTTTCAATGCTTCATTTGAGGAAAAATATGGACTTTCATGATTTGTATCCAGGGTTCAATTAATTCAAAATACAAAAAAAATGTTTTGATAGCTGAATCTAAAGATTAATAATAGGTGTTTCAATGGATCTAATTATGGGTGAGATAACTTGTAAAAATCATAACTAATTATATGTATGTCAGAAAAATATAATAAAATATGTTTTGGACTCCTAATAACATAACCTAAAACATGGAATAGTTTTCATAACTTAATTCACACATAAATAAAAAGGTGGTTTTTAGGGTTTAGTTAATGCGTATGAAATTGACATGAAATATGTATATGTGCTTATTGGGCCTTTGGTGACCTAGACTTGGATTTAGGAGCACTTTGCAGTTTGGACTTTGGTTTGAGGTATGTTATATCCCCTATTCATCCATATTGAGCTATTCACCTACTTTATCATCCTCTTGATTTTGGCCTACACAATTTGTGTTATCTTTTGATATCATGGTTCGTGTGAGCTATCTTGATAGTTATGAACTTGGATAATTTCTTGATATCCTATCTTGTGTCGTGGTGCATGTTGGTCTCTTTTATTTTTATGTGCCACTTTGAAGTGGATGTTATATGTTTGTGTTGTCCATTGTGTGATGGCAACCTTTGTATCATCTTCTGACTAAACTATTTACTTGCCTCTATATTTACATGCAATGTGAACCAGTAGCACTGGAATAATGTAAATTACTTTGATTTTTGGGTGTGTGCCCTTTTTGTTTATGGGATGGTGGTGGTGGTTCCTCATACCCGAGTTTCAAGGATGTGAAGCCTTGGCTCAACTTTTATATATATTGGGAGTTTGACGGTGAGCCATTCTCTATCAGGTTTTCAAGGATGTGAAGCCTTGGCCGTCTTTGTATTTTATATTTTTCTAGGACTATGTTTATCTCACATGCATGCAGGTTGATGATGTTTGTGGGGTGTGTGCCCTACTACCCATCTATGTGCTTTTGTTGCACAAATTTATTTATTTGTTCATGGCAAGTATCCTCTTTTATCAAGTTATGATGTTTTCTTTTCTTTTATTCCCATGTGGGTAGTCCTTATCTCTTATATGGGAAGCATTTTACTTTTTATGTCCTTATTGCTTTAATTTTTCAAAGTTTCCTTTACGTACACATACCATCTTTTTGCTGATCTACTTCTTTTCTTCTTCTCTTTTGTAGGGTACGCTTCCAACCCCAGGCTAGATCGAGGAGAGTGAACTTCAACATCAACCTTGTATCTGAGCTTTGGGAGGCTTGAAGAGGTGGTTAGATGACCCTCGGCTTGGTCTTTGGATTTTATGTTTAGTTTTCCTTTTAGATACCTATATGTAGCGAAGTGTTGTATCATGTTATCAAGCTTTGTAAATTGTTAGATATTTTTCTTTTCTACTGCTACTCATTGTGTAATGATACTTACATGTTGAATGAATTGATCTCCATCCCTTTAGCAAAAAAAATTATGTGGTGTTTGGTTCAAGGGATGAAGTCCTTTCTTTCTAGTAGAGGAGTGGTTTCACATCTTTACATGTAGTTAGTCCAATTGGCTTGGATCTACCTAAAGGTTATATGGTAGGTCATGTGAGGTGTAGTACCCTCATTTCCACCTTCCATTACTACCCTTGGCCCCCAATTACCCTAGGAGTGCTTATCCTAGAAACTTAGACTTGTTAGATCCTACTTGAATGTCACCTAAACCCTAATCCAAATGAGCCTCATAAGGTTCGATAGGAGGTGATAGGGACTAGTTCCTCTATACACAGCCAATTCCATTCATGGCCAATTAGTAGTTTAGACATGTTCTATAACATCTAATTTGTTATTTGGTTTGTAAATCCAACTAGATGAGTAATGCTTGCATGTTATCACCCACAACATAGACTCTAGTCACATCATCCCAAACATCCCCCGCCTCAATTCACTATATTAAACCTTAATTTCTTTCTTGCTTATTCTGGTGTTAACTTATTAGTCATTTCTCTTGCTTAATTGATTTATTGTCTTGTTCATGGTATTTAGGGCTTGATAGTGTAATTAGTGTCATGTTATTGTTTTATCTAGTTAGTTTCTAACTTAGTCCCTTACCTTAGTTGTTAATTACTAGTCTAGTATGTTTCTTTCCTAGTTCATTTAGTTGCCCTCTCTAGGCTGTTAATTAGAATTGATTGGTTAGTTTAGTGTTAGTATTACATATTTCATTTCCTTCCTTAGTCTAAGTTGTTCTCTGTTTTCTTTGTTAACTAGAATTACTTGTCTAGGGTTAAATTAGGTTTGGAATTCTTGCTCTTTTTAATTGCTTACTCAACCATTAGTGTAATAAAACAAACCCAAATAAAACCCTAAAACCCCTACACTCTGTATAAAAACCTAGAATAAAAAATATAAAATTTTGTGCCCCCTAAATCCCTTGTGTTCATACCTGACTTCTCTCTCCTATAATACTCTCAAGCTTGTATGCTTGTCGATTTGTTTATGAGTGTGTCCATTGATTCCATATAAATTCAAAAGACCATGTTGTGCACCCCAAAGGTGTGTCTAGTCAAACTTAATTGATTTGGGTGTACCTTTAGGAGACTGATCAAGATTTCTAGCACCATTGTTGGGGATAGAAAGCACCATATCTCCCTAGTGGCTCTGGTGTGATCTCTCCCCTTAAGCATCTTTTTTTTTCATCGTTTATGGTTGTGTTATGCAAACACACTAAGCTTCTTTAGGTCTAGTTGTTGTTGTTTTGGATATCTCATCGCCTTCTATCATTCCTAACCACTTTGGGAGTTGTAGCATGTGTTCTACAAATATATCCCATCAGAACTCATTATTTCACACCACAATGGGGGTTAGGTGTGTAAGGGGAAGGTTGAGATCCTTGTTGGCCCTTGGATTTAGATCCAACAGCTTGAGGATCCCTTTGTTGAATTCTTTTTCATCCATGCGACTTGTGTACAAGCTAGAAGTAGTCCATCATGGATTGTAAAAAGGGCAAACCACCAGAAGGCCAGGGCTCATGGACTGCTACGAAGGGGTTTTACCATTGTGGCATGGTCCTACAAGCCTCTTGTTGTCCTAGCTTACAAGTGGGATGGTCAGGGAGAGGCACCCCAAGCTCATTGGAGTCGTTCGTCAATGGGAAGAAGATAAGGGTGAATAGGGAGTTCCAACACACAAAAAAGAGGGAAAGGAGAGGAGAAATGTAGGAGAAGAAGAAAGGAAGGAAAAGGGGAAATCAATTGGTCATGAAATAGGGTAGAGAGGGGACTAGGTGGGGCTCGAAACCATGGTCACTATCCATGGTATAGAGGTAGTTGATGGTGCCTCGGCCATCTGATTGGGGATGAATCCATGGCAACAAGATCCAATAGCCACAATTTATGTCCTAGGAAATCATGACTTGATTGGTCAAGAAGATAAGAGCCAGATGGTCGGGATAGAGGAAAGCATAGTGAGCAATATGCCCAATTATGGGCTAAATTGATTAAAAAGATATAAATGAAAAGTTAAAAAAATGTGATTCCAAATGAGCATATCTCTCTCATCTGAGTTCATAATTAAGTGACACTTGATGTTTGGAAATATGAGAGTGTCTTCTACACAAACAACACAATATTAGGGTCTATATATACACATAGATGAAACCAAAATGGGATGGCATATGATGAAGTATAATATAGGTGCAATCTTAGTTTCATATTACATTGAGTGTCACCACTTGTCAAGTGAACTCATGTGAAAATATGAGAGTCTTACACACAAAGTGCTCAATATAATGGTAGAAATATACACATATATAAGACCAAAAGGGTATCATAGAGGATGAAATAAAATTTAGGGGCAACCTTGGTTTCATATTACATTGGGTGTCACCACTTGTCATGTGAAATCAAGATGAACTCAACAAACCTAAAAACAACTCAAATCATGAAATTAAGAGCTAGAGTGAGAAATTTGTGCATGGCACATACGTGAGGGGGAAGAAAAGTCCAAGATATCATACATGTGCTTCCAACTAAACCATATTTCTTCCTACATAACATGTTACCTAAATTACCTCACTTCACCCTATGCTTCTCAAGTCACTATATAAGCATTTGTGGTGGCTGGAGAAAAAGGTGACCACTTTTAGAGCACTTATTGGGATTCATTGAGCTAACTACTCATTCCCACCTACCCCAATTTAATTTCCACCTTCAGCCACCTCAAAACCTTAGTTTTCTAGGTTTTTATCCATCATCAATTTTTTCATGCTTTTCATCCACCAAGGAGGGAGAAGCTCATCCATATAGAGCTGGAAGTGAACAAGGAACCATATTCATAAAGATCCATGGTGTTTGCTTCTTTTACTCATTCTATCTCCTTTTGTTGTAATATGATTAGCTAAGCCCCCATGGTGGATTGTTAGGGACAATACATGTGACTTTGATGCCAAGTTGGGGAATTATTATTGTAAAAACTATATTCATGAAATTTATACTTATGCTTCTATTTAATTGTTCCATATCTTGCTATGGTGATTGATGCTTGAAACCAACTAAGCATAGACAATGTAGTATATGTGTCTATTTGTAGAAAAGTTCCTAAGTCCAACTAGTGGATCCTTAGCTAGATACCTCTCTTCCTAAGTAGTCATCTGCACTTTTATCCCTAGATGTGAGAACTAAGTAGCTAGTAGTTCCTCAATTTCCCTAGAAATGAGAATGTTTATAGGTTGGATGGAAAGTAAAAGGAAAGGAAACATCCTTCTCCAATTTTCGACACCCCATTTTTTCTCACTTGGAAAAAAATCATGAGCAATGCAAATTCTCAGACCAATGATGGGATTCATTCCACATTCCACCCATTTTCCACATTTATCATTTTTTACATATTTGACATTTTTATACATATTGAATTCACCTTTTTCATCAACTTTTACCCATCTTGGGGCTTTCTATAAAGAGACCTTTTCAAGCCCAAAGTGTCCTTAGTTCACCAATTAAGTTTCTTACAAGTTATTTTTCATAAATTGCCTTGTTGAATTATGTAACCTAAAAATATTCTTTTTTTTCAAGGATATTCAATTTCTTTTCCAAATAAATTTGAGAGTTAATACAAAATTATCTTTCTCCCCAATTTTCTTTGATTTCCTTCAAAGCAGTCCTAAAATTACTAGAGAATAAAGAAATCAACTTTTAAACAATTGGGACACCTAGAGGATCTGAGCCATTCTCCACGTGCCATGTGGTAGATCACCTCAATCCATGTACCCCTCCTGTGTGGTGCATCATGGTGATCTGATGTCTCATCCAGAAGGTTCAATCTAGAAACTCAAACTCTGATATTCACTTATAAACCCCCATAAACCCACCATATTCTGGGCCCCTTTCAAACCTCCTAAAGTAGAGGATCAAACTACCTCTTTATTTTATGTTTCTTGTTCGTGATCTGAGGATCCTTCCTATAACACCTCATATCATGTTAGAATCTGTAGAATGGTAAACTATTATAATTTTTGTGCCTAAACTACTATAAATGGTACATCTGATTCGTTCAACTACTATAATTTCTCTACTTTACTACTATTATAAATATTTTGTTATCTAGTGCTTCTAAAAAATTAGATCCCACCATTAGCCTTTATCTACTAATCACCATCTAATCATGTGCATTAGTCCAACTAACTCTTGAGGAATCTCCACAGTGAGGGTCCCAAGGTAATTAATGTTGGATCAATGGGCTCTAGAGGGGGGTGAATAGAGCTAAAAACACTTGCACAAAATTTTTTAGACCTTCAAGTTAATACAAGATATGGGTTTTGCAAGTATTGATTTTGTAGTGAAACTAAGCATACATAGAAAAGATGAGAGAGATAGGACAATCACAATGAACAAGCTATGAAGAGTGGTTCCAATCTCCAAACTAGGAGAAGGTAGTCCACTACCTACAGAGGTTGAGATCTAGGATTTTACAACCCATTTATACTTATATACATAAAAGATGACCTTCCTTTTCCTGGGACAAGGATATCAAGCCTCCTTTTTAAGGACCAAAATGATCCAATAAACCTTACACAAAGGGCTTATCTATCCTTGAGCAAGAGTCTTCTACCTCCAAGGACTTACCCACTTTTGTAGCTAGCTAAAGACCTTCATCAAGGTTATGTACTACTGCAACAAGTCTTTGGCCTTGAGGATTTACCCACTCTCCTTGTGGATCTTCTTCCTTTGTCTTCTCCTTCCACTCGGAGAAGCTTTAGCACCTACTTCTTCAATTTTGAAGAAGCTTTGCACATTCTCCTTCACTTGGAGAAGCTTTCACCAAATTGATCGAAGAAAGGGGTTGGGGAAATGGAAGATTTGAGAGGTTTACAAGCATACAATGAAGTAGTTCTCTAACAGAGATCATATCTCACTCATATGGACATTTTGATTTGTAAACAAGAGAGAGGAAGGGGCTCAAGCGGACTGGATGCACTCGACTATAGCTAGGATCTTGAATAGCATGTAGGAGCAACCTTGGAATGAACTCTACTTGGTCCTATTTATAGATGTGGGTGTCCACTAGAGTCTAGGCGCACTAAGGACCATTTTCTAGACATTTGGGGCGTTATAACAAATATAATTTGGAGTGCTGCAACACTACAACAGTCAAAATCAATTTTTATGCATTCTCTGTATAGTGCATTCGCTCGAGTTTTAATAAAGGTAACTCGACCGATTACTCTATATGACAAAGCAAATTTGAAGCATCGGTCAAGTTTATCCTGAACAAAACTCAACCAGTCTCTTAAATTTAGTTTTGTTTAGTGCAGGGATCGGTCGATTCTGTGTATGATAAACTCGACCGAACCTGGACATTCTCAAAATGCATCAAGGGGATCGGTCGAGTTTGTCACTGGAGAAACACAATCAAAAAACACCTTGTAATGAATTTTGAAAAATGTCATTAGAGTGATTAAATGTTCAAATTAAGGACTCCTAATTTTTTCTTATCTTAGTTACAAGGCATTACATAAATACAAATGATTATAAAAATCATCCTAGGGGTTTCAGGGTGTTTTCCACAAAAGTGCATTTGCGTTGCTTTTGACTTGAACTTGATCAAGATAGGGCTTGATTGAATTGATCCTTTTCATGTACCTAATGCTTGAAATCAATCTTGAGTAGACATATTAGATACATATGAATGGAATGGTTAAGACATTAACAAAATATGGACAGTTTGTAACTCTCATATCAACATTCTCCCCCTTTTTGACACTGACAAACCATTCCTTAACATATTGAAAAGGATATGAAAAATTGAACTTTCACCTTGTGAATTGCAAGGGGATACATGAATGAGAAATGTTAATTTCTCCCCCTCAATTCATGGTTACTTTTACCTACATGGTTAGTCTTTCCTCAAACAACCATACCACATATATATACTACATGGTCCTCCAACAAGTCGCATGATATTTTATATAATTGACTAGAAAAGGATCACATAAGTAATAATTTCAATATGGTTGATCTCATTTCCCCCCTGTGGTACCTAGAATACATGATCTCTCATATTATTCTCCCATTCATCATTTCAAAAAGGTAGGGGTTGAAGAGATATAAAACATGGTCTTTGCCACAGACACAAACTAAATAAGAAACCACTAAAGAAAGCACCAAACAGAGACAAAACATAGAGAAACAAGTAGTCTAGAGTCATAATCAAATTATGTGAGCACATACCATCAACTCATAAGATGTAACCAAACAAATAGTTAAGGTACATAACATTAAGATTACAATTCTAGATATGTCCTCTCGAAATGAAAACCACAAGCTAGTAAGAAATGACAATAGAAGAAAATAGTAATTCTTAGTTGCAGTGCCCAAATGTTGAATGCATAAAAAGTCTACAGAGACATATCTAGATAAGCACACAAAATACCAAGAACTAAACATTCTAGGATATTTATATCAATTGGGTCAACATCAGCATCATCATCCTCGGGCTCTGGCTGGTAATACTTGTCATCATCTAAGGGTGCAGGAGTGGCAGTAGTTTTTGCATCACCATTAGAAGATCCATCATCACTAGCATCACCACCATCCTCATCATCCTCATCATCTCTAGATTCTACCTTAGCATCATGGTCAAGCATCTCCTCATTAGTAGAAGGTCAAAAATCATGAGTACTGGGCCATCTAGAATTATGCTCAGTCCAACACATGCCACATGCATTTAATGCATTTTCTTGCATAAAGGTGGGAGTAGAAACTCCATCATAGCCAGAAAGAAGAGAAGTGACAGGGATAATAGGAAGATCCAGAAGTAGAAGAGCACTAGGGGTAGGGGCAGGTCCACCATGAGAAGTAGCAGGGGTGTAGTGGAAGCAACAGGTGGAGGATCATGGTAGAACTGACTATATGCATAAGAGGCATAGCCAGCACTAGGATAAACCTGGTAGGGTGGGTATGGATGGTTGAAGGACAAATTCATGTGTGACATGATCTGAATAAGGTTTTGGTGGATGTGTTCTTGAAATTGAAGATTGTGTACATGTTGGTGTATATTTATCCCATGAGGGCTTCATTGGATACAAAAAACAAGGCACGGTTAGGTCCAGGTGGTGGTGATGGAGGAGGTCCATGGGTGGAGGTAGAGGCACCTGGTGTGGTGGAGGAGGTAGGAAGAAAGGCTTTATTGATGGTTGCCACACTAATTCAAACTCTTTTCTAACTTGGTTTGTAGATAAGGTCATGGAAGAGATATGTTTCAGAATGGTGAGAAAATACACAACAGATCAAGTTTGGATAAAGGATATGGGTACCGGTGGTGTTCTTCCCTAAGTCAAAGCCCATGTAACATCTCAAGATTTGAGGCCTCAGATAAAATGATCTTAAAAGGAATGATTGTACTACCCATATCACCAAGGTCCACCTCCTTTGTAGGGAGCCCATCTCTAAAGAACTATGTGGTTAAGAGTGCTCATCCCAGAGTAGTACTAGGATGGGTGACCAATTAGGAAGTTGATCTTGGCTTATGCATGAGTGAGGACAAAGTGTATAGTTAAGGATAGTGGCAGTATGTGGAGCCATACATCATTCCAGAAACCCATCTAGAGTCTTGGAAAGTAGGCCCAATCATTACAAATGATATCAGAGCCACTTTCCCTCTAGTAGGTGGGGCCCAGATGGGAATGTGGTATGCTAGTCTTTGAGACGTGCAGTCCAACCATGTTGGAAAGGACTATTCATGGTGATGGATCCACCCCTACGCTTGTATCCATGATCGGGATCTGGTTGTACATGGTCATGTTGGTTCTGCACCAAAATGGGGGAATATTAGGAGGCATTATAGTTGAGCCTTGACGAGAATGTCAAGAGTCTAAGTGGGGGCGATTGTAATGTCCCAAGATTTGAGGCCTTAGATAAAATGATCTTAAAATGAATGATTGTACTATGCATATCACCAAGGTGCACCTCCTTTTTAGAGAGTCCATCTCTAAATAACTATGTAGTTAAGCGTTCTCAATCTAGAGTAGTACTAGGATGGGTGACCATTCGGGAAGTTGATCCTAGATAGTGCGTGAGTGAGGACAAAGCATGTAGTTAAGTCTAGTGGTGGTCTGTGGGGATAGTCATCATTCCGAAAACTCTACTACATCCTTGGGAACTGGGCTCTATAGTTACAACATGACATATGATGAAGACGGGCCAACTTGGCTTTGATATAGTTCAGTAGACAATACAAGGTTGTTGTAGTATTGTCTTCAATTTGCATTTGTTTCCTCTTGGGTCAGATGATCATCTCATGAATCCCAGACGGTCATATCAAGTATTCCATGACCAAACCACATTCAATTAAAGTTTTCGCCACCTCACATTAGGGTTTCAACCATTAATTGCATGTATGATGACACCAATTGGATGTCTCACCCATCTAGACACTCGGTTTGAGGATTCCTTCATGACAAACAAAGATTCTAAATAGAACTGCCACCCCTTAGATTAGGGTTTGACTCGCTGTCGAAATGGCCACGCCACAACATCAGCCAACCGACCGATTGGGCTTTCTAGATGACTGGCTCGTGGCATGCTGAAAATGGATTTCATTACTATCGGTCCTCTTTTCTTCCTTCCCCCCTTTATGGTTTTTTCCCCTTCCTTCCCTATAAAAGGATGGGGGACTCCACAAAGAAGGGGATCCAATCTTTTGTATTTGCACCCTTATTTTGAGCATAGTTGTTTCAATTTCTACATTGTAATCTTCCATTTCTTGCATGAAGTACCAATCATAGTGGAGATTTTGTTCTCATTCTTTTTCTTTTTGTTATTCTTGGAAAGAAAGGAACTTAGAGTGAAGGTCATTTTTTTGTCACTATCTGAAGATCATTCAGATCTTTTATTCTCTAGTCTATGGCCTTCTCACTTCCTTCCATTGCCTCTCCTTCCCTTGTTATGTCTAGTGAGTAGTCTACTTATCGAGGAAAGGGCAGTAGCCCCTCATCCATGTGTAACTTAGATTGAAGGTTGTATATGATTTCATTAGATAAATGGTTTTTAGTTTGGGAAATTTTCAAGTTTATCAAAGTGAACTCTCAATTTTATCATATGTTAATCTTGGAGGATGTGATGATAGAACTAGGATCTTTAAACGCATGACCAATGGGTTCATGAGGTGTTCATCTTTGGTGATTCATTTACGGATGTTTTACATGCCTTCTTCTATATTACTTATTGTATGATTTCTTCGATCTTGTTTCACATCTTCTATGGTGGTAAAACCCATAAGCCATGATACCTTTCCTTCTAATTCAATCTCATTTTCTAATTACTTGTTTCCAATCGCTTTTTCTTACTTGAAATTTACAATTCTGCTCATAGATAATCTTTTCTTTATTGTGCCAACCATAATTACCCCTTCTCGTTATATTTAGCATAATCATTTTACTACATTGTCTTTAGTGTAACTTTTCATTGATTGCAACTTGTTTTCTTGTTTTAGTATTATCAATCATCATACTTGGATCTTTATTTCTTGCAATTTTGTTCAAAGGTGTTTAGGTTTGGAATTTAAATCTTAAAAATTTTGTCTATGGATCGACCCTTTCTATATTTAAAAATCACCTTAACTGGTTGTTTTGAAGTTAAAAAGGATAAACTCTAGGATTAACCACATAATTTTTGTTGTGAAATGACACACATCAAAATGGTATTATTGTTTGGGACAACATATTTTTTGGAATCCCAAAAAAATTTGAACAAAAACTTTTTTTCTACCTTTCAAGTACCATTTTGGAAGTGATACTCCTCTTTCTACTAATTTTCCATTCTAGCAGTACATTTTTTCTGCAAATGCTTATATATTTGTCATTGTAATTGTGCATACAATGCTTGACGAACAACTATTCTGCTCCACCAATTTTTGACACTGAGATAGAGTGAACCGCTGTCAAAACCGAACAAACTATATTAGGATGAATCGGGAGGAAGTAAATCGCATTGTTACACCCACATCCCATGATTACCACTAATCATGAGATTAGGGCATAAGTTTGAGGATTATACTTAATACAAAGTTCACTCCCAACTTTTTTCCTTTATATTAAACTCTTTGTTTGCTCGCATCCAATCACATAAACAAACTTTACAAGAGAATTAAACTTGAATTACTCTAATATGATCTCAATGTTATTGATGCACACCCATACATTCATTATGTTTCTCACACTTCCATGTACATACGACATACTAATTAGATACATTCTCTTTTATTAAGGAAACAAAGATACAAAACATCATTTACAACTCTCTCACATCTATACAAGCACCTAGAGTGACAGGGACCGATTGAACCTAACTAATCTCATATTTAACTCATGTGGAAGACATATTCAATCCACAAGTTATCCCTAAAAATTGTGAGTAGAGGAGTGAGCCTACTCGCTCAGTGAATGAGTACTTCATAGAAATAATTTAAAACACTTATATGATTATAGATATACGGTTGAGAAACTTATATCAATTATAACAGTAGTAAGGTTTAAAGAGACTAGTCATTCACAAACATAAATATGGCAGGATACTCTAGATATCTACATGAGTGAATCAATATATGAACATGCTTGATTAATCACAAAGAAAACTAGTAATTCAGAAGCATACAAAGAATAATTGAATAACTACACACACTTAGTTAACCTCTCATTCATCTTATTATGACCTAAACCCACATGAGGTGTACCACAACATGTGAAAGAATCACAACAAGCTATGATCTCATTGTATAAGGCTTAGAAGCATGGCTGGGTTCCTAAGCCTATCTCTCAATAAGACCCCATCTGTCGTGGGAATCAACGCGTCTGTCTCTCAATGGATAATGGGAGCAGTCAGATATCTCAGACTCCACCTCTCAACTTGGGTACTCATGCAGTGAGTCAAAGCCCTCGGACTTATTGTGCATTAGAGGATCTACTGACCACTAATCACTACAACATGTAACACATGTATCACCGGCATCCCCGGTTGGTGTTGGGTACCACACAACTATAAGGAGTCTTCCCTACTGGTCAAGACCCCCACACCCTACTGGTGCTCTCTGGCTTACCTCGATCGGGACTACCTCTAGTTGGGAAACCATTTCCTCTCCATACCACACACCTCATCCTGTGAGGATTCTACAATGTTCAGGACATCTAAATGTCTAATTCACTCTTTAAATTCACAATTCAATCATCACATCAACATATCTTACTTCAACTTTGTAAACCGTTAATTTCATAAACCATCTGATAACATTTACTACAACTGAACTGTTAAGCATAACCACATCTCATACTGAGAAACATTGATATCACAATACTTGATTCACTGAACATCATATCCTTAGGGTTTCATTTACCTCATTCACTTATCACATGACTCGCATAAGGATTTAATGTGTCATGAACATTCAATAAATAAAGATTGCTTTCAACAAGTCATATACAATCAACATATGTATGAAATCTTAGAAATGAGCTAAATTAGGGTTTCCATGTCATTCATTGAGATATCATGATTCAAGAATAACATTGAATTAATAAATTCTATGATGTCAAGAAAGGCACTTCAAATGCATTTCATAATATATTCACAAATTTCCAACTTTCCACTCATCTAGGGTTTTACCCTCTTTACTAAGATATCAAGAACACTCTTCACATCACATGAAATCCAAGATAGTATCTAACATATATGTACTACGCATTTAGATAAAAAATCATTCATAATCAATGATATTCAGATAAACACATTTCTCTATCTAATTATACAACAATTTTAGTCATAGACGAAAATCCGAAATTTCAGTATATTCATATGACCTCTACTATTACTTTAAGAATTCTCATTTAGATGTATTGTAACATTTCTAATGTGATTTCATCACCTGAAATTCATTACAATAAAGAAATAACCCATTTCATATCATCTTGTGAAAACTAGATCAAAAAGACAATTTTGGGTTTGTACTCTCATACTAAGCAATTGAAGATTAATGATTATTTAACTCATTTATTGCAATAAATTGTTTAAAGGAAGTACCCACTCACCCTAGCATGTTTATACACCTTAAAATCCATCCCATCTCTGAAAATCTTGAATCCATATCAAAACCCTAACAAGTCAGCGGTTTCTTCTTCATTTCAACCCTAAAGAAGGTCTGTTGTATGTAAAATATGAAGATCAGAGGTTAACTCAAACCTCAAATTCATTGGATTAGGGATTCTGAGCAAGTGGAAATGAAGACAAAGAAGAATCAAAGGTTAAAACTACTTACCAAGTCGAATCTATGGCAACTCCTTTGAATTTTCACCGTTTATCACTTTCTTCCCCAAATATCACCCCCAGAAATTGCCTTCTAGGTCGTCCTTTCATTCATCAAAGAATCTGAGATGATAGAGGATCGAATTTCAGTTCCAACACACTTTGTTTTGTTGAAAACTAATAAGTATAGCCCGAGATATGATCATTTTATGATTGGCTATCCTGGGCGACATCTGTCGCGGTCGCGAGAGTCTGTACATGTTTACTAAAATAGGCATAACTCTCTCATTTTAACTTGAATTTGGTTCATTATTTTTTTATTGGATTCATAATTAAAATCTCTAAAATCTTAAAATATTATTTTTATAATATTCTTAAAGAAAAATGATTTATTAATTATTTCCTTCAATGTCATTAACTCTCTTCATGCACACATGTATGGGTTAATGCTATATTACTCCAACTCAGATCTTTATAGTATGATTAAGTCATGATTATGAGTTACACATACAATTATTTAAGGTTATTAAAGTGAAGATAAAGCACATGGTAAAATATTTCTAACAAAAGCATGACAATCATTAAGATTATTTTAAATCTCTAGGATTACCAGCAAAGGTTGGAATGGGTTGTAACACACATAGTTACACGGCCCTTGTTGTCCAATGAGAGGCCTTCATATCTGAATAGTAACCCAATGAAAGGCTTATAGGGATGAACAAGAAACCCTAAGAGAGAACTTATTGGTCAAATAAGAGGCCAAAGATGCCGCCCTCTGCAAAGAAGAGAGGGAGAAACAACTTAAGGACTTCTCTATTCTAAAATCCACCTATATTCAACATCTTGTTACGTTGAGTGATATCGTTACCCCACAGTTTGAGATCCATACTCAATGGGTCACTATTCTGTCAACCAATCCTTTCTCTGGCAACAAGGGTGAAAATTTCCAAGATCAACTATAGATGTTCTTCAATCTATGTTCTTTAATTAAGATCCATGGCGTTTCTGAAGATGTTATTTGTCTCTGACTCTTCAAGTGTTCCCTTGTTGGTCAAGCCAGTAGTTCGTACAATGCTTTGGAAGGAAACAAATAAATCCCCACTTAGCATGTACTTCAAACCAAATTTTTGGAGAATTCTGTCCTCCTTCCCTCACCTATGAAATTTGGGGCCAAATTACTATGTTTTCTATGGTCCCAGGTGAAACCTTAGGAAAATCTTGGGAAAGGTTTAAAGAACTCCTCCATAGATGTCCATACCATGACATTTCCCAATTCCTGTTGATTCAAATCTTTTACCGCAGTGTCGGAAATGACACGGAAAAGTTTCTTGATCCCTCATCTGGAGGAAATTTCATGTTTCAGAACCTTGAAAGCACTTGGGGAGTTGTCACGCACACTTTTGAAACCCAATCTTGACAAGAAATAGGTGGGGTCCTCAAGGTGGCTAATGTCGAGGAGAACCCTAAAATTAAAAACATCGTCGAAAGCCTCAAGCTTATTGCCTTGAATAAAGATCCCTTAGAATCCTCTTTTAGTGCTTATGAGAGGAACCAACAACCCCACCAAGTGAAAGTTGTAGATTCTCTATGTGGGATTTGCTAAGGGTATGATCATTCTACCCTACAGTCTCAATATTTCTATAATGCCCACATATATCCAGAAGTTGGACAACAAATGGAGGACCTCAACTTCATTCATAGCATCATAGTTCAAGCATACTATAATCCAAATCAAACATGAAACCACCCTAGATTCCAACCTTTGGGTGTATAAAATGCTTCACAACTTCCTCCTCAACAAAGGACCCCTAGTCCTCAAGAAAATAACCATCCACCACCAGGGTTCCCAACCAAAAAAAATCAAATAAACTTTTGGGAATCAAGGGAACTACATGGGTGATTTCCAAAATCATGGGCCATACCAAGGGCAACAATACCAAAATCTAAACCTATCACCACCACAAATCAAAGAGAATGCCCCCCACTCTTACCTCTGATGGTGAGAGGATATCTACCCTAGAACAATTCATCCTCACCCAACAGGCCCCACCAAAGGGCAATTGATGCTCAATTGGTCCAACTCATTATCTGACAGAACCCCCCTATCAACACCTTCATTGGTCAACCAGCCCGAAACATCCTGAACAACTTAAGGTCATCTCCACCCACTTGGGAAAGGCTCATTCCCCTCCCCATCCTATAGAGAAAACCATTATTGTGCCTTAGATGTTGAGGACAAAGACATTGTGGTCGTTGAGACTCCACCTTCTTCAGAACCCACCATTTCCACTCATGTGGTTCCACAAGTGGAGGTTGAAGAGCCCAAAATCCCTATCTACAAATGTCATCCACCTTACCAATCCCACCTAAAGCAAACTCAGCTTGATACTCATTTCATGACATTTAGGGAGGCCATGAAAATGTTGCATCTAGATATCCCTTTCTTAG
This sequence comes from Alisma plantago-aquatica, assembly GCA_963693085.1. Lineage (NCBI taxonomy): Eukaryota > Viridiplantae > Streptophyta > Magnoliopsida > Alismatales > Alismataceae > Alisma > Alisma plantago-aquatica. Next base: position 1,134,511,705 of record OY856413.1, on the reverse strand, counting down.
ATGCTCTGGTTGACATGCTTGCCAGGTGCAAGTACATGAAAACTCTATTGACTAGGAAATATGGGACTAAAAAGCACAAGGTAGTAATTCTTGCTAGAACCACCTTAGATATCATTCAAACAAAAATCCCTAAGAAAAAGAAAGATCACGGTTCCTTTGGGATTGGGTGTTACCTAGGTGATAATGCTTGCAAGAAAGGCCTCATAGATTTCGGTGCTAGTATCTCTATCATGCCTTATAGTGTTTGCATGAGGTTAGGATTTGTTGAAATGATTCCCACTACCATGAACATCTAGTTGGAAGATTCATCCATGACGAAGCCTATGGGTATTATTGAAGACATGCCAATAAGGGTTGGGAAAGACACTTATGTTTTGTGTGACTTTGTAATCATGGACATAAAGGAAGATTTACGGTACCCCCTCATTTTTTGTCGTACCTTATTGACCACACTGCCCATTATTTGATTGATGTCAAGGCAAAAACCATCCTCCTATACCTTGGTCGACATACCCTAGAGTTTAGGGTGTTTGAAAGCATGAGAGGCCCTAGTCTTCAAGAAGAGGTTTACTTTCTTGATTGTGTTGATAAGATTTCCCAGTTGAGACATGAATGTGAGTTATTTGAGGATCCCCTTTGCACCACCCGCATGGTCCCTTCTGACTGTGGCTATGAAGATCAGCAATTTGATCAATACATGGTCCACTTAGATAACTTTGAAGAAGTTTTTGATGAGGAATTTGAGGACCTTAATATGGTCTCTCTTGTAGAAGAGAACCATGAACCCCCTAAGGACCCAGAAATGAAACCTCTACCTGAAGGTCTTAAATATGTTTTTCTTGGTGAGCAACAAATATGTCATGATATCATTAACTCCAATCTTACCCATGAATAGGAGTCTAAGAACATGACTAAGCTTAGGAAGAGGAGAGTTGTCCTAGAATATAAAATTGATTATTTGATAAGTATCAATCGAGCTATTTGCATGCATAAAATTCCTCTAGTAGAAGAATACAAGCCATCTCAAGACCGTCAAAGGAAATTAAATCCAAACATGAAAGAGGTTTAGTGCCTATAGTTTATCAAACTTTTGATGACAGGAATCATCTACCCCATCTTTGACTCACCCTGGGTTAAGCCTGTTCAAGTGGTCCCCAAGAAAGTGGGAACCACTATTGTGAAAAATGATAAGAATGAGCTCATCCCCACCCATACTATTATAGGATGGAGGATGTGTATTGATTATATAAAATTGAATAAGTCCACTAGGAAAGATCACTTCCGTCTTCCCTTTATGAATCAAGTACTAGAGCACCTTTACCATCAACAATATTTCTATTATCTTGATGGCTATTCAGGTTTTTATCAGATTCCCATCCATCCTGATGACCATGAGAAGACAACCTTCATATGCTCGTTTAGCACTTACATATCCAGGAGAATGCCTTTTTGGTTGTGTAATGCCTCAACCACTTTCCAGCGGTGCAAGTGTACTATATTTGCTGGGTTGGTTGAAACTGTAATGGAGGTGTTTGTGGACAATCTCTCTATTTATGGAGAAAGGTTTTACTCTTTCCTTGGGCATTTATCACTTGTTCTAGTAAAGTGTGAGGAAGAACACTTGGTACTAAATTAGGAAAATGTCACTTTATGGTGACAGAAGGGATTATCTTAGGACATAGATGTAAGGCACCTCAACTTACTTAATGAGTTGAATAAGCTTAATTATCATACTTTAATTCTTATAACCCTAATATAACCTTTTTATATGCTTTGAAATCATAATGCAATCTTAAGTTTCAAATTTGGTCCAATTTGGACATTGTTTGAGCAAGTTATGCAATTTTATGCACATTTTGGACTTTTCTACAATTTACCCAATCGAGAGGTTTTCTTTACAATTTATCACTTGCATTATGTTCCTTGGATACTCTATCATCATTCGTGAGCTTGTTGATACATGGGGAACCTATTTAAACCTTGGTTTGAAGGTGTTTTCTCCAAGGGTATTTTTAGGGTTTACCGCTTCATGGATGAGCTGCCTTTAGTAGCTATCAACAAATGAATTATTTGATTGGCTGGGAAATTCAAAAAAGGAAATATAAGTAGGTTTATACATATGGTGGGGGATCTGATTGTGTGTGTGTTCTTGTATATTCTCAATAAATTAAGGCCATGGACAATTGGATAGATACTAGAACTTAAACTTTTTTTTTTCTTTATCTTAAAGTTCCATATACTTATCCCCAAGCACCAAAATGAGCCATTTTCTCTCCACCACTTCCCTCGTTCTCCCAACCTCTTTCTCCCTCTATGATTCTACGAATTTTCCTGTCCAAGGAAGAATAAAGTGGGGACCTTCTTGGAAAAAGGATCTAGGGTTGCAATTGACTTCCTTTTAGGGTTTAAAAAGCTTCCTTCTAGTGATCTTGACCTAAAAGAATAAGAATTTCCTTCTTTCCTCCATTTATTTCTTTTTTATACTTCCCCCTACCTTTCTTCAGGTCATAACCTTGTTGTTCCATGATAGAAATTGCTCTAAAGCTCTAAAACCCTACCTTTCTTGCTCCTTATGCTTAGGGTTTGCTCATTTGATGAAGAAAGGTGCTAGATGGAGGAGTTCACAACTTATGCTTGGATTTTCTACCCTAACTGATCGTGTTTTATTATGTGTGGGATTTCATCTTCTCATTATAGGCAAGTTTTATAACTTTTTCCATGTTTATTTCTTACCATAATCTTGCTAGATCATGTTCTTGCTTGAAAATGATGATCTGTGCACTAAAAAGCTATGCTTGACTTGAATTCCGATTTTTATAATATTACATGTTCTGATTTTAGTTCTAAATGAATATGTGATCATGTGTAAGTTATTCCTAAGGTATAATATGACTTGTATCAGGTTGGTTTGACAACCTATGGTGCTAAGCACCTATCAAAAAATGGTCAATTTAGGGTTTTAAGCTGATTTCTTCTATAAACCCATGACCTGATGATGGTACAATTGCAACAACCCTATTGTGTTGTATTCATGACAATTGATGGGGGTGACCAAGGGTGTCAACTGACTTTAACCCCCTTAGGTCATTTTTTGGCCTAATTGCAAGCTTATTGATTAACAACTAAGTACCCTTATGATGCTAACAATCAATATTGATATTAGTCTAATATTCGATGGTGATTAAAGAATATAGTGTTGATCTAACAACCTATGGTGACTTAATGGTCACTAATGATGGTGGATCAGGTCTCCAAACCCTATGGTGAAGTTAATCATATATTTTTAGCATCAATTAAGCCTTAGACCAATGGTTTCTTGGGTCACTTAATGCAATGGTCGGACCTATATTGTAATTGATGGTTTTAACATATGAACTTGACCCAATGGTCAAGATCTAATGTTTATTCCTCCAACAAAGTGGAATGATGGCAAATGTAATATTTTGGTCCTAATAATGTGATTTATATGGTTTCTGATATATGATCAACCTAAGGAGCTTACTTGTTGACAATGGATGGCTTGTTTTAAATGAACAGTCGATTGTGGGTTTTACCCTACTCTCAATGGAAGTTTTTGTGTTGTTAATCAAGGTATGTCTAGGGTTATATGGTGACTCTTTCTAGAGCACAAATCAAGGAATTCATAGGTGGTTTATCCAAGGTGTTTACTTATGTAAACAACCAATGGGCTTACCTTTTAAACATCCAATGATTTTGGGTGACATTATGGTATGGTGATATTGGTTGAATGATGATGGAACAATTGGAGGGTTACCCTTAATAAGGTATTCTTACCTATTCACTCATATTAATAGAATGGATGATAATCATATTGTGTTGATATGTAACCCTAATGAGGTATAGCTTGATATACTTAGATTTAATATAACTAAATGATGGTAATTGGGTATGAATAGTCCTTGAATGACTAATACAATCATGGAATACTATGTTACTGTTGTTGAAACCCTAGTATGATATAACCTGATGGTTACACCTTGATTTATGTGTGGGTTAATACTTGAGAATAGTATGGATTGTGATGGTGATGCTTCACATTATGCATGCATGATCCAATGGGGATGTCGTGAGTTAGGGTTTGGGTATACGTGCTGATTAGTAACATTGATATAATTTACCATGTTGAACCTAACTTTAATGCATATAGATAAAGATGAGTATTCATGTTTAACATTCTTATATGATGGAATGATGGTGTAATAACCTCCTTAACATGATCATAACCTTGATGTGTTAATTGGTGGTTATCATAGCAACATGGTTGATACTTTCTTATGCTAAACATGTGCATTATGAATATGATGAGTGTTAATCATATCTAGATTCCTTGCATGTTGATGTAATAAAGGAATGTTCTTAATGTTAATGTAACCCTGCTATTATTGTTTATGAATATCTCATAGCTCATTAATGCAATATTGTGATGATCATTTGTATTATATGTAAGTGATGTTGTTGAGCCTTGTTTTAAGGCATGCAAAGATAATGATGATCTTGCAGGGAATAATATGATGGTCTTAATGACCTTTGGGCATGATTGAGCCCTGAATGAGGTGTAATCCTCTTATGTTGATAAGGTTTGATACCCTGTGATATTGTGAAAAGGATTTATATCTTGCGATAGTATGATGACTAGTGTGGTCTCATGAATGGAAAGTGAATAGTACATGTGATGATGAGATGAGAAATTATGTTTCACACATTTTATATCTTTTCAAAGTTGTGATATTTATATGCTTGCTAGAAGTTAATTAGGGTTTGTATGTCCACTTGTTTGATGCATCCTTAATTCACCCAATTGGCATAACTAATCAAGTGCAACTCTAATCATGTAGTGCCATGTGTCGTAGAACCATCTTCAGTGTCAAAACTTGTTGGATGGTGAAATGAGTATTCCTAAGGGAAACTCAGAGTGCATACTATTGAGTATGTGGGGGTGGCAGGTTGAGGATATATCCTTGTCATCCACAATGCAGATTGTGGAGGTTGGCTATGGTCATGCCTCATACATCTGATGTGATTGAGAACGGTTGCAGTCGTGTCTCTGTGATTATAACATGATGTGATTAGAGGACAACGACAATTATACCTTAATGATTGGGTTTCAATACCATGGTTTCTAGTGTCATGACCTATACCAAGGGTGGATTAGTAGTTAGCAACTTGACTATATGTCGCTATGGTGGCAGCTTTGACTGATACTTCACTGCCTTTTTACTCGTACTGACTGAGGGGAAGAGATCTTAGGATACCGACACTCCTAGATCTTGTATGGAACATAATAGCCCTTTCAGGGGTCGGTTGGACTTTGAATGGTACGAATGAAATTTCCCAAGGCGTAATAAAAGATGTAATACAGTCATGTAGCATATTTGTTTAGGGTTGTACACGATGTTTCACATTGGATGATAACCCTTATTTGTTATCTTTACATAAAGACGATGCTTAGCACAATTAAGAGATAGTAGATATAATTAGGTTGTGGATATGCTTAAGATTGTAGATGTGTACATACAGTAGCTATACTTGTGTTGATAACTATACTGTTACTGTTGATTATAATCATGATGCTAGCTATCGTATGTTGTTACCTCTTCATATGATGTTGATATGTTCAACCAATTAGACATGCTCATGTTGTTAGCTATACTATGATATTAGACTTGCTCATGATGCTATATATGCATATGCTACTGAATTGCTTATATTGTCAACAAGATAAAAGATGATAGTCTGGCTAGTGATGATAGTTATTATCTACTCCTTTATGTACATGGTAATCATCAGTACTGCTGAGCTTATTTGTTATATCTGATTAAACTGTTTAACTATTTAATTACTTAAAAATGTTGTATCAATAAATGTTGTTGGAGATTATATCTCTTGCTGGGATATGGGTCTCACCCTTGTGGTTTGCCACATTTTTCTTAAGTAATCAGAAGTGACGAAAACAAACATGTGGCAGCAAATAGGAGCTATAGTAATGAATCTTTGGGAAAGTTGATTATATGTCTAGTGTGTCCTAGAGTTGTCCCTGTACTCTCAGGTCTGGGCATGAAAAGTTTGTATATGGTGTTTCAAACAAATAAGACTTTTGTTAGCATATTAATGCTTATTTGTGTGGCATATACGAATATTGTTCTCATGTGTATATATGTTGTGGCTATGTCAATAGAACAATTTGTATCAAATTCTTAGCATAGTATGGATATAAGAGAGATGTTGGGCTCTTATGCAAATGTTTCAAAGTGGGTGTTGACGTTGAAATCAGTTTTAATTTACCCATATTTTTGGGTATGTGTTTAATTAGTGATTGATTGTGTGTTATGTTTTGAGTAATATCATTTAGTGTAACGAGTTCTGACAATAGATTTTTCAATCATGGCATAGATGTAGATAAAGCCAAGATCAAAATCTCCAAATTTCCACCCCCTTCTTCTGTCAAGGACATTCATAACTTCCTTGGGCGTGTGGGATTTTATTGGTGATTCATTTGTGATTTCTCAAAAATCACCAAACCTTTGACCAACCTTCTCCAAAAAGACACCCCCTTTATTTTTGAAAAATCTTGCATGGCTAGTTTTTTGTGTTTCAAAGATGCCCTCACTTATGCCCCTATCATTCGGGCCCCTGATTGGCCCTTTCCTTTTGAATTGATGTGTGATACTAGTGATATTGTTGTTGGTGCTATTCTTGGATAGCGTGCATGTCGACAAAAAGCACCATGTGATTTACTATGCATCTAAAACTCTAGATGATGCCCAGCGGAACTACACTACCACTAAAAAGGAAATGTTAGCCATTATCTATGCCTTTGAAAAGTTACGCTCTTACTTGGTAGGGTCCAAAGTGATTGTTTACATGGATCATGAATTGATTAGATAGTTGATGACCAAAAAGGATGCCAAACCCCATCTTCTTTATTGGATCCTTTTACTTCAAGAGTTATTTAGAAATCCTTGACAAGAAAGGTTGAGAGAATGTAGTTGTCTACCATTTAGCCTCCTTAACTTCTTTCATGATGATGGTATACCCATCAATGATTCTCTTCCTGATGATCAATTGCTCAAAATGGAATCCCAATATCCCTATTTTGCATATTATGTCAATTATCTTGATGTAGGTGTCCTACATCCTAAACACAAAGGAGAAATTAAAGAAAAATGTTTGAATGATGTCAAGGAGTATTATTAGGATGATCCTTATCTCTTTAGATTGTGTTCAGGTGGTCTCTATCACAGTTGTGTTACTGAGGAAGAGGTTCATGACATACTTGAGCAATGTCACTCTGGCTCCACCAGAGGGCACACGAGTTCTCAGAAAACTGCTAGAAAAATTCTTCAATCTATTTTTTCTGACCCACCTTATTCAAGGATTCCTATGAATTAGTCTTAACTTGTGATCAATGCCAAAGGTCTGGGAACATTTCTAAGAGGGGTTAGATGTTCATGACCTCCTGGCAAGATACATAGATCTTTGACTTTTTGGGAGTGGATTATATGGGACCATTCCCTTCTTCTTGTGGGTACAAATATATCCTTGTGGTTGTAGACAATGTTTCAAAATGGGTCAAAGCCATACCCACCAAAGCTTGTGACTCCAAACTGATAAAGAATATTTTCAAAGATATCATTTTCCCTAGATTCGGGGCACCTTGCACCATAGTTTCTGATGGGGGTTGTCATTTATTAGAGAAAATTTTTGAATCTTTGTTGAAACATTATGGAGTCCATCACAAGGTTGCCTCTCCTTACCACCCTCAGACTAGTGGTCAAGTTGAGGTTTGAAATAAGCAAATCAATTCCATCCTAGATAAAATAGTCAACCATACTAGGACAAATTGGGCTTTGAAAATTAATGATGCCTTGTGGGCATACAGAACCACCTACAAAACACCAATAGGCACCACTCTTTTTGAAATGATTTATGGACAATCTTGTCATCTACCCATAGAGTTTAAACACAAGGCTATATGGGCCATCAAAACTTTAAATTTTTACTTATCTGTAGTAGGATAAAACTATTTTCTTAAAATGTAGGAATTAGAGGAGCTTAGAATGATTGTCTATGATAATGTTAGGATCTACAAGATAGAACCAAATTATGGCATGATGGTCATATTATACGGAAAGATATCTAGAAAGGTGATCAAGTCATTTTTTATAATTATAGGTTAAGGTTTTTTCTTAAAAACTAAAATCTAGATGGGACAGGCCTAATCTTGTTAAATATGCATATTCACTTTGCACTTGTCTTCTTTAGGACAAGGTGTTTGGTAAGTTCAAAGTCAATGGGTATAGGTTGAAACGGTATATTACCATTGAGGATTGTGTGTCATCTTAGGCTCATTAGCTCTCATTACTTGAAGATCTTGACTTGAAAGATCCTCCACCCCCTCCCAATCCCAAGCTTGAAATGCCTCCTTGAAATACTTGTGTCGGGCCTTCAATAATAAATTAGGTGCTTGTTGAGAGACAACCCAACAATTATTTATTTTGCATTTTCTTTTAATTTATTTAGGTAACCTTTGTTGTTTCCTGTTTCAATTTTGAAAAAAAAATTGCTTGGATACCCAACCAGGATACATCTTGCGTGGATAAAAGTAGAGAAGCCAAGACCTGCGAGCTCATCATTTCGGTAACTGAGCCAATTGTTTCGACCAATTTGGCAGCCAATTAAATTAACAAAACATTTCAAAATTTAGTTGTTCAAACATCAACAATGGCAACCCAAATGGTCTTTTCGCAAGTTGAAATGATCAATTCGAAGACTAAATGGCACATTAAATTGGCGGTTTGGATGTGTTGTTGCATTGGGAAGTGAAATGTCCATTATTCATCCCTAATAGCCAACCGATCGGCTGGGGAAAGTGAGACAATTGTCTCACCCCTACTTTTGGCTTATAAAATGAATGGGTGAAGAGTGGGCTTCTCTCATCTTGCACTTGAGCCTCTCCCTCCTTCTCGAGCCCTAACTCCCCTCTTTGGTGATTCATCACACTCCAACTCCATCTGGCTACCTTGTAGTGACTGAGGATCATTTCAAACAATGAATTGGTCATATGCGTCCAGTGCTTAGTTGTGCTCCTACCTTTACCTTATCCACCAGTGACATCCCACCACTTATTGCCCCAATTCGCCATCCCTTCTTCTTGATGAATAGTACATCCTCCTCCACCTTATTTCCAACTCAGCTCAAGACAACGACTAGTCATCCAACCATATGTTCCAAGGCCAGCCGCCAATCCCACCTCCACCATTGATGCTTTGGTAGCTGATGACTTTTGACCCCTTCCCCCCTTCTCTAATTCATTAGCCTCACCTCCAGACATAGCATCAACTCTACCAACTAGCTGTCTTACCATCCAGCCGACCGTTCTGTAGCTGGACAGATCTCCTCACTACCATTGACAATATGTGCCTTCCAAAGGACCATCTCGAGATCCTAAATGATCATTTTGCTCCATGAAACAAGTGGTTCAGTGGTCCTGATGCTCATTTCACCCTTCATCAGCATTACCACTATGTATGAAAGTGGATCTCATCACGGTCTTTTAATACGTTGTGTAAGGGTGAGTGGCCCTGCAGACCAACTACCTCTCGCAAGTCACCTCGACACTCCACTTCAGGATCCGACATCCAAATCTAAGAATACACGGGCGAGTCTTCACCGAATATGGCAGAGGAGATGCTCTATTACATCGATGAAGTCAAACAGTTCATCTAGGAGATCAAGGCAGGTTAGTCATCCTGACATGATCTGGATTCCATCACACCTTGACTGTCTTGCATTGCTCCACACCCAAGCACCTACCCAGTTCATAAGCAATGAGCACTTCACGTGATTCAAGTGTTTATCCTCTATTAGAGTCTCACTCCCTAGATGGTCCTGTGACACCACTCTCACTGCCCTTGGCTTTAAGACCATAGTTGACAACATTGTCTAACATAACCATATCCTGACTTTTATCTACTACATCCGTCTAGTGTACAATGATCTCACCCTTGAGTTCATGTCCACTTTTTGGCATGTCTACTATTCACAAGATAACTTCATCTATAAGGTTAGGATATTAGGGGAAGGCTTGGATATCTCATCTAGACAACTCACCTCTAACATCCTCGATGATGATGATTTTGATTGGCTATCTCGATGTATGGGACGTCATCACCACGACTACTCAGGCAACAACAATATGGAAAAGTTCTTGGTGGACATCATGGGACTTTCTACCAAGTTTCCTATCAGCCCCAAGGCTTCTAGCATCAACAATCCTATTGTGTGCTATCTTCACTGCATCTTCACCTACACTATATTCAGCAGGGAGGGTACACAGGGCATAGTCCCTCATCTTAATCTTTATACCCTATGGTGCCTTTTGCACGATGAACCTTTCAAATGGGAAAATGATATGATATCCCATCTTAACTATCAGGACACTCACAACACATCTTCATCACTCTACATTGGTTAAGTTGTTACCTCTTTAACCACATTCTTAGGCTACACTCATATCTCTTTCCCACCACTAGAGCATGTGAAGTACATGATCGATCTTGCGTATTTAAATGACTACAAGTTCATCCTCTAAGGAGCAGCGAAGTATATTTACTACTTGACATTCAAAGTTATTACCCAAAGCCTCAAGCTTCCTTGGAATGCTAGCTTTGCAGTTGCAAATCTGGTTTCTGATTTGACCAACCTATTGAGGCACATCCAACGATTCCTTATGGAGTATCCTGACCCAAAAGATGTCCCCGGGCCTACTACCCATAGGAGGAGTGTCTCATTGGACTCACACGACAACATGACTATACATCCACTTCAACCCACTCAACGTTGCAACAGGAGGCACACCGTCAATGATGAATACCCTAATGATCCCTATGGCTTCTTTGAGATCTGGAGTCAGTCACATGAGATTTAGTGTGAATAGTAGCACTAGGGCCACCAGTTGAACCACATGTACCTGATGTGGCGTTCCCAGTACTCTTGGCAGGTGGACATGGGCCACTATGTTGCCAGTCGGATGCCTTATGAGGAGTATGGGGCCCATCAAGCCTACCCGGATCCCAAATCCCCATACTAGGGAAATTACTACTACAACCCTCCATCTTCATCTCATCCACTGCCTCCACCATAGTGATCTTCTTCCCTCCATATTAGGTTTAGGTTTTTCTAGGGATGAGCAAGATTCCAAGTTCGATTTGGAGATGTGTGTTTTATGTTCTTATTCCACACCCCTTATCTTTCCCTTTTCCATTATCTTTAGGCTATTATTTATGCATGTAGTTGTTTTTTATTTCCTTTGTTTCATTTTCTCTTAGGGCCTTTATCTAGTGGGCCATGCTTCTATTTTCTTAGTTTGCAAAAAATGGCCTTTATCTAGTCAGACACAATGAATAGATATTGTAATCACTGTACCCCTTTGAATTATGTAAACCATTTTTGCAAAAAATATACAAATTGCATGACTAAAACCACCATGTTACCTAGGACACCAAACTAACATCACTCCTTGGAAAATTTGGCAAGTCGTATGTAATCAACCATAACCAAACATAAATTTTATTTATATTTAATTGTGGATTAACTTGTCATAAATCTCATATAATGTGATTGATAGGAAAACTACCTAATGAAATGATGCCCTTTCAAAAAAATGTGAAGTTTGCAAATACAGAAACAATCCCCCCTCCTTCTCTCTCAAAATAAAGCAAAGAATCACCTCCAAACAAAATTAAGTCTGGGGTGGCATGCTTCCCACATCAAATTTTCCATATCCTTTGGGCATACCATCAAAACATGCCAAAAGAGCACATGAAAATATTGTGGTCAATGTAACCACAAGTCCATAAATAATTATTTCCCAAGTCAAATGGAGGAGGGATCAATTTTCTTCAGCACCTCTGTCATCTTATACTTGCGCAAAAACTCACAAAAAGAAAACAAGGTGGGAGCGTCAAAGTAAAAGTAATAAGAAGTTGATTTTTCTACAATGTCTTGATTTAGAAACAAAATGTGAAATTTGTTTAGATAGGAAATATATAATATTATGTTACATGGTTCTAGGAGATTAGGTTGCTTGGTCAAATTTGTAGGTAAGGAACAAAGTGATATTGTGATGGTGGGCATAGACATGTAGCTAGTATGAATTGGAATTATTTGTGATTTTATTTGCTTGAGGACAAGAAAAGATTCAAGTTTAGGGTATTTTGATGAATTTATATTCATCTCTCTTTTGACATAGTTTTCATAACCTTTTTTATTATAATTTACTCTTTTTATTAATTTCCTAGGTCCAATTGCAGTTTACCAAATTATTCTATGAAATGAGTAAATGCTTATCTTTTTCCTTCACTTTTGTAGGTTTTACCTTCAATAGGAAAGTCCCAACCATTCAAACACACAAACTGGTCGGTTCAGTGCGCCGGATGGTCAGTTCATCTCCAATGAACTCCACATTTCATAGCCAAATGACCATTTTGGTCCTAAGCTCAACCTTCCAACCTAGCACTCAAGAAGTTCAATTGAGCATTCCACTCACCAGACGCTCATCTCAGGTGCATCATATGATCATTTCATGAATCCCAGATGGTCATCTCAAGTATTCCATGACCATGCCACATTCAATTAAAGGAACTACCACCTCACGTTAGGGTTTCAACCCTTAGTTGCACACATAGGGGCACCAACAGGACGTTTCACCCTTCTAGATACTCGGTTCAAGGATTCCTTCATGACAATGAAAGGGTCAAAATAGCACTCCCACCCCTTAGATTAGGGTTGGATTCATTATCAAAATAGATACACCACATCATTAGCCAACCAATTGGTTGGGCTTGGCATGCGATAGGCTCACTGCACGCTGATAGTAGATTTCAACACCGCCACTCCTTTTTTCTTCCTTCCCCCCCAGAGTTTTGTGCCCCTCCTTCTTGATAAAAGGAGGGGGGACTCCACTAAGAAGGGGATCCAATCTTTTGTATCCACACCCTTACTTTTAGAATAGTTGTTTCAATTTCTCCATTGTAATCTTCCATTTCTTTAATAAAGTAGGAATCGTTCTGGATATTTTCTTCTCGTTCTTTTACTTTCTGTTCATCTTGGGAAGCAAGTACTAAGAGTGAAGGTCATTTAATTATCACTAGTTGAAGATCCTTCAGATCTTTTATTCTTTAGTCTATAGCCTCCACACTTTCTTCCATTACCTCTTCTTCCCTTGTTATGGCTAGTGAGTAGTCTTCGTATCGAGGAGAGGGGAGTATCCCCTCATCCATGTGTAACTTAGATTATAGGTTTTATATGATTCCATTGGATAGATGGTTTTTGGTTTAGGAAATCATCAGTTTTTACAAAGTGATCTCTCATTTGTATTGTATGTTAATATTGACAGATGCGACAGTGGAACATAAGATTTCAAAGATGACCAACCAATCACATAGGGATTTAGATAAGACCTCAAAAAAACCATGTTAGAATGATAAAACTTGGATCTGTGAATGCCAGGACCAATGGGTTCATAGGGAGTTCATCTTTTGTGATTCATTTATAAATTTTTTACATGTCTTCTTCTATATTACTTATCATATGATATCTTCAATCTTGTTTCATGTCATCTATGGAAGTAAAACCCATAAGACTTGATATCCTTCATTCTGATTCAATCTTGCTTTCTAATTGCTTGTTTCCAATTGCTTTTTCTTACTTGAAATTTACAATTCTACTCATAGATAATCTTTTGTTTATTGTGCTAACCATAATTCTCCCTTTTATTTGTTCTTAGCATAATCATTTTATTACATTGTCTTTAGTGTAACTTTATATTCATTGCAATTTATTTTCTTATTCTAGTGTAATCAATCATTAAACTTAGAACTTTATTTCCTGCAATTTTTTTTCAAAGGTGTTTGGATTTGGAATTTAAATCTTAAAAATGTTTTATGTGGATCGACCCTTTCTATACTTAAAAATCACCTTAAATGGTTGTTTTGAGGTTAAAAGGGATAAATTGTAGGATTAGCCACCTAATTTTTTTTGTGAAATGACACACATTAGTAGTCAAAGCATAGGCTCTAGATGATCAGCTAGCAAACTCCCTGCTCCCATAAGAGGCAACACATGAATATAGATTCTTAGAGGAAGACATATGGATGATCAACCCACTAGACACAAAGATTCTTCCAACCACAAACATGTGGACAATCTTCTTTTAGGGGTTGTGGAAAAGGATCCAGAATAGGCATAGTCCTTTAGAACCCCCAGGGACTACAACTACTAGTAGTAAGAAGACTGAAGTTCAATGCCACTAACAATGTGGTTGAGTAAGAAGCTTGCATATCAGGACTCTAGATTTACCGGAAGCAAGGGGCATGATGTTTGTAGGTCTATGGTGACTCCCTTCTTGTAATATTGCAAGTTTGGAACAAGTAGAAGGCACACCATAAAAACTTGGTGCCATACTAGGAAAATGTGTTCCCTAGCTTGAGGCTTCAAGAACATCTCGTTTCACTTCATTAGAAGATAACACAATGCATTTTTTGATGCTCTCAAAACCTAATGTGACGTTGATGGGGCTCCAAACATCGCACCAATAAAAACCAAAAGGGAATAACCCTTAGGTTTAACCAAAAGTTGTGCATTGGTTCCCCACTCCGCAAGAATGGAAGTTGTATTGCAGTATACTTAAGGGTCAAACCCAAAGGATAACCTTTTTAAGTAGTTATATATATTCAAAAATATTTAGTAGTAGTATATATAATAAAGAAAGTTGTTTGATTGATTAAACTAAATTGTTGTTGAAAATCAAAAAAGATTATTAAAGGATGGTAAAAGGAGTAGGGCATGGGGTTTTTCTTACCCCAAAGCCTATGAATTATTCTAGCAAGTTCTAACTCTCAAATAGCAGTCTACTAAATAGACGCTTAGCAACTGAACCCTCACAGGATACAAATAATTGCATGGATAAAACTCCCTTCGAACCGACCAGTCTCGGTACCCAAGTGCCTAGTTCATCCGATCAGACACCCTAACTATGGCTGACCAGTTTTGGCCCGTTAGCAGATCGTAACCCAATCACCTTCACTATCTCTTGCTCACACCTCAGGATGATAAAGATCATTCCAAAGTTATGATCATGATTACATCAACCTGCACATCCACGATTATAACATACATGCAAAACAAGTGATCAATACACAAGGCAAGGAGATAAGCAAAGTGATAGTTTATTTAGAAATAGCATTGATGAGTTTAGATATAGGCTAGAATAAAATATGGAAAGATGGGGCTAGTCCCCATGCCCCACCACAAACATCTACTCGCTCATGGTGAGAGACAACATCGTAAAGATAGAAAGAATAATGGAAGGGGACATGATGCTTGGTGTACAAACACCAGTCCCTCCACTACGGCCTCTGCCTCCTTGCTCCTCTTTAGGGTTTGTGCTTCACATAATGTGGATTATAATAACTGATTAGATTCCCTTAGAATGGATGATAAGGATTCCCTTTTATAAATGCATTCCTCACTATTGAAACCCTAATGTTAGATACTTGTGGTCTAAGGCAGCTAATTGGATGGATCGTACTCAGTCCACCAGGAAACTTGTGTGGGTTACTCAATCTGGACCTTGTATCTGGCTCTCTTGCAGACCAGTGTGGGATGAACTGGGGTAGGTTGGATGTGGAGAGTGCACTTAGTACAGAACAATCAGGGAGACTTCAAGTAGAGAGTGTCTCAATTCGGGTGACTGGTGATGTCGATTGTTAGACTGGGTGATTGGAAGGTGGATACTAGAAAGCTTTTGGGGCCTTCCTTCCCTTAAGGTATGAAATCTTGAGGGTTTGATTGTCCTTCAAGGCAATGTAGCATATATTTGGTTGCTTCTGCACAAAAAGTACATAAAATGCATTAAAGTCTAGAAAATGGAAGATAACTACTTTTAAGTAAAACTAAGGGATAAAAACACAACAGCCCTGAAAAAGTAGATAAATTGTATGAAAAGTTGGGTATAAATATACTAATCAAAATACCCCAAACTTAAACCTTTGCTCGTCCTGAGTAAAGTAGAATAAAAGGGAGACAAACAATTGATACTAAGATCCAGGCTTCCACTCCCAACTGAACACACTTTGTGATCCCCTTCCATCAAACAAGATCAAGCAATCCAGTCCTTTGAGATCACATAGCTACACTTGGATATCCCCTGATTGGGGATTGTTTCTCCATTTGCTAGACTCCAGAACCTACAAAGCATTGATTTCATCTCAATAATACTCTTGATCTATTTGTGCAAGGTAGAAGGGAGCATAAGTCAGGGTTGATTGGCTATTTTTGGGGATATTTTAGATAAGTCCCCTGGGTATGAAATTTGGATGAAGGGGGGAGAAGAAGACATGGCATAAACTTGTTCTGTGGTCTCTTCTCTATTCGACTTGAGACCTTATTGGGATACAATTATTTATTTGTCTCTCCTTTATTTGGCTCAAGACTTTTATTGGTTGCAGTTATGTTGACCGCATATTTTCTTTAGGCTCATTGGCCTCTTTTATTTATGCTATGTTTGTAGAAGAAGAATGAAGAGGGGGAAAATTGAGGGGGGGATGCCACCCCGAACTTAGAGTTTGGCATACAATGGATTTATATGTTTTCTTCAGATGGTGAAAAGATATGAAATGTTAGAAGAAAGTGGAAACAAAAGCTTGGCTTGTGCTTATTCGTTTTATTATTGCATTGGATTCAGATCATCATATTACATCAGTTATTTCAGTTAATGCAAGGTAGAGAGGTGTTTACAAATTTTGTTGCAAGTCATATCGGGGGTGCGTGCAGGTTGACCTTTCTGACTCTTTCTTCTTAACATAATTTCCAAGGGGAAAGGATGCTCAATTATTATCCTTGGGGATCAGATCCATTCAAGACATGTTTGTTCCTTAAAAATTCCTTTTGCATGGGTTATCTCAAGGAAAAATGAGATCTTTCACTTATACATTTCTCCTTTTTGCATACAAGTACATACCCACTTGATAAAGGCTACAACTCACACAAAACAAAACAATTGTAAAGACTAAAGTAAACAAAATAAGTAGGGAAAACAAGACATATGCAAATAAAACTAAGGAAAGAAGATAATTGGGTGGATTTGAATCTTATCACCCACCCCAACTCTGAACTCAAACCTTTTCTCATTTGAGTAAGTCTAAGTCAGGATGGATGGGAAGAATTAGTAGGGTCTGAACATGTTTTCATGTAGTCACGTCCCCAATACATTGGATGTAGATCTAAGAACTAATGTTCAGTGTCTACTTCATGAAAGCGTGTTGACGGAATTAAGCAATCTTCATGACTGATATGTCATTGTTCATGAGAGTGATTCTCTAGAAAGGCTTGTAGCGTAAGGGGGTTGCATTTCCCATTATAATTTTCACATCTACACTTAGTTCCTTTGAATTTAGGTTGCAGGGTCTTCTCATCAATGATCTCAGCTGGCTTTTCTTGGTGGTTGTTGTTGGGAGAAGGAGGTTCTTCATTGTCCTGATAGAATCATTGAATTTGTGTCGGGAGATCTTCAAGCCTGTAGGGTATGTTTGCTGAAGCAAATTTTGCATGGATAGGCAAAGTTAGTTAAGTGATGAATTGTGAAAGATGACATCATAAGTATCTTGTTTGGATCCTGGCCGTAGAACTTTGTCTAATATAAGATAGCAAATATCAATCAGGTGTTGGCTTCCCTTTGGTTGAATGACCTCATTTTGGATATCAAAGAATCTCATGGAGGGAGATATTGATGATACCAAACCACCCTGATTAAATTCCCCACTAATGTTGCAGAAAATCTATAGCTCGAGATGCTCAATAAAAGCACTCCCCCAATTTAAGGGGTGGTGATGAAGAATGCACCAAAGGACATAAAGATCGGTAGTTGTAATGACACCCTGAGTAGAGTCCCTACAGAAGATTGTGCAAGAGATAATTCGATGGAGATATTAGATCATGGGTCTATATATCATGGACTCCTTCATTTTTTAGACTTATAATAGGATTTACCAGTGATTTCCACCTAGAAGTTGTTCACCTTATAATCTGGATGATATTCCTGATTATCACAGTGGGAAATATGATCATTGTCAGCTTCTTGGTAGAAGATAGTGATGAGATAACGGGAACTAAGATTGTGATTTTCACTGAAAAGATGAAATGTGTAGCTAATCTTCATGTTCTCATTACTCTATTTCTTAAATGAGACCAAGAACTCCAGTGTTAGTGTAGGGAAAACTGGACTAATATAATATGAGAAGGAAAAAATATTTCTTAAGTGAACGACATCATCAAGAGGTCCCTAGATTCCCAATTTTATTAAAGTGGCACTACAAGCCATCCTGGGGAGAGTAATGTTGACTTTCTAGATGATGTTGTAGTGGCGACGGTGTTATTCAGTCAGGAATGCTTGGTAATTTCTAGGAAACATAGTAATTCTATCCTTAATTGACGTCTAGGATTTTGTAGTCAAACTTATGGATGTCCTTGATGTGAATGGGGTTATCAAAGATTTCTGTAGCATCTCATTGAGTACCTTGACTTCATCGTCTAAAAATCCAAAGAAGTGATTAGTTGGGATAGCTGGATATGCTTGTCAGGTTGCAGATCATAAGCGGTGATGTTGCAGCGATAGGCATCATTGAAAAGCAATATTTTTACTCTACTGACCCAATCTTGGTTGCTCGTCCATCGTTGGGTCCCCTAATTCTAGAGCGAGGATGTGATGAGGGGAGTTCTTCAATCACCCAGTAGAAATAGCAGTGTGCTATTCAATGCTGAAAAGCATTTGGAATAGTCAGGTCATGTCGTTGTGATTAAAAAGACATAGCCTCTATTCAATTGGTTATTTTCAGTGAGTCAAGTGACTTGTTACATTAAGAGGTCGTCTATGTTAGGGTAGAATACCATTTTCTAAAGAAGATACGAAGGGAAAAAATGTTGTTAATAAAATTGGGTTGCCTCCCGAAAGCACCTTGTTTTTAGTGTCATCTGGCTTGATGTATTGTCGATGTCTTCTTCCTTTATACTCTTATAGAATGTTAGAGAGAGATGAAAAGGTATCTTAGAAGAGTAAATCTTGTGCAAAGGAAAACAAGGAAAAAAAATAAGAAACCAAAAAGGTGATTGGGTTTCCTCCCAGTTAGCTTCTTGGTTTAATGGTGTGGACCCGACTGATGAACATCACTAAGGATTAGGTAGTGGGAGAAGGATTTGTGATTCTCTATGCTAATTGGGTATTGCTTCCGTAGGGTTCTATTTGCCTTCTTGAAATGAAAAATCATCAGTGGTAAGATATTTCTTAATTCTCTGGCCATTCACAACAAAATCACCTTTAACTGTATCCCATAAGACATATGAACCATGAGGGGTAGACATGTTTCACCATGTAAGGTCTATACTATCCAGTTTTTAGCCTTCCTGGGAACAATCACACTATTTCATTATAGATGAGGAGAAGATCTTTGACTAGAATATCCTTTTGTGTTATGTGACTGTCATGCCAACTCTTAGTCCGCCCTTTGTACAAACACATACTTTCATATGTTTTCCTCTGGTGTTCTTCTAGATCTTGGATCTACAACAAGTGGTTGTCCATGGCAGTAGATAAATCAAAGTTGGTGACTTGTATAGCCCAACTAGCCTTGTTCTCCATCTCTACCAGAAGATGACAAGATTTTCCATAAATCAATCGGAAAGGGGTTGTTATGAGCGGTGTTTTGAAGGCAGTTTGATAGGCCCATAGAGCGTCACTAAGCTTCAAAGCCCAGTCTTCCCTCATTCTTCTCACTGTTTTTTCCAATATGGCTTTAACCTACCAGTTGCAAACTTTAACCTAGCCGCTTGTCTGAGGGTGGTAGGGATACATTGTCTTGTGATTGACTCCATATTTTTTCATAGCAACTCAAACTTTCTTTCAGTGAAATGAGATCCCCCATCTGATATCACGATTCGTGGCACTCCAAATCTAGGAAAGATAATATCTTTGAACATCTTGACGATGGGTTTTGAATTGCATGAGACCGTGGGGACGGACTCAACCCAATTAGAAACATAGTCAAGTGCTATCAAGATGTACAAGAATCCACACGAGGGTGGGAATGACCCCATGTAGTCAATGTCACATACATCGCAAATTTATAATTCTTGTCATTGTTTGAGGGGAATATAATCTTGTTTAGAGATGTTGTCTGGCCATTGACATTGGTCACACAGGTGGGTGTGGTCATAGGCATCTTTGAAAATTTTTGGCTAATAAAAACCACATTGTAGAACTTTGGTTGTGATTTTATTGGCAAACATACATCCTCCTATGGGCCCAGAATCACAATGTTGTAGGGAATCCTTTCATTCTTCATGGGTGACACACTGTCGGTAGAGCCCATCTACGCACAACTTAAAGAGATACAGTTGATCCCAATAGAATTTATGAACATCATGTAGGAATTTATTTTTGCCTTGTCATGTGCTTTCCGGGTGAATGATTCCTGTAGATAAATAGTTAACATAGCATACCAGGGCCAATTTGCCTTGATCCACAGAAGTTGGTTGTAACAACCAATAAACAAATCATTATTGATTAAGCAAAATTAAACATTAGCAGCGGATTACTAAAAATCACTAAAAATTAAAAAAAATTTCAAGAGATCCAGTCATACGAAAAACTCTTTCAACAAGAACCATTGTATTACATTGACATCCTGGTTCATAAGTACATATTTTGTACCATCTCTTCTCAAGAGTTACAACATCCACTTCCTTGTTAACAGCTAAACACAAACAGTATAAGAACCTCGAGGCATCAAGCCAAAAACTCAGGTCAATGTAAAAAAAATACTAACTACTGACTCTGAGGACCTGAGAGTACAGAGACGACACATAGGACTTCTATCTACAAGACACGACAGATAGTACACTCAACCTGAGTTATCACTACTGTCTCTGCTGCTACTGATGTTCTTCCTCTGCAAGATATTCTTAGTCTCCTTTGTGCTTGTCCACCTAAAAAAATGTTGGATCCCACGGGGGTGAGACAATTGTAATTGCCCCAGCGAGAGATATAAATCTCTGCCAAAAACATTATTATTGCAAGTTTAATGATATAAAATTGGGTAGAGGATAAGTAGTTTAAAGCATTCTCATCTTTTAAAGTATTGCAACTGTTTATGATAGAACAATAAATCATCTATTCTCTTCATAAGGAATAGGAAAAAAATATATATCATTTGTCTATCAAAATATATCATCATGTCAAAGTTCTATTGTGACACTCATTATCTTGATATGTCACCCTTGAGACATTCTTGTTTCAACCTGCTGGCCTTAGCCAATCTGCTAAACAGATAAGGGATTACATCTACCATGTACTCATATATCATTAATACATGCATTGGATTAATACCAATCATGGGTCATCATTATAGGCATTGGGTTATTACCAATCCTATGTCATCATTGCAGGCATTAAGCCTCTACCAGGTATTGGACTCTTCCAAACCTGATTACACTGCCAGGCATTGAACTTTTAATCAATCCTGATTTCACAGCCAGGCATTGGACTTTAACCAATCCTGATTACAAGCTTCATGCCTCTGCCAGGTATTGGACTCTAACCAATCCTAATTTCACAGCCAGACATTAGACTTTAACCAATCTTGATTACACCGCCAGGCATTGGACACTACCAATCCTGATTACATCGCCAGGCATTAGACTCTAACCAATCCTGATTTCATAATCAGGCATTGGACTTTAACCAACCCTGATTTCACAGCCAGGCATTGGACTTTAACCAATCCTGATTATAGGCTTCATGCCTCTGCCAGGTATTGGACTCTAACCAATCCTGATTTCACAGCCAGGCATTGGACTTTAACCAATCCTGATTACACCGCCAGGCATTGGACACTACCAATCCTGATTACACTGCTAGGCATTGGACTCTAACCAATCCTGATTACATAGATCATGGAATATAAATTCCTTTAACTCATCATTGATCATCACATCCTTCTCTAGGCTATGAACCCTAAGGTTACCTTCATAGCTGTTCATATTCCTTATTAAATACAATTGTTCCTTTTATTAGGTCTATTATTAACATTTCTTACAGTAAACTTTTATAATCTTCTTGGTACCTCTCAATATGCCACAATTATTCTCATGGCTCACAAGTCCATTAAACATCTTGTCACCTCTCACTAGGCAAAATCTAACCATATGGCTCACAAGGCCATTAAACATCTCGAGTATACAATCATGTTTATTACTCTTAACATTTATCATTAAATGATTATAAATACAAGGTATGAGTTTATTTCTCATCCTCATCACAGTATGATTACATCATACTCATTAGTTTGGCTTAACCCCATACTCAAGGTATATTAGCCTATACTTAAAAAAGTATATCAAACTCATTACATTTCATTGTAACAATTTACATAACACACTTCATGTGCTTCTTGTCCAAGTATATTGGATTTGAGGTCCATCAAGGTATATCAACCCTGGAATGGTAAAAGTGATATCTATCATATCTTGATGTATCACTTTCCTCGTTACTTCCAACTTTCTTGAGTTATCAACTTATCATGGATTAAGGTATTTTCCATCTTAATACTTTCATTCACTAACCTATCACTCTTATCATGAAGTGCATAGGTCACACACAAGAATGGTCCAACTATCTTCAATTATATGGACTCATCTCAGGTTAAGGCATTGCTTACTATAAGGTTGCCTATAATCAACCATTTGAGATATTTCACCTTTATAAGGCTTTACCCACCATTTTATTATTAGGGTTCTGGTTTGTTATCATATTGTCCAAGATTAGGACTTCATGAATTATAACTCAAAATTAGAGTTTCACATACCTTCACCCTTTATTAGGGCTCCACATCATACCATTGCATAGGGTTTCACATGGCATCACCCTCAATTAGGGTTTCACATGGCATCACCCTCAATTAGGGTTTCATGATGACTTCATCAAAGATCATACCCTAAAATCTTAGTTTAATCATATTGATAGTGTTTAAGACTTATCCATTACATGATTATCCTAAATGTATGGATTCCTCTCTCTCTCATCCTTTCTAGGATGTTGACTATGTCAAACTTGAATAAATTAGGTCAACCAACCCTTTAATTAAACACATCCAATTAGGGTTGACATAGTGTATTAAAATATTGCTTACTTAAGCTATAGGGATTAACTCATCTAGGGTTACCAATTACTTAGTACCTTAAAGGTACAACCCTAGTGATTATATTTTAGATAATTCAGTAGCAACCATAGGATCGTTTTATCTTTCATCACCTTAGGTTACCAATTGACTTAATCACATTGAAACATCCAAACGTTCTTGACCATTGATGCTCCAAATGGTTTGAAACCGTTTAAGCAAAACAATAATGAAACCGTATGGATAATTTACACTTGAAACCACTTGGGTCTCCAAACAATTTGAGACTATTTGGTCTCAAACGGTCTTGAGACCATTTGACCCCAAATGGTCTTGACTCCAAGCTCTCTCAAAACGGAATGGACCAAAAAGGTCTTCCATCACTTTATCAATTTAGGTTTTCAATCATTAAACCATCTATCAATTGAACCATTGAATCATCCTTCAATTGGACCTTCAATTAGGGTTTTCAACCCAATTGAACTAGGGTTTATAATCAAGAAACCATCAATTAGGGTTTTGAAATCGAGGAACCATCAATGGTTGATATTGTGGAACTAGTCCAATTGAAATCATTGGATCATCATCAAACCATGACATGAGCTAACCTCAAACGGTCTTGAGGTCGTTTGGATGGCCACCAAACGGTCTTGAGACCGTTTGACTCAAACCTTTATTGAAATTTGTGAAAATCAATTAGGGTTTGCATCATTGAATCGATCATCAATTTAGCTATTGATTGCATTTCAATTTGATATCTCTAGATCTTCAAATACTCAACCCTAGACCTCCAAACGGTTTTGGTTGACCTCCAAACTGTCTTGAGACCTTTTGTGTGATCTCCAAACGGTCTTGAGACCGTTTGGGTTAATCAACCCAAAGTTTTAAATCAACCAATTGAACTTTCAGCACTTAACCCGATTAGGGTTTCTAATTAGAGGATTGTCCATATATTGAACTAATCAATTGAATCCATTAGATCATCATCCAACATGTACTAGGGTCTTGACCTCAAACAGTCAACCCATCCAAACGGTCAACCCTTCTAAACGGTTTGCGGTCCAAACTTCCAAACGGTTTGCAAACCGTTTGGTCTCCAAACGAAAAGGTGAAACTGATTGGACCAAAATCTTGAAACCATTTGCAATATAAACTTGTTGGAATGTGTGCATAAGATGATTTCATCATAATCTACCTTCGTTCATTCAAAATCTACTGCCATTTCCATGGTAATTACATCAATGGATCAAGGGAATTTCAAGTAGAACAAAATGATCAACAATTAATGGAGAATTGAATGCAATAACAACATTTAAGGGTTTAAGTTATATAACCCACCTCCAATTGAGCCTCAAAGCTCCAAGATAGACGTCTTTAATGGTGGAATAAGCTTTCTCAACTATCCCCAAGCTTGCCCTCAAGCTTTTGAGTGAAACGAAATGGCTAGGATAGAAGATTGCAGGGAGAAAAGAAGAAATCCATCATTTATTTTTTATTTCCACCATGAAATCATGGTGAAATAAGGTCAAAACGCTTACCAACAGGTTGGGGGTCGTAATTATATTTCTCCAAGATCCCTTGGTCTTTTTTGCAATCAAGAAGTGAAAAGGGTTTCGAAATTACCCTTTCAACTCATGGATAAAAGAGCATATATATGAATTTTATGAAAAATTCATTTAAGAGAGAGAAAGTAGGGATTATCTCCTCCATTTCCTTGCCACTTGCCCCCCTCTCTTCCTTATATACGAGGCTATCTTCACTTCATCTTATTCCTCTCAATTATCCACGATTTAGAGAAAAATAAACTAAGCACCTTAATCCATTTAATAATAATATCCTAAAGTTAGTGGATAATTCTTTTTCTTTTAATAATATGAGTGAGTTATCCACTTCCTTTAGATATTTTCGTGCCTTTGCAAGGCACATGGTCTTCCATACTTTTGGAAGATCATCCCTCAATTTTTTGTTAAAGGGATCTTCAATTAATATATTTATTTTTTCATTAATTGAAGTAAAGTTCCAATTAAGCTTAAATCTTGATTATTTTAATATCAAGATTCTCACTCCTCCAAAGAGATACAAATGAGATGTCCCTCTCATTTTATTTGCTCTAAATTATGCCAAGAAACATTAGGGACTATTTTGAAGTGGTACTTTGCATATTAAACCGTGGGTTTTGGGTAATTTGCACATTACACCAAAACTAGGTTTTAATGCACAAACATTGCTTTATCAGCTCTTTCTTGGTACTCAGGCTACCACAAGCCATACCTCTTCATCATCTTCATTCTCATGATGCTTCAACACATGAGGAACATCTTATCATGTAAAATTTGCAATTTAACCCCTCAACTTGGGTAATTTGCACTTTAGTCCAAAATAAGCAAAACAATGTTTCAACATTATTCGAAAAGGACTAAAATTGAAACATAAGTTCCTCTTGAACCTTAATTACTTTTCAAGAAATAATAGCAAGCATATAATTAACTTTATTAAGCAAAACATATAGGGTTAAGGCATAACCCAGGTCAGGGATATTACAAATCATAAACCCCTAACAAGGATTTCATCCCTGAAATCCCAGATAAAAAGAGACAGATATTATTCATTCATTATATCATGAAGTCATTACATAACATCTCATTGTTATGGAGACACCATAGAACTTTGACCAATAGAAAGATCTTTCATACAAAATTCTCATAGAATCAAACATATAGGGCACATATTCCACTGTCCTTTTGTTATTAATTGTGGAGTTAATTCTGTGTCAGGTAACTCTTTTCTTATTTAGATAGAGGTTATTTGTTAATTTAATTTGATAAACTTTTCTTGCAATAATTTTACAATTATTCCTTCAAATAGTTCATTCTCATTAAAGTTATGTTTATGCAAAGCATAAACCCCTAACATATGATGTCCATACTACATTAGGTAACTTGATTGATTCCATAGTTACCCATTCTGGATAACCATCATAAATTAAACTGATATTTCTTAGATACCAGAATTCCTTACCTTGGTATCTAACACATGTGTTAATAACACATCATATCCTCATATTCATTTTTGTTTATAATTTGATTTATAATTAAATCAAATTCATCTGTATATCAATTAGAATGTGGTAGAAATATCCATGCCACATGTCCTTCTTGATTAGGCTTCTTTGGATTGTTTCAGAATGATTACTTGATCAGAGTAATCAGAAAGATAACAATCTAGGTATTTCATACCTACCTTGCCTTCAATAAATGAATACCTGGCCAGGGTATTCAAGAACTGAAATTAGGTAGTATGCATTTATTTTATTTTATGTTTTCATCTCTTTAAATTTGATATACTTAATATCTCATATTTTCTCTGAGTTCCTTTTTCATCTCTTCCCTTCCTTAATGAAGAAAGAGAAATTTCAAAACATATAAAAGAATATTAATTGAACACAAGTTTTTTATTCTACTTATCTATTCCTCATATCCTCGAAGGATTATACAGATGAACTAAACAACACTACCTTTCTTATAGTAGAGAGTAGAGGATATCTCAAAATAGAAAGTTTTATCTTGACATGTCTACCTCTAACAAGTTATCTAGTGTCTTGTCTGTTGGTTCACCTTATCACTTTCTATTTGGACATTGCCACCTCAGATGTCCTCTCTGTCCACATCTATAGCAAGCTCAAAGCCTTTTAGGTGACTACTGCTTAGGTGCACTACATTGTGGTTGAGTCGGTACTACTGAAATCTTTGATTGTTTAGTACCATCAATTCCTTGTTCCTGTTACTATTTAGACTTCCTTTTAAGGTATGTCTCATGTTTCTTTATCATAGACCCTTCTATCCTTCGAATTGACTCTACAAATGTGGCAAACCTCTCTCTACTTTCTAGGGCAGAAGCCGGAATAGACATCTCAGCATTCAATCCTTTCTCAAAATGTCTAATCTTTTCCTCCTCAGTAGCAGCCATCTGAGGACAAAATCGTAAAAGTTCAATGAACTTAACCTCATATTCACTTATTGACATGGCTCCCTGTCGTATCTTCTCAAACTGTGAGATCTTTTCATCTAAATAAGTCTTTGGAAAATACTTATTGACGAATTCTTGACAAAATGCCTTCCATCCAACCTCTTTATCATTCCTTTTTATTTCTTCTATAGCCCACCAATGTCCAACACTACCCTTCAAAAGGTACACAACATGATTAACTTTGTCAACATCTGGGATACTAAGGATCTTAAAAGAATTTTCTAACTCAGTGAGCCAGAGATCAGCATCTGCTGGGTCAGATGTCCCATAATATTCTATGGCTCCTACATGATGTAGTCGTTCAAAGGTCTTACCAGACCCATATCCCTCATTGGAAACTGGTGCCCTAGGTGTCGGTGCTGGCATCTGGTCTGTCATATGCATCACTATAGTCATGAATTGCCCAAAAAGTGTAGAAAAAGCTGGGTTTCTCATCATGACTTCATCAACAGGGGGATTCTCAGGCACTGTTTCTTCTCTTGCCTGATCCCTGGCACCTTCTACTGGTGTAGCAACATTGCTCTCAGCAACATATTCCTCATGTCCTCTAGACATCTTTGAGTTATATATCTTCTTCTGCATAAGCAGAAGGCACTATAAGATACATTGGGTACACTTAGAATAGACTCAATACCTTAGTCCTATGTCTCTGTAGACTCAGTGAACCTAGAGCTCTGATACCAAACTTGTAACGACCGATAAACAAATCGTTATTGATTAAGCGGAATTAAACATTAGCAGTGGATTACTAAAAATCACTAAAAAATAAAACTTTTTTCAAGAGATCCAATCATAGAAAAAACTCTTTCAACAAGAACCAATGTATTACATTGACATCCTGGTTCATAAGTACACATTTTGTACCATCTCTTCTCGAGAGTTACAACATCCACTGCCTTGTTAATATCTAAACACAAATAGTATAAGAACCTTGAGGCATCAAGCCAAAAACTCAGGTTGATGTAAAAAAAAATACTAACTACTGACTCTGAGGACCTGAGAGTATAGAGACGACACATAGGACTTCTATCTACAAGACACGACAGATAGTACACTCAACATGAGCTGTCACTATTGTCTCTACTGCTGCTGATGTTCTTCCTCTGCAAGATATTCTTAGTCTCCTCCATGCTTGTCCGCCTAAAAATAATATTGGATCCCACGGGGGTGAGACAATTTATAACATCCCAAGATTTGAGGCCTCGGATATAATGATCTTATAAGGAATGATTGAACTACCCATATCAGCAAGGTGCACCTCCTTTTCCGGGAGCCCATCACTAAAGAACTCCATAGTTAAGCGTGCTCAGCTTGGAGTAGTACTAGGAAGGGTGACCAGTCGGGAAGCTGATCCTAGCTTGCGCGTCAGTGTGGACAAAGTGTGCAGTTTAGGCTAGTGGTGGTTTGTGGGGCCAGTCGTCATTCCTGAAACTCTACTAGAGCCATGAGCAGTGCGCCCAGTTGTTACACAATTGTAATTGCCACAGCGAGAGATATAACTCTCTGCCAAAAATATTATTATTGCAAGTTTAATGATATAAAACTGGGCAGAGGATAAGTAGTTTAAAGCATTCTTATCTTTTAAAGTATTGCAACTGTTTATGATAGAATAGTAAATCATCTATTCTCTTCATAAGGAATAGGAAAAACATATATATCATTTATCTATCAAACTATATCATCATGTCAAACTTCTCTTGTGACACTCATTATCTTGACATGTCACCCCTGAGACATTCTTGTTTCAACCTACTGGCCTTAGCCAATCTGCTAAACAGATAAGGGATTACATCTACCATGTACTCATATATCATTATTACAGGCATTGGATTAATACCAATCATGTGGCATCATTAAATGCATCGGGTTATTACCAATCGTGTGTCATAATTGCTGGCATTAAGCCTCTGCCAGGTATTGGACTCTTCCAAACCTGATTACACCGCCAGGCATTGAACTTTTAATCAATCCTGATTTCACATCCAGGCATTGGACTTTAACCAATCATGATTACAGGCTCCATGCCTCTGCCAAGTATTGGACTCTAACCAATCCTAATTTCACAGCCAGGCATTGGACTTTAACCAATCCTGATTACACTGCCAGGCATTAGACACTACCAATCCTGATTACACTGCCAGGCATTGGACTCTAACCAATCCTGATTTCACAATCAGGCATTGGACTTTAACCAACCCTGATTTTATAGCCAGGCATTGGACTTCAACCAATCCTGATTACAGGCTTCATGCCTCTGCCAAGTATTGGACTCTAACCAATCCTGATTTCACAACCAGGCATTGGACTTTAACCAATCCTGATTACACCTCCATGCATTGGACACTACCAATCATGATTACACTGCCAGGCATTGGACTCTAACCAATCATGATTACATAGATCATGGAATATAAATTCCTTTAACTCATCATTGATCATCACATCCTTCTCTAGGCTATGAACCCTGAGGTTAGCCTTCATAGTTGTTCATATTCCTTATTAAATACAATTGTTCCTTTTATTAGGTCTATTATTAACATTTCTTACAGTCAACTTTTGTAATCATCTTGGTACCTCTCAATATGCCACAATTATTCTCATGGCTCACAAGGCCATTAAACATCTTGTTACCTCTCACTAGGCAACATCTAACCATATGGCTCACAAGGCCATTAAACATCTTGAGTATACAATCATGTTTATTAATCTTAACATTTATCATTAAATGATTATCAATACAAGGTATGAGTTTATTTCTCATCCTCATCATGGTATGATTATATCATACTCATTATTTTGGCTTAACCCCATAATCAAGGTATATTAGCCTATACTTAACAAAGTATATCAAACTCATTACATTTCATTGTCACAATTTACATAACACACTTCATGTGCTTCTTGTCCAAGTATATTGGATTTGAGATGCATTAAGGTATATCAACCCTGGAATGCTAAAAGTGATATCTATCATATCTTGATGTATCACTTTCCTCATTACTTCCAACTTTCTTGAGTTATCAACTTATCTTGGATTAAGGTATTTCCCATCTTAATACTTTCATTCACTAACCTATCACTCTTATCATGAAGTGCATAGGTCACACACAAGAATGGTCCAACTATATTCAATGATATGGACTCATCTCAGGTTAAGGCAATGCTTACTATAAGGTTGCCTATAATCAACCATTTGAGATATTTCACCTTTATAAGGCTTTACCCACCATTTTATTATTAGGGTTCTGGTTTTTTATCATATTGCCCAAGATTAGGACTTCATGAATTATAACTCAAAATTAGAGATTCACATACCTTCACCCTTTATTAGGGCTCCTCATCATACCATTGCATAGGGTTTCACATGGCATCACCCTCAATTTGGGTTTCACATGGCATCACCCTCAATTAGGGTTTCACATGGCATCACCCTCAATTAGGGTTTCATGATCACTTCATCTAAGATCATACCCTAAAATTTTAGTTTAATCATATTGATAGTGTTTAAGACTTATCCATTACATGATTATCCTACATGTATGGATTCCTCTCTCTCACCCTTTCTAGGATGTTGACTATGTCAAACTTGGATAAATTAGGTCAACCAACCCTTTAATTAAACACATCCAATTAGGGTTGACATAGTATATTAAAATATTGCTTACTTAAGGTACAGGGATTAACTCATCTAGGGTTACCAATTACTTAGTACCTTAAAGGTACAACCCTAGTGATTATCTTTGAGATAATTCAGTAGCAACCATAGGGTCATTTTATCTTTCATCACCTTAGGTTTCCAATTTACTTAATCACATTGAAACATCCAAACATTCTTGACCATTGATGCTCCAAACGGTTTGAAACCGTTTAAGCAAAACAATAATGAAACCGTATGGATAATTTACACTTGAAACCACTGGGGTCTCCAAATGGTTTGAGACCAGTCTTGAGACCATTTGGACTCAAATGGTCTTAAGACTGTTTGGTCCAAGCTCTCTCAAAACTAAATGGATCAAAAAGATCTTCCATCACTTTATCAATTCAGGTTTTCAATCATTAAAACATCTATCAATTGAACCATTGATTTATTATTCAATTGAACCATTGAATCACCCTTCAATTGGACCTTCAATTAGGGTTTTGAACCCAATTGAAATAGGGTTTATAATCAAGAAACCATCAATTAGGGTTTTGAAATCGAGGAACCATCAATGGTTGATATTGTGGAACTAGTCCAATTGAAATCATTGGATCATCGTCAAACCATGACATGACCTGACCTCAAATGGTCTTGAGGTCATTTGGATGACCTCCAAATGGTCTTGAGACTGTTTTACTCAAACTTTTATTGAAATTTGTGAAAATCAATTAGGGTTTGCATCATTGAATCGATCATCAATCTAGCTATTGATTGCATTTCAATTTGATGTCTATGGATCTTCAAATACTCAACCATACTCAACCCTAGACCTCCAAACGGTCTTGGTTGACCTCCAAACGGTCTTGAGACCATTTGGGTGATCTCCAAATGGTCTTGAGACCGTTTGGGTTAATCAACCAATTGAAATTTCAGCACTTAACCCGATTAGGGTTTCTAATTGGAGGATTGTCCATATATTGAACTAATCAATTGAATCCATTAGATCATCATCCAACATTTACTAGGGTCCTGACCTCAAATGGTCAACCCATCCAAAAGTCCAACCCTTCTAAATGGTTTGGGGTCCAAACTTCCAAATGGTTTGCAAACTGTTTGGTCTCCAAATAGTTTGGTGAAACTGATTGGACCAAAATCTTGAAACCGTTTGCAATAGAAACTTGTTCGAATGTGTGCCTAAGATGATGTCATCATAATCTACCTTTGTTCATTCAAAATCTACTGCCTCTTATTCCTCTCAATTATCCACGTTTTAGAGAGAAACAAACTAAGCACCTTAATCCATTTAATAATAATATCCTAAAGTTAGTGGATAATTCTTTTTCTTTTAATAATGTGAGTGAGTTATCCATTTCCTTTAGATATTTTCGTGCCTTTGCAAGGCACATGGTTGTCCATCCTTTTGCAATATCGTCCCTCAATTTTTGGTTAAAGGGCTCTTCAATTAATATATTTATTTTTGCATTAATTGAAGTAAAGTTCCAATTAAGCTTAAATCTTGATTATTTTAATATCAAGATTCTCTCTCCTCAAAGAGATACAAATGAGATGCCCCTCTCATTTTCTTTGCTCTTTATGATGCCAAGAAACATTAGGGACTATTTTTAAGTGGTACTTTTCTTATTAAACCCTGGGTTTTGGGTAATTTGTACATTACACCAAAACTTGGTTTTAATGCACAAACATTGCTTTATCAGCTCTTTCTTGGTACTCATGCTACCACAAGCCATACATCTGCATCTTCTTCATTATCATGATGCTTCAACACATGAGAAACATATTATCATGTAACATTTGCAATTTAACCCCTCAACTTGGGTAATTTGCACTTTAGTCCAAAACAAGCAAAACAATGTTTCAAAATTATTCGAAAAGGACTAAAATTGAAACATAAGTTCCTCTTGAACCTTAATTACTTTTCAAGAAATAAGAGCAAGAATATAATTAACTTTATTAAGCAAAACATATAGGGTTAAGGCATAACCCAGGTCATGGATGTTACATTGGTCATCTAGGAGAGATTTTTTGATAGTATTTACTTCTTCATTTTCATAGGTGAGTCGACTTAGGTGATCAGTGATAGCATTTTCACTTCCTTTCTTGTCTCTTATTTCCAGATTGAATTCTTACAAAAGAAAGATCCATCAAATAAGCCTTAGTTTTGCATCTTTCTTTGACATCACATGCATGGTAGTTGCATAATTGATGTAGACTATGATTTTTGATCCCATAAGAAAAGACTAAAATTTGTCAAAAGTGTACACAATAGCCATCATCTCTTGCCATGTTGTGGTATAGTTGTGTTGCACTTCAATGAGGGTCTTTGAGGCATAATCGATAACCTGATGTTTGTTGTCAATATGTTTCCCTAAGATAGCTCCAGTGAGATAATCACTTGCAGCACACGTAATTTTAAAGGGATGTAACCAATCAGGTACACAAATTATGAGGGTAGTGGTTAGGGCCTTCTTTAGAGTAAAGAATCTCTTTATGCACTCTTCATAGAAATTGAATTCAACTTCTTTCTTTTTATAGGAGATTGGTGAGAGGCTTTGCAACCTTTACAAAGTCACATGTGAATCTCTAATAAAAGCTAATTTGGCCAAGTAAGGTGTGGATCTCCTTCACGGATGTAGGTGGTGGTATATTTTCTATATCTTCCACCTTGGCTGGATCGACTTCAATTCCTTGGATGGAGATTTATGACCCAAAACAATACCTTCACGTACCATGAAGTTGCATTTTTCACATTTTAGAGCTAGTTGTTTTTCTCCACATCTAGTTAGAACAATGGCTAGATCGTCGAGGCATTTATCAAAAGAAACCTCATAAATAGAGAAATCATCCATGAAGACCTCCATAATAGATTATGTAAGACCAGATACATCATTCAAAGGTTGTTGGGGTATTGCAAAGACCAAACGACATGTGTTTTTTGAAAGCATACATCCCAAATGGGTAGGTGAAAGTGGTTTTCTCTTAGTTGTTAGGGTGGATGGGAATTTGGTAAAACCCAGAGTAGGCATCCAGATAATAGAAGTATCCTTGATGAACAAGTCTCTCTAAAACCTGATCTAGAAGTGGAAGTGGACAATGATCCTTTCTAGTCACTTTGTTCAACTTGTAATCAAGGCACATTCTCTAGATCATAACAGTCTGTATAGGGATGAGTTATCCTTGACTATTTTGTATGACAGTAGTTCCACCTTTCTTTGTTACTACCTGAACATGACTCACCCACTGAGAATCAGAGATCTGGTATATATTCCTAGCACATAGAAGTTTGACTACTTCTTTCTGTGTGATTTCTTTCATGTTGTATTAAGCTTGCGCTATAGGTCCCACACTGGTTAGAGGTTTTCTATCATCCGTATCTTGTGCATGCAAAGAGCCGCACTAACTCCAACAAGATCATTTGTGATATATCCTAAGGCCTTCCTCCCCTTCCTTAGTGTTATAACCCCAATTTTTGGGTTCAAATGGTGAGAAAGATAATTTCTCATATCAAATATGTTTGAACAAATAATCATATATTTGGTTGAGAATAATTGGATTTCGTTTAAAATAGACTTGTTGTTTGATTTGTGGGCTTTATGGGCTATTGGGCCCAATAAAAAGGAAAATAAAAAAGGAAATTCAATTAGTAAATGGATAATTGAATTTTCGAGAAAAGAAATATGTGGAAACCTCTAGAAGGCAAATCCAAAGAGGATTTCGTGCCTCTTGGGTTCCTTGGGTTCCAAGGAGTAAAAATTTGTATAAAAGAAAACAATAAGAAAAGAAAAGATTAATTAAGTTTACTTTATGAGGAAAGAAATTGGAAAATAATGAGAAAATGTGGAAAATAAGTGGAAAGAGGCATAAATGGGATTCCTTGGGGAAATTTCGTATCCATGAGATTTCTAATGATAAAAGGAATTCCAATGAGGAAAACAAAAGAGAAATCCTCAAAAAGAAATATTGTATTAAGAAATAAACATGATAATGCAAATAAGGCATAAAGATGCATCTAGAAGGATAATAAATATCCTTGGAAAAGGATTTCGAAATAATGGAGTATATTGGGATCCAAGGAGTCCCAATAAAGAGGAAAGAAAGAGAAAATACTACAAAGGGAAAAATAAAAGGATAATATGTTGCTTATTTAATGAATTATATGGAATTGTTTAAAAAGATGATATTTTCTATAAAGGAAAATGGGAATTTGTGCCAAAGCAATAAAAAGCAACTATAAAGTAAATAAGAGAGGAGGAATTTCGAAGTCCTAATATCCAAGTAATAGGATATATCAAAGGAGAGAGAGAGAGAAGAATGGCTTCTCTTTGAAGGAAAATGAATCCTACTAGAGAAGGACTTCGTTTCCTTAAGGAAAGTCCTCACAGGGCTTCGTTGGCTTCACCTATAAAAGGGGTGAGTCTTGGGGGCGAATCCAGAGAGATCTCACGTCTCCCACCCTCTTCCTTATCTTCTTCTTCCTTCTTTACGTTCTAAACCCTAATCAAGGAAAGATAGTATAACCAAAGAGCAATGAGGAGCCATGGAGGGTTCGTGATGGAATCTTAATACCCCATGTTGCTGAAGGGAAAGAGAGCCTTCGTCCCCAGGCCCTGGACGAAGTGCAGCAGCAGTCGCTCGACCTGCAGGGCAACCGCAAGTCGTCGGCCTGTGGGGTGTGAAGACAGCCCTGTTGGCTGACATCGGGCGGAGCCCCAGGTGCGAGGGGGTCCGACAGAGGTCTGGGACCCTTCTCCGGAGACCGACGAGGTCTAGGAGAGGAAGGAGAAGGCCGCAGCCGCAGCTAGGGTTGCTGCGGCGCAAACAGCAGCCGGATCGTGAGGAAGAAGAAGGGCACGGGCGCATTTGACGGTTTTGCCCTTCGGGGTACAAAGCAACGACCAACTTAAGTAAGGGTATAACGGTAAATCCGTTATATTTCCAAATCTGCGACGTCGCATGGAAAGGATGACGTGGCGCAATGCCATTGGCCAAGTAAGTGGATATTTGCAAAATTCATATCTAGAAAACTGTAACTCGGATTGAGACGAATATTATATGAAAATTGATCCTCAGAACGAGAAGAATCCATTAAAAATATAATTGGAGCCTATTTATGTTTGCAATTTGAAAAGAAGGTTATTAACTTTAGTGTAATGATGATTAAGAAACCCTACTTTGATATGATTAATGTGTTTAATAGGGTTTAATGGATCATAAGAGTTGATATTAACCTTTTAAATGCAAAAGGTGCATTAAGATTGAAAAGGGTGATCTTTGTACGTAATTAGTTTAATTTGAAGATTATGTACATAAATATGTTGAAATATGAAAAGTACATAAAGCTATCATCTTTAATGATTTAATTAATGAAAAACCCTTAGATTTGATGATAGATGGTTTTAATGTTGATCAATGGATAATTTAAGCCTATTGTTCATAAAAGTGAAAATAAGATCTAAAAAGATAATCTCTTTATATAATTGTTTAATTTAGGGTTTTGTGCATGATTATGCATTAATGAGCTTGAAAACCCTAATTTAGGTGAATATTACTTTTAAATGTTTTAATTGTTCAAATCTATAATTAAATAGGGATATGATGATCCTAAGACATTTTTGGGTATAAAAGACTATTAAATGAATAGTTTGAGCAATTAGGGTTTATATAAATGGAAAAGAGTACTGTTAGGGTTTGTTAACCTAAAAGAGGTAAAATTCGAGAAATTGATCTAATAAACCCTAATGAGTATTAATGAATACTTAATGCGGATTAGAAACCCTAGAAAGTGAATCCAAGTCAATAAAGTAGATTCTTGATCAAGTGTGTAATAAATAGAGTACATATTTATTTCAGGAACTATGTGATGATTGAATTACTTGCTTGGATCTGTTGATTGACTTGATTGTATACACATGAAGTAAATGTTGAATAATCTACATGATTCATCAAATCAGGTATGTGGTTACGCTTATGAATAACCGCTTTAGTTTCACGGCAATTTCCGAATGATTTATCGGTTGCTTGAAAATAACTGCTGAATGTCTATTTATTTCATGCAACTATAAAGTGGCTATGATTATCACCATAAGTATGCATATAACTGGCTAGATCCGTGTTCACCTATGTTGCTTTAAAAAGGCTGAAAAAGGGGTAATCCTAGAGTAAGGTCTAGGTTACCGAGAGTTAGAAACTGAGCTGCCATGTGTGGTTCATGCGACTCTTCAGCATACCATGAGTTAAGGAGTGGTCTGCCTACGGGTAGTTCCATGTGACTCAACCCTAGAAACTGGTTCACTTATAGGTGGGACCATGAGGGGTTTAATGGGGATCTACCATAAGGAAGGTAGTATCCAAGTCCACTACAGGGACAGCTCAGAGGTTAGGGAACTTGTGGATCGCGGAGTTATATTTAAGACGTAATCTTGATTGTTAAATGATTAATTGAATGATTACATGGTTATCATAATTGCAAGTTTATTGTTTCCCCCACATACCAGCTTCGGCTGATCGACGTTTTGTTTGTCGGCGTTTTAGGTACAAGCCAAAAGGACAAATAGTAAATCATCACATTGTGAAATACATGAAGAAAAATACAAGGAGGATTAGTTAGCATAGAATCATTATGTGGATATAAGTTAGAAATCCAAAATTTCAAAAGGTATGCAAAGTTTATTTTCTTACAGCTTTTCAGTTTAGTATGTTAAAATTTGATAATTATTCTTGGTTAATTGCCGAACCTTTGATCCGGAAGTCATGGGTGCGGCTTCGACCTCTCGGTCTCCTTTAATTGGGGGTTATCGGGAGGTGGGGTCGTAACACTTAGCATGGTCATCAGCTTGTCTTCTTCTTCGGTGTCAAGATCGGAGTTGATTATCACTTGGCATAGGTTCCCCTCGTCGAGGAATTTGTACTTAAGCCATTTGGGTAGAGTCTTCAATTTTGGGGGAGTTTGTACTCATATCTCATTGGCAATTTCTTCTGCCATCCTAAAATCTTCAAATGTTTTGGTGGCTCCATCTTCCGCTTTTGTAGCATATAGATGCTCGATGTACATGGCTACTTGAGAATTTCTTTCGTTAGTGTCTTCTCCATTCAATATTGTTTCTAGGGGATCTTCATTAGGTTATTGTGTCAGTTGGATCAATTCATCGACACATTCTAGTAAAAAGACTTCTTCTGAGAAATTGGGGGCCTTTAGGCCGTTGAAGACTCAATATTTGAGAGTCTCTTTTCATAGGCATAAGAGAAAAGTTATCGATTCAATATCTATTAGGGATCATGCCGTGTCTAGAAAGGGCCTCTAAAAAATCAATAGATATTGATCGCCTTCTTTAATGTTCATGAATACAAAATTACAGGGGATGTACGCATTCTTTAACAAGACAGGAACATCTTCTATTTTCCCAAGAGTCTTTTTCATGGATGCATCAGCCAGATGGATTTTCATGGCTATTGTCAAGAGTCAGTGAACCCTAGGCGTTGGCACAAAGTATATGGCATGATTGATATGCTTGTACCTAGATCAGGAAGTCCTTTGTAGAATGTGTCATCTCTGAGGAAACAATCTATCTCAAATGAACCGGGATATTTTGCTTTTTTGGCATATGGTTCTAGACTATATTATAGGTTGTTTGTGTTAGCTTCATAATCTTTCATTCCTCAGTCATGAACTTTCTAGATAGAAGGGTCTTGAGATATTTGCACCAGGTCAGGATTTCATCTAGTGCATCGATGAATGGAATGTCGACATGGAGCTTTTTCATAGTGTCTTTGAATTTCATGAATCTTTCATCCAGCTTGATCTACTTGTAATGAACCAGATAGGGTACATGAGGTTTATATATGGGTACATATGATTTTTTATGGTCCATCGAATAGGTTGACTATTGTCGTCATGATAGGTGAGTTGTTAATGTTATTTATCTAAGCCATCATCATAGGAGGGTCAGATGTTTGGGCATCTATTGGAACAGTCGTCACGTGGTCACTTGAACGGCTTGGGGTGTGACTAGGGTGCTTCAATCTTGACAAGTAGATGTTGGTGCAGCTGTAGGGCTCGCGGTGTAGAGTACACATTCTCAGGCCTCATCATCACTGCAATCAACTTTTTCAGATGTTTGGGATTGTTTTCCAGCTATCATGTGATTGTTCCTACTATTAGTTGTTGACTAGACACCAGTCGAGTGATTCATGACTCTAATGCTTTATGATTGGTTGTGAGATTATCTAGTTGAGTCTGGTATGTCATCGTCATCTATTGGAGCATCTTTACCAGGATCTTGGACCGAAGCTGGCTCTATCTGTAGAGGTGGGGCTTGATTCGGATTTTGATATTGTTGTTGATGTTGGCAATAGATTCTTAGGAAATTGAATCTGTAATTTTCTTGATTGTGTGGGAAAGTGTAGTTTTTCAATGCTTTGGCTTGAGTAGCTTGCAATGAGGTCTATTGAGCAGTATTTTCAAGTTTCGATAGATTCCCATACTAGAAACCTAGGTGGGTCCGAGCCTGATTCGAGTTATAATATTGTTGACCTGGAATAGTACGGATAACATTAACATCTTCGGCTTGGGTGACCATATATTATTTCTCAACGTCATGCTCATGGAATGTAGAGTATAGTTGTTGGTAATGAATTGTGTAGTGATCTATTGCATGGCACAATTTTCTACACTTGGGTGTCTGGTTAATCCTCTCGTATGCACTGAAGGATTTTTCAAGATTCTCCTACTTAAGAAAGAGAACCTTTAGTGATTCATATATGGACTTGAGTTCTAAATGGTCTGCCACAATTACTCTTAGAGCACTTTTACCCAAGGGCCTTTCCACATGAGTCTGATTTTCAGCATCAATGTTGATGATTTTCAGTGTGCTATCAAAACTTAGCCACATCACTTTTACCCAAGGGCCTTTCCACATGAGTCTGATTTTCAGCATCAATGTTGATGATTTTCAGTGTGCTATCAAAACTTAGCCACATCAAATTCCCATTAGAGGAAGAGTCAAGGAACTTCTTAGTCTCTTCATTGACACCCCAATAGAAAACTTTGATGGTCTAATTTTCAGGTATGTCATGATGTGGCATTTGCATAGGAGTTTGTTGAATCATTCCCATCCTTCATATAGGGATTCTCCAGGCACCTGATTGAATTTCGTGATTTGACCTCTGATCGAATATGTCATCGAGAATATTTAAAGAGAATTTGAGGGATTATCTGGAAAATGGCTTTCCAGAGCTTCCCATTTTGTTATTGGATCTCCTTAAAGGGAAGTATATCACACTATGGCTTTATCAGTTAGAGAATATTTAAAGAGACGCAATTGCATGGCATCAATTGCGCCATCTTGCTTCATCATCAAGCAAAGGGCGATGAATTTGAGGAGTTGTTCACAACAATCACCTCTGATCCTTCAGGTGAATGTAGAATTTTCCAAAAGACTGGCCCATTGAGCCCTCATCTTAATGGATCTCATGGAGGTTGGACTAGATGACTCTAGTCGGCACATCTAGGGATAGAAACATCCCTCAACTCATTGGTGTGTTCTATGGATTGGGTGGCTTCTAAGCTTGTCTTTAATGCATCTTTTGCTTGTGCCATGGGCTCTACGACAAGTAGTTCTCATTGAGCCATGATATTTGCCTCAATTCCCGCTTGAATAGCTTCCTCTATAGGTGTTTCATCTTCATTGATTTTCTCCTTGTGAAGTCTTTTGAGAGTTCTCTCGATTTCATGGTTGAATAACAACCCAGAGTCAAGACTCTAGGATCTTCATATATACTAGAAGTACCTGAAACAAATAGACTATTCATAAGTTGATGATTCAAGTTTTGGAGGATCTTCAATAATATCAATCATAAAAAGATAAACCCTAATTACACCTAACTTGTAAAATATATATGTAACTATTGTTTTCCTCGACAACAATGCCAAATTTTGATATGACTGTAAACATTGCACCTATAAAAACTCAAAGGGAATAACCCTTAGGTTTAACCAAAAGTTGTACATTGATTTCCCACTCCACGGGAATGGAATCCTTATTGTAGTATACTTAAGGATCGAACCTAAAGCACAACCTTTTTAAGTAGTTATATATATTCAGAACTATTTAGTAGTAATATTTATCACTGAGAAAGTTGTTTGGTTGATTAAACTAAATTGTTTCCGAAAAGCAACAAAGATTTAGGAAGTAATTAAAGGATGGTAAAAGGACTAGGGCATGGGGTTTCTCTTACCAGAGCTTACTTAATTATTCTAGAAAGTTTTAACTCTCAAATAATATTTTACTAAATAGAGGCTTAGCTATTTCACCCTCATGGGATATAGATCATTGCATGGATCAAACTCCCTTGGATCTTACCAGTCTCGGTACCTAAGTTCCTAGTTCATCTGACTGACTCCCTAACTATGTCCGACCAATCTCCGCATGTTAGCAGATCATAACCCAATCACCTCACCACCCTTGTTGATGCCTTATGGAGATATCAAGATGGTTATGAAGTTGTAATCACGATTATAGCAACCTGCACATCCACGATTATAACATGCATGCAAAGAAAGTGGTCAATTCACAAGGCAAGGAGATAAGCAAAATGATACTTTATTTAGCAATAGCATTGATTGGTCTAGATACAGGATAGAATAAAATATGGGTTGTTGGGGCTAGTTCCCATGCCCCATCACAAATTGCTACTCGCTCATGGCAAGAGTAAATAGCAGAAAGATAGAAAGAACAATGGAAGGGGGCATGAGGCATGGTGTAGGAAGACCATTCTCTCCACTATGGTTGTTTCCTCCTTGCTCCTAGATAGGGTTTTCTTTGTGTATAATGTGGCTACTAATAATTGATTAGATATTCTTTTAATGGATGACAAGGGTTCCCTTTTATAGATGCATTCCTTTCTATCCAAACGCTAATGTCAGATACTTGTGGTTGAAGGTAACTAATTTCATGGCTCGTACTCGGTCCACCAGGAAACTCGCTATTGGGTTTTGTGGAGGAAACATGCATGGCAGAAGCAACAAAACAAAATATATTTCCACACAACCCACAACAAGATCTCATCGACAATAGCATATTCAGAAAGAATGTTTGTGGCATATACCTTGTTGTGGAGCAAGTCCGGCGATGTCCTGCTACACAATGGTGTGCAACACTCCTGGCTTCCACAGACGATACTTCTCTCCCGTCCTCCAAATGCATCGTGGGAAGATCCAATGGC
This sequence comes from Alisma plantago-aquatica, assembly GCA_963693085.1. Lineage (NCBI taxonomy): Eukaryota > Viridiplantae > Streptophyta > Magnoliopsida > Alismatales > Alismataceae > Alisma > Alisma plantago-aquatica. The sequence goes on along the minus strand of OY856413.1, from coordinate 1,134,469,552 downwards.
ACTACTTTTGTGCAGTGATGTACGTCGCTCGTAGTGCGTATGGACATTCGTTGACATCCTCTGAAAATAGGCATCTCAGCATTTTCATCTCTACTTCATCCACGGGGATGGACTGGAACTCCACATCATGCTTCCTAAGCTAGCTAGAAGGAGTAGCCTTTGTGTGATGACGTGCTAGCATTTTGGTGCTCTCCTTTCTCTCCTAAGGGCGGTGATGTCTAGGGTTTACGTACGTGAGCATAAATTGAAAAGCCTCTCTCAATGTCTTATAAAGACATCGGTCTTCAAGACCCTTTAAATAGGAGACGAAAGGAAGCAAGGTTTCCACAACCCTTTGGTAAATAGAAAGATTGTGTTAATTAAAATACTCATGGATTAATTATAATATTCTGGAATTAATTAATTAACCAATTAATCATATTAATTGATTAATTAATATATGACTCTATGCAATCACTTGTGATGTCTCTATGGGCATACATACCAACAAACTCTCACTTGCACTTAGAGTCATTCACTCCAATTAATTGGCTCAAACATTTTAACATATTCTAATATTATACTCCTATTCCAACACATCCTATGTGTGTGACCCGATAGGCTCAAAATTACATTGACAGTGATGTCCATAATCATATTTCACAAGCAATGATTGGTATCTATAAAGACTTCATTGTCACCCAAGTAATTGGAGAAGTTGGAGAACAACTTAACCTATCATTCATGATTGTTGTTACAGTGAATGTGTAGTTCCTTTGTCACTGATATCCAGATTGAACTCGAGTCATAGAACTATCATCCTCTTCAATGTTCAATCCATGTTACTTGAACTAGAGTAGACTGTCTGAGATATATGTAAGCTCAATATCACATATTGTCTCACATCAGCATGGCCATGCATTTCTGAATCTCTCTTATCAAGTGGCCAAAATATCAAACTCCCATAGAAAGGACAAATTCCATCTACATCACCCACAGTCCTCTCCATGTGTCACAATGCACCCAAGAACCATCTTTATGGCAATCCTTATTTAGGACCATAGTGGATGATATCAAAGTACACTGAACGACAAGTGATAAGTGTAGTGACTTCAGGTTTAAGAACCACAATCACCACCATCACTATGTGACATGACTCTAGCTACCAATCATGGTATCCATGTGTCACTCTCAAGGTGGGTCTTTCTGATACACTGTTCTCTAACAAGTATCTATGTATTTGGTTTGATATCTCCATATCATAGATAATGAGATTGTTCCATCAACCAACATACATTCTAATCTTATGTGTTATTGATGTCTATGGATATTTCCACTATAACAACCGATTAGGGACAAACCAAGAATATATACTCTTAGCATACATATGATCTCATTGTTTAGGTCATCAACCTGAAGACATATGTCATTGAGTATATTATTCTATAGACATCTATAAGTTTTGTGGTCATCTCACAATTTAAAACACAGACATATAGATTGGAAGCTTATCTTTATTGATATGATCAATAGTATTACAAATCATTTACATAGTATCCCATTACAATAATTGAATGATAGTATCTATGGGCATACATACCAATAGATTCCCACTTGCACTTACACCCAATCACTCATGAATCTCAATCCAAGTGATCAAACATGTCCATCATGTTTTTTCTGTGAAAGTGCTTTTGTGAGTAGGTCAACCACATTGCTTTCTATAGGTACTTTGCAAATCTTCACATCTCCTCATTGTACAGCCTTTCGTATGAGATGGAACCATCGTAGAATATGTTTGGAACATTGGTGTGATCTTGGTTCTTTAGCCTATGCAATTGCACCGTTGTTGTCACAAAACAACTCAATTGCATCAGTAGCGCTTGGAACCACTCCAAGTTCAGAAATAAACTTCTTGATCCACACAACTTCCTTTGCAGCATTAGATGTGGTGATATATTCGGCCTCTGTTGTAGAATCTACAACCACCTCTTGCTTGGAACTCTTCCAGCTCATAGATCTGTTGTTCAGGTAAACACAAATCTAGATAGTGATCTATAGTCATCTTTGTCAGTTTGGAAGCTAGCTCTTCCTCACCACCGTATACCAAGAATTGATCCTTAGTCCTTCTCAAGTACTTTAGGGTGTTCTTTATGGATGTCTAGTGACATTCACCTAGATCTAACTAATGTTGACTCATCATGCTCAAAGCATACCACACATCAGGGTGAGTGCATAACATCTCATACAAGATAGATCCAATTGTTGATGCATATGGAATCTTACTCATGCGCTCCCATTCATCACATGAACTAGGACATTAAGCTTTAGAGATCATAACCCCATGGGGCATGAGTGATGCGATGATTTTGAGTCGCATTTATAGACTTGTTTGATATGTGTTTTATGCATTTATTAGTCATTCTCGTGGTTAATGTTGCATAGTTCATTCATTTTGGTCTATGCTACTTCTTTATGTCAAATTCCCTTTATTTCAGCATTTTGAGTATTAATTATCAAAATATACATTTTGTGTGGACTTATGTGGTTTCGTGTGTTAATTTTAGGAAAAACAAGTATCTGCTACTGTCGATACCATCGACGGTGGTCGATACTATCGACACGACCACAGGCGCACAACCACAAGGACCAGAAGAAAGTCGATACTATCGACAGGGATGTCGATGGTATCGAGATACCATCAGGTTGCAGATGAAAATGAGGTCGATACTATCGACACAAAGTCGATACTATTGACCCAGGAGGCTACAGTGATGGAAAAGGACAACAACCGATGCCTTAGAGTGTCGATACCATCGACCCTCGTCGATGGTATCGAGATGACATCAGGCGCAGAGACAAAAGAAAAGGAGAACAGCCGATATCGCACTAGGTCGATACCATCGACCCGCGTCGATGGTATCGACACCATCAGATATGAGTTTGTTTCAGATTGATCTTAATCAGACGGTTGTGATTAATTGGCGACCTAATTCGGGAAATATACCTAATGACGGCGCCCAAGAGGGAATCATGATGTCATTAGCCACTGCACACATCCCGGAGAGCAAGGAGAGAAGAACGGAGCACGAGAGCATGTCCCAGTCGATCCGGACGCTGAAGAAGACGATTTCCACCACCGAAAGGCGGGAGAACGTGTATTCCACGCCAAGGATCGCTTGGATCTTCTCCGTTCTTGGGTTTAACCACTCAATCACGTTTTTCTTCATGTTTCCCTTGTTCTACTCCACGTTGTACTCTGAGATGAACATGCGGGGCTAATCCCCTTTGTCTTTAGGACCGGGAGTAGCCCGGGAATTCATTGTATGACAATTTTATCATTATTCATATCTTATCTCTTAAATCTGTGGTATAATTTTGTTTTCTCAAATATATTGTTATGCTTGATCACCATATTAATAATCCAACGCCCTTAATTGCTTTGAAAGAAGAATTAATGGTTGAAAAGAGACGGAAATTACATTAATTGACAAATCCCTTGAACAAGGTGGTGTAAGATTAATGGTGGATACCGAGAGGTCATTTTTAATGCACCTAGTTTAGGGTATAGGTTACTACGACGGTGGAACCGACCTAGACATAGGTAGTGAATTGCACCACGACAGTGGGAAAATTCTGATTTCAGGCCACTACCCGGATAGAGAGATAAAATTGAGTTACTATATAGACTTTAATATAATGAAAACCTGCGGTGAAACCGCAATCCTAAATATCTCCTTTTGAATTGATTAAACCAACATTTAATCGATTGCTTGCTTTGATTTATTTTTATTTTTCTTTTAATTTAGACAACAACTCTCAACTATTTAATCAGCTTAGCTGATCGTGAGTAGTTAGTTGGAGTCTCTGACGATTTCACGTATCCCTGTGTTCGACTCGGGCCTCACAAAGGCATGTATTACTTCGACGCGTTCACTTGCGCTTCTGCGCACGGTAAATTTGCGTCAAGTTTTTGGCACCGTTGCCGGGGATACGGCAAATTGTTGGCACTACGAGTGCTATAAGCAGCCACTCTAGGCCACATTTTTATTTTTTTATTTTAGAAAAAAAATTCATAATCCATTTTCTAAATATTTGCAATCATCAAGCATTGTACTAAATTTAATTTTTCTATTCGCAGGTATTGTGCATGGTGAAGACGCGTAGTACAGACTACACAAGGCACGTACCAGAGGTTCCACTGACGGGACCTGACGACAAGGAAGGCCACAATCAAGACCATTTAGAAGAAACAGATTCAGAACCTGAACAAGAAGAGATGGACGAGCCACAGACAATATGGAAGAAGATCAAGGCTTCTTCCTCATCCGCTTCCAAGGGGTCGATTAAGATGCAAGCGGTGAATATTCTGACATACAAGATTGATCCGGCTTTAATCAACTTGGTGAAGTTGAATGCTTTCCATGGGCGCAAAAATGAAGACCCCGTCGCGCACATAAGTCAATTTGTGGAGAATTGTGATATGATAAAAATCGACAGATTTCCACAAGATGTGCTCTACTTGAAGCTCTTCCCGAGTTCTCTAGCGAGAAATGCACGTGAATGGCTACACAACTTGGACGATGAATACGTGGAGTCTTGGGACCACATGGTAGAGGTTTTCTTTGAGAGGTTATTTTTGCCTGAGAAGACCAATGACATGATCAGAAAGATCCACAACTTCACCCAACAAGCAGGAGAGACCTATTCTAAGACCTGGGAAAGGTTTCAGATCATGCTCAGGCGATGCCTGCATCACGGGCTTGATAAGGAGACACAAGTCAAGATCTTCTATTTTTCTCTCTCCGAGCATGATAGAAGCAACCTTGATTCAGCCGACTCTGGATTTTTCTTGAATAACACGGACACAAGATGTTGGGAAATCCTAAAGAGCATGGCTAAGAAACAATCATGGGGCGAAAGAGGCACCGTGGAGTAGGTTCGAGTGACAGGTGAATCTAAAGCAATCAAGGAGTTGAATGAGAATATGGATCTTCTCGCAAAGAAACTGCTCGCAAAGGAGGATATTGAGTCCGAGGATGAGGCTCAAGTTAAATTCATGAGGCAGCAGCAAGGCTACAGGAATAATGACTATTCATGGAGGAAAGACAAGAAGTTCTCCTGGAAGGATCCAAATAACTTCTTGCAGGATCCGGACGCTAAACCCCAGCCAGTAGCGGAGGATAAGAGCACAGAGTTGCTCAATCAAGTGATCAAGCAAAATCAAGAACTCATGACTACTTTCGGCCAGCAAATAAAGCAATAAGGGGAGTTTATGAACCAATTTGGGCAGACACTACAGAGCCATTGGGGCTCAAATGAGGACAATAGAGACATCTATGGCACAAATGGCAGCGGAGATAGCCAGTTTGAAGAAGCCGGTGCATCTAGGTTTTCCCAGTAATACTAATGTTCCAGGAGGAAACCAGCAGACGAAGGCCATCTTGCTAAGAAGTGGCAAGAAATTGTTAAATCCTAGGGTCGATGAAACAAGCAAACCCCAAGCAGAAATTGAAGGTGAGGCCATTGAGGAGCTGCCTGTACCGGTCACTGAACCAGTTGATGACACAGCAGTGGAAGCTACTGAAGATCCTATTGTAGAGGAGGAGGAGCCTCCTCTGTGGACAATAAACCCGCCGTGATTTTTTATGCCTCTAAGACTTTGAATGATGCCCAACTAAATTACACGACTACTGAAAAAGAATTGCTTGTTGTTGTTTTCTCTTTTGAAAAATTTCGACAGTATTTAGTTGGATCGAAAGTAGTAGTTTGGACTGACCACGCCGCTATTAAATATTTGATGGAAAAAAAAGATGCCAAACCTAGGTTGATTAGGTGGATCTTGCTCTTACAAGAATTTGATATCAAAATCAAAGACAAGGCGGGGATTGAAAATGTTGTAGCGGATCATTTGTCTAGGTTAGAGAGGGTAGATGAAAAAGATATACACATACCCATAACCGAGACATTTCCATATGAACAACTTTTGAAAGTCAATTCTAAAGATCTGTGGTTTTCATATATCGTGAATTATCTTGCTTGCAGGATCATCCCGGATGATTGGACATATCAAGAGAAGAAGAAATTTTTCCATTCTCTACGATATTATTTTTGGGATGACCCCATTCTTTTGAAGCAATGCAGGGATGGTGTCCTACACAGGTGTGTACCTGAGGAGGAATATGAGAGTGTTCTTCATCATTGCCACACTCTACCTACGGGCGGACACCATGCGAGCTCTCGTACAGCTACCAAAGTACTGGAAAGTGGCCTATATTGGCCTACCTTGTTCCGAGACGCCTATGAGTTCGTGAGGCAATGTGATTCCTGCCAAAGAGCAGGTAACATTTCAAAGAGACAAGAGATGCCCCTAAATGTTTTCCAAGAGGTTGAGGTATTTGATCTATGGGCTATAGATTTCATGGGACCCTTTGTGTCCTCCAATTCAAATTTATATATCCTTTTAGCTGTTGATTATGTGTCGAAGTGGGTAGAAGCAATACCCACAAGGACTAACGATTCTACTGTAGTGTGCAGGTTCGTTAAGGAAAATATCTTCTGTAGGTTTGGAGTGCCCCGAATGATCATTAGTGATGGGGGTATGCACTTTAAGAATCAAAAGCTCTCGACACTATTGAGGAAATACAGGGTCAAACATAACATTGGTACCCCGTATCACCTACAAACTCAAGGACAAGTGGAGGTCTCCAATCCCGAAATTAAGAAGATCTTGGAGCATACGGTGGCTTCCACGAGGAAGAATTGGAGTGCCTTACTACCGGATGCATTGTGGGCATATAGGACGGCATACAAGACACCTATAGGCACCACGCCTTTTAGGTTGGCATACGGTCGGGCTTGTCACTTACCGGTGGAGTTAGAGCACAAAGCACACTGGGCGTTGAGAAAGCTCAACTTGAGTTATGATGAAGCGGGGAAGAAGAGATTACTTGAATTAAATGAATTGGATGAGCTGCGGATGACTGCATATGAGAACTCTCAGATATACAAGGAGCGCACTAAGTTGATCCACGATCGCCACATTCAGATGTGCACCTTCAAGAAAGGAGATCGTGTGCTTTTATTCAATTCAAGGCTGAAGTTGCATCCGGGGAAGCTTAAATCTCAATGGAGTGGGCCATTCACGGTAGAAGAGGTCAAACCACATGGTGCAATCATGGTGCGCGATGGCGAGACTACATTTTTGGTGAACGGACAGAGGTTGAAGTTGTATTTTGGTGAAGATTACACGAGGAAGGTGAATGAGGTCAAACTCATTTCACTTTTGAATGCATGATGTGCTTCAAGTCGTCTAGCCTAAGATGTTAAATAAGGGTGCTTGTTGGGAGGCAACCCAACCATTGGTACTTTAGTTTAGTTCCTTTACATTCGTAGTTTGATTTGGTTTAACTTAGTTTGTAGTGTAAAAAAGATACCGTGATCATTTTCTACATGTGTAGGGCTGAGGCAGAGTTGATACCATCGACCCTTGTATCGATGGTATCGACCATGGTACAGGTTGGCGACTATAGGAATCACACTGCGTCGATACCATCAATGGCCTCGTCGATGGTATCGACATACTAATAGGTAGATCGCAGGCAGAGGTCGATGGTATCGACATGGGTGTCGATACTATCGAGATCTCTGAAGATTTTCAGAATGAAACATCTCAGAAAAGTTGATACCATCACCTAATCAGAGAGTCAATACTATCGACTCGCATCGATAGTATCGACGCGCCATGTCAACGATCCACGAGGAAAGATCAACGGTGATCACAGCAACAAGGAAGTCGATCTGGGGGACGGGTCGATACCATCGACGCATCAGCAATCTGGGCCCCGCAGATCCAGCCATCGACAATCGTCGATACTCGCGGAGGTACGGATCGTGCTACCCGTGTCGATACCATTGACTCGCGTTGATGGTATCGACGGGCATACAGTAGCGCTGGCCACGGCTATATATGAGGAGTATTTGCGTCAGATGACATCACAACTCCAGTGCAATTCTCCTTGACTTGTGTCGAGCGTGTTCCAGAGCTATCCAAGCCCGACGACGAGAAACACCGAGCACGTTCTTCATCGAGCGGAGATTCACTTCTCTGATCTTCACTGAGCTCTCTTTCTATTCCTCTTTCTGTCGCAATCATGGTGCATGTTGCTGGTGCATCATCGTCTCGCGCCAACCTGATGGAGATCCCAAAATTCATGCCACCTCCGACCGTGTCAGTCGCACACCCGCGGTTGATCCATCCATCCGCGGAAGTCAAGAAGATCTATGAGGAGATCTTAAAAAGGAAGATCGAGTCGACCCATTATGTTGAACGGGAAACCATCCGCAACTTGGGGTTCGAAGCTAACCTCGACTATGTTCTGAAGGGACAGGCCTGACACACGGGAAGATGGCCTGACGAGCTAGAGTTTCATGTTGATGGCCAGCCGTTCTTCAGTGAGTGGCCTACATACAAGGAGCTGGTGACTGAGTTTATGGCATCGTTGTACGTCTGCGTCATACCCAATGACGTCATAGCCACCGAACGCGAGTGGATCAAGGGCCGGGTGTCTTTCTGGCTGTACAACATCGACTACACCTTTACACTCCAGCAGTTCAACAAGATCTTCAACTGGAATCACTTGCAACATGATTATCGGCGACCGGACAACTGCACCGACTACGATGCGATCTTTGCCGAGCTGGTGACGGTGCCACCGGGCAAGTCAGTGAGCTACCATAATGCTGCGGTAGCTGATTTCGAGCACCCCTTCATCTGGATACTTCACTGGATGCTGAGTTCGACGTTGTTTGCTAGGGGTGATTTGGCCCTCAGCAAGTTTCAAGAGACGGACTTATTCTTCTTGTATAAACTCCTGAAACGCCAAGAATGCAATTGGGGCACTTTCTTTTTACAGTGGGTTTTGGCGGTGAAGAGGAGTACACGGAAAGTGCCAATTCACTTTGGCGGGCTTATCACCAAGCTGGCCTTCTACCTTGGGTTGAATTTCCAGCAGCTTACTCCTCTCTCCACCAGGAGCAAGGTGAACTTGCAACATCTGCAGCGCTCCAACCTCATCCTTCTTTGAGATGGTTTGCGTATGCGCACTGCCACGTCAACCATGCTTACCAGCAATGCTCGCTTCCCGATCCGGTCTTCAACATCGAAGGGGCACAACACTTCTGATGGCCTATAATAGCCATCGCTGACTCTGATGAAGATGGAGGCAACGACGACGACGGCAATGATGATGAGGCTGAAGAGGAAGAGGAGGCCTTCACACCTCTTCGGGCTCGAGTGGCGCCACGGAAGCGTCCTCGAATGCATCCGGGTGCATCTTCATCATCACATCCTCCACCACCACCACCGCCCTCACATCCAAGCGAGGATTTCTATTCTATGCAGGGCATGTATACTATGCTGCAAGACATACAGCAGACGCAGCAGCATCACATGGCAATGTACATCGGTATTCAAGACACTACAAACCAATTACTGGACAATCACAGGGCAATGTTTGAGAACGAGTGTCTTCTCCTCGACAACCAACAAAAAATTCATGATCGGTTGCAACGGATGGAGATGCAACAGCAGCCCTTTTATGACCACTATTGGAGCCAAAATTACTATGGAGGCTATCCACAACCTCCACCTAGGGCCCAGTTTGATCTGAGCTTCCAGGGGGAGTATCCTTCTTGGGACCCTACGGCTCCGTCGTACCAGCCTCCACCTGAAGAGTAAAGTGGTATCACCGTTCCAACCTTTAAGATTGTTTTTGACTATGAGGCCTTAGTCGAATTCAAGCTTAGGGGGGTGTTAGAATAGCTCTATCTTTTATTTTCTCTGTTTTTAGTTTTATTGCTTTTGTTTCTTGTCATTTGTTTCCTACAATTTTAGTTTGTCTGTAGGATCCACATTCTATCTAGTGTAATCGTGGATGTCGTTAATCTTGAGTCATCTCAGTTGCGTGTGCATGGAATTAAGGGGAAAACTAAAAATTTTTGAGTGTTCGCAAGCTTGAGTGTTGTTCAACTTTGATCACCTAACTTAGAAAATGATTGGTTTTGTCAACTTTAAAACAGAAAATCACAATGGTACATTCCTAATGATTCATGAAAGTGGACGGAATTGGTTGTTTGAGCCTAAACTGACCAAATGATAATGAGACTCTAATTTGAAGTAAGAGAGAAAAACCTCTTAACTACTACATAGGTCAGTAAGGAGGGACACATAATATTTTTCAAAGGTTCAGTCAATTAGTCTTGTGATCTGTCCACCTCATTGCTTTTCACAATCCACCAAGACTTGGAAGTAAAGTACAGTTTTAACCTTTTTGATTGCATGTCATGTAGATAGGACTTGAATTGCAACCACCTTCATATGTTTTGCATGAAAATAAAAAATATAGAATAGGTATACATGCACATTACCCTTAGGTGCATCTCATGTAGTTGCATTCATAACTTTTATGCATAAAGTATATCATGTACCTCATTTATTCTTTGATGGTGAATTAAATTGTTCCATACTTCTAAATAGTGCAAATATTCGAGTTATGCAGAAACAATAAGCCCAATAAAGTATTCATTGTCAATTATGGATATAAGGGTTTGTAAAAATATGAAAAGAAAAAAAATCTGAAAATTTAAAGAAAAAAAAGTTATTTAGAAGCAACTAGAATAAGAAGGAGAAAGGGACATCATCTCACCTGCATTTTAAGATGAGTGAGTACATGATGTAGCTTAATTAGATATTCATCTCATTTTGAGATGGATTGTTAGTGCATGCATCATTCCACCTAATCTTAGGCATTAGGGCATTTTTCATGTGTATTTGCATTAGTAGGGCATTTTTATTTTATGCATGTTGAAACCATATAATGCTTCCACTTCTTCCGTGAGCCACCCATTCCATCCACCCGTTTCTCGGATTGGTAGGCCACTGTGAATTTCTCCTCACTAGTGAATATCAGGACAACTGCTTCCATGTAGATGGTAGTTAGGGCGAGCAACGTAGTATAGGGGATCACAAGATGCATTAAGTCTGGACTGGAAAATTTTATTATGTTAACTGCCTTCTGTGATAGTGTTCATCAGTTTTGAGGTTGATATCTTTTATGGATGATTACTGTCGCCTTTAGGGTAATTATCATTCTGTGGATAGCGAGGTCCGGTATGTGAATGTCTGGTGGGAGTCATATGGGATGTTAGTTGTGATGCTTTGTTCTTTAGTTGACTCTGGCAATTCTATTCTAAGGTTTAGTTGCTCGAGGGCGAGTAAGGTTCAAGCTTAGGGGAGTTTGATGCGATGATTTTGAGTCGCATTTATAGACTTGTTTGATATGTGTTTTATGCATTTATTAGTCATTCTCGTGGTTAATGTTGCATAATTCATTCATTTTGGTCTATGCTACTTCTTTATGTCAAATTCCCTTTATTTCAGCATTTTGAGTATTAATTATCAAAAATATACATTTTGTGTGGACTTATGTGGTTTTGTGTGTTAATTTCAGGAAAAACAAGTATCTGCTATTGTCGATACCATCGACGGTGGTCGATACTATCGACACGACCACAGGCATACAGCCGCAAGGACCAGAAGAAAGTCGATGGTATCAAGATACCATCAGGTTGCGGACAAAAATGAGGTCGATACTATCGACACAAAGTCGATACCATCGACCCAGGAGGCTACTGTGATGGAAAAGGACAACAACCGACACCTTAGAGTGTCGATACCATCGACCCTCATCGATGGTATCGAGATGACATCAGGCGCAGAGACAAAATAAAAGGAGAACAGCCGATATCGCGCTAGGTCGATACCATCGACCCGCGTCGATGGTATCGACACCGTCAGATATGAGTTTGTTTCAGATTGATCTTAATCGGACGATTGTGATTAATTGGCGACCTAATTCGGGAAATATACCTAATGACGGCACCCAAGAGGGAATCATGACGTCATTAGCCGCTGCACACATCCCGGAGAGCAAAGAGAGAAGAACGGAGCACGAGAGCACGTCCCAGCCGATCCGGACGCTGAAGAAGATGATTTCCACCACTGAAAGGTGGGAGAACGCGTATTCCACGCCAAGGATCGCTTGGATCTTTTCCGTTCTTGGGTTTAATCACTCAATCACGTTTTTATTCATGTTTCCCTTGTTCTACTCCATGTTGTACTCTGAGATGAACATGTGGGGCTAATCCCCTTTGTCTTTAGGACCGGGAGTAGCCCAGGAATTCATTGTATGACAATTTTATCATAGTAATTCATATCTTATCTCTTAAATCCATGGTATAATTTCGTTTTCTCAAATATATTGTTATGCTTGATCACCATAATAATAATCCAACGCCCTTAATTGCTTTGAAAGAAGAATTAATGGTTGAAAAGAGACGGAATTTACATTAATTGACAAATCCCTTGAACGAGGTGGTGTAAGATTAATGGTGGATACCGAGAGGTCGTTTTTAATGCACCTAGTTTAGGGTATAGGTTACTACGACGGTGGAACCGACCTAGACATAGGTAGTGAATTGTACCACGACAGTGGGCAAATTCTGATTTTAGGCCACTACCCAGATAGAGAGATAAAATTGAGTAACTATATAGACTTTAATACAATGAAAACCCGTGGTGAAATCACAATCCTAAAGATCTCCTTTTGAATTGATTAAACCAACATTTAATCGATTTATTGCTTTGCTTTATTTTTATTTCTATTTTAATTTAGGCAACAACTTTCAACTATTTAATCATCTTAGCTTATCGCGAGTAGTTAGTAGGAGTCTCCGACGATTTCACGTATCCCTGTGTTCGACTCAGGCCTCACAAAGGCTTGTATTACTTCAACGCGTTCACTTGTGTTTATGCGCACGATAAATTTGTGTCAATGAGCAAGTTACCTCTCTTAGAACCCTCAACACTAAACCTCTTTAGCACCTTGTCAATGTATGTGCTCTGGATTAGGCCTAGAAGCCTTCTAGATCTATCTCTATAGATCTTGATTCCTAGTATAAAGGATGATTCTCCTAAATCCTTCATTGATAAGGTCTTCCCTAGACAACCTTTTACTGTCTAAAGAGTAGGGATGTCATTTCCTATCAATAGTATGTCATCCACATACAATATGAGAAATACGACTATGCTCCCACTAACCTTTTTGTAAACACAAGGTTCATCTTCATTTTGACTAAAGTCAACTTTTTTACTACTTCGTCAAAATATAGATTCCAGCTCTAGGATGCTTGCTTCAATCTATAGATTGACCTTTGTAGCTTACAAACTTTATTGGCTTCCTTTAGATTGATAAAACCCTCAGGTTGTGACATGTACACATCCTTGAGTATATTCATGTTAAGGAATGTTGTTTTAATATCCATTTGCCAAATCTCATAGTCATGATAAGTTGCAATGGCAAACATGATCCTGATGGATTTAACCATGACAACTGTGAGAAGTTCCTATCATGATCAACCCCTTGAATTTAATGGAATCCTTTTGCAACCAATCTACCTTTATAAGTTTGAACATTTCCATCCATTTAGGTCTTCTTCTTGAAGACCCACTTGCACCCTATGGATTTTACCCCTTTGAGTGGATCCACCAAGGTCCATACCGTGTTGGTGTACACGGATTCCATCTCATATCTCATGGATTCGAGCCATTTCTCATATTTTAATCCCTTAGTAGCTTCTATATAGGAAGTTGGCTCATCTATTATGCCCAATTCGTCACTGTCTTGAGTCACAAGAAATTCAAATCTCTCAGGCTCAAGTCATGTCCTACTAACCTACGAGGTTACTCTATTACATTTGGAACTTAAAATTCCACAATAGTATGTGAGTGTGCATGTTCCTTATGTACCTCCTTGAGTTCTCTGCTTTCTTATTGATCTCAAACTTCTTCAAGCTCTACATTCCTCCCACTGATTCCTTTGGAAATAAATTCCTTTTCAAGAAATACATCATTCTTAGCAACAAATACTTTGTTGTCAGTTGGTGTGTAGAAGTAATATCCCCAAGTTTCCTTGGGGTATCCAACAAAATAGCATTTGTCAGATTTGGGTCCAAGGTTTTCAAGAAATTGTTTCCTAACATAAGCTTCACATCCCCAAATCTTTAACATAGACAAATCAGGGACGATTCCCATTCTATATCTCATATTGTGTCCTTTGAATCGATTTGGAAGGTACATAGTTAAGTGTACGCTACGGTTTCAAGAGAATATCCCCAGAATGATATTGGAAGTTCGACTGAACTCATCATTGATCATACCATATCTAATAGTGTATGATTCCTTCTTTCTAACACACCATTATGATGTGGTGTAATTGGTGGAGTCCATTGTGATACAATACCATGGTCTCTCAGAAGGTCCTCAAACTCTTGGCTTAAGTATTCACCGTCTCGATCTGAATGGCGTGCTCTAATACTCTTAACAACTTGATTCTCTACTTCATTCATGAAATTCTTAAACATTTCAAGAGTTTCTAATTTGTGTTTCATAAGATATACATACATTAGTACTAATGAGACCTAGCAGATCACTGCTCTCTCACTGTGTCCACTGAAAGGAGTCTTGGTCATTTTTCCTAATAAACAAGCCTCACATGTCTCTAATGATTCAAAATCAAAAGATTCTAGATAACCATCATTATGGAGTCTGGATATGTGCTTCTCAATTATGTGCCCAAGACGACAATGCCATAAGTATGTTTTGTTTGAGTTCTCAAGTTTTAGTCTTTTAGTATTTACATTGTATATGCTAGTCTCAAGTTCTAACAAGTAGATACCATAAGAAATAGGGGCATTGACATAAAAGATCTCATCTTTAGAAATAGAAATCATTCCATTCTTAATGTGAAATTCAAATCCACTCTTATTCATACAAGATACAGAAATAATATTTCTATTAATGAAAGGTACATAATAGCATTTCTCTAATTCTATTACAAGGCTCATAGTCAAAGATAAACTAATAACTCCAACTGTGGTGGAAACAACTCTTGATCCACTAGCGACCTACAGCTTGACTTGGCCCTTTGATAAAGGCTTACTTCTTATCAGATCCTGCATATTTGAACATATGTGAGATCCACATCCGGTATCTAGTACCCATGATGAAGAAGTATTTAAGTTTATCTCAATAACGTATATACCTAAAGTGGAGATTTCTATCCCCTCAATCTTCTTCCTCAATTCCTCTAGGTAGGGAGGCTAGTTTCTTTTCCAATGTCCAGCCTGGTGACTATGGTGACAACTACCTTCTTTGGAGATCTCACCTTTATCTTTGAGAGCGGATGACTTTGGCTTATGCTCGGATTTAGAACCTTTCTTAGCCATGCCTTTGCCTTTTGACTTTGTCCTATTGATCATCATCACAGACTTGGGCTTGTCTTTCTTCATTTGTGTTTCAGTTGTCATCAACATGCCCAACAATTCTGACAATGGCTTATCAAGATTGTTCATGTTGTAGTTCTTGACAAAATGACTATGATTCAGGCAACGATTGCATAATCACATCAGTAGCCAACCCTTGACCTAGGGTAAATCCTAGCTTGGATAGGATTGCCACGTACCCAATCAAAGTGAGTATGTGGATACCAACTGAGTCTCCCTCTTTCATCTTGTTTCTGAATAAAGCCTTGGAGATATCATATCTCTTCTGGCTTGCTTGATGTTGATACATGTTCTTGAGATGTGTTACCATCTCCATGACATTCATGTTCTCATGCTGCTCTAGAAACTCATAGTTCATTGAGCACAACATCAGGCACTCGACATCTATGGTGTCATCAAGGTGCTTCTTGTAAGCATCCTTTTTAGCCTTGGGCACATTTTTTAAAAAAAAAATTGGCCATTCTATTCATCCTGTGGCCTGGGCTCGATCCTGGGACCTCTCACTAACAAACTGAGTGTCTAACCATCTTGGAGTGTTCTGTTAGACCGCCTCATGCGGCAGCCTTGGGCACATTTGAGGTGAGTTCCGCTGGTTCTATTGTTTCGAGGACATAGAGCTTATGATTCCTGTGTGAGAACAATTCTCAGTGTCCTAAACTAGTTTTGAAAGTTGATTCTGATAAGTTTGTCCTTCTCAAGGATCGATCCAATGAGAATGTGTGAGTGTTGTTTTCCATTTGATTGCTACAAAAGAAAAAGTGCATTTAGTCCAAAACATTTTGACTTGTAAAGATTGATAAATGAGATTAATTAGGCCTTTAATTAATTATTCTCCCACTATTTTATTCAAATTGATAGCCCTCACTATCAACTTGGAAGATTGTATTGTATAACCTTCTAGTGAGCCAAGATCCAAAATAATTGGATCAATGTCATGCCAACGCCAGCATCGAAGACCAAATACTAAGGTAGACAACTTTTTCCAATTCCATCATATGCAACTCTTGGATAGATGATCATGCACAACTCCTTGCCATGATGCATCTGTGTGCCTCTAAGTACTTGATCCTATCAAGGTTCCCTATTTAAGTCCATCCCATAAGCCAACACAATGAGTTTGCTTCCTACAGAGGCAGACCCACACACCCACCAACACACTTCCACGAGATAGACAGTGTACCACATGGAGGCATGCCCACACATAGTCGATAAAGCATTTCATGTGTGTTGCTTTATGGAAGGCAACTAAAACATAATATTATTGATTGAGGGGTTTTATTAATACATATACATATCCAAACACCACATACTTAAAGTACATATCATTTACTACTATATCCACAACCACAAACGATAGACATGCAATCACAAACACAAAAACATCAGTTATGGCCATACTAGTGTAATCCTTTGGAGCCACAAAGGATTACGATCCACCTAAGGTCTTATGCATATCATGCAACAACACCTATTAATCAACCTATAAGGATAAACATTACAATGAACAACTTCATGGATGATCTATGAGGTTGGAACTTCAAGTTGCTTCTCCATGGATGCTCCTTCGAGTTGGATCTTCAGGTTGCTTCTTAGAATTGGATCCTCAAGTTGCTTCTTCATGGCTCCTTGGAGTTGGATCTTCAAGTGGCCTCCTTACATCAAGTTTGCAAAGATTAAATTTAAGCATATCTCTATTACATCATATGAGTATAAATATAAAGAGAAAGAATTAATTACACTTTAAAATAAGAGATAAGGCTCGGTATGCAAGCCAAATACTTTATACAAAGGATCCACATACAACCATTATACATCCATAGCATTCACAAACAAACATATCCACAACATTCACAACCACATTCATTCACAACATCCACAAAAAGGGATTCTAGGCCATAACCGTGCATGCATTCACCACATAAAATAGATTTTAAAGGGGACGTGTATGATATCATAGGTATATCTACATATACATATATACATATTAAATTTTCAGTGCTTTTAATGTGAGACATTCCCCATTAAATAAAATTTTGACTCCCACATAGACTATGTGGGGTATACAAGGGTAGCATCCCTATGTCTAGGGTTGAGGGGAGGCTGCCCCTCGTGGGGTCTCAGGGGCAAAGCCCCTGAAAGGTCTACGTAATTTTACTTCTGTGCACTTAGGAAAATCAGTATTTTCCATAGTCAAACCCATCTAAAATGTCAAAAAAATAGAAGTTTGTGACGTATGTGGAATTAGGTTTAGATATGCACATTAGCAGTTTTAAGTTTGTAACGTATGCAACCATAGAAAATAATATACATCTATTTGATCATATTAAAACAAATCCAAATATGCCATAGATCGACGCTGCTTTAATACCACTATTGGGATTTGTGGAGGAAACATACGCGGCGGAAGAAACAAAATAAAATATATTTCTATGCAACCCACAATAGGATCTCATTAAGAACAGTAGATTTAGAAAGAATGTTCGCAGGATATACCTTGTCATGGAGCAAGTTTGGCAACGTCCCGCTATATGATGGTGTGCAACACTCCTGGCTTACACGGACAGTACTTCTCTCCCATCCTCTGAATGTATCACGGGAAGATCCGGTGGTGCTCCTTTCGTGCGGTGATGTACGCCACTTGTAGCGCGTACGGATAGTCGTTGACGTCCTCTGAATGTAGGTGTCTTAGTGTCTACATCTCTACTTCATCCTCACAAATGGACTGGAACTCCACGTTGCGCTTCCTAAGCCGGCAGGAAGAAGTAGCCTCTGTACGATGACGTACTAGCATCACGGTGATCTCCTTTCTTTCCTAAGGATGGTGATGGCTAGTTTTTATGTACATGAGCGTAAACTAAAAACATCTCTTAATTTCTTGTAAAGACATTATCCATCAAGCCCCTTTAAATAGGAGATGAAAGAAAGTAGGGTTTCCTAAACCCTTCGATAAATAGAAAGATTGTGTTACTTAAAATACTCATGGATTAATTGGAATATTTTGGAATTAATTGATTACCAATTAATCGTATTAATTGATTAATTAATATCTGACTTCATGCAATCACTCGGGATGGCTCTATGGGCATACATACCAACACTCGTGTGGGTTACTCAATATGGACCTCATATCTATCTCTCTGGAAGATGAGTGTGGGTTAAATCGAGGTAGGATGGATGTGGAGAGTGTGTGTCAATAGGAAAGAATCTGGGAGACTTCGAGCAGAGAGAGGTTCGAGTCGAGTGATTGACAATGTTAATCTCCTGATTGGGTGATTGGAAGGCAGACTCTGGAAAGCTGTTGGGGCCTTCCTTCCCTTTAGGTATGACATCTTGAGGGCTTAATCATCCTTTTAGGCAAATAAGTGTATGTTTGGTTGTTTCTGCATTAAAAGTACAAAAAATTCATTAAAGTCTATAAAAGGGAAGATAACTATATTTAAGTTAATCTAAGGCTAAAACTAAGGAATAGAAACATAATAGCCCCTAAAAGCAAATAAAATTGTATACAAATATGGGTATAAATATACCCATCAGACGTGAACCCACTAACCCAGGTTAGGACCCGTCAAGGAGGGATTACATCACTTATTGAAAATCAGCCTTAACTTTTTCTTTCTTTCTCAAATATATAGCAACTTCCTTTAACTACTTGAAAATAACTCTTGTAAACATAACATGAAAGGATACCACATAGTTCAACTTTTACATAGAAAAAAAGAGTTCTCATGTAATATACATCAAGTATAAATTATTACAAACTTCTCTCTTTTCTCTCTCTCTCATTACCAGTATCTAGAGGAAGAAGAAGATATCATATAACTAAGCTAACTATTTGTTTATATGTTCACTTCTCCACTCTTGATAAAAGATGGCTTCAACCTCTTCTGGTAGAGCTAGTCCTTTACTTGAAAAATGTTTCAGTAGGTTTATGGTCTATTGGCTTAGTGAATAGAAAATTAATAGGTAACCATAATGTTTCAAATGGTATAGATAATAGAGTTAAAGAAAATGTATATAAACATAGTAGTTAAAACTGGAAATCATTCAACATGGCAGTTGATCTCATAGTGATTGAATAAATAAATTAAACCATTCATATGTCTTTTAGTCCATTTCTTATGTCTCGAGCCCACATAAAGTGTACCACAACATGTGAAAGTGTCACGGCAAGATATGATATCATTGTAGAAGTCTTAGATGAATGTTGAGGATTATAAGTTTAAACACTATCATCCTCATATGTATCAACCTTTTCCATGTACGACTCTTGGCGACTAATAGGAGCGGTTGGATATCTGGACTCCACTAAAGTTGGGTACTCATACAGGGAGTCAAAGCACTCTAGCTTACTTTGCATCAATGGTCCTACCAAAGATGATCACTAACCAATAACATAGGTACCACTTATATTCGCAGTTGGTGTTGGGTACCACACTATAATAAAGAGTTTGGCCTCACTGGTCTAGACCCCCACACCCTGATTCGATGTGTTCTGGATAACTCAATCTAGATTGATCATTCAGTTGGTGGCATGTTTCCTCCTCACAACACAAGCCTCCTGTGAAAGCACATATAGTATCCAGAGCATCTAACGTCTTAGCATTTTTAATTTGTACATATAACATATTTGTCATTGCTAATGTTTCCCTATCTTTGTCAACTGAGCATTTAGCATAAAATCATCGTAGTCATCTGGAAAATAGAAACTATATGAATTTTCTCAACAACTGTTCCATTCTATAAATTTGAGATTAAGGCAAACTCGTGGTTTTCTATGCCTTTAAATACACCGTTTTATTTACCATATTGCATAGCAACTCACATAATAATTGAACGTAGGGCTTAAAGTATACTGAATGGTATATTTCTTCTACTAAAATCTACTGTGCATATATAATAATTTTCCAACAACTATTTCCAGACAAGAAACAATGTAGAAACAATATTATATAAATCAATGTTAGAAGATGATTTTCCACTCACTTGGATATGACCCTAGGTCATTAATCTCGGATCTAATATTTCAAGTCTAGATTTTGGTCTATAGATCTTGGATTTGGAATTAAAACCTCAAAATCCACCTTCTATCAGTCTATCCTTAGATATATTGCTCCAAAAACAACTGGATGGAGGAAGAAGATGAAGAGGAGAGGAGTAACAGGACCTCTAATGATTCAAATAAGATATCTCAACCAAGAAAGCAAGAAAAAGAGAAGAGATCTAATGCTTAAAACTACTTAACACGATTCATTTGTGGCAAGGTCATTGGGTTTTCCAATTATTTGCATTCCTCTCAATAGTCACCCTATAAATCACCTTTCCATCAACCTCTTGAAAACTTTAGAGATCAAGTTGTGTGGCAAATTAAAATCTAAATCCAAAAGAAAAAAAAATTTGGATTCGGATATGTATAGTAAAAGTTATGGTTGTTTTATAGATTGGTTACATAGACAGATGCACAATCCACTTCTATCAGTGTGTGTGGCCCATCTTCCTGTGTGGCTGTCACTCTGTGTGGCCATCAGCTCGACAAAAAAGCATATTAAAGGTAGTTCTACCCATGTTTTCTAGAACTACCATAAATTGCTTATTTTAACTCTCATTTGTTTTATTATTTTTGTCTTGGATTCATAATTGAATTATCTACAATCCTCTAACATTATAATGAAAAATTGCATGGATGCTCTATGAGGTTGGAAGTTCAAGTTGCTTCTCCATGGATGCTCCTTGGAGTTAGATCTTCAGGTATCTTCTTGGAATTGGATTTTCAAGTTGCTTCTTCATGGCTCCTTGGAGTTGGATCTTCAAGTGGCCTCCTTACATCAGGTTTGCAAAGATTAAAACTAATCATATCTCTATTACATCATATGAGTACAAATATAAAGAGAAAGAATTAATTACACTTTGAAATAAGAAATAAGTCTCAGTATACAATCCAAATACTTTATACAAAGGATCCACATACAACCAGTATACATCCATAGCATTCAAAAACAAACATATCCACAACATTCACAACCACATTCATTCACAACATCCATAAAAGGGGATTCTAGGCCATAACCATGCATGCATTCACCGCATAAAATAGATTTTAAAGGCGACATGTATGATATCATAGGTATATCTACATATACATATATACATATTAAATGTTCAGTCCTTTTAATGTGGGACATTCCCCATTAAATAAATTTTTGACTCCCACGTAGACTATGCGGGGTAAACAGGGGCAGCATCCCTATTTCGAAAGTTGAGGGGAGTTCACCCCTCGTGGGGTCTCAGGGGCAGAGTCCCTGAAAGGTCTACAAAATTTTACTTCTATGCACTTAGGAAAATTAATATTTTCCATACTATACCCCGTCCAAAACGTCAAAAAAACAGAAGCCTACGACATATGTGGAATTAGGTTTAGATATGTACATTAGCAATTTTAAGTTTGCATTGTATGCAACCACAGAAAATAGTATACAAAAAATCCAAATACACCATAGATCAACGTTGCTCTAATACCACTATTGGGTTTTGTGGAGGAAACATGCGCAGTGGAAGCAGCAAAACAAAATATATTTCCACACAACCCGCAACAGGATCTCGTCGAGAATAGTGGATTCAAAAAGAATGTTCACATGATATACCTTGTCGTGGAGTAAGTCTAGTGACATCCTATTGTACGATGATGTGCTACGCTCCTGGCTTACACAGGCGGTACTTATCTCCCATCCTCTGAACACGTCATGTGAAGATCCGGTGGTGCTCCTATTGTGCGGTGATGTACGCCACTCGCAGCACGTACAAACGGCCATTGACATCCTCCGAATGCAGGTGTCTCAGTGTCTGCATTTGTACTTCATCCACACGGATGAACTAGAACTCCACGTCGCACTTCCTAATCCAGTAGGAAGGAATAGCCTCAATGCGATGACGTGCTAGCATCATAGTTCTCTCCTTTCTCTCCTGAGGATGGTGACGACTAGGGTTTATGTACGTGAGCATAAATGGAAAACTCTCTCTTCATTTCTAGTAAAGACGTCAGCCGTCAAGCCCCTTTAAATAGGAGATGAAAGAAAGCAGGGTTTCCTAAACCCTTTAATAAAGGGAAAGACTGCATTACTTAAAATGTTCATGGATTAATTAGAATATTTGAGAATTAATTAATTAACCAATTAATCATATTAAAGGATTAATTAATATCTGACTCCATGCAATCACTCGAGATGGCTCTATGGGCATACGTGCCAACACTTGTGTGGGTTACTCAATATGGACCTCATATCTATCTCTCTAGAAGATGAGTGTAGGTTAAATCAAGGTAGGATAGATGTGGAGAGTGTGTCAATAGGAAAGAATATGGGAGACTTTGGGTAGAGAGAGGTTTGAGTCGGGCGATTAATAATATTGATTTCTTGACAGGGTGATTGGAAGGTGGACTCTGGAAAGCTTCTGGGGCCTTCCTTCCCTTGAGGTATGACATCTTGAGGGCTTGATCATCCTTTTAGGTAAAGAAGTGTATGTTTGGTTGTTTCTATATTAAAAGTACATAAAATTCATTAAAGTCTATAAAAGGGAAGATAACTACATTTAAGTTAATCTAAGGCTAAAACTAAGGAACGAAAACACAATAGCCCCTAAAAAGTGGATAAAATTGTATGCAAAGATGGGTATAAATATACTCATCAGATGTGAACACACTAACCCAGGTTAGGACCCGTCAAGGAGGGATTAGACTAACCATCCATTTTTAATCACTTATTGAAAATCAGCCTTTACTTTTTTTTCTTTCTCAAATATATAGAAAATTCCTTTAACTAGTCGATAACATCTCGTGTAAACATAACATGAAAGGATACCACATTGTTCAACTTTTACATAGAAAAAAGAGTTCTCATGTAATATACATCAAGTATAAATTATTACAGACTACTCTCTTTTCTCACTCTCTCATTACCAGTATCTAGAGGAAGGAGAAGATATCATCTAACTAAGCTAACTATTTGTTTATATGTTCTCTACTCTACTCTTGATAAAAGATGGCTTCAACCTCTTCCGATGGAGCAAGTACTTTACTTGAAAAATGTTTCAGTAGGTTTATGATCTATTGGCTTAGTGAATAGAAAATTAATAGGTAACCATGATGTTTCAAATGGTATAGATAATAGAGTTAAAGAAAAATGCAAATAAACATAGTCATTAAAATTGGAAATCGTTCAACATGGCAATTGATCTGATAGTGATTGAATAAATAAATTAAATCATTCATATGTCTTTTAGTCCATTTCTTATGTCTCGGGCCCACATAAAGTGTACCGCAACATGTGAAAGTGTCACAACCAGCTACAATATCATTGTAGAAATCTTAGATGAATGTTGGGGATTCTAAGTCTAAAATCACTATCATCCTTGTCTGTAGCAAGCCTTGCCACGTATGATTCTTAGCGTCTAATAGGAGTGGTTGGATATCTGGACTTCTCTAAAGTTGGGTACTCATATGGGGAGTCAAAGCACTCTAGCTTACTCTGCATCAATGGTCCTACCAAAGATGACCACTAACCAATAACATAGGTACCACTTATATTCCTAGTTGGTGTTCGGTATCATACTATAATAAATAGTTTTCCCTCGCTGGTCTAGACCCCCACACCCTGATCCGATGTGTTCTGGCTAACTCAATCTAGATTGATCATTCATTTGGTGGCAAGTTTCCTCCTCACAACACAAGCCTCCTGTGAAAGCTCGTACAGTGTCCAGAGCATCTAACATCTAAGCATTTTAAATTTGTACAGATAACATATTTGTCATTGCTAACATTGCCCTATCTTTGTCAACTGAGCATTTAGCATAAAATCATCATAGTCATCTGGAAAATAGAAACTATATGAATTTTCTCAACAATTGTTCCATTCTTTAAATTTGAGATTGAGGCAAACCCAGGGTTTTCTATGCCTTTAAATCCACCATTTTATTTACCATATTGCATAGCAACTTGCATAATAATTGAACGTAGGGCTTAAAGTATATTGAATGGCATATTTCTTCTACTAAAATCTACTGTGCATATATAATAATTTTGCAACAACTATTTCCAAACAAGAAAAAATGTAGAAACAACATTACATAAATCAATGTTAGAAGGTGATTTTCTACTCACTTGGATATGACCCCAAGTCATTGATCGTAGATCTAATATTTCAAGTCTAGATTTTAGTCTATAGATCTTGGATTTGGGATTAAAACCTCAAAATCTACCTTCTATCAGTTTATCCTTAGATATGTTGCTCCAAGAACAACTAGATGGAGGAATAAGATGAAGAGGAGAGGAGTAATAGGGAATGTGATGAGTCAAAGAAGATATCTCAACCAAGAAATTAAGAACGAGAGAAGAGATCTAATGTTTCAAACTACTTAACACGATTCATTAGTTGCTAGGTCATTGGGTTTTCCTATTATTTGCATTGCTCCCAATAGTCACCCTATAAATCACCTTTCCATCAACCTCTTGAACATTTTAGAGAACTAGTTGTGTGGCAAATTAAAATTTGAATCCAAAAGACAAATTTTGTTGGATTCATATATGTATAGTAAAAGTTATGGTTGTTTTACTAATTGGTTACCTAGACGATTGCACAGTCCACTTCTATCAGTGTGTGTGGCCCATCATCCTATGTGGCTGTCAGTCTGCGTGGCCATCAACCTGGCAAAAAAGCATATTAAAGGTAGTTCTACCCATGTTTTCTAGAACTACCATAAATCACTTATTTTAACTCCAATTTGTTTTATTCTTTTTGTCTTGGATTCATAATAGAATTATCTACAATACTCTAACATTACAATGAACAACTTCATGGATGCTCTATGAGGTTGCAACTTCAAGTTGCTTCTCCATGGATTCTCCTTAGAGTTGGATCTTCAGGTTTCTTCTCGGAATTGGATCTTCAAATTACTTCTTCATGGCTCCTTGGAGTTGGATCTTCAAGTGGCCTCCTTACATCAAGTTTACAAAGATTAAAACTAATTCTATCTCTATTACATCATATGAGTACAAATATAAAGAGAAAGAATCAATTACACTTTGAAATAAGAGATAAGACTCGGTATGCAAGCCAAATATTTTATATAAAGGATCAACGTACAACCATTATATATCCATAGCATTCACAAACAAACATATCTACAACATTCACAACCACATTCATTCACAACATCCACAAAAGGGGATTCTAGGCCATAACTGTGCATACATTCACCACATAAAATATATTTTAAAGGCGACATGTATGATATCATAGGTATATATATATATACATATATACATATTAAATTTTTAGTCCTTTTAGTGTGGGACATTACCCATTAAATAAATGTTTGACTCCCACGTAGACTATGTGGGGTACATAGGGAAGCATCCCTGTATCGGGGGTCGAGGGGAGGCCACCCTTGGTGCGGTCTCAAGGGCAGATCCCTTGTAAGGTCTAAAAAATTTTACTTCTGTGCACTTAGGAAAACCGGTATTTTCCATACATGACCCCGTCCAAAACATTAAAAAAATAGAAGCCTACGACGTATGTGGAATTAGGTTTAGATATGCACATTAGTCGTTTTAAGTCCACATTGTATGCAACCACAGAAAATAGTATACAGCAATTCTATCATATCGAAACAAATCTAAATATTCCATAGATCGACGTTGCTCTGATACCACTATTGGGTTTTGTGGAGGAAATATGTGCGGCGGAAGAAACAAAACAAAATATATTTCCACACAACCCGCAATAGGATCTTGTCGAGAATATCAGATTCAGAAGGAATGTTTACGGGATATACCTTACCGTGGATCAAGTCTGGCGATGTCCTGCTGCATGATGGTGTGCAACGCTCCTAGCTTACACGGGCAGTACTTCTCTCCCATCCTCCAAATGTGCCACGAGAAGTTCCAGCGGTTCTCCTTTCGTGTGGTGATGTATGCCACTCATAGCACGTATGGACAGTCTTTGACACCCTTCAAACGCATGCGTCTCAGTGTTTGCACCTCTACTACATCCACACAGATGGACTAGAAATCCACTACGTGCTTCCTAAGTCGGCAGGAAGGAGCACCTCTGTGCGATGACATGCTAGCGTCACGGTGCTCTCCTTTCTCTCCTGAGGATGGTGACGGCTAGGGTTTATGTACGTGAGCGTAAATTGAAAAGCCTTTCTTAATTTCTTATAAGGACATCAGTCGTCAAGCCCCTTTAAATAGGAGACAAAAAAAGTAGGGTTTCCTAAACCCTTTGGTAAAGAGAAAGATTGCATTACTTAAAATGCTCAAGGATTAATTAGAATATTTTAGAATTAATTAATTAATCATATTAATTGATTAACTAATATCCGACTCCATACAATCACTCAGGATGGCTCTATGGGCATACATACCAATGCTCACGTGGGTTACCCAATATGGACCTCATATCTATCTCTCTGGAAGATGAGTGTGGGTTAAATCGAGGTAGGATGGATGTGGAGAGTGTGTGTCAATAGGAAAGAATTTGGGAGACTTTGGGTAGAGAGAGGTTCGAGTCGGGCGACTGAAAATGTTGATCTCCTTACTGGATGATTGGAAGGCAGACTCTGGAAAGCTTCTGGGGCCTTCCTTCCCTTGAGGTATGACATCTTGAGGGCTTAATCATCCTTTTAGGCAAAGAAGTGTATGTTTGGTTGTTTCTGCATTAAAAGTACATAAAATTCATTAAAGTCTATAAAAGGGAAGATAACTACATTTAAGTTCATCTAAGGCTAAAACTAAGGAATAAAAACACAATAGCCCCTAAAAAGCAGATAAAATTGTATGCAAAGATGGGTATAAATATACTCGTCAGACGCAAACCCACTAACCCAGGTTAGGACATGTCAAGGAGGGATTAGACTAACCATCCATTTTTAATCACTTATTGAAAATCGGCCTTAACTTTTTCTTTCTTTCTCAAATATATAGCAACTTCTTTTAACCAGTCGATAACATATCGTGTAAACATAACATGAAAGGATACCACATAGTTCAACTTTTACATAGAAAAAACGAGTTCTCATGTAATATACATCAAGAATAAATTATTACAGACTGCTCTCCTTTCTCACTCTCTCATTACCAGTATCTAGAGGTAGGAGAAGATATCATCTAACTTAGATAACTATTTGTTTATATGTTCTCTGCCCTACTCTTGATATAAGATGGCTTCAACCTCTTCTGGTGGAGCTAGTGCTTTGCTTGAAAAATGTTTCAGTAGGTTTATGAGCTATTGGCTTAGTGAATAGAAAATTAATAGGTAACCATGATGTTTCAAATGGTATAGATTATAGAGTTAAAGAAAAATGCATATAAACATAGAAGTTAAAACTGGAAATCATTCAACATGGCAGTTGATCTGATAGTGATTGAATAAATAAATTAAACCATTCATATGTCTTTTAGTCCATTTCTTATGTCTCAGGCCCACATAAAGTGCACCACAACATGTGAAAGTGTCACAACAAGCTACGATATCATTGTAGAAGTCTTAAATGAATGTTGGGGATTCTAAGTTTAAAATCACTATCATCCTCGTTTATAGCAAGCCATGCCATGTATGACTCTTGGCGGCTAATAGGAGTGGCTGGATATATGGACTCCTCTAAAGTTGGGTGCTCATACGGGGAGTCAAAGCACTCTATCTTACTCTGCATCAATGGTCCTACCAAAGATGACCACTAACCAATAACATAGGTACCATTTATATTCCCAGTTGGTGTTGGGTACCACACTATAATAAAGATTTTCACCTCACTGGTCTAGGCCCCCACACCCTAATCCGGTGTGTTCTGGATAACTCAATCTAGATTGATCATTCAATCGGTGCCATGTTTCCTCCTCACAGCACAAGCCTCCTGTGAAAGCTCGTATAGTGTCCAGAGCATCTAACGTCTAAGCATTTTTAATTTGTACAGATAACATATTTTTTGTTGCTAATGTTGCCCTATCTTTGTCAGCTGAGCATTTAGCATAAAATCATCATAGTCATCTGGAAAATAGAAATTATATGAATTTTCTCAACAAAAATTCCATTCTTTAAATTTGAGATTAAGGCAAACCCAGAGTTTTCTATGTCTTTAAATCCACCATTGTATTTACCATATAGTATAGCAATGCGAATAATAATTGAACGTAGGGCTTAAAGTATACTAAATGGCATATTTCTTCTACTAAAATCTATTTTGCATATATAATAATTCTGCAACAACTATTTCTGAACAAGAAACAATGTAGAAACAACATTATATAAATCAATATTAGAAGGTGATTTTCCACTCACTTGGATATGACCCTATGTCATTGATCTTGTATCTAATATTTCAAGTCTAGATTTTGGTCTATAGATCTTGGATTTGGGATTAAAACCTCAAAATCTACCTTTTGTCAGTATATCCTTAGATATGCTTCTCCAAGAACAACTGGATGGAGGAAGAAGATAAAGAGGAGAGGAGTAACAGGACCTTTGATGATTCAAATAACATATCTCAACCAAGAAAGCAAGAAAGAGAGAAGAGATCTAATGTTGAAAACTAATTAACATGATTCATTTGTGGCTAGGTCATTGGGTTTTCCTATTATTTGCATTCCTCTCAATAGTCACCCTATAAATCACCTTTCCATCAACCTCTTGAACATTTTAGGGATCTGGTTGTCTGGAAAATTAAAATCTAAATCCAAAAGACAAATTTTGTTGGATTCGGATATGTATAGTAAAAGTTATGGTTGTTTTACTGATTGGTTACCTAGATGGATGCATAGTCCACTTCTGTCAGTGTGTATGGCCCATCAACCTACGTGGTTGTCGGTCTTCGTGGCCATCAGCCCGACAAAAAATCATATTAAAGGTAGTTATGCCCATGTTTTCTATAACTACCATAGATCGCTTATTTTAACTCTGATTTGTTTTATTCTTTTTGTCTTGGATTCATAATTGAATTATCTACAATCATCTAACAATAGGTTGATAAAATTCTGAAATGATAATTTCTATATTAATTAATTTCTAAAACATCATTAGTTCTCTACCGACATTCATGTGTGGGCTATATCTATATCAACCTAAGCTTGGATCTCGTGGTATGTTCAAGTCATGGTTTTGATTACCAAAGTATAAGTTTAGAATAAAATAAGGCCAAAAATAGCCATAAGGTAATTAAGGTACTAACAAAGGTATAATTAACACTTAGAGTTATCTTTAACCTAAAATTACCTTTAAGAAAAGTTATAGTTTGTAAAAAAAAATCCTAGCTTACTAGATTGACATTCAGGAAGACCAAACCTTCTCTTTTGAAACTCAAAGACTCTCTCAACCTACATATTGTACAGTCATTGACAACATGCCTAATGTTAAAGGGAAGACTTGGTTCCTTGACATCAAGATGTATATCTCAAATCAAGTCATTCATGAAGGTATTTCTCGAAGAGAGCATCACTCACTCAAGTGACGAACCACACAATATCTCCTAGGGGCAGAACAGCTATATCACATATCCTACAATTAGAATCTCCTTCGATGCATAGACAAGACCAGAGTAGAAACTCTCATCAAGGAGGTCCATTTAGGATTGTGCGGCACACATATGAAAGCAATTATGTTAGCCAAGAAAATCCAACTCTTGGGGTACTACTAGAATACCATAGAATGAATTGTTGCCAATATGTCTACAAATGTCAAGCTTGTCAAATCTATGGTGACTACATTCATTCTCTTGGAATCATCTATACAACATGGTCATGATTGGGAAATTCTCATCTTGCGGGATTGACATGATCAGCAAAATCAATCCTAAGGCATCGAATGGGAATTGCTTCATTTTGGTCACAATTGATTACTTTATCAAATGGGTGGAGGCCGTGTCCATCATCAGCACATAATCCTAGTAGGTCATTAATCTCTTCAAGAATAACATCATAAGTTGGTATGGGATGCCCCCACAAGATCATCTTTGAAAATGGTATTAATTTCATCTCCAAGACTTTGAAAGGGTATCTTATCTCTTTAGGCATCAAACATCACCAAATGTCACCCTATCGACCCCAAATGAATGAAGTTATAGAAGATGTGATCAAGAACTTGATTAAGATTATAAAGAAGACAATCATCTTTCTAAACTGGCACAAACATCTTCCAATTGCTCTATGGGACTACCACACTTCTATCAGAACATCTACAAGATCCATGCCAGATTCTCTAGTCTAAAGGTTGGAAACAATCTGTCAGTCGACATCCCATTGTGATGGTTAGGTGCTTTGTCAAAAAAATGAATTGAAACTCTAAATATACAAAACCATTAGAACAGTAATAACATCCCACTTGGTATTCCAACCTAGTTAAAATATAAATATGGTATCGATGATTGGATACCGTGAGAAAAATTAAAATAAGGGTGCCAATATGCCCCAATTTGAGATGTTAGAATTGTTTCATATGAACATTAACGACGTAGTTGAGATGAGATGAAAAGTTTAAACATGGGGGCCTTTTGATTTCTTTTTGGGGTTAAATATTATATAAGAATGAACTCTTGAGAACATGTGGATATCTTGTTTTTTATCTCACTTGAAAAGAAACACACCTTTGATAGTAATATTCATTGTCCATGTCATCAATTTATTAAACACAATACATATTTTGGTTGATATTTATTCAATTTCATTTTATGAATGCATGCATATATATTTGAATTTTATTTGTGCATCTTATTGCTAGAGGAAAATAAATGCTTTAATCTTGGGGTGATTTGGTAAACCTAGTCCATACTATGTTTTATGCTCTACTTCGATGAATGTCATGTTCCAAATTTCATGATTTTTGTCTACATCTCAAGCTTGCAACTGTATAATTAGTGTAACTTATTTTATTATTGTTAGTTAGACTAATTGCAATGTTTTAACATTGATACTATGATGCTTAGTTCTTCTAGAACTAATACTAACTCCATAACTAATAAGGGGGGTCTAGAAATCTAGAGTAGGGCTTTTTATGCAGAGGCACGACATGTACCCACCATTATGGCATGTGCCCATTCAGACACTCACTTCAATTCTTTAAGCATTTACACAATGTGTCACTACATGTGCATGGCATGCCCAAGCCTATAGATTTTGACAAACTTGACTTTCATGTGCAAGGTGTGCCACATCTAAGAATATCATGTGCCACATCACTAGTAGTAGCTTTAGTGATCATCAACATGCATGACATGTCCGGTGAATGATACATTGTGAAATATCATTAGTAGTTGCTCCCCACAACCTCTAACCCAACATGAACTTTATTGTGCATGGCATGTCCAGCTATTTTGAGATTTACCTTTGGTGAATTTTGAGGTGCAAAGCCTACAACACCTTATGCATGGCGTGCACCCTTGTGTAAGTGAGAAAATATATAAAAAGAAGGAAGGTAGTTATGAAGGAATATATTTTGGTTTGTTTCAAATAGGGGAAACTGAGGCAAGGTGACTCAAATCTAGAGAAGGTCTAAAGGAAGAAGAAGAAGAAGAAGAAGAAGAAGAATAAGAAGGTTTTTGAGGTAGATTTCTCTCTCTAAAAACTTGAAAAGCTTCCAGTGGAGCTCCATTGTATAGGATAACTCCTCTAAAAGTGGTGTATCTTGTTTCTCTCCTTTGTCTTCTCTCTTTTCTTCATGGAACTTTTTTAATTCCATGATGTAAAACCTTGTTTGTGTATCACACCGTAGCATGGAATGGATTTTCTTATGCTTTGTGTTTAAATGGAACATATTAGTATTGTGATGAATAAAAACTTTTTAAATTTTATGTGTTCCTCTCTTATTTCTCAGATCTTGTTAATTTTTCATGAGAATCAAAGGCATAGGTTATCTAAGTCCCCAAATTCATATTTTTGAAGAATATGAATTTAAAAGAGGGAAATTAGAGCCTCAATTTGTATTACATGAAAGTAAATAGATATTCATGCATGCTAAGTCTCCTTGTACAAGTAATGAAGGTGGGTTTATGACTATCTGGAACAATCTAAGAGAGATTGATATCTTTTGCTAGTTTTCTAAGTTGAGAGATGAGTAATCTAGCTACCTAAGTAGTTGATAGGATCTGAATCATAATGTCTTGTGAGATGTTAACAAGACGGAATTATATTTTTTTCAATAGTTAAATCATGACGTGATTGTTAGGTTTGTAGCCACTAGATGCATTTTTTTGAATTGAGCATTTGATAGATAACTCATGACAAGTTTAATTTAACTTAGGAATTAATCAACCAATTGGCTTTTCTTGTTTGAATTACATTATTAATTGAGAATGCATTCTGTTGAATTGTATTGTCTTCATCTGGACACAACCCTAATCTATGTTACATGTTGACTCATCCTCTTTATTAAAACCTGAGTGTGATTTAGGTCTTATCATCCATAGCATGCACACTCTCATGAGGCAACATCAATAGTCATTCTTTTCTTGATGAACAAACCCATTTTTGGAATTAAATATAATGGGGAATTAAGATTTTAACACAAAAACATTGATTGTAACAATGGATGTTGACCAATGTATAACATTGGGTGTAAGTAATGGTATATCTACTTTTCGCATTAAATGATAACATAGTCCACTGACCCTAAGGGTTGGGGGAGTGAAATCCACCTACAAAAGTAGATATCATACTAAAATTGTGATGAGGAGTACCATCATCCTCAAGTTGACCTAGCATAATACTTATCAAAAAATATTGCATTGTGATGTGTATTTACATGAATTGTTGTATATAATCCTTTTTTGAGGGATTGCAGATATTTTTGTTAATAAACTTACCTTTCAGTAATGTCTTCAGTGTGATCTTTTTCTAGTGCAATGCATGTATCCTTTACACTATGCTTGGTATGTGGTGAATCAAGGGGAAGGAAAGGATAGAGAGGGGAGAGAAAGTAGAGAGATGGAGAGGACCAAATGAGACTTATTCTAATTTGTTTGGTTAGCACGGGAAAGGGAAAGATAGTGGATCATAACAAAAGACATTTAAATATAAAACATAAGAAACATAAAAATTATAATAGCTCTTCTTCAGCTTTTTCTTAGTTTGGAGTTTCTTTCTTAGTTTTGGGTTCCTTATATCCCCCTGTGTGTGGTTTGGGACCTAGTAGTTTCCATAGGGGCACAAATATGTACCCAAAGTTTTTGGTTTTATTAGTAACAGGATTTTTGCGCGACCAAAAAAAAAGAAACATAAAAATTATAATAGCTCCTCTCTTTCATGAAAGGTATGGGTTATACATGGGTTGACATCACATTTTTATATGCATCATAATTCCATGTAAGTATCTACATTTCCTCTTATGTCAGTACACTATGTAACTCTCCTTCATGTTTTCCTCTAATAATGAAGTTTTTATTTATATTTCCAATCAAACTTTAGTCCAACTTTTACATTTCATCAAGTTCTCTACAACTTTCCTTTTTAAATTTTTAGTTGCATTCCAAGTCACTCTCAAAATTTTATTCAAAATGGTTTTCTCCATATTTCATGTTAAACTCGAAGAATCTATTTTTTCATTTAAGTTTCTTTTTCCCTTCAACTTTTTTCCATGTTAAGTTTTCTATCAAGTTTTTCCCACTCCCATTAGTGTGTCTCCACTCTGATTTGGCATAGAGATTGTTGTGAAGAAAGAGACATAAATTGGTCCCTTCATATCTTCCCTTATTGTCACATTGTCTAAACAACCATGTTGAATCTTTTCCCTTCCCCTCCCTTCTCCATCATTCACCTTCTACCAATAATACCTTTCATGTCCCTCAATCCAGGATGCTGACAAATGATCCAATATAATTGACAAAAGATCATGTCCTAAGAGAGGGTACCAATCTTGACTTTTGATGACTCCAAGAACTTGGGTACTACATATGATATTTCTCAGTTGCAAGCTCAAGTCAAACAATGAAGGTCCAATTGGGAGATGAGGGATGTGGATGTCTTGTGCAAGGATGGATGAGTGGGTGGCCTTTAACATGTTGAAAGGATATTAATCATAAATGAAAGCAGAAACATGATAGTAGGATTTACCATGTGACAGAGTCAGGTATTGCAGAAAGCTCAGGGTTGCACAATGTGTGCACCCTCATATATATATATATATATATATATATATATAACTGAGACAATTACAGAGAGGTCCATATATAAAGGAAAAATAACAAAACAAATAACATGCTTAAGTAAAACAAGAAATATCTAATGTAACAGTTACCATAAGAAAATCAACAATGATGCTTGAATCATGGATTTGTGCCATCGGCTTAAATAGACATGAATCATACCAAAGGTGATAGTGATCAGTTGTGAAATGATATACATATATACTATAAAAGAAAGGGTGTAGAAGGAGTTGGACGTAATTGTTTCTCTATTATTTAAGATAATAAATTGGTTTCTTTATACCTAGAAATACTATATATGAAAGGGTGTGGAGGGAGTTGGATGGAACTTTTACTTTATTTTCATAAAGTTACATTATATAAGAAATAGAGTGGAGAGCGTTGGATGTATCCTTGACAATATATTTCAAAATTACAATTTTATATCAATTGTATCATACTACCACAAAAAGGCCACAAGAAGTCAAACAGGCTCTTCTGACTAATATCAAACTTATGTAGCAAACAATAGCATCTGATAATTCATCTAATCTCCATAACAAATGTAATGTCATGCAGGAAAGAATATGAGGTAATCTTTGGTGTTGAAGAAGAGAATTTAAAATCAGTTGGATCATACTAATACAAAAAGGATATAGGAAACCAAGAAGGCTCTTCTGACTAATATCAAACTCATGTAGAAAACAATAGCATTTGATTATTCACCTGATCTCAATAACAAATCTAATGTCATGTAGAAAAAATATGAGAATATATTCGATGTTGAAGAATAGAATTTCAAATAGAAATGTCATATAAACTGATTGAAAACAATGAATGTAACACACATTTTTGTCAGTCTTATATCAAAGGTCTTAGAAGACAAAATACTATAACATAATGATGAAGGTTAGTGGTTTACAAATCCTTCCCAACTTCAATCTCTTGTTCTGTATTATTTAAAGTGACAATTTTGTGCTTCTACTAATAACAGTCAATTGAATATGGATCGTATTCATGCTACCTTTTTACCTCTAACATCTACACAAACTAGTAGTTTGAAGATGCTACTTTCTAAATCTAAGGTACTTCAATCATTGAATGAAATTGGAAAGTTCAGTATTGGTGGACCTGGTGGTGTGGATGCATAGTTTATGACGGCACATTAGAAGATTATAAAACATTTTGTATTACAAACAATACTCAGTGATTTACAAGGTTTTTCGCTTCAAAGTGAACTATGTAATGCTATAATTGTGCTAATCCCCAAGAAGAAAAATCCAGTGACATGCAAATATTTAAGACTAATTTATTTGAATAACACTTGCTTAAAACTCATTTCAAGAATTGTTACTGATTGCTTGAAACCATATATGTCAAGATGGATTTCTAAAGCACAAACTAGTTTTTTTCCTAGTTAGCATATCATAGATAATATTGTTATTGTTCAAGACCTAACTCATAACATACATAGACAAAATTCTTCTCCACTTATGGCTAACAAGTTGGCCTACCTAAAGCATATGATCGGGCATCTTGGGCATTCATTCCTGACAATTTAATCCAGGCAACAATAACCCATTCCATTATAAACTACATTATGAATATTAGTGAAGAGAATTAATATCTTGTGGGATGGTGAAAAATTAAAAAGTTTTGAGGCTTCAAGGGCCTTGGGACAAGGAGATTTTTTATTTCCTTACTTATTTGTAATGCTTTGAACCGTCTTAGTGAATTAATAGAAACTAAGGTTCCTAGAAATCAAATAAACTATCCCAGGAAGGGCCAATTGTATCTCATGTGGCCTTCACATAGGATCTCATTCTCTTTGCAAGGTCTGATGTTCAACACGTAGAACTTATTATTAATTACTTTGGTCTATTCCAAAAAGCTTCTGGCCAGTCAATGTCAGCATACAAAATAGTGTTATTTTTCTCTCCTATTGTGTCCACCTATGTAAGGAATGATATTTGTGACATTCTGGCATTGAACAAACTAATAATCTAGGGAAATATTTGGGAGTCCCTATTATACATGGGAATATCACAAAGTCCAAATCATCATCATCATCTAAGCCTCAGGCCCAACTATGATGAAGTCGGCTACATGGACCCTTCATTTCCCTTCAGCTCTATCATGGGTCACATTCTGGTCAAGATGTAGAGATACAAAATCTCTCTTTATAACTTCTTCCCATGTTAATTTAGGTCTTCCTTTTCTTCTATTAATAGTGATTGACTCAATAACTTGCTTTGTATAGGTGCATTAGTCGGTTTGTGTTGCACGTGTCCATACCATCTGAGTCAACACTCGCATAACTTTTCCTTAATGCTCCCCCCTCTTTTATTCCCGGTATAGTCATTTTTCAAGCAATCTTTTCTTGTATTCCCACACATACATCTTAGCATACACATTTCAGCCACGTTGATCTTGTTGAGACCTTGTTTCTTCACCACCCATCAATCACTCATAGAGCATGGTTGGATGTATAACTGTTGTATAAAACTTGCTTTTTAATATGAGAGGGATCTTTTGATCACATAATACTCCAGTTGTACCCTGCCATTTCAACCATCCTACAGTGATCCTATGACAAACGTCATTTTGGACATCTCCATGTAATTTAATAATAGAACCCAAGTAATGAAATTTATCATATTTAAGTATATCTACTCCGACCAACTTGGCTCCATCATTCACAATGTGAGATTGGCTAAAATTGCAATGCATGAACTTAGTTTTTCTCCTACTAATCATCAATCCATTTGATTCTAATGCCTTTCTCCAAAGTTCATCTTTATCATTCAATCCATCTTTAATTTCATCAATCAATACAATATCATCAACAAATAAGATACACCAAGGAATGTCATCATGAACATTATTTGTCAACTCATCCATAACAAGAATGAACAGATATGGAGTGAGTGTGGATCATTGGTGTACCACAACTGTGATAGGAAATGTTGGTGTCTCTCCTCTAGAAGTCTTCACTTTTGGATTAGATCGATCATACATGTCTTAAATCAATTCAATGTATTGGATTGGCACACCCCTTTTCTTCAAAACCATCGGCAGCACTTCCCTAGGTACTCAATCATAAGCCTTTTCCAAATCAATAAAAACCATATGAAGATCTCTTTTGGTTTCTCTATACTTCTCCATAAGCCTCCTTATTAGAAAAATAACATTTGTTGTTGATCTTCCAGACATGAAACCATATTTGTTGTTTGATATTTGTTTTATAAATATTAGCATCTGCTCAAGAATCCTCTCCCAAAGTTTCATTGTGTGACTTATCAACTTGATACCTATGTAGTTTGTGCAGCTCTGAACATCACCTTTGTTCTTGTAGATGGGGACTATAGTACTATTTATCCACTCATCCGGCATCTTCTTGGTCTTCATGATCTAGTCAAAGAAATTTTTCAACCACATAACCCCTTCATTCCCCTTACTCTTCCATACATCAATGGGAATATCATCTGATCTGCATGTCTTTCTCATTTTCATCTTTTTCAAAGCATTATTGACCTCAAATAGTGAAACTTGTCATGTGTAAGTGATATCTCTTGTATTCAAGTCACACAAGTCTCTAAATTATTTATAGTATCTCTATTGAAAAGCTTATGGAATTAATTTATCCATTTGTTCTTGATATCATCGTCTTTCACCGACACTCTACCATCTCTATTCTTAATACATTCTACTTGACTCAAGTCTCTTCCTTTCCTTTATCTTATATGAGTCATTTTATGTTTATCTTTTTCCCTTCTCTTGTGTCTAGTTTCTTATAAATATTATCAAAGTATCTAAATCTTACCTCTTGAACAAACTTTTTAGCTTCTTACTTTGCTTGCTTGTATCTCTGGATCATTGCATCATCTCGAGATTTGGACAAGATCCTATAGATCTCCCTTTTTAGTTTGATAGCCTTCAATATTTCATCATTCCACTGCCAAGTCTCTTTCTATGGAAGCCCACAACCTTTAGACTCCCCCAAAACCTCTTTGGTATTTTTTGTTAGCAGGAGTTCATGTTATGTCAGATAGTGTTAACATCAAACTCCAAGTTATGAGTTCCCTCCTTGATGAGTTTATCATGAAAAGTCAATTTCTTTTCTTCTTTAAGATTCCACCATTTGATCCTACTATCTTGATTTCTGTTAAGTTTGCATTTATTGATCTTTATGTCAATATCCAAAGCTACCAACCTATGTTGGGTCGTTAGTTCTTCGTCAAGAATTACTTTACAGTCCTTGCATAGTTTACGATCCACCTGCCTCATAAGGAGATGATCAATTTGGCTACAATTATTCCCACTCTTGAAAGTAATCTTATGAGATTCTCTTTTTGCCAAAATCATATCATATGCAATTGCAAGTCTAATAAACTCTATCCTTCTCCATTATTGCTTCCATATCCAAAACCACCATGAACTCTCTCATACCCAACATTGCTACTCCCCACATGGCCATTTAAATTACTCTGGTAATGATCTTCTCATCTGTCGGTATTTCCTGCAATAATTCATCCATATCATCCCAAAACTCCTTCTTAACCTCTTCTCTAAGGCCAACTTGGGGGGGCATATGAGCTAATAATGTTAAAAATCTTTCTCTCAAGAACAACCTTAATAGCTATGATTCTATCACCCATCCTTTTGATCTTGACAACATCATCCTTCAACATCTAATCAACAATAATACCTATATCATTTCTATATGTATCAATACCAGTATACTAGATTGTATATCTTGTGTTTCCAATATCTCTACAACGTTCCCATGTCCACTTGGTTTCCTACAAGTAAGCAATACTGACTTTTCTTCTCATCATGGCATCCACTATCTCCAAAGATTTCCTTTCAAATATTCAATATTCCAAGATCCAACTCTAATCTTTTTTTGTTGAACTTGTTTCTTTACCTGCCTTCGTCGAAAATGTTGCCCTTACACATTTTCACTACATTTGGACAATAATGAGGCGGGACTAGCTTCTTTACCCACACTTGTTAAACCTTGTACATTTTTCACTACATCTGGGCAATGATGCAGCGCGGGACTAGCTTCTTTACCCACGCCCGTCTAATATGTGAAAACCCTTGTATGTCATTCAACACAACCGGGTGTCGTTGTGTTGAAACCTCTTACATAATAATCACTGCACTCGGGTGTCGATGCAGCGCGTTGCTGGGTAGGGACGCTCCAACGATTTTTTTTATTCGGATCCATGTCATAAAAGAGTGACCGTTTTTATGGTTGGTTGTCAACCTACCACCAACCCTCCTCCTTTACCCGAGCTTGGGACCGGCTATCGTTTGCACAAAATGTATGACACATAGGCAAAGTTATCACAAAGTCCAAATACGTTGAGGAAATGGACAGAGTAGAAAGTCAACTCAATAGCTGGTCATTTAAAGTCTTATCCTCGTATGGTAGAGTTTTGCTTAGACCAGTTCGTTTTGCTGATAATACCAACACACCAGTTATCCACATTAAGCCTTCATAATAGATTGGATAAACTATACCATGGTTTATATGGAGAAAAGGAACATCATCAGCATCCACTTTCTGTAGTTGTTTGGGAACAAGCTACTGCATCCAAGGATGGTGGCGGGTTAGGTATTCACTCTATGTCCGACTGGAATCAAGCTTTGTTAATGAAGTCTGCTCGTACTTTTTTTCTGCAAAGGAAACTTCTTGGTCCTATGATCCGAGTTAAGAACATAAATCGTTCTGAAACCAACCTGGTTAAAGGTGCATGTGGTTTTGGCGCACCATCAAACATCTGCTTCCCTGTGTTCAACAAAATAGCTCCAACCTCATTATGAATGGAGAAAATAGTTCGGTATAGTAGGATCAATTGGTTCCACAGAATGGACCTTTACAGCTTAAAACAACCCCAAACTATTTGATGATGATTAAAAGATATGAAAGTTTCTTCTTTGGTTGATCCGGACAGCAACTGGAACAGTTCCTTACCAAATAAGAGTGTACAAAACATCCTTCGTCTACCTACAGCAACAGCTCTATGGATTGTAAAGCTTGGTCAAGAACCACATCAAGAAGTTTCACTACTAAATCAGCTTATTCTTTGCTTAGAATGAATAAAGGTGGATCGATACCAGGTCCGTGGTAATTTGAAAAATGAAGGCGCCTTCCAAATATAAGATGTTTCTATGGTTGATACCTCATTCTAAAATAATGACAAATGCATAACCGAAGCACATGCATTTTACATATGATCATATTTGCTCCATATGCAAAATAGAAGTAAAAACAACCATGCATGCATTACGTGACTGCGACGTTGCTACAAAAGTCTGGAAAAAGCTGCAGCTATAGGATCTAATCTAAAATTTATTTACTTCAGACAGCTGCTTGGATTATAATCCATGTCCTCACAAACACTTTTCTACGTTGCATGCTATCAAACCTAGTTAAATCGCAATCAGACTATATTCAACAATTCAGATAATAACGTTGACTGTATTTCTAATGTTATAATGTTCCATACAAATATGAATCCATGATTGAGGACAAAGTTCATACTCAAATGTCACACTCAACTCCTGCCTCTTTATGGTCACCACCGCCAACTTCATGGGGTTAAATTGAACACTAATGATGCTGTAAATAGAAATTTGGTTGTTGTTGCTGTTGTTGCTAGAAACTCAAGTGGTATTTGTACACTTCGTCAGTTATCTCTGCAGAGGCTGCTGCTATTAACCTAGCTCTTACAAAAGCCTGGGAAGAGGGTTGGAAATCAATTATTATTGGATCAGATGAACTGATGGTTGTTAACAACCTCACTGATGTGGAGGACTCAACGGTATCCATCTCTAAAAGCTTGGAAACAGAAGTATCGTTCTCCTGCTGAGATCTTGGAATGTGGAACTGAAATATATCAGTCGTCAAGCAAATATGGAGGCAGATAAACTTGCAAAAAATCATTTTAAATCTACTCTTATCGATTGCAATTACAGTCAACCATCACCTGCTTTTGATTCGATTAGATGTAATGTATGTAACTCTCCAAATGACGCCCATGTAATAACGGACATTGATTCCTGCACAAGGAGAGCAAGACAAATAGAAGTCTCCTCGCTTTCTAAACGTGGTATTTTAGGCAAAAAAATCAAAATGGCATATTTGCACATTTTAATTACCAAAATTGGACGATTCAGAACTTAATTCCCAAAATGGCACGTTTCGGAAACAATAAGTCATCTTTGGGAGCGCATTGCTCCTGGTGGGACCAATACGTCCCTTCGGGAGACGTATTGCCACTTTAAAAAACAATGCTTCTCCGATGGGGACGTATTGCCTTTTTTTATTTTTTTTATTTTTTTATTATGATACCATGTACGATATATATATATATATATATATGAACATAATCTACATTAAATTATATAATTAAGTATATTTAAAATCATACATGAATATAATAAAATATTATATTTTGTTAAACATAATATTTATAAATGTAGATAGAAGTATTTAAAATTAATGAATACAATAATAAAGTCATATAACAAAGTTTAAAATCAAAGAAATTAAATATATATATGCATATATATATAATTTTATATTAGTTTTCTTATTTTTTTCTAAGTTTATAAATAAATACATATATATGCTTTATTTTATAATTATAAACTTTTTTACATAATTTTAATATTGATAATTTTACATAATTTTACATAATTTTTTTACATAATTTTAATATTGCATCTCTTAATTTTAAACGTATATATCTACATATATATAATATATATATTATGTTAAATTGATAAATGCATAATCTATATTAAATTATAAAATTAAGTATATTTAAAATAATACTCGAATATAATAAAATAATATTAAAATATTCTATTTCATTAAACATAATATTTATAAAATGTAGATAAAAATATTTAAAATTAATGAATACAATAATAAAATTATATAACAAAGTTTAAAATTAAAGAAATTATATATATAGAGAGAGAGTATATATATATATATATTTTGGAAATAGGTAAATATATTGTCAAAAGAGAATGATAGCAAAGCTATGCTGTACAAGACCGATTACAAAAAGTATACGGGACAGGCTCTAGAAAATGCCCCAGTATCGTTTGGCTATAGGTGTAAGACCTTTATCAAGTCCTTTCTTGGCCTTGATAGCATTACAGACATCTCTAGTAACTAGTTGAAAAACATCTGTATTAGCCTCCCCTCCATGGTTCAGGGTGTTCCTTTCCTTCCAGATGTTAAAACAAACATTAGAGAGGCATACACCCGCAAAAGCTCTCTCCTCTTTGTTGGCGCACTTGTTCTTTATTTGTTCTAACATCCCCGCAAAATTAAGGGCTGTTAGGCTGCCCCAGCCATTCTTCAGCCACATAAGAGCCCACATTCTTTTGCTCTTGGAGCACTCAAAGAACAGGTGCTCATGAGTCTCGTCCTCCTCGCAAAAGGAACATATGGGGTTAATCAGAATGCCCCATTGGATGAGCCTATCTTTGGTTAGGTGTTTGCATAGAATAGCCTTGTAACAAGCGATACTCCATTTGGGTATGTGTTTTCCCCCACACAATGTCATGCCACGGGACATCTTCACCTGTAGGGGTGTAGATCCACGGTTTCTGTTGCCCATGGAACTTGTAGAAACCTGAGCCATCCACACTATACAGATGATGTACTTCATTCCACATGTGGTTCATAGTCTCCCAGGTTCTAGACGCATTGGTGCACGTGTTGGGGGAGCTGTCGTATCTTCTTCTAAGCCAGTTAACCCACACCCCATCTTTACTTGTGAGGAATCTGTCAAGTCTTCGTAGATGGCCTGCTCTAGCCAGGTCTTCGACCTTGGTGACATTAAGACCTCCTTTGCTTAGAGGTTTAGTTATGGTATCCCATTTGATTGAGTGAGTCTTCCCTGCCCATATGAAGTTGGTGATCTGTCTTGTGAGCCTTTGAATGGTCGGCTTCGGAAGGCTGCTCATCTCGCACCAGAAACGGATCATGCTGGAGATGTGACTGACTTTGCAAGCATAAGTCTACCAGCCATGGCCATCTTGATCCCACACCAGCCATCTATCTTGGTTCTGACTTTATCCACAGAAAAAAGAAAAAGAAAACTAATATAACAACATATACCACACATTGACGTGCAATATATATATATATATATATATATATATATATATAAGTTAAAGTCACGACATATAATTTCAAAAAAATATAAACATGTCAATTATTTAAGGTTTAATATACTAGAACAATAAGAATGAATAATCAAAATAAAATCTATGATGTGTATGATTTTAAATGTAATATATAAAAATCATAATATATTTAATTTTGTCATATTATATTTCTCTCTAAATTGGATAAAAAGTAAAAAAAAAATATTATGTAATTTCGATTTATGTTAATATGTTATTTTTTAAACATAATAAAAAGAATTCTATAAAATATTATGAATGTCTCTCTCTCTCTCTCTCTCTGTATATATATATATATATATATATATATATATATATATATATATATAACGTACATGGTATCATAATTCAAAAATTAAAAAGGCACTATGTTCTCTTTGGGGACGCATTGCTTTTTAAAGTAGCAATTTGGCCCCACCAGGAGCAATGTGTCCCCAAAGATGATGTATTGCTTCCGAAACGTGCCATTTTGGAAATTAAGTTCTAATCGTGCCATTTTGGCAATTAAAATGTACAAACGTGCCATTTCGATTTTTTGGCCGATATTTTATCCATAGAAAACTACTGGTATTGTCCATAGCTGGTTCAAGATGTTGATTCCCGATGTTGGGTAGGGAGATGGTGGTTGCGGCATACTTCAACAATTTCCGTGATATTTTGATGCAAAGAACTCAAGAAGATCTTTCGAAATTTTCTAAACTTGTGGTCACATTGTTTAGTTGAAACTATTGTACAGCGTACTGAATAGGTTCCTTTGGCTGATGCTGCGGGTTAATAACCTTTTTTTAAGTACAATAACCTAAACCTCTTCTGTTGCTTCTATATTCCCTATACGAAAGCGGAGTCCACCAGCCTGCTGGCCTGTTCATCGGGTGCAGGCTATCTGCTTGCTTAACTATTGTATTTGTTTTAATTGAGCGG
This sequence comes from Alisma plantago-aquatica, assembly GCA_963693085.1. Classification (NCBI taxonomy): domain Eukaryota; kingdom Viridiplantae; phylum Streptophyta; class Magnoliopsida; order Alismatales; family Alismataceae; genus Alisma; species Alisma plantago-aquatica. The sequence goes on along the minus strand of OY856413.1, from coordinate 1,134,424,879 downwards.
CCCAGCAGCGCAGCGTGGGAATTCATCCAACGACGAATCTGCTCATTCTCGCAGCGCACCCGACAACTTGGTTGTTATATAAGTTTTATCCGTCATCCCAGGTGAGGCCATGGGCTGATCTACTGATGTACATTGTGCTTATGTTTTTAAAAAAGTTTCATGTCATTAACTATGAGATATAATTTAAGTGGTGCGGCTTTGCAATTCGCACCACCAAAATCTTTTGCTCGGGTACCTTTTCCCTCTTGACTACTTACAATTTTATTTTTTGTTTCGTTTCATCTTGGTCCATCTACTTGCTTTATTTTGTTTACATTTTTTTTGTAAAGTCAAAGAAGGTTAGTGGTGTTATAAAACATTCACGTTTTAGGTTTCTTTGATTGGTTCTGTCAATATGTATGCTCCAACAATCTGTTTGTGTTAACAATCTTATTTTGTCTATCTTTTTGTGTTTGAAAGAGTCTTCTCAATGTTAATTGAGCTCTCTTTGTTAGTGAGTTGTATATAAATTATTAATTATGACGCTATTGATCATGAGTTCGATGAAAAAGTCAGATTTGGGTTCAGATGGGTTCCAACATGTTGGTTTAGGGCCTCAGCTGGACTCCGATGGAGGTTAGTCTAACGCAAGGGAAAGATTGTGTGCTAATTGGTCTAGGTTGTCTCTACTTTCTAAAAGTTTGTGTGTGGGTAAATTGGTCCAGTCTTTATGTGTACCTATGAGTTGGAGGGAGTAAGTTGGCTATTAGTTTTGTTTCTCTCCCTTATTGGTTTGGATATAAGTTATTGTATGCCAATGCACCACTAATCATGAGTGCAATAAAACCAAAATATATTTGGGTTTAAATTTTAGTAATTTTGATAATGATGTGGTACATGTTAGAGGGAGTCGGTTGGCACTTAGTCAAACACATGTGAGCTTGTGCGAGCATCTTTAATTTGTGTTTATTGGTCCAGTAAGTCGTGTACCAGTAGATTGTTTGTGCTAATTAGTATAATGCTTTTGGGTGCTTGCAAGTTGGACGGAGTTAACGAGCTATTAATCAAGTCACTCTCTTGGTGGGTTCTGTGTAAATCCTTATGTATGACAATGTGGTGCTAATATCAGTCCGCTTATATTTTCTACAAAAGTGGACTACTATTACTCAAGTATGTTGTTTATGCTAATCTATTTATTATCCTTGACGCTATGTAAATCCTTAGCGACAATTCGAAAAGTTTCAGTAAGCAAATTAGTTTTACAAAAACAGTGATAGTTGTTTTATGTGTAGCTCAATCTATTTTATTTTTTTTTTTCCTAAAAACGGTGACAGAGACTGGTAGAGGTACTATTTAATATCTTGCTTTATTATGTATGTGATTTCAATTGGTGAATTGTTGACATGCTATGTCATTTATTTAATTCAACGATACATGATAACATTACATAAGTCCAATCAAAGTAATTCAGGGACCGATGTTAAATCATCACGTGTTAAAGAGCCCAATCACTATTCTGACAACTTTTTTTTTCTAATTTTTTCTATAAAAGCATTTGATAAAGTTGGTGTTCGACGTTATAGTTTTATTTAGTTAATACTTAACTAGCTTCTACTTTAGATTCAATCATTATGAATCATTTCAACTTAATCAATGAAAGTCACGTGTTTCTTGCTAGTATATTAATAGACGACCAGGTCCAGAACCACGCAAAAGAAAAAAGATCACCAAGCCGACTTCATGGCATCGTCTAAAATTCTAAAACAAAACGGTCAGTTAACAAACTGCAGAACAAGAAAATGTAGTTTGAAAAAGCAATAGATTAATGTTTGGCTGCTTATTATAGCTACAGCTAGGATCGATCGGGGATATTCAAAAGAGTTGTCAGCAAACCAGCCACAAAAGTACCGTTTAAACCAGAGTGCCTGTCACAAGATCCTGCTACAACAACAGAAAACCAACTTCCTCCTACAAAAGATCCTGATCAAACACTCTCTACCTCATCAAGCAGCCGCACCACTTGAGACACGCTAAATGCTAGCTCTTTCTGCACTGCAGACGAAGTTTCAGGGAGATCAAACTTCCTCCTCTTCAATGACCCCAACCTACCAGAAGAGGAAGGTTGTGGGTCAACTACGTCCAACAGTGCCTCAAGTTCTTCAATCATAGACTTCCTGGCGGTTCGAACAATGTAATCAGGGCCCTGAAAGAAAGATCAAATTAGCAAAAATCAATCAGAAAATAATATACAGGCCAATAACTAATGTCCTCTTTTGATATGAAGAGCGCATCTTCCTGTTTTCCTAGCTTGCATCGTAGTTTATGCAGCATTTCATAACTAAAACTGACTGAGTTCTACCTCTATAGCATCCACAGTAAGGAGTAAAACAATGATCTTCTCAGAAAATCTTTGCCGTTCTTCAGCATCAACAATAAGGCGACGGCCATAAGAGAAGTTTGAAAAGAGGGCCCGGATCTCCTTCAGCTTAGCTTTTGCCACTGCTAGATCTCTAAGTCCACGGAGAGTTTGGGAACGACGAATTAGGTATTGCCTAAAATTCACTTGGATTATATAAGCAGCTTCTTGAGGTGAAAGTTCCTTCCATTTACCCTTGTTCCTTGAGGCAGCTCTCTTTGCAAAAGTCTACAATAACAAAAGAGCATACTAAATATCAGTAGAAACCATGGTTATCATTGTAGGTGCTGTAGCCATAACATTTAACACACTAAGTGCCGGATCATAAAAGCACCTAACAGGAATCACAGCTTCTTGTTTTTAAGTTGGATTTTGGCTAAAGAAACTTCATAACGGAGCAAACTTAGACGAGTTGTATGTGTTTTGCAAACACAAGAGTTAATAAGAAACCCATAACTATTGAGATCTCTGATTCAGGTTCATATCACCATTTTAATTCTTTCCAAACTCAGTACATAAGACATAGTAAATGATATTTAGTTAATTACTGATTTGCTGATTACATATGTATAAAAGTTCCTTAGAAATATAATTTTTATATACACAAGTGTAATTTTGTATAAAAAATATAAGAATTTAGGCACCCGCTTTTTCAAAAATCTCCCGCTTAATCGCCCGTCTGCCGCTTAATCATTTACAAAGTGTTGTCCGCACACCTCCCGCTTCCTGCTTTTTAATACATTGATATATCCTATAGATCATATATTTACAAATTTCAGATAGAGTATCTGTAACATCCTAGGATTTGAGGCCTTGGATAACATGATCTTAAAAGGAATGATTGGACTACCCATACCACCAAGGTGCACCTCCTTTTCCGGGAGCCCATCACTAAGAACTCCATAGTTAAGCGTGCTCAGCTTGGAGTAGTACTGGGATGGGTGACCAGTCGGGAAGTTGATCCTGGCTTGCGCGTCAGTGTGGACAAAGTGCGCAGTTAAGGCTAGTGGTGGTCTGTGGGGCCAGTCGTCATTCCTGAAACTCTACTAGAGCCTTGGGCAGTGGGCCCGGGTCGTTACAAATGGTATCAGAGCCATAACCCCTCCAGTAGGTGGGGCCCACATGGGCATGTGGCATGCCAGTCTTGAGCTATGCGGTCCAGGCAAGTTGGAAAGGGCTATCTGTAGAGACGAGATGGAGCCACCCTTGCGCTGGTAGCTGTGGACGGGAGCTGGGTGTCCATGGGCCATTATGGATCTGCACTGAAATGGGGTCAGATTATGAGGCCATATAGTTGAGCCTTGACGAGGACGTCAAGAGTCTAAGTGGGGGAGATTGTAACATCCTAGGATTTGAGGCCTTGGATAACATGATCTTAAAAGGAATGATTGGACTACCCATATCACCAAGGTGCACCTCCTTTTCCGGGAGCCCATCACTAAGAACTCCATAGTTAAGCGTGCTCAGCTTGGAGTAGTACTGGGATGGGTGACCAGTCGGGAAGTTGATCCTGGCTTGCGCGTCAGTGTGGACAAAATGCGCAGTTAAGGCTAGTGGTGGTCTGTGGGGCCAGTCGTCATTCCTGAAACTCTACTAGAGCCTTGGACAGTGGGCCCGGGTCGTTACAGTATCGATCGGGTCGAATCGAATTGGAATTCGATGATACAATATGATTTCCATCAAAATTCAGATTAGATATCGATTTGATATTTTATAGACTGATTTGAATATTACACTGTCGCCTTTTATTTCAATCCATTTACAGGCATGAATTGACGTAGAACATGCTGCACAGGGCTCAACAGAATTTGGTTATAACCAATTTACCTAATTCATGTTTTGCTAATTTTCTTCTGTCAACTTTGTTCTTGGTTAATTACTTTTGGTTAATTTGGTCAATTAGTCGATAGTTCAGTTAATAAAATTTTGATATATTATAATTGAATAATTAAAATTTGGTGATGGCAAAGTGCATTACACACTATATATGAACTCCAAATAAGTCTTACCATAATTACAACCACTCTAACACGTGGTGCAAGACTTTGATTTTGTGTCGACTTAGCCAAGTTTGGAAGTTTGTGGAACATGAGGAAGTTTAGATGCAAACTTCAACAAACGTCGATGTCGTTTTTTTTTAAAACATTGTGAATTTTGAACAAAACTTTGATTGGAAACTTTTAATTATGTTGTATCTCTATCTTATATATGAAAATCTAACACAAAAACATGATTCATGACTCTCTAGCCCTAGGTAGGTTGATAATACAATGGTGTCGCTAGCAATGTTCAAATGTGCAATAAAAAGTACAAATACACCATATGCATTCTATACAATATACAATCAAATAGCTATTACAACACCCTCTCTAGGAAAGACTGGCAACTAACAAACATACGAGTTGATATTAGAAGTTGTGATGAGGGTTGGAGGCGACACCTATGCCTTATATGGCCTTTAGGGCACTAGTCAGGATTAATGTTCTGGGCTGTATCACCTTTGCCCCAAACTTCAATAACCTCGCTACCAACCATAGTACATTTTTTCTCTAGTTTTAGAAATCTTTTCCTTTTATAATCATTTGCAGAATCACAATTGTTAGAAAGAAAGGAAAAAGTAATAGACTTACCATTAACTACAAGTCTATTCCTAACACAACCTTATAATATTTACTAACTATCATCACAGCAGTCGTAGCAGTCAACACTTCCACTTGCAGATTCTTTCATCAAACCCAAACTCTACACTCCAACTAATTACTACTGACTTTAAGTGACACAGAAATCATCGATGACATTCAGGTATTGTCTTCCGTTAATTTGTTTCTAGACATTGTGGTGGGTTGAATAGCAATTGTGACCTGTCTCAACTCTGCTCTTCTGTAAATCATCAATCTTGAATGGGGGCTACAGATAGAATCACAACAACCAGATAAAGCACAATCATGGAGTTTAGAGGGCATAGGCTAGAAACTGATTCTTCTCCACATGCTCTTCTTCCTAGTCCTCTCCCTGCTCCCCCCCCCCCCCTCTCCAAGTATTTAATTTGGGGTTCCTGACCACTCCGATGGATGCTACTCCACGTGTAAAGCCAACACAATAAAAACAGTAATATGTCCTAGAAAAAGCACTGCGTTATTGCATTGTTTGCCTATGACGATACATGTCTGATCCACCTGAGAACCTTCTATCATTGAAACAAGTCAAAATCTATATCAGTGTCACTTACGCATCTTATATAGTATTTCATTGAATCTATTGTGTCAAACATTTTGGTTAACTAAGTTAACTGTTAACCAGACTGAGTAATTATGTTAAACAAAACAGTTTAAGCTAACACATTTGGTCCACCAAAATATTTGGTTTAACACATTTAACCATTAACTAGAACGGAATATTTCAGCTAACAAATTTGGTTAACCAAAACATCTCAGATTCTTTTAACATTATTATCCGAAGACAATGTTTAATTCTATTAACTTCATTGTGTATTAGGATTTAATTTCCACGTTTTTCTGATTATAGGACATACTTGCAAAATTAAACGTTTTAGTTTGTTTTTAAGTGTATATAATTAGTTTGTGAGTGTGCCCAATTTCATACAATCATTTGGTTCTAAGTCATTACTTATAAATACCCAGCCTCAGGTGGTTGTTTGCGCAAATGAATTTGATTTGAGAGATACAGTAGATTTAATGTTTTACTAATCCTTCCCTCTTCCCAATCTGTGGCGTGTCAAGAATGGCTTTAAGGACTAATTCAAAGGCAAGATTTGCTTAATTGAGGAAGCAACGCTGGGAGAAGCTCAACAAAATTTAAAGTTGTATCCGAGCCATCATCTATTCAACTAATGCAGACCTTAAGGACATTCTTATGAAGAGGGGAATCATTCTTCGATATACATACAAGTTGGCTAATCAAATAACTACTGATTGTGTTAGTTACATGATATATTTCAAGCTGAAAACTAGTTAGTTAGATTCTTCAAACTGCTAATAATTCGTTAAACAAGTTAAGAGTGCTAGTCGTCCAATATGTATATTGGACCCCGTTACATAAGCTCAGCCCGATAATGAAAGAAAAATATGTTGAATGTATATCACAGGACTAACCTAAAACAAATGATGTGTGTTTTGATTACAGAGAAGTTGCAACCATTGTTCTCTACAAAAACTCTTAAATGCATTTACGTACTCCCCAAGTTACTAAGAATCTACAAAGCCTATTGTGTTCCCTGATGATTCTTGTTTCTTGGAATTTTGGCCCTCTTTTTGCTGATGTTAAGGATCGCCATAGGCTTCGGTTTCTTCATCGAGGAAATCTAAGAGAGGGTAATAGTTGATGTGCCTCCCTGTCTCCCTACTACTGCTGTGTCCAGTTATAGCTCTCATCTGACGTTCCTCCATTTCTCAGTCAGTCTGTTATCCATCCTTCGTCAGCAATAATTTGCTGCAACCATATGATATCCAATTGCATCCAAGTTGCCTTCAATTTGGCACATGCCTGTGATGGCGCCACAGATCATAGTACACAGCCCCCAACTTATGATGCTGACTATACCCGTTTTGTATCTGGCTCTTTCCATTCTTTCCCACATTTAATTTCTTCTCCCCTTGTGTTCGTTTCTCCCATTCAACAAGTTGAGGGTTGACCAGCTTCTGAAATATTTTGTTTATTATAAGAAGCCTATAAAGGTTGGGGGTTGACCAACTCCTAGAGTATAACAGATGTCCATCGTAGTTATCGCGTGAACTTCACACGGGGCCTCTCGTTGTGGCTGCTGCTGTATTTCAAAGCAAAAGCTTTTAGTCCCACATTGCTTGCTTTTGAGACTTCCCTCCTATTCATATATGGCTGCTAGTCCATGTAATATTTGAGGAATAAAATAGGATGTGGGCTTCGCACGCGCATGGTGGGGCAGCTCAAATGGGTTTGGGCCGGTCCGGTCCGAAAACCCTTTAATCGGACGCACGTCGCATCCCGCGTGCGGGGGGTGTAAATCCGGCCTCCCGGAGCCCTTTGTGCGGGCGCGGCCCCGGCTTGATTTTGCTCTTCGGTTCACTGACCCAAATTGAGACATGTGCCGCAATTTTTTTTGTCGCACTTCTTCGTTTGGATGCTTCCAAACGGCGGCCTGGTTTGCAACCGCAACGTAACTCTTCACGCGCTTTTTTGTTGTTACTTACACTTTGTCCTTCGTTGTCGTTCGGTACGGTTGAAAAAATGTCTCTCGCTCTCTTCTTCCTCGCTTCTCTGCCTTCAGTCTGTTCACTGGAAGGACGATCGGTTGCCTTTCGCTCATCGCCGTGACTGCGTGTGCGCGCTTCACGTCGGCAAACGCTGTTGGATCCTGGGAGAGTAGACGCGCAGGAGACTATCGCACAAGCGCTCGCCGCCGAGTACCGCGGAAATACTCTTAAGGACAGTGCTCTCTGCACGCCTCAGCGTATCTCTAGTAATAGTTTTACTGTTAACGACTTACACCGCGGTTTGTACCCTACTACGATCAATAATCTTAAGAGTATTTCGTTCACTAATGGGTACTAACATGGAAGGTTTTGAAACCCCCTTTACGCATGTGACACCGTCTAACAATAACAACCAAATTGTTACTGTTTCTACTGTTCCGCAAACACCAGTTCCTGATGTTACAAAAATTGAACAGTTTAATGGACAACATTACAGGCGTTGGCAAGAAAAAATTATTACTGCTTTAGAAGTTTCTAATGTCTCGTTTGCTTTAACTGAACCCAGACCTAAAAACGATTCTGTTGATTGGGAAAAAGCAAATCGCATTTGTCAACATGTGATTCTAAGTACTTTATCTAATCAACTGTTTGACGCCTACTTTCCAATTAAAATTGCATCTGAAATTTGGGAAAGTCTAAACAAGAAATATATTCTGGAAGAGGCTTCTACCCAAAAATTTACTGTTGCAAATTTTTTAAATTTTCATATGACTGAAGATAAAGATATAGCAACTCAAATTCATGAATTTCAGATTTTACTTGATGATTTGAAAAATGAAAAAATTGATCTTCCTGAGTCTTTCGTTGTGGGTTCTTTAATTGAAAAACTACCTAGTTCTTGGAAACATTACAAGAACAATTTAAAGTACAAAAGAAAGATTGTCACTGGATGATGCAATAATACATATCCGAGTTGAAGATCAAAATCGTACTAGAGAAAAATCTGAACTGAATAAAGAGTTGTCATGTACTGCTAACTTTGTTAATAATGAAGTTAAAGAAAATAAAGTTTCTACTGATCAGTCTAAAAATAACTGGAAAAATAAGAAAGGGAAAGGAAAAAAGAATAAATATAAAGGAAACAAAGATATTAATAAAAAGAATGTTTTTTGCTATGTTTGTGGCAAACTTGGTCATACTTCTCCTAAATGCGGGAATAGGAAGAAACAAGCAGTCCAAGATTCGAAGGATACATCAACCAACCTTGTCACGGAGGATGTGTTTGTGACATTTGTCAGCATTGTCAGCATGGGATCATTCCACCAGAACGATTGGATCATTGACTCGGGGGCTAGTCGCCACATTAGTGACAACAGAGATGCTTTCGTGACCTACACTGAGGTAGGGCAGGAGGAACATCGAGTTGTCATGGGCAACTCTAGTGCTTCTCTTGTGACCGAAAAGGGCAATGTCATGATCAAGATGACTTCTGGAAAAATTCTGTTGATCAAAGATGTGTTGTTTGTCCCTGATATCCGTGTTAATTTAATTTCTGTTTCTCAACTTGTTAAGTTTGGGGTGAAAGTGTCCTTTGAATCAAACAAGGTCATTCTCTCCTCTAAGTCTGGGGACTACCTAGGCATGGGTTACTGCTCAAATGGGCTCTTTCTGCTGAATGTACCAAACTCTGCTGCTAATGAAATAACTCATTTTGCTTATATCGTTGATTCTTTTGATGTATGGCATAATAGATTAGGACATGTTAATTTTAAATACGTACAACGCATGAAATCTTTAGGTTTACTAAAGGATATTAATGGTGTTGTTAATTTAAATAATAAATGTCAAATATGTGTTGAAACTAAATCTACCAAGAAACCGTGTCCTCAAATTTCTCGATTTAATTCACACTGATCTTGGAGATTTAAAAGGAAATCTATCTAGAGGTGGGAAACGTTTCTACATTATTTTTTTAGATGATTTCTCACGATATACAAAATTATATTTACTACATTCAAAGGATGAAGCTTTTGGAATGTTTGTTAAATATAAAACAGAAGTAGAGAATCAACATAATAAGAAAATAAAACGTCTTCGCTCAGATAGGGGTGGTGAATAGATTGTTCTCCTTTTAATGATTTTTGTGTAAACCATAGTATTATACATGAATACACACCTCCATATTCGCCTCAATCAAATAGAATTGTTGAACATAAAAATAGAACTCTAAAAGAAATGATGAATTCTATTTTAATCAATTCAGGCGCACCCAACAACTTGTGGGGGGAAGCGATCTTGTCATCTTGTTTTTTTCAAAATCGCATCCCTAGTAGGAAGACAAATAAGACACCATATGAATTATGGAAAGGATATCCTCCTAATTTGAAATATCTCAAAGTGCGGGGGTGTCTAGCTAAGGTCTTATTAACTGAGCCTAAGAAACGAAAATTGGATCTAGAACCCTAGATGGTGTTTTTATAGGTTATGCTCAAAATAGTGCCGCATATAGATTCTTGGTTATTAGAAGTGGCAACAATGTTGTAGAACCTAATACAATTGTTGAATCTAAAAATACTGAATTTTTTGAGCATATCTATCCTATGAAAACTCCCTTCGAAAACTTATCTAATCCTTCAAATGAAATTTTAGAGAATATCCCAAATACATCAAATTCTAATGATGATTTAGAACCTGATGATATAGAACCTAGAAGATTCACTAGGATGAGGAAGGAAAAGAATCTTGGTGATGATTTCTATTCCTTTATAGTGGATAATGACCCTCAATCTTACAATGATGCTATTAATTCAACTGATTCCTCTTTATGGAAGGAAGCAATTAATAGTGAGATTGAATCTATATTATCTAATCATACATGGGAACTAGTGGAACTTCCACCAGGTATTAAACCCATAGGATGTAAATGGATATTTAAAAGAAAATTGAAAACAGATGGGACTGTAGATAAATACAAAGCTCGTTTGGTTGCCAAGGGATATAAACAACAAAAGGATATTGACTATTTTGATACCTTTGCTCCAGTTACTAGAATCTCTTCAATTAGGATTTTAATTGCTTTGGCATCTATTAAGAAATTAATTATATATCAAATGGATGTTAAAATTGCTTTCTTGAATGGAGATTTGGATGAAGAAATTTATATGGATCAACCCGAAGGTTATGTAGTTCCGGGAAAAGAACATATGGTATGTAGACTAATCAAATCTCTCTATGGCTTGAAACAAGCACCTAAACAGTGGCATGAGAAATTTGATAAGGTAATTGTATCATATGGATTCCATATAAATGAAGGAGATAAATGTATATATTCTAAAGTCGATAACCAAGGTTGTGTTATTATATGTCTCTATGTAGATGACATGCTTATTTTTGGCACTAATATTGATATTATAAATAGTACAAAAGGCTTCTTGGCTTCTAATTTTGACATGAAAGATATGGGTGAAGCAGATGTAATCTTAGGAATTAAACTCCTTAAACATGATGATTATATCATGCTATCCCAAGAACATTATGTTGAGAAAATTCTCAAAAGGTTTTCAATGTTTGATTGTAAGCCAGTAAGTACACCTTTTAATTCTAATTGTCATCTTAAGAAAAATAAAAGTACTAGTGTTCAACAAGTCAAATATGCATAAGTAATTGGAAGCCTGGTGTACTTAATGAATTGTACTCGTCTAGATCTAGCATATGCAGTGGGGAGATTAAGTAGATATACCCAAAATCCTAACAAGGATCATTAGGATGCTCTACATAGGGTTTTAAGATACCTTAAAGGCACAATTAATCATGGATTGATTTTTTGTGGATCTCCAACTGTGCTAGAAGGATATTGTGATGCCAATTGGATTTCTGATTCAGATGAATTGAAATCTACAAGTGGCTACATCTTCACTATGAGTGGAGGTGTTGTGTCTTGGAAATCTTCCAAGCAAACTTGTATAGCTCGTTCCACTATGGAATCTGAGTTTATTGCCTTAGAAAAGGCTGGAACTGAAGCCGAATGGCTAAGACATGTTCTAATGGATCTTCCCATTTGGGAGAAACCTTCTCCACAAGTGTTTATACACTGTGATAATCAAGCTGCCATATCAAGGGATAAAAATAAAGTTTATAATGGGAAGAGTAGATATATTCGTCTACGTCACAATATTGTGAGGCAGCTTGTATGTGATAGCATAATCTCTATGGATTATGTAAAGTCAGAATTAAATTTGGCTGATCCTCTGACAAAGTCATTAAGTCAAAGACTAGTGAGCGATACATCGAGGAGAATGGGATTATGCCCATACCAGATGTCGAAGTGATGGATACCCAACCTTCATATACGGTGATCCCGGGAAGAAGGTTCAATAGGAAAAACGAAGTTACTGGATGACTCAATGTGTTGTAATAAATGTATCTCATTCTTATGATGTAAACAACAATTTGCAATGATTCAGTTGAATATATTTCTCAATGGATTTCATAGCCATTAATGGTGGTGTATATACTGCAATATATGCTTGATGAAAGTCTAACTATATGAGTGTGGAGTGGGGCCGCTCCTGTTGAGATTTGGGCAAATCTCTAGAACATTCATGAATTTTCCCAGTAGGCACATGGCCTAAAGGCGCCAATCCGTAAGAAAGGTATTTGATTTTATGGATATCATGTGAGTAATGTATCTCTAATTTGACAAGGGAGGAACTGGTTCAAGAACATAGTTCCACCAATCTTCTACAGATTACGTACATCTACTCTGTTCTTTAGTTCAAAGAACTTAGTTCTACCAAAGCTTATGCATGCTATTTGTTTATGTTCTTCCAGTGGTCAACTCAATTTTTAGTTTGATTTGTTTTGAAATAGTGGGGGATTGTTGTGGCTGTTGCTGTATTTCAAAGCAAAAGCTTTTAGTCCCACATTGCTTGCTTTGGAGACTTCCCTCCTATTCATATATGGCTTCTAGTCCATGTAATATTTGAGGAATAAAATAGGATGTGGGCTTCGCACGCGCATGGTGGGGAAGCCCAAATGGGTTTGGGCCGGTCCGATCCGGAAACCCTTTAATCGGGCGCGTCGGCGCACGTCGCATCCCGCGTGCAGGGGAGTGCAAATCCGGCCTCCCGGAGCCCTTTGTGCGGGCGCGGCCCCGGTTTGATTTTGCTCTTCGCTTCACTGAACCAAATTGAGACATGTGCCACAATTTTTTTTGTCGCACATCTTCGTTTGGATGCTTCCATACGGCGGCCCGGTTTGCAACCGCAACACAACTCTTCACGCGGTTTTTCGTTGTTACTTATACTTTGTCCTTCGCGGTCATTCGGTACGGTTGAAAAAACGTCTCTCGTTCTCTTCTTCCTCGCTTCTCCGCCTTCCGTCTGTCCACTGGAAGGACGATCGGTTGTCTTTCGCTCATCGTCGTGACTACGTGTGCGCGCTTCACGTCGGCAAACGATGTTGGATCCTGGAAGAGTAGCCGCGCAGGAGACTATCGCGGACAGACGCTCGCCGTCGAGTACTGCAGAAATACTCTTAAGGACAGTGCTCTCTGCACGCCTCAACCTAACTCTACCGCGGAAATACCCCGATTTGTACCCTACTACAAACAACACCTCAATGCTATAAAAATTTAGGTCGCATTGAATGACAAAGAAAAACGGAAAAAGAAATAACAATGCCGGTGTAAAATGGAGCATTTTCTCCCATGAAGGACTCTAAGATTGTATAAATTAAGAAAAAACGCCGCAGGACTATAGAAAAGGCAAAGTCAGCGGGAATTAATAAGTACAGCACCTTCCTGAGGAGCACGGTGCCTGGATCCCTCTGGCCATCCGTGATCTCGACCACCCTGGTGGCGGCGGAGCACTTCTTGGCCGCCTTAGTAGCCTTCTTCTTCCCACCAGCGCACGTGGCAGGCGAGGACGACACCTCGAAAGTGTACGTCTTTGACAAGCCAGCACCTTTACCTTTCCCTCCGAGCTCCGTCGTCCACTTGACGCTCGTCTCACCTCCGGCCTTGGCTTGGGCGACGCACTTGTACTGGCGATCCGCCCTCTCGGCCGTCCACTTGTAGGTGCGGTCCCTCGGAGCTGCCGGAGGAGGAGGGTGGCAGTGATAGCGGCGCGTCAACCCCAGCTCCAGCGCGGCGACCCGGTCCTCGAGGCTACGGAGAGCCCGACGGGTCTCGGCGCGGTCGACGCGGATCAGGTCGGCAGCGGCGTCGAAGACGGCGAGTGGGGCCGGGGAAGGCTGGGCGAGGAACGGGCATTGTAAGGAGAGATCGGGGGTGAGGACGTCGACGAGTGGGACAGAAGGGGAGAGGTAATGGTGGTGGTGGTGGTGGCGGTGGTGAAGGATGTCAACGTGGGGAGTGAACTCGGCGAGGAGCAGCAGGTCGTCGACGAGGAAATGGGGTGGCGGCGGTGCTGCAGCGGAGCATGGGAATGGGGGGGTGGAGAAAGCGGACTCGCTGTAGAGGCAGGCGGTGGAGGCGAGTGGGTCGAGGAGATCGAACCGCCGGAACAGTGTCATCTTTCAGCTCCTCTCTCTCTCTCTCCCTCTTTCTCTGACTTGGTTGGGTACAGCACAGCAGATGGTTTAAGAGCGGGGAATCCGGATGAAGATGACCGAGTGCGTCATAAAAGAAGCGAGGACAACGGATAAAACCTGCTAGAACTAAATAAATGCGCCCCCCTAAAGCCAATTTTCATAGATCGCCCATCTTTGTAGACCGAAAGCAGCCTCTGACAAAAACCAGCACTTTGTTGATTGCACGGCACGGACTTTGTTAAAGGATCGCTATTGGTTTCGGAGCAGCTCGTCCCGCGCCCACGGAATTTTGGACCACCTGACACGCTTTGCCTCGCAGTAGCAAACCCTCACAACGCATTTCGTCTTAAATTGCAACTAAAAAGGAAGGGTTGGGGTTCGTTTTAAGATTGCCTTCTGGGGACATAGTTGGGTTGTGGGTGAAAATAGTGAGAGTAATATTGAGTCATAACAAGATATATATATAATAATGATATATATAATAATGATAACAGTATAGTTAAGAATAAGCATCATCAATCATCAGTGTGACTATTTGAGTTTAATCAATCCACAATAAATGAATAACAATCATTTTCATACCTAATCCTACACATATATTGAGTCAATGCAAAACATGTCATAAGAAGTAACTTTTTTGAGAAGTTGAAGAGTTTCACGCATAGTGTGGACCCATAGATAGTGGTCGAATGTCGTGAACCATAAGATCCAGAATAAAACAATATAGTTATTTGTCCCGAGGGAGGAGGTGGTAGAGGGGAGAGAGAGACCTTGTGAGAACAGATACTACCTAGTTGGATAAGAATGTGCAGCTCCATGCAGGTGAGGGCTTTGACAAGAGAAGCAATATATTTTTAATAGAAATGAAGTGTATGAGGTAGGGACATGTGAGGAAGCAACAATTGTATGAAACAAAAACCATGCAACTTGTAGGGCCAAATCAAGAACAAAGCAAAGACAAGTGCATATGTGTTAAGTACCAAGAGGTCGTAAGAACAAGACATGCATGTTTTCGATGAGTATGACTCTTATACACTTCAACTTACTAATGTGTTTAGTCTACTGTAATAGTAGAGGCATTCACAATGGCCCTAAAGGAGATTATATGCAAGTACGCATCCAAAGTTGTTGTTATTTGTAGAACCAAGAACCGGTAAGGCCATGGCCCTAAGCACTATTAAAGCTATTTGGTTCATAGCCCCCGTAGAGTTAATGTTCTTGGTTTCTGGAGTGATATATGTATTTTGGGGGATTATCGCCAAACTCAAGTACAAATTATTAGGAACCCAATATGTTGTTTATTGTCACATAAGTGATTGCCTTGCAACAGTCATTTACACTCATCTAAACAATACAGTCATAAGTTGCTTGTGGAACCACATTTGGAGCATTGGCATCTCTATAGAGGAACCTCATGTCATATTAGGAGACTGGAAAATTGGATGAGAGGAGGGAAACACTTTAACACAAATGAAGATAAACTTGTGAAGATGATTCTCTTGGACACAAATGTGAATGGCATGGGTTCTTCTGGGCTAAGCTTCACATACAAAAAAGGATTGTTGCATGAACAATTGGATAGAGTTATTACAAAAATTTAAATATATAAAACCTTCAAGAATGTGACAATAGAACAACTCCCTTGCATATCATTTGACCATATTTTGTTATTGTTGCATTCTTTCATCATGGTTAATTAATAGGATAAAATCAACATAACAACATCTTGGCACAATAACAAAGAATTCAAAACAATTAATGATGATAACTAGAATGACAGTTAAGAGTTCATTACTACCCTACAGAATGCAAAAATGAAGCTTATTCAATGAGACACTATGAATGAGAAAGGAAAGTGGAAACTAAAGTGCAAACTAAGGAATTCTAGATACATCCTATAAAAATACGTGTACGAGAGCTATGATGAAGATATGAATGCAAGTTGTGTCCAAGTCCTATTATACCATGAGTATAATGTAAAATAGGAAAAAGATGATTGAAGGCTGAAGATCCACATTAACAAGCTAAGAAATGGATATATCAAGACAATTTTTTCCCATGTAGTTGTCAAGTAGAAGAGAAGAGGCACTAATATCATAATGCTCACAGATTGTTCAGGACAATGTAACAACAATGGACAATTTTTAAGCCAATTAATCCTCAAGTTCTTCCAAAAGTAGTTCTCAGTCAGTAGATTTCAAAGCACGAGCAGGTGGACAAATGCCCGACACATTTTTTAGTTTCACATACGATTGACATCTAATGGCGCGATATTTGAACATGATATGCTTCACCTAAGAGAAGTAAACTTATAAAGACATAGGTTGAGACAGAATTGAAAACGTGTTTATGCTAATAAAATTGAGAGATAATAAAGATTATTTTATTTCCACTGTCCAATTTGCCCTTATAGGTCAACAATTGGATGATAGCCAATACAAATCAATTTTAATCTTATCCCCAAGGTGAAAAGCACATACAACTGCACTCATCTATCCCTAAACAATGTTTTCTTGAAGTTAAAATCTTGAGGGTTACCTGAATGCCTAAAACAACATAACATGTTGTATATTGTAGGATATAAAAAGGTACCTCAGATTGAGAAATATGGGACCGCTGCAACAACACATTATGTAGCCTTGTTGGGACTTCTGGCTTGGAAAATGATACAAGGAGACCTCTTGTGAATAAGTGAAGAGGAACCATAGTGACATTATCGATGGAGCAATGCACATATTATTTTTAGCTTGGGATGATAGGACGTCATAAAAAATAGTGATAATATGAATACACTACCCATCAAATTGTTACAATGATAATACAACACTAAGGCAGCAAAATGATTATTTATGAGTTTAGTCTAAAAATAGAATACCTACATTATAGTATATGACAATTCTAAAGGAATAATTGCTCCATGAATGAAACACTTAACATTCATAATAACTAATTTTGACAAGATTTTTGGTTATACCATTTGCATAAAACAATAAGGAAGTAGTTTTTTAACACTAACTCCAAACATCAAAATGGAATTTTTTAAACCAATGTTTTATCATTACAAGCTTCATGGGTAGGAAGGGAAAACTTAATCATGCTTAGACCAACAATGGTACAGTCATTTCAAGGGGCCAAGCTTGAACTAGCTTACTCGAAAAGGCTAGACCAAGATGCCTTAAAGGCAGTTTTCAACTTCCTTGATGGTGGCCTGACTTTCTTGAAAAATCTAGGTCTATGCATCTTCTATTAGCAATTCAATTGAATAGGCTATCATCCAATTGTTGATGACCCCCCAATAAAGAATATAAGGGTCTTTTATTGTTCTCTCTGTCTACTTCTTATTTGGTGGTTGATAAGAGAGGGCCATTATATTCTTTTCTGGCTTTGTATGCCTCATGTGGATAGGATAAGGCATGGTTGAGAAACTATTATGCGGATGAACTATAAGAAGAAGCTTGTAGGAAACTAATCAACATGATATTTTGGTGTGCAGTGTCTTTAAATAAGGTGGACTCAGCCTTGTCCAATTTTGTACTATTGTTGTTGTCCTTATACATATGAGTCAAGGTGCTTGCTAATTTGTTGGTGCCACAATTGTTTTTTGAGGGTTATGGGATTTGTAGGCTACCCATTTGTGTGATGATCTATGGTATAGTTTCCATGTTATGAAATGAGTTGGAAGGCATAAGGAAATAAGAATAGGTTCATGATAAGTGACCCTATGTTAACATTAAACACAATGGTAATTTATTTGCTTGTATTGTGTAAATTTTCTAATTTTTATGCTTGAATTTGTGATCTTGTGTCTAATTAGGTTTCTTATCATTTTTAATATATTTTTATGCTTGCAAAGTGCACAAAATGAGGTAAATTATCTTATAAAAATTTTAAAATCAATAAGGATTAATATGCATCGATCCCATCATCATTGCCATCAATGTCTCATTTTAACATGTTAGGTTGGTAATGTGGATCTTTCTTTTTGAATTCATCTTGTTGTTGATTAAGTCCTTTTAAAAGTATAAAGATGTGTGATCTTTGGTTATCGGTGATTCCTTAATTAATCTAGACTCACCTTGTTCTCTTTTAGCTAGGAATATTTAAAATCTTTCCTAATTAGTTTTACCAAGTTAATGCATACCCACCTCTTTCTCTTTTAATCACCTCATCTCTATTTCATTACTTTAAATTATTGCATTTGTTGACTATAATGACCTCATAAAGTATGAATCATTAATTTTGAAATGTGTCTGTAAATTTCAAAAAAGGAAATGTTCCTAAAGCAATGTGAACAAGCTATAAAGTGGAGAAAAGCATAAACTCCATGATGAATATATGTGAGTACAATATCCTAAGCATGATGGCACAAATGTGAATAGTCAAATTAGTTTGAGATTTTCTAGTCCTTAATTATAAAATTGATGAAGTTTGAGATGGTACATGCACTATCAATCATCTAGCTAAATCTCTGGTGATGGTGGTTGGATTGTGACTAGGTTGATGCACATCAGTTATGTGATGGACTTTGTCAAAGAGAAGGTTGTTTTCTCGACTGATAAGGAATATATGATTATATTGAAAGGAGAGAAGGTTAGGAGGTTGAGAGACTTTTGGGAGGCTTTAAGGGAGAGACAACCTCTATGTTTATGGGATCACTGGCTCTAGAGGTCTAAAGCCCTATGAAGTGCATTCTTACCATCTGGAGATGTTTCAAAGGTGGTCTCCTAATAGTTGATTGTCTGAAAAAGAGGAGGTTCCAGTGTGCTTCAAGGTGTATCCCATGTCAAGATAATGAGGAGACCCTGGACCATATCTTCTTTTCTTGTTAGTTTAGGAAGGAGCTATGGGGGAAAGAAAAGGAGTGCAACATTGCTGGAAGTATGCCTACGGGTTTTCATGATCTGTCAGTTAGGATGGATAAGAAATAGAGAATGTTCATTGTGTTCTTTGTCCATGAAATATGGAGAGAAAGGAACACCATAATTTTTTAAAGGAATCTTAGGGATGTGGATATAGTTTGGAACAATGTAAAGATAGGTTTTGATAGTTTCAAGTAGTTTGTTTGTTGCTATTTCCTTTTTCTTTCACATAGCCTAGATATGCTCTTCTACAAAAACTTTTGGTTATTAGTAAAAGGTAACAAGATTTTTTGGATAAAAAAACTATCAATCATCTCAAACTGTTGCTTACATACATGAGAAGATGGCCAGTGAGATTGTGCATCTCTACCAATGTGCACATGGGCATGTAGATGGAATATAAAACAATATAAAACATAGATAAAAGACAATACCTTGTTCATGTCACACCTATACTATGACCCCACCCCCTCAATTTAGGTGGAAATATAGCAGGCATAATGTATTCTTATGAAGTATATCACTTCATTTTTTGCCATAGATTTTGTGAGGATCTCAACAAGTTGCTCAATTGAGGGAAGTTAATTAGTTTAAATATAGTCAAGGGAAACCTTTTACCACAAAAAATGATAGGCAATCTCAAAATACTTTGTGCGAGCACGAAAGACATGATTAAAATAATATGTAGGGCATTGATATTATCATATTGAAGTAAGCTAGGCATGTATTGAGGGACATAATGTTCTTTAATAAATTAGAAAGCTATAGAAATTCAATGATTGCTTGAGTAAGAGTGTGATACTCAGTCAATGTGCTAGACTAGGAGATTATAGGTTGCTTCAGGGATGATAATGAAACACATCTTAAATAAATAAAAGCACAAAATAGTAATTTGACCGCCAACTGTAGTTCTTAACTATAGAAAATCAAATCTTTGGTTTCCCATTAATCTTTATATGGTGTGTATGTCTATTAAGTTTTATACAAAGAGTTTACAAGTCAGAACATCACAAATAATTTCCCACGGTGCATCCATTTACAACAAAATAGGGGTACACAAGCTACTATTCTGGAAGACAAAAACAAAAAGAACATGTGAATGTTGTTAGAGAAGAATATTTTAGTAACCAAAATTCATTCTATCTTTTCTATCAATATGGATATTATGGAAAACATAGTTGAGAAGGAAAACAATTAGCTCCCCTTGATTGGGTAGAAAGGATATTAAATAGACTGATAATAGTATTATGACAAGTTATGTGGGAAAATGATGTACTAATGTTCTATGTTGTACATTTGACCATCTAAATGCAGTTAGTAGCTATCCAAAGGAGAAAAATTACATCAATTGCAACTAATTTGTTTTCCAGACTCAAAATATTTCCCATGGTCAGTGAGAAGAGGTGCACACTGTTGACAACTCTATCATCAACATACCATGAAAAATTAATTCAATGCATGATACTTTAGTATAAATATCAAAGGAAATAGGAAAAACTTAACTGAATTTGTTGATTATTTTCTGAACTCGAAGCAAGTGATCCACCACTCACGTGCAAATTTTAGTGCTAATGAAAATTTAAAAAATGCAAATGTCCCAACTTTAGTATAATAAAGGACAATATATAATACTTTAAAAAATGGCATCCTATTTGTTGCATCAATCAATGTAAACATAAAGAAAAGCAATCCTTAGTAAATGATTACAATGACCATGTTATTTCTAATAAAACATTATAAAGCATTACTAGCTCCAACATGTCACATTGACACGAGTTCACATAAAGCTAGACATGTACTGATTGTAGTGTTTCTTATTGTAACTCCAATGTGGAGAATCCATCCTAATCATCCACTCACATCACATTAGTGGAATCATCACCAATGCCCTCACTCTTCTCAACAACTACCATGTTGACCTTTTAGGCATCTTTTGGCTTGATAGGTTGTTAGTTGCTACCTCATGTGGAGTTAACTAAGAGGCCAGAGCCCATTTTTATATGGATAATGTTAATGAATTCAATTGCATAAGACATTGTCAGTGATAAGATTCAATGCATATAACCCACAAAGATGTCCCTTCAAATAGAAAAATTAAAAAATACAACAATTATTTAAGCACATGAACAAATGCACACTACTAAGTAGTGGTGTATCAAGATAGATAAAAAGGCAAAGAGGAATAGATGCAAGTTTGATTTACTAACCAAGTAAAAATCCAGCTTCAAGCTAAGAGGAATCAATAAAGAATGGTTTTTTGATGTGAGACATATGTGAACAACTTGAAAATAAACTAAAATGCTTATTTGTCTCATGACTGATTTTTGAACAACTTGTATCACATGCTCCATTAATTCTAGAAGTCAATCCATGATCAATTATTATTTCACCCCTTGGAATGGGATCTTTTATGGCAGCACCCCAATGTCTTATGGTCTATACTTGATAGATCTACAGACAAGTGTATACAACATAAACACCAAAAGATAAAAACTCAATGACTCAAACAAAACGTACCTTTGGCATTGTTGTCTAGGGAACATAAATGAGAATTGCATATCTAGACTCCACAAGGCTGGTTATCTGGACTCTTTGGATTATAAATCAATAGAGACATGTGAATCTTGTTTTTTGGGTAAGATGGCCAAGGATCCCTTTTCAGGAAAATGTGAGAGAGCCAGTGATCTATTAGGTCTCATACATACTGATGTATGTGGACCTTTTAGAACAAGTGCTAGAGGTGGGTATCAGTACTTCATTACCTTTACTTATGACTTCAATAGGTATGGTTATGTTTACCTGATGAAACATAAGTATGAAACCCTTGAAAGGTTCAAGGATTTCATAAATGAAGTACACAACTGGCTTGGCAAAAGTATCAAGGCACTTTGATCCGATCGAGGTAGAGAATACTTAAGCCAAGAGTTTGAGGACCTTCTGAGAGCCTATGGTATTGTATCATAATGGACTCCACCTGGAACACCACAACATAATGGTGTATCAGAAAGAAGGAATCACACATTATGGATATGGTGTGATCGATGATGAGTTTTGACAATCTTCCAACTTCCTTCTGGGGTCATTCTCTTGAAACTTCCGCATTTACACTTAACCGCGTACCATCTAAATCGGTTCAAAAGACACCATATGAGATATGGACTAGGAAGCGTCCCAAAATGTCTTTAATGAAGATTTGGGGATGTGAGGCTTATGTCAAGAAAATGTTTCCTGATAAGCTAGGCCCTAGATCTGATGAATGTTATTTTGTTGGATACCCTAAAGAAACCAAGGGATACTACTTATACAACCCAACTGAAAACAAAGTGTTTGTTTTTAGGGATGTTGTATTCCTAGAAAAGGAGTTTATTTCTAAAGGAAATAGTGGGAGGAAAGTAGAGCTCGAAGAGGATCGATACCAACAAGAAAATATTGAACCAATAGATGTATAAGAGGAATACAGAGATTCACAAGTGGTTGTGGAATCTCAGTCTCCTCAAGTAACACAGGGACCTCATAAATCTAGTAGGGCATGCCTTGATCCTGAGAGATTTGGATATCGTGTGACTCAGGAAGGTGGTGAGTTGGTCATAGATGATGAGCCAACTACCTATCTAGAATCTATGAAGGGACTAGATTTTGAGAAATGGCTTGAGGCCATGAGATCTGAGATGGAATCCATATATATCAACAAGGTATGGATCTTGGTGGAATCACCTAAAGGGGTAAAACCCATAGGGTGCAAGTGGGTCTTCAAGAAGAAGATCGACATGGATGGCAATATGCAAACTTATAAAGGTAGATTGGTTGCAAAAGGTTTCAGACAAGTTAAAGGTGTTGACTATGACAAAACCTTTTCTCCAGTTGCCATGATTAAGTCCATCAGGATCATGCTTGCTATTACAGCCTACTATGACTATGAGATTTGGAAGATGGATGTTAAAACCACATTCCTTAACAGGAATATAGTGGAGGATGTGTACATGATACAACCTGAAGGCTTTATAGATCCAAAGAATTCCAATAAAGTTTGTAAATTGCAATTGTCAATCTATGGATTGAAGCAAGCATCTCAGAGCTAGAATCTTCAATTTGACAAAGCAGTCAAAGATTTTGGCTTTAGTCAAAATGAAGATGAACCTTGTGTGTATAAGAAGGTTAGTGGGAGCATGACTACATTCCTCATATTGTATGTAGATGAAATATTGTTGATGGAGAATGACATCTCTGCCTTACATAAGGTAAAGACATGGCTTGGAAATACATTCTCAATGAAGGACTTAGGAGAAGCATCATATATCTTGGGAATCAAGATCTATAGAGATAGATCTAGAAGGCTTCTTGGACTAATTCAGAGCACGTACATTGATAAGGTGTTGAAGAGGTTCAGCATGGAGAACTCAAAGAGAGGAAGCATACCCATGGTGCATGGTGTTACCGTCTCTAGAGCTCAATGTCCTCGATCTTGTGAAGAGAGGGAGCATATGAATGGGATTCTATATGCATCAACCATTGGATCCATCATGTACGCAATGTTGTGCACCCGTCCCAATGTCTCGTATGCACTTAGCATGACGAGCAGGTACTAGTCAGATCCCAAAGATGCTCACTAGACAGCCGTGAAGAACATCCTGAAGTACTTGAGAAGGAATAAGGATCAGTTCCTCGTATACGGTGGTGAGGAACAGTAGGTGGTAAATGATTATACTGATGCAAGCTTCCAAACTGATAAAGATGATTACAGATCATAGTCAGGATTTGTATTTTGCCTTAACAACAGAGTTGTAAGCTGGAAGAGTTTGAAGCAAGAGACAGTTGTGGATTTTACTATAGAGGCCGAGTATATTGTTGCAATTCATGCAGTAAAGGAGGCTGTGTGGATCAAGAAGTTCATCTCTGAACTTGGGGTGGTTCCTAGAAGTTGTGATGCAATTCAGCTTTATTGTGACAACAATGGAGCTATTGATCAAACTAAAGAACCCAGATCACATCAGAGGTCCAATCACATACTGAGGCACTTCCATCTGATATGAGTGATCATATATTGAGGAGATGTGAAGATGTGTAGAGTAATAACTGAAGATAATATTTTTTATCCCCTAATGAAGGCACTTTCACAGTAGAAGCATGACGGTCATGCTAGGTCACAAGGACTGAGGTTCCTGGGGGATTGTCTCATGATGGTCATGCTATGTCACAAGGATTGAGGTTTCTGGGTGCTTTCTCTAAGAGCAAGTGGGAATATGTTGGTATGTATGCCCATAGAGCAAGTCATATCATGATTGTAATGGGATACTTTGTAAATGATTTAAATAATAATAAAATGAATTTCCGTCTATATGTTTTTAACTATTTTGAGATAATGGTATAACATGATAGATGTCTAAAGAATTGTTTCACTCAATGATGTATGCTTTCGGGTTAAGGACCAGAACGATGAGATCATATGGATGTTAAGAGTATACATTCTTGTTTTGTCCCTAGTCAGTTGTTATTGTGGAAATAACCATAGACATCAATAACACATAAGACTAGAGTGTGTGTTGGTTGATGACAAAATCTCATTAGTCATGATATAGGATATCAAACCAAGCATATAGATACATGTTAGAGAATAGTATATCGGACAGACCCACCATAAGAGTGATGCATGGAAACCATGTTTGGTTAGTTAGGATCAGCTCTTATAGTATTAGTGGTGACTATTGTTCTTAGACCTAAAATCATTGCACTCAACACATGTCATTGGGTACACTTTGACATCATCAAACATAATCTGAAATATGGACTGTTATAAAGGTGATGATTGGGTGACTTTGACACATGGGGTTTTGATTGTGAGTGATCGATATGGAATTTGTCCCTCCTAAGGGAGTATGATGTCCTGGCCACTTGATGAGTGAGACTGAGAAAAGCACGGCCATACACTTGTGAGTCAATGTATGACATTGAGCTTACAAATATCTCGGGCAGTCTACTCTGGATCAAGAAATGCGGATTGAATGTTTGTAGAGGATGACATGTCCATGCCTCAAGTTCAATCTGGATATTAGTGACAAAGGAACTATACATTCAATGTAACACCAATTACTAATTCTAGGGTTAAAAGTTGTTCTCCAACTTTCCTTTTCACTTGGGTAGCACAGATGTACGACTAGGCACCGCTCTTTGCTTGTGAATTCATAAGTGGTTATGGACTTTCACTGTCAATGTGAAATGGGACCTATCAGGTCACACACATAGGATTAACCTGGAAGAGGATTTTATCCATGAATGATGTTTGGATTGATTACTAAATGTGTTTAGGTACTCAATCAAACATTCAATCCATTGACTTGACTCAGAATCATCAAGTTCAAGTGTTGAACTAACTGATTTGAGTGTTAGATTGATTGAGAACTGCATTGACTGTGTTCTACACAATCCGGACCACCAACCGACTGATTCACTAGGTGAACCAATCAGCTCATGGCCAGTGAGATGACCAGTTCATTCTGGTGAACCGGTCGGTTCATGTGTCCAAACGAGCAATGGTGGGTTGTCCCGATTTGTGAGAAAAGTTTTTCATTTCACTTGTACAATTCAATTGGGACAAGAATTGATCTTAGTATCAATTAGAAACAAATAAGGAAAGTCAATTAGAGGCAAGTCTGGGAAGTGAACTGACCGGCTCACACTCACAAACGACCTGTTTGTTTGTGAAACGATCAGTTCGGTTGCCGTAGTGTAATCAGTTCATGGAAATTTCAGACCCTTTTACTCCCACTTTAGTCCCGCATTCTCTGTTGCTGAGAACCCTGACCCCTCCTATATATAGAGGGGTACTGGGGCTTCTCAAAAGTACAACTTAGAACATCAGTTGCTCTGCAAAGTTGTCCTCTCTGGTTGTGGTAATCGAGAGAGCCCAAGCAAGTTCTACCTGATCTGGGAGGCACAACAAGGGAAAGACAACTGTAGGATGACAACTGGTGGTGGGAGAGTGTGTCGGTGACTAGTATGCCGACAGAAGGGGACGACTCCTTCTAGTTTCATGTGGGACAGGACGAATAGAGTTCTCGGTGGTCCGTGTAGACTATCTGTAGAGGCGAGAGGTGTCTACGGCTCAGGAGGACGATGGTCAACCGTAGTCCGGGTCAGGACCAGGAGCTGCACAAACACTGTCCAAGACTAGGTGGTTGAAAACCACACTAGATGCGAGGTATTGTCATTGAGCAAGCCTCAAGACTAGGCATACCTCGCTAAAAGCATCCTTCCTATTTCATAGTTGTTGATGCGATCTGATGTTTTATGGGTTTGTAGTGAGAAATTTTTTTTGTTTTCACTGCCTTCTCTGTCCCACAAAACCCAAAAATAACATGAATATGATTTCATTAATAATAAAGGCAAGATTTCAATTTGTTTAGTTAATTCAGTTATGAGATAATGATGTAACATTATAAATGTCTAGAGAATTATATTACTCAATTATGTGTGTATTCAAGATCCAACCTTGTGGATGAGATCATACAGATGCTAAGAGTACATATAACTATTCTCGTTATGTCCCTGGTCGGTTGTTATTGTGGAAGGTTGATATATAACAATAACACATAAAATCAAAGTGTTAATTGGTTGATGACAAAATCTCATTAGTCATGATATGGCAATATCAAACTAAGCATATAGATACATTTTAGAGAATAGTGTATCAGACTGACCCACTGTGAGACTAACACATGGAAGCCATCATCATTTAAGTCATAGTTAACTCTCATAGTTATGGTGATGGTTGTGGTTCTTAGACCTGAAATCACTACACTCATCACATGTTGTTGGATACACTTTGACATCATCAAACGGAGTCCTAAAACATGGGTTGTTATAACAGTGATGATTGAGTGACTTTGACACATGGTGTGAGAACCTATTTCACTAAACGAGATTACTCAAAGCATAAAACACAATTGATCACCAATTAACCACATACCCAAACATATGGAGTAAATTAAAACTGATTTCAACATCAACACTCGCTCAGAAACATTTGCATAAGAGCCCAATATCTTTCATGTATCCAAACTATGACAAGAATTTGATATAAATTGTTCTATCTCCTTAGCCACAACATATATACACAGGACAACAATATTTGTATATGTCACACAAACAAGCATTAACATGCTAATAAATTCCGATTTGTTTGAAACACCATATACAAACTTTTCCTGCCTAGACCTGAGAGTACAGGGATGACTCTAGGACACACAAGATATCTAATCAACATTCTCAAAGATTCATTACTATAGCTTGATTCATCCCTATTTTAGGGCTTAATCTTGTGTCTTTTTTCTCTTCAATCACATATATACCTGTTAGATTGCATGCCATTCCTCCCAATATGCTTATTTCTATAAAATGCACTTATGGACATTATTTTCATGTTTTTAGGCATTTGGACCACACTTTATGGAAGAGAGAGAGGAGTGATCCTAAGGTTCCTCTGCCCTTGGAGAGGCCCAAAGTGAAGTTTGAGGCTCCCTCAACCTACCCCTAGTGGCCAAATATCATTTAAAACAAAGATGTCTAAGAAAATCCAAAGAACAGAGTCAAAGTGTTGATCCAAGACCCAGCATGGTTGTGGTACCACAAAACTGCCGTGCTAGGTCACTTACAAATCAACAGAACAACCTCCAAGTCAAGCAGAGAGCAGCACGGCCGTGCAGAATAGAATGGTCGTGCCAGTGACAACCACCACGGCCGTGCACCACAAAACGGTCATGCTACAGCAGACTAGAACGGTCGTGCAACACCACCACGACCGTACTACCCTCAGTCCACCACGACCGTGGTTGTTTCGGCCCAAAATCGACCAAAACCCTGTAACTTGGCCTATTATAAACCCATGACCGTGCCCATCTACCACGGTTGTGGCCTACCTTACCCACTGCGGCCATGGTGCCCTACCACGGCCGTGATACTCACCAAACCCACCTAGTTTTCACTGCTTTACCCATTTTTCCCCTACTTGACCTAGTGCTTCCTCCCCACACCTATATATAACTAGGTGGTGGTTGGGGCACGAGGTTAGCTACCTTCCACCACCTCCTAGCTCCCCAAATCACCATCCACTACATTCCAATCCATATCCACCTCAAATCCACTCCATTTCACCATTTCCACCACCAAATCACTAGTTTAGACTAGTTCCTACCCATAATCCCCTTCATTCTTCACCCTTGCACCCTAGAGGAGGGAGGAGGACGACCTGCAGTTGCTGGAGAGGGGGATTTTAGCCACTACTTCGAGCTCCAGGTCCACCTCTATCTCTTTCTTCTCTCTTTTTATATTTTCCATTTCTATGAGTAGCTAGGCCCCTGTGGGTGGGCTGTTTGGGGGAAGTTATGTTACTTTGATACCATGTTGGGGGGAAATAACATGTAAATGTTGTAATTCCATTTGTTAATTATTATATTCTATTTGCATCTCATTCTCCATTGATTGCTTGTTGGTTTGTGTGTTGAATCACCTAGGAATTTGGGCAAATTGCTTATATGTGTGAATTTTGGGATTTGCCCCTAGGTCAAATTCTTGGATCCCTAGGTTGCCTCCCATCTTCCTACATCCTAATCAATATCCCTAAACCTAAGCGAGAGATCTAAGTAGCTAGATTAGATGATTCTAGTACAATTAGCATGGAGCCTTCTCAAGGCTAGAATGTGGGGGAATTGGGGTCTAAAACCCTAATTTCACCTTTCCATTACTACCTTCGGCCCCTACTTGCCCTAGGAATGTCAAATCTAGAAACCTAAACTTGATTAGACTCTACTTGAATTTAACCTAATCCCTAATCCAATTGAGCCTCGTAAGGGTAGTAGGGGGTGTTAGGGACTAGTTCCCCTATACACAACCTAGCATATCCATGGCCAGTTCGTAGCTTAGGTTAATTCATTAGACTCTAACTTGTTGTTTGGTTTGGATAACCTAAATGGAATCATAATGTTCATATGTCACCCCCCCCAACTTAAGTGTTAAGTTCATACCCCTAAATAGCCCATACCTCTCTTTATTGCTTAAAACCCTAGTTTTATGCTTGCTTATCTTAGTTAGCTCATTCCTTGCTCAGTTAGCTTCTTGCTTTGCTCTTGTCTTGTTCATGCCTAGTGTAGCTCTTTAATTTCTCTTTTTCTTCTCTCTTGCTTTCCTTAGTGTAATTTGCCTTTTCATACCTAGCTTAGCCTTTCCTTGCTTGTTTAGCCCTTCTCTAGCTTAGGGATAACTTAGATTTCATTCTTGGCTTTAAATTGCTTGTTTTTTCATAGTAGTTTAACAATCAAATCACCTTCAACCCTTAACCCAAGTCTCTGCAGTAGGAAACCAACCAAACTAACCTAGCTCTAGCACCCCCTCTTTTCCCTGTGGATCGACCCTGTACTTGCCACCTTCCTATACTACGACACGACCCTGTGCGCTTATGGGTGTAGTGTTTTAGTGTGATTAGGTGATAAGTTAGGTTTATAAATTTCAAAATCAAATTCCCAACACATGTGTTCCGACCTCGTGGGGCGCACCTAGTCAGGTCAAATTGGCTAGTGTGTTCCACCTCTAGCAGATCCACACCAAGCTTTCTGGCGACGTTTTCGGGGATTAGACGCGCTCAACCTAGCTAGTTAGTTTTACTTTGACTTTTCCTACTGCCCTCATCATTGCTATTCTTTATTCATCATTCTTTGCATTCTTTGTGTATATTGGTTTACTAACTTGTTCTCTTTTGTTTAGTTGTACTTTGTGCATGTGACAAGCCATTCGAGGAAGACAAGATGGAAGGCCAAAATGCACCTCACAAGTCCTTGCAAGATTACTTCATGCCGAGAAACTACCACTCACCTATTGCATCTAGAGTCACCCAAAAGCAAGGGGAGCAATTTTCTATTCCTCTAGGTCTTCTTGGGCTCCTGCCCACCTTCTACGACTCAGAGAGTGAAAAACCCTACAAGCATGTGGATGCCTTCACAGGTGATTTTTTCTGGGGTTCTAGAAGAGCCTTCATAGGTGGCTGAGAAGAGGCGGACAATAGAGGAAAGAGCAGCAAGATGGGTGAGGCAAAGAGAAGAAAGGATAGGAGTGTCAGAGCCACAACAGCCTTCAGTGAATGCATATGACATGAGTACCATCCATGTACAGCTGGAGGGCATTTAGGTGACGCAGGACATAATTCTACGGGCCCAGGAGGGATTCCAAAGGACACAGGACGCCATGTGGTTGGACCATCAGCTCATGCATTACCAGGGCAACCACCTTTATCAGTTTCAAAATGCCCAGGCCCAGAGGAACCCACAGTGGGGTGAAGATTGGTGGAGCTCTTTATCTGCATTCTAGGACAACTACCCACCTCCACAGTCGAACTACTAGTGTAACATCCCTGACCTGGGTTATGAACTAACCCTAGGTGTTTTGCTTAAAATATGTGATTAGATGCTTGTGGTTATTTTGTGTAATGTAATTAAAGCTTTAGAGGAACCTATATTTCTATTTTAGTCCTTTTTGAACAATGTTGTAATATTGTTTTATTTATTTTGGACTAAAGTGCAAATTACCCAATTAGAGGGGTTAACTTGCAAATTGCACATGTTGAGATGTTCCTCTAATGTTGATACATCATAAGAATGCATATGATATGGTGGAATAGATTCTACAAGCTTGAGCACCAAGATACAACTTGTAGAGAAATCCTTGTGCTTTAAAATCTAGTTTTGGTGTAATGTGCAAATTACCCAAAACCTAGGGTCCAACATGAAAAATGTAGCCTCTAGAGTATCTTTCATGACTCTTTGCATCAAGTAGGGTGAATAAAATGAGGAGGGAGCCTCATTTGAATGATCAAATAATAAAGATAACTTTAATAATTAAATAACCAAGTTTTAAGCAAAATGGCCCTTTTATACATGTATAGCTTAATAAGGTGTTTGGTTTCTTTTCCTTTTAACCTTGGATAAAAGAGAGGTTTTGCATTAGAAAAGGAGGAAGAAACGTGGCCAAGGGTGGAGTGTGCATGGGTGGATGGGTTTAAGAAATAAAAGAAAACGCTATCTTTTTCTTTGCTTTGAAAATACCCATAAAATATGTAAGCACCCTTTTTCCACAAGCAAGGGATCATTTCCCTTCATTCCTTCCCTTATCTTTTTGCTTTGGCCAACTAAGGAGAAGCTCAGGAGAAAAGGAGGACGACCAAGCTGGTTTGGGTAAGTTTTGACCATCACCTAGCTCGAATTCATGGAGGAAACTCTAATACAAGGTTGGTTTAGTAGTTTTCCTTACACAACTCTTCTTTCTAGCCATCTTCTCCATCCAAATCTTGAAAAACGGACCCTGGACGACCTTTGGAGCTCAAGCCACCATTAAAGCTACGAATCTTGGAGCTCTATATCAGATCTTAAGGCGGGTTTTATAACTCTAACCCTTAAGTATTGCTTATGCATCTTCCTTTCATAAAAATGTTGCTTATTCTCCTTCTTTAGACACTTGAATGAGTTCTTGCCAGCAAATCCGTGAAGAACAATCCATGTTCTTGAGGTAGGAGAAGATGACGTTATTTCCAAATTTTATCCTAATCTTGCTTTAGCAAACGGTCTCCCACCTCTTGCTCAAACGGTTTGCAAAACCATTTGAAAGCAAACGGTTTCAAAATCGTTTGAAAGCAAACAGTTTCACAAGAACGTTTGGGAACAACCGGTCCAAGACCGTTTGGATGGGTTGACCAAGCATTGACCGTTTGGGATATCTGTTGTACATTATATGGACTAAACACCCACCAAAAATCATCAAGTCATTCCAAGAGAATCATCAATTGAAGGCCCATTAGTCACCTAAACCCTAATCGGGTCTATTGCTGATTTTAATAATCCAATCATGTTGAAGTTTGGGTTGAGTGGCCCAAACGGTTTCAAAACCATTTGGGGATCACCCAAACGGTCTCAAGACCATTTGGTGATGACCCAAGACCGTTTGGAGGTCTAGGGTTAAGTGGGGTTGACCAATTGAGGGCCCAATGATATCAAATTGTTAAACAATTAAGTACTGATTTTGTAACCAAATCTAGGGTTCAACCCTTAAGAGAATGACTTGGATTTTGATGAAATAATGGGAAAACGGTCTCAAGACCGTTTGGAGGATGTCCAAATGATCCCAAGACCGTTTGGGGGTCACCCAAGACTGTTTGGAGGTCTAGGGTTGACCATGGTTGAGGGGTTGAAAATTGAAAGGCAACAAGTTGAAGAATAATCGATTAGTAATCTAATGATCAAATCTATGAGTCAAACCTTAATAGGTTGATTTAGTGATGGAGCTACCACTCACGTGGAATTGTGTGCACCACTAAAAATCCTAAAGATGGTAAGTCTTTAAGTTTAGTCTTACTTATACTAGATCGAGAACTCCACCCACGTATGCTAAGATACGTGGAAGTCTTATCGTAGTATAGTTAATGGTCGAATCCACGGGACAACGGTCTTGTTGGGAGAAACAATATGAAAAACGTTAGAATTTCACTTAATCTCTTAATAGTAGGTACTTAGATCAAAAGGTTGGTTTGGTTGTTTTTAAACTAATAGCAAGTAAAGTAAATCAAATAAGTAAATTTAAGGATGCCAACAATGATAGGGGACCACTAGGATGTGATCGGCTTTCACCGCCACTACACATGGATCAAAACATGCAAAATAAAACATAACCTGCAACAAGAGTCTAAATAGCTAGTATCTTTGTAGATTTAGTTTCCTTTTGGAGAACTAACTACGAGAAGTGCGGGAATGTTGCAACGCCAGCCATCCCCAAACGAATGGTCACCTACTTTGCATCATTCCCTTCGCAAAGTGTGTTCCTCGACTTTATCAAGGTTGTTCTTTCATACGTCAACTGATTCCATTTCATAGTATGAAAGTACAACGATGGAAGTGAGTTTACTCCACTTCTTAAACAACACTCCTAGATACCAAAACAGATGCATGGTGAATACATACATCAAGAACCAACATTCAATCGAGATTCGAATCTAATAGCACAAACATAGACAATTCATACTAAAAGATAAAAGATAACACAAGTTGGTGATCAAGCAACAAGCATTCATTAAACGATTGATGTTGAGCTGAAAATAAAGCATCTCTATATTGCAAACTATGTATTACATTACATGAAATGAAAACATGGGTAGTGGGACTACTCCCCGCACCCTAGTGAAAGAGACTACTCGCTCATAGCTAGGACAAAGAAGGAGGTGAGAAGAGAGAGAGCGTCATCCCCACAAAGGAGAGAGGAAATTCAACCCCTTGGAAAGAGAGAGTGACGATCTTCAAACTTCACAGGTTGCTCGATGACAAGGTCTCCTCTTCCCACCTTCTTTGATGAAGAGAGAGAAAGCAGCTTCAGGATGGAGCGTGGATCTCAGACCGGCAGCCTTTGGGTGGAGGATGGAAGTTGGAAAAGCTCTGGAGTAGTAGAGGCAGCCTCTGGGCATCTGAAACTTGATTGTTTTGAGAGGACCCCTTGGGTCTTATTTATAGGCTTTAAGTGAAGTCCAAACTGTTTGAGCAGTTTTTGGGTCCAAACGGTCTTGAAGACCGTTTGGACTCTGAGACCATTTGGACTCATGCGGTCTTGAGATCGTGTGACTCCATGCGGTCTTGGGACTGTGTGAGTCCATGCGGTCTTGAGATCAGTTGGCTTCATGCGGTCTTGGGACCGTGCGAGTCCATGCGGTCTTGGGACCGTTCGGCTTCATGCGGTCTTGGGACCGTGTGAGTCCATGAGGTCTTGGGACCGTTCGACTTCATGCGGCCTTGGGACCATGTGAGTCCATGCGGTCTTGGGACCATTTGGCTTCATGCGGTCTTGGGACCGTGTGAGTCCATGCGGTTTTGGGACCATTTGGCTTCATGCGGTCTTGGGACCATGTGAGTCCATGCGGTCTTGGGACCGTTCAACTTCATGCGGTCTCGGGACCGTGTGAGTCCATGCGGTCTTGGGACCATTTGGCTTCATGCGGTCCTGAGACCGTTTGAGTCCATGCGGTCTTGGGACCGTTTGGGTCTTTTTGTGACTTTTTTTTGTGTCTTTTTCTGTAAGTAAAAAGGAAAAAGTTAATCTAACAGTATGTTTGCAATAAAAGAGAATAGTTAGAGATTCTATATAATATATCTGAGGAAGAGTGTGGAAAACTAAAGAAAATTACTAAGATAAAATCACAAAATTGGAGGTTATCACCCCCTGACTTAGAGTCTAGCTTGTCCTCAAGTTAGATAGAGTTGAGGCATGTAATGGCGAAGTGATTTTATTTAGTTAAGATTTCCATACTCTTGCTTCAATTATAAACCCGAGCTCTCCTAAGGTCATATCGGGTCTTATTGTTTGCCTTAACTCTTTCAGGTATTTAGAGTTGCTTGGGTCTCAGGTTTCTTCCGTATCTCGAAGCCTGCATTGGGACCACTTTTTATTCTGTGCATGTCGTCGACACTAATCAGCTTTATACCTCTCTGAAAAACCTACCGGAAGCTAGAGTGGGTATGAGGGTTGGCTAAAGGCTTGATGTGTAACTCCCCCTTCAAGTGAGGGAGGGGTTGTCTATGCTTTTAGGATCTCACTACCGGGCACGATACATCTGCCTTCATGAGGGCAGTTGAATGTACCGGCTGGGTGAGTCCTTTATAAGCCTTTCATATATTTAGATACCTTAGGGTTTCACTACCGGGCACGACACATCTGTCTTCGTGAGGGCAGCTGAATGTGCCGGCCGGGTGAGACCTTCATTGGTTCTTTATATAGGTCCTTATTTATGGCACAACTCTCATAGTTTTATTCGACTCTTTGGCTTTTATTCGTAAACTCTCAAGCTTAGGATTTGGGGTTTTTAGGGAAAATATTTTTGGGCGGCCAAGCCTCTTTTATTTGAAGAGAGGAAAGTTGTTCTTAGAGTTTCTCTACATGCACTTTTTGGTTTCTTTTTAAAGGTCCACTTGTGAGACTTCTTGATTTGGATGTCACTTGATGCCCCTCTTGTCCTTGAGAGTGCTTGGCTTATTTCGGCCTTGATATTGACCTGTGGAGAGTCGGATGTAGAAGTGAAACAAAAGCATGAAAATCAAGAGTGAAGAGAAATTATTAAGTCTCCATTATATGTCTAAGTGCTATTCTAGTTATTATTCTTGAAGACTGACTTGATTCTAAAGTTAGAGGGGGATGATTTTATTCCAAAGATTTATTATCAGATGAATTATTTAAAACAAAAACTAAATGTGTAAGGGAAACTAAGAGAATTTTGTACAAAATTGAAAGAGAAGATGGAGAAAGAAGGATATAGAAATGATACCTCGCCCTTGTATAATGTACTCCCCCCCTAACTTATCACTCACTTTGTCCTCAGAATGTCAAAGTGATAGGTTGAGAAGTACAAGGACAAGGGCGCCAAGCTTCTGTTAATCTTGAGTTTGCCCCTGGTGTTCTGAGTAGATTAGCTGCAAACTTTCCGCGTAAGGCGTGGTAATCCACGTCTGTCATATCCTCTACTGGTCTTAGAAGGACCATGATGGTGTACATCCAGTAGAGGACGTGGAAGCCGCAGTCATTTGATTCCCGAATTTATTGGGGACATTTGTGGTTGAAGGATGGGCGATGAAAGTGTTCTTTGTCGTAAGCCCTTGTGTGCTGACTTAGAATATCGATTAGTCTGTCTGCATATTCCTTCGCCACTTCCTCTGTGGGCATCTTTGGTGTCACTACATATTTCTTCTACCGTGGATTGAACTGGTTGTCAGAACTGTTGTAGATGGTAGTTGTTCCTTCGGGTAGGTTTGTTGCCAGAAGCATCCAGTGCTCATGGTGAAGGAAGGTTAGTATGATAAACTTCGGTGTTGTATGTTGTAGGAAGGAAATTAGTGTTTCAGTTGTTCCTAAGTTCTTTATCTTTAGGAGATTGTCCTTCATATATGTGGATGCCATATAGGTTGTAGGGTGATTCCGTCCGAGAAGAAATTGATAGGCATCCA
Source organism: Alisma plantago-aquatica (assembly GCA_963693085.1). NCBI lineage: Eukaryota > Viridiplantae > Streptophyta > Magnoliopsida > Alismatales > Alismataceae > Alisma > Alisma plantago-aquatica. Next base: position 1,134,388,872 of record OY856413.1, on the reverse strand, counting down.
TCAAGCTCACGGATAGAGACCCTTTGAACTGTACAGTTTCTCATAACGCGTCTTCCATGACCAAAATGTCACCGGACATGAAAATGAGGTCATCTTTCTCAGCGTAAAGCCTTGACATGATGAGACGGAGTTCATTGTCGGAGAGACTTTTGCAAGCACTAAGGTCGAAATCTGGGAAAGTTGGTTCTATGGAAGATAGGGGCATCATTTGTGATGGCGATCTCCTAATGGTTGCCCCTGAAAAAAGATCTATATCCCCTTTATCCTGCACCAGATCAAAGTGGGAAGGGTCCCATTTTCTTTTCTCGGGAACTATGGCTGGTTGTTAGTTTTTCTCCAACTCTTTTAAAGTTTGTCTGAAAGGTCACCTTTGCAGACGTTGGATTGCTGAAAAGAGGTAACGGGGGATGTCATCTGGTGCCATTGTCAGGTCCTTAAAGAACCTTCTATCACAAATAAGCTCCATGGCATAAAGCCCTCGCAGGGAGTGAAAATCTTCGGAGACCAGCTCGGTAAAGGGAATTTCTTAGTTTAGCGTTTGAATGTGACGGATAGTGCAGAAAGTGCAATCCCCAGATCCCTCAGTAGTTTGGACTTGCAGGTTTATTATTTGGAACAAGGGTTGGCTCCAGTCCTGACGGAGGGACAGGTGTGCAACCCAAATTAGCTTAAGAAGCCGGAAAGGTATACATCTTGCCTCTCCTGCTTCTTCTCCAATAAAATTTATTGTTCCGGCTGGTAGCTCAGAGGTGCAAAAATTGTACACCTTGGCGTCTCGAGCCTCAGTGTCCACAATCATAAACAACCAGTGATCGAAAACTTGAAATGGCATGATAAGATATCGTGCCCTCCGTGCTAAACTAGCACGCAGCCGCTCTATTGACTTTGCTCGTATTTCTTTGTATAACAAGCCTATAGATAGAGCATGTGAGGCATTAAATACTGGCTACTTCCTCTTTGAGCTTCTATAAACTTCTATGCAGTTGGCAAGTAGGACACGGAAGATTGCCATTGACATCGTTGACCGTGGTCGTAGGATGTTGCGTAAATCTTTGCGTGTCAACTTGCGCTTAGTCTTTGTATTGTGGTAGATGATGTCTCCCCCCTCTTTGGCATCGTCGACAATAGTGTTCAGGATAAAGATGTCCTAAGCATCTAGTGTAGAGATGGTCGCCATATCTAAATCATGCATCTTTTGCGGTAGAGGTGGTGGCGGGGGAAGCTCCTGCGAAGGGGGTGAAGAAGTTTGTTCCAAATCTTCTATATACCCTTGCAGATCGCCATCTAAATCAGAAGAAGAATCGAGTTCTTCATCTGTATCTAAACATACTCGTTCTGATTCTTCCTGTTCTGGGGGAAAGGGCACTGATTGGTCAAGTGCGGAAAAATGTTGAGTGGTTGTTGCTGGTGGGCTTGCGCTGGTTCCTAAAATACATTGGTGGAACTCAGCAAAAGCCACATCTTTTGCAGACTCCCCTATGGATCCCAAGGCAGAGTAATCGAGGAATTGGTCCCCATATGATATATTTACATTTTTGTTGTGGGTGGGGGACTTGGGATGATGTCCACCTTCTTGGTGGTCTTTGTCATATCCTTTCTGAGAAGGTTCTGCTCCTTGGCTTGGGCCCTCCCCAGCATTGTATGGGTCATCAGATTTGTCATCTGAGGAGGTGGTATCGTTGTTAGAATCAGCTGAGGAGTCAGAGTCATCTTCGTAGTTAGGCTCGTATTCAGAGCCTTCATCACTGGAGGAGATTTCTTCCACTTCTTCTTCCAGCTCCTCAGCTAGGCATTTGTTGATGCGATCAATTTCACACAAGATCGCTATGATGTTGACCTTTGGTGGGGCCTTTACAGTCTTGTTGTAGTTATCTACGATCTTTTGGAGTTTGGCTCAGTCTTCCATCAATTGATCCTTTGTCCAAAATGGAGCATCGGCAGTTCCTGTGGCTTCCTTAGCTGGTGATGCCATTTCTGAAAATGGAAAGTCATGTGTTAGCATAAGATTGATTTTGTATGAGTTTATATATTTTCATGTTTTAACGAAAAGCAGATGGTGTTGGAAAGACCAAACAGTTTTGAAGACCGTTTGGTTCCAAACGGTTTGAAGACCGTTTGGTTCCAAACGGTTTCAGGACCGGTTGGCTCCAAACAGTTTCAGGACCGTTTGGCTCCAAACGGTTTCAGGACCGTTTGGCTCCAAATGGTTTCACGACCGTTTGGCTCTAAACGGTTTCAAGACCGTTTGGAAGCTGAAACACCGAGGGCGCAGCGGACGGAAGAGAGGCGGAACCGGTGGCGAAAGCAAAGACAACGGTGATAAGGACGACGGTGGTGATAGAAAAGGGAATTGCGACAGTGTCGTAGACGTCGGTGATAGCAAAGACGGCGGCGGTGCACAGATAGAAGTGTCGCTGAAGCTGCTTGCTGAGGTACCTTGCAGAAACGGTCGGAGATGACGATAGTGATGTGAGGAGAGGCGGCGACAGAGGTGCGATCACCGTGGAGACACACGTAGCCGGGAAGGAAGACGGCGAAGAGAAACTTGGTCGCGGGTCATGTGGGAATGGGAGCAGAGATGGAACAGGAATAACCGTTCACACGAGGGCTTAAGAAAGGTCTGGAGTTGAAGGAAAGAAGAAGGAGGGGGGTTATATTTATAGGATTCGGGGGGTTGACCTTAAAAAATCCTTAGGTCAAACGGTTTAATGAGCGTTTGGACTCCAAACAGTTTCGAGACCGTTTGGACTCCAAACGGTTTCAATACCGTTTGGCTCCAAACAGTTTCAGGACCGTTTGGCTCCAAACAGTTTTCAGGACCGTTTGGGAGGTTTAAGGTTATTATGATTTTTATATTTTTATATTTGTTTTGGTTATATAATTTTTTATATTTTCAGGAGATAAACCTAAGGTAACTTAAAAGAACAGAAGATAAAAGAAGAAGCTCAGATCTTGGGTTGCCTCCCAAGTAGCGCCTGGGTTTTACGTCGCTGGCTCGATGAGGTTTGGAAGTTGTTATGATGATGTTATGGCTTCTCTAATCTCAATAGTCTGTCTCGGCATTTTATCTACTGGATTGTAGTATTTTTTCAATCGATGGCCATTGACTGTCCTTTCTCCTCCATTGTCATCAACAATTATGATAGCTCCAGTCGGGTATATATGTTTGGTGATGAAGGGCCCGGACCACTTTGTGCGGAGTTTTCTTGGGAACAGTTTGAGCTTGGAGTTGAAAAGGAGTACTTTGTCACCAATGGTGATGTCTTTCATTTTTAGATGACCGTCATGCCACATTTTGGTTTGTTCTTTATAAATCCTGGCACTTTGATAAGTGGTCATTCTGAGCTCCTCTAGATCTTGTAATTGGAGTTGTCTGTTTTCTCTGGCACTTTTGAAATCAAAATTCAGTTGTTTAATGGCCCACCAAGCCTTATGTTCCAGTTTCACTGGAAGATGACATGACTTCTGTTGGATAAATTGGATATTATGATAAATCCCTTTGTTTCGATGATGACAAACATTTCATTCTTATTAATCTAACGAGCTACTTAAGTGTGCAGGAACAAGGTGATGACAAAGTTCTAGGGAATCCTTACGCTTGAATGTTTATAAATGTCATACAATGTAATCATTTGTAAACTTGTACAAATATATAATGTACAAGTACTTAGACTTCATGTAAATCAAGCGTTAGATCTCCCTAGCTAAACACCACACTTAGTTAGGTCATCTCCTTCTAATAGATCACATAATGCACACTCATGCACATACTTAGTATCTTAATTAAAAGATTGAAAACAGAGTCAATCTCGGTCGACCACACTCCTCGACCGAGACACTCTCGGTCGACAAACTTCTCGACCGAGATTGACCAAAAGTAGCCGTTAGACACAGCAGTTGACAGTTGCAAATCAACGTTAATCCAGAGAGCCTATCGGTCGACAAATCCTCGACCGACTGGGCATCTCGGTCGACAAGTCCTCGACCGAGATGGTCTCTGACAGCAACTGCAGAATTAATTAACTAGCCGTTGCTAATGCGCCTAACTTATTCCTAACGGCTAGTTAAGCACTAGGAACCCCCTAGAAGTTGTCTAGAACGTCCTTAAGCTTACTTAGGCCATTCCTATAAATAGGACAACCCATAGGACACTAGAACACACTTGTTACACTTGAGAATACACTTGAGCATACTTGAGCAATCTTTTGCAAGCAAAATTTGAGCACTGTGATCATAGGCCTACATTCTCCTTAGCTCAATCTCGTGTCCTATAGGCTAGATTCTCCTACCTACAGCAATCACAAGTTCACATACTTGGCTAGGAGATCTTACGCTTGATCTAGGCATATCAAGCCTTGGGCTTAAAGGATAAGTTGTAATTTCTGTTTTCCTTTCTTGTTCCTGTTTATCTTGTGTACTCTCCTTGCTACTCCTAGGGTTGGAGGCTGCGGATTGGAGAGGGTTGACTTCTCAGGTGGAGAAGGGGACTTCAAGCTACTTCAAGAAGGCTATCGCAGGGGAAGCTACTTCAGAAGGCTGGTGCAACGGGAGTTGGTGCATCTACTTCAAGGGAAGGCTGCTTCAAGGTTGGCGATTACTTCTAGGTGAAGGCTGCTTGAAGGGTTTAGGAAAAGAGATTGTATTTTATGTAAATTCCTTGAAGAGGTAATAAAATAAATTTCTTTTCAAATCCCGGTTGGGTAAGCAACCGGGTAGTGGACTGACGGCTATAGTATTTGCTATAGTTGGAACCACTCTAAACCTTGTGTCTCCTTGTCCAATATTCTCTTTGTGGTTGTTGAAGTGCAATAATTGTTAAATTATCTATAAAACTCTATTCACCCCCCCTCTAGAGGTTTTCAATTGGTATCAGAGCAGGCTTCAAGGAGCCCTAACAAGGTCTTGAAGAGATAAAGGGAGGAGGTGACTACAATCACAAGAAGCATGGATCAAAGTTCGACAAGTTGCAATTGGTGCTTAGGAACAAAGCACTCTACGTCTAAATGTCCATGGAGGTCAAAGAAAGGAGATGCACATAAAGAGTGTTTCGTTGCTACAATAAGTGAGGAAGAAGAAGAAGAGGTAAGCTTGCTTGATTTACCCAAGGAGGAGTTAGTTGCTATCATTGAAGAAACACATAATAAATATGTTGAATGCAAAAAGAAGTTAAAGAAATCCAGTAAAGAAAATGATGATCTAAATGCTAGACTTCTTGCTCTTACATCCGAAAATGACGATTTATATGCTAAATTGAATACTCTTGGTTTTGAAAAAGACAGCATTATGTCTGATAATCGTACCTTGAAATCATCTCTAAGTAACAGTGAAGTAAAGATCTTTACTCTAGAAACAAACTATGATCTTCTATGTCAAGAAAAAGCTGAATTGCTTACAAAATTAAATGATTTTCAAAAACAACCTATATTGTGCACCCATGTAGATTATGACAATATAGTGAAAGAAAGAAATATGTTATCATCCAATCTAGACCAAGCAAAATTAGATATCAAGAAAAGAATGGATGAGATCGTTAAGTTGCAACAAGAAGTTAGTAAGTTAAGCAACAATGGAATCCTTGATAGAATATTAGAAAATTCCTATCATCAAATAGGGAGAAGAGGACTAGGTTATAAGCCTAATGAGAAATCCCATCAACAACCTAGAAGAACACAAGCGAGTCAATCTGCTTATATACCTAGAGGCACAAAAATGTATATACCCAAGAATAACCTAGATCAAAACCATAGAAAAAGGCTTGAGGTTGATTCAATTTGTTGTCATTATTGCTCACGCCTTGGACATTATTCTTTTTCATGCCCATACAAGAAAAAGCATGTCGAGATGGTATGGGTTCCAAAAACCCCAAATTAAATAGGTTTGACTAAGTTGAGATATGACCAAAGACCTTAATTTGTATATCCTTATGTCTATCTCAACTTAACATTTAGGGATAACAAAATCAAAAATTAAAAGATTTAATAGCACCTTGATACACATATTTATCTCAAACTGATCTTTGAATAAGATACAGCCTATATTGCACTTGAAATATATTTCTGAAACAGTTTCCAGAAACTTGATCGGTCGAGAAGTTATCGACCGAATAATCCTCGGTCGAGCAATTGTCGACCGAGCATATCACTGTTCTCAGACTGCTGTAAATCTTTACATTATATGTGAAAATTATTCTTAACTGATCATGCTTACATTTCTATTTAATCATTCTTTTATTGCACATTTCTTTTTCAGAAATACTTGCAATGAATAAAATGTTTCAAATAAATTTTTGTGTGCTTTTATATTAAGCATCACTTATTTTAGTCTATCCAAAGTAATCTTAAATTCATGAATGGATATTATTCTTGAATATGCTTCATCATATTTGATGTCCTTATTAAGCTCTCATAATTAGTACACTTTAATGAGTCTCAAATTGATATTTACAAGCTATCTGCAGAACTCATACTTCGCATATGAATGATTCATACTGGAAACCTGCAGAATATGCCTCTTGGTTAAAATAAAATTTGACCAAGGGGCGCTATGGTCGTAATCAAGGGCGACCTAAAATAAACTTTGATAAAAATTGTTTATTTGAACATTATTTTATTGAACTTAATCTTAGCATATTTTTAAATCAAAACGTCAAATCATTTGTGGTAATTAGAAACCTTAAATATTATTACTCCCTTGGAATATACATATACATATGCTCTACAAAAATGTTCTATGATTTGCATTAAAATTCTGTCAAAAATTTGAACTCAGTAAGTCTGTCGGTCGATATACATTTATCATATGCTTAAAGGAATCTCATATCATTTCAAGGCTTAACATCCTTTGCGAATGATTAAGAAACAAATTGTGGATAAATTAGTTAAAAATCCATGTTCCTAATAGGATATCTAATTAAGGGGGAGCATTATATTAAGGGGGAAAAGAAAAATAAAACATTCAACTTGGATATCTTTTTGAAATGACAAAGGGGGAGAAAGAATATAAAAGAGTTTCATCACATCTTGGCCAGCACTCACTTGAAAAACATAAATAGCTACAAAAAGTAAATTTTCAGGTATGAAACTCTCATGCTTTATATTTCCTTATTTCATATTTAGGAAATGTTTGTCATCTTCAAAAAGGGGGAGATTGTTGGATAAATTGGATATTATGATAAATCCCTTTGTTTCGATGATGACAAACATTTCATTCTTATTAATCTAACGAGCTACTTAAGTGTGCAGGAACAAGGTGATGACAAAGTTCTAGGGAATCCTTACGCTTGAATGTTTATAAATGTCATACAATGTAATCATTTGTAAACTTGTACAAATATATAATGTACAAGTACTTAGACTTCATGTAAATCAAGCGTTAGATCTCCCTAGCTAAACACCACACTTAGTTAGGTCATCTCCTTCTAATAGATCACATAATGCACACTCATGCACATACTTAGTATCTTAATTAAAAGATTGAAAACAGAGTCAATCTCGGTCGACCACACTCCTCGACCGAGACACTCTCGGTCGACAAACTTCTCGACCGAGATTGACCAAAAGTAGCCGTTAGACACAGCAGTTGACAGTTGCAAATCAACGTTAATCCAGAGAGCCTGTCGGTCGACAAATCCTCGACCGACTGGGCATCTCGGTCGACAAGTCCTCGACCGAGATGGTCTCTGACAGCAACTGCAGAATTAATTAACTAGCCGTTGCTAATGCGCCTAACTTATTCCTAACGGCTAGTTAAGCACTAGGAACCCCCTAGAAGTTGTCTAGAACGTCCTTAAGCTTACTTAGGCCATTCCTATAAATAGGACAACCCATAGGACACTAGAACACACTTGTTACACTTGAGAATACACTTGAGCATACTTGAGCAATCTTTTGCAAGCAAAATTTGAGCACTGTGATCATAGGCCTACATTCTCCTTAGCTCAATCTCGTGTCCTATAGGCTAGATTCTCCTACCTACAGCAATCACAAGTTCACATACTTGGCTAGGAGATCTTACGCTTGATCTAGGCATATCAAGCCTTGGGCTTAAAGGATAAGTTGTAATTTCTGTTTTCCTTTCTTGTTCCTGTTTATCTTGTGTACTCTCCTTGCTACTCCTAGGGTTGGAGGCTGCGGATTGGAGAGGGTTGACTTCTCAGGTGGAGAAGGGGACTTCAAGCTACTTCAAGAAGGCTATCGCAGGGGAAGCTACTTCAGAAGGCTGGTGCAACGGGAGTTGGTGCATCTACTTCAAGGGAAGGCTGCTTCAAGGTTGGCGATTACTTCTAGGTGAAGGCTGCTTGAAGGGTTTAGGAAAAGAGATTGTATTTTATGTAAATTCCTTGAAGAGGTAATAAAATAAATTTCTTTTCAAATCCCGGTTGGGTAAGCAACCGGGTAGTGGACTGACGGCTATAGTATTTGCTATAGTTGGAACCACTCTAAACCTTGTGTCTCCTTGTCCAATATTCTCTTTGTGGTTGTTGAAGTGCAATAATTGTTAAATTATCTATAAAACTCTATTCACCCCCCCTCTAGAGGTTTTCAACTTCCCGTATACCAAACGGAACGGGGTTGTCCCGATTGGTATTTTATAAGCAGTTCAGTAAGCCCAAAGGGAATCGGGAAGCTTGGTGGACCAGTTAGTGCGGTGTCTATTGACTGTTTTTTTCTAAGATTGCCTTTAGTTGTCGATTTGAAACCTCAACCTGACCACTGGTCTGTGGATGGTAAGGCATGGCAACTTTATGGTTAACGTCGTATTTCTTTAAGAGGGCTTCAAATCTTCATTTCAGAAAATGGGTCCCTCCGTCGGATATGACTGTTTGGGGAACTCCAAATCTGGGAAAAATGATATCTTTAAACATCTTAATGAGTGGTTTGGAATCACTGGACACTGTGGGTATAGCTTCGACCCATTTCGAGACATAGTCTACTGCAACCAGAATGTAGGAGAAACCATATGAAGAAGGAAAGGGGCCCATGTAGTATCCCCCACACGTCAAAAAGTTTGATCTCTTACCACATGGTGAGGGGCATTTCATTCCTTTTAGATATGCCACCAGAAAGTTGACATTTTTTGCAAGATTTTACAAAATCATGAGAATCTTTTGCTATGGTTGGCCAAAAGAAACCTGATTGCAGAACTTTCATGGCAGTTTTCTTCATACTCATGTGTCCCCCAGTGGGGCCGGAATGTCAATGCTCTAAGACGGGGGTGATCTCTTCTTCAGGTAAGCAGCGATGGAAAAGTACGTCTGTGCAAAGGTGAAAAAGTTAGGGTTCATCCCAATAGAATTGCTTTACATCGTGGAGGAATTTCCTTTTGTCGTGATGGGAGGCGGAAGGGTGAATGATTCCAGTAGCCAGATAATTAACAATGTCGGCATACCAGGGGAATCCATTGGTAACTTTCATTAGTTGGTCATCTGGAAGGGAGTCTCGGATCGGTACTTTATCTTCATCCTCGACTTCAATGCGGCTGAGATGATCAGGTACGACGCTTTCCACTCCACTTTTGTCTTTGATTTCCAAATCGAATTCCTAAAGCATCAATACCCAGTGGATAGGTCTGGGTTTTGCATCTTGCTTCTGAATTAGATATCGTATGGCGAAGTGGTCAGTGTAGATGATGACCTTGGATCCAATCAAGTAAGAGCAGAATTTCTTGAACGCATAGATGACAGCTAAGAACTCCTTCTTTGTAGTAGTGTAGTTCTTATGTACTTCATCAAGCGTTTTAGATGTGTAGTAGATTACATAAGGTTTCTTGTCGATTCTCTATCCTAATACGACCCCTATGGTGTAATCGCTGGTGTCACACATGATTTCAAAAGGTTGTGACTAATCTGGGACTCTTAGTATGGGTGCAGAGATTAAAGCATTTTTTAGAGTTGAGAAACTTTGTAAGCATTCTTGATTAAAATTGAACTCGGTGTCTTTGGTAAGAAGTTGGGTCATGGGTTTTGCTATTTTTGAGAAATCTTTAATAAATCTTCTGTAAAACCCAGCATGACCCAAGAATGCTCGTACTCCTTTTATATCTTTTGGTGGTGACAACTTCGAGATAACATCGATTTTTGCCTTGTCGACCTCAATCCCTCTGTCACTCACTCTATGCCCGAGGACGACACCTTCAGTTACCATAAAATGGCATTTTTCCCAATTCAGGATGAGGTTCGTCTCCTCGCATCATTGTAAGACTTGCCCAAGATTGAGTAGACAGTTATCAAAGGAATCTCCATAAACTGAAAAATCATCCATAAATACTTCCATTATAGATTATGTTAATCCTGCAAAAATGGCAGACATACACCTTTGGAATGTAGCAGGTGCGTTGCACAGCCCGAATGGCATTCTTCTGAAAGCATAGGTCCCAAAGGGGCAGGTAAAGGTAGTTTTCTCTTGGTCTTCCGGGTGTATAGGGATTTGGTAGAGCCCAGAATAACCGTCAAGATAGCAGAAGTATTTTTGGTGGGCTAAGCGTTTTAGGACTTCATCAAGAAAGGGCAGAGGGTACTGATCTTTTCGCGTTGATTTGTTTAGTTTCCTGTAGTCGATACACATCCTCCACCCCATCACAGTCCTTGTGGGAACTAACTCATTTTTTTCGTTTAGCACGACAGTGGTTCCTCCCTTTTTGGGGACCACTTGGATGGGGCTGACCCATTGGGAGTCTGAAATTGGGTAAATTATGCCGGCTTTCAGTAATTTGAGGACTTCAAGGCGAACCACTTCTTTAAGATTGGGGTTCAGCTTCCTTTGGTGTTCTCTTGATGGCTTGAATTCTTCGACCATGGGCAGTCTATGCATGCATAAGGCTGGGTTTATACCTGTCAGGTCAATTATTTTGTACCCAATGACTTTCTTGTGTTTCTTCAGCTCAGCAAGGAGCCATTCTTCCTGGTTGTCTGTCAGGGTGGAACTGATGATGACTGGACATAATTTTTCTTTGTCCAAGAAGACGTGTTTAAGTCCCGTTGGTAAAGTCTTCATCTCGGGGGCCTTGGGTTTTTCTTTTGCTTCTAAAATGGTGACAGATTTAAGCCCTCAAAGGTGGCTATCGGCGCTTCTTCGGCTTTCTCTAAATGTTGCAGACATTGCTGGACCAATTCATTTGCTGAAAATTCGACTTCTGGATTTGTCAGAACATTCTCCAACTCATCAGATGTCTTGGATATTTCCAATTGGGACATTTGGTGTATTGCATCTAAGAGAAAAACCTCCTCTTGAATGTTGGGACCTTTCATGTTGTTGAGAACTCAGAATTGTTTGCTTCTTTTCCCAATCTTAGAATAATCGTGCCAGCTTCAACATCAATAAGCGCCCTAGTTGTGGCAAGGAAAGGTCTGCCAAATATTATTGGGTATCTCATATCCTCATTGATATCCATAATGACAAAATCGCAAGGGACATAGGCATCTTTGCCTATCCTAATTGGAATATCTTCGATAATTCCTAGAGGTGCATTGATAGTGGAATCTGCTAACTGAATTGTCATCGTTGTGGGCAGCAAGTTAGTGAAACCTAATCGTTTACACATGGAATAGGGCATAATTGATATGCTAGCCCCTAAGTCAGCTAATCCCTTTTTGCTTGAGGCATTTCCAATACAGCACTGAATACCGAAGGAACCAGGGTCCTTTTTCTTTGGCATCTTATTAGGGATGATATCGGAGGTGGTTTGAGCTAGTTTGACGGTTTCTTGTTCTTCAGTAATGTATTTCCTTGATAACAAAGTTTTTAGGTATTTAGCCCAAGTCGGTACTTTAGAGAGAGCATCGAGGAGCGGCATGTCAATGTAGAGTTTCTTCATCGCCTCCTTAAATCTTTGAAACCTAGTGTCCATTTTAGTCTCTCTTAATCTTCCCGGATATGGTATCCTTGGTTTATACTGTGGAATCTTTGGCTCTTTGGAAGCTTGTTCTTTTTTGTTGCCTTTCGTGTTCTCTGCGAACTTCTCAATTTCTAGGTTCGGGCTTGCAGTTAACATAAGGACAAGTGTATCATCATCATCAAGAGCGATTCTCGTAGTTTTGTGAAGGGTGCGTCCAAATCTTGTAGTAACTACATTCAACTGCTCTGGTCTATTCTGGTCGTGTCTAGGGTTTGACTCAGGTTGTCCTGCAAAAGTGCCAGCTGGCAGTTTTAGTTGGGCAGTGATTTGTGCCAGTTGAGCCTCCACCACTTTCTGCTGAGCTTGCTGACTAGCGAGCATGGTTTGTTGGGATTGTAGCATCTGCCTTATCAAAGTTATCTTGTTTGTTGGCTGGGAGGGAGCATTTTTCTGAGCGAGTTGTTGTTGTCCTTGATGTGGTTACTATGGAGGCGGTGCTAACTGAGGTTGTTGCAACTGAGGGTGCAGTTGTGGGTGTAGAGGAGGGTGGGTATATTGATAGTAGGCGTAGGGGTTTCTAGGATAGTTGGGTCTTGGGAAGTTATTTTTGGGGTTCCCTTGAATTTGAATAAAGTTGGTTTGGAATCCAGGTGGCAACCTATTGGAGGATCTGCCTTGTGTCTGGTGTTGCAGGTTGGCAGTCCCTGCAGGGTTCCCGTATTGAAAACCTAGGTGGTTTCTTGGTTGATTAGGATTATAGTAAACTTGTCCAGGTATGGAATGAATGGAATTAACTTGTTCGAGCATTTGCTCTTCAGGTTGTTCAATGATTGGTTCGTACTACTGATGTGGTGGGTGCATATCCATCATCACATTGTAAAGCAGACCACATGATAGAGTTGGGTGATCGGATGCGTGATAGGTTTCACGTCCCTGTGGCAGCTTTAACCTATTGAATTTGAGGGTTTTTCTTCTTATCAAATTCTCCAAGCGAAGTTTCAAGAGCCTGTTGTTTATGAGCTATGGTCTTTAAGGCTTCAGCAATAGCCTTCATTTCCATTGATTCCTCAGCTTTATAAACTTTGAGGACTCCCTTGCCAGATGATCATCCCCAATTGGATTGATTCTCAGCTCCAAGTGTGACAATTTTCCAAGCATCCTCGTAGTTCTTTCTCATAAAATTTCCTCCAGATGAGGAATCTAGAAATTGCTTGATGTCATCACTCACTCCCCTATAGAATGTTTCTATTAATTGATTTTGGGAGATACCGTGATGAGGACACTTTCTTAGAAGCTCTTTGAACCTTTCCCAAGCTTCTGTGAGTGATTCTCCAGGAAGTTGGGCGAAGTGGTTAATCTGCCCCCTAATTTCGTAAGTTAACGAAGGGGGAAGAACTTCTCCAGGAAATTTTCTTCCAACGGAGCCCATGTGGTGATTATTGGCTCCCTATCAAGTGAGTTGTACCAGCTCAAAGCTCTTCCTGATAGAGTGAAGTGGAAAAGATGTAGCATTATTGCGTCAAAAGCAAGTCCGACCTGTGGGACCAGTCGGCAAAGTGCCTTGAACCTCTTCAAGTGATCCATACAGTCATCTCCAGAACCTCCAAAGAATGAGATGCCCTGCATGATCTGAATCCATTGTATCTGAATCTCGAAGTTGGGTATGTTGATGATTGGAGGCCGAACTGGATGATTGTCTTTGTAGTTCTTAGGGACAGCATAATCCCTCAATTGCTTGTTTCTTATCTCTAACTGGGCAGCTTGGTTAGCTGCTTCGTTTTTAGCTCGGATGCGGGCTTGTTCTTCCACTCAGATCTCCGCTTGAATCTGAGCACGGGTGTCAGCGATGAGTTGTGCTCTTTGAGCGGCTATGGCGGAATTGACCCTTTCCATGACTAGTGCAGCTTGGCGTTGATCTTCAGCCATTTGCCTGGCTCTTTGGCGGTTAAGTCTGATGCGGCGGTGGAAGCTTCTCTCTACCTCAGAGTCGTACTCTGGATCAGGGGAGAATCTGAGGTTATGCGATGATTGCATACATGTTTTCTACCTGAGTAGAGAAAAGAACAAACCTTTTAGATGATGCCAAAGATATGATGAACTTAAGAAGATATGGACTAATGATTAAAGGAAAGTGTAAAACCCTAACCAACTAGCAAGATACTAAATGAAATAAAAACGTTCTGTTGTCCCCGGCAACAGAACCAATTTTTGATGGAGCTACCACTCACGTGGAATTGCGTGCACCACTAAAAATCCTAAAGATGGTAAGTCTTTAAGTTTAGCCTTGCTTATACTAGATCTAGAACTCCACCCACGTATGCTAATTAAGATACGTGGAAGTCTTATCGTAGTATAGTTAAGGGTCTAATCCACGGGACAACGGTCTTGTTGGGAGCAACAAGATGAAAAACGTTAGAATTTCACTTAATCTCTTAATAGTAGGTACTTAGATCAAAAGGTTGGTTTGGTTGTTTTTAAACTAAGAGCAATTAAATTAAAACAAATAAGTAAATTTAAGGATGCCAACAATGATAGGGGACCACTAGGATGTGATCGGCTTTCACCACCACTACACATGGATCAAAACATGCAAAATAAAACATAACCTACAACAAGAGTCTAAATAGCTAGTATCTTTGTAGATTTAGTTTCCTTTCAGAGAACTAACTACGAGAAGTGCGGGAATGTTGCAACGCCAGCCATCCCCAAATGAATGGTCACCTACTTTGCATCATTCCCTTCGCAAAGTGTGTTCCTCAACTTTATCAAGGTTGTTCTTTCATACGTCAACTGATTCCATTTCATAGTATGAAAGTACAATGATGGAAGTGAGTTTACTCCACTTCTTGAACAACACTCCTAGATATCGAAACAGATGCATGGTGAATACATACATCAAGAACCAACATTCAATCAAGATTCGAATCTAATAGTACAAACATAGACAATTCATACTAAAAGATAAAAGATAACACAAGTTGGTGATCAAGCAACAAGCATTCATTAAACGATTGATGTTGAGCAAAAAAGAAAGCATCTCTATATTGCAAACTATGGATTACATTACATGAAATGAAAACATGGGTAGCGGGGCTACTCCCCACACCCTAGTGAAAGAGACTACTCGCTCATAGCTAGGACAAAGAAGGAGGCGAGAAGAGAGAGAGAGTGTGTCATCCCCACAAAGGAGAAAGGAAAGTCAACCCCTTGGAAAGAGAGAGAGTGATGATCTTCAAACTTCACAGGTTGCTCGATGACGAGGTCTCCTCTTCCCACCTTCTTTGATGAAGAGAGAGAAAGTAGCTTCAATATGGAGCGTGGATCTCAGACCGGCAGCCTTTGGGCAGAGGATGGAAGTTGGAAAAACTCTGGAGTAGCAGCCTCTGGGAGTTTGAAACTTGATTGTTTTGAGAGGACCCCTCGGGTCTTATTTATAGGCTTTAAGTGAAGTCCAAACGGTTTGGGCGGTTTTTGGGTCCAAACGGTCTTGAAGACCGTTTGGACTCTGAGACCGTTTGGACTCTGAGACCATTTGGACTCTGAGACCATTTGGATTCATGCGGTCTTGAGATCGTGTGACTCCATGCGGTCTTGGGACCGTGTGAGTCCATGCGGTCTTGAGATCGGTTGGCTTCATGTGGTCTTGGGACTGTGTGAGTCCATGCAGTCTTGACCCTTCGGCTTCATGCGGTCTTGGGACTGTGTGAGTCCATGCGGTCTTGGGACCGTTCGGCTTCATGCGGTCTGGGGACCGTGTGAGTCCATGCGGTCTTGGGACCGTTTGGCTTCATGCGGTCTTGGGACCGTTCGGCTTCATGCGGTCTCGGGACCGCATGAGTCCATGCGGTCTTGGGACCGTTTGGCTTCATGCACTCTTGAGACCGTTTGAGTCCATGCGGTCTTGGGACCGTTTGGGTCTTTTTGTGACTTTTTTTTGTCTTTTCCTGTAAGTAAAAAGGGAAAAGTTAATCTAACAATATGTTTGCAATAAAAGAGAATAGTTAGATATTCTATCTAATATATCTGAGGAAGAGTGTGGAAAACCAAAGAAAATTACTAAGATAACATCACAAAATTGTAGGTTATCAGTTAGATTTTGGTGTTGACTTGAGAAAATGGTCTCAAGACCATTTGGAGGTCATCCAAACGATCCCAAGACCATTTGGGGTCAGGTCATGACCAAATTGAAAGATGGTCCAATGGGTTCAATGTCAATTAGACTCATGTTGATACATGTTGAAGAGTGATCAATTCCAAACCCTAATTCAAATGATCCAAGCCCTAATTGCTGATCAATTGAAGGTCAATTGAGTGTCAAATCAGTTGAGGGTTGACCTAATTGACTCAATTGATAAGTGGCTAACAAGTGCATGAATGATTGAGGGGTTCAACATTGAAAACCCTAACTTGATTGGAATGGTTGAGATACTTTTTGGTCCATGCGGTTTTGAGGTGGTTTGGACCAAACGGTCTCAAGACCATTTGAGACCAAACGGTCTCAAGACCGTTTGGGGACCATGCGGTTTCAAGATCAATTTGTCCATGCGGTTTTAAAAGTCAAAGTTGGCCAAATGGTCAACAAGACCAAACGGTCTTCACCTCACCTAGGACAAGCGGTCTTGAGTGTGTACTTTACCATACGGTTTCAAAAGTCAACAAACGGTCAACAACTCCAAACGGTTTCAAAACCGTTTGGAGGTTGAAAGTGCAAAAATGTTTGAGATATCAAAAGGGCCAAGAATGTTTGATGCTTTAAAGGTTAAGATGGGTTAGTAGTTGTTTAATCTAAACCCTAGAGATACTTAAAGTAATTAAGGGATCAAGTAATTAGTGCGTTAATGCATTTTATGATCAATGGTGAACATTACAAAAGTACCCTTGATGGGATAGTGTGACTAATACCCCTTGATCAAGTAAACCCTAATGACCATAATGGTTATGACATAACTTATATGGTCAAGGTTAATTTGACTTAGTCTAATCAAGGATGATATAATCATCATCTCATAGAAAGAGGAGAGAGAAGACTCCTTATGTGGATGAGAATTAAGTAAATAACCTCCAATATGTATGAACACATCTAATTAGGGTATGATCCTTAATAGTGAGATCATGGAAACCCTAATTATGATGATTAGTGAATCTT
Source organism: Alisma plantago-aquatica (assembly GCA_963693085.1). Classification (NCBI taxonomy): domain Eukaryota; kingdom Viridiplantae; phylum Streptophyta; class Magnoliopsida; order Alismatales; family Alismataceae; genus Alisma; species Alisma plantago-aquatica. Next base: position 1,134,371,894 of record OY856413.1, on the reverse strand, counting down.
AACCTAATTTGAGGGCATTAATGAGAGTAATCTTCATACATGATGGATCTATGATCAAGTCTCTACATGATATCATTATACTTGATTATTTAAGTACATTATCACATTCTTTTAGCATCAGACATGTTTTCAAACATAAATCAATAAGACAAATGTTATAAAGAAAGAGTACTACTTGTATTAAGTTCATTTCACATATAGTTAAGATTGGGATCTCAATCCCTAACCATCTCATCATTATGATTCAGGAATAGGGTGTTTAAACCCTTAGATCATCAAAACACTAGTTACTAAGTAGCATATTGATAACTTGATGGCAATACAAATATTTCTCATGGTTCATACAGCCTATCAATCTCATATGTTACATCTTACTGGGCAACATAACATATCATTACTTTCAAAACTTATAATGTGCTTTCAATGAATATGACATCATAACCCTTACCTGGCTATGAACACTTCTTGATAAAGACCTGCATGTCTAACACAATTGATAACATGCACATTATATCTATATCAGCACAATACAACTTATTTTCAAATTAAAAAAAATAAAACACCACGGTCGTGCTACTGACAAATTACCACGACCGTGTTACATCACCACGGTTGGTTTCTAGGGTTAGGATTCTTATTCAATCCAGTTAAAGTTATTCAACCCCTTAGCTTTATTAGGAATAGTGATTCCTTATCTCATGCTTCAATCATAAAGTTTCATGCTTAAAGCATACTCATAATTAGGGTTTACTGTTCATATCGTCACATCACCCTAGATTAGGGTTTACTATTCACATTTCATCATGTTACCCTAGATTAGGGTTTAATATTCTTATTTACAATGAATTTAGATCATACCACCATCATGTATGAAGATTACTCTCATTAATGCCCTCAAATTAGGTTAAGATTCACTAATCATCATAATTAGGGTTTCCATGATCTCACTATGAAGGATCATACCCTAATTAGATGTGTTCATACATATTGGAGGTTATTTACTAAATTCTCATCCACATAAGGAGTCTTCTCTCTCTTCTTTCTATGAGATGATGATTATATCATCCTTGATTAGACTAATTCAAATCAACCTTGACCATATAAGTTATGTCATCACCATTATGGTCATTAGGGTTTACTTGATCAAGGGGTATTAGTCACACTATCCCATTAAGGGTACTTTTATAATGTTCACCATTGATCATAAAATGCATTAACAAACTAATTACTTGATCCCTTAATTACTTTAAGTATCTCTAGGGCTTATATTAAACAACTACTAACCCATCTTAACCTTTAAAGCATCAAACATTCTTGACCCTTTTTAAATCTCAAACAGTTTTGCACTTTCAACCTCCAAACGGTTTTGAAACCGTTTGGAGTTGTTGACCATTTGTTGACTTTCAAAACCGTATGGTAAAGTACACACTCAAGACCGTTTGTCCTAGGTGAGGTGAAGACCGTTTGATCTTGTTGACCGTTTGGCCAACTTTGACTTTTAAAATCGCATGGACAAATTGATCTTGAAACCGCATGGTCCCCAAACGGTTTGGGATTGTTTGGTCCCAAACGGTCTTGAGACCGTTTGGTATCAAACGGTCTTGAGACCATTTCGACCCAAACGGTCTTGAGACCATTTGGTCCAAACCACACCTCAAAACCGCATGGACCAAAAAGTATCTCAACCATTCCAATCAAGTTAGGGTATTCAATGTTGAACCCCTCAATCGTTCATGCACTTGTTAGCCACTTATCAATTGAGTCAATTAGGTCAACCCTAAACTGATTTTACACTCAATTGACCTTCAATTGATCACCAATTAGGGCATGGATCATTTGAATTAGGGTTTGGAATTGATCACCCTTTAACATGTATCAACATGAGTCTAATTGACATTGAACCCATTAGACCATCTTCCAATTTGGTCATGACCTGACCCCAAATGGTCTTGGGATCGTTTGGATGACCTCCAAATGATATTGAGACCGTTTTCTCAAGTCAACACCAAAATATAACTCAACCTATTAAGGTTTGACTCATAGATTTGATCATTAGATTACTAATCGATTATTCTTCAACTTGTTGCCTTTCAATTTTCAACCCCTTAACCATGGTCAACCCTAGACCTCCAAACGGTCTTGGGTGACCCCCAAATGGTCTTGGGATCGTTTGGACATCCTCCAAACGGTCGTGAGACCGTTTTCCCATTATTTCATCAAAATCCAAGTCATTCTCTTAAGGGTTGAACCCTAGATTTGGTTACAAAATCAGCACTTAATTGTTTAACAATTTGATATCATTGGACCCTCAATTGGTCAACCCCACTTAACACTAGACCTCCAAATGGTCTTGGGTCATCACCAAATGGTCTTGAGACCGTTTGGGTGATCCCCAAATGGTTTTGAAACCGTTTGGGCCACTCAACCCAAACTTCAACACGATTGGATTATTGAAATCAGCAATAGACCCGATTAGGGTTTAGGTGACTAATGGGCCTTCAATTGATGATTCTCTTGGAATGACTTGATGATTTTTGGTGGGTTTTTAGTCCATATTATGTACAACAGATCTCCCAAATGGTCAACACTTGGTCAACCCATCCAAACGGTCTTGGACCGGTTGTTCCCAAACGTTCTTGTGAAACCATTTGCTTTCAAACGGTTTTGAAACCGTTTGCTTTCAAACGGTTTTGCAAACCGTTTGAGAAAGAGGTGGGAGACCCTTTGCTAAAGCAAGATTAGGATAAACTTTGGAAATAACGTCATCTTCTCCTACCTCAAGAACATGGACTGATCTTCAAGGATTTGCTAGCAAGAACTCATTCAAGTGTCTAAAGAAGGAGAATAAGCAATGTTTTTATGAAAGGAAGATGCATAAGCAATACTTAAGGGTTAGAGTTATAAAACCCACCTTAAGATCTGATCTAGAGCTCCAGGCTTCGTATATTTAATGGTTTCTTGAGCTCCAAAGGTCGTCCAGGGTCCGTTTTTCTAGATTTGGATGGAGAAGATGGCTAGAAAGAAGAGTTGTGTAAGGAAAACTACTAAACCAACCTTGTATTAGAGTTTCCTCCATGAATTCGAGCTAGGTGATGGTCAAAACTTACCCAAACCATCTTGGTCATCCTCCTTTTCTCCTGAGCTTCTCCTTATTCGCCCAAAGAAAAAATATAAGGGAAGGAATGAAGGGAAACGACCCCTTGCTTGTGGAAAAAGGGTGCTTATATATTTTATGGGTATTTTCAAAGCAAAGAAAAAGATAGCCTTTTCTTTTATTCTTTAACCCATCCACTCATGCACACTCCACCCTTGGACACGTTTCTTCCCCCTTTTCTCATGCAAAACCTCTCTTTTATCCAAGGTTAAAAGGAAAAGAAACCAAACACCTTATTAAGCTATACATGTATAAAAGGGCCATTTTGCTTAAAACTTGGTTATTTAATTATTAAAGTTATCTTTATTATTTGATCATTCAAATGAGGTGCCCTCCTCATTTTCTTCACCCTACTTGATGCCAAGAGTCATGAAAGATACTCTAGAGGCTACATTTTTCATGTTGGACCCTAGGTTTTAAAGCATAAGGATTGCTCTACAAGCTGTATCTTGGTGCTCACGCTTGTAGAAACTATTCCACCATATCATATGCATTCTTATGATGTCTCAACATCATAGGAACATCTCAACATGTGCAATTTGCAAGTTAACCCCTCTAATTGGGTAATTTGCACTTTTGTCCAAAATAAATAAAACAATATTACAACATTGTTAAAAAAGGACTGAAATAGAAATATAGGTTCCTCGGAAGCTTTTATTACATTACACAAAATAACCACAAGCATATAATCACATATTTTAAGAAAAACACCTAGGGTTAGTTCATAACCCAGGTCAGGGATGTTACAAATTATCCACTCCTTACAAGGATTTCGTCCCCGAAATCAACAAAACATATTAAGAGAAAAGAGCATGGTATTTCCTTCTCATCTCTTCCTCTAGTTCCCATGTGGCTTCTTCAACACCACGGTGATTCCAGAGGACTTTCACAAGACTTATGTCTTTCTTTTTCAGCTTTTTAATTCTTTTATCAAGGATTGACATAGGTACTTCCTCATAAGATACATCAACATTTAGCTTTACTTCCATAGGTTGCAAAACTGATTCTGTATCAGGGTGACATTTCCTAAGCATGGAAATGTGGAACACAGGGTGTAACTTTTGTAACTTTGGTGGTAACTCTAGCTTATAAGCTACTCTTCCAATCCGTTCAATGATTGGATAAGGTCCCATAAACCTAGGAGCTAACTTCCCTTTCCTTCCAAATCTCAGAACTCCTTTCCAAAGTGAGACTTTGAGGTATACCCTGTCTCCAACCTGGAATTCTAAAGGTCTACGACGCTTATCATCGTAAGATTTCTGCCTATCCTGTGCAGTCTTCAACTGTTGTTGTATTATTTTAATCTTCTCAGTGGTTTGCTGCACAAGATCATGACCTAAAAGTTGGTGTTCACCGATTTCATACCAACATAAGGGTGATCTACAATGTCTACCATACAAATATTCATAAGGTGCCATGTCAATGTTATGTTGATAGCTATTGTTGTAGGCAAACTCTATCAAGCTTAGGTGCAGATCCCAACTCCCTGTAAATTGAAGAACACATGCTCTAAGCAAGTCTTCCAAGGTTTGTATAGTCCTTTCTGACTGTCCATCAGTCTGAGGATGAAAGGTTGTACTAAACCTTAACTGTGTGCCTAAGGCTTTATGAAGTCATTCCCAAAAATGACTCGTAAACTGGGGACCTCTGTAAAAAACAATGGTAACTGGGACTCCATGCAGTCGCACTATCTCATCTACATATAACTATGCTAACTTCTCAGCAGAATAGGTTGTTTTGACAGGTAAGAAATGTGTTGTCTTCGTCAACCTATCAACTATTACCCAAATGGAATCATGTCCTTTGGCTGTCCTGGGTAGGCCAACAACAACATCCATGGTCACATGATCCCACTTCCACTATGGTATGGGTAAATGTTGCATTGTTCCTGCAGGCTTCTGGTGTTCAGCTTTAACTTGCTGACGCATAGGACACCGCATAACAAACTCAGCAACGCCTTTCTTCAAACCAGGCCACCGATACTTATCTTTCAAGTTTCAATACATCTTGGTGCTTCCTGGATGCATGGCATACATTGAAGAATGAGCTTCTTCCAGGACTAACTTTCTTAAGTTATCCACATCTGGCACTATCATACTATCATGATAACATGCTACTTGATCATCTGAGTCATGGAAACCATCTCATTTCTCGCTTCCATACTCCGATCTAATCTGTTGAACTGCAACATCAACTTGTTGTGCCTCCTTGATTTTCTCTCTCAGAGTGGGTTTTATATGCATCTCAGCCAACAACTCGGCTAACAATGATACTTTTAACTGTACATTGTTTTGCCATAAGGAGATAAGCATATCTCTCCTTGAGCACACTAAGGAATTCAGTTGTGCTCTATCTAGGGCTGGTGTTGCTGATTTCCTACTCAAAGCATCAACAATTACATTGGCTTTCCCTGGATGGTAATCAATTGTACAATCTTAGTCCTTGATTAACTTCATCCAGCGGCATTACCTCATGTTAAGCTCATGCTGAGAAAAGATATACTTAAGGTTCTTATGATCTGTGAAAATCTAGAATGTCTCTCCATAAAGATAATGTCTCCAGATCATTAAGGCATGAACCACAACAACTAGTTCTAGATCGTGTGTCGGATAATTCTCCTCGTGTTTCTTAAGCTGTCGGGAAGCAAAAGAAATCACTTGTTTATCCTGCATCAACACACATCCAAGTCCATTCTTGGAGGCATCACAGAAAACTATATATCCTTTCCCTTGCTCAGGTAACACAAGTACAGGTGCACTTGTCAACCTTTCCTTCAACAACTGAAATAGAAATATAGGTTCCTCTAAAGCTTTAATTACATTACACAAAATAACCACAAGCATCTAATCACATATTACCACTTAATTGTGGCGATCGAATCTCGAAAACAAGATTAACGAATGCGGAAGCGATTAACTAGCAGAGGAATTATCAAAAATCACAAAAATTTAAAACTTTATCATAAAGAAACTTGATAAGTTGTTTACAGACTGATTCATCATTAAATCTCTATAATATCACATATCGAGTATTACAAACATCAACTACCTTGTTATCTATACAAGGTAAGATACAAAAATTTCGAGGCATTAAGCCAAAAATCTCATATCTACTTTTAAACATCTACTGACTCCTAGGACCTGAGAGTACAGAGACGACAAATAGGACATTCTATCTACAAGACTTGACAGACAGTGTCTCCACCTGAGGATCACTACTGTCCCTGATGTTGCTACTATTGTCGCTCACCCATTGGAGGGTTCCTTCGTCCTCGGCGTCTACCTAAAAAGTTGAATCCCACGGGGGTGAGACAATTTGAATAATTGTCCCAGCGAGAGTTATAACTCTCTGCTAAAAGCATTGTTATTGCAATAAAGGAATAATATTAAGCATCAGAACTGTAAACATTTAACAGCAGGTTTAACATTGTGTAAACTAAGTGAAGAAACATTCTTATAAGCAATCATTTCAATTATAACTTAATCGAATGACACAACATATATCAATAAGGGATATGAAGAACATGTATACTAGTTATTTGACTAGAACACTATAACCAATGTAACATCATTCATTGTTTCTCGTAGTTCAATCTAAGCAAATATGCTACACGGCTGATTACATTTTACAAACATTTTTATGCCCTGAGGAGATGAGTTACACCTCTCATACTCCAACCGACCATTGCGAAATCGCAATCGGTACCATACATAGGTCATTAGAAGAGTCAGATTTCTATGATCTCATCATCCTCAGTCAGTATGAGGAACAACATGCAGGACATCTTGTGTCTCTTCTATAATAGCTTCCCAGGGTATTCTGTAAACTTCACTATTAGAGTTACAGTGGCATGTTGTACTCTCTTCACCATCGAGGGATTTCTTGTTTATCTCACATCGATGCGACATTAACAACATCATTGGGAGATTAATGATACATCATCCCGGCATAAACATATAATGAAGGATTGAGAGATTAATTGTACATCTCACATCAATTCCTAAATTAGGACGTAAGGATATTTGCATCCATAACCCCCACATACTCAAAAGTATGCTCTCCAGGAGTTCCCTTAGGAAAACATGTTTCACCATCATTTAACTTCTGACAATGATGGATCTATGATCAGAGCTCTACATGATATCATTATACTTGATTATTTAAGTACATTATAGCATTCTTTTAGCATCAGGCATGTTTTCAAACATAAATCAATAAGATAAATGCTGTAAAGAAAGTGTACTACTTGTATTAAGTTCATTTCACATTCAGTTAACATTGGGATCTCAATCCCTAACCATCTCATCATTATGATTCAGGAATAGGGTGTTTAAACCCTTAGATCATCAAAACACTGGTTACTAGGGTGCCTACTACAGGCAGGGAGCAGCACCTCCACCACCACCACAGTGATCATCTACCCTATCACCTTAGACGTTAGTGTCATGCTGAGGACAACATGATTCAAAAGTTTGGGGTGGTAGGGCAGTATTCCCTCATCTTACTTTCACTCATTTTTGTATCTCACATGTCATTTACTACTCTTTGTTTGTTGTTTTTCACATGCTTGCTTGTTTTTGCTATCTAATTTAGAAGTTTACTGCTTTGCATACATGCAAGCCTTGTAGTTTGCTTTCTTGCCATTTTTTGCGTAATTTTAAAAAAAAATGCTCTTTTTGCCAGGCATTGCATATCATGTAGATTTTTGGTAATTTTTGCATGTTTTAGTTAGTATTTGCTTATTTTCTATTTTAAGTTCAATAATAGAGGTTTAGATGTGATTGGAGGCAACTTGGCACCATTTTGGCCAATTTTGCCCAAATTTGAGATTTCTTGTCTAAAAAGTATGTTTTGACCCAATCTCTACTATTTTGAGTAAAAATGACGACCTTTGACTAGTTCAAGTGAAATGTCATGCTTTATTGATAAGTGGTATCAATGTTTGACTTTTTACATGTGCATCACCTCTCTCATGATTGTGATTGATTTGGCTGAATTGTGAACTTGAGCAAGCTTTGAATGCTTAGTGTTTGTGGAATCACTTGTTTGATATATCAATTTCATCTTGTTCATTCATGTGGTGTGATATCTAGGATGAAGTATTGGATTAAGTTTCATGCAGGATGTCTTATGTGGAAAATCATACCAATGACCCCTCTTTGACCCAACTCTTCTTCCACCATCTTCATACCCCTCTGCCTCATAAAAAGATGTCCTAGTGCACATAACCATCCTTGGCCACCTCCAAAAGTTTGGGGTGGCTACATCTCTACCTCCCCACTTCAATCTATCCAGCATATGCCCTATCTACACCAAGGGAAAGAAAGAAAAGAAAAGAAAAAGAAAATAAAAAAACAAAATAAAAGGATGCTCCTATTTAAGAGCATTCAAATAAAGAAAAGATGAGTGTGTAAAAACACTCCAAAAATCTTACCGCAACACTTTCTTCCACTTTCATACCCATTGAGCTAGGAAACATCAAACTTAGCTCATTTTCCCTTTTCCGCAGCCACGTGGGTCTTTTGGTGTGATTTGAAATATAAGATTGGACGCATGAATATGAAACAACACTCCTAGTCATTCTTGATTAATGCCACCATGAAAAGGTTTACCCGGAACTTAATGAAAGAAATAGGGATAACTTGTATATTCTATGAGCTATATTTGAAGTTCATGTGCTTTGTGCTCTTTTCATGATTGGATTGTGAAAGTAGGAGAGGAAAGAGGTGAAATGCATGTACTTTTTCATCTTTTATCCCATTCAGCAACAATCATCTTTTATATTGCATTTGTCATTTCTTGATTGTGAAAATTTTGTAGAGAGATTGAGTTAGAGCATACTTGAGGACAAGTATGTTTCAAGTTTAGGGTGGTGATTCAACCCTATTTTAGGGCTTAATCTTGTGTCTTTTTGCTCTTCAATCACATATATACATGTTAGATTGCATGTCATTCCTCCCAATATGCTTATTTCTATAAAATTCACTTATGGACATTATTTGCATGCTTTTCAAGCATTTGGACCACACTTGATGGAAGAGAGAGAGAAGGAGTGATCCTAGGGTTCCTCTACCCTTGGAGAGACCCAAAGTGAAGTTCGAGGCTCCCTCAACCTATACCTAGTGGCAAAAGATCATTTGAAGCAAAGATATACAAGAAAATCCAAAGAACAGAGTCAAAGTACTGATACAGGACCTAGCACGACCGTGGTACCACAAAACGGCCGTGCTAGGTCACTTACAAATCAACAAAACAACCTCCAAGTCAAGCAGAGAGCAGCACGACCATGCAGAAAAAAACAGTCATGCCAGTGACAGCCACCACGACCGTGCACCACAAAACGGCCGTGCTACAGCAGACCAGAATGGCCATGCAACACCATCGCGGCCGTGCTACCCTCAGTCCACCACGACCGTGGTGACTACCATGGTCGTGGTCGTTTCAGCCTGAAATCGACTAAAACCCTATAACTTGGCCTATTATAAACCCACGACCGTACCCATCTACCACGGTCATGGCCTACCCTACCCACCACGGCCGTGGTGCCCTACCACGACCGTTCTACTCACCAAACCCACCTAATTTTAACTGCTTTACCCATTTTGCCCCTACTTGACCTAGTGCTTCCTCCCCACACATATATATACCTAGGTGGTGGCTGGGGCACAAGGTTAGCTACCTTCCACCACCTCCTAGCTCCCCAAATTTCCATTTACTACATTCTAATCCATATCCACCTCAAATCCACTCCATTTCACCATTTCAACCACCAAATCACTAGTTTAGACTAGTTCCTACCCATAATCCCCTTCATTCTTCACCCTTGCACCCTGGAGGAGGGAGGAGGATGACCTGCAGTTGCTGGAGAGGGGGATTTCAACCACTACTTTGAGCTCCATGGACACCTCTATCTCTTTCTTCTCTCTTTTTATATTTTCCATTTTTATGAGTAGCTAGGACCCTGTAGGTGGGCTGTTTGGGGGAAATTATGTTACTTTGATACCATGTTGGGGGAAAATGACATGTAAATGTTGTAATTCTATTTTTCAATGATTATATTCTATTTTAATCTCATTCTCCATGGATTGCTTGTTGGTTTTTGTGTGGAATCACCTAGGAATTTAGGCAAATTGCTTATATGTGTGAATTTTGGGATTTGCCCCTAGGTCCAATTCTTGGATCCTTAGGTTGCCTCCCATCTTCCTACATTATAATCAATCTCCCTAAACCTAAGTGAGAGATCTAAGTAGCTAGATTATATGATTCTAGTGCAATTAGCATGGAGCCTTCTCAAGGCTAGAATGTGGGGGAATTGGGGTCTAAAACCCTAATTTCACCTTCCCATTACTATCCTCAGCCCCTACTTGCCCTAGGAATGTCTAATCTAGAAACCTAGACTTGATTAGACTCTACTTGAATTGAACCTAATCCCTAACCAAATTGAGCCTCGTAAGGGTAGTAGGGGGTGTTAGGGACTAGTTCCCCTATACACAACCTAGCATATCCATGGCCAATTGGTAGCTTAGGTTAATTCATTAGACTCTAACTTGTTGTTTGGTTTGGATAACTTAAATGGAATCATAATGTTCATATGTCACCCCCAACTTAAGTGATAAGTTCATACCCCTAAACAGCCCATACCTCTCTTTATTGCTCAAAACCCTAGTTTTGTGCTTGTTTAGCTTAGTTAGCTTGTTCCTTGATCAGTTAGCTTCTTTCTTTGCTCTTGTCTTGTTCATGCCTAGTGTATCTCTTTAATTTCTCTTTTTCTTCTCTCTTGCTTGCCTTAGTGTAATTTTCCTTTTCATACCTAGCTTAGCCTTTCCTTGCTTGTTTAGCCCTACTCTAGCTTAGGGATAACTTAGATTTCATTCTTGCCTTTAAATTGCTTGTTTGTCCATAGTAGTTTAACAATCAAATCACCTTCAAACCCTTAACCCTAGTCTCCGCAGTAGGAACCCAACCAAACTAACCTAGCTCTAGCGCCCCCTCTTTTCCCTATGGATCGACCATGTACTTGCCACCTTCCTATACTACGACACGACCCCGTACGCTTGCGGGTGTAGTGTTTTAGTGTGAGTAGGGGTTAAGTTAGGTTTATAAATTTCGAAAGCAAATTCCCATCACGTGTGTTCTGACCTCGTGGGGTGCATCTAGTCGAGTCAAATCAGCTAGTGTGTTTCACCTCTAGCGGATCCGCACCATAGCTCCTCTTTGCTGCCACATGTTTGTTTTTGTCACTTCTGATTACCTAAAAAGATGCACAAGGGTGAGACCTGTAAGGACCCTGACCTCCGTTTAGGGTTTACCCTATTTGCTTTACTTAACCCTGATGCTTAGTTGCTTGCTAATCACCTTTAGTGGTGACTAGGGTTTGTTGGTGCTTTGTTGAGAGTTGGAGGTGCTACTTGCAATTAACCCAAGTCTAGGGTTTGTGGGCAAGTTTGTCACCTTGTGAGGTGTTCCTTCCTCTCCTTGCTTCCTCTAGAGTAGAGAGGAAGGTTTGGGCTCGTTGCTTGAGTTCCTTTGGGTCTGGTTGAGCTTGTTGGGCCTTGTGGTGCCTTGTCTTTGCTTGGTTGAACCTTGTGTCGGGCAAGAGGATGCTTGTGTCGCCCATGGTGGTGGTGGTGGTGTATCGTCTAGGTGTGTTGCCCATGGACCTTTGACTCTCTTTGACCTCATTTGTATCACCACTAGTGGACACTTGGTGCTTGATGCTTGCCTGTGGCAATGGCCTTGGACATGTGTTTAAGACATGCTAGAGTGGTGGTTTTTGGACTTGGACAAGTGTCCCTAGGTGGGCGACACCTTGCTTTGCTTTGCTTTGGTTTCTCCTCCATCCCCTTCTATATATGTGTTTCCTTTTCCTTGCTAAGGATCCCTTTAGTTCCTTAGTCTTCCTCTCCTTGGTGCACGACACACTCTCTTCTCTTGCAAGCTTGGTGGCCGATCCTTCTTGGAGTCTCCTTCTTCCTTGGTGGTGCTTGGAGCTTGGAGCTTGCTTAAGGTGGGTTACATAACTCCTAACCCTAACTACACTACCTTGTTTCTATGTCCTTATATGTTGCTAGTTAGTTCCTTGCTTAAGTTGTTCTTGTTGGCCGAACCATGTGTTCTAGGGTGTCTTGGTGAGCAATACTCCCTTCTCTCCTAGGTCTTGAGGAGTGAGCTTGAGTTCTAGTATCATGAGCAACACTCCTCTCTTGTTTAAGTTGAGAGGTGAGCTTGTGTTCTAGTAGCTTGAGCAACACCCTCCTCTCACCATGGACTTGAAGGGTGAGCTTAGTGGTAGTTGTGGACCTCATCTAGGGTTGCCCTTGTGTTGCCCGATTGGTGTTAAGAGATGTGCAAGACCCCTCTCTCGTTTAAGTTGAGAGGTGATCCATCCTCTTGATCCATTAGGGTTTGGTTCCCTTGTGCTTGAGGTTGATGATGACCTTGTGAAGTTGCTTCTTGACCGTTATGATCTTGGGGAAGGTGCTGCCCGATACCCCTCTTAACCTAGAACCTTGGACGATATGTGTAGTGGCTATGACGGACGATACCTTTGGTACCTGACCTTGTGACGGGCGTCACACCCATACCTTGTGTGACAGCCGATAGGTTTGGGCTAGATAGCTGAGCACGACGCTGCGTTTCCTGACACCAAGATGCCCGACAGAGTTGCACGATATGGTGCGTGTCACACCTTACACGATACACTCCTTGGGATCAGCTGCACAACGGACCTTGCTGTACAATGTTGCATGAGATGCATGAAGAGCACGACATAGCGTTGCACGTTTTACCACAGATGCTGCCCGTTATCCTTGGTAGTTGCTTGACCGTTATAAGGCTGATGTGGTTGGACGATAGGATGAGCCCTGCCCGATACTACCTATGGTGAGGGTAGTGGGTATTGTTAGTAAGGGTCCTTCCCCTTATAGAAACCGATATGTTGTTCTTGCATCACGTTTGGTTTTGATAGTAACCCTGGATGTGCACGATATAGTAGACCACATCTATGCTAAACCTTGTGTATGTATCACGTTTAGTCATGATGGTGGCGCTTGATATACTTAATGGTAATCGTTATAGTAGAACTCATTTATGTAACTTACATGTCTTTACATAGGTATGTGATCATTTTGATATTATGAATAATGTTGGGCAAATGGTAAACATGTAAGATGCTTATCTTAATAATATGATCAATGTCTGTGATCTCAAGTTGAGGCATGATTGATAAAGCATATAAGCATCAATGTCACCACTATGTTGATAATATGAACTTCTAAGTTATTCATGATGATTATGTATACTAACCATGCAGGTGTTCCACACAGTTGCATAGCCAGGTAAAGGGCTATGAGGTATATATAATAGAGTAACACTACTTTAATGATTACTCTTGATAATGAGATAACCTGTATAATGTATTTAACTAAAGTGCTTGGGATTGCTATCCCATGTTGATGATGTAAGCCTTGAAGAGGCAATGGCACTATGTGATAAGGGATTGAGATCCCATGGCAATGTGATGATCCTACAGATGGATCGAGATGATTGGCAAGAGGCCCAGTGATAACATGTAATGTGGGATCCTTGTGATGGATCAGGATGATGTTGACTACAATGAAAGCATACTGTTGAGTTTCATACTATTTATTTTGTTATAGTTTACATGTTATATAACTTGGTTGAATCTTGCAATCCACATAAAAGATATTAATTAATCACAGCGGAATATATCATGTAGTTTCCCTGGCCATAAATCTATCATCGTCAGGAGTTGGTGATGGTGAAACAGGTTCTCCTATGGGTTAACCCGGAGCGCATATTGTTGAGTATGCGAGGTTTCTCCTAGCCTAAAGTGAGGAGGTAAGAGTGCAACTTCGGTTGTAGACTCCAGAGTGCGGATTCAGGCCCGTAGCTCAGTATGTGAAGAGGATGGTGAACAGGCCCATGGCTCAGGATATGTGATATGGGAGCATGAATGCGTTCATGGCTCAGAGCATGGTGAACATGCACGTGGCTCAGTTTCACTAGCGCCGATACCTGTACCAAGGAGGGCTAGGCAGAGGGTAGCATGCCTATCATTGAGGCCACTTAAGCACGAGACTGCGGTCCTGCTTTGGTTCTCGTGCGCTGACCACGAGGTGGGAGGTCGTGGAGTCCGACTCTTCCATTGACCTTGTATGGCACCGGCTCCAGGTTTCGCAGCCGTCGGTTGGATTTGAGCGGTACGACTCACTTCCTCAGAGCATAAGAATATGTAATCCAGCCGAATAGTATTTACTACTTAAGGCAAAACACAGAACATTGGTTGAGGCATTGCTTGTAGTTAATCTTGTTACATCTCACAGTTACTTATATGTTCCTCAGGTTATGTGGTAAGACCTTATAAATCTTATCTTGTTAATCATGCTCCATAAAGAAATACTTGAGTATATGCCTTCCTTACATCTGGTAAGCTTGACGGTATGAATAGCTTTACTTCATAAACTGCTCTTATTATACCCTTATCAGTTATCGGCTGTTGTTGCTTTATCTTTCTGAGATTTTGTAGTTTCGGCGATGAGTTATGTTTCTCGCTGGGATTGTGTGTCTCACCCCACTGGTTTACACCCTATTTAGGAGTTCGAGCTAGACGTGGTGGTGGTCGCGGAGTTGCGACCGAGCAGTAGAAGGCAAGAGATGGACATGTTTCTGTTTTGGTCATTTTGTAGTAGAGTCTTAGAGTCATCCTTGTACTCTCAGGTCCTTGGAGGTGTTTTGACATTGTTTCATGATGTATAGATGTTGATGTTTTTTATATCTTGTTGCTGGCCGGATGTGGGCCTTCATATATGTATAAACAGGTGACGAACAAGTTTGATGGCTAGACAGCTGTTCCTCTAAGCTGTGGACACATAGTCAAGGCTTGTAAATGTTTATATAACCTATTTCCTTGCAGGATGTGGACCCAAATGTAATAGTTTTTTAGTTTATCAGCTTTCCGCAATCGGTTTTAATTAACCCATGTTTTGGTAATCTGTGGTTTATGGTAATGTCTGCACATTTTCGCGTAACCCCTCGTTGTCTGTGTGATAGTGGGATGTGTTGCCACAATTTTTAGTATCAGAGCTCTAGGTTCGATGAGTCTACAGGGATTTAGGACTAGGTTGTGTCTGTTCTTGTGAGTTTTCTATATTTGCTTACGATCGTCTTCTGCTCTCAGCAGAAGAAAAGTCAAGATGTCTGGAAACCATGAAGAACATGCTGCTGAGAACAGCAATGCTGCATCAGTTGATGGAGCTATAGGGCAGGCACATGAAGATCGGGTGCCTGAGGTCCCCCAACTTGACCCATCCATTCTTGAACACCCTGCCTATCAACAGCTTATGGGGCAGATGATGGCTACAATGAATCTCATGGTTGAAAGACTGCTAGTGCCTCCGCCGAGAGCACAGGCTCCCCATAGTGAAACATCGGGTATTGGGAAGACCTTTGGACGGCTTTGCCGAGTCAGAGATTCAGACTATGCTGGGACGGCTGATCCAGCGGATGCAGATCTGTGGCTGACAAGTCTTGAGAAGGCTTTCCGGATCCTCAAAATCCCCAAAGCAGACAAAGTAAAGTACGATGTCTACCTTCTGAAGGGTAGTGTTGGTCATTGGTGGACCATCGAGGAAGAGAAGCGACCTGGTGAGGTGATCAGTTGGGAGGTTTTCTGACGCGAGTTCTTCAGTAGATACTTTCCGAAGACGTATCTGGATGAGAAGATCAGTCAGTTTGAGCGCTTGCACCAAGGAACGATGAACGTCACCAAGTATGAAGCCAAGTTCATGGATCTGTTGAGGTTTTGTCCTCACATGGCAGCAACAAATGAAGAGCGGATCAGACGCTTTGAGAAAGGTCTGAGTGCTGAGTTGATAACACCCGCTTCTGTGTTGGAGAACCGAGAATGGTTTGCTACGTTTGTGGAATCTATCCAAAGGATCGAACAGTTGGTAAGGGAGAAAAGAGAATCTATGTCTCATAAAAGGCCTGCTCAATTCTAGGGATAGAGGTTTAGTGGCTTCAAGAAGCCCAGGTTTTCAACACCTTCAGTGATGAGAGGTTCCAGTGCACCATCGCAGTGGTCTCTGAGTAAGGGAAGAGGATATGTTTCTTCACCGTCAAAGGCACATAGAACAGCTTCAGTGGCAGTGACAGGGCCATTTAGGCCATGGTTCGACGATAGTGTATGCCATCTGTGTGGTCAGACCGGGCATTTCAAGTTAAACTGCCCGAGTAGGGATGTTGAATTGACGCAGTAGCTGAGGCAGAATCATCAAGGGTCAGAAGGACAGCGGCTCAGTGGTAGCAGAGGATGAGGACGCGGTCAAGCATCTCCATCGGGATCGTCTGCTCAAGGAAGCAGAGGTCGTGGACAGCAAGCAACAACTCGATTCTATGCTATGAGTCAGCCGGAGGCGATAATCAACCCGTGAGTGGTGACAAGTCAGATGGAGTTATTTCATTCTGATATGTCTTCTTCTTGCTTTATATCTATTCTGGTTGACCCGGGTGCTACACACTCTTTTATCGCCTATAGCATGCTTGAGAACTGTCGTTTACGTGTTAGCTGTAAGAAAATATCTTGTTGTTAGAAACCCCTCTTGATGGTTCCTTGATGCTTCGAGAAGAGTGCCCATCTTGTGTCTTATCTTTTTTGGGACACAACATACAAGTGGATCTTATACCACTTGATATGGATGGTTTTGATGTTATCCTTGGGATGGATACCTTAGAGAAGTATAAGGTTGTTTTGGACTGTGGTTCCAAGCAAGTTGTGTTTGATGATGGCGGTAGGAAGTGGATCTTCCAAGGAGATAGGAAGATCTTCTGATGTGTCTGCTATCAGCTATGGTGGCAGAGAAGTTGCTACGACAAGGATGCGAGGCATTCTTAGCTCACGTTGTGGATACCGTTGTAGACACCAAGGCGAAAGGTCCTAGTCTAGAGGAGGTGTCAATTGTCTGAGAGTTTGCTGATGTGTTTCCTGATGAGTTTCTCAGTGTTCCTCTACCCCGGGAGATTGATTTCAAGATCAATCTGGTACCAGGAATGCAGCCAGTTGCACATACACCATATAGGATGGCTCCAGTAGAGATGGCAGAGCTTAAGAAGCAGTTGCAAGAGTTTTTGGAGAAGGGTTTCATCTGACTGAGTACATCGCCTTGGGGTGCTCCAGTATTATTCATTAAAAAGAAGGACAGATTAATGCGGTTATGTATAGACTACCGACAGTTGAATAAAGTCACGATCAAGAACAAGTACCCATTGCCGAGGATAGATGATCTGTTCGATCAGTTGTGTGGTGCGACAATGTTTTCAAAGATCGATCTACGGTCCGGATATCATCCATTGAGGATTAAGGTGGATGACATACCAAAGTCAGCTTTTAGGACAAGGTATGGTCACTTCGAGTTCGTGGTTATGCCATTTGGGCTAACCAATGCACCTGCTGCTTTCATGGATCTGATGAACAGAGTGTTTCGTCTGTTCTTAGATCAGTTTGTTGTAGTCTTTATAGATGACATATTGATCTATAGTCGGGACAGGTAAGAGCATGAGCGACATCTTCGACGAGCGTTGACTCTTCTTCGCCAACATCAGTTGTATGCCAAGTTCAGTAAGTGTGAGTTCTGGCTGGAAGAAGTGACTTTCTTAGGTCATGTGATATCTACAGAAGGAGTCAAAGTGGACCTGAGGAAGGTGGAGTCCGTTGTAGAATGGGAGCAGCCAAAGATGCCGACAGAAGTTTGTAGTTTCCTAGGTTTAGTAGGATACTACTGGAGGTTTATCAAGGACTTCAGTGCGATTGCGTTACCAATAACGAAGTTGACTAGGAGGATGTACCTTTTGTCTGGGATGATCGTTGTCAGCAAGATTTCCAGAGTTTGAAGGAAAAGTTGACTAGTGCACCAGTGTTAGTGCTGCCAGAACCTGGAAAGGGGTATGTTGTATTCTTTGATGCTTCCAAGAAAGGTCTAGGTTGTGTGCTGATGCAGGAAGATCATGTGGTTTCTTTTGCTTCGCGACAACTTAAGAAACACAAGGAGAACTATCCGACTCATGATTTGGAGTTGGCAGCAGTGGTTCATGCGTTAAAGATTTGGAGACACTATCTGTATGGGGAAATGTGTCAGATATTTACAGATCATAAGAATCTAAAGTACATCTTTTCGCATCATGAGTTAAACATGCGACAACGTCGATGGATGGAGTTAATCAATGATTACGACTGCACCATTGAGTATCATCGTGGTAAGGTGAATGTGGTAGCTGATGCGCTTAGCCAAAAGTCTTCTTCTATTCCTGCAAAGAAGGCACAGTTGAGTTCCCTGGTATACCATAGATGGGATATGTTTGTTTCCTTACGGTAGATGAATGTGCAGATGGAAGTTTCCTTGCCAGCTGGACTTTTAGCACATATGCAAGTCAAGCCTATGCTAAGACAATAGATCAAAGATGCACAACAAACAGATGATGCAGTACAACTGATCAGATCAGAGTTCGACAGCGAAAAGTGTGATGGGTTCCATGAGTCCGAAGATGGGCTGGTTTGCTATCGTGATAGGATGGTGGTCCCCAATGCTGATGATCTGAGGAAGTTAGTGCTCAAAGAATCACACACGTCGATGTATGCTATGCATCCAGATGTCACCAAGATGTATCATAGTCTGAAGGACTTGTATTGGTGGCCCGGTTTGAAGAAAGATGTAGCTGAGTTTGTGGCTAGATGTACGGTATGTCAGCAAGTCAAGGCTGAACATCAGAAGCTGACAGGTACGTTGCAACCCTTGACGATACCGCAGTTGAAATGGGATCATATAACCATGGATTTCATAGTTGGTCTACCCAGGACAACTAAGAATCATGATTCCAGTTGGGTAATAGTGGACAGATTGATGAAGTCTGCCCATTTCATACCGGTAAAGATGACGTATACAGCCGAGAAGCTCGCTCGAGTATATGTGGATGAAATAGTACGTTTGCACGGTGTGCCAGCGATGATAGTTTTTGACTGAGGTCCTTAGTTCACGAGTCTTTTTTGGGAACAGTTGCACAAAGCGTTGGGAACACAGTTGAGGTTTAGTACCGCCTTCCACCCGCAGACCGATGGACAGTTTGAGAGGACTATTTAGACTTTAGAAGATCTCCTTCGAGCTTGTGTCTTGTAGTTCCTAGGCAGTTGGGACTTGCATCTCAGTCTGATAGAGTTTGCCTACAACAACAGTTATTAGCGGAGCATTGACATGGCTCCTTATGAGGCCTTGTATGGCAGGAAGTGCATATCTCCTTTATGTTGGTATGAGTCTGATGAATATCAGCTTTTGGGTCCTGAGTTAGTGCAGCAGACAATAGAAAAGATCAAAGTGATACAATAACAATTGAAAGACGCACAGGACAGGCAGAAGTCTTACGTAGACAATCGCCGACGACCTTTAGAGTTCCAGGTAGGAGACAAAGTGTATCTTAAAGTCTCGCCGTGGAAAGGTGTGCTAAGGTTTGGCCAGAAGGGTAAGCTAGCACCTAGATATATGGGACCTTACCCAGTCATAGCACGTATGGGCAGGGTAGCTTACAAGTTAGAGCTGCCGCCAGAGTTGCACAGGTTACATCCAGTGTTCCATGTCGTATGTTGAAGAAAAGTCATCCAGATTTGGGAACAGTGATACAGCCAGTTGAAGTTGAGCTTGATGAAGATGTGACCTACGAGGAAGGTCCTGTGGTGATCCTTGACAGAAGAGTTAAGAATCTAAATAGGAAGGACCTGGCTCTTGTGAAGGTTCTTTGGCATCATCGTGGTGTTGAGGAAGCAACGTGGGAGCTTGAGGAAGAGATGAGGAGGAAGTATCCCTCACTTTTCTCTTCGGATTTCGGGGATGAAATCCCTTTGTAGGGGGTTAGCTTGTAAGGACCCTGACCTCTGTTTAGGGTTTACCCTATTTTCTTTGCTTAACCCTGATGCTTATTTGCTTGCTAATCACCTTTAGTGGTGACTAGGGTTTGTTGGTGCTTTGTTGAGAGTTGGAGGTGCTACTTGCAATTAACCCAAAGTCTAGGGTTTGTGGGCAAGTTTTTCACCTTGTGAGGTGTTCCTCCCTCTCCTTGCTTCCTCTATAGTAGAGAGGAAGGTTTGGGCTCATTGCTTGAGTTCCTTTGGGTCTGATTGAGCTTGTTGGGCCTTGTGGCGCCTTGTCTTTGCTTGGTTGAACCTTGTGTCGGGCAAGAGGGTGCTTGTGTCGCCCAGGGCTATGTCTCCCACGGTGGTGGTAGTGGTGTATCGTCCAGGTGTGCCACCCATGGACCTTTAACTCTCTTTGACCTTGTTTGTGTCACCACTAGTGGACACTTGGTGCTTGATGCTTGCATGTGGCAATGGCCTTGGACATGTGTTTAAGACATGCTAGAGTGGTGGTTTTTGCACATGGACAAGTGTCCCTAGGTGGGCGACACTTTGCTTTGCTTTGCTTTGGTTTCTCCTCCATCCCCTTCTATATATGTGTTTCCTTTTCCTTGCTAAGGATCCCTTTAGTTCCTTAGTCTTCCTCTCCTTGGTGCACGACACACTCTCTTCTCTTGCAAGCTTGGTGGCCGATCCTTCATGGAGTCTCCTTCTTCCTTAGTGATGCTTGGAGCTTGGAGCTTGCTTAAGGTGGGTTACATAACTCCTAACCCTAACTACACTACCTTCTTTCTATGTACTTATATGTTGCTAGTTAGTTCCTTGCTTAAGTTGTTCTTGTTGGCTAAACCATGTGTTCTAGGGTGTCTTGGTGAGCAATACTCCCTTCTCTCCTAGGTCTTGAGGAGTGAGCTTGAGTTCTAGTATCATGAGAAACACTCCTCTCTCGTTTAAGTTGAGAGGTGAGCTTGTGTTCTAGTAGCTTGAGCAACACCCTCCTCATACCATGGACTTGAAGGGTGAGCTTGGTGGTAGTTGTGGTCTAGGGTTGCCCTTGTGTTTCCTGATTACTGTTAAGAGATGTGCAAGACCCCTCTCTCATTTAAGTTGAGAGGTGAGCCATCCTCTTGATCCATTAGGGTTTGGTGCCCTTGTGCTTGAGGTTGATGACGACCTTGTGAAGTTTCTTCTTGACCGTTATGATCTTGGGGAAGGTGCTGCCTGATACCCCTCTTAACCTAGAACCTTGGACAATATGTGTAGTGGCTATGACGGACGATACCTTTGGTCCCTGACCTTGTGACTGGCATCACACCCCTGCCCTGTGTGACGGCTGATAGGTTTGGGCTAGATAGCTGAGCACGACGTTGTGTTGCCCGACACCAAGATGCCCGACAGAGTTTCACGATATGGTGCGCGTCACACCTTGCACGATACACTCCTTGGGATCAGCTGCACAACGGACCTTGCTGCACAGCGTTGCACAAGATGCATGAAGAGCACGACACAACGTTGCACGTTTTACCACAAATGCTGCACGTTATCCTTGGTAGTTGCTTGACCGTTATAAGGCTGATGTGGTTGGACGATAGGATGAGCCCTGCCCGATACTACCTATGGTGAGGGTAGTGGGTACTGTTAGTAAGGGTCCTTCCCCTTATAGAAACCGATATGTTGTTCTTGCATCACGTTTGGTTTTGATAGTAACCCTGGATGTGCACGATATTGTAGACCACATCTATGCTAAACCTTGTGTATGTATCACGTTTAGTCATGATGGTGGCCCTTGATACACTTAATGGTAATCGTTATGGTAGAACTCATTTATGTAACTTACATGTCTTTACATAGGTATGTGATCATTTTGATATTTTGAATAATGCTGGGCAAATGGTAAACATGTAAGATGCTTTGCTTAATAATATGATCAATGTCTGTGATCTCAAGTTGAGGCATGATTGATAAAGCATATAAGCATCAATGTCACCACTATGTTGATAATATGAACTTCTAAGTTATTCATGATGATTATGTATACTAACCATGCAGGTGTTCCACACAGTTTCATAGCCAGGTAAAGGGCTATGAGGTATATATAATTGAGTAACACTACTTTAATGATTACTCTTGATAATGAGATAACCTATATAATGTATTTAACTAAAGTGCTTGGGATTGCTATCCCATGTTGATGATGTAAGCCTTAAAGAGGCAGTGGCACTATGTGATAAGGGATTGAGATCCCATGGCAATGTGATGATCCTAGAGATGGATCGGGATGATTGGCAAGAGGCCCAGTGATAACATGTAATGTGGGATCCTTGTGATGGATCAGGATGATGTTGAATACAATGAAAGCATACTGTTGAGTTTCATACTGTTTATTCTGTCATAGTTTACATGTTAAATAACTTGGTTGAATCTTGCAATCCACATAAAAGATATTAATTAATCACAGCGGAATATATCATGTAGTTGCCCTGGCCATAGATCCATCATCGTCAGGAGATGGTGATGGTGAAATAGGTTCTCCTGCGGGTTAACCCGGAGCGCATATTGTTGAGTATGCGAGGTTTCTCCTAGCCTAAAGTGAGGAGGTAAGAGTGCAACTTCGGTTGTAGACTCCAGAGTGTGGATTCAGGCCCGTAGCTCAGTATGTGAAGAGCATGGTGAACAGGTCCATGGCTCAGGATATGTGATATGGGAGCATGAATGCGTTCATGGCTCAGAGCATGGTGAACAGGCCCATGGCTCAGTTTCACTAGCGCCAATACCTGTACCGAGGTGGGCTAGGCAGAGGGTAGCCTGACCCTATGGATGAGGCCACTTAAGCACGAGATTGCGGCCGTACTTTGGTTCTCGTGCAATGACCACGAGGTGGGAGGTCATGGAGTCCGGCTCTTCCATTGACCTTGTATGGCACCGACTCCGGGTTTCGCAGCCGTCAGTTGGATTTGAGTGGTATGACTCACTTCCTCAGGGCATAAGAATATGTAATCCAGTCGAATAGTATTTACTGCTTAAGGCAAAACACCGAACATTGGTTGAGGCCTTGCTTGTAGTTAATCTTGTTACATCTCGCAGTTACTTATATGTTACTCAGGTTATGTGGTAAGACCTTATAAATCTTATCTTGTTAATCATGTTCCATAAAGAAATACTTGAGTATATGCCTTTCGTACATCTGGTAAGCTTGACAGTATGAATAGCTTTACTTCATAAACTACTCTTGTTATACCCTTATCAGTTATCGGCTGTTGTTGCTTTATCTTTCTGAGATTTTGTGGTTTCGGCGGGGAGTTATGTTTCTCACTGGGACTGTGTGTCTCACCCCACTGGTTTACACCCTGTTTAGGTGTTCGAGCTAGACATGGTGGTGGTCGTGGAGTTGCGGCCGAGCAGCAAGACGAATAGTAAAAGGCAAGAGATGGACATGCTGCTGTTTTGGTCATTTTGTAGTAGAGTCTTAGAGTCATCCTTGTACTCTCAGGTCCTTGGAGGTGTTTTGACGTTGTTTCACGATGTATAGCTGTTGATGTTTTGTATATCTTGCTGCTGGCCGGATGTGGGCCTTCATATATGTATAAACAGGTGACGAACAAGTTTGATGGCTAGACAACTGTTCCTCTAAGCTTTGGACACGTAGTCAAGGCTTGTAAATGTTTGTATAACCTGTTTTCTTGCCGGATGTGGACCCAAATGTAATATTTTTTCAGTTTATCAGCTTTCCGCAATCGGTTTTAATTAACCCGTGTTTTGGTAATCTGTGGTTTATGGTAATTTCCGCACGTTTTTGCGTAACACCTCGTTGTCTGTGTGATAGTGGGATGTGTTGCCACAAGACCCATGTCCCAACAAGAGATATAACCTCCAACAATGTTTATTGATTCCAACATTTTTAGGTAATGAGACAATTTAAGCAGTTTAATCATATATAACAAATAAGTTTAACAACATTGATGATTAACAAAATACATAAAGGAGTAGATAATAACTATCTTCATTAGCCAGACTATTCTCATATCCCTACTAATAGTATAAGGAGTCTAGCGGCATGAGCATCTCTAACATCATGAATAAGTCTAGTATCATATGCATAGCTAACAACATCAACATGTCTAACAGGTTGACCATATCAACATCATAAGAAGAGCTAACAACATAAGCACAACTATTTAGATAAGCATGATGAGCAGTATATGCATCTCTAGTTACAAAGGCATGGCTAGCATGCTAAACATAACTAACAACATGAGATAGCTAGCATTGTGATTACAATCAGCGGTAGCAGTATAGTTATCAATATAAGCATATCTATTGTATGTACGCATCTACAATATTAAGCATATCCACAACCTAAGTATATCTACTATCTTTTAATTGCACTAAGCATCATCTTTATGTAAAGATAGTAAACAAGGGTTATCATCCAATGTGAAACATCATCTATAACCCTAAAAAAATATGCTACATGATTGTATTACATCTTTTATTAAATCTTGAGGAATTTGAGGATACCACTCAAGTTCCAATTGACCACTGCTTGGTCACAATCAGTGTCATACAAGATCTAGGAAGAGCTGGACTCCTAAGATCTTCTCCTCCCCTAATCAGTACGGGTCCGCCACAATGACACATAAGGTCAAGTTGCTACTACCTAGTCCATCCTTGGTACAGGTCACGACACTAGTGAAAGGAGTTGGGTATGCATACCCTACCATCTGAGGTACAACTGCAGTTGTCCTCCAATATCATCACATATATAATCACCAAGACATGACCATAATTATTCTCAAACTGAGGGCTAGGTGTGACCACAGTCATCCTCCCTAACACTTGAATTCAGGATGACAAGCACCCCGCATACTCATCAGTATGTGCTCCAAGTTTCCCTTAGGAATACTCATTTCATCATATGGCAAGTTCTGACACTTAGATGGATCCCATTTGGCAAGTTCTGACACTCAGATGGATCTATGGCATAGAGCACTACATGATTAGAGTTCCACTTGATTAGTTATGCCAATTGGGTGAATTAAGTCTGCATCAAACAAGTGGACATACAAACCCTAATTTACTTCTAGCAAACATTACTATATAACAATTTCATAAGATATAAAACATATGAGACATATTGTTCATCATCTCATCATTACATGATGCTATTCACTTGTCATTCATGAGACTATAGTTGTCATCATACTATCACAAGATATAAATCCTTTTCACAATATCGCAGGATATCAACCCTTATCAACACAAGAGGAATACACCTTATTTAGAGCTCAACCAAGCCTAAAGCTCATTAAGACCACCATACTATTCCCTACAATATCATCATTATCTTTACATGCTTTATAACAAGGGTCAACAACATCACTTACATATAATGCATCGAATCAGCACAATATTGTATTAATGAGGTAGGAGATATTCATAAATAAACATAGTAGGGTTATATTAACATTAAGAACATTCCTTTATTACATCAACAAATAAGGAATCTAGATATGATGAACCCTCATCATATTCATAATGCACATGTTTAGCATAAGAAAGTATCAACCATTTGGCTATGATAACCACCAATTAACATATTAAGGTTTTGATCATATTAAGGAGGTTATTTCACCATCATTCCATCATATAAGAATGTTAAACATGAATACTCATCTTTATCTATTTGCATTAGAGTTAGTTTCAAAAAGATAAATTATATTAATGTTACTAATCAACACTTATACCCAAATCCTAACTCACGACATCCCCATTGGATCATGGATACATAAGGTGAAGCATCGCCATCACATATTCCATACTATTCTCAAGTATGAACCCACAAATAAATCAAGGTGTAGCCATTGGGTTATAGCATACTAGGGTTTCAACAACAATAAGAGAGTACTCCGTGATTGTATTAATCATTCAAGGACTATTCATACCCAATTATCATCATTTAGTTATATTAAAGCTAGGTATAACAAGCTATACCTCATTAGGGTTACCCATTAATTCATTATGGTGATTATAAATTGTAATCATATGAGGGAAAGGGTAATACTACAAGTTTAAGGCATTGAACCATCAAACTCTCATCATCAGATTCATAATATTACACTATACGCTTCACCCAAAACAATGGGAATATTGAGGCATCGACTTCTAACCATTAAATGTTGAAAAGGTAAAGCCATTGGTCGTTAACATAAGTAAACATCTTGAACAAACAACCTATGAAGTCATGGATTTGTTCTCTAGAAAGAGTCACCATCTAACCCTAGACATCCCTTGATTAACAACACAAAAAGTTCAATTTAGAGTAGGGTAAAACCCACAAGCGATTGTTTATTTAAAACAAGCTGTCAGTAAATGAGATTCTTAAGTTGATTTCATAAAGGAAACCATTTAGATCACTTTATTAGAACCAACATATTACATTTAGGCATCATTCCAATTTATTGGATAAATAAACATTAGATCTTAACTATTAGGTCAAGTTCACATATTAAAACTATCAATTGGAGTATAGGTCCGACCATTGCATAAAATGACCCAAGAAACCATTAGTTTAAGGCTTAATTGATGCTACAACTACATGCTTAACTCAACATAGGTTGTGGAGACCTAATACACCATCAGTAGTGACCATTAAGTCACCATAGGTTGTTAGATCAACACTATATTCATTAATCACCATCGAATATCAAACTAATATCACCATTGATTGATAGCATCATTAGGGTATTTAGTTGTTAATCACTAAGATTCTAGTTAGGCCAACACCTAAACTAAGGGGTGAAGGTCAGTTGGCACCCTTGGTCACCACTATCAGTTGTCATGAAGACAACACCATTAGTTGTTGCAATGGTACCATCATTGAGTCATGTGTTTATAGAAGAAATCATCTTTAAACCCTAAAATTGACCATTGGTTGATAGGTATTTAGCACCATCAATTGTCAAACCAACCTGATCCAAGTCATATTATACCTTAGGAATAATTTACACGTGATCATAGGTTCATATAAAACTAAAATAAGAATAGGGAACATTATAAAAATTGAAATCCAAGTCAAGCATAGCTTTTTAGTGCATGGATCATCATTTAAAAGAAAGAACATGAGCTAGCAAGCTTATGGTGAGCAATAAATGTGGAGAAAGTTATAAAACTTGCCTCTAATTAGAAGATACAATCCCAAACATAAGAAAACACGAGTAGGTAGGGTAGAAAATCCAAGCATAAGTTGTGAACTCATCCTTCTAGCTTTCTTCATAAAATGAGCAAACCCTAAGCATAAGGAGCAAGAAAGGTAGGGTTTTAGAGCAATTTCTACCAAGTCAAGGAAGAAGAAGGACAAATCTATGATGATGATCAGTGGAAGTGAGTCCTAGGGCAAAGTCAAGGCTAAGAAGTGTTCTAAAGCTAAGCATAAGTCCAAGTCTTCTACACACAAGTTATGGAGAAGGGTAAGTGTAAAAGGAATCTATCCTTTTCACTTAAAGGATAAAGAAAAGAAAGTGCCACCATTGTCACTTTTCTGGACAATGGAAATCACTATCCTCCTCTTACAGGATCTTAGGAAGAAGATGGAGATAGGTATCTCTACTTCAGGACCTGAGAAGAAGTAAGCTAGAACTATGTAGAGCAAGGGTTGCTACCTTTATAGTCGGGAGCTATCATTCATGGGTACATAAAATAATTAGTGAATTTTGCTATTATGCACATGCCATTGATGAAAACATCATATGTCTTGTATTACAAGAACATTATGTCTCATTTTTAAAGATATGATCTTTTATGGCAGTGCCCTATGTCTCACAAACTACACTTGATAGTTATAGAGAAAAATGTATATGGCACACATATTGAATGACTTGATAACTCAAACAATGAATACCTATAGCATTATCATCTGGAGCACATAAATGAGAAATGTATCTCTAGAATCAATATGTTGGTTATCTAGACTCTTTTGGTTATTGAACCAATAGAGACATGTATGTCTTATTTGTTGTGTAATATGACAAAAGAATCTTCACTATATGTAGTGGGAGATCGACTATTCCATTTGGACTAGTACATACTTGTGTACGTATACCTTTTAAGAATGAATGCTAAAGGTAGTTATAAGTACCTGATTATATTTATTGATGTGATCGGTAGATATTAAAATTCATATTTAATAAAATACAAGTATGAATCTCTTGAAGTGTTCAAGAAGATTATGAATGAAGTACTTAATTCTCTTGGTAAAGTATTAAGATACATTGATGTGATCAATGTTGAAATATTTTAACCAAGAGTTTGAGGACTTTGTGGAGAGAATGTGATAGTGTATCACAATGAAATCCACCTGAAACATATTGATGTATCAGAAAGAAAGTATCACACCCTGTAAAACATGGTGAGATTAATCAATAAAAATCTAGCTGATCTTATAATTTCTCTTGGGCACATGCTTTACACTAAAACCAATGTACTGTCTAAAATGGATCAAAAAACACCATATGAGATATGGCATGGGATAGTCCCAATGTATCTTTTATAGTGATTTGGATTAAAGACTTATATAAGAAAATTGTTTCTTAAAAGCTTTGTCAACAAAATCACATAAATGTTATTTTTTTAAATACTACTCTTATCCCAATCCAACAACAAAGTGTTTGTTAGTATGGATGCTTGTATTCTTAAAAGGAAAATTAGTTCCAATGGAATCCATGGGAGTAAAACTAAAACTTGAAATGTTCAAGATAAACAAGAAAACATTAAACCTAAAGAGGTACAACAGGAACAAGGAGAATCACAAACTTTTGTCAAATCTCAAGTTCCTTATGTAAACACAGAACTCATAGTTATGGTAGAACACACCTTGAGTTTAAAAGATTATGATATCTTATAACTCAATAAGGTTGTGAGTTGGTCATACATATGAGTCAACAACCTACCTAGAAACTATTGAGGGACCAGAGTTTGAGATATGGCTTCAAGCCAAGAGATCAAATATGGACTTCATGTACACCAACAAGGTATGACCTTGGTGGATTTACCTAAAGGGGTAAAACCCATAGGGTGCATTTGGGTTTTTGTAAGAAGACCAACATGGAAAAGTAAATTGGTTGCAAAGAGTTTCAAACAAGTTCAAAGTGTTGAACATGATGAAGTATTTTCACCAGTTACCATGGTTAAATCCATATGGATTATGCTTGTTGTTACAACTTAGTATGACTGTGAGATTTGGCATATTCATGTGAAAACTGCATTCTTTAATTGGAATAATTAAGAGGATGTGTACATTACACGGCCTAAAGGTTTTATAAATCCATTAATGCAAATACATTCTATAAGCTACAAAGGTCAATCTTTGGATTGAAGAAAGCATCTCTGAGCTGGAATCTTCTATTTGACAAGACAAACAAATTTTTGACTTGAGTCAGAATGAAGATGGAATATGTGATTACAAAAGATTTAGTGGGAGCATATGTATATTCCACATAATGATGGGAAATAATGTCCTTATCCTACAAATGTTAAAACCTAGAAAGGAAGGTACCTTCTATAAGAAGGGTTTAGGCGAAGCATCCTATGTGATAAGGACTGATGTTTATAGAGATAGATCTTGAAAGCTTATTGACCTAAGTAAGAGCACATATATTGTCAAGATGTTGAAGGGTTCAGCATGAAAGATTTAATGGGATAAAACATGTCCATGATCTATGAAGTTAGTCTCTTAGGATCCTAGTGTCCCAATTCTTATGAAGAATAGGAACACATGGATAGATTCCATATGCATTCACATTTGGATCTATCTTAAATGCAATGTTATGTACTTATCCCATTATCTTGTATGTATTGGACATCACAAGAACATATCTAGTAATCTCGTATGTATTAAACATGATGAGAGGATATCCAGTCATCTCATATGTATTTGACATGATGAGAAGACATATATATATATATCTGCCTAGCAATCTCGTATTTATTAGACATGATGAGAGGGTATATGTCAGATACCAATAAGAGTCACTAAACTACCATAAAGAACATATTTAGGTTCTTTTGAAGCACTTAAAGGATTGGTTCCATGGTTATGGTAATATGGAAGAGTTGGATGTAAAGGATTACACCCATGCAAGCTTCCAAACTAACAAAATTATTGCAATCTAAATTTGTGTTTGACGACAAATGAGAATTGTAAGCTAGAAAGGGTTCTGAGATAAAGACAGTTGTTAGAATCTACAAGAAGAAGCTGAATATCTCTGTGTTATAAGAATAGTAGAGGATACTGTATGGATCAAGAAGTTCATATGTATAAACTTGTGTGAGGTTCCAACCATTGATGACACAGTAGAAATACTGATGACAACAATGCAATTATTAGTTAGGATGGGAATCTTGGATGGTATACTACGGCACTTCCATCTCATACGAGTAGTCATATAGAAAGGAGATGTAAAAATAGAATAATACTAACTTATAGAAAAGGTTGCTAAACCATCTATAAAAGTACTTTTGCAGTAGAAGCATGATGGTCATGTTATGTCACTCAGGATGAGATCCATGGGTGATTGGTTCTAAGTGCAAGTGGAAGTATGTTGGTATGTGATAACCTCCCATTTTGTGACGTTACCTTATTAGTTCTCCTTAATTTTCCATACTCTTTCTTAGATAGAATAGATAGAATCATTAACTTTTTACTTTATTGTTGATATACCAATAAACTAACTTCTCTTCTTTATCATTACAGGAAAACACAAAAAAATTACAAAGACTCCATACGGTCCCAAGACCGCATGAAGGCCATACGGTCCCAAGACCGCATGAAGGTCATACGGTCCCAAGACCGCATGAAGACCAGACGGTCCCAAGACCGCATGAAGGCCATACGGTCCCAAGACCGCATGAAGGCCATACGGTCCCAAGACCGCATGAAGGTCATACGGTCCCAAGACCGCATGAAGGTCATACGGTCCCAAGACCGCATGAAGGCCATACGGTCCCAAGACCGCATGAAGGCCATACGGTCCCAAGACCGCATGAAGGCCATACGGTCCCAAGACCACATGAAGGTCATACGGTCCCAAGACCGCATGAAGGCCATACGGTCCCAAGACCGCATGAAGGCCATACGGTCCCAAGACCGCATGAAGGTCATACGGTCCCAAGACCGCATGAAGGTCATACGGTCCCAAGACCGCATGAAGACTAAACGATCTCAGAGACCGCATAAAGACAAACGGGTTGAGAACCCCAAACGGTCTCAAGACCGTTTGGGCTCAACTTAAGCCTATAAATAAGACCCCAAGGGTCACCTCAAGGGAGGGGATTCTGAGACGTAGAAAGGCTGCCCCAATCATTCCAGAGCTCCTGCCACTTCCATCCTCCGCCCTGAGGCTGTCGATCTGAGATCCATACTCCATCCTGAAGCTGCTTTCTCCTTCTTCGCTAAGAAGGTGGGAAGAGGAGACCTCCTCATCGTGCAACCTACAAAGACTGGTGGATCATTTCTCTCTCTCCCCAAGGAGTTGACTTTCCCCCCTTCCTTTGTGGGGATGATGCTCTCTCTCTCTCTTCTCGCCTCCTTCTTGGTCCTAGTCATGAGGGAGTAGTCTTCTTCACTAGGGTGCGGGGAGTAGCCCCGCTACCCATACTTTCATATCATGTAAAATGTAATCCTTAGGTTGTAATAGAGAGTTCTTATCTTTGTTAGTTCGACATCAAACGATTAATGAATGCATGTTGCTTGATCTCTAGCTTGTGTTATCCTTTATCTTTTAGTATGAATTGTCTACGTTTGTACTATTAGATTCGAAACTCATTTGCATGTTGGTTCTTGGTGCATGTATCCACCATGCATCTGTTTCGGCATCCAGAAGTGTATCTCAAGAAGTGGAGTAAACTCACTATCATCCGTTGCACTTTCATACTATGAAATGGAATCAGTTGACGTATGGAAGTGAAACCTTGGTATGTCGAGGAACACACTTTGCGAGGGGAATGATGCAAAGTAATGTGACCATTTGTTCGGGAATGGCTGGAGTTGCAAAATTCCCACACTTCTCGTAGCTAGATTATCCGAAAGGAGGCTAGGTCTACAAGGATACTAACTAACCGAACTCTTTTTGCAGGTTAAGTTTTGCTTTGCATGTGTTGATCGATGTGTAGTGGCGGTGAAAAACCGATTACACCCTAGTGATCTTTCATCTTTGTTAACAACCTAGATTTACTTGCTTTCTTTACTTTACTTGCACTTAGCTTAAAAACAACCAAATCAACCTTTTGATCTAAATACCAACTATTGAGTGATTAAGTGAAATTCGAATGTTTTCCATCTTGTTGGCAACAACAAGACCGTTGTCTCGAGGATTCGACCCTTAACTATACTACGATAAGACTTCCACGTATCCTAGCATACGTGGGTGGAGTTTTAACTTAGTATAAGAAAGGCTAAACTTAGAGATCTTCTATCTCTAGGATTTTTAGTGGTGCACGCAACTCCACGTAAGTGGAGGCTCCATCAAAAATTGGCGTCGTTGCCGGGGACAACGGAACGTTCTAATTTTGTTTAGTACCTTGTTAGTTGGTTAGGATTTTTCACTTTCTTTTAACCATTACTCCAAATCTTCTTGATTTCTTTGTTTCTCTTCATCATCTAAACGTGTGAATTTCCTTCTACTCAGGTAGAAAACGTGTATGCAAACTCCGCATCACATCGGATTCTCCCCTGAACCAGAGTACGACTCTGAGGTAGAAAGAAGTTTCCATCGAAGGATTAGACTTAATTGCCAAAGAGCCAGACAGATGGCTGAGGAGCAACGCCTCGTTGCAGAAAGAGTCAACACCGCCATAGCTACACAACGAGCACAACTCATTGCCGAGATTCGAGCTGAGGAACAAGCCCGCATCCAAGCTGAGAATGCTGCTGCTCAATTAGCGCTAAGAAACAAGCAACTTCGGGACTACGCAGTCCCAAAGAATTATGAAGACGATCACCCAGTCCGACCGCCGATTATTAACATACCAAACTTTGAAATCCGGACGCAATGGATCCAGATCATGCAAGGCATCTCTTTCTCTAGAGGACCTAGAGACGATTGCATGGATCATCTTAAGAGATTCAAGTCACTCTGCCGCCTTGTACCTCAAGCGGGAGTTGCCTTGGAGGCAATAATGTTACACCTCTTTCACTTCACCTTATCTGGAAGAGCACTAAGTTGGTACAATGCTTTAGATAGGCACCCTATCATCACTACTTGGACCCCCTTAGAAGAAAAGTTTCTTGAGAAATTCTTTCCACCTTCACTAACCTATGAGATCAGGGGACAGATTAACCACTTTGCCCAACTACCTGGAGAAACACTTGCGGAAGCTTGGGAAAGATTCAAAGAACTCCTGAGAAAGTGCCCTCATCATGGCATATCTCAAAATCAACTAATAGAAACATTCTATAGAGGAGTAAGTGATGATATCAAGCAATTTTTAGACTCCTCATCTGGACGAAACTTTATGAGAAAGAACTATGAAGATGCCTGGAATATAGTCACGTTAGGGGCCGAGAACCAATCCAAGTGGGGAAGGTCGTCTAACCAATCTAAGGGAGTCCTTAAAGTCTACAAGGCTGAAGAATCCATGGAACTCAAGGCCATTGCAGAAGCCCTAAAGACTATTGCTACTAAGCAACAAGCTCTCGAAACTGCTTTTGGAGAATACGACAAGAAGAAAAGCTCCCAGTTTCAACAAGTAAAAGCAGCTACTGGAACTTGCGAAGCTTGTCATGCATATGATCATCCCACATTATCATGTGGTCTGTTATACAATGTTATGATGGATCTACAACCACCAGTGCCGCAATATGAACCCATTATTGAACATCCTGAGGACCAAATGCCAGAGCAAGTCAACTCCATTCACTCAATACCTGGCCATGTGTATTACAATCCAGACAAACCAAGAAACCACCCTGGTTTTCAATACGGGAATCCTGCAGGGACTGCCAATCCACAACAACAGATACAAGGTGGATCTTTCAATAGACAACCACCAGGATTTCAGAATAACTTCAACTAAAATCAAGGGAATTATAGAAATGGGTTCCAACGATCCAATTATCCTAGGAATCCCTCTTACCAATATACCCCTCAAGGACTGCACCCACAGCTGCAACAACCTCAGTTGCAGCAGCCACAACAACCGCAGTTAACAGCACCCCCACAGCAACCACAAGGGCAGCAAGTCACTCAATATCAACAGAGGAGTGCCCCTCCCCAACCATCTGATGAAATTTCTTTGATTAGACAGATGCTACAGTCTCAGCAAACCATGCTTGCAAACCAACAGGCTCAACAAAAGGTTGTAGAGGCCCAATTAGCACAGATTGCTGCTCAGTTAAAACCACCAGCAGGTACCTTAGCTGGGCAACCAGAGGCAAACCCAAGGCATGACCAAAATAGACCTGAGCAACTGAATGCTGTCACCACAAGGTCTGATCGTGTCCTTCCTGATACCACTAGAATCATCCATGATGATGAGGATGTAGTTATTCTTTCCCCAACAGAAAGCTCAACCAATGAAAAGGAAAAACCTACTACAACTACTGAAAGAGAAAAAGAAAGGGAACCAATGCCAGAAGTTCCACCTAGAATTCCTTATCCAGACAGGCTGAAAGGAACCAAAATGGACACCAGGTTCTAGAAATTCAAAGAAGCTATGAAGAAACTATACATTGATATACCATTCCCCGATGCTCTTTCCGAAGTGCCCGCTTGGGCTAAATACCTGAAAACCCTTCTATCAAGAAAATACATGACAGAAGAGCACGAAACAGTGAAACTAGCTCAGACCACTTCAGACATTCTGCTTAACAAAATGCCAAAGAAAAAGAAGGACCCAGGTTCCTTCGGTATTCAGTGTTCTATTGGAAATGGCTCCAGCAAGAAGGGCTTAGCAGATTTAGGGGCAAGTATATCCATCATGCCTTACTCTATGTGTAAAATATTAGGTTTCACTGATTTGCTACCTACGACAATGACAATTCAGTTAGCCAACTCTTCCATATCTGCTCCCCTTGGAATCATTGAAGATATACCTGTCAGGATAGGAACGAATTCTTATATTCCGTGCGATTTCGTTATTATGGACATACAAGAAGACCTAAGATACCCGATAATCTTAGGCAGACCTTTCTTAGCTACTGCCCGAGCGCTTATTGATGTAGAAGCAGGGACTATTATCTTGAGACTTGGGAAGGAAGCTTTTCAGTTCAGAGTTCTTAATAGCATGAAAGTTCCAAGCATTCAAGAGGAAGTTTTTCTCCTGGATGCTATATATCAAATGTCCCAATCAGAAATGTCTGAACCCTCTAATGAATTGGAAAATACCTTGACTAATACGGAAGTAGAATTCTCGGCAAATGAACTAGTGCAACAATGCCTTCAATACTTGGAAAAAGCTGAAGAAGCCCCAACGGCCACCTTTGAAGAACTTAAGGCTGTCACCATTATAGAAGCAACCGAGCCACCTAAGGCTCCTGAAATGAAAGCCCTACCTGAGGGACTCAAACATGTCTTTCTCGACAACGAGAAACTTTGTCCAGTGATTATCAGCTCCACTCTGGAAGTAGACCAAGAAGACAGACTTCTTGATGAACTAAAGAGACACAAGAAAGTTATCGGATATAAGATGACTGACTTGATGGGTATAAATCCAGCCTTTTGCATGCACAGATTGCCCATGATGGAAGATTTCAAACCATCAAGGGAACATCAAAGAAAGTTGAAACCTAATCTCAAGGAGGTAGTTCGTCTCGAGGTTCTCAAACTTCTGAAAGCAGGCATCATCTACCCAATCTCGGATTCTCAATGGGTAAGTCCCGTGCAGGTGGTCCCTAAAAAGGGGGGGCCACTGTTGTTCTTAATGACAAAAATGAACTGGTACCTACTAGAATAGTAACTGGGTGGAGAATGTGCATCGACTATAGAAAACTTAACAAAGCAACAAGGAAAGATCATTTCCCCTTGCCCTTCTTGGATGAAGTTCTCGAACGACTCGCTCACAAAAAAAATTTCTGTTACCTTGATGGATATTCAGGATTTAACCAAATCCCAATCCATCCTGAAGATCAAGAAAAAACCACTTTCACCTGCCCTTTTGGAACATATGCCTTCAGAAGGATGCCTTTCGGGTTATGTAATGCACCCGCAACCTTCCAAAGATGTATGAATGCTATCTTCGCCGGATTAATAGAATCTATCATGGAAGTCTTCATGGATGATTTTTCCGTATACGGAGATTCTTTCGACAACTGTTTACTCAATTTAGGAAAAGTCCTGCAAAGATGTGAGGACACCAACCTGATCTTGAATTGGGAAAAATGTCACTTTATGGTGACTGAAGGTGTGGTCCTAGAACATCGAGTAAGTAGTAAAGGGATTGAAGTGGATAAAGCAAAGGTAGATGTCATCTCAAAGCTAACTCCACCTAAAGACATCAGAGGATTCAGGGCATTCCTTGGTCATGCAGGATTCTACAGGAGATTTATAAAAGATTTTTCAAAAATAGCAAAGCCACTGACTCACCTGCTGACCAAAGAAGCTGATTTTATATTTGACCAAGAATGCATTAATAGCTTCATAACTCTGAAGAATGCCCTTATCTCTGCCCCTATTCTAAGAGCTCCTGACTGGTCTCAACCGTTTGAAATTATGTGCGACGCTAGCGATTATGCTATAGGGGCAGTCCTTGGTCAAAGGATAGACAAAAAGCCTTACGTCATATATTACGCCTCCAAGACGCTTGATGAGGCACAAAAGAATTATACTACCACTGAAAAAGAGTTCCTCGCAGTTATCTATGCTTTTGAAATTTTTTGGTCTTACCTAATCGGGTCAAAAGTCATAGTATATACTGACCATTCTGCGATATGATACTTGGTTCAAAAACAAGATGCTAAACCCCGACTTATCAGATGGGTTTTAATGCTGCAGGAGTTTGACTTAGAGATTAAAGACAAAAGTGGGGTTGAAAATATCGTCGCGGATCACCTCAGTTGTATTGAAGCTAAAGATTCCGATAAATTACCCATTCGAGACTCTTTACCAGATGATCAACTAATGAGGATTACTACTGGATTTCCCTGGTATGCTGATATTGTTAATTATTTGGCAACAGGAATCATCCATCTGTCTGCATCTTACCATGACAAAAAGAAATTCATTCATGACGCTAAGTAGTATTTCTGGGACGAGCCCTACCTATTCTGCTTATGCGCAGATGGACTTTTTCGTCGATGCATTCCGGAGACGGAAATCACCTCGGTTCTAGAGCACTGTCACTCAGGCCCTACTGGGGGCCACATGAGTTCTAAGAAGACAGCCCTCAAAGTCCTGCAATCTGGTTTTTACTAGACAAACATTACAAAGGATGCACATGAATACGTGCGATCATGCGACAAATGCCAACTATCCGGGGGGATAACCAAAAGAAATGAAATGCCATTGAATATATGGCAAGAAATCGAACTCTTCGATGTATGGGGAATATATTACATGGGTCCTTTCCCCCCATCTTACGGATTCATGTACATCTTGGTTGCTGTGCATTACGTTTCGAAATGGGTAGAAGTTCTACCAACCATTTCTTGTGATTCAAAACCGGTAATCAAGATGTTTAAAGAGATAATATTCCCCAGATTTGGCGTTCCAAGAACGATAATATCCGACGGTGGATCACATTTCTTGGAACGGAGCTTTG
The DNA here is from genome assembly GCA_963693085.1 of Alisma plantago-aquatica. Taxonomy (NCBI): domain Eukaryota; kingdom Viridiplantae; phylum Streptophyta; class Magnoliopsida; order Alismatales; family Alismataceae; genus Alisma; species Alisma plantago-aquatica. The sequence goes on along the minus strand of OY856413.1, from coordinate 1,134,334,074 downwards.
AAGCCTTATTAAGAAAATATGGAGTCAACCATAAAGTTTCCACACCGTATCATCCAAAGACATGTGGACAGGTTGAAGTCTCCAATAGGCAAATTAAAGCTATCCTGGAAAAAACCGTCAATAGGCACCGCACCGATTGGTCCACCAAACTATCTGACGCTCTATGGGCCTACCACACAGCTTTCAAAACACCAATTGGAGCAACACCGTTTCGATTAGTGTATGGGAAGTCTTGCCATTTGCCAGTTGAATTAGAGCATAAGGCTTGGTGGGCCATTAAGCAACTAAACTTCGATCTCAAAGGCGCTGGTGAATTCAGACAACTTCAACTCCAAGAACTAGAAGAATTACGAATGACAGCCTACCACAATGCAAGAATTTACAAAGAACAAACCAAGATGTGGCACGATGGCCACATAAAAAGAAAGGATATAATCATCGGAGATAAAGTCCTCTTATTCAATTCCAGACTAAAAATGTTTCCTGGAAAATTGCGTACTAAATGGTCGGGGCCTTTCACAATCAAACATATCTACCCGACAGGAGCTGTCATTATTCTCGATGATAATGGAGGAGAAAGGACCGTTAATGGTCATAGATTAAAGAAATACCACACTCCAGTAGACAAATTATCAAGACAAACTATAGAGATCCAAGATCCTATAACATCAGCATAGCTGGAGCAGAATTTTGTCAAGCCAGCGACGTTAAACCAAAACGCTTCTTGGGAGGCAACCCAAGACCTGAGTATCACCTTTTCTAATTTTATAGTCTTTTATTTTCTTTTAAACTTTATTTGCTTTCTTTAAGTTCTTTCATCATTAATCTAAAAATACATAAAAATTCACATAATCTAAAACAAACATAAAAACACAAGGTCTTAAAAACAAAAACCTTAGCGGTTAGGGGCGCCCCCCCAAATCCTATAAATACCCCCCCCGCCCCCCGTTCTATCTTCTAGAATCCCGAATTCTCGACTTCCCTGTTTCATTCCAGAGCTTCATTTTCGCGCTCGTTTCCCTCTTTGACGTTGTCGTCGTCTCCACCGCCGTTTCATCACCTCGCCGTCGACTCAGCTTTTTCACTGTCGTCTCCGGCTCCGTCGTCGTCCCCGCGCATTCCCGCGCTCCTGCTCTGCTGCTCGCTGCGCCCAACATTCTCGCCACCCTCACTTACAGGTAGACCACCCAGCAGTTCAATGGATTACACCACCGCCAGACGGTCGCGGATTTTCGAACTCTGTCGTCGCCACCATCGCCGTCGGTAACGTCGACATGCTTACCCTTCGTCTCCGTCGCAGTTCCCTGCCGAAGAACGGTCGCGCGGTTCATCTCCCGCGCGGTTCATCTTCCTTTCGGTCGTTAAACCGTTTGGGACCATTCGGTCGTTAAACCGTTTGGGACCATCCGACCTCCAAACCTGTTAAAAATTAAAAATAAAAAAAATACTCAAGACCGTTTGAGACCAAACGGTCTCAAAACCATTTGAACTCAACCAATCTAATAAACCTCAAACTCCAATAACATTACTTTGTTATAATTTCAAATTTAAGAATTCTAACTATTGTTTTCTTGTCAATAATTTTAGAATGACATCACCTTCCAAGCAACCTCAAGGAACAGTTGATGCCCCTTTCTGGACAAGGGAACAATTAGAAGCTGATCGTGACAAACTACAACAAGTCATAGATAGCTATGAAATGACTGGAAGGGTCCCGGCAAAGGTGAACCTGCTCAAAGTCATGCATGAGATCAAACACATCAAAAGATGCTTAGCTGAGGTACCCTCTGAAGAAGAGGTTGAGGAAATTTCATCCGACGAGGCCTCGGAATATCAGCCTTCCCCCGAGGCAGAATCACCCACTGCAAAGTCTAAGGGGAAGAGAAAAGCCCAAGCAACCACATCAGAACCAACACCCAAGAAAAGGGCCAGGAAGCAAGTTCACCCTGCCACCGCAAGGGAACAAACCCTGGCAGGGTACATCCCACCATCCACCACCACCACTACCACCCCTACCACAATTACTGTTCCTATTCCCCCCCCATCACCACCACAGCACCACCACCTGAAAATCTTTATCTCCATAAAATCCCTTCCATCAGCCAAACTCTTAAACCAACAAAGTATGTCTGCCCAAGCATACTTATGAAGATGGGGATCTATAATAGAATCCTCACACTACTTGACAATTCCAATCTTTCTCGGCTATGCTTTGTACCCGAAACTCCCTATATTGAGCCAACAACAGAATTCTTCACCTATTTCCACAAAGAATTGGTGGACATCATGGATAGAGCAAGGGACGGTGGTGACCGTAGAATAACCACCAGAATCTTTAACAACGAAGTGGTCATCACTGAAAATATGCTGAATGAAATCTTTATAGATAACCAAGACCAGCTGAAGAAAGCTAAGGCCGCTGGTACAAAACACCCCAAGTTCAACAAACATACCTTCTGGAAATCACTAACGGGGATACCAAATTTTGATGCAAAGACAAGCAAGGCCTCTAACATTCATTCTGGCCTAGTGCGCACACTTCACAAAATCATCACTGGCGCACTCTTCCCCAGATCAGAAGGAGGAACTGTACTCATATCTGATCTCTATGTTCTCTGGTCCGTCCTAAATGGAATGCCAGTTAACATTGGACGTCTTATGCTCCTCAAGCTATCAGCTTTCGCCCTAGGAAAAGAAATTTGCACGGGTGGTCATATCACATCCATCATCAAATATCTTAAGATGGATAGACTTCTACCCAAATGCAACCCAATAAAGGGCGACATCCTTACCAACGAACATACATTAAGGAAGTCCTTTATCATAAAAGAAAAGGATGCAAAGCTACACTACGTTTTCTGCCCCACAACAAAATCCTCCAGAACCCTGCTCCCACTTCCAGAACTTGCTGACTATGACAAGGACAAGCTCCTATTCTCAGAATACAAGATCGTCAAACTCATAGCCTCAGTCAAATCCACAGAGAAGAAAGCAACAGCAGGGCAGGCAGAGCTCAGCATAAATGCCCCGGCAGCTAAAATAACAAAAGTTCCAGTCAAACGACCTTCCAGAAGGCTTGTGAAGGCGCATGAGCTGTCGGGGACACCAACATCAAAACCCCACCCCGAATCTGAGCCCCCCTTCCAGACGAGCATATTACAACCTCATCACTAGACTCTTTTATAATGAGTCTAAATGTTGAGCTCACTACCACCTCTCCACCTTCCACCACCCCAACATCCACTACCCCACCACCTTCCACCACCCCAACATCCACTACCCCACCACCTTCAACCACCCCACCATCTTCCATTTATCCACAATCAACCACTCTTCAATCATCCTTCACACCACTTTTCACTACACCACCCTTCTCCACAACCATACCACCACCCCCACCCTTCTTCACTTCGGGCATCCCATTCTCCAATACAACGCCCGAATTCACCTCCTTCACCTCCACCGCCTTTCCATCAACATTCCTGGATCCATTCCTCTCTCCGGGTATGTCACCACCTTTTCCATCCACCACCACCCCGACATCGCTGGTGACCCCATCCACAGTCACCACGCAGTTCGCGGGTCCATCAACAGTGTCTTTTCCGCACGACACTACCATTCCACCCTGACCCCATCCACCTCACTCTTCATTTACTGGGGTCCCTTTTACTAACGTCGGTGAGGAATTCATACGTCAATTCGACACCATCCGAAACCTCCTCACCGACCCCTCTAACATTTTAAATTCTATTTTTTCTTGTGTGCAGGGTCTAACACAACAGGTCGCCAAGATTGACGAGCAGAACCGCGCCATGCCAAGCATCCTCCAAGGAATCCAACAACGCCAAGATTCAGTGGCCAAGCAAGTCGACCACATCGACGACCACTGTAAAACTTTGCCCGAGTTGATCCATGGAGTACAACGCCAGCATGAAGCGTTGGCAAAGCAGGTCGATAGGATCTCTACGCAGACTCAACCTCTGCCAGAGACCCTCCGCGAGCTCAAGCAGCAACAGCAAGCTTTCAGCACGTGCCTGGACGACATCAACAACACCCTCACACAACTACATAATCGCCAAGAGGTGTCATCAAACAATGAGCTTATTCAACTACGAGCTCAAGTAACTAACCTCACAGCACGACTCCTCTCAGTCGAAGAGCGTTATTCTAATTTAAAAGAAACCCACGACGCACTGCTCGAAACACACGAGCACGTGCATGTGGCTTACAACGAGCTACAATCCCTCCATCGTCAGTGCAAGAAGAAAGCACATAAGAAAACAATTGATAAATCAGCAGCAGATGAAGACGATGAAGATGACGATGAAGATTTTGATTCCTCCGCTGACTCAAACAACAGTACCTCCTCAGCTGATGACTCTGATAAGCCAGATGATGCTGGGGTGGGCCCCAGCCAAGGAACATAACCAAAACACCAGAAAGATCACCAAGCTGGTGATAAAGATCCCAAATCCCCTGCTCACACGGAGAACGTCAACATATATTATGGGGATCAATTCCTAAACTACTCCACGGGATCTTTGGGGGAGGCTGCGAAAGAAGTGGCTTTTGCTGAGTTCGAAAAATGTATTCTGGGAACCAGCAACAGTATACCAGCCACAGAAGCTCAACAACTCTCTGCACCTGAACCTTCAGTGCCTTTTCCCCCTGAGCAGGAAGAATCAGAAAGAGTACGCCTAGACACTGATGAAGAACTAGATACTCCTTCTGATTCTGACAGAGATGAAGATCTGCAGCATTACATGGACGACTTAGAGCAGACTTCTTCCCCCACACCGCAAGAACTACCCCCGCCGCCACCTCTACCTCATAAAATGCACGACCTCGATATGGCGTCCATCTCTACCTTAGACGCACATGATATCTTCATCCTGAACACTATAGTAGATGATGCCAAGGAAGGGGGGATGTTATCTATCAAAACACAAAGACCAAGCGCAAGTTGACACGTGAGGATTTCCGCTCCATCCTCTGACCCCGATCTGAGGTGAAGATGGCAACCTTCCGCACCCTTCTTGCCAATTCTATCAAAATTTATAGAAGTCCCAAGCGGCATCAACCAGTTCTGAATGCCTCACCAGCTCTGGGTTTGTGCTTGCTATACAAAGAACTACATCACAAATCCATTGAGCGGTTGCATAGGGGAATGGCCAGAAGACCACGTTTTATATCCGTGCCATTTCAAGTCTGTGGTCACTGGCTACTTATGATCGTGGACACCTTAGCTAGAGACGCAAAGGTGTACAACTTCTGTGCTAGTGAACTAAAGGCCGGAATAATCAACTTTGTCGGCACTAAAGCCGGGGAGGCAAGATGCATCCCTTTCCGGCTTCTAAAACTCATATGGGCCACATGCCCTTCTCTCCGCCAGGATTGGAGTCAACCCTGGTTTAGAATAATCAACTCACAAGTCCAAACCACTGAAGGATCGGGGGACTGCGCTTTCTACGTTATACGACACATTTTAGCGCTAAAACAGCAAGTCCCATTCACCGATCTCATTAACGAAGATTTCCACTCCTTGCGAGGGCGTTACGCCATGGAGCTTATCTGCGATAGAAGATTCTTCAATGACCCTACTATGGCGCCAGATGACGTCCCTCGTTATCTTTTTTCATCCATCCAACGTCCGCAGAGGAGACCATTCAGACAAACCCTAGCGGAGTTGGCAAAAGAAAAGCAGCCAACCAAAGTCACTGAGCAAAGTCAATGGAACCCTTACACCTTCGACCTGGCTCTAGATAAAGGTGATGTTGATCTGATATCCGGGGTAACCATCAAGAGATCCTCACCACATATGGTGCCCCCATCTGCCATTGAACCATCATTTCCAAATTTCGATCGGGAAGCTTGTAAAAGTCTTTCAGACAATGAGCTACGACTCATAATGTCACGTCTATATGCCAAAAAGGACGAGCTTGTATATATTGACGGGGATATCTTGGTTATGGCAGATGTCCTCCGTGAAACCATACAGATCAAAGGTTCCATGTCTGTAAGTGTAATGACTTCTTATCAATACTTACTCGCACGGAATCACCACACGATCTATATGGTGTCCGCTTACATGAAGGATGATCTTTTAGGGCTGAAGAACTTCGAAACAAAGGAGCCACTCATCTCTTATCTCCAGCATACAACTCCGAAGCTCATCATGCTACCTTTCCTTCATCAAGAGCACTGGATGTTACTGGCAACTAATCTTCATGAAGGAACAACAATAATCTACAATAGTTCTGACAGCCAGTATGATCCAGAACCGAAAGAATATACTACAACTCCAATGACACCAACGGAGGAGGTGGTGAAGGACTGTGCTGACAAATTACATGATCTTTTGGGTCAGCACACGCGGGCATATGACAAAGATCACTTCAAACCACCAGAATTTTGCCACAGGTGCCCCCAGCAAATTAGAGAATCCAACGACTGCGGCTTCCACGTCCTCTTCTGGATGTATACAATTGTGGCCCTTCACAAGCCTATAGAGGACATGACAGAAGTGGACTACCACGCACTATGTGGAAAGCTCGCAGCCACCTTACTCAGAATTCATGGGGCAAATAAAGGATTAACAGAAGCCTAATTCCCTTATCCATGCACTTCTCAACCTATCACTTTGACACTCTGTGGACAGAGTGAGTGATAAGTTGGGGGGGAGTGCACTAGACAAGGGTGAGGTATCATTCTTCTTCAACCCTTCTATCTCTACTCCTTCCCTTAACTCATACTTTTCCGCACATGATTTTCAAACTTTCTGTTCATATTTAGACTTTTTCCAGTAATTTCTTCAATAAAATAACTCTTAAGTATAATTTTCATCCTAGAAAGAATCACCCCTAGCTAAGTTAGAGATAAAGTAGTCCTCAAGAATAAATAACAAGATTAGCATATAGGCATGAATGGCGAATTTATAAATTACATTCACAATTGGTTTTTATGCTTTTACTTCAATTCTATCTCAGACTCTTCACAGGTCAACTTCAGGGCCAAAGCAAACCGAAAACTCTCAAGGTCAAGAGGGAAATCAGGGGGAAATCCAAAATCAAGAAAACTCGCAAGCGGACCACCAAATAAAAATAAGTGCATGTCAGGAACCCTAAGAACCATTTTCTTCTTTCAATAAAAGAGGCTTGGCCGCCCAATCAAAAACCCTAACAAAAACCCACTTCCTAAGCCTATGAGTTTTGAATAAAAGCCAGAGTGTTGAATAAAAACATGAGAGTTGTGCCACGCATAAGGACCTATATGAAGAGCCAATAAAGATCTCACTCGGTCGGTACATACAGCTGCCCTCATGAAGGCAGATGTGTCGTGCCTGGTAGTGAGATCCTAAGGTCTCCTAATATATGAAAAGGCTGATAAAGGACTCAGCCGGCCGGTACATTCAGATGCCCTCATGAAGGCAGATGTGTCGTGCCCGGTACCGAGACCCTAAAAGCATAAGACAAACCCTCCCCCACTTAAAGGGGGAATTACACAATAAGCCTTTTAAGCCAACCCTCATACCCACTCTAGCTGCCGGTAGGTTTCTCAAAAGAAGTATAAAACTGATTAGAGTCGATGACATGCACGTAATAAGAAAGGTGGTCCCAATGCGAGACTCACGATATGAAAGGAACCTGAGATCCATGCAACTCTTGATACTCAAAAGAGTTAGTGTAAGCAGAAGCCCTAATAAGACCTCGGTAGATCTCTGATCTAGAATTGAAGCAAGAGTATGGAAACCCTAACTAAATAAAATCGCCTCGCCACTGCATGCCTTAGCTCTATCTAACTTGAGGACAAGCTAGACTCTAAGTTAGGGGGGGTGATAACCTCCCATTTTGTGACGTTATCTTATTAGTTCTCCTTAATTTTCCATACTCTTTCTTAAATAAATTAGATAGAATCATTAACTTTTTACTTTATTGCTGATATACCAATAAACTAACTTCTCTTCTTTATCATTACAGGAAAACACAAAAAAATTACAAAGACTCCATACGGTCCCAAGACTGCATGAAGGCCATACGGTCCCAAGACCGCATGAAGGCCATACGGTCCCAAGACCGCATGAAGGCCTTAAGGTCCCAAGACCGCATGAAGGTCATATGGTCCCAAGACCGCATGAAGGCCATACGGTCCCAAGACCGCATGAAGGCCATACGGTCCCAAGACCGCATGAAGGCCATACGGTCCCAAGACCGCATGAAGGTCATACGGTCCCAAGACCGCATGAAGGTCATACGGTCCCAAGACCGCATGAAGGCCATACGGTCCCAAGACCGCATGAAGGTCATACAGTCCCAAGACCGCATGAAGGCCATACGGTCCCAAGACCGCATGAAGGTCATACGGTCCCAAGACCGCATGAAGACTAAACGATCTCAGAGACCGCATAAAGGCAAACGGTTTGAGAACCCCAAACGGACCGTTTGGGCTCAACTTAAGCCTATAAATAAGACCCCAAGGGTCACCTCAAGGGAGGGGATTCTGAGACGTCGAAAGGCTGCCCTAATCGTTCCAGAGCTCTTGCCACTTCCATCCTCTGCCCTGAGGCTGTCGATCTGAGATCCATACTCCATCCCGAAGCTGCTTTCTCCTTCTTCGCTAAGAAGGTGGGAAGAGGAGACCTCCTCATCGTGCAACCTACGAAGACTGGTGGATCGTTTCTCTCTCTCCCCAAGGAGTTGACTTTCCCCCCTTCCTTTATGGGGATGATGCTCTCTCTCTTCTCGCCTCCTTCTTGGTCTTAGTCATGAGGGAGTAGTCTTCTTCACTAGGGTGCGGGGAGTAGCCCCGCTACCCATACTTTCATATCATGTAAAATGTAATCCTTAGGTTGTAATAGAGAGTTCTTATCTTTGTTAGTTCGACATCAAACGATTAATGAATGCATGTTGCTTGATCTCTAGCTTGTGTTATCCTTTATCTTTTAGTATGAATTGTCTACGTTTGTACTATTAGATTCGAAACTCATTTGCATGTTGGTTCTTGGTGCATGTATCCACCATGCATCTGTTTCGGTATCCAGAAGTGTATCTCAAGAAGTGGAGTAAACTCACTATCATCCGTTGCACTTTCATACTATGAAATGGAATCAGTTGACGTATGGATGTGCAACCTTGGTATGTCGAGGAACACACTTTGCGAGGGGAATGATGCAAAGTAATGTGACCATTTGTTCGGGAATGGCTGGCGTTGCAACATTCCCACACTTCTCGTAGCTAGATTATCCGAAAGGAGGCTAGGTCTACAAGGATACTAACTAACCGAACTCTTTTTGTAGGTTAAGTTTTGCTTTGCATGTGTTGATCGATGTGTAGTGGCGGTGAAAAACCGATTACACCCTAGTGATCTTTCATCTTTGTTAACAACCTAGATTTACTTGCTTTCTTTACTTTACTTGCACTTAGCTTAAAAACAACCAAATCAACCTTTTGATCTAAATACCAACTATTGAGTGATTAAGTGAAATTCGAACGTTTTCCATCTTGTTGGCAACAACAAGACCGTTGTCTCGAGGATTCGACCCTTAACTATACTGCGATAAGACTTCCACGTATCCTAGCATACGTGGGTGGAGTTTTAACTTAGTATAAGCAAGGCTAAACTTAAAGATCTTCTATCTCTAGGATTTTTAGTGGTGCACGCAACTCCACGTAAGTGGAGGCTCCATCAGTATGTATGCCAAGAGAGCCAATCATATGATGAATGTAATGGCATAACATGTAAATGATTTGATTAATAATAAAGTCAAACTACCAATTTATTCTATTTAATTTAGCTATGAGATAATGATGTAACATTATAAATGTCTAGAGAATTATATTACTCAATGGTGTATGTATTCAAGTTACTACCCTTGTGGATGAGATCATACAGATGCTAAGAGTACATATAAATATTCTCATCATGTCCCCAATGGGTTTATTGTGGAAGGTTGATAGACAATAATAACACATAAGATCAAAGTGTGAATTGGTTGATAACTAAATCTCATTAGTCATGATATGGCAATATCAAACAAGCACACAGATACATATTAGAGAACAGTGTATCAGACATACCCACCATGAGACGGACACATGGAAGCCATCATCATAGAAGTCATGGTCAGCTCTCACAGTGATTGTGGTGGTTGTGGTTCTTAAATCTGAAATCAGTACACTCATCACATGTCGTTGGGTATACTTTAACATCATCAAACACAGTCCTGAAACATGGGTTGTTATAACAAGGATGATTGGGTGACTTTGACACATGGGGACTGACTTTGAGTGATAGAGATGGGATTTGTTCCTCCTACATGAGTATGATATCCAAGGCCTCTTGATTAGTGAGACTGTAAAAAGTATGGCCATACACATGTGAATATGTGATATTGAGCTTACATATATCTCATTCACTCTGCTCTGGTTCAAGAAATAAGATTGAATAATAATGAGGATGACTTCTCCATGCCTCTAGTTCAATCAAGATATCAGTGGTAAAGGAACTATACAAACACTGTAACACCATACACATATTGTAGGTTGAAGTTGCTCCCTGACTTTCCATTCACTTGGATAGCGCTGATGTGCGACTAGGCACCACTCTTTGCTTGTGATGTCATAAGTTGTTATGGACATTCACTGCCAACGTGATATGGGACATATAGGGTCACACACCTAGGAACTCATCTAGAAGAGGAGTTTGATATTGAATGATGATTGAATTGATTACTAAAGTGTTTAGGTATTTCAATTCACGCAATGGATCAGCTGACTAGACTGCCAAACGATCGGTTCAAGTGTTGAGACTGCCTTTTAGAGTGTCAGGCTGATTGTATTGTACATTGGTTGGAAATATGCCTGACCTAGGCTATGGGACCCTCATCTCACCTATGTGAGATGTCTGTCTGGCATGGTGATACACTCGTCTCATTTACACAAGACACCCATTTCGGGGCTACAATTTGATTGCATCTAGGATTGGTGATGATATAATGGCGTGCACTAATTGGAATTGAATTGCCGACATATGTGCAAAACGACCACATCACTAAGAGAGACGACCGACTCACATCCCAGACGATTGTCTCACTGGGCGATATGACTGTTTTGACACAAGCAAGTTGTGAAACATCCAAAATTGTTTCAAAAATTCAAGATCCGTTGGTCCCTTCCACTCCTGCACAGACTGCAAACCCTGGCCCTAACATTGTTTATAAATAGAGGGGTACAGGGGGCTTCCTAGAGAACAACACAGACAATTGAGAATCAATTTCTCTAACAATTGTTGTCCTCTCTAGTTGTAGTAACCATGAGAGCCCAAGAAAGTCCTACCCGACTGAGGAGGGATAACCAAGGGAGAGAAACAACTGAGGATCATTGTTGTGGGAGAGCATATTGGTGACTAGTACACCAAGGGAGGGACAACTTCTTCCTATCCATTCTAGAAGTACGATAGGATTTCTAATTGGTCTGTGTGGACAACTCTAGAGGAAGGAGTCATTTGGCTGCTGTTAGGAGGGCAACATCAACTCACAGTCTGTGACAAGATTAGGGGATCCGCTACAACAGTTGTCTAAGTTTGCTATCTATGGAGGAGCATTTAGACAAGTCTTAGTACAACCAGGAGCTGCAAAGACACTATCCAAGACAAAGTATTAATCTACATCAACGAGAATTATCGTTGGACTTCCTCCAGGACCAGGTATATCTTCGTGAAACCATCCTTCCCATTTTATAGTTATTGGCATGATCTGCTGGTTAATGGAAAATATGTCAAGAAATTGTTTGATTCCACTACCTATCTGATGTTGTATTTTCCTACAAGTTGATCATCAAGGTAGGCAACTTTTGTCAATTGCATCATATGCAATTCTTGATATATAATATGCACAACTCCTTGCCATAAATATATGCATGCTTCTGGGCCTAGATGTTCTAAAAATCACCAGTTAAGACTAACCCAATAGACAATATGATAATAATACACCCCACAGAAGCAGAACCTACATTATTACCATCACACTTCCACAAGGTAGACAACACACCACACAGAGGCATAACTTATGCTTAGTATAAGAAGCTTTTCATGCATATTTCTATTGGGAAGTGTCTTCGACTTAATATGCTTGATTGAGGGAATTTTATATATATATATATATATATATATATATATATATATATATATATATATATATATATATATATATATATATATATATATCATATATACATATATTGTATCCAATCACCACATATATAGTATGCATCATATACATGCTATATCCCATAATGTATATATGCAATATAAACAAAAAGTGATGGTTATGGCCATGTCTACTTGTAATTCCTTCGAGTCATAAGGAATTACTACCACCTAGGTCAATCATCATATCACATGTATGAACATGTTGTTGGTGTAGATTTTTTCTTGCTGATCTGGGTAGATCAGTGTTGACTCAAGGTCAATTAGGTCAATGTTGACTCACGTCTAAATTGACTAAACCTGTGTTTTGATGATGACTAACCATTCCACATATTGGTGTCTAATGCTTCTACTTGAGTGATTTCAGATTAGGTATAGACACACTCCAAATGCCCTAACTTGCGCATCTCAAATTGGAGAAAAGACAAGTCAAAGTCATACAAGTGCACGTTTTTGTAATATGATGTATATCCATTAGAATCATGTTGTAGATCACTTGTAATGATTGTATGACTTGTAATCAAGCTTAGAAAAATATCAGGAACACTTAGATCGAATATTAGAGCACTTTAAATGCATCTTTGAAAATCAATTACAGGAACTTGGTCGGTCCAGTTTCCCACCCTAAAACTCGACCGATCAACCTTGGTCAATTTTCTGAAGATTGCATCGGTCGAGTTGTGCACTCACAGAACTCGACCGATTGGGTAGTAGGCCATTTCCAGTTGAAATGGTCGGTCGAGTTTCCTCAGGACAAACTCGACCGATCCTTTGAACATCGGTTTGCCTTCTACCTGATCGGTCGAGTTACACCCATTAGAACTCGACCGATTGCACTATACGGAAAAGTGCAGAAAAGTGTTTCTAGCCATTGTGGAGTTGCAACAAGTGAAAATAGATCCGTTGCAAGCCACAAAATGGCTAGTTTTCGTTCATAAGTGTTCCCAAAAGGCTAAGAGGCATCCCCAGCTATAAAAAAGACCCCTTGGGCTTCATTTCAAGATTGAGCATTCATTGCAAACTCTTTGTGAGGTTCCTATTTTATAGTTGAGTGCTTCCTACAGCCTCCTCTCTCTCTCTAAGCTTAATCACTTGCTACATCCATTAGAGTGAGTAGGAAATCTGTAAGAGAGCTAGTCCTACATGTATATCTTGTGAGGCTCTCACTTCCACCACCTCCACTTCTCTCATTTGCAATCATGAAGATGAAGGTTCTCTCTCTTGTCCAAGAGAGGTGAAGAAGAATAAGGGAAGGCATCCATTGGTGAAGATCAAGGCTAAAGACTTGGAGCTAGAGTGGGTAAGCCCTTGGAGAAGGCAAAAGACTCAAGCTCAAGTGGGTAAGACCTTGGTGGAAGCTTCTCCGAGTGAAGATGAAGTCAAAGGCGGAAGATCCAAGAAGAGTGGGTAATTCCTACAAGGCTGAAGACTTGGGCAAGAGTAGGTAAGTCATTGGAAGAAAGGCGGAAGACTCTTGCAAAGTGGGTAAGTCCTTGGTAAGGTTGAAGACTCTTTGTATTGGATGGGTAAGTCCTTTGTTGGTCATGTATTGTAAGTCTTATAAGTGAATATAAGAGTGCAATTGTTGGAAGTCCTAGAGGTTGACCTCTCTAGGCAAGTGGACTGACACACTTCTAGTTTGAAGTGTGGAACCACTCTAAATAGCTTGTCTAATTGGTCCATGTTCAATCTCTCTTATCTTTGCTATGCATGATTTAGTTGCACTCAAATTACCTATTTAGCAACCTTATCTTGTCATATATCTTGAAGGTTTGATGAATTTTGTTTAAGTGCTTTCAGCTCTATTCACCCCCCTTCTAGAGCATCTAATCACCCATCTAGGATCCAACAAGTGGTATCAGAGCGGGTCTTCTCCAAGCATACTTCAACAAGTAGGAGAAGATGGGTGACTACCAAGGAGGGAGAATCAGCCTACCAATCTTTTATGGGAGCAATTTCCTCTATTGGAGAAGAAGGCTTCAATTCTACATCCAAGGATCAAGTCTTGAGATGTGGCAAATGGTGAATAGCCCATACATGCAACCAAAGACAAAGATTGAAGAATGGGATGATGCCGCCTTGATGAAAGCAACCTTGAATGCTAGAGCCATGCATATCCTATATGCCTCCATGACCCCCACCGAGTTCAACTGGATTGCTTCTTGTGAGACGGCCTATGAGGTATGGAGAAAGCTTTGCATCACTTATGAAGGGACAGATCAAGTGAAGGAAAGCAAAGTCTACATGCTCAAAGGGCTGCTTGAGAACTTCAAGATGGGAAAGGAGTAGAGTATAGCCAACATGTACTCAAGGATCAACACCATCTTGAATGGTCTTGCTGTTCTAGGACATCCTATGTCTAGTGGAGAGATCAACTCAAAGATCCTTAGAACTCTCCCCAAGAGGTGGGAATCCAAGGTGACTTCTATTGAAGAAGCAAGGTCTCTTAGGGATATTCCTATTGAAGAGCTCATTGGAAATCTACAAGCACATGAAGCTACACTTGAGAAGAGGGAGGAAGTAGAAAGACAAGAGAAGAAAGAGCTAAAGAGAATGAAGAAGGCTGAAATGAAGGCTCAAATTGAATCTATCATGGAAAAAGTCTCTCCATCCTCTCAAGCTAAAGAAGATGCCATGTACTCCAAGGGTAAACCCTTCAAAGGCAAGTCCTCCTCCATCCGGTGCTTCACATGTGGAAAGAAGGGTCACTACAAGGAAGATTGCCCACAAGGCAAAAAGACCCTTCTTCACAAGAAGAAATGGAAATCAAGCTCAAGTGGCTCCTCCAACTCAAGCTCAAGTAAAGATTCAAGTGAAGAATCAAGCTCAAACTCTAGTGATGGAGGAGAATGCCATTTTTCCCTTATAGCATCAACAAGTGAAGACTCAAGTGAGGTAAATCTAAACTCTTTAGATAAAGAATCTTTGATTGCTATTATTCATGATGTTTGTGCCTCTCTTAAGTCTTCTAAAAGAAAAAAGAAAAAGCTTGCTAAAATTGTTGATAATTTGCATGAAGAACTAGATGACCTTGAACATGATAATTCTTGCTTGCTTGATGATAAAAATGATTTTCTTAGCCAAGTAGACTCTCTTAAACATGAAAATGCTAGTTTGCTTGATAAGATTAGATTTCTAGAAGCTCAACCTCTCATGCCTAGTTCGAATGAAGAGCTTACTCAAATTGTTGATTATCTCATGCATGAGCTTGATACTCTTAAAACTGAAAATGTTGAACTCAAGCTTATTGATGATGCTAGGAGAGAAGAAATCTATGCTTATCAAAGAGAAATAGTGGTGCTTAAATATGAAAATTCCTCCTTGCCTGCTAAAATCAATGGGCATGAACCTTGTTCTAGTTATACTAATAGAGAGAATGATGTTGCTGCTCTTCATATTGATAGAGATTCTTATTTAACTAAAACTCTTTGCTTAGAAAATGATCTTTTGCATTCTAGAGATAATATCAATAATTTGTCTTCTACTATTGCTTCTCTTAAGCATGATAATGACAGTTTGAGATCATCCTTGCAAAGATTCTTAGTTGGTAAGAAGAGCCTTAATGATATCCTACACCACTCTACTAAACAAATTGGTAGACATGGTTTGGGGTATGATAGTAGTCAAGGGAACAACAAAGATAAAGGACCTCCAATATTCCATGGAGAATCCTCTAGTTCCAAGACTATGGGCACATGCAACTATTGCAATGATTTTGGTCATTATTCAAATTGTTGTCCTTTTAGGAAAGCACCCAAGAGCAATAGGATTTGGGTTGCTAAACTAACCCCTCCGGACCCAAAAACATGATTGGGGACCATTTCATCTTTCTTCTTGTAGGTAATTGAAAATGGATTGACTTGAGCCACAAATTGGCAAATTGACCTCTCAATCCACATGAAAGAAGAAAGGTGAGATGTGTAGAGGGTGACAACAAGTGGAAAAGGAAATGGTAAGCACAAAGGTAAATGTTTTATTGCTTATAACATATCCTAACTTGTTTTTGTCAAGTTAGTGTGCACTATACATATGGTTTTTGAGTCAAAAGTGGTATTTTGTGTTTCCCTTCACACTCTTAATCAAAAATTGTTTCTAATGCTTCTATAGTGCATTACTGACTTGCTTAGACATGTTTGGATATGGTTTGTATTTTAAGCATGCCTTTAAATATGTTTTTATGATATATATGTGCTTCTTGACAGCTGATCTGTCGGTCGAGTTTTCCCTATTGAAACTCGACCGATAGGCACCAAGAGTGTTGCCAACAGCTGTCATCGGTCGAGTTGACAATGCACAGAACTCTACCGATAACACTGTGCACAGAATATACATTTGGCTTATTGAGTGAGAATTTCCCTCTCAACTAGATTTTCTCAACCAATAGCCTTATTCTTTGGCACTCTCATTTGGTACCTCTATATATGCATACTGCCATGTTCTAAATTGCCTATCTTGCTTACAACTCTATCTCTCTAATTGCTCTAAATCGGTATATCTATATGTTGCAATTACTTGCTTTGAGTTGTTTTGCAGGTTTAGATGATGATCTCTTTGGATCTCTTGGTTGTGTCTTAAATTGCTTCCGTTGTACTCTAACTTGCTACAACTTTCTAGGTGTATATCTTGTTTTGATACAACCTTGAGGTTCTTAGTGGTAATCATCTTTTGGTAATGATGCATATTTGTATGTGAGTTATATCCTTTCATGCTTCTAAAATTGCATATCTCTTTGTTTGGATATATCTCTATATCTACTCATATCTTGCTTTATCTTGTGTATCTCTTGCTATGATCTAGATCCTACTAGTAGTCCTAACTTGTGATATCATCTACTAGTAGTTCATATACATGTAGTTCTAACCCTGTTTATAATTGGCTTCTTTGCTCATCTATATGCTATGCTTGTTTCTTGCTCACACATGCTCAAGATTGTTCCTTAAATTGAATATCTACTATCTTGAGTTGCCTGCATAACATTGTGATGCAGGGTACATAGATCTACATGATATGTGGGAATTGGAGTATTTATGGATTTTTATGCAGATTTTGCTCCAGTTTCAGTTTTTGGTGCAAGACTAGTGTTTTTCATGCAGAAACGACCTTCTGAGCAAGACTCATCGCTTTGCCATGAGATCCGATGGTTTTTGGTCAAATTCCATCATCTTGAGGGTCAAAATTGTGATTTATTGTTTTTCTACAGCACTTTATCTTGCATTTTTGGGTTGTTCGAGTATATGCTTTAACTTGCTTTTCTTTCTATGCTTGGACAAGCCCCTATATGTGCTCTTCTACTCTCCTTATATATATTTGTGTTATCTCCTTTCTCTTTAACAAGTGATGTTTCTTATTTTCTTCATAACCCCACTTTTTGAAATGACAAAGGGGGAGAAAGGTATGTCTTCTTTTAAAAGAGGAAGAAGGCATGTCTTACATGAAGATGAGAAGTATGTTCATGTAAAGGGGAGAAGGTAAATGGGAGAAGACATATATGTGTAGAACATATATGAGTAGAAGACATAGTATTCTATAAATGTTATGAAAGCTAACCATGTAGGAGAAATAGCATCAATTGAGGGGGAGTATGAGAACTCCATGCGCATCAATTGAGGGGGAGCATATGAGCTCAATTCCATTGAAACCCCTAGGTTTCTCCAAAGGTATGATTTTACTTAAAAGCTTTCAATACATTTATGGAATGGTTTGTCATCTTCAAAAAGGGGGAGATTGTTGACTCAAGGTTAATTAGGTCAATGTTGACTCACGTCTAAATTGACTAAACTTGTGTTTTGATGATGACTAACCATTCCACATATTAGTGTCTAATGCTTCTACTTGAGTGATTTCAGATTAGGTATAGACACACTCCAAATGCCCTAACTTGCGCATCTCAAATTGGAGAAAAGACAAGTCAAAGTCATACAAGTGCACGTTTTTGTAATATGATGTGTATCCATTAGAATCATGTTGTAAATCACTTGTAATGATTGTATGACTTGTAATTAAGCTTAGAAAAATACCAGGAACACTTAGATCGAATATTAGAGCACTTTAAATGCATCTTTGAAAATCAATTACAGGAACTTGGTCGGTCTAGTTTCCCACCCTGAAACTCGACCGATCAACCTTGGTCGATTTTCTAAAGATTGCATCGGTCGAGTTGTGCACTCACAGAACTCGATCGATTGGGTAGTAGGCCATTTCCAGTTGAAATGGTCGGTCGAGTTTCCTCAGAACAAACTCGACCGATCCTTTGAACATCGGTTTGCCTTCTACCTGATCGGTCGAGTTACACCCATTAGAACTCGACCGATTGCACTGTACGGAAAAGTGCAGAAAAGTGTTTCTAGCCGTTGTGGAGTTGCAACAAGTGAAAATAGATACGTTGCAAGCCACAAAACGGCTAGTTTTCGTTCATAAGTGTTCCCAAAGGCTAAGAGGCATCCCTGGCTATAAATAGGACCCCTTGGGCTTCATTCCAAGGTTGAACATTCATTGCAAACTCTTTGTGAGGTTCCTATTCTATAGTTGAGTGCTTCCTACAACCTCCTCTCTCTCTCTCTAAGCTTAATCACTTGCTACATCCATTAGAGTGAGTAGGAAATCTGTAAGAGAGCTAGTCCTACATGTATATCTTGTGAGGCTCTCACTTCCACCACCTCCACTTCTCTCATTTGCAATCATGAAGATGAAGGTTCTCTCTCTTGTCCAAGAGAGGTGAAGAAGAACAAGGGAAGGCATCCCTTGGTGAAGATCAAGGCTAAAGACTTGGAGCTAGAGTGGGTAAGCCCTTGCAGAAGGCAGAAAACTCAAGCTCAAGTGGGTAAGACCTTGGTGGAAGCTTCTCCGAGTGAAGGTGAAGTCAAAGGTGGAAGATCCAAGAAGAGTGGGTAATTCCTACAAGGCTGAAGACTTGGGCAAGAGTAGGTAAGTCCTTGGAAGAAAGGCGGAAGACTCTTGCAAAGTGGGTAAGTCCTTGGTAAGGTTGAAGACTCTTTGTATTGGATAGGTAAGTCCTTTGTTGGTCATGTATTGTAAGTCTTATAAGTGAATATAAGAGTGCAATTGTTGGAAGTCCTAGAGGTTGACCTCTCTAGGCAAGTGGACTGACACACTTCTAGTTTGAAGTGTGGAACCACTCTAAATAGCTTGTCTAATTGGTGCATGTTCAATCTCTCTTATCCTTGCTATGCATGATTTAGTTGCACTCAAATTACCTATTTAGCAACCTTATCTTGTCATATATCTTGAAGGTTTGATTAATTTTGTTTAAGTGCTTTCAGCTCTATTCACCCCCCCTCTAGAGCATCTAATCACCCATCTAGGATCCAACAAGTGGTATCAGAGCGAGTCTTCTCCAAGCATACTTCAACAAGTAGGAGAAGATGGGTGACTACTAAGGAGGGAGAATCAGCCTACCAATCTTTGATGGGAGCAATTTCCTCTATTGGAGAAGAAGGCTTCAATTCTACATCCAAGGATCAAGTCTTGAGATGTGGCAAATGGTGAATAGCCCATACATGCAACCAAAGACAAAGATTGAAGAATGGGATGAAGCCGCCTTGATGAAAGCAACCTTGAATGCTAGATCCATGCATATCCTATATTCCTCCATGACCCCCACCGAGTTCAACCGGATTTCTTCTTGTGAGACGGCTGATCGGCCTGTTTCTCACGTCTAGAAATGAACGCTGGACAAAGGAAGGAATCAAGCTTTAAATTTATAACCCGAAACCTTCTAGGCCCCCGCAACTTTTATTACGGGGTCGAAGTAGATATATGGGGTCGAACACAGGGACGTGGTGATGTTTAGGACGCCACATATCTCGTTCTTTAGTCAGATAAGCCAAGACGATAGTCGATAAAAGTAAATGCTAGAACTAGTCTAGCAGGTTGTCACGATATAAATCAAAACAAAGAAAAGAAAACAAAACAAAACAGAGCTCGTGAGTCTACTAATCAGAGAAAGAGAGTTCCTGGCTATGTAACCACAAACGGGGCAGTCTATGCACTCGTTCTCAGGCATAGACAACCATCGAACACCCAAGCAAGCATCTAGTATGCACAGTGGCATCTGTCCTGTGGTTTCACCCCACTCGCTCTCGCGATGCGTGACTAGAACCATCAACAATATGTCAATGACCCTTTCTCGAGGAATGACATATCAACACCTCAGAATACACTAAGTTCCCTCTCGGGTCTTAGGATATTCTGGGGTGTTAGGAACAGAATACCTTGGATCGTCCTCCTCTCGGGTTCAGATCCAAACTATCGTCTCTTAGCTATTCCTACAACGGATCTCTCGATACAGGCAGAAACAACAGTTCAAGCGAGTAAGAGATCAACCAAACTAGCAATCATAACTTGGAAAGAGAAGATAGAACATGCAACGTACTAGATCTGATATGAATCTACTTGCTTAAGGCAAAAGTATATAAACATGCCCAGATCGGGCTACATAGCCAAGAAGGAGCTAACTAGCCATAGACAAGCATAGCTGGCACCGAACAAAGATGGATAAACATCATTTGTACAAGAAATAAAGGAATGCAGTAGAATGAAAGAGAAGAGGGAAGAGATATATACAGTAGAGGAGAGGTGGCTCTCGCTCCTCAGCCTCTGTGTAGGTCGGATCTCGGCCCTTGGGTCTTCTCTTCGTCCCTCTGGACTCCTCGGCTCACTCTCTCTCTAGACTTTATCGGTCGACGGCCGTATCGGTCGGCACCTGTATCGGTCGGCAGTCGTATCGGTCGGCGGCCGTATCGGTTGGCACCCGTATCGGTCCATAGACTTTTAGGGAACTCGAAACACTAGCACCTTGGTCTAGGCACTAGCTCTTGCTGGGTCCTCCCTCCGGCTCCCCTCCGCTCTGTAGGTTGGCAGCTGCTAATTATAGGCAGTGAGTTGATGGGAGTTGTAGTTTTTATTAGTCCACGTGTCCTTCATCCGTTGCTTCGATCTTGAGGCATCAGGTGGGCCAATATGACTATCGCTCGAAGACCGTGTCGGGCAGGGGGAGTGTCGGGCAGCTGTATCGGGCAGGCCTTATCGGGCAGGCGTATTGGGCAGCAACCGTATCGGGCGGCAACCGTATCGGGCGGCGGCCGTATCGATCGTCGCGGCCGTGTCGGTCGGCGCGGCCGTGTCGGTCGGCGTGGCTGTATCGGTCGGCGGGGCCCTGTCGGTCGGCGGGGCCGTATCGGTCGGCGCGGCCGTATCGGCCAGGTCCTATTAGTCAGCTGCTGGAATTCTTGTCTTTTCAGGTTCGATACTTGAGAGTCCCAAAATTGGCTAGTTTCGGTGCCTGCAAGTCTAAAACAGGCTAATTAGCTACATTATTGGCTATTTTCACTACATTATCTAATGGAGAGATAGAAAACATAAAACATGAACAAAAGAGTGCATATTAAGACTAAAGTGGCACAAAACTATAGATAAAATGCATAGAAAATATGCGCTAATTTGGGTGTTATCAACTATCCCAAGATTAAAACTTGCTTGTCCTCAAGCAAGACTGTGCTCAAAGAACAAAAGATAACATCCAAATTAAGCTTGGCAATAAATGCTAAGGTTAAGAAAAATAGTTTAAAGCATCAATACTCTTGATCCATGTCATTTCAGAACAAACCCCCACCAAATAATCACAATCCTGCCAAAGCAAGATCAAAGAGTGTCCAGGCAAGATTAAGTGAATTAACTACAGCCTGCCGATACTCATGAGGGTTTGAATCATAATTATTTAAACATGAAAGAGTTGTCACTTAGGTGATCACGCGGGTGATGAGTAATGAGCCATCACCATGAATCCATGCATACCATTCAGGAATACCATGCCTCTCACTTAACCATGTCCTAAGAAATAAAGCAAAAAGACTCTAATGACTTCTGAGGATCCCGATCTGCGTCAGGTTGGTCCATGTAGCGAGCAATAGTCCCTGTAGTCCGAACCAGTTGGTCCAAAGCAGTGAGATGAACTCCTCGTACTGCGCCCGAACCAACCCTGCTACTGAGATGATCTCATAGGTCACCTAGGTGGTTCCTAGTGACTCTCTAATGAGCTTTTAGAGTGGTACTACCAGGCACGACATATCCGCGTTCATGAGCGCAGTCATACACCGGCTGGGCACCATCCTCAACTCTCCTAAAAGAGAAAACAAGCGCTCATTTATTGTTCACACTCAGGCTTTTATCATCTGCATTCTATTTTTAGGCTTGGGTGAGAACTATATAGATATTTTGGGATTTTGTGGGCAGCCCAGCCTCTTTTGCACATTTTTATATTTTTCATCTTTTTGACTCGATCTAATGTGATAAGGCATGTAGTCCATCAAGGAAAAGCACTTCACCTTGATCATGGCTCAAAACTCATCATGATCCACTTGATACCTGTGTGAAAAGATAGAAATTATGATTCAAGAATCCTTAGAATAGAGGCAAACTTGTGAATCCACAGCTAGGTTCTTTGATCGTGTTTTAGCTCATTCCAACGGTCCTTTACCATGGATTTTCCATTCACGACACAGATCAAGGGAATTCAGCTTTAAGCTATGAAAAAGGGACATAACCTTAGATTTATTACCAAACTCAAGAAAAGAGTCAAAGAGCAAGTCAAGCAAGAGGTCAAGCAATTTTTAAGATGAAAATCGTGCATCTAGGCACGAAGTCAAGCATTTATCTATTAGATTCACACCATATAGCCATAATTGCAAAGCTAAAAAGCTGAAAATTTTGAAAATTTAAGACTAAATGCAGGAAATAGACATGCATGCAAGAAGGGTGAAGAGAAAAGAAGGACGAAGCCTACCACCCCAAGCTTAAAATTTTGCTCGTCCTCGAGCAAGACTCAAACTTGAAATAGTGAGGTAGGAATGCATGAGTTTAATGACATTTATTGAAGTTCTAAAGATGATGCATGGGAGCAAGGATACAAAACAGTTAGAGGAAAGAAACTATCAAGAACATGAAAAAGAAAATTTATTGTAATAAAAGGGCGGGAGGGTGGGTAATAGAAAAGGGGGTGGCTACCCCACGATACCGACACTGGGATCCCAAATTCTCAGCTTTGGGACCAGTGTCACCTGTGTCTTGCCGACGGGTTCCGCCACATAATATGAGTAGAATAGGCAGATGTGTTGGCCCTGCCGAGTCTGAAGAAGAAAAGTAAAATCTGGCGACTCGGTGAAGTCATCTTTGTGCTGGAATTGATTTGAGCTGCACTGGGATGAATTCCTTGGCAAATCATCCTCAAGGTACCTTTCATTATATGAATATGAAAATGAAGGTCCTGGGATATCGACACAGGATGAGATATATGAGAGAGGTTGGACGTCATCTTGAGGACTCATATCTTCTCTCTCCATCTCTACACTTGAGGTTGGATGCTCAGATAAATCTTCATGTACTTTCTGAGTCATCCAATCATCTTCTAAGCAAAAAGAACCCCCTGAAGAATCTGTTTGTAGTTCTACCACCCCAAGCTTATCACCTGGCGTGGAGTTAGGGGTGTCTTCATGCTCAGCAGCCATGTTGTAGTGAACTTTCCATCCTACCCCCTTGACGTCCACCAAGCCTTGTAAAGGGATGGTGGCGAATGATGGCTTGTGCTGCTCCAACTCGTCTTCGTTACTATACTCACTGTTCCATGTTGAGTAGTTGTCATCGTCGTCGTCGTCGTCAAACAAATTGTTCCAAACCATGGTTGACGTACTGCTCAAAGCAAAATGACAAGTCTCAATATGAGAAATGTCACTCTGGTCTGATTCAATATCTGACTCTGGTTCCTCAAACCAACCTTCTGGTTGTGAGGTCGATTGGCTTTTTGAGTCTTCATCATCGTCATCATGGACCCATTCATGTCTATGACTTATTTCTTCCATTGGTTCATCAACTGGGTCATCTGGATAGAATGAAGGGCTTTCCCAAGTGGGTTGGTCTTCACAGAAAAATCCTGGTGAATCCAGTTGATGGTCTGAATAGGATGGTGATTCATACTCCACTTCATACCCAATGGAATGGTCTTGATGACTAACATCTCCATTGTCTTGTGATGGCAGTTGTAACCGAATTGTAACCAGATCGATGAGCTCTTGGAGCCTCCTGCCTTGTTCAACATCTTTATCATTAAGTTGTTGTACTTGAGCAGCAATGCTTTCGAGACCTGTCGATTCTGCCATGCACATGTAAGGGGAACCCGCTGTATCAAACTGATGATTTAGGATGGACCCTTGTTCAACGGTTTGAATTATACTACTACTGCGGTCTGGAGCCCCGGTGGCTGCTTTGAGATGATGCTCCTGCTTGTCTAATAGTTGATGGAGCGGATCGACGTTTTCTTGGAGATGAGGAACTAGGGAGGTGAGTGCCTTGACACTTTCTCCAGCTAACTCCACTACCTTGATCAGTTCTTGATCCCATGATAGCACATGAGTCGATGGTTGACTGGCAGTGTCCTTTGTTGGAATTTCAACATATGACGACGATGGAGGTGAGTATAACTCGACTAGTTGCAGAGCACGACCTTCAATTATTTGGCAGCAGTCGAAACTGCAGAAAAACTCGGGAGGACAGGTGGACAAGATGACTTGTCTTGCGGAAGCCAGGTCCATGGCTGAAAAAGGTATGAGAAAAAGAAAAGTGATTTAGTATATATGAACAAGTATGTGTAAAGTAAGAGGAAAACTATGCATGTATATACAGACTTATAGGACAAAACAAAATCTACTAGGCGTGTAAACATGGAAAACCCACGTCCCCGACAACGGCGCCAAAAGTTGATCGGCCTTTTTCTCACGTCCAGAAATGAACGCGGGACAAAGAAAGGGATCAAGCTTTAAATTTATAACCCGAAACCTTCTAGGCCCCCGCAACTTTTATTACGGGGTCGAAGTAGATATACGGGGTCGAACACAGGGACGTGGTGACGTTTAGGACGCCACAGATCTCGTTCTTTAGTCAGATAAGCCAAGACGATAGTCGATAAAAGTAAATGCTAGAACTAGTCTAGCAGGTTGTCACGATATAAATCAAAACAAAGAAAAGAAAACAAAACAAAACAGAGCTCGTGAGTCTACTAATTAGAGAAAGAGAGTTCCTGGCTATGTAACCACAAACGGGGTAGTCTATGCACTCATTCTCAGGCATAGACAACCCTCGAATACCCAAGCAAGCATCTAGTATGCACAGTGGCATCTATCCTGTGGTTTCGCCCCACTCGCTCTCGCGATGTGTGACTAGAACCATCAACAATATGTTAATAACCCTCTCTCGAGGAATGACATATCAACACCTCGGAATACACTAAGTTCCCTCTCGGGTCTTACGATATTCTGGGGTGTTAGGAATAGAATACCTTGGATCGTCCTCCTCTCGGGTTCATATTTTTAAAACTATCATCTCTTAGCTATTCCTACAATGGATCTCTCGATACAGGCAGAAACAGCAGTTCAAGCGAGTAAGAGATCAACCAAACTAGCAATCATAACTTGGAAAGAAAAGATAGAACATGCAACATACTAGATCTGATATGAATCTACTTGCTTAAGGCAAAAGTATATAAACATGCCCAGATCAGGCTACATAGCCAAGAAGGAGCTAACTAGCCATAGACAAGCATAGCTGGCACCAAACAAAGATGGATAAACATCATTTGTACAAGAAACAAAGGAATGCAGTAGAATGAAAGAGAAGAGGGAAGAGATATAGCCAGTAGAGGAGAGGTGGCTCTCGCTCCTCGGCCTCTGTGCAGGTCGGATCTCGGCCCTTGGGTCTTCTCTTCGTCCCTCTGGACTCCTTGGCTCACTCTCTCTCTAGACCGTATCGGTCGGCGGCCGTATCGGTCGGCACCTGTATCGGTCGGCACACGTATCGGTCGGCGGCCATATCAGTCGGCACCCGTATCGGTCGGCGGCCGTATCGGTCGGCACCTGTATCGGTCAGTAGACTTTTAGGGAACTCGACACAGTAGATCCTTGGTCTAGGCACTAGCTCTTGCCGGGTCCTCCCTCCGGCTCCCCTCCGCTCTGTAGGTTGGCAGCTGCTATTTATAGGCAGTGAGTTGATGGGAGTTGTAGCTTTTATCGGTCCACATGTCCTTCATCCGTGGCTTCGATCTTGAGGCATCAGGTGGGCCAATATGACTATCGCTCGAAGACCGTGTCGGGCAGGGGGAGTGTCGGGCAGCTATATCGGGCAGGCCTTATCGGGCAGCCGTATCGGGCAGCAACCGTATCGGGTGGAAAGCGTATCGGGCGACGGCCGTATCGGTCGTCGCGGCCATGTCGGTCGGCGTGGCCGTGTCGGTCGGCGCGGACGTATCGGTCGGCGGGGCTGTATCGGTTGATGCGGCCGTATTGGCCAGGCCCTATCGGTCAGCTGCTGGAATTCTTGTCTTTTTAGGTTCGGTACTTGAGAGTCCCAAAATTGGCTAGTTTCGGTGCCTATAAGTCTAAAACAGGCTAATTAGCTACATTATTGGCTATTTTCACTACATGATCTAATGGAGAGATAGAAAACATAAAACATGAACAAAAGAGTGCATATTAAGACTAAAGTGGCACAAAACTATAGATAAAATTCATAGAAAATATGCGCTAATTTGGGTGTTATCAACGGCCTATGAGGTATGTAGAAAACTTTGCATCACTTATGAAGGGACAGATCAAGTGAAGGAAAGCAAAGTCTACATGCTCAAAGGGCTGCTTGATAACTTCAAGATGGGAAAGGAGGAGAGCATAGCCAACATGTACTCAAGGCTCAACACCATCTTGAATGGTCTTGCTGTTCTAGGACATCCTATGTCTAGTGGAGAGATCAACTCAAAGATCCTTAGAACTCTCCCCAAGAGGTGGGAATCCAAGGTGACTTCTATTGAAGAAGCAAGGTCTCTTAGGGATATTCCTATTGAAGAGATCATTGGAAATCTACAAGCACATGAAGCTACACTTGACAAGAGGGAGGAAGTAGAAAGACAAGAGAAGAAAGAGCTAAAGAGAATGAAGAAGGCTGAAATGAAGGCTCAAATTGAATCTATCATGGAAAAAGTCTCTCCATCCTCTCAAGCTAAAGAAGATGCCATGTACTCCAAGGGTAAACCCTTCAAAGGCAAGTCCTCCTCCATCCGGTGCTTCACATGTGGAAAGAAGGGTCACTACAAGGAAGATTGCCCACAAGGCAAAAAGACCCTTCTTCACAAGAAGAAATGGCAATCAAGCTCAAGTGGCTCCTCCAACTCAAGCTCAAGTAAAGATTCAAGTGAAGAATCAAGCTCAAGCTCTAGTGATGAGGAGAATGCCATTTTTCCCTTATAGCATCAACAAGTGAAGACTCAAGTGAGGTAAATCTAAACTCTTTAGATAAAGAATCTTTGATTGCTATTATTCATGATGTTTGTGCCTCTCTTAAGTCTTCTAAAAGAAAAAAGAAAAAGCTTGCTAAAATTGTTGATAATTTGCATGAAGAACTAGATGATCTTGAACATGACAATTCTTGCTTGCTTGATGATAAAAATGATTTTCTTAGCCAAGTAGACTCTCTTAAACATGAAAATGCTAGTTTGCTTGATAAGATTAGATTTCTAGAAGCTCAACCTCTCATGCCTAGTTCGAATGAAGAGCTTACTCAAATTGTTTATTCTCTCATGCATGAGCTTGATACTCTTAAAACTGAAAACGTTGAACTCAAGCTTATTGATGATGCTAGGAGAGAAGAAATCTATGCTTATCAAAGAGAAATAGTGGTTCTTAAATATGAAAATTCCTCCTTGCCTGCTAAAATCAATGGGCATGAACCTTGTTCTAGTTATACTAATAGAGAGAATGATGTTGCTGCTCTTCATGTTGATAGAGATTCTTATTTAACTAAAACTCTTTGCTTAGAAAATGATCTTTTGCATGCTAGAGATAATATCAATAATTTGTCTTCTACTATTGCTTCTCTTAAGCATGATAATGACAGTTTGAGATCATCCTTGCAAAGATTCTTAGTTGGTAAGAAGAGCCTTAATGATATCCTACACCACTCTACTAAACAAATTGGTAGACATGGTTTGGGGTATGATAGTAGTCAAGGGAACAACAAAGATAAAGGACCTCCAATATTCCATGGAGAATCCTCTAGTTCTAAGACTATGGGCACATGCAACTATTGCAATGATTTTGGTCATTATTCAAATTGTTGTCCTTTTAGGAAAGAACCCAAGAGCAATAGGATTTGGGTTGCTAAACTAACCCCTCCGGACCCAAAAACATGATTGGGGACCATTTCATCTTTCTTCTTGTAGGTACTTGAAAATGGATTGACTTGAGCCACAAATTGGAAAATTGACCTCTCAATCCACATGAAAGAAGAAAGGTGAGATGTGTAGAGGGTGACAACTAGTGGAAAATGAAATGGTAAGCACAAAGGTAAATGTTTTATTGCTTATAACCTATCCTAATTTGTTTTTGTCAAGTTAGTGTGCACTATACATATGGTTTTTGAGTCAAAAGTGGTATTTTGTGTTTCCCTTCACACTCTTGCTCAAAAACTGTTTCTAATGCTTCTATAGTGCATTACTGACTTGCTTAGACATGTTTGGATATGGTTTGTATTTTAAGCATGCCTTTAAATATGTTTTTATGATATATATGTGCTTCTTGACAGCTAATCTGTTAGTCGAGTTTTCCCTATTAAAACTCGACCGAGAGGCACCAAGAGTGTTGCCAACAACTGTCATCAATCGAGTTGACAATGCACAGAACTCGACTGATAACACTGTGCACAGAATATACATTTGGCTTATTGAGTGAGAATTTCCCTCTCAACTAGATTTTATCAACCAATAGCCTTATTCTTTGGCACTCTCATTTGGTGCCTCTATATATGCATACTGCCATGTTCTAAATTGCCTATCTTGCTTACAACTCTATCTCTCTAATTGCTCTAAATTGGTATATCTATATGTTGCAATTACTTGCTTTGAGTTGTTTTGCAGGTTTTGATGATGATCTCTTTGGATCTCTTGGTCGTGTCTTAAATTGCTTCCGTTGTGCTCTAACTTGCTACATCTTTCTAGGTGTATATCTTGTTTTGATACAACCTTGAGGTTCTTAGTGGTAATCATCTTTTGGTAATGATGCATATTTGTATGTGAGTTATATCCTTTCATGCTTCTAAAATTGCATATCTCTTTGTTTGGATATATCTCTATATCTACTCTTAGCTTGCTTTATCTTGTGTATCTCTTGCTATGATCTAGATCCTACTAGTAGTCCTAACTTGTGATATCATCTACTAGTAGTTCATATACATGTAGTTCTAACCCTGTTTATAATTGGCTTCTTTGCTCATCTATATGCTATGCTTGTTTCTTGTCTCACACATGCTCAAGATTGTTCCTTAAATTGAATATCTACTATCTTGAGTTGCTTGCATAACATTGTGATGCAGGGTACATAGATCTACATGATATGTGGGAATTGGAGTATTTATGGATTTTTATGCAGATTTTGCTCCAGTTTCAGTTTTTGGTGCAAGACTAGTGTTTTTCATGCAGAAACGACCTTCTGAGCAAGACTCATCGCTTTGTCATGAGATCCGATGGTTTTTGGTCAAATTCCATCATCTTGAGGGTCAAAATTGTGATTTATTGTTTTTCTGCAGCACTTTATCTTGCATTTTTGGGTTGTTCAAGTATATGCTTTAACTTGCTTTTCTTTCTATGCTTGGACAAGCCCCTATCTGTGCTCTTCTACTCTCCTTATATATATTTGTGTTATCTCCTTTCTCTTTAACAAGTGATGTTTCTTATTTTCTTCATAACCCCACTTTTTAAAATGACAAAGGGGGAGAAAGGTATGTCTTCTTTTAAAAGAGGAAGAAGGCATGTCTTACATGAAGATGAGAAGTATGTTCATGTAAAGGGGAGAAGGTAAATGAGAGAAGACATATATGTGTAGAACATATATGAGTAGAAGACATAGTATTCTATAAATGTTATGAAAGCTAACCATGCAGGAGAAATAGCATCAATTGAGGGGGAGTATGAGAACTCCATGCGCATCAATTGAGGGGGAGCATATGAACTCAATTCAATTGAAACCCCTAGGTTTCTCCAAAGGTATGATTTTACTTAAAAGCTTTCAATACATTTATGGAATGGTTTGTCATCTTCAAAAAGGGGGAGATTGTTGACTCAAGGTCAATTAGGTCAATGTTGACTCACGTCTAAATTGACTAAACCCATGTTTTGATGATGACTAACCATTCCACATATTGGTGTCATGTTTTGATGATGACTAACCATTCCACATATTGGTGTCTAATGCTTCTACTTGAGTGATTTCAGATTAGGTATAGACACACTCCAAATGCCCTAACTTGCGCATCTCAAATTGGAGAAAAGACAAGTCAAAGTCATACAAGTGCACGTTTTTGTAATATGATGTATATCCATTAGAATCATGTTGTAAATCACTTGTAATGATTGTATGACTTGTAATTAAGCTTAGAAAAACATCAGGAACACTTAGATCGAATATTAGAGCACTTTAAATGCATCTTTGAAAATCAATTACAGGCACTTGGTCGGTCCAGTTTCCCACCCTGAAACTCGACCGATCAACCTTGGTCGATTTTCTGAAGATCGCATCGGTCGAGTTGTGCACTCACAGAACTCGACCGATTGGGTAGTAGGCCATTTCTAGTTGAAATGGTCGGTCGAGTTTCCTCAGGACAAACTCGACCAATCCTTTGAACATCGGTTTGCCTTCTACCTGATCGGTCGAGTTACACCTATTAGAACTCGACCGATTGCACTATACGGAATAGTGCAGAAAAGTGTTTCTAGCCATTGTGGAGTTGTAACAAGTGAAAATAGATCTGTTACAAGCCACAAAATGGCTAGTTTTCGTTCATAAGTGTTCCCAAAGGCTAAGAGGCATCCCCAGCTATAAATAGGACCCCTTGGGCTTCATTCCAAGGTTGAGCATTCATTGCAAACTCTCTATGAGGTTCCTATTCTATAGTTGAGTGCTTCCTACAGCCTCCTCTCTCTCTCTCTAAGCTTAATCACTTGCTACATCCATTAGAGTGAGTAGGAAATCTGTAAGAGAGCTAGTCCTACATGTATATCTTGTGAGGCTCTCACTTCCACCACCTCCACTTCTCTCATTTGCAATCATGAAGATGAAGGTTCTCTCTCTTGTCCAAGAGAGGTGAATAAGAACAAGGGAAGGCGTCCCTTGGTGAAGATCAAGGCTAAAGACTTGGAGCTAGAGTGGGTAAGCCCTTGGAGAAGGCAGAAGACTCAAGCTCAAGTGGGTAAGACCTTGGTGGAAGCTTCTCCGAGTGAAGGTGAAGTCAAAGGCAGAAGATCCAAGAAGAGTGGGTAATTCCTACAAGGCTGAAGACTTGGGAAAGAGTAGGTAAGTCCTTGGAAGAAAGGCGGAAGACTCTTGAAAAGTGGGTAAGTCCTTGGTAAGGTTGAAGACTCTTTGTATTGGATAGGTAAGTCCTTTGTTGGTCATGTATTGTAAGTCTTATAAGTGAATATAAGAGTGCAATTGTTGGAAGTCCTAGAGGTTGACCTCTCTAGGCAAGTGGACTGACACACTTCTAGTTTGAAGTGTGGAACCACTCTAAATAGCTTGTCTAATTGGTGCATGTTCAATCTCTCTTATCCTTGCTATGCATGATTTAGTTGCACTCAAATTACCTATTTAGCAACCTTATCTTGTCATATATCTTGAAGGTTTGATGAATTTTGTTTAAGTACTTTCAGCTCTATTCACCCCCCCTCTAGAGCATCTAATCACCCATCTAGGATCCAACAATCAGTTCAACCCTTGAACCGGTCGTCTCACCTCTTGGCCAGTTGGTCAATTCTCATAGACGCTCATCTGGCCTCCAGTCCAACCAATATTTGGACTCCTTCCAAATGGTCGATTGGGTCCACCATGCGGTCATCTGGCTCCACCGTTCTATCCTCCATGGTCCTCCATACACTCGTATCATCTCACAAACTGGTTGTCTCATCTGGTGATGATCATCTTCCTCAAAGCTACCATATTGCTATTAAACTATTATATTGTAAAGAGAAACATTGAGTTATATTCAAGGGGGTCAAAGGTAAGAAAGAATTAACTTTACATTGGGAAGAGGGAGGTAGAGGCTCAGTTCACAGATCGAGATAAATAGGAATAAAACCAAACCATCCAACCACACACAGATATTGGGTATCAGATATAACCACACTACACATCCATCATCAAAATCACTTTTAGAGAGACATATATATATATATGTATATAATGGCTAAAAGAATTGTGTAGCAGAGTACATGTAGCTTACATGTAGCCACCTTCATTTATGATGATTGTAAAATTCTACTAAATAATCCAACCATATGGATGTGAAGTATACCCCTTAGATAAGACGTGTACAAAAAATCACCATAATCTGATATCCATAGATTATCAAATGAAACAAAATGTGTATTTTCTAATCAATAGTAAGTTGTAGAAAATGAATAAACATTGAATGATATATTGCTATATCTCATGATCTATATAATATATGATTATAATTTTTTAATCACATCCAATCTAGATAGTGTTGAATCAATCCATATGGTTGGATTTTATCAACATACTCCACATGTGCTATTTTAATGGCCGGTACACATAAGTTACATGTACAAGCCAGTAATATATATATATATATATATATATATATATATATATATATATATATAGAGAGAGAGAGAGAGAGAGAGAGAGAGAGAGAGAGAGAGTTAGTCTAGAATACACTCGAGTGTATCTGAAGCAGAATACACTCAAGTAGTTTTCCATGATGCAATATTTTTTTAAATCTAATCCATTGATCTTCTTAAACATCACATGAATAGCTCATATATAAAATTTGAGCCCATTTGGACATTTATAGGTCATGTTATGAAGACCAAAAAAATTATGCATTTCAAATTAGTTTCGTGCCTTGATTTTGTTGCCCTCAAATGAGTGACTTATACTCATCCAAATGAGCTCAAAATTTGCATGTAGCCTAATTATAGTATAACAATGAAGATCAATGGTTTATATTTTGCAAAAAAAATAGTCTTGATATGCAAACACCACTTGAGTGTAGTGTGCAATTTATACACTCGAGTGTATTCTAGCCTGATTATATATCTGTGTGTGTGTGTATTAGTTTGGAAGGATAGTTTAGCGAGCTAAACCTGATCGTGGAGAAAGTCCAGTGACAAAAAATCACTTTAATTTAACTGTCTACTAGTTGCTCTTGGATGGTGGCTATGCAGCTTCTGGCTTTCACCACAAACAATGAACAGAACAACTTCTGCAGTGCCTCCTGTGGTCTTGTCACAGACTGTAGGCTGACTTTGTCTCCTAGCAGCCAAAGGACTCCTGCCTCTAGATTAGTCCACATGGACCAACTAGAACTCCTTTTGTTCAACTACAATAGACCAGAAGGAGTTGTACTTCCCATTGGTATACTATTCATCAATTTGCTCTCCCACAACAATGATCCTCAGTTGTTCTCTCCAGTAATTATCCCTCCCTTGTCTGGTAGGACTTGGTTGGGCTCTCTCAGTTACCACAACTAGAGAGGATGACAATTGTCAGAGCAATTAATTTTTAATTGATGTTGTTGTTATTCTGGGAAGCCCCCAGTACCCCTCTATTTATAGCAGGGTATGGGTTAGGGTTCCCAGTCTGTTAAGAATTTGTGCGGGAGTGGAAGGGACCAGAAGATCTTGAATTTTCACAACCTACAAACCACAAAATGGTCGTCTGGTAATACAAGATGGTAGTCTCGCACTACCAAATGGTCGTTTGATAGTTTCCAAATCACACATGAAATTGGCAATTCAATTCCAATTAATATTAGACATTAATTACTTACACCATAAGCAATTTGCAATTGAAATAAGTTTGGGAAACTTCCAGAACCTTTGTTCGGCCCCAACCGAGCTGTATCATACATGCGAGACGCTCGTCTCGTTCACCCAGACGGTCGTCTGGTGAGCTTGAGTCAAGCTGATCGATTCATTTGAATGAACTGGACGGTTCACACCTCAATTTAGGAAGAACTTAGCCAATTCAAACTCTGATCAGCCTGACAACCCAAACGGACATCTCAACACTTGAGACACCTGCCTGGATTGTCCAAATGGTTGTTTCAACACTTAAGATGGTTGTTTGGCAGTTCAGTCAGCCAATCTATTGCGTGAATTGAATACCTAAACACTTTAGTAATCAATTTAATCATCATTCATGATAAACTCTTCTTCTAGATGAATTCTTATGTGTGTAACCCTATAGGTTCCATATCACGTTGGCAGTGAATGTCCATAACTAACTTATGGCATCACAAGCAAGGAGCGGTGCCTAGTTATACATTAGTGTTGCCCAAGTAATTGGAAAGTTGGAGAACAACTTCAACCTACAATCAGTGTAAGGTGTTGTAATGATTATATAATTCCTTTGTCTTTGATATCTAGGATGAACTTGAGGCATGGAATCGTCATCCTCTCATAGTTCAATCCATGTTTCTTGAACCAAGAGCAGACTATCTGAGATAATGTAACCTCAATATCATATATGTATATATATATATATATATATATATATATATATATATATATATTCATATGTGCATGTGCATGTATTTCTCAGTCTCGCTTATCAAGTGGCCATGATATCAATCTCCAGTAGGAGGGATAAATCTCATCTCTATCACTCACAATCTATCCCCATATGTCAAAGTCACCCAATCATCACCTTTATAACAACCCATGTTTTAGGATTGTGTTTGATAGTGTCAAAGTATACCCAATAACATGTGACGAGTGTAGTGAATTTAGGTCTAAGAATCATAATCACTACCTTCACTTTGAGAGATGACTATGACCACCAATGATGGTTTTCACGTGTCACTCTCAAGGTGCGTTTGTCCGATACACTGTTCCCTAACATGTATATGTGTCCTTGGTTTGATATTGTCATATCATGACTAATGAGATTTTGTCATCAACCAACCCACTCTAGTCTTATGAGTTACTGGTGTCTATCTACCTTCCACAGTAACAACCAACTAGGGACATAATAAGAATGTACACACTTTTAGCATTCATATGATCTCATTCTTCCAAGTCACGTATTTGAAGACACATGTCATTGAGTATTGTCATTCTTTAGACATTCATAATGTTTCTTCATTATCACATAATTAAATGAAACAAAATCAATTGGAAGCTTGTCTTTATGAGTATTAATCAAATCATTTATGGTATATGTCATGTCAATCATCACATGATTGACTCTATGGGCATACCTTACCAACATCCACTCCCAACGACCTGCTGATATTTTGTTTTTTGAATGGATAGATGAAAATTGTATATGTGTTGACCTCACAGGAGCTTCTCCACTGACAAACATGCTTTTAGATAACTTTAAAGCAGATCAAGCAGCCTCTGACGCCACTGAATAAAATGTTAAAAAGCATGGATCTTGTGGCAAATCACCATCATTTCTACCTTTTGTTTTTGGTACTTGTGGAGTGTTGGTTGATGACGCGATCTCTCTTCTTCGATGCCTCCATCATCTACTTCAAATAAGTTTAATTTTTGTTATGAATTGGCTTTACAATGCAGAAAAGATTGACAACCTAATTTGTTGCACGTACTTATATAAAGATATTTTTTAAACTTATTTTGATTTCTTTATTAATAGAAAATTAGAACATCTTTCTGTTTAAAAAAAAAACCAGAACATCTTTATTTTTTATTTTACATGAAGAGTTTCCCTGTAGTAAGTTCTTTTTTTAATAGGTCCCACTTGTCAAGGAGCGCGGAGCAGGCTACTCCTTCTTTGATCTACATACATTTAATGAGGCAGTTACAATCCAAAGATCAAAATTAATATCACTAGCCACATGTCATGAGATGCTGCTAGGAACAGCCTACTCCTCATGCAACCAGGAACAGCGAATCCTGGAGCCTTGTCAAGTGATTTCCGACCTCCATTTTTCCAGGAGACGGGGCAGCCTATTGACATTTTCCAACTTGAGCAACGCTCACCCTGCGTGATGCGGCACCTTCGTTCCAACTAGAATCCCCGCCTCTGCGCTCCTTCAACAAACCTCCCAAGAAGCTTCTTCCTAGACGATCAAGCTCGTCTGTCTCTCTCTCTCATGCATAGCGCATAACTACCGTCCACACTACCGATCTGCTCCTTCTTTCCTTGGATGCCCATAGCCATGGATCGGGACGACGACGACGCCCTCGCAGACCTTGAGTCCGCTGGTAACACCACATTCCCTTACGCTCCACTCCTATACGGCGAGGATGCCTTCGACGCAGCTGCTGCGTCAACCACAGCAGTTCTCCCTTCACGGTGGAACACCCCGTTCGTCGCCCTTGCCACCGCTGCCACCCTCCTCCTAGCCCTTGTGGGGTTACTATCTAGATCCGCCGTGGATCATGCTCCACAGCATCGGCTTCCCTCCCTTCGCAGAGGACCGTCGTCGATGATAAAGCCACTGCCAGCGGCTGCGCAATTCGGCCGTGGCGTGAAGGAAGGTGTTTCGGAGAAGTCGTCCGGTGTGGAGAGGAAGGAATGGTACGTGCCATTCTCCTGGACGGATGAAATGCTAAGATGGCAACGCACGGCGTACCATTTCCAACCCGAGAAGAACTGGATGAACGGTATGTGTGTTCGCATGTGCACTGGCTAACACTAAATGCCAATTAGTTTCCCAATTACACTGGCTGTTCGGAATGTTGTTTCTAACCGTTCGTCTTTCTCGATCTTTAAAAAAAAACATGGCTGTGGCTTCAAATCGGATCTCTGCGTCTCGATTTGTGGGTCTGTTGCATCTTCTCCTTCCGAACACGTCAGATCCCGACGGTAAGAGCAGAGAATAAGATATGCATACAATAGGGAACTAGTTTATGCAATCAGGATCCATAATTACACTGATGCTGTATCGTTTAATTGCAGGTCCTCTGTACTACAAGGGTTGGTACCACATATTCTACCAGTACAACCCAGACTCCGCGCTCTGGGCCAACATCAGCTGGGGCCATTCTGCCTCCCGCGACCTGATCCGATGGACGCACCTCCCACTGGCCATGGACCGGGACCGATGGTACGACGAGGACGGCGTATGGACCGGATCCGCCACGATCCTCCCGGACGGCGGCGTCGTGATGCTATATACGGGCTCCACGAACGAGTCCGTCCAGGTACAGAACCTCGCCGTCCCGGCGAACCTATCAGACCCGTTACTGGTAGAATGGGTCAAGAGCGACGCCAACCCAGTCCTCTACCCACCGCCAGGAGTCGGCCCTCTGGACTTCCGGGACCCGACGACGGCGTGGTACGTCGGTTCCGACGACTCATGGCGCATAGCGATCGGATCGAAAGACGATTCGACGGGCAACCACACGGGGTTGGTGCATGTATACCGTACGTGGGACTTCATCAAGTTCGAGATGCTCCCCGGGACGCTACACCAGGTGGACGGCACCGGGATGTGGGAGTGCGTCGATATCTTCCCCGTGGCGGTTGAAGGGAAGGATGGGTTGGATACATCAGAGACGGCCGGACCGGGTGTGAAGCATGTGCTCAAGGCCAGCATGGACGATGATCGGTACGACTGCTATGCTATTGGGACGTACAACGCAGAGGCGAACTCGTGGGTTCCGGACGATCCAAAGATAGACGTCGGGTTGGGACTGAGGTACGATTATGGGACGTTCTATGCGGCGAAGTCGTTCTTCGATCCGAAGAAGAGGAGGAGGGTGATGTGGGGGTGGATCGATGAGGTGGACACCGAACGAGTTGACTTGCAGAAAGGATGGGCGTCGGTCATGGTAAGATTCTGATCAACTGCATATACTTACATGTTCTTTTCTATAGCGTTTTAACTCAATAAGACTGGAACAATGTGGCAGGGGATCCCAAGAAGGGTGTGGTATGACAGCAAGACAGAGATACACCTACTTCAATGGCCTGTCGAGGAGGTGGAGGAGCTGCGTGTCGTCGACACGGCCAAGAACTTCACCAGCGTCACCGTCGCCGCCGGGGACGTCGTTCCATTGGACGTGGGCAAAGTCACTGATCAGGCACGTGGCTGTTCTGGCTAGACAGTTTCATGCACGTCAAAAATCTAAATCAGATTTGCTTTATATCTAATGCCACGCATTGATGTTCATCAGCTGGACATCATCGCCGAGTTCGAGATTCCTCAGGAGGCTTTCGACCCAGAGGCGGCGGTGTGGAGCGATGACGCGGCAGAGTACACCTGCGGGACGAGTGGCGGGGCTAAAGGCAGGGGCGCTCTGGGGCCGTTCGGGCTCTTGGTCCTCGCCGATGACGACCGAGCGGAGCAGACCGCTATTTACTTCTACATTGTCAAAACCGCCGATGGGAAGCGAACCTTCTTCGTCTGCCATGACGAGCTCCGGTCGTCCAAGGCGAACGATGTACTCAAGGGGGTTCAAGGGGCGGAGGTTCATGTGCTGGAGGGGGAGAAACTGTCCCTCAGAATATTGGTGGGTAGAGGAGCTAATCAACCCTCGTCTCTTATACGCGATCTAACTTCCACCACATAGTTCTGATGCACTAATCATCTTCTGTTCTTGTGAACTGATTAGGTTGATCACTCCATAGTTGAGACCTTCGCACAGGGAGGAAGAATCTGCATCACGTCCCGAATCTACCCGACGGAGGCGTTTGGCTCCAAGGCCAGGCTGATGCTGTTCAACAACGCCACGGGCGCCAACATCACGGCAAGCATCGTCAAGGCGTGGGAGATGAGCGTTCAAGAACCGAGCGCCGCCGGTCCAGCTGCGCCTTTGGTGTTGCTTCACCACGCCGTCGTCTTGGTCTGGGCGTTACTGTTTTGGTTCTCGTCTTTTGTTGTTTGATACCATTGCTTTTTTCTTCTCAATTTGGTAATATCAGTTTTGCCACTTTTGATTTTGAGGTTGGAATTACGTTCATTGGGTAAATTGATTTCAAAACGGGAATTTTGTAACTAAGCAGGCTGATATGTTGATGCCATCAGCACCTCTTCTCTATTGGGTTACAATCGTCGTGCCTGCCTTTACTAATACACACTGGGAAAAAAAATGAACCGATGCATATCCTTATAGCACACATTCGTACAAGCAATAGTACATGAGTATCTACATCCACAATATTACAGTATGTCACAACACAATATACAAAAAAGTGGTGCACGTGTATTGTATTTTGATTGAACCATTAACTTGTGACAGATGTATAAAGTAGTATGTGGAGTAGACACGATCAAGACACCAAATACTGTGGATTTCGGAAACTTGAACCATTGTAGATTCCATTGTAGACGGTCAATGCACTCACTAATCAGATTTTGTTTATAGATTGGCTAAAAAACCAAAATGGCATATTTGGACATTTTAATTATCAAAATGGCACGTTTCTAAGGCAATATGTCCCCAAAGATGACGTATTGCTCCTCGTGGGACCAATACACCATTGTTATTTTAAATAAGCAATATGTCCCCAGTGGAGACACATTGCCTCCAGCAGAGCAATACGTCCCCAATGAGGACGTATTATTTTTTTTATTTTTTATTTTTACTTTTTTTAATTATACTACCTTGTATGTTATATATATACATATATGTGTTAAATTGTTAAATGAAAATAATCTACGTTAACTTATATACAATTCACCATATATTTTAAATAATACTTGAACATAATAAAATAATAACATAATATTATATTTCATTAATACATAATAGTTATAAATGTAGATAGAAGTATTTAAAATTAATAGATACAATACTAAAATGATATAATAACGTTTAGAATTATAGAAATAAAACAAATACATACATACATGATTTATCACCCTCTCAGGCATCCTATATATATATATATATATATATATATATATATATATATGTAAAATTAGAAAAAAGAAAAAGAAAACTAATATAGCAACATATACCACACGTTGATATGCACAATAAATATATATATATATATATATATATTATTTATTTATATATTTATTTATTTATATCAAAGCCACGATATATAATATCAAAAAATATAAACATGTCAATTATGCAAAGTAAAATATAGAAGAACAATAACAATGAACAATCAAATTAAAATATATGATACATATGATTTTAAATTAAATAAAAAATTATAATATATTTGGTTTTTATCATATTATATTTGTCTCTGAACTGGATAAAAAGTTGCAAATATTATTATGTTATTATGATTTATGTTAATATACTATTTTTAAAACATAATAAAAAAGTTTGCTCCGTAACATATTATGATTTTTATGTGTTGCGTTGTTTTTGCTCAGTAAGCCCTTCCACCTTTATTGAGAAAAGAATGAGTTGCATAGTTCAGATATATAGGGAAAAGAGGACCTATACATCCACTATGGGAAACAACATCAACTATCTATACAGAGAAATTATATCTATAACATAACCACAAC
The DNA here is from genome assembly GCA_963693085.1 of Alisma plantago-aquatica. Classification (NCBI taxonomy): domain Eukaryota; kingdom Viridiplantae; phylum Streptophyta; class Magnoliopsida; order Alismatales; family Alismataceae; genus Alisma; species Alisma plantago-aquatica. The sequence continues at coordinate 1,134,293,358 of OY856413.1, read as the reverse complement.
ATCTTTTGGTATCTCTATTTCTATCCCTGAAGATCTTGATGTTCCTCTCCAGCCAGATAGCATGTATGACCGCTAAGGTACCCAGCTGGTGCTTTTTTAAGGTGTTCAGAACACAGTCCTCTAGCTTCCTTAGAATCACTTCAATGCAACAACAATCCTTAGCTTCTTTCCAGAATTCCTTAGCAAATGGGCACTCAAAAAAGAGATGCTTGATGGATTCAATACTTCTTTCACACAAAGTACATCTAGAGACCAGCTGTATACCACAACTTTGAAGATAGTCCATAGTGGGTATCTTGCCCAAGAACAACTTCCAAGCAGTAAGAATAATATTTTTAGGATGATTGAACCTCCAAAGCCAATTAGTCCAGTAAGGAATAGGATTTACTTGCCTAACAATCTCCCAAGCATCATTTATTCTAATAGATGTTTTGCCTTTAATAGTTAAACTATCTTTGGAATGGAGCTGGATACTTGAATCAGATAGAAACTTATTAAGATCATCAAACCTTCTCTTCGCAGGCACATACCACTGACCATCTTTAATGATGTTACTGAGAAACCCAAAGCTGCCAAACCCAATCCTCATAATATTCTTCTTATCAATACAATCACTGAGGAGTTTATTACCAGGGGTCCAGGGATCTTTCCAAATCCTTACACTGCAACCATCACCAATAGTAAAATTAATCAAAGGGAGCAAGTAACTTTTTTGTTCTAAGATATGCCTCCACATCCAGGAACAGTTACTCTTCAGACCACAAGACCAGAAAGTTTCCTTCGATAGGTACTTCTCATTTAGCCACTTGACCCATAAGGTGTCCTTTTGGGAAGCCACATTCCAAGCATTCATCAGCAACCCAGCTCTGTTCATGTCTTCCACTCTTCTAATACACAACCCCCCCTCCTTCTTGGGTCTACAGACATAACTCCATTTAACCAGATGTATCTTCTTATCCATATTCAGGCCTCCCCACACAAAATTTCTACAAATAGTGTTAATTTGCTTCATAATATCTGAGGGGAGAGGAAACGTAGAAGACCAGAATAGGTGTAGGGCACTGATCGTGGATATCACCAGCTCCACTCTACCTCCAAAAGAGAGAGACTTCATGATCATATGTATCATATATTTTATTTTTGTTATCTATTGTTATCGTTCATGTATATTTACTTTATATAGTTGACATGTTTATATATTTTTTGATATTATGTATCATGCCTTTAATATATATATATATATATATATATATATATATATATATATATATATATATGTGTGTGTGTGTGTGTGTGTGTGTGTGTGTATCTATGTGTGTGCGTGTGTGTGTATTTTATGTGCACCATCGTGTCTTATATACTACTATATTATTTTTTATTATTATTTTTTTAATTTTAATTGCTATATTAGTTTTCATTTTTGAAGTTTACAAATAAATACATATATATATATATTCTTTATTTGTATAATTTTAAAATTTATTACATAAATTTAGTATTATATCCATTAATTTTAAATACTTTTATCTACATTTATAAATATTATGTATTAAAAAATATAATAATTTGTTATTATTTTATTATCTTCAGGTATTATTTTAAATATATAGCTAATTATATATAAGTTAATGTAGATTATGTTCATTTTGCAATTTAACATATATATGTATATATAATATACATGGTATCATAAGTAAAAAAAATAAAAAAGCAATACGTTCTCACTGAGGACGCATTGCTCTGTTGAAGGCAATACGTCCTCATTGTGGACGTATTGCTTTTTTAAAGTAGCAATACATCTCCCGAGGGGACGTATTGGCCCACCAGAAGTAATGTGTCCTCTTTGGGGACGTATTGCCTCGGAAACGTGCCATTTTGGGAATTAAGTTCTGAATCGTGCCATTTTGGTAATTAAAATGCCCAAACATATCATTTTGATTTTTTGGCCTTATAGATTTGTTCAAAGACCTAAAAGAAATAAGCTATTCATTTCTCAAGTTTAGTTTCGAAGTTGGAACTTCCATGTCTCACCTCTTATCCAACAACTTATTAGTAAGTTTAACCATCTCCACTAATACACATGAGGAGATGTGAGAGTCATAAATAGCTATAGACTTTAGGATGGGGATATTTATTCATTTAATACTCTTTCAAAATTATGTCATTTAGATAATTTCACGTAACCTCCCCTTAAAAAAGGAATTCCAAACAAGAGAAGCCCCATATTGATCGATTAAAGAAATCAAGAAATGATAACTCACTTAGAGGTTCTTTTTGTAATAAGCAAATCGGAAGGTGTTATCTGAAAGTGTGGCAACCCACATGGATTTTGGAGAAAGTAACCAAATAGAACCATGCATTATAATATTATTGATATTGTGAATCTTTAAGTAGATTTTTTATCGAGAAAACAAAAATCACTTGATTGACCTATTATCACAAGCCATGGGAAATTGGTACGAATTGAAACAAACTTTCATAGTAAAAACTATTCACATTGATAAATGATAAGGTGAAGAGAAATTAGGTGTTTCACTCAACAAGTTGATCTTTTCATGGAGAAAATTCAAGAAGAAAACGGATAAGAAAACAACCAGATAGAATCATGTATTGTAATATTGCTGACATTATGAATGTTTACGTAGATAATAATCAATATAACAAGGATCACTTCATTGACCTACCACAAACCAAATATAGGAAATTGGTCGATCTAAAAAAAAATTCAAAGTAAACTATCCAAAATGATATATAATAAGAGGAAGAGAAAGTCAGTGTTTTACTCAAGAAATTGATCTTTTTAGCATAAATCTGACGAGAAAATGGATAAGAAGGCAAGTGTTGCCTTATTTTTAGCAAACGAAGAGGAAAAATCTTAGGTGAATGCTAAACCAACAAGAAATATTTAAAACTCAAAATTGACTCCATCTAGGGGTATGTCGGCAAATTCACTGTGTCAAGCATTGTGTAAGGTACTCTTGTTACGATCATTATTTTGCATGTTGTTCTGAATAAATGAAGATGAGGTTCGGTTAGGTTCCAGCTTTGATTGAAAATAAGAAATGTTTTTAATAAGAAATGGATGTTGTTTACAAAATCATTAAGGTCTCATGTTGACTAGTGATCTTCCCTCATTGGCCTAGTTATCGTACTGGTGTTAGATCTGAATAAGATCACCATCTTCTAAGGATGAAATCTGTCATGGGTGATTAGGGAACTAGTGGGTTACTAAGAGAGAATATCAAGATTGAAATTGAGTTAAATGTGTAAGCATCAAAGCAAGTCTTCAATAATGATGAAATGTTAATAATTTCATGAGTAAACATTCTTTTATGAATTGATCGAAAATATTTAACATCTAGGAACACAACGGTCTTTCAGTGGTCATGTGCTAAAATTTCTTGAATATATTTAACACCTTTTAGTGAAAGGTGAACTAGTAAATAGATGTCATTGTGAGAACTCAATGGATCACAGATGAAATCATGCTTTATGTAACATACTCAAATTTGGTACTTCATTAATATAGTATCAATTCTTATTTTTTCACATTTGAAATTCATGAACTATTACCACACATAAATTTATACTGAACTATTCAAGGTCAAAATTTTAATAATGTATAGGTGAATAAACTCTTACAATCATTTAGATCCCTAGGGTGACCAAATTTCCCCTACCCCTTTAGTAGTCTTAAACAACCCAAAATACCAAATTAGCATTTTTTCTGGTAGTCTTCTAACTAGTATACCTCTATGTATAATTTTAATAGTAAATTTATCACATTGATTTACATGAATATAAATCATTACATCTTCATTTATTGAAGTTGCATTAATTGATATGTGTTTATCGGGTTTGGCATGCATGTGCTTATTTCTTATGCATGTCAATGGTCACATGTAATGACATTGTCATTCTCCCTTTGTATCCTCTTCTCTTACTCTAAACTCTAACTCTTCTTCTATCTCTTCTCCTATCTCTGTTTTCACTTTCTTTCCTTGACTCCCCTAAATCCAAGACACCATACTCCCTCTATCATATTTGGCCCAGCCACCATAGCCGTAGGGAAATACCTCCACCTAATACAGTGAACACTGATGGATCTAGTATTTCCATTCCTCCTCATCACCAAACAGTCATGCAAGTACCTTCTTTCCACATGTTTGCCTCATACATGTTTCCAAACAGTCATGCAACTACCTTCCATCTTCACCAGAAAACCCATCACCAGTCCTATTAATTATTTGATCGCCCTCAGTACTATGGTATCATTTTCTTCACATGTCTATAATATTCAGGATCCATACAGAAGAGGTAGCACTACATAAAATGATCTACACAAATGATGGTGAATGTAGGTTCCTCAACTGTGAATTCTTTGACCCCACCTTAATCTCTAATCTTAATGAGAAGTTAGGACCCATCTGCTCTAGTCACAATTTTTCACCCTTGAAATTTAAGGTATTGCTCCAGTCCTAGTGGTGAATATTGCAATTAAAGTATAGATACAAGAATTAACTCCTCAACCTCGTCTCCAAGAGCCTTTCTGCAATGTCACTGCATGTGGAGAAGGATACTTATAAACCTGGTTGTTGCAACCAAAACTGACAGGAAAACCAACTTAATCAATAGGGGTTACTGAAGATCAGATCATAACCATCCATCATACATCATCATATATGTTAGGATTCTTATTGTAACACTACTAAGTTCAAAAAATAAGTTAATCGTATTTGAGATGAGGGTGAATAAGATAATATGATTAATGGAGTATCAAAACTAATCATAGCATTTTCTATATTACTTGATTGAATTATCATGTTTTCCATCATGTGAGTAAATACATATATACATGTACTAGTATAAGGAGTAATTATATAAGTAGGTTTACACCCTATAATACTACTATTACGTAATTAGATAATACTAATATATTAGATAAGACTTGATCATGATCAAAATGTTAAAAATGTGAGTTATATTTATGTACTTAAATCATATGAATAAAACCATCTAAATTGATAGTAACATAATGATGTACACATATTAGATTAATATATTAATATGTACATTAAGTGTGTTATCAGTAATAAAACCAAAGAAACTCCTTTTCACCCACAGTAATTTGGTTAACAAGTAATATAACATTTTTCAAATCCATAAGAGCCAAATAAATTTAACGAGAGGTTGTTCTCAATAAACATGCAATTCAACTAAGAGAAGATGGTTGGTTGATTTATTAAGTTCTTAAATTGTGGTTATCACAAGTTACCTTTCAAATGACCAATTCATGGAATGATTTTGATACCTAGTATCATATTAACCATATGATGAACAATTACACTCAATAGGATTTGTTCTCTCTATTGTCTACATCTCATGCTATTATATGATTAATGATTTTCACCTATTAGTTACTTAGGTGAGTAGATTACTTGTCTCATAATTTATAATTCTAGCATCAAAGATTAAGTTGTTTTTTATCATTGATCGACATGATTTTATGCAACACACTAAAACCTAAGCATAATCTTTAATTCTGACCTTCTTATACCTTTTCTATTTAGAATTTTTTCTAATCCATTTATCCCTGACTTACATGGAAAAAGAATGCATTATATGGTTATAGACATAGTGTTTCCTAAAATTTCCATTCCTAGGTGGCCTTGGTGTAATTAGATCACTTAGAATTCTAGTAAGGGGTTAGGATACAAATTCACAATTTAATATAATTTACTTTAAAACAAGAACTCCAAAACCTTCTTATATTTAGATGTGTAGCTCAATGAATGCAATATATGACTCTTAATCCTTAAACAAAGACTAGTTATATTAACTAAAGACTTGGGGGAAAAGTTGTGAAATACATGTTTAGGAGTTCCCGTAAATGGAAAGTAGTAAGATATGTGGATTTCCTTATCTTGGTTGCGTTAGATATTTGTATTCATATTTTTGGGTCAAATAACTTAACTTGGAAAACTAAGTCACTTTATCTTGAGGAAATCATAATAAGTAGATTTAAGATATTTAGAGTGAGATTGAGGAAGTTAAGAAAAGATAAGATAAGATATATTTCCCTTATGAGTGAAGTAGAATATTCATAAATACCCAATATAGTGAGTCAATATACATTAAAATATCTTATATTTAAATAATACCCTCTCATATATTAAAATAATTCACTAAATGATCTCAAAACAAAAATTTAATGGAAAATTTGGTTTCCTCATGTATCAATCAATCTAGTTGTCAAATTCCACTCCAATTGGATAATACTAGTTGCCATGAAATAAATTATAAAAGAAATTACCAAGATAATACTGCAAGGACTCATATAGGTTAAATGCCATTTCAAAAAAATTTGAAAGTGGAAACATTTCATATTTGGATTCTACATGCCTTAATAAGTTGAGGTGTCAAATCAGGTATTACTCAAACCTTGCTTGAGCCCTAAACCAAAATAGGAAAGAAAATTCCTTTTAATTTCGTAAATATATTTAATATATATCAGATGCATAGGGAAAGTTTTGCATTTATTTGTATCATGTATCTAGTTTCCTATTTTCCATGTGCAGGTGGGTCTTCATCTAGATCTCAGTCTAGTGAATCCAACAACCACTTTGTTTCCTTCAACCTTCATCTAGCGGTTTGCCCTTTCCAAATAGTGAATGTAGTTTTGTTCCCCCACCCCCTCTCTCTCATCACTCAACCTATTTCCATAATTTATTCTTGTACATATTTGTGATAGTCTAAACTTTTCTTTCTCCTCAAGTATATTCTATCTACTTCATCTTTGCACTAAATTCTGACTCTTGCATCAAATTTCATGATAATAAATGTAGTGATATTTTTGCGGTTAACTTGAGTTCACATGACAAGTCGTAATACTCAACTTGATGTCAAATCAAGGTCACACCAAGATTACACATCATCCTCTCTCATCCCCTTTTTATATCATATATGGGTCTCTTCTTACGATCAACATATTTTAGTTGTGTAGAGGACACTCTCACTGTAACGTCCCTGATTCAACCACCTAATTTTCTACCTTTGAAAATCAAGTAGTTGAATCTAAGTCATTACTATGGAACCAAGAATCAAAGTAAAGAGTGATATAAGTAATATTCCATTCAAAATGTTACACCCTTACAAAGGTATTTTTTACATTGTCTCCTACATCAATCAAAATGATACATGAATTTAAAATTAAGCTTGATCCAACTTTGGTTCTGGACGCCCTTCAGGATCTTTTCAAGATGAGTCTTTCGGATAGAAAGGTCCTACAAAAAATAGTCTACAACATTGAACAATATGTCACAGCCCAAGTGGGGGAGTATGGGTTAGACAAATGTCTAAGTATGAAAAATAAAGATTAGCATCAATACACTATTCACATAACTATATTCTTAATATACTACTCAGAAAACTAAAGTATTAGAAGTCCAAATTAATATTACAACCCATCTACTGAGAATATTGGTATTTTAACATGATGCATTAGGAAAGAGTATGAGGAGATATTCTTAAAATAATATACTAATATGGAAACTATTTTAGCATTTTAGACTGATATAGAAAAGCATAAATCATACTTATTGTTATATAGCAATTAAAGATGAAGGAGTGGGGGACCTTATTCCATAAATGAGCTTAACTACAACTCTCAGAGAATGTGTCAATTCACCTAGGGCAATTGACCTACAACCACAAAAACTTACTTAGCCAAGACTTTAGTCCATTAGAGTTACCAAAGTACCTATAAGCACCTCGACACACCCCCAACCACTCGTGCACACTGTATGCTCTATACAATAAATCAAATTACCACATGCATCCACTGGTCACCTTTCCAAGACCGAAAGAGGGTTCCCATTGCACAAAAATGCCACTTGGAGTTTTCAGTAGTTAGCATGCTTAATCTTTGTAGGAGATTATTTCCCATTACTAAGATGTTCATGCCTGACTCTACATGACCAATCCAAGTGTGGGCTTGAGTATGGTAGAGAATTATACTCATCCATCCCTGACTCTAAAGGACTTGGATCTGAATCCCAAATGTATCAATCCCCGACCACGACATGTTGATTATTTTACCAACACATCCGCCAATATGATGTTTGGAATCAAAATGACATCACTAAAAAGACATCATTAAAGATAAAGAACTCAATATAATGGCTACTCAGAGTTAATGAAGTTTAACGGTAGCTATGAATAAATGAATCACTAGTTGAGCATTTCACTATGACACCTAAAATGTAAACATGTGGAATTATGGTTTTGAATTAGATAAATCTATGGCTAGGAACATGCAAGAGGTTAGGGAGTCCCCCCGTGCGAACATAAAACCAATTAAATAACCTTTCCTCTTTACTGGATACATGAATCAGTGAAATAGGCTCCTAGTCACTTTAGAAATGTCTGATGGAATTCCACTTTCCAGCAATATCACATGACTCAAATAATAGGGAGAACTAAAGGTATTAGAAATCCAAAGAGAATAAAAGTAGGATGCTCAAAAGCATGCTTAATTATCATTTAGAATCTTAACTTATTTTGTTAAGGAGAATAGGGACAAATATATGGAAGACCTTAGGATAATGAAAGGAAATACATATATAGTCATATCTTTCTTATTAATATAAATTTTGTATATAGTACATCATTTATTCATTCTTTACAAGGCATATGAAGTATGTCTATACTCTTACTATATATAATAGTAAACCATATTAAACCATGATTTTCATTGTTGATGATATAAAATATTATTATAATATGACAACCATACTTTCTATTGATGATTATGTAAGAGAGTATTATAAGGAGTGAGGATCATACTAAACACAATTAACCTAACTTTTCATTAATGGTGATATCAGAGATTATGTCAAGAGGTGAAAGACCATACTAAACCCTAATTTTATGACGACATAAAAGATCATGACAAAACCTAAGAAGCATACCTTTATAAGTATTTTAAGATCATCTTATAATGCTACTTGAAAACTATAGTATCATCAATACATATCAACATTACTCTGTTGTGTTTGCCATCACCTTGATCCTTGTTCTCACTAGAACGATGTCTAAGATTTTCTTTCACTAGATTAGATGAGAAATGGCTTATAGTTTCTAGAGACATGATATTTTGGAAGATATAGTATTGGATTTCTCTTACTATGGTTGAGGATGGTGTTGGTATGTATGCCCAAAGAGACAATAATGTGATGATTGTAATGGCATAATTTGTAATTGATTTGATTAATGAATAAAGGCAAGCTTCCAATTTATTTTGTTTAATTCAGTTATGAGGTAATCATGTAACCTTATAAATGTGTATAGAATGATATTACTCAATGACGTATGTCTTCAAGTATTAGCCTTGTCGAAATGAGTTCATACATATGTCAAGAGTACATATATTCTCATTATGTCCTTGATTGGTTATTATTGTGGAAGGTTGATAGACAACAATGAAAATAGTGTGTCAACCATTGTGTAAGGTACTCTTGTTACAATCATTATTTTGCATGTTGTTCTAAATAAATGAAGATGAGGTTCAGTTAGGTTCCAATTTTGATTAAAAATCAGAAATATTTGCAATAAGAAAAGAATCATTTTTAGAAAATGATTAGGGTCTCGGTTTGACTAGTGATCTTCCCTCATTGGCCTAGTTATTGTACTAGTGTTAGATCTCAATAAGCTCACCATCTTTCATGGCTAAAATCTATCATGGATGACCAGGGAACATCTGCATTACTAAGAGAGAATATCAAAGTTGAAATTGAGTCAAATGTGTAAGCATCAAAGAAAGTCATCATTAATGATCAAATGTTAATGATTGCATGATTAAACATTCTTTCATTAATTGATAAAAAACATTTAACATCTAGGAACACAATGTTTCTTTGGTACAATTTTATGGAATAATGAGTAAGCCCTACATGAGCATAGGACTTTTACACAAGTCAAATAATATATATTGGGAAGATGACAAAAGGTTAAAGAGTAAAAAGAAGCAACCCTAATCCACAATAGTCCCTAAATTGAGAGTTTTGTAAGGACTATAAGGATTATAGTTATCCATAAAAATGTCATTATAAATCAAAGCACATGGTAAATTTATCTAAATACAAGAAAAAAAATGGGCAAGGGCGAATTGAATTGTTAAAGGATTGGAATATTAATGAATGAGTATGAGCAAGACTTTCATCTATACTTTAAATATATGTGGGTTGACTTAAATTGATTCAAATACACTAAAATTAGACTATGAAGGATTTCAATGAGAGAGAAACTTTATGTATTAAGTAAATTTGGAATGATTAATTCCAAGAATAGAAGCAAATAGGGGGCGAGGGAGTATCTCAAGTGGTGCGGCTCGGCAATCCCCTATGAAGGGACCCAGGTTCGACTCTAGGCAAAAACCCTCGGGGTGCAATAAAGGCCCCACGTTACTGAGCGTGCCGCGGTGCCCCCATGTACGTGCCTGGTTCCAGGGTTTATCCTTGGCTGGGTGAGGTCCAATAGTGGTTGATCCCGGGAGGGGTTCCTCGTTATCAAAAAAGAATAGAAGAAAACATGATATCAAAGAAGTTATGACTACTAATTATAAAATTAAGGTAAAATGAAGAAAATTGTTGGATCTGAGAACCTAACTAGAACCCTAATATGATGAGCTATATGATAATAATGAATAATACTTGGAGATAAGGGATTCAGGAATAAACACAAAATAGTCTAATTCAATTACAAGATGAACTTTAAGGATGCATTTTGATTCATAAGAATACATGTTTGGATTGTATTGCTTGTAAAACATTTGTATTCTGAGTATGGTCTAATCAGATGGATTTCAAATGAGATTATATATGTGTTGGATAGTAACTCTAATGAAAAAGTTGTAAATAGTAAAAGAGGATTATTAAGTGTGTTATGCATGTTTATGCTTTGAGGTTTATTCATATTTACATAAATCAGAAGGATAAATATATGTTGTATGATAAACTTGTTCTGAGCATGGTGAATGACACAAGATGTCAATATGCTTATATTGTTTCCATCTCTAATGTTTTTATGAGTATTTTTTGAGGGTTGTGATATGGAATGAACTGATAAGAAATATGTTGAGATTGAATTAACATGCATTGATTACTTTTGAGGAACCTTATTTATAGTAAATTTTGGATAATGACATTATGTATTGGGATGGTAGGCCATTGATGATGACTGGTAGGAGATGATGTGAAATGAAAAGAATCATATGCATCACAAATTATAGATTTGTTGTGCTTCTTGTTTCAGTCATCGTCTTTCTTATTAACTGTAGTATGCTTTATATAATTTTAGTTGCATGACAATACACACATTTGACAAATGATAATTGAATTCTGAATAAGATGAGTAATGTATTAAATAACAAGGGAAATGATGACACGTCTAGTTAGGCGCCAATGAACATTGTGAGTTATTCGAGGTCTGTACTAGGGAAACAAAATAGATCTCCTTGTAATAATAAGACAATTATGAGAAGGATTTTTAGAGTGTGGATGGAGGCACCAAAGGTTAGACTACTAGGATTTATGAGTCAGTCAGAGAATGTGATTCTAGCCCCAAATCATTTGATGTGAAAATCTACGTCCATGAGGAATAGAAAGATGAAATGAAAATTATGAAACATGTGACATATGATGTTATGTGATATTCAATGATGATATGTGATATTTTGTTAGGTTGGTTCCTATCTCATGTATCTGAGATTAGGATATGAGCCTCTGTAGGAAGTCGTATAGTAGACCAAGGTTTGTTGTTGATATCTTAGGATGGTCATGTAAAATCTAAGATAGTTATGGTGAGTCATTGACACAATAATTAGGTGTTGCAACTTCTACTTGGTGAGGTATGAGCCAAGTAGTTTCAAGGCAAATGAATAAAATATGACAAAGCATCTAGAACATGAGTTGAATGTTTGTTACATTCCTTTTATTGCTACCTTATAAATCTAATATTATTGAATACATTTCTTGTGATGGAAATTAGTCATTTTTATAAAAAATTACATGTTTCCTTAAGTTTATCTATATATTATAAAATCTAATTATAAATATTGACAACTAGTCAATGATAGAATTTAATATCCACTATGATTATGAATTGGATTTTACTCTTCTGTTGAATAGTCTTGTTTGGTAACATGCCTTATGTTTACTTCAGCTTCAAGATTGTAGGATGTGTTCTTGATCTACTGGTGGGGAATCACAAGGATGATATTATTATATGTCAATTCTGATTGTTTAGATCTTAAATTATTACTCATATTAAATGATTATCACTCAGAAGTAAGTAGCATCCACTAACTTGTTTGTAGTTAAGCTCTTATAGATGTTTAGAAGTTGATATTGGACTAAATGAATACCTTATTGATTTATTAGATTATTGTCATAAACTGGTTTTGACTAAATGCTTGAGTTACATGTTAGATCTTTCAACATCTATAAGTTCTTTCAAGTTCAAAATACTTAATCCAATGATGATGAGTGTACACAGTTGGAGTAGGAGGTATCCACTCATTGGGGCTCTATATGAGTCTCATGAGGTTGTTTCAAATGTTTTTAGGTATAATGTCTTCCAGTGGAGAGGTCATGACAAAAAAGATGTAAAATAGAATAATCTATATTAGAATGTCTAGCTACTCTCTCTTTCCCTGGATGGATAGTGCACTGAGTTTATTCTTTCATGTAAAAATATTTGATATAAACTAGTCTATATGTGAGAAATAAGATTTGCTTTTGATTTTAACGAAGTTGAATAAGATATTCAATAACCAAATATGTTGTCCTTGATGTGATATTGGTTTATGAGGTTTAATGAGAAAGGAGAAGTAAAAAATTAACTGTGTTTTTATATATTGTGTTAATTGTGTTTATCGAAAATGAGATGTTTTGTTTCATAATATGGGTTAGATTTATGATTACTCTCTAATAGTTGTCATTTATGTTGATCAAAGGAGAGGTCTCAATATAGTTGGTGGTAGGTTATTTATGACATCTATCTTGTCTAGGTCAGTTGTAATTTCTTTATGTGAGATCTTATTCCCTAGTATTATCCCCTCCTTAACCATAAAATGTCATTTCTCCATATTTAGTACAAGGTTATCCTTCTCATATATAGCTAGAAGAAACCCTAACATAATTACATGATTGTAAAATGAATCCCCAAAGACTGAAAAGCATCCATAAATATCTCAAGAAACTTTCCATCTGTATCTGAGAAGATTGACATCATTATTCTTTAGAAAGTGTATGTGGCATTAGATAACTGAAATGGCTTAGCATAGATTCCATAAGTGCAAGTGGAAGTAGTTCTATATTCATCTTTGGGGTCAATTTGAATTTTATTGTAGTCAGAGTTCACATCTAAGAAGAGATAGAAAGGATGGTCGACAAGCCTCTCAAGCATATGATCAATAAATGATGGGTAAAAGGGTCCTTCCTATTGGAAATATTTAGAGGGAGATAGTCCATACAAAACCTCCAACTAGTGGCCACCTAACTTTGAATCAATTATTTTTGGAATTCTTTATAACAGTAATACATCCCTTGTAACAATTTCATGTGTTTTGGGTTGATCCTCCATTGTGGTTGAGAGCATGACTTCTCATCCTTTATCATCTTGATTTTGTGCATGCAAAGGATTGACAACTTGCAAAGGAATTTTTTCTTGTTCATGTGTAAGGAAAGTAGAAATAATTGTAGGGAGAGGGGGTACTCCCCCATATTAAAACAATTTAAATGAGACGGGGCTGGTTCGAGAGTAAGGATTGGAACCTCTTCATTGGAAGGTTTAATTAATGGGGCAATCTTTCTTGATAGAAAATTTTGTAACTTCACCTAATCTAAATGTTTGATGAACTCTTCAATGGTGTCTTCATTGTATTCTTCCTTTGTATGTTATATGAAACAATAATCTAGTCAATTATGTGGCATGATTCATCATATATCCTTCCTTTATTACCATTTTCACACTAAATGTGATTTTCTCGTGAAAAATGTGAAAGGTCAGCTGATCGGATTCCACACCAATAAGTTATTGGGTCATCTTTAGGAATGTATGAATAGGTATCATATTGGATGACACACCCACTTCAATATCAAGCACCATAAAATTTATTGGTAGTGTGTTCTTGTCCACCTTTATCAACACATCCTTAATGATGCCTTCAAGGTACCTAAAAGATAAATCTACCATTTACAAAGACATGGAAACCGGTTTGGTCTTTCCTAAACCCAACCTTTCATAAACAACAAGTGGCATTAAATTCTTGGTAGCCCCATGATTATATAATTAATTATTAAAATTCAAATTTTTTATCTTACAAGGGACTTAAAATGCATTGGGATATTTTGTTTAATAGGAAGGCTAATTTAAATTATATCACTTACATTGGGGTTTAATGTGATGAGTTCACTATAATCTAACCTCTTCTTCTTGGATAGGTCATCTTTGAGGAATTTTGCATTGATCAACATCTATTCCAGATCTTCAAAAAAAGATAAGTTCAAATGTATTTGCTTAAATATCTTGTTAAGAACTTCAAATTGTTTATCAACTTTCTCTTGGCTCAACCAGTGTGGATTGGGCACTTTTTTTTAAACTTTTCACTCAAGTGTGTCCAAATATAGTGCTAGATTTTTGTCTTTGTTACTCTTCCATAACAGGTGGTTATCCTCCTTTGTTGATAACTTCTTCTATCTCTTCTTACATGGTGGTCGTGTCAACTTCATTTTGGATGGGTAGAAATACCAGTGGCCTCTCCACCTATCTTCCATTCCTAAGAAATATGGCTTTGACATGATGTCATGGATTGGCATTAGCACTACTAGATGGTTCTTCCATCCTCCTCTTTTTCATGATTCACGACACTGTCAAGCTTCTAAATTTGAGTTTCCATATGCTTCATATGTCAAGATTGATTTTGCAAAAGGTTAATAGTTCCATCCGTTAATTTGGATAATATACCTTCAATGCTAGAAATCTTATCATATTGTAGCACCTTGTAACCATATATATTCCCTAGTATTTCATAAGTTATGAGAGAAAATGCATGTCCTTGTAGCAACCTTGGGATGGTGAGATGGTACTATGAGTTGTATATTGTCTAGTATACACATGTTTATCAAGAATGCTTATCAGGTATTGTCCCCTCAATGCCTTGAAGTCACCCATTTCTAAGAGTGTTAGAGGCCATACATCCTATTGTGAATGGCATTTTCACAACTGGTATAGAATTATGTGATATGATGTTTAAAAGAAAATATATTCTTTACAGTATTGATCAATTTCGTTATGAGAGTACCCATGGAGGGCCTCATGTGTTATGTAGGTCATAGGCCGATGAGCCCCTACATTTTATACTCACACCAAACGAGGCCTGAAAGGATCTTATGGAGATCGGGTATCCTAAGATTTGTTATAGTTTACTAGGAGAATTTGCAGTCACTAGTCGATAGTCTTTGTAGTATATCCCAACTACCCATGGATTAATAATAGGATATCACATCTGTAGCTTTTCTTACATAGTTATGTTATCTCTTTCATATTGTATTGCATTCACAACTCTAATACACCTTGTACATATTATTGCCTTTACTTTATGTTGTTTTATTGATGAAATGTGTTTTGTAAGAGTTGTTTCTTATCATAAAACTACTTAATTCAACATATACAATACAACTTAGATGCTTAGTATGCTATTTAAATATGTTATCTCTCACTAGGACTTTGGTCTCACTCTCATGATTCTCTGTCCTTTTTATGTTCTCAACATCCAATTCAGGGGTTCAGTATTGAGGATTCTCCACTCCTCATGCAATAGTGAGAAGGCGGTGGGGATGTTTTTCTGTTGTTGTCTAGAGTCATCCATCTAAACTTAGGTCCATGCAGGGTATTTAATAAGATTTGTAGCTATGAATTAGTTTTTGTCTGGTATGCTATGTATATAATGCTTGTGTTGTAAATAACGGACAATGAGATCTTTTACATATACTATGACATTGGTCGCTTACAATGAAAGATGTACACTTAACTCTTCGAATATGAATATATGGGCCTTTCTATGATCTTATATGAGAATGTTGTTGGAAATGTTAAGTAGACATGTCATTGTCTTCTTGGTTTTATATATATATATATATATATATATATATATATATATATATATATATATATATATATATATATATATATATATATATATATATTGGTTTTCTCACTTTGGACAAGCAAAACAGATGTTGTGAAGCGTTGTCTCCAGCGTGAAATCAACTTTGAAAGCCAACGTACCCAGCCGACTCTCGGGACAAAAGGTCTTCCACTTCAAGGATGAGCCTGCAGTTACAACTTACAAGGGGATAGTTTGGTTGGGTGGAATTGGGTGAATCCGCAAAATATAAAAATACACAAAAGAATCCGCACTTCATCTTCATTCATCCGCACCCTACCAAACAGACTCTAAGGGCTCGTCTGGTTCCTCGTAAAACCAATTCTTATTGTGAGTTCTAAAACATGAAGTCTAATGTTGCGACTTGTAGGTCCAACAACAACGTCTGGTTCAGTGTAAAACCAAGTGATCTATTCTGTTTTCTTACGTTTGGTACTCTGAATGATTCACGGTGAACACCTATTTTCTTTCAAGTGAACTTGTAATAGCCGGTGATGTATATAGATAATAGCCAGTGACGTATAGCAGACGCAAAATCAGTTGGAGCCGAATAATAGTTGATGGCTGTAGATGTAGGTAAAAAAGTCTCCAGAATTAACAGTTGTTGTACGAAAGTGTGAGCGACAAGGCCAGGAAAATGAACCGCACACATATTGGGCGCAGTTCGAGCTCCCAATTTTCTACATCGTCGAAGACACCGTGCAGTTTGAGTTCCTACCGGTTTGTTGGAAGCACACAGTACCAAACTGCTGGAGTTGAAAAAATACATCTGAGTTACAACTGCAATACTTGCAATGCAGCCCAACCAAATTAGCCCTAAGCACAGAACCACTTGGGGCATGTTTGCCACCATATATAGCAGGATGTAGTTTGCTGAAACAAAAACAAAAAAATTAGAATTACATCTTTTGCGCTGCATCAATTCCGTTTGGGATTCAGTTGGTTTTCTAACATAATTATTTGGTAACGAACAGGACAACTCTTTTCCCAGGTACACCAGTTACGGTGGTACAGGCCAAACTGGACCCGACCACACACCCCATTTGGGTGTGGTACCAACTCATAAATTTGTGTCAAAATAGATCTCGTTAGTGAGCTGAAAGCCTGGGTTTTCACTTTCTTATCTGCCGACCAAACAAAAATCACCTGCTAAATCTTAAGGTTAAAAAATGACCTCATTCTTCTCCCAATCAAACAGACCCTTTATATTGCTAGATACCATTTTGCTTGCCGGTGTTCTATTTCCTGTTTTGTTTCAGAACATTATTTCATATATTTGTTTTAGGACGTTGGAAACCACATTCTGCCCCGATGGGCCTCCAAAGATTTTTGTATTCCCCGTTAACAGCATTATTCTTTTACACCCTTTTGGCCACCTCGGCCTGCCGTGTCCCACCACTGCAAGGATACACATCCTTTCACCTAAGACAGTGACCCCATGGATAAGAGCAGGCACCGCCAGAGAAGTGACCCAGAACTGACAAAACACTGTATAAGGGCCTGTTTGGCAATGGACTGGGATTATTGGAATTATGAAATCCAGACTAGAATTAGTCCAATCATCCGGATCATTGGGATTGGAGTTCCTCACTTAGCCCTATTTGGCAAACCAATCGGACTGGCCTAATAACTTGTATTTTGCAGTCTACTATATAAAACAAAATACAAAAAAGACTGAGCGAAATCCGGACCAGGATTCTTAATTCTGTTGCTGGCAGGACTGAAATATTCCAACTTTTGAGATTACAAAATCTCAAAACGGGGCCGTTTTACGGTTTCCATCCAAACGCGCAAATGCAGAACGGGACTGGATCGAGACTAGATCTGCTGATGTGGCGCAGACGTGGCCGAATAAGACAAGCCTAAATCTCATCCTGGTCCGTTTCCAAACAGGGGCTAAAAGTTTTGCCTAATAATCAAGGTAGCTCAGCTTTGAGGCTTCCCCCAGGTTTACCACGCTCGAAAGTAAAATAAAACAGGACACACTCTTTCAAAGGAGACCCATACGACCCTCGTCACAGAGAGACTCAAAGTAGTATTCAAGTACCTGGTGCGATACAGTCGACCACTGGTAGTGAATAGTCCAGATATAATTTAACGAGAATCTAACATAAAAGAAGTTAGTGCAATATTCACATACCACCGCATTACATATTTGCAGACTTCATTCAACACATGCCCACAAATCGAAGCGTGCACACTACTACAGATTCTTTAGAATCAATCATCTCTGTGACATTTGTACCAACTAGGTGTAACCAAAATATTTAGGAGGTTCAAGGACCTTAGCCAGAACAAACTCCAATTGGAATTCGCTTTGAACATCCAATGCCACATTTACAAACAATTGTGCGTATCTCTACAAAGTTTCTAGTTGGCAGAAATGTTACACGACCAGCAACAAGCAACTGTAGAGACGGTCAGGGAAAAAGAATGATTTTGGCCCTCTCCTAAACTATCTAAAAAGTCATAGAACTTCTTCCACAGTTATATATAGAACTGGCTACAATAAATTAGCATGTGAAAACATCGCTCACTGCAGTGCACAGCTTATTGCTTAATATAGCGTCCCTATAATTTTATGTATATGATATTCCTATATGCTACTGTAACTTATATTATCTTCAGAAGCTGAAGCCTTCCTCCAGCTAGTGAGCATCTTCAGAAATGTCAAAACCTGTAACACAATGGAATCATTGATTTATTAAGCTGGGATTATATTATGGGAGCCGTGAAGGAAGATATATCACTGTTTACAGGGCAGACATACCTCAGATGGGTCCTTCAGGGAAAAAGAGGCGCTGGACTCCTTTGGCACTGAGGAAACCAAGATCCCAAACCCAAGATTCCGCTTTTTTAATACCTAGAAAGAAGCACGACCAGAATATCAGACTAAACCTGCCTTCCTCAACGCATCAACTTTAGGATTGTCCAATTCTACATTTCAGTCCCCTTTTTATTTATATAGTCACAGGTTTGCCTATAAGAAACTTATTTATCGCAATAGCTTTACCTTAAAAGCATCCTCGTCAGTACGATCATCCCCAATATAGATGGGAAGAATATCATCAGAGATGTTTAGACCAAGAGATTTCAGTAAAAATTCAACTGCCTTCCCTTTGTCCCAATCAATCACTGGACGGATTTCCAAAACCTATGAAGAACAAGAAAAGAAAACACATAAATATGAATAGCATTCCGTAAAAAAAAGAAAAACCAAGCAGTAAAGACATATTCCCCAAACGAGAACTATGCATAGTTATAGATATCAATGATTCAATACCTTCCGTCCATGAGTTAAGCGTAAATTAGGATAGCCTTTGAGAATGTCATGAACAATTTGTGCAATCACTGGCCAATTCTGAAAGCAAAACCTTTCGTCAGGGCACGTTTGCATCCAAATCTGTTTTCCATCTGGTCTGATTTAAGTAAAGATAATTCCACCATGGTGTCTTTGTAATGTTACCTTCTCATCAACCTGACGGTAGTGTACAGAACAACAAAACCTGTTGTTCTCAACTATTGTGCCTTTGATTCCTCTAGTAGCCTTAAGGAGGACTCTGCAGACCTGTGATTGGAATCAGCAGACATATAGCGTTAATAGAAAGGCAGAAGACGCATATAGATGATTGAGAATAAAATACACAGACTAAAGTCTGGAACAGCTTGAAGCGTTATTTGCATTCTAAATTTCTTACCTCATCAATAGTAGGGATAAATCTACTGGCAGGTTGAAACATTGCGCTCTTTCCCTGAAAAGGAGTAAAGAACAAAATATTATACCCTACATTTTAATTATTGAATAGAGACAGACCGAAAGTTCCTCAAACAATCCATTAACCATGCTTAAAATATAATTTGTAGGTACGCAGATCGGATCTTACCTGCGAGCAGATGGACTGGAGACCGTTACATCGATCATCTACAAACTTCAACTTTTGGACAGGACTGATTATGTCCATACCGTGGCTCCCAGCATAATATAGTTCCCTAAGTCCAACAAATTCAGAAACCTGAACGCGAAAGCAAAGAAAATAGAACACCAAAAATTTAGCAAATTGTTCTTATAAAGGATCATTACTGTGATCACTTCATTAATATATTCATATATCACAATCATATTGGACTAAGACAAACCTTTGCAAGACTCCGTCCACTAATAATCGCAGTTGGAAAACATTTGGCTGCATCTTTTACACCATTGCGCATCTACAACACAATTCAAACAATTGAAAATTATAACCTGCTTGATTTCATCGATATCTGCTTCTCACTACATCAGAGATATTTTACCTCATCGGACATGAAAGCATAGTCAGGATCATTCACTATAGGAGATAAAGTACCGTCATAGTCCAAGAACAATAACACCCGCTTGCCCTTGGCATGAATTGCAATTTGCTCAAAAAAGGAGATAGCAGATGGATACTTCGCCTGTATCATAAATGTACTAATAAGAAGAAGAAAAAATCAAATCACGCGCAGGCAAAGACAAAGAGAGCCACTTAAACGCACCTTCCAAAGAACATATGATGGATCAAGCTCATCTGGAGGAATTTCGTTGAGGAAGTCAGTGTTGACCTTCTTGCGAGGTGATGAGCACTTCATGGATTCTAGCAATCCCTTGAGTTGCACGTCCTCAAGCATTCCAGTGATGGAAGTTCTTCTTGGAATTGTCAGATATAATCCAGAAGCCAGTCCAACGAGGGGATTGGAGTAAGGAGCTAAACTACATGACAGGCCAAGTCTAGATTGGTTAGCAGGGACGGAATCAGCTAAAACAGGGGCATTGTGGTTCGTTTTGAGATCCATCTGATAACGAAGTCCTCAAGAATTTTGCTTGAAGAAAGGTTCGTGCTTAAATAGATAAATTCTGTAGGATAGTGTGATACTACCCTACTCTTTTATCTATGAAAAACCACCTTTTCAGAGTCTTTTTGTCACTTGAATTGTGTTCACAGCCCATCAATCGAGAGATCCCAGAAAACTATTCAATAAAACAAACGGAAAGAGGACAGAGGATATTAATACCAAGCCATTAGCAATGAAATAATGAAATCTCTCGTCCGTACTCTGTACCTTATCATCTCCGGCAAGATGAAACATTTAGAGACGACAAGTATACATTTTCTCAGTATCCTAGGTCAGTTGATGCCTTTATATGACTATAGAGAGACACAGACCAACTTTTCCTTTTCCATGAATGAGAAGACACCCTGCTTTAGCAACACAAAAGTCAATTAGCAATTCAATACTAAATAATACAACCAATGATAAGTAGGGGATGCTAACTAAAACAACCAACATCCCTAAGAAATTAGAAGCCCATAGCAATGCCATAGTGTCGACGAGTGCTCTTATGTCATTTATTTGTAAAGGTCAAACTTGTATTTTACCAATAACTGTGCTAGTAGCACTAAACTAATTCCTACAAAGTCAAATGAATATTCTACAGTGATCCGAACATATATTTAAGTAAAAAGTTGTGCAGAAAGTTCAACTGAACAATCAAGGGCAATATCCTTGGTACATAGCCACTTGTGTATAATACTTTTATACACCGGGAGAATATTCATGAAGAGTATAGTTAGCATGAGATATGACTTGCCAGATTGTATATGTCTGAAGCACCAAAACCACACGTATTAGGAAGAGGATGTGCTAGACGTGCAACCGAAATGTCAAGGGTAACAGCAAAAGGGTGTGCTCCATCCTGTATGGGATTTGTGAATAGATTCAAGCACCTACCCTTATCGCCTAGATACGAAAAAATCAAATCCAATCACATCATAACTTGCATCCAATTGATCCTAAACAATAATTTAGCATTCTGCGAAAGGCCAACTTCACAAAGACATCGGAACTGATGCTTCATAAGCGCTAAAACAGAAGGGATAAGAATCATTTGAATTTATTAACCATTGCATGATATCTTGGTTAAGAGCTTAAACAGAATAAATACTATTAATATGAATTTATCATCAATTACATAATAAAGGGTTAAGAACCAAGACTCAACTATAATAACTCAAAGATGAGGCCTTGTGCTCAGGTAATTTATCACTTATGGTAACCAAACAAAACCTAAGAATACATACAAAAAACAAAAATTAAAACAGCATCTGTCACTGAATTAACAGGTGCTAACTGCTAAGAGAAAAAGTGCAAAACTAAAGCTCAGAATAGTCAAAGTTTAGCAACAAAATTAGCAGCAATTCAACTCAAGTACTCAACTAACTGCAGTTCATAATACCTTCCCCTAAGATGATATAAACTACTTAGATATATCTTTGTAAATTCTCTCTGACTAAGTTATAGATATACCATATTAAGAGGTGGCCCTCTACATAGCATTATTAATGACATTTCTAGCAAGTAAGAAAACCAATATTTTCCCTGTCAATTAAGGTGTGACTCTATCATGATATGCTATATTGCAGTAAATATTTGAAGAGTCGTATATATTATGTGCATGCATTGGAGCATTTTATTAGGCAACCGGTACATACAAAAAGACCCAAGAGCTACTAGTCAAAAACTGGACATGGTTATCATAATGGCACCTAAATAAACAGACAATATAACAAACCATTAAGCTGGCTTAGGAGATTCTGACAGAAACAGCTGGCAGTGACGAAGTCCGTTGGAATCATTACAAAAGAAAGAAAAGATGACAGGGCATCCCAACAGGACTTGCATATAAAATCAATAGCAGATCATGTAGTAAAACACTCAAATTCTGAACTACAACCAGGGAGGGAAAACCAGGAAAGGTAGCCCTTTGTATTAGTTATTACTCTTGAGATTGTGGATGAAAATAAAAGCACAACAAACCTCAATATATCGGACGCAGTTCACTGAGAGGAGAAATAATACAGGTATTAAAGTAAATCCAGTATACCACATACCCATAATAAAAATTCAAAGAAAGATGGTGCTGTGCTTCGTATTGTATTCCTTCACATATCAAACAGATTTAACACCAACATTGGAATCACCATAGGCTTAAGAATAGTTGGCACAATATGGGGTGTGGTCAAAGTTCAACATTCACCAAGTTAGCAGCAGTAACAAGAGAAGATTGTGAAAACTTTAGTTAAATGGCAGAGACAGAAATTTGACTATTATCTTTCGATATCTATGGTATGGACGGTTCTGCTGATACCATTTGCAACAGAAAACATGCCAAACTCAGTTGACATACCATTATGCATTTCCATTGTATATATCTTAGGGAAGAAACAGAAGGAAAAAATATTGATAAACGACATCTAAAGCCAGCTACTAGTTTGAAGGTCTTAATGTAATCAGGTACATGTCCTTGAACAACGTGAAGAAAACATGGTTTTGTAGTAAACAATTCCACGCATGATTCTAAAGCAACTCCCACCACCAATTACAAATTATAATAAAAACACGGTAGTACCCATCAAACAGAATCCAAGACCAGGTCACTGTGATTAATCAATAGCCTAACTGGCGAACAGTGCGGGTTGCCACATGTCCACAGTGAGCCTAGCAACATCCCAAAGGCCACAACCAACTACCTAGAACTCAATAATAGCTGGACAAGGTAGAGTCCAGTTTTAGGTGGTGGGGGAACACAGCAAAGGCATCTGGGCATGTATAATGCAACGCACCCACCCGCCGACTAATAACCACGGCTGAAGTGGAGGAGGAGATTCTGAAAGTAACAACTGGCAAGCACAAGAAAGCTATTGGCTTTGGACTTTGTTAATAATAAACAAGGAGGAAGCAGAGGTCAGGAAAGCGATGGCCCGGAACACAGCATACCCCACAAACTTCCCTGGCCTGGCAGCTGGTCAGCATCCAAGATGGGACAATAAGCCTTCGTTTGGTTCGAGTTGTGGATTACAAAACCCGGACTCAGTTAGACCGGATATCTCCAGTCATCCAGATTATCCGGACTAGAGTTAATCATATTTTTGTTTGGCAAACCAATCTCATCGTTAAATTGGACCGGCATGGCAACTTGTGTTTTTCACTCTAGTTGATAAAACAAAATACACAAAAAGACATAGTCAAATCAAGACTGGGTTACGAGAGTTAACCCAGATACAGATATGAGGATAACGGAATCTGAAACGGGATCATTTTAGATTTTTGAACCAAAAGAGCATCTGACAAATCGGACTAGATCGTGCGCTGATGTGATATAGCGCATACTTGACATAATAAGACAAGCCACCAAACGGAGGCTAAGGAGCACAAACCAGGGGACCCATAAGAAACATCCAAAGTTCGGACAGGGAAGGCGATGGGTGGAATCATGACTGCGCTACACGAGTAAAACAAACCTTGATTACACCAGAGAGCGACGGTTGGTCCGGTCTCCGGTGGGACCCTTTAAAGGTCAGGACCAGTCGGGTGGTGGGGGAAGAATTCCGGCAGTGGGAAACAAGATGCAAAACCAAATTGCAAAACCAAACTGCTGCTTGAGTTAACAGCGGCTACCTAAACCGACGGGGAAAAAATAATGACAACCAGATTATGGAATGGTAGCTGAGACTGAGAGTGTCTTCGCCATGTTGTTGTTTTTTAAAAGAAGTTTCCTCAGCTTGGGAGTATCAAAGAATATAAAACCTGATAGTTCAGATTAGTTTATCGAAAGTTTTGATCAATGATTCGGCAGTAGCAGCAGAAGCAGCACTGAACTTGTTATAGATAATCCACTTGTATGTAATAAAGATATTCAACGAAGCAGCAGCGTCTGCTGCGGCCAGCCATTCATCCTGAGAATCGGCGGCGCCGCTCGCGAGGGCAGTGAGACAGTAACGAGAGCAGATTTTGTCGGTACCGGTTCAAGGCAGGTGCCTGCCTTGGCTGCATCGAACTCGAGCAAGCCCTACCTTGTGCTAACACTACATAGCTGGCGAGGGAATCGGGAGATCGGAATCCCCGGCTTCCACGGTCGCCGTGAATAATCTAATGGAGGTGCGAGCCTGGCGCAGCAAGTCATAAATGAAAAACAAATACGATACGATGTATCCGCCAAAGGCACCCCATTTGAAACAAATGGAAAAGAAAGCGGATAAATTAAAAAACTAGATGGCGAATGAATGGGGTGCTCCTCCGAAGACGACAAGCAAGCAGCAGAAATCTGGCAGGGAAAGTGGACTGCACGCAGCCAGCAAATAGAGAAATAAAAAGGAAAAAGAAATAGGAATCAACGAGAAGCAGCACGAGGATAGCAATAGGTGGAAGAAGCGGAATCCAAGTGGTCTAAAACTGTCCCTTCGGCATTGCTGAGATGAAGGTAAAGAGATGGCGGGGAAAGGATGAACCGTGAACGGGGATTACCTGAGTTTGCCGGTCGTCGAAATGCAGAAATGAAGTCGGTCGGGCCGCCGGAGAAGTTAGGGCGAACGGAAATAGATGGGAAGAGCAGGACAAAAGAGGGGTGAGGGTGGTCGGCTGGTGAGTGGGGAGACAGAAGAGACGAGGCCAGAAGAAACCTGAACAAGGCGACTCCCAGCGGAAAGTGAAGGCGAGGTGGAGAGAGGGAGAGAGATGAGTAGGGAATGGTGAGGTACTTATACGGCGTCTCGTCTCGCGCCGAGAGGGACTAGATGGAAAGGGAGGCGTGCGAGAGAAGTAAGCAAAGGTGCCGGCCCACAAGAGCCACAACGGCACAGCTCGACCGCGCAGCGCAGCGACGGTGTTTTTACAAGTGGGGTTTTTTCCAATTTATTTTTCTGGTACTCCTCTCTGTTACGCCCAAATTCTGTAAATGGCCCCCTCTTCTCCAAAATCTCAAATTTCTCCCTCAACCTGGGACGTGTGTCGGCTTTATAGTCTCATTCCATCTCTTTACTCATATGAAATGAATTTACACTTTGGTTTAGCTAGACGTAGTCAGGTATAGTTGTATGAGTTTACAATATAAAAAAATATATGAAAAATTTAGACTTTACATCTAACAAAACTGAAGATGTATAGTATGCAGTTCACTATGTGAAGGAAAAGAGAAAAGAAGAAGGAAGGGGAAGGGAGAAAGGAAAATAGTACTTAAACAATTTTACAAACATAAGATGTCAATATTGTAATTGTTGACTATTTCTTTTCTCATATTAAATGTAATATAAAAGTATTTCTGTAATTATATTTAAATTGTAAATTTGTATTCACTTACTTAGTTGCATATGTATTTTAATATGTCGTTCACGTTGCCTCCATGTTTCCCTCCAATTGTTTGAGCTTCATCACATATATCTCTATGTCTAGTCAAATTTCCTCAAAATTTCATGTTCCCTCAAAATTTCAAACTAGATTTTCTCAACATTTTTTTGTCCACGCTTGTCATATTTTAGTTTAAGTTTTGTTTAGATTTTAAACGTTTTTATATAAGTTGTTTTTTCTAAATTTGCCTTCTATTTTAATGTTCAATCCAAATATCATGGTCTCCCTTTTCAAAATCATAATGTGGATGCTTCATCTAACCATAGGACATACTTGTGACACTTGAATTATGTTGAATAAATGCATGCTTGTTTAATATAATGGAATCTATGGTTCAACCTTTTGAAA
Source organism: Alisma plantago-aquatica (assembly GCA_963693085.1). Classification (NCBI taxonomy): domain Eukaryota; kingdom Viridiplantae; phylum Streptophyta; class Magnoliopsida; order Alismatales; family Alismataceae; genus Alisma; species Alisma plantago-aquatica. The sequence continues at coordinate 1,134,266,585 of OY856413.1, read as the reverse complement.
CCTAAGTTTATGAGAACATACACATGACATCAAACATGTTTATCTTAACTAAAAGTTGCTTCTATAAGACCTCATTTATATCTTTTTATATCTTTTATCCACTTTGGCTTGGTCCTTTTCTAGGAATATTTCTCAAAGATCATAGCCTACTCACTCCTCACAATGTATACTTAATTTCTTGACACTGCTATGATATTCACTCGTTTGTATGTATGAACATAATTATACTTGGATACTTAGTTACTTGGTTGAGCTATTGTTCCTATAATACTACTTTCATAATTGGTATTATTATGTTGACCAACCTTAAACATAATATAAAATTTTATACATAACCCTTATGTACCTTCTTGAATTCTCAGGGTGACGGCATAAGGCATGTTGAAATAGGATTAACTCGCTGACTTTGGCCATGAGGTCTCTCACGTAGAAATAAGGTGATTAGGCTTTTAACCTCAAATGTCCATCATGGATCCTTTCTTTGAAAGTTGGTAAAGGCCTAATATTGATGTGATATAATGGAAAATGAAATTTAAAACATGAGATGTCTAAAAAGAATGTTGTTTAAGTTTTCTCACTTTAGTTCTTGCTTAGTACATTGTTCTAATTGAGCAATTCATTGTACTCGTAAACTATATTTACATATCTTTTCATATTGTACACATTGCACTAGCATTGAGATGTTTTATTTATCAAAATTTTAGATGCCAAGTGAAGATCCACATCACACATTATCTGGACAACTACGCTATGAAATGAAACACCAACCGAAAATTCTTGTAACAAAAATGACTATATGACTCTGTCTCCATAGTGTAACTTATGTAATTTGTTTGGTTGTGTCTTTCCTTTATGATGTTTACGCTCTTAGTATTTTAAGTGGTTTGGTTGAGTATGATGTACAGAATGTATTTTCCTTTTTCATATATATTGCTAGTATGAAATTTGTGTCGTTCTAGGGACCGAGGCCCGGGTCCTCTCGTCTTTAGTTGACTAGCCATTGGGAGTGATGACTCAGGTAATAAATAATTTCATGACAATTTCCTTTTAACATTACATCAATGAAGTTGGGAGTTTTGTTGTGTACCACAACAACCTAGTTGGAAATTTTAATTACTAAGGGGACACATGAGCACCATTGTCGATCAGTTGTTGGACTACTAACAAATTCTATATTCATGTGAAAGATGATCTGCAATGGATGGGCTTAACGGTACCTGACTAGGGTAGATATAGGGAAGTTTGTGTCCCTCATACATCATTTATTATAAAACAAATCCTCATTGTCATCTTCTTGGGCGACATTGTAAGAGAAAAACATGCTAAAAGACCCATTTGTAGGGAAAATCCAAATCGATTCATCGGAGACTTGAGAAGCATGACTCCTCTTTGATGTCGGTCTCTTTTTTCGTATGCTCTATCGTTTCTCTTATAGTTTTGACTTCTTAGAGGACTAGCTCATCCCCCTCAATAGATGTAGCAAAATATTTCTCTAGCACAATCTGTGTGAGTTGATGAGAAAATAAAATGAGCCCAACTTTTGATTGTAATATTACATTAGGATCAATGCACATCCAAAAACAAGCAAGTTTTCTGTTGGATATAAGTACACATCAATTCTTTCCCATCAGCTATAACATACTAGATCTCGGACCCTACCCTGGAAGTTGACATTTTGGACTTAGCCAAACAAGGTTGAAGGTTAGACCTAAATAGATGTTTAGTATTACCTCAATGAGCTAATGCATGTATAGATCACCTTAATGTAACCTAATGTTCTAACATTAATCTTAGGTTTATAATGGATACACAAAATATGTCACATAACTCATTTTGGTGGTAATATGGAGATTAGGAACTTGATTGTATGAATACTTTAGATAATGGGTCGTTAATGGGCCATATGACATATCTCATAAAAATAAGTCTCAAAAGTGGAAACAAACTTCAAATTTGAAATCTACATATTAAAATTAGCCTACATGTCGAATTTCATCTAATTTGGACACCTTGAAATATTATGATAAGTTTAGGAGAGAGAAAATGAGTTAAAGGCATAAGTAATGAATAATTTGATTATATAACTTCAAAATATGGAAATAATGGAAAATTTATATTCATAACATAAAAGATAACTTGTGGATGAAGTTTGGTCCAATATGGATGTTGTTTGTACAAGTTAGGCAATTTTAGGTACATTCTGGACTTTTATGCAATTTACCCAATTGGGAGGTTTTCTTTGCAAATTGTCAAATTCATTATAATCCTTATATATTCTCTTACCATTTTAAATATTTTGAACCATGGGGCACCTGGTTGCACCTTGGTTTGAAGGTGTTTCTCTCTAAGGGCATTATAGGGATTACCCTCTTTATAAATGAGCTTATCTTTAAAATCTATCAACCAATGGGGTTATTTCTTTGATTGGAGGATGGTGGGGATGGACTAGAAGTGTACATGGGCTTTTAGGACCGACCTTGGATATACAAGAAGTCTCTATGAGCTTCCCTCTTGCATGGCCATGAAATCCCTAGGCTAAGGACACATGGAAAGCTCAATGGACACCTCGTGCTTGACTTCTTCCTTATCCATAAAGGTTTGCATGTCCATAGGCACCCTTAGCATTGGACACATGGAAAGTAACTTGACACCTCGTGCTTTACTTCTTCCTTATTCATAAAGACTTTCATGTCCATGGACACCCTTATACATGACACATGGAAAGTCTCATAGACACCTCATACTTGACCTTTTTCTTTATATAGCCATATATACCCCTTCCCAACTCCCAATTCAAAAACTCTTTCTCTCCTTTATTTCCTCTAGCTTATAGCATCATTCCTACTCTATTTTTCCACAAAGGTTCTGTCCCAAAGTAAAAGGAGGTGCCTACCTTGGTGAAGAAGGCTCCTAGGGTTCCAAATTTCTCTATTTAGGATTTCTTAAGCTCCTCCTTGGTGATTTTGACCAAAACTAGTAAGTATCCTCCTTTCCTTTCCTATTTTCATATTTTTAGTATTCCTTACACCTTCCTACAGGTTGGAACCATGGCCTTCCATGGTGAAACCCCACCTAGAACCCTTAAACACTTCATCTCCATGTTCTTTTGTTAGGGTTTTTCACCTCTAAAGTGGAGAAGGTGTCTCTTGCTCGAGATAGGAGCTTTGTTGGAGAAACCAGCCTCTCTATGATTGGTAGCCTTACTTATTGGACTTGTCCACCTTCCCTAGAGGTTCTTTGGAGGCCTAGGCTTGACTTGGACTATTTAGACTCTGAAGTTGAGGTATGATGTATCCCCTAATCTTCTATGTTGAGCAATTCACCTATGCTTATTCATTCTCTTTGTCCTATAGACATTAGCCTATACACAATGTCTTTTCTTTTGAAAATCATGGTTCATAGGAACTACCTTATTTGATATTGATATTAATCATGTGATTATGAATATTATTTTGAACTCTTATCTTATGCTTTGTTCATGATGGAACTCTAAAAGATGACGTGTGATGTCTTTTGCCCACTTATGAGGTGGATGTATATGTTGGTCACTTACGTAGTGACTGGTTTATATATTCTGACTATATTTTCTACTTGCCTCTACATTTAGCATGCTATGTGATTCAGTAGCACTAGAATAGTGTAATTGCATTGGTTTTTATGGCAGATGTGTTATTTCTTGCCGAGCAGATGTGATATTCCCTACTCTTTTAGGATGGAAAGGAACCTCATACACAGGGAAATATGTGTGATTCTTGGCCCATGTTTTATATATTTGGGAGATTGGAAGTCTTCCTTTCTCTACCAGGTTTCAAGTTTATGAGACTTGGCCGCCTTTGTGTTTATATTGTTCTAGGGCTATGTTTATCTCACATGCATGCATGTTGATGATATGGGGTGTGTGCACTAATTCTTTACATGTGCTTGTGTGGCACAATCTTTATGTTTTATTAATGGCAGGTATTCTTTTGTTATCATATGATTTCAATTCCTTTTCTCTTGATGCCCATTTGGGTGGTCCTTATCCTTTCTATAGGAAGCCTTTTATATTTGATGTCCTTTATTCCATATATTGATCAAATTCCTATTTAATATGCACATACCAGCCTTTGATGATGTCATCTATTTTCTCTTCTTGTTGGGGTATGCTTCCAACCCTAGGTGGAGGACAATGAGGACATGGCATGAATATGTGGATATAACTTAAGAAGTTAAAGCTTGGAGACAAAGTTGTTATGGTTTAGATTTCCCTCTACTTAGATCCTTATGTTGTATCATACATTTAAACCCTTATGGGATATTATGATGTACTTTTGTAACCTTGTGATAAATTGAATATAGTCAACATTTTTATTCTGTTGCTATACTTTGGTGGTTTTGAATACCATTATAATAAATTTGGAAAATTTATACCTATTCCAACATACCTTTTAGTGTGTTTGGAATGGATGTTTTATTCTTCAAATTTATTAGTAAGGGGGTGATCCCGCCTCCTTAAAACATGGTATCATAGCTCATCATAGTCGAAATCTGACTATTTCAATTTTTGCTCCCTAGTTAGAATATGTGCCTTACCTTTAAGTGACATGTTTGCCCTAGAACAGATCCCTAAAATACTTACAACTAAAAGATGCATAAGTAACCATAGTAACTTGAGGTGGTTTAGCTTGGCCTTTAGACAGCTACTAGGACATGAAGTTGAAAGCAAAGGTGTCTAGAAAGAATCAGGGTTCGGGGGCTGGCAAGATTTTTCTCTGCACCACTAGCTTGGTTTACGAGGACTCCCAAATCCATATGGTATCGGCCTGGCCTGAGCTGATGAATTGTCCAAAATAGCATGCTTTTAGGTAATAGTAGCCTTAGACATCTATATGATTTATCTTTAGGGACCCTAATATGTCGAACTAGTTTCCCAGGTGTAAAGACTTGTTTGAGGATGGACAAGAGCAAGTTAACCCATAGTTCATAGTTAGTCTTTACAAGTTATGTTTCTTTTTTTTACATGATGCTTATGTAGTTAGATGTAAGGAAGTGTAGTTGAACCTTTTGTACCTAAAGAATAGTTTTGCCTTAATAATATGAATCCTTTAAGGGGTGGTGAATAAGTTGTTTTCTCATATGTGGATGTTTTGATTTCGAGGACGAAATCCCTTTAAGTGGTGGTGTGTTGCAACATACTAGATCTCGGACCCTACCCTGGAAGTTGACATTTTGGACTTAGCCAAACAAGGTTGAAGGTTAGACCTAAATAGATGTTTAGTATAACCCCAATGAGATAATGCATGTATAGATCACCTTAATGTAACCTAATGTTCTAACATTAATCTTAAGTTTATAATGGATACAAAAAATATGCTACATAACTCATTTTGGTGGTAATATGGAGATAAGGAACTTAATTGGATGAATAATTTAGATAATGGGTTGTTGATGGGCCACATGACATATCTCATAAAAATAAGTCTCAAAAGTGAACACAAACTTCAAATTCAAAATCTACATATCAAAATTAGCCTACATGTCAAATTTCATCTAATTTGGACAACCTTGAAATATTAGGATAAGTTTAGGATAGAGAAAATGAGTAAAAGGCATTAGTAATGAGTGATGTGATTATATAACTTAAAAATATTTAAATAAAGAAAAATTCATATTCAACACGTCAAAGATAACTTGTGGATGAAGTTTGGTCCAATTTAGATGCTGTTTGTGCAAGTTATGCAATTTTAGGTACATTCTAGACTTTTATGCAGTTTACCCAATTGGGAGATTTTCTTTGCAAATTGTCACATTCATTATAATCCTTATATATTCCCTTACCATTATCTAGATTTTGAATCATGGGGCATCTGGTTGCACCTTGGTTTGAAGGTATTTCTCTCCAAGGGCATTATAGGGATTACCCTCTTTATCAATGAGCTTATCTTTAAAAGCTATCAACCAATGGGGTTATTTCTTTGATTAGAGGATGGTGAGGATAGCCTAGAAGTCTCCATGGGATTTTAGGACTGACCTTGGATATACAAGAAGTCTCTATGAGCTGTCCTCTTGCATGGCCATGAAATCCCTATGCTAAGGACACATGGAAAGCTCCATGGAAACCTCGTGCCTAACTTCTTCCTTATCCATAATGGTTTGCATGTCCATAGGCACCCTTACCATTATATAGATGGAAAGTAATTTGAAAAATCGTGCTTTATTTATTCCTTATCCATAAAGACTTGCATGTCCATGGACACCCTTATACATGACTCATGGAAAGTCTCATAGACACCTCATACTTGGCCTCTTTCTTTACATAGCCATATATACCCCTTCCCAACTCCCAATTCGAAAACCCTTTCTCTCTTTTATTTCCTCTAGCTTATAGCATCATTCCTACTATGTTTTTCCATGAAGTTGTTGTCCCAAGGTAAAAGGAGGTGCCTACCTTGGTGAAGAAGGCTCCTAGGGTTCCAAATTTCTCTATTTAGGTTTTCTTAAGCTCCTCCTTGTGATTTTGACCAAAACTAGTAAGTGTCCTCCTTTCCTTCCCTATTTGAATATTGTTAGTCTTCCTTCCACCTTCCTCCAGGTCGGAACCATGGCCTTCCATGGTGAAACCCCACCTAGAACCCATAAACACCTCAACTCCATGTTCTTTTGTTAGGGTTTTTCACCTCTAAAGTGGAGAAGGTGCTTCTTGCTCGAGATAAGAGCTATGTTGGAGAAACCAGCCTCTCTAAGATTGGGAACCTTACTTATTGGACTTGTCCACCTTCCCTATAGGTTCTTTGGAGGCCTAGACTTGACTTAGACTGTTTAGACTTTGAAGTTGAGGTATGATGTATCCCCTATTCTTCTATGTTGAGTAATTCACCTATGCTTATTCATTCTCTTTGTCCTATGGACATTAGCCTATACACAATGTCTTTTCTTTTGAAAATCATGGTTCATGTGAACTAGCTTATTTGATATTGATATTGATCATGTGATCATGGATATTCTTTTGAACTCTTATCTTATGCTTTGTTCATGATGGAACTCTAAAAGATGACGTGTGATGTCTCTTGCCCACTTATGAGGTGGATGTATATGTTGGTCATTTATGTGGTGACTAGTTTATATATTCTGACTATATTTCTACTTGCCTCTACATTTAATATGCTATGTGATTCAGTAGTACTAGAGTAGTGTAATTACATTGGTTTTTATGGTAGATGTGTTATTTCCTGCCGAGCAGATGTGATATTTCCTACTCATTTGGGATGGAAAGGAACCTCATACCCAGGGCAAGATGTGTGATTCTTGGCCCATGTTTTATATATTTGGGATATCGGCATTATTCCTTTCTCTATCCGGTTTCAAGTTTATGAGACTTGAATACCTTTGTGTTTATATTGTTCTAGGGCTATGTTTATCTCACATGCAAGCATGTTAATGATATGGGGTGTGTGCCCTAATTCTTTACATGTGCTTGTGTGGAACAATCTTTATGTTTTATTAATGGAAAGTATTCTTTTGTTATCATATGATTTCAATTCCTTTTCTCTTGATACCCATTTGGGTGGTCCTTATCCTTTCTATGGGAAGCCTTTTATATTTGATGTCATTTATTCCATATATTGCTCAATTTCCTATTTAGTATGCACATACTAGCCTTGGTTGATGTTATCTATTTTCTCTTCTTGCTGGGCTATGCTTCCAACCCTAGGTGGAGGACAATGAGGACATGGTGTAATGCCTGGGCCCACTGCCCAAGGCCATAGTAGAGTTTCAAAAATGATGACTGGCCCCACAAACCACCACTAGCCTTAACTGTGCACTTTATCCACACTCATGCGCAAGCCGAGGTCAACTTCCCAAATGGTCACCCATCCTAGTACTACTCCAAGCTGAGCATGCTTAAATATGGAGTTCTTTATTGATGGGATCCCAGAAAAGGATGTGTACCTTGGTGATATGGGTAGTCCAATCATTCCTTTTAAGATCATGTTATCCAATACCTCAAATCCTGGGACGTTACGATCTCCCCCACTTAGGGCCCACTGCCCAAGATGACTGGCCCCACAAACTACTACTAGCCTTAACTACACACTTTATCCACACTCATGCGCAAGTCGGGGTCAACCTCCCGAATGGTCACCCATCCTAGTACTACTCCAAGCTGAGCACGCTTAACTATGGAGTTCTTTAGTGATGGGCTCCCGGAAAAGGAGGTGCACATTAGTGATATGGGTAGTCCAATCATTCCTTTTAAGATCATGTTATCCAAGACCTCAAATCATGGGACGTTACACATGGCATGATGATGTGGATATAGCTTAAGAAGTTAAAGCTTGGAGACAAAGTTATTATGGTTTAGATTTCCCTCTACTTAGATCCTTATGTTGTATCATAGATGTAAACCCTTATGGGAAATTATGATGTACTTTTGTAACCTTGTGATAAATTGAATATAGTCCACATTTTTATTCCGCTGCTATACTTTGGTTGTTTTGAATACCCTTAAAATAAATTTGGAAAATTTATACCTATTCCAACATACCTTTGAGTGTGCTTGGAGTGGATGTTTTTGTGATGAACCTGATTTTAGGATTATGATACCCAATATAGTATTTTAAGACCATGAGTGTCATGTAGATGATTGATACCAAATTGAGGAATTGGTTATTCAATCATTGTATATTTCCACCCAAAAAGTGTATCTATATATGCAATTGACAATTCGAATATTATTTGAGTTCAAGTATGATGAATAGGTTTGATTCAATTGATTTGGGTACATATGAGTTCAAGGGGCCCGTTTAATAGTACCAATGGACTCAAGTGTTATATTAGTGAACTTTGAGGTATCAGTATCATAACAAGTGTTTTTGGACTTGTAGGATCAAGATTTTATGATGATGTGAATTGAATTCAAAATTAATACACATATTTATAAGGTTGTTTGAAGAATTCTTTTGCATGCCCAAACCATATATTTAGTGCCTCAATCTTTGATAGCAGCTACCCTAATATATTATGGGCCTATGTATAGAATTTCGAAATATTAGGAGACTGCTACAAAGAAATGTAACTATTTGAAGTTGGGGACATTGATGATATAAATGTAGATGAACTTTGGTATTTTGGTTATTCAGTATATAGGTCAGGACAAAGGATGTCATGCAGCTAGCCCACTCAAAGTGAGGGGTGAGACTTTAGATGGATGAGGTCCATGGATGGGAAGCGTGGCTCTATCTCATCCGTTTACTGTGATCTATCAGTGCAAACCTTAACACCTACCTCCGAATCGCGCGGGAGGGGAACTGGTCATAGTTGGTCGCCCTTCTCTCCACGATTCAGTGGGTGAACAGCCACATATGTGCAATCCCAATGTGCCATGAGGTCATGACCTTTCTAACAACCTCTCACCAAAACTGTTTCGTGCAGTATAGAGAGAGATCGACCTCTCATCCCCCACTCCCCTCTCCATCTCCTTAAGTAGTAGATGACGCAAAAGAGAGGATGGCAGGTAGGCACCTCGGAGATGACTAAGGATGGACTAGGAAGCTTCCCCGAGACCCATGGTGGGTATATTGAAACCAGTGGATGCGCCTGTGAATAACACTGTGCGACCATGAGCCTCTGAGCTCGTCATCTGCGGCCAGGGGAGATGATCACAGAGCTTGAGCTGTGGGCACCTCGCCCCAGGGAAGACTTCGAAGTAGTTCAGAGAATGATAGTAGAGCCTCGTGACTCCTCGGAGGGGTGACACAAGTGCTGGAGAAGAAAACCCCCTTCACGCCCACCTGCTCCACCGCACCCTCACGGCCATGATGTATCTGGGAGCCTTGGGTCTCTGTCAGATTTAGGACCTATTGTAGGAGTACCCCTACCCACCAAGAAGCTGTGAGGAGCTTCAGTAGGTGATGGATGGACCAGACGTTAATGAGGCAACCCACCGGAGCCCAACTGCATGGCGGCGCTCCAACAAAACAGAGTAAACAGTCCGCACGATTGGGACTTGTGAGGGGAAGAGAAATGATGGCTGGCAACCAGATCTGCCTACCCATGGATCCCCAACGGGATCCACTTCTTGCAGGCTACAAGGTGCTCATGGTGGGGCGATGTGGCATGGATCCAGCACTACTAGATCCCTAGATCTGATGGCTGCGATTGACCAGAAAAGGTAAATACCTTTGTTAATGTACAGATCTTTGAAATGTGTTTAAAATAGCTCCCTTGGCCAAATAATTCCCAAAAAATATCAATAGACTCAGAAAAATGCCTACTTTATTATAGGACCCTTAGATCAGACTATTGAAGTAGTAATATTCATGGTTTTTAAATTATTAGATGACGCTTCTTTTAGGGTTCATTAAATATAATAAATGGTATCCAGTTGAAATAAATACTCATACAATTATACTAGAACTCTTATAATGATGAAAACCCATTTGTGAACTCTATTTTGGGTTTATTGCTCAATATTAGGTATTTCCTCATTAATGACCAATTAGATGTTTATCAACTCATCTTAATTCTAGAAAATAGACCAGTTATCAGAAAAATATAAAAATTGAACCAGACCCTAATTATGACATGTACGTCAGTAGAAAAATATTAGAGACAAGCTTAGATCAGTTTAAACCTATGTTTGGCCTAAACCCTAACTTAAACCTAAAATATCAATGACATAATGAACCATGTATTAATGATGATTAATTTGTTATTAACCAGGTGATGACTAGTTCTAGATGATCCAAGATGATTAGAATTCTCTGAACTCAGGTACGTGGGTTTTATTAAGTATAAGACTAGTTTTCATGAATGCATAATGATATGATGTACTTTGGATGTTTGTGTTTGCATATGAATTCTTGGATGTGTATTAGTAGTATATGCTCTGCAAAACATTAAAGAATATAGATGGTTTGTAGCTACTAAGTGGATATATGATATCTCTCTCCCTCAATTCTCTCTCTTCCTCTAAATATAAGGTCAGCACTCGGTCCCCATAGCCCAAGGGGCGGGGAAAAATGAAGTGTGACATCTCTCTCTCTCCCCTCTAAATATAAGGTTGGCACTCGGTCCCTATAGCCCAAGGGGAAGGGAAAAATGAAGTGCAACACCACTTAGTAGTACAAATGCATCAAAAGACATCTAAAAATATGTGTTTACCTGATTATCGCTGTGGGCTCTGATCTCCAAACCACGATATAAACACGATTTAAACTTAGCGGAAGCGATTCGATTAGCAGCGGAATACCAAAAATCAGCGGAAATTAAAACTTTTTGAGATAAAGCATTGAAACCATAAAACTTACTTCATAAAAGGAGATAAACTGTTTACATCTCAGATAATTACTTCTTGAGTAATTATATACAACATGATACAAAATCTCAAGAACTCATAACCAAAATCTCAGACCAAAAGACTCCAAGACCTGAGAGTACAGAAGACACATAGGACTGACTCTAACTACACCACATGGCAGGCTAAATCTCCACCTGAGATTTCACTACTGCCCCTGGTGCTGCTGCTGCTGGGACTGGTCACCTGTAGACCTGTTCCTCCGTCCTCGACGTCCACCTAAAAAGTTGAAGACTACGGGGTGAGACAATTTTACATAATTGTCCCAGCGAGAGTTATAACTCTCCGCCAGAAGCTTTATTATAGCACCTCAAAGAATAACTTAAGCAGTAAAGCTTCAAAGTATTCAACATCAGATTTAATAGTAAGCATGAGTTCAACAGTTATGAAACATGAAGACATTTGCACTATGCAGTGTAACATCAATCAATCAACTCGTAGTTATCTCTAACAGGTATGCTACGATGTGGATTATGTTTTTCAAACATTACTTTTATGCCCTGTGGAGATGAGGTTTACCACTCATACTCCAACCAATCACTACTAAGTGCCTCGGTATCATACTAGGTCATCGAAAGAGCCGGATTCTCATGACCTTCACCTTCCTCAGTCAGTAAGAGGATTACTTGTAGGACATCTCGTGCCTCTACTATAATAGCTTACCAGGGTAATCTGGTCCTTCGCTATTTTAGAGTTACAGTGGCATTCTGTACTCTCTTCGTCATCAGGAGATTTCATGTTTATCTTCCACTGATACGGATATCTGTGCTTTCTTCGTCATCAGGATGTTTCATGTTTACCATCCACTGATACAGTATAGGATTGTAGTGAAGGATTGATGGATTACACATCTACATCAAACACCTACACTAGGATGTAAGGTTCTACACATCCATATACCCCACATACTCAAAAGTATGTGATCCAGGAGTTCCCTTAGGAAAACCTGTTTCACCATCATTTGATCTCTGACAATGATGGATCTATGATCAGGGCTCTACATTACACTTGATTAGTTAGGTACATTCAGTATTCTTTTAACATCATACATTGTTCTTCAAACAATAACATTAGCATAACAGCTATGAAATGAGAATACTAAATGTAACAAGCCTAACTCTCATCAATCATCATATCTCAATACATTCATCACAAGTCATCTCTAAAGCATGACCTTGATGGTAATTATGGCTCTCACAGCCCATTTTAATCCATAGGTTGCCATTGACAATGCATCAGGATATATCACTATTCATAAAGCTAAAGCATGCTTTCAATGAATATAATTTCATAATCCATACTTGGATATGATCATCATCTCATAACAACCTGCATGGTTAATTCAACTGATAACAGTAAACAATTCATTCTAGAAGTTACACTTTCAAACTCTTAGAAGAGTCAAGTTCCCCAATATTCATCAATCAGGGTTTACTATTCACAATACATGTCCTCACCCTAGAATTAGGGTTTACCATTCACCTCATGGCGAATTGAACTCATAACATCATCATGTATGAGAAACATCATCATTAAAGTTCCTAGATAGGATTAAGATTCACTAAACATCATAATTAGGGTTTCCATGATCTCACATAGGTGGATCATACCCTAATCATGCACATTCATGTGTATTGAAGGTACTTTACTTAAGTTTCCACTATAAAAGGGTACTTTGTCTCTCTTATGATACTTTATCTCTCCTCTTACTAGTAGATGGTGATAACACCACTCTAGATAAGGTTGAGTTAAGTCCTTATTGACTAGCATAAGCCAAAACATCATTAACATGTGATTAGGGTTTTATTAGAAAAAGGTATTACTCAATTAAACCCCTCCAGGGTATTTTGGTAATTTACCTCATGATCACCATCATGGGTCAATTCATTAATCACTTAGTCCCTTAATGTTCTAAGTTACCATTAGGGTTTAGATTAGATCACCATTGAACCAATTACAACTTCAAGTGATTATGTATAAATAACCTTGAAAACCTCCAAACGGTTTCAACCTTCAACCACCAAACGGTTTGAAACCGTTTGGGTGCGTTGACCGTTTGCTAGGTTTGACTCCAAGACCACATGACCTCAAGGTCGTTTTCCCAAACCATTTGGGTGCGTTGACCGTTTGGAAAGGTTGACTTTCCAAACCGTTTGAGCTTATGCGGTTTGAAACCGTTTGATCAACTTGTCTTGAGATCGATTGGTCCAAACGACCTTGAGATCGTTTGAGCCCAAACGGTCTTGAGACCGTTTGGTCCAAATGGGCTCAAACCGTTTGGACCTCCAACATGGTTCAAAAGTTACAAATGTTTATGATTAAGTATGTTGAAGCCCTCTATTGGCCAAAGCCATGTTAACTACTTATAAATTGAGTCAATTAGGATGAGCCTCAATAAATTGGACACCAAATTAACCCTCAATTGAAAGCCAATTAGGGTTAAGTCCATCTCAATTAGAGTTTCAAATCGGATGGTCATCAATATTCAACAATGTGAATCAATTCAAGGTTGAACCTATCAATTGACCTCCAATTGGGCCCAAACTTGGCCCAAACGGTCTTGAGATCGTTTGGATGACCTCCAAACGGTCTTGAGACCGTTTTCCCAATAATTCATCAAAATCTAAGTTGATTTGATAGGGGTTGAACCTTAATTAAGTCACAAATCAGCAATTTGATTATTTCAATAACCCACTGTAATTGGGCCCTCAATTGATCAAATTACCTTAACCCTAGACCTACAAACGGTCTTGGGTTGACACCAAATGGTCTTTAGACCGTTTGGATGAGTTCCAAACGGTCTTGAGACCGTTTTCCCATCCATCCTCTGGACTCTAGTGAAAATTCATCAAGGTTTGATCTATTGAGTTGATCATCACATCAATACTTAATTGCAATATGATTTGGTACCTTTGGGCCTTCAATTGGTCAACTATACTTGACCCCAGACCTCTAAACGGTCTTGGGTGATCCCCAAACGGTCTTGAGACCGTTTGGATGATTCCCCAAACGGTCTTGAGACCGTTTGGGCTAATCAACCCAAAATCACTAATTAACTTATTGGAATTTCAGCACTGATTTTAATTAGGATTTGCCCTATTAATCAACCTTCAACTCATAACTCGTTTGGAATTAATCCATCAAATTTGGTTAGTCATTAATAACATCATTATGAACAGTAATCCCAAACGGTCAACGCTTGGTCAACCATCTTAAATGGTCTTGAGACCGTTTGCCCAAAAGGGGCAAAATTAAACAGATTGAAAATCAGAACTTAATTCAATTGGATTTGCTAATTGATTTGCTTATATCTCACGCTTCCTTTGGAGTTAACCCCTCAAATTTTGTGGGTGATTAACCTACATAATTATAAACAAAATTCCCATACGGTCGTCGCTTGGTCAATGCGACCAAACGGTCTTGAAGACCGTTTACCTTCATACGACCCTGAAACCGTTTGCCCACCAAACGGTTGTGTAAACCGTATGGACAATTGGTGAAGGTCGTTTGGAAATCCGTGGATAAGCATAGGAATTAACGCCCTTAACTTCTACCTCAAGAACAGTAGCAGATCTTCATGATTTTTCTTGCAAGGATGCAAGGGAAGATAGGGAAGAAGAAGAACTAGCAACTATATGCATAGAAAAAGATGTATAATCAAAGCATAAGTTTTAGAGTTATAAAACCCGCCTAAAGGTTGTTCCTTGAGCTCCAAGCTTCCAAGCTTCAGGTCTTTAATGGCGTCTTTGAGCTCCACAGGTCGGCCAAGGTGAATTCTCCAAGGAAAAGTTGTAAAGGAATGGCTAGAAAGATAAAGCTAGGTGAGCTAGCCATGAATTCAACCTTGAAATCGAGTTTCCTCCATGAATTCAAGCAAAAGGGATGATCCAAACTTACCTTGAACTCCCTGGTCATTCTCCTATGCTCCAGAGCTCTGCCTTAGTCGATTTGAGCAAGGAGGATAAGTGAGGGAATGAAAGAAACGTTCCTTTGCTTGCAAAGGAAGTGATATATATATTTTGGGTGAAATTTCTCCATAAAGCTTCTACTTTATCCCATTTCTCATCTAAGTACTTCCTTTCTTCTTTGCTCGTCCCTACCCCTTATTTCTAAGGACAAACTCCTTCTAAGGTCAAGAATTGAAGGCAAAGAGGATCAACCCATCACTAAAGCATACACATAAAAGGGCTATTATACATACACCTTGATTATTCAATCACAAAGGTGTTCTTTTATTATATGATTATTCAAATGAAGTGACCTTTTCATCATTTCTCTTCTAAATGATGCCAAGAGTCATAAAAGATATTTTAGATGATTTATTTTACAAGTTGCACCCCTCAAATTGGGTAAATTGCACTTTACTCCAATTTAGGGTTTTCAAGTACAGGGGTTGCTTCCACAGTTGCACCTTGGTGCTCAAGCTTGGGAAATCCCTCAAACTTCATCATAAACATCCTCATGATGTCTCATCATCAGAGGAACATCTCAACATGTGCAATTTGCAAGTTAATCCCTTAACTGGGTAATTTGCACATAGATCCTTGTATTACAAAACAATGCTACAACTTTATATATAAAGGAGCAAAATTGAAATATATGTTTCTGAGGAACTTAATTACATGCCCAAAGTTATTCACAAGGATTTAATTACATATTTAGGCAAAACACCTAGGGTTAGTTCATAGCCCAGGTCAGGGATGTTACAAATTATCCACCCCTTACAAGGATTTCGTCCCCGAAATCGATAAAACGTATTAAGAGAAAAGGGCAGGGTATTTTCTTCTCATCTCATCCTCTAGTTCCCAAGTGGCTTCTTCAACACCACGGTGGTTCCATAGGACTTTCACAAGGCTTAAATCTTTCTTCATTCCAGGCCACCAATACATATCTTTCAAAGTTTCGATACATCTTGGTGCTCCCTGGATGCATGGCATACATCGAAGAATGAGCTTCTTCCAGGACTAACTTCCTCAAGTTGTCCACATCCGGGGCTATCATCCTCCCATGATAACAGGCTATTTGATCATCTGAGTCATGGAAACCATCTCATTTCTCACTACCATACTCTGATCTAATCTGCTGAACTACAACATCAACATGTTGTGCCTCCTTAATCTGCTCTCTTAGGGTAGGTTTAATATGCATCTCAGCCATCAACCTGGCTAATAATGATACCTTTAACTGTACATTGTCTTGCCTTAAAGAGATAAGCATATCTCTCTTAGAGCATACTAAAGAGTTTAGTTGTGCTCTATCCATGGTTGATGTTGCTGATTTCCTACTCAAGGCATCTGCAACAACATTGGCCTTTCCTGGATGGTAATCAATTGTACAATCGTAGTCCTTGATTAACTCCATCCAGCGACGTTGCCTCATGTTAAGCTCATGCTGAGAGAAGATATACTTAAGGTTCTTATGGTCAGTGAAAATCTGAAACGTCTCTCCATAAAGATAGTGTCTCCAGATCTTCAGGGCATGAACTACAGCAGCTAACTCCAGATCGTGTGTCGGATAATTCTCTTCGTGTTTCTTAAGCTGTCGAGAAGCAAAAGAAATTACTTGTTTATCCTGCATTAACACACACCCTAGTCCATTCTTAGAAGCATCACAGAAAACTATATATCCTTTGCCTTGCTCAGGTAGCACAAGTATGGGTGCACTTGTCAACTTCTCCTTCAACATTTGGAAAGATTGCTGACACTTATCACTCCAAACAAAAGGAACATCTTTCCGGGTCAACTTAGTCAAGGGTAAGGCTATGGAGCTGAAATTCTTAATGAACCTTCGATAATAGCCTGCTAACCCCAAGAAGCTTCGAATCTCTGTCGGCGTCTTCAGTTGTTCCCACTGTAGAACAGATTCTACCTTTGTAGGGTCAACACGAATTCCCGATGTAGATATCACATGTCCAAGAAAAGATACCTCCGGCAGCCAGAACTCACACTTACTAAACTTAGCATACAACTTGTGTTCTCTTAACAAGGTCAAAGCTTGGCGAAGATGCTGCTCATGCTGCTGAGCATCCTTACTATAGATCAGAATGTCATCTATGAAGATGACAACACACTGATCAAGGAAGGGTCGAAAAACTCTATTCATGAGTTCCATGAATGTAGCTGGTGCATTGGTTAGTCCAAACGACATAACCATGAACTCATAGTGACCATATCTTGTCCTAAAGGCAGACTTGGATATGTCACTATCCTTAATACGGAGTTGATGATATCCAGACCTCAGGTCTATCTTTGAGAATACGGTTGCACCACGCAACTGGTCAAAGAGATCATCAATCCTCGGCAGAGGGTACTTATTCTTTATCGTTACTTTATTGAGTTGTCTATAATCAATGCACAACCGCATTGACCCATCTTTCTTTCTAACAAACAAAACCGGAGCACCCCAAGGTGAAGTGCTCGGTCGAATAAAACCTTTCTCAAGTAACTCTTGAAGATGTTTCTTGAGTTCTGCCATCTCAGCAGGCGCCATTCTATACGGTGTCTGGGCTATAGGTTTCGTGTCTGGGATCAAATTGATTTCAAAATCAATCTCCCGAGGTGGTGGTATACCAGGAAGTTCTTCAGGAAACACATCCTCGAATTCCCTGACTACGGGAACTTCAGCAGGATTGGAACTTTCCTTGGTAACATCTACCACATGGGCCAAGAATGCATAACATCCTTGCCTCAACAGCTTATCAGCAACCATAGCTGATACAAGACAGGTGGGCAGAATCTTTCTTTCACCTTGAAAGATCCATGTGTTGCCTTCATCAGCAAACACAGCCAACTTGGATTCACAATCCAAGACAACTCTATACCTTTCTAAGGTATCCATCCCGAGGATTATATCAAATCCTTGCATATCAAGTGGTATAAGGTCCACTTGAATGCGATGATCAGAAAAGAAGAGGATGCAGGGAGAACATACCTCCTGCAAAACGATAGACCCACTCAATGGAGTCTCCAACAACAAACTATCTGCCCTATGACTAACCGTCATATTGTAGTTATGAATCACTCTCCGAGTGACAAAGGAGTGCGTAGCACCCGGGTGAATCAGAACAGATACCACACAGGATTTAGACATATAAGAATATAAAAGTTCCATCTCACCTGCCACTACCCGTGGATTGACGACTGCATCAGGTGGGTTCATAGCATAGAACCTTGCTGTCGCCTGGTGTTGAGGTGGCGCTGATGATCCAGCTTGAGACGCTTGTCCACGTCCTCGAGCTGCTCCTTGAGATTGCCTTCTTTGAGATCCCTGTTGACTCTACCTCTGAGGTTGTGTCACATTGACAGGCCTAGATCGGCAGTCCTTCATTAAATGCCCCACCTTCCCACAGTTGTAACAGCTCCTCTCCAGTTGTTGTGGTCTTGGTGGTCCAGTAACTGACATTGATGCAGAACTGTGAGTCTCTTGTTGAGGTAGACTTCGTCCCCTGCCTCTACTTGGTGACCACTGAGTTTGGGAACTTGATCTGGGTGGTGGAGGGTTAGGTGCAGAGAATCTTGGTTTCTTGTAATCCCTAGATGAAGAACCCTGGAACTGTGGATATCTTTTCTGGGTTTGCCTCTTCTCAACCACAGATCTCTCTATCCTTCAGACTGACTCAATGAAGGTAGAGAATCTCTCTCGGTTTTCTAAGGCAGACACAGGGGTTGATATATCAGCATTCAAACCCTTCTCAAATATCCTGATTCTTTCCTCTTCTGTGGCAGCCATGTGCGGACAGAACCGCAGCAGCTCCATGAACTTAGCTTCATACTCGCTAATGTTCATCATGCCCTGCCTCAATCTCTCAAACTGAGAGATTTTCTCATCTAGGAAGGTCTTTGGAAAATATCTATTGATAAATTCCCGATGAAACTCTTCCCATGAGAACTCTATCCCAGGTCTCTTCTGCTCTTCCATGTTCCACCAGTGACCAACACTGCCTTTGAGAAGATAGACAGCATGTCTAACTTTCTCAGCCTCCGGAATATTAAGAATCCTAAAAGCCTTCTCCAACTCTGTTAACCACAGATCAGCATCTGCGGGGTCGGCAGTCCCAAAGTACTCGGTAGCTCCGACACGATGAAGTCGCTCGAACGTCTTACCGATACCTTGTCCTTCAGGCTGGACAGGTGCCCTAGGTGCAGGCATGGGCATCTTGTCAGTTATGTGTGTCATGGCAGTCATAAACTGCCCAAACATCTTCTGAACTGCTAGGTTACCCATATCAGCTGGGTCAAACTGGGGTGGTTCAGGTGCAGGCTGTTCTATTTCTGGAACCCTTGCACCGCCTCGAGGTGCACTAGCACTACTCTCTGCCACATATTCATCATGTGCTCTGCCATCCTTATGTATCTTCTTCTCCTGAGGAGCAGAAGATTCTATTAGATAAGGAAGAAATACTAAGGATAGACTCGACATCCTAAGTCCTATGCCTCTGTAGACTCAGCGAACCTAGAGCTCTGATACCACTTAATTGTGGGCTCTGATCTCCAAACCACGATATAAACACGATTTAAACTTAGCGGAAGCAATTCAATTAGCAGCGGAATACCAAAAATCAGCGGAAATTAAAACTTATTGAGATAAAGCATTGAAACCATAAAACTTACTTCATAAAAGGAGATAAACTGTTTACATCTCAGATAATTACTTCTTGAGTAATTATATACAACATGATACAAAATCTCAAGAACTTATAACCAAAATCTCATACCAAAAGACTCCAAGACCTGAGAGTACAGAAGACACATAGGACTGACTCTAACTACACCACATGGCAGGCTAAATCTCCACCTGAGATTTCACTGCTGCCCCTGGTGCTGCTGCTGCTGGGACTGGTCACCTGTAGACCTGTTCCTCCGTCCTCGACGTCCACCTAAAAAGTTGAAGACTACGGGGTGAGACAATTTTACATAATTGTCCCAGCGAGAGTTATAACTCTCCGCCAGAAGCTTTATTATAGCACCTCAAAGAATAACTTAAGCAGTAAAGCTTCAAAGTATTCAACATCAGATTTAATAGTAAGCATGAGTTCAACTGTTATGAAACATGAAGACATTTGCACTATACAGTGTAACATCAATCAATCAACTCATAGTTATCTTTAACAGGTATGCTACGCTGTGGATTATGTTTTTCAAACATTACTTTTATGCCCTGTGGAGATGAGGTTTACCACTCATACTCCAACCAATCACTACTAAGTGCCTCGGTATCATACTAGGTCATCGAAAGAGCCGGATTCTCATGACCTTCACCTTCCTCAGTCAGTAAGAGGATTACTTGTAGGACATCTCGTGCCTCTACTATAATAGCTTACCAGGGTAATCTGGTCCTTCACTATTTTAGAGTTACAGTGGCATTCTGTACTCTCTTCGTCATCAGGAGATTTCATGTTTATCTTCCACTGATACGGATATCTGTGCTTTCTTCGTCATCAAGAGGTTTCATGTTTACCATCCACTGATACGGTATAGGATTGCAGTGAAGGATTGATGGATTACACATCTACATCAAACACCTACACTAGGATGTAAGGTTCTACACATCCATATACCCCACATACTCAAAATTATGTGATCCAGGAGTTCCCTTAGGAAAACCTATTTCGCCATCATTTGATCTCTGATAATGATGGATCTATGATCAGGGCTCTACATTACACTTGATTAGTTAGGTACATTCAGTATTCTTTTAACATCATACATTGTTCTTCAAACAATAACATTAGCATAACAGCTATGAAATGAGAATACTAAATGTAACAAGCCTAACTCTCATCAATCATCATATCTCAATACATTCATCACAAGTCATCTTTAAAGCATGACCTTGATGGTAATTATGGCTCTCACAGCCCATTTTAATCCATAGGTTGCCATTGACAATGCATCAGGATATATCACTATTCATAAAGCTAAAGCATGCTTTCAATGAATATAATTTCATAATCCATACTTGGATATGATCATCATCTCATAACAACCTGCATGGTTAATTCAACTGATAACAGTAAACAATTCATTCTAGAAGTTACACTTTCAAACTCTTAGAAGAGTCAAGTTCCCCAATATTCATCAATCAGGGTTTACTATTCACAATACATGTCCTCACCCTAGAATTAGGGTTTACCATTCACCTCATGGCGAATTGAACTCATAACATCATCATGTATGAGAAACATCATCATTAAAGTTCCTAGATAGGATTAATATTCACTAAACATCATAATTAGGGTTTCCATGATCTCACATAGGTGGATCATACCCTAATCATGCACATTCATGTGTATTGAAGGTACTTTACTTAAGTTTCCACTATAAAAGGGTACTTTCTCTCTCTTATGATACTTTCTCTCTCCTCTTACTAGTAGATGGTGATAACACCACTCTAGATCAGGTTGAGTTAAGTCCTTATTGACTAGCATAAGCCAAAACATCATTAACATGTGATTAGGGTTTTATTAGAAAAAGGTATTACTCAATTAAACCCCTCAAGGGTATTTTGGTAATTTACCTCATGATAACCATCATGGGTCAATTCATTAATCACTTAGTCCCTTAATGTTCTAAGTTACCATTAGGGTTTAGATTAGATCACCATTGAACCAATTACAACTTCAAGTGATTATGTATAAATAACCATGAAAACCTCCAAACGGTTTCAACCTTCAACCACCAAACGGTTTGAAACCGTTTGGGTGCGTTGACCGTTTGCTAGGTTTGACTCCAATACCCCATGATCTCAAGGTCGTTTGCCAAAACCGTTTGGGTGCGTTGACCGTTTGGAAAGGTTGACTTTCCAAACCGTTTGAGCTTATGCGGTTTGAAACCGTTTGCTCAATTTGTCTTGAGATCGATTGGTCCAAACGACCTTGAGATCGTTTGAGCCCAAACGGTCTTGAGACCGTTTGGACCCAAATGGTCTTGAGACCGTTTGGCCTCAAACGGTCTTGAGACCGTTTGGACCTCCAACATGGTTCAAAAGTTACAAATGTTTATGATTAAGTATGTTGAAGCCCTCAATTGGCCAAAGCCATGTTAACTACTTATAAATTGAGTCAATTAGGATGAGCCTCAATCAATTGGACACCAAATTAACCCTCAATTGAAAGCCAATTAGGGTTAAGTCCATCTCAATTAGAGTTTCAAATCGGATGGTCATCAATATTCAACAATGTGAATCAATTCAAGGTTGAACCTATCAATTGACCTCCAATTGGGCCCAAACTTGGCCCAAACGGTCTTGAGATCGTTTGGATGACCTCCAAACGGTCTTGAGACCGTTGGCCCAATAATTCATCAAAATCTAAGTTGATTTGATAGGGGTTGAACCTTAATTAAGTCACAAATCAGCAATTTGATTATTTCAATAACCCACTGTAATTGGGCCCTCAATTGATCAAATTACGTTAACCCTAGACCTCCAAACGGTCTTGGGTTGACACCAAACGGTCTTGAGACCGTTTGGATGAGTTACAAACGGTCTTGAGACCGTTTTCCCATCCATCCTTTGGACTCTAGTGAAAATTCATCAAGGTTTGATCTATTGAGTTGATCATCACATCAATACTTAATTGCAATATGATTTGGTACCTTTGGGCCTTCAATTGGTCAACTATACTTGACCCCAGACCTCTAAACGGTCTTGGGTGATCCCCAAACGGTCTTGAGACCGTTTGGATGATTCCCCAAACGGTCTTGAGACCATTTGGGCTAATCAACCCAAAATCACTAATTAACTTATTGGAATTTCAGCACTGATTTTAATTAGGATTTGCCCTATTAATCAACCTTCAACTCATAACTCGTTTGGAATTGATCCATCAAATTTGGTGAGTCATTAATAAACATCATTATGAACAGTAATCCCAAACTGTCAATGCTTTGTCAACCATCTTAAACGGTCTTGAGACCGTTTGCCCAAAAGGGGCAAAATTAAACAGATTGAAAATCAGAACTTAATTCAATTAGATTTGCTAATTGATTTGCTTATATCTCACGGTTCCTTTGGAGTTAACCACTCAACTTTTGTGGGTGATTAACCTACATAATTATAAACAAGATTCCCATACAGTCGTTGCTTGGTCAACGCAACCAAACGGTCTTGAAGACCGTTTGCCTTCATACGACCTTGAAACCGTTTGCCCACCAAACGGTTGTGTAAACCGTATGGGCAATTGGTGAAGGTCGTTTGGTAAGTGGAAATCCGTGGATAAGCATAGGAATTAATTACCTTAACTTCTACCTCAAGAACAGTAGCAGTTCTTCACGATTTTTCTTGCAAGGATGCAAGGGAAGATAGGGAAGAAGAAGAACTAGCAACTATATGCATAGAAAAAGATGTATAATCAAAGCATAAGGTTTAGAGTTATAAAACCCACCTAAAGGTTGTTCCTTGATCTCCAAGCTTCCAAGCTTCAGGTCTTTAATGGCGTCTTTGAGCTCCACAGGTCGGCCAAGGTGAATTCTCCAAGGAAAAGTTGGAAAGGAATGGCTAGAAAGATAAAGCTAGGTGAGCTAGCCATGAATTCAACCTTGAAATCGAGTTTCCTCCATGAATTCAAGCAAAAGGGATGATCCAAACTTACCTTGAACTCCCTGGTCGTTCTCCTATGCTCCAGAGCTCTGCCTTAGTCGGTTTGAGCAAGGAGGATAAGTGAGGGAATGAAAGAAACGTTCCTTTGCTTGCAAAGGAAGTGATATATATATTTTGGGTGAAATTTCTCCATAAAGCTTCTACTTTATCCCATTTCTCATCTAAGTCCTTCCTTTCTTCTTTGCTCGTCACTACCCCTTATTTCTAAGGACAAACTCCTTCTAAGGTCAAGAATTGAAGGCAAAGAGGATCAACCCATCACTAAAGCATACACATAAAAGGGCTATTATACATACACCTTGATTATTCAATCACAAAGGTGTTCTTTTATTATATGATTATTCAAATGAAGTGACCTTTTCATCATTTCTCTTCTAAATGATGCCAAGAGTCATAAAAGATATTTTAGATGATGTATTTTACAAGTTGCACCCCTCAAATTGGGTAAATTGCACTTTACACCAATTTAGGGTTTTCAAGTACAGGGGTTGCTTCCACAGCTGCACCTTGGTGCTCAAGCTTGGGAAATCCCTCAAACTTCATCATAAACATCCTCATGATGTCTCATCATCAGAGGAACATCTCAAAATGTGAAATTTGCAAGTTAATCCCTTAACTGGGTAATTTTCACATAGATCCCTGTATTACAAAACAATGCTACAACTTTATATATAAAGGAGCAAAATTGAAATATATGTTTCTGAGGAACTTAATTACATGCCCAAAGTTAATCACAAGGATTTAATTACATATTTAGGCAAAACACCTAGGGTTAGTTCATAACCCAGGTCAGGGATGTTACAATCGCTTTAAACAATGTTTTCTTTTACTCTTTCTTTCTCAAGTTATTTCAATTATGCAAGCATATTAGTATGTATCTTTCTACCCACGTGCACAACACCTTGTGTGTTGATTCGTTGTTTCACGTATGTTTTAGGTTCAGAGCTAGCTTGGGATAAAAGATAGGAAGTGAGCAGTTGTCCAAGTTGTACCTATTGTGTTAAGATCCTGTTAGCATACATATTCATAGACTTGTAAAATTTTCTTCAAATTATGTAAATGTAAGTTACAAATTTAATTCATGTTGTTATATAAATATGTTGAATTTTGAGAATGTTATGGTGCATGCATTCTAGTTGTATGTTCATGTATGCACATATTGCTTCCGCAATGCACTTTGATACAATTGCTTAATGTTTTCAAATTTTGTCTTCTCATCTCCATGGGGTTTTGAGAAGGTGAAAATCCGGGGACGTCATAGTTGGTATCAGAGCATGAACAATAGCTACACCTAGAAATTGCTATCCATGACACATAAACTAAATTTCACCTTTCACTTAAATCCTAGAAACTTAGTAAGTTGTTCTATAGGAATAAGGTTTGACTTAGCCTTTAAGTTAGAACCTAGATGTTCGAGAACTAGGTTTAGACAAGTGTCTGAAACCCTTTGCATATAGAGCTCATATGTATTGGGTAGCTACACTAGTCTACATCTCATTCTCACCATTTCACTAGGTTACATGACACTAGACTATCTACTATGTGTGGGACACTCATTTTGCTGATTTGGTTTTGTTTTCCAAACGGCTCGAGCCTCGACAGTTTGCTCTGACGACTTCTTTCTCAGAGAAAAACTATATAATATTTTATTATATATATGTAAATGTAAAAATGTGTCCCTTACACTGAAGAATAGTTAGTGTTCATGCAACGTAAGTGAAAGGGAGTGACATCAGTCTAGAAGAGAGACCAGATCTAGATTAGATGTCTAGAGCTTTATCAAGATATGTGATACATAGAGTAGATGATAGAATGATAGTTGGTATAAGCATGGATGATCTTTTCTAAGTTCAACATCTAATTAGATAAGTTGTTTTATATGGATATAAATTGTATACGAGGTTATTCCAATTTGGAAGAAGCTAAGCTAAGTCCTGATGATAAAATTACATACTCTTTTCTTATTTAAGATAAGCTAAGTTAAGACAAAGTTGAATATGCATGAGCCTCAAGATCCTTTACAAAGGAGGACCTCTAGTGTTAGGACAAGATATGTGGTGAACTCCAGAGAGAGTGAGACCCACAAGGAGAGGGTCGTAGGACCTACCCTGAGATATATGTGAAATGATATGACCTAAGCTGGGTTACTCCTAGGTAGATGAGTTGAGTCCTTTTGCATGATTCAATCCTATTTGTAAGAGTTGGGTACAAATAATGTTATGTGTAGAAAACTCAGAAATTGAAAGTCAATCATTTGATGGAGTTAGGTCCTAGCTTGAGTGACGTATGTTTGTGAATCTCATTATTAGCTAGAAGTGAGGTGATATATGAGACTCTAGTTCTCAGAGTAAAATGCCTTGTGCATAAGATACCCATAAATGTTATTCCTTCCACTTCTCTTTCTTACTATATGATGCTAGAAACCTCACTTGAGCTATATGCATGATTTATATATGAGGAGTCACTCGTATAAGTTTGACCTATTCTATATTTTCCCCCTATATCATACATGTAGTACCCAAGATTGAAATAATGATAAGTTTGACTTTAAAATATTCTCTTCCCCTTCATATGAAACATGAAGGATATGATGCTGAGATCATGGGATAAACTTAGTATATTCTCTTTTTCCCTTCACATAATACATGTAAGACATAAAAATTTGAACTCATGAACTTGATATAAAGATATTTTTGGATCATATGATATATCATCAGAAATATAGTTCATAACTTGATCCTTCTCAAAGTATGCTTCTAAGTTGAGTATGAATATCACACCATAAGGTGAAACCCTAATGGTCAAATATGTTACGTAAGCCCTTCTTAAGTAGAAAAATTCTAATATCAAGGATGAAGATAAATCTCCTCTAATGATGAAATCATTGTAAGATGTTAATGATGTTAGATTTAAATGATCTGAATACCATGACATATAAACAAATTTCTCTTGAACTTTAAAAGCATGAACAAAACTTGTATCCTTAGGGGTGATGTAATCCTAAGATATCATAAAGTCATGATATGGCTAAGACTTTAAGTGAAGCTTCCATAAATAAGGTGGGGTGGACACACCCAAGAATCTCTAGACCCTAAGCTAACAACTTAGAGTGCATGCGATTATGGTGGTCTTAGAACCTAAGCAATGATGATATATATGAAGCTGAACTCCTAAATAGCCTCTTAAGGATGAGATTAGTTGAATTTCAAGGACGAAATTCCATATAAGGTGGGGTGAATGTGATGAACCTAATTTTAGGATTATGATACCCAATATAGTATTTTAAGACCATGAGTGTCATGTAGATGATTGATACCAAATTGAGGAATTGGTTATTCAATCATTGTATATTTCCACCCAAAAAGTGTATCTATATATGCAATTGACAATTCGTATATTATTTGAGTTCAAGTATGATGAATAGGTTTGATTAAATTGATTTGGGTACATATGAGTTCAAGGGGCCCGTTTAATAGTACCAATGGACTCAAGTGATATATTAGTGAACTTTGAGGTATCAACATCATAACAAGTGTTTTTGGACTTGTAGGATCAAGATTTTATGATGATGTGAATTGAATTCAAAATTAATACACATATTTATAAGGTTGTTTGAAGAATTCTTTTGCATGCCCAAACCATATATTTAGTGTCTCAATCTTTGATAGCAGCTACCCTAAGATATTATGGACCTATGTATAGAATTTCGAAATATTAGGAGACTGCTACAAAGAAATGTAACTATTTGAAGTTGGGGACATTGATGATATAAATGTAGATGAACTTTGGTGTTTTGGTTATTCAGTATATAGGTCAGTGACAAGGATGTCACGCAGCTGGCCCACTCAAAGTGAGGGGCGAGACTTTAGATGGATGATGTAACGACCCCACCTCCCGATAACCCCCAATTAAGGGAGACCCGAAGGATAGAGCCATTATTCAATTAACATGATCAAAGGTTTGACAAATAATCAATAACAATTAATAAACTTTACCAACTAAACTGAAAATTGGTATAAAATAAAACTTTTTTTACCTTTTTAAAATATGGGACTTCTAAACTTCTATCCATGAAGATGATAATCTAACTAATCCTCCTGTGCATGTTATCTCTCATTTAATTCCACATATGTCGCTTTACTATTTGTTCTTTTCATATGTACCTAAAACGCCGACAAACAAAACTTCGGTCAGCCGAAGCTGGTATGTGGTGGAAACAATAATTGTGCAATTATGATAACAATGTAATCAACCAAATATCATTTAACAATTAAGATTACGTTTTAAGCAATACTACTCAATCCTTGCCTATCCCCTTTCTCTGTAACATCCCTGCAGTGGACATGGATACCACCTCTCTCATATGGTAGATCCTTACCCCCATGGCCCTACCACACAGGTAGCCAATACCTAGGGTTATGGAGTCGCATGGTCCTACCCAAAGGTAGCCCAATCCCTGACTCATGATGACTTGATGGTCCTACCCCATTGGTAGCCATTTACTAAGTCATTTAATGACCTGATGGGCCTACCCTCATTGGTAGCCATTTACTAGGTCAATCTATAAAGCTACAGAGGGGACTAGGATCTGAGCTAATAGGCACATATCTTAGATGATAGTCATATTCACATTATAATTTGCAAGAATTAAATGCATCCAACAGTTTATTTCAAGCCACGATGGAAACATCGATAAAATCCCGAAAAACTAATTCGAGTAGTCATAAGCGTAACCACATACCTGTACATGCAGATTTGAGACAGAATAGTCCAATCAACAATAGGCAAGCAAGCATTCAATAAGATCCTGAAACAAACATCCAATATTTTCTATCATGGATCATGGCATCCAAGTCTAATAGACCTATTCGAGCCCTAGGGTTACTATTTCATTTTTTTAGGGTTTCTTTTGCAATTAGAGTTTCCTTTCATCTTTCACTATTTTAAACCCTAATTATTCACAAAAGATATTAAGGTTATCCCTTAACAACATTTAACCTTATTTTTGAATTAAAGGCATCATTGTCCATCAATTAAACCCATTAAACTTATCTTACATTAAAACTATCACTTTTATCCTTTTAATCCATGACAAGATCATTATGCTTATTTATCATCAATGTGTAATTCATTATACTCTATTACTCATATGAACATTATTAATCACCAATTTTACCTTGATTCATGAGAAAACCCTAATTACTTCATTTAGGGTATTTATCCATCAATTAAGAACTTTAATGCTCGAAATAACTTAGACTTTGCATATTCCAATTTTAATCATGAAATTAATCAATTAAAGCCATTAATAGTCGAATTAATAAACATTAGGGTTTCAAGGCCCATTAAAGTATATTCATGCATATGAAACATCCAAATTAACTAATTACATGCAAATTCATCCTTTTTCAATCTTAATGATCCTTTTTTATCATTAACAGGCTTAGATCAACTTTAATCATCTATTAAACCCTACTAATCACTTTAATCATACGCGTTTTTTTGAGCAAAATTGATATATTATATGCATCTATCCGAGCTATGGTTGAGGAGATATGAATTTAACAAAAATTGACTTACTTCAGCCAATGAGGAGGCGCCACGTAGCCCATTACATGCAACATTGGCCATCATTTTGGAAAACATTTCGAAAGTACACTTATACCCCTGCGCGGCCCTTCTCTTCTTCTCCACATAGGAGGGTAGAACCGTCCAATGGGGAATCATTGTCTTCAACCTTCAACTGCGGCTGCTTCCGCCGAGCGCAGGGTTAGGCGCGCTCCGTCCTCCCGTTTCTGGGCCCCAGGATCCCCAGAAACCCTTCCCCTACCTCCGTTGGTTCTTGCTGTTCCTCTGGGCACCCTCAGATCACGGCCACCATGGCTGGTTCGGGTAGAGCAAGCCTGCAAGCTGCGGCCGTCAAGCAGCCGTGCTGCTGCTGTGGTAGACAAGCAAACATGGAGGGAAGTTCAACGGGCTTCTCCTTAGCCTCGTGAGAGCAGCACACACCTTCCATAACTCCTCCCAAGACCCCATGTTGCCCTAGGATTCGAACCATCTTCCTTGTTAGGGTTAGCACATAAGTAAAGAAGGAGAAAGGAGAGATTTGCATGAGATGCCATCTTAGACTCGAACCAGAGGGTCTACCCCTTAAATAGGGGAGATCATACCCGCCCCATCGTGACCCTCTAAGAGGGGACAAGTCCCACTCTCATAAGAACTCCTATTCCTTCAAGGATAAGAAATCCTTCTCTCTCTTCTTATTCCTATTGATATTCTCTAATATTTGAGTTATTTAGGATTTCGAAAACCTTTTCCTTTATTCCTTTTATTCTTGGCTTTTAGTCTATTAGCCGCGAACTTAAGTTCTTCCTAAGAAGAAAATATCACCCTTTTAATAATACCATGAAAATCATTCATTATGCATCACATTATCCTCTTACTTGACTTTATTGGTATTTCTCTTTCCTCTTTCTTCATTGGGATTCCTTGGATCCCAAGAAAACTCAAAGAATTCGAAATTTCCTTTTAAAGAATACTCATTATCCTTAAATGCATTAATATGCATTATTTCACATTATCTTGCTTATTTCTTCATTAAAATATATCTTTTTGAGGATTTCTCTTTATTTCTCTTTTATTTTCCTCATTGGTATTCCTTTTATTATTAGGAATCATTGGGATACGAAATCCCACTAAGGATAACTTGATTGCACCTCTTTTCACTTGTTTTCCACATATCACCATTATTTCCAATTTATTTCTCAATATGGAAATATTTAATTGATCTTTTCTTTTATTATTGTATTCTCTATGCAATTTTGGACTCCTTGGAACCCAAGAAATCCAAGAGGCACGAAATCCCTTTTTGGATTTGCCTTCTAGAGGTTTCCACACTTTTCTTTCCTCTATTTTCTTATTTACTTAATAATAGTGGAATTTCTTTTATCCTTTTCTTGTTATTGGGCCCAATAGCCAATAAAGCCCTCAAATAAATCAACAAGGCTATTTTAAACAAAAAACATGCATTCATTCATTATTTGTTCATTTATCTTTAATATGAGAAATTACATTTCTCAGCAAATGAACCCAAAATTGGGGTTGTAACAGATGAGGTCCATGGATGGGAAGCGTGGCTCTATCTCATCCATTTGCTGTGATCTGGCGGTGCAAACCTTAACACCTACCTCCGAATCATGCAGGAGGGGAACTGGTCGTAGTTGGCCACCCTTCTCTCCACGATTCAGTGGGTGAACAACCACATATGTGTGATCCCAACGTGCCATGAGGTCAGGACCTTTCTAACAACCTCTCACCAAAACTATTTCGTGTAGTATAGAGAGAGATCGACCTCTCATCCCCCACTCCCCTCTCCATCTCCTTAAGAAGTAGATGACATAAAATAGAGGATGGCAGGTAGGCACCTCAGAGATGACTAAGGATGGACTAGGAAGCTTCCCCGAGACCCATGGTGGGTATATTGAAACCAGTGGATGCGCCTGTGAATAACACTGTGCGACCATGAGCCTCTGAGCTCGTCATCTGCGGCCAAAGGAGATGATCACAGAGCTCGAGCTGTGGGAACCTCACCCCAGGGAAGACTTCAAAGCAGTTCAGAGAATGATAGTGGAGCCTCGTGACTCCTCGGAAGGGTGACACGAGTGCTGGAGAAGAAAACCCCCTTCACGCCCACTTGCTCCACTGTACCCTCACGGCCATGATGTATCTGGGAGCCTTGGGTCTCTGTCAGATTTAGGACCTATTGTAGGAGTACCCCTACCCACCAAGAAGCTGTGAGGAGCTTCCGTAGGTGATGGCTGGATCAGACGTGGATGAGGAAACCCACCAGAGCCCAACTGCACGGCGGCAGTCCAACAAAATAGAGTAAACAGTCAGCGCGATCAAGACTTGCGAGGGGAAGAGAAATGATGGCTGGCAACCGGATCTGCCTACCCATGGATCCCCAACGGGATCCTCTTCCTACAGGCTGCAAGGTGCTCATGGTGGGGCGATGTGGCATGGATCCAACACTACTAGATCCCTAGATCTGATGGCTGCGATTGACCAGAAAAGGTAAATACCTTTGTTAATGTACATATCTTTGAAATGTGTTTAAAATAGCTCCCTTGGCCAAATAATTCCCAAAAAATATCAATAGACTCAGAAAAATGCCTACTTTATTATAGGAACCATAGATCAGACTATTGAAGTAGTAATATTCATGGTTTTTAAATTATTAGATGACGCTTCTTTTAGGGTTCATTAAATATAATAAATGGTATCCAGTTGAAATAAATACTCAGAAAATTATACTAGAACCCTTATAATGATGAAAACCCATTTGTGAACTCTATTTTGGGTTTATTGCTCAATATTAGGTCTTTCCTCATTAATGACCAATTAGATGCTGATCAACTCATCTTAATTCTAGAAAATAGACCAGTTATCAGAAAAATATAAAAATTGAACCAGACCCTAATTATGACATGTACGTCAGTAGAAAAATATTAGTGACAAGCTTAGATCAGTTTAAACCCAGGTTTGGCCTAAACCCTAACTTAGACCTAAAATATCAATGACATAATGAACCATGTATTAATGATGATTAATTTGTTATTAACCAGGTGATGACTAGTTCTAGATGATCCAAGATGATTAGAATTCTCTGAACTCAGGTACATGGGTTTTATTAAGTATAAGACTAGTTTTCATGAATGCATAATGATATGATGCACTTTGGATGTTTGTGTTTGCATATAAATTCTTGGATGTGTATTAGTAGTATATGCTCTGCAAAACATTAAAGAATATAAAAAGAATATAGATGGTTTGTATCTACTAAGTGGATATATGATCTCTCTCTCTCCCTCAATTCTCTCTCTTCCTCTAAATATAAGGTCGGCACTCGGTCCCCATAGCCCAAGGGGCAGGGAAAAATGAAGTGTGACATCTCTCTCTCTCCCCTCTAAATATAAGGTTGGCACTCGGTCCCTATAGCCCAAGGGGTAGGGAAAAATGAAGTGCAACACTACTTAGTAGTATAAATGCATCAAAAGACATCTAAAAATATGTGTTTACCTGATTATCACTTTAAACAATGTTATCTTTTACTCTTTCTTTCTCAAGTTATTTCAATTATGCAAGCATATTAGTATGTATCTTTCTACCCACGTGCACAACACCTTGTGTGTTGATTTGTTGTTTCACGTATGTTTTAGGTTCAGAGCTAGCTTGGGATAAAAGACGGGAAGTGAGCAGTTGTCCAAGTTGTACCTATTGTGTTAAGATCATGTTAGCATACATATTCATATACTTGTAAAATTTTCTTCAAATTATGTAAATGTAGGTTACAAATTTAATTCATGTTGTAATATAAATATGTTGAATGTTGCGAATGTTATGGTGTATGCATTCTATTTGTATGTTCATGTATGCACATATTGCTTCCGCAACACACTTTGATACAATTGCTTAACGTTTTTGGATTTTGTCTTCTCATCTCCATGGGGTTTTGAGAAGGTGAAAATCCGGGGACGTCACAGTTTTGTTCTTCATATTTTTTAGTAAGGGGGTGATCCCGCCTCCTTACAACAACCTTGCCTTTGTACACCTCCTATGGGTAGAAATATACAAATGAATGAGTATGGAGTTATCAACCAAACAAATAGATAGGATGCACCTATTAAAAAATAGATCATATGAAAAATTATGCATGAGCCACTATTTACTTAATAATAGAAGAGATCATATTTAATCAGATAGTGTAGATAGGCTCTTTCAAGAAGCACACACAATACATTTTTGGAATCTTATCTAAGGGATCAGAACGTGTTGACAACTGACTATATATAGAAAGACCATTATACATTAGCCACTTAGGCCACTGATAATTTGTTGGGTCATATTAATATAAAAATGATAGTGATAGGTCCATGTCTACAAGGAAAGAATGTCAACAACAACCATACCAACATTGATGTCATAATTGAAAGCAAGGACAAAGCTAGCAATCATACAGACATCCATATCATAATTAAAACAAGGACAAAACTAAGGACTAAGATGGACGAATATATATCACATTCAACAAGAAAAGCTTGTTCCAAATAGAGGAAATCTGGTATTAAAAGAAAAGGTAGTGATAAGAATTCTAAACAAGCAAAACAAAGTCGTTCCACCAAAAATAAAAGAAGTCAATACAAATTTTGGTAAACTTTGAGACTTGCTTACATATCTATCATAAGATAAAGGGTTTATGATGATGTACCATTTTCATTATGCATATATACTCTTAAGCCCTAAGGATACGATAATATGAATCAATTTCTAACCTCAATAAACACTTTTTCATAACTAATAGTGAACTTTAAACAAAACAATAAATGATAGATAACTTGACATACAAGTTTATGCAAGAAATAAATTGATAGACCATCTTCCTTGATAATGTATTAAAAGTATATGTTAGCCTTCATAAAAGTATAAGTCCATTCTATCTTTTCATAAAC
Source organism: Alisma plantago-aquatica (assembly GCA_963693085.1). NCBI lineage: Eukaryota > Viridiplantae > Streptophyta > Magnoliopsida > Alismatales > Alismataceae > Alisma > Alisma plantago-aquatica. The sequence goes on along the minus strand of OY856413.1, from coordinate 1,134,232,145 downwards.
CACGTCCCTATAAATCATAAACATTTAGTAGATTAAAGTGGTTAGTTTATACCACCACTATCACCACCACTCTCTTAAGGAAGAAAGTTTTCCCAACCAAAACAAGATGATATGCAATTCCAATCATCCATCGATTCCTCCCCCCCCCCCAACAATCTTTTTTTGGATATTTCTTTTAGATATGCATGTCATCATTCATAAATCATGTCAAAACAACATTGATTGGTGGAGAAAGGTACTGCTCTAGCAGCTTGGTAGGGCCATGGTCTAGGAACTATATGATAATAGACTCTGTAAGAAAGCATAATAGAAGATAGTTTCAAACTTTTAATAGACTGGTGTGAGCTAGGTAGACTTCTCTAAAGCCTGGAAATCATCTTTCTCACCTTTAAAGGTTTCTTAAAGGTTATGAAGTAAGTAACCACTCCTACAAATATTGACACATCACAAATGATTGATTCCACTCTTGTTTAAATAGGGCATGGCTCTATGTAATATGTCATCACTACTATTAATGGATGTCTCTTGGTATCTGTTATTTCTCATCATAGTTTTCAAGGAGGCCAGACATTGGTATGTTTTGGACAGGCGCCTCTCCCACCTAGACATTGCCATATTTTATGTTTTTGCATATTTTACATATAATATATAATTACATCACATATATAAGGTTTTTATGTGTATATATTATGATCTACAACCTAAATAGTAATGTATGAGTCAGATAGCAATTAAGAAAGTCTAAAAATAACTTACATATGTCAAATATATGTTAAATTATCCAAAAATAAAAAATAGAAAAAAAAATTGTTTAGAGTCCCCAGACGCCCTAGGTGGTCCTAGGCATTCCCACATGCATCCATTTTCAATTTTAAGTAAGAAAGGGGCTAGGTGGACCTGATGCATCCCTATTTTAGGGCTCCATCTTGTGTCATATTTCATTTTAGTCACATCTATACCTATTAAATTACATGTTATTTCCCCTAATATGCATATTTGTGTAAAATGCACTTATGGACATTATTTGCATGTTTTTCAGACACTTGGACCACGCTTGGATGGAAGAGAGAGAGAATGAGTGATCATAGGGTTTCTCTACCCTTAGATAGGCCCACAGTGATCTGAGGCTCCCTCAACCTACCCCTACTAGCCAAAGCTCCATTGAAGCAAAGATGTCCAAGAAAACAACAAGTTTCAACTCAAAGTGGTGATCCAGATACCAATACGGATTTGGTACCTCAGAATGGTTGTGGTAGACTGACCTAGAATGGTTGTTCCACCTTACACATCTGTATAGAATCTCAATGAGAACGGTCATATTACCAAGAATGGGCATAGCAATTCCAAGCTCACACGGTCTTAGTGACCACCACGTCCATGATACCCTTACCCCACCACGACCGTGGTGACCATATCGGCCGTGCCACTTTCAGTTCAAATCCACCATTGTTACTATCATTTTTCACCTTGTTAGTTCCACTCCACCATGACCATGGTCATCCCTACCCACCATGACTATGCTACTCACAAAACCCTAACTACTTTTCCACTACATTTCCCACTTTATCCTTACTTAACCAAGTGCTTCCCCACCACCTATATATACCTAGGGGGTGGTTGTAGCATGAGGTTAGCCACCCCTAGCTACCTTCTTCCCCCTATTAGCTCTTCATTTTCTCCCCTTAGACATTACACTTCATTTCCACCTCCATTCCACTCCATTTCACCATTTCCACCACCAAAACCCTACTTTCCTTGTGTTTTGACGCTATTCCACCATCATTCCATTCCCTTGCACCTTGGAAGAAGGAGGAGGACGACCTTGTAGCTGCTAGAGAGGAGGAGTCTTCCATCCACACCGAGCTCCATGACTTCTTATACCTCTTTCTCCTTTCTTTTTGTATTTTGCATTTCCATGAGTAGCTAAGGCCCTTAGGTGGGTTGTTTGGGGCTCAAAATGTTACATTGATAACATGTTGTGGGAAAATGATATGTAAACATTGTAATTTCATTTGCTAATGATTATGTTCTATTTATATCTCATTCTTCATGAATTGCTTGTTGGTTTGTGCTTGAAATCACCTATGAATTTAAGGATATTGCTTATATGTGTGAATTTTGCAATTTGCTCCTAGGTCCAATTCATGGATCCCTAGATAGCTACCCATCTTCCTACATGCTAATCAATTCTCCTAACCCTAGTTGATAGATCTAAGTGTCTAGTTTAGATTAATTTAGTGTGCTTAACTTAGAGCTTTCTTAAGGCTAGAACGTGGGTGATGTGAGGCCTAAAACCTCATTTCCACTTCCATTACTACCCTCAGCCCCTAATCACCCTATGATCCTCTAAACTAGAAACCTAGGCTTGTTTAGACTCTAATTGAATTACACCTAAACCCTAACCTAATTGAGCCTTGTAAGGGTAGTAGGAGGTGTTAGGGACTAGTTCCCTTATACACAACCTATCCTATCCATGGCCAGTTAGTAGTCTAGGGTGATTCATTAGATTCTAGCTTGTTGTTTGGTTTGGTAATCTAAATGAAAGCATAATGTTTGCATGTCACCCCCTAACCTAATTGGTAAGTGCATACCCAACAGACCACACATCCCTTCATTGCTTTAAAACCCTAATTGCCTTCTTGCTTAGCTAGGGTTAGCTTAGTTAGTTCTTTACTTGTTTAGTTAGCTTCTTGCCTTGTTCTTGTTTTGTTCTTGCTAGTTTAGGTCTTTAATTGCTCTTTTGCCCTGTTTGCTAGCTTAGTGTAGTGTAGACTTCTTCTTGCTTTCCTTAGCATAGTTTGTTATTTTCTTGCTTGCCTTGTCTTTTATTGCTTAGTAGAATTAAGTGTCTTGGGTTAACTTAGGTTTTAATCTTGCTTGTCTTCCTTTACTTATTTTTTTGTTCAACCCATAGTGTAATCAAAAATCAACTTCAAACCCTTAAACCCTAGACTCCACAGTAGGAACCTAGCCCAAAAAATAACCTAGATCTAGTGCCCCCTTTTCTCCTTGTAGATTGACCCTATAATTTCTACCTTCCTATACTACAACATGACCTCACGCGCTTGCGGGTAAGTGATTTAGTAAAAGTAGGTGTGTAGGTTTAGGTCCTTATAAATTTTGAAAGATGTCTTGTATGTTCTGATCTTGTGGGGCAGATCTAGTCAAATCTAATTGATTAGTGTGCACACCTCTGGCGGGGCGCACCAAGCTTTTTGGTGCCACTGTTGGGGAGAAGGGTGCTCATCCTAGCTAGTTAGTTTTGCTTTGATATTTTCCTAATGTCCTCATCATTTATATTCTTTGCATTCTTTGTGCATAATGGTTTGCTAACTTTCTTTCTTTTGTTTGGTTGTTCCTTGTGCATGTGACAAGCCACTCGGGGAGACAATATGGAAGGCCAAAATGTGCCTCACAAGCCACTTCAAGATTACTTCATGCCTAGCAAATACAAATCACCAATTTCTAGCAGAGTTGATCAACTGCCAGAGGAGCAATTCTCCACCCCTCCAGGTCTTCTTAGGCTCCTGCCCGCCTTCTATGGCTCGGAGGATGAGAACCCCTACAAGCACTTGGACTCATTTCTTGAAGTATGCTTCACCTTCAGGATGCTGACGAACAATGATGATACAATCCAATTGACCTTGTTCTCATTCTCCCTCAAAGACAAAGCCAAAGTTTGGTATGATTCCAGGAGGGACATCATGAGTTGGAAAGAGATGAAGAACGACTTCCTAAGGCAATTCTACTCTATTGCAAGGTTGACACAAATGCAGCGTGCCATAGTGAGTTTTAGTCAGATTGGTAATGAGCAGTTTCACAATGCTTGGGAGAGATTTAAGAAGATGATGAGATAGTGCCCACACCATGAGATCCCTTTGTGGCAACTAGTTCAATAGTTCTACTCCAGTCTATCTTCAACGGGTCAAGCTACAGTAGATTCTTCTTGTGGAAGAGCTTTTACGGCTAGGCTATCTGAGGAGATATGGGCATTGTTTGAGAAACTGGCATAAGGTTCAAGAATCTGGGCTTCTAGCATTATGAATGATGGTGACCATGCCTTTGGTGTGACATATCCGACTCATAGCAATTCAAGCCCACAAGTGATGAAGATTCTTGGTGACATGGTGAGTGTAAGGCCCCTAAACTTGTTTAATGAGTTGAATAAGCCTAATTACCATAATTTAATGCTTATAACCCTAATATAACTGTAACATCCCTGGATTTGAGGCCTTGGATAAGTTGATCTTAAAAGGAATGATTGGACTACCCATATCACCAAGGTGCACCTCCTTTTCCGGGAGCCCATCTCTAAAGAACTCCATAGTTAAGCGTGCTCAGCTTGGAGTAGTACTAGGATGGGTGACCAGTCGGGAAGTTGATCCTGGCTTGCGCGTCAGTGTGGACAAAGTGCGCAGTTAAGGCTAGTGGTGGTCTATGGGGCCAGTCGTCATTCCTGAAACTCTACTAGAGCCTTGGGCAGTGGGCCCAGGCATTACAAATGGTATCAGAGCCATAACCCCTCCAGTAGGTGGGGCCCACATGGGCATGTGGCATGCCAGTCTTGAGCCATGCGGTCCAGGCAAGTTGGAAAGGGATATCCGTAGAGACGAGATGGAGCCACCCTTACGCTGGTAGCCGTGGATGGGAGCTGGGTGTCCATGGGCCATTGTGGGTCTGCACTGAAATGGGGTCAGATTATGAGGCCATATAGTTGAGCCTTGACGAGGACGTCAAGAGTCTAAGTGGGGGAGATTGTAACATCCCTGGATTTGAGGCCTTGGATAAGTTGATCTTAAAAGGAATGATTGGACTACCCATATCACCAAGGTGCACCTCCTTTTTCGGGAGCTCATCTCTAAAGAACTCCATAGTTAAGCGTGCTCAGCTTGGAGTAGTACTAGGATGGGTGACCAGTCGGGAAGTTGATCCTGGCTTGCGCGTCAGTGTGGACAAAGTGTGCAGTTAAGGCTAGTGGTGGTCTATGGGGCCAGTCGTCATTCCTGAAACTCTACTAGAGCCTTAGGCAGTGGGCCCAGGCATTACACATATCACCAAGGTGCACCTCCTTTTCTGGGAGCCCATCTCTAAAGAACTCCATAGTTAAGCGTGCTCAGCTTGGAGTAGTACTAGGATGGGTGACCAGTCGGGAAGTTGATCCTGACTTGCGCGTCAGTGTGGACAAAGTGCGCAGTTAAGGCTAGTGGTGGTCTATGGGGCCATTCGTCATTCCTGAAACTCTACTAGAGCCTTGGGCAGTGGGCCCAGGCATTACAATATGGGTAGTCCAATCATTCCTTTTAAGATCATGTTATCTGAGGCCTCAAATCCTGGGACGTTACAATAACCTTGTGATATGGTTTTAAATCATAATACAAGCTTAAGTTTCAAATTTGGTCCAATTTGGACCCTATTTGAGCAAGTTATGCAATTTTATGTACATTTTGGACTTTTCTACAATTTACCCAATTGAAGAGTTTTATTTGCAATTTGTCACATAGATTATGTTCCTTAGATGTTATATTATAATTATTGAGTATTTTTACCCATGGGGTTCCTATTTGAGCCATGGTTTGAAGGTGTTTTCATCAAGGGTATTTTAGGGTTTACCCCTTCATGGATGAGCTACCTTTAGTAGCTATCAACTAATGAATTATTTGATTGGCTGGGATATTCGATAAAGGAAAGCTAAACAGGTCTATACAGATAGTGGGAGAGCTTCTTGTGTGTGTCTTGTATATTCTTAATAATTTAAGGCCATGAACACTTGGATAGATACTAGAACTTCAACTTTTTGTTTTTCTTTATCTTAAAGTGTCATATACTTATCCCCAAGCACCAAAATGAGCCATTTTTTCTCCACCACTTCCCTCCTTCTCTAAACTTCATTCTCTCTCTCTATTCTGCTGCAAATTCCCTACCCAAGGAAGAAGAAAGTGGGGATCTTCTTGAAAAAAAGTTCTAGGGTTGCAATTGATTTCCTTTATGGGTCTAAAAAGCTTCCTCCTAGTGATCTTGACCTAAACGTGTAAGTATTACCTTATTTCCTCCCTTTATTTCTTTTCTCTTTATCTGTCCAGGTCATAACCTTGCTGTTCCATGGTGAAAGTGGCTCCAGAACTAAAACATCTATCCTTCTTGTTTCTTTTTCTAGGATTTTGCTTCTTTGTGGAGAGAAGTACCTATTTGGCCAAGTTCAGATCTGAATCTAGGGATTTCTTGCCTTATTTTCTCGAGATTATTTCTGTTTGAGATATGGCCTACTCTATTGAGGCAAGTTATATAACATTCTTCACTTATATTTCTGACTAGAAGCTTGTTAGTTCATGTTTATGCTTGAATGTGATGATCTAATCATAAAGAAACTATGCTTGTTTAGAATTTCGAATTTTTGTGGTGTTCCCTATTCTGTTCTAGTTCTATATGAACTTGTAAACATGTGTATGACCTTTCTAAGGTGTAACATGATCTGGTACAGGTTGATAGCAACAACCTATGGTGCTATGTACAAAACCATTGATGGTTCAAATTAGAGTTTTCAAGCTATTTCCTTCCCTATCTCACAACTGATGGTCATACCATTCAACAACCAATGATATTGCTATCTTGGCAACTGACTTTCATGATCAAGGGTGTCAAATTTATGGTGACAACCTATGGTCACCCCCTTAGGTCAGATTTTGTCTCAATTAGACATTTAATTATCATTTACTAAGTATTCTAATGATGTTATCAATCGATGATGACATTAGCTTAATATTTGATGGTATTAACTGAATGTATTACTGATCTAACTACCAATGGTAACCTAATGATAAAAATTAATGGTGGATCAGTTCAACACCATATATGATGAGTTAAGAATGTAATTGTATAATTGAGTAAACCTTGAACCAATGGTTCCTTGGTTCAATTGATCTAATGGTTAGATCTATACTTCAATTGATAACCTTGAACAATGAACCTAATCCAATGAATAATATTGGATTCTTTAACATCCAATGGATTAGAATAAATCACATGGTATTATATGTGGGTCCTAGTGATGATAATTTGATGGTTCAATACCATTAATTTGTAGTCTTACCTTTGCCATTATATAGTTGTATTTGATAAATCACTATAATAAGTGGATGCGTAACTCCCATGTGATCTAGTTTGTTATACCTAACCATAATGTGATTATATGATGTTGATTGGTTATAATAAGACCTCTTGAATGATTAATGTGATAATGAATTACACTCTTCTTGTGTTGAAACCAAAATGTAGTACTATTTGAATATCATAGTGTCGTGCCATGTTAATATCTATGGACATATATGTCCTAATGACATTTTGAGCCTTGTTTAAGGCATGGGATGATGATGATAACCTTACTGTGAATAATGTGATGGTATTAACGAACTTTGGGCATGTTTGAATCCATGATTGAGGTGAAATCCTCTTCATGTTCCAATAAGGGTTAAAACCCTAGAACTTGTGATAAGATATTGGTATCTTGTAATAGTATGTTGATAAGCGTGATCCATTAATTTCCAATGAATGATAGTATGTGGTAATGTGATTAAGATTTATATCCCAAATGTTTTATATCTTTTGAAGTTGTTATACATATACTCTTGTTAGAAAAGAATTAGGCTTTGAATGTCCACTTGTATGATAAAGCCTTAATGCATTCAATTGGCAGTAATTAATCAAGTGTAACCTTAATCATGTAGAGACCTGTGCCGTAGGGCCATCTTCAGTGTCAAAACTTACTGGATGGTGAAATGAGTATTCCCAAGGGAAACTCGGAGCGCATACTGTTGAGTATGTGGGGGTGGCAAGTTGAGGATATATCCTTGTCATCCACAATTGTAGGTTTTGGAGGATGGCTATGGTCATGCCTCTAACATTTGATGTGATTGAGGATAGTTGTGGTTGTACCTCAGATTAGAGGGTTTTGTATAACCTATTTTCTAGTGTCGTAACTTGTACCAAGTATGGACTAGTTGTTATCAGTTGACTGGTATGTCACTGCAGTTTACTCATACTGACCGAGGGGAAGAGACCTTAGGATACTGGTACTCCTAGATCTTATACGGAATTGAATAGCACTTCACAGTGGTCAGTGGGACTTTGAGTGGTACGACTCAAACTCCCCAGGGCATAATAATAAAAGATATAATACTAGCCGTGTAGTATAATTTCTAGGGTTTAATACGTATCACATTGGTTGATTAATGCTTGTCTTGTCTTTACACTACTTAGTTCTTACATGATGCAGACTTATGAAAATTGTGTAATTCTACTTGATGTTACAACTTATTTTCTTAACTTCTTAGTATGCTTAAAATGTTCAATCTGTTCATATTGCTTATTCAATACCCTAAATGCTCAATGTAATTACTGTTATTTAATATGTTATAATCAATATATGTTGGAGAGAGTTATATCTCTTATTGGGACTGGGTCTCACCTGTGGGTCACCACATTTTTTAGGTGGTCATTGGCAACGAGGTCAAGGTCGCGCTGTGGAAGAAAACCAACCTGGTGATCAATATATTTAAAAGGTGTTCTTGTACTCTCAGGTCCGGTTATGGGATGCATTTTCTATATGATATACTCGTATCGATATGAGATTTTGGTAGTATGCCAATGTTTGTAAATATATGGCATGCACATGTGAAATAACTTTTGTATGTAGGATGTGACTGAGGTCTTTGGACCCATATCTAAATACTTGTTACAATATATGAGAATGGGATGATGGACTTTTTGTAAATGTTCTAGAGTTTATTTACATTGTTGGAATTGGTTTTAATTATCCCGCATTTTGACTATGTGATTAATTAGTAGTTGATTGTGTTTTGTGTTTTGAGTAATCTTGTTTAGCATGATGAGGTGTCACAGTTAAGTTGGTATCAGAGCTCTAGTTTTAGTGAGAATACAGGGACATAGGACTTAGGTTTGAGTATGTTCTTATGTATCTAACATATCTGATCATAGTTTATGCTCTTGTAGATATGTCTGGAGGACATGAAGAACACATTGAGAGTAGCTATGTTGCACCAGGAGGAGGTGCAGGGAGGCAGACACATGATGAGAGAGTGCCAGAAGTAGGGCCAGAGCAGCCCGCAATGCGTCATCTGGACCCAACAATGATGGCCAATCCTGAGTTTTAGTCTATGTTTAGACAAATGATGGCCACAATTACACATATCACTGACAGAGTGCCAACACCTCAATCTAGGGAAGCCGCCTCTAATGTGGAGTCCCAAGGTGTCGAGAAGACATTTGAATGTCTTAGACGTGTTTATGTGATTGAATATGTAGGTACTTCTGATCCAGAAGACGCTGACTTGTGGTTGACTGAGATGGAAAAGACATTCAAAATCCTAAACATCACTGAAGAAGACAAAGTTGAGCATGCGCTATACTTGTTGAAGGGTAGTGCTAGCCACTAGTGGGCCATAGAAGAGGAGAAAAGGCCAAGAGTTGTGATACGATGGGAGGAGTTTTGGAGGGAATTTGTTAGCCGATATTTTCTAGATACCTACCTAGATGAGAAAATCTCTCAGTTCGAGAAGATTCGTCAGGGAGCTATGACTATCAATGAGTATGAATCAAAGTTTATGGAACTTCTGAGGTTCTGCCCGAACATGGCAACAAAAGACAAGGAAATGATCTGGAGATTTGAGAAGGGTCTGAGTATAGAGTTGACTACTACAACATCAGCCTTGGAGAACAGGGAAAGGTTTTCCACCTTTGTAGAATCTGTCAGGAGGATTGAGAGGTCTGCCATAGAGAAGCGTGAAGCCAATGCTAAGAAGTGACCTATGCAATTTCAAGGGCAATCATCTGGAGGTTTTAAGAAGCCAAGGTTTTTCCCACCGCTGTCGCAACCAAGGTCAACCTTCAGTGAACCAAGATCACATGCACCATCACAGTAAACCCCGATTCAGGGTAGAGGTCATAGTTTTCTGCCGACAGGAGCCCGCAATACCTCATTGGTTTCAGTGACAGGGCTGTTTAAGATGTATCAGGACACCGGAACATGTTATAAGTGTGGGAAAGTGGGGCATACAAGACCTTATTTCCCTATGAAAGATGAGGAGGTGACTCTACAGCCAAGGTAAAGTCAACAAGGTCCACAACAATGACAGTTTAATAGTGGCAGTGGAATAGGACGTGGTCAGGCATCCCAGGAAGGATCCTCTGGACAAGCAAGCAAAGGACATGAATGGCAACAGGTGACAACAAGGTTCTATGCCATGACCCATCCAGAAGCAGTGGTCAATCCACGAGTCATGATAGGTCAGATGGAGTTATTTCATTCTGATTTATCTGCTTCTTGTTTTGTATTTGTGTTAGTAGACCCAGGTGCGACACACACTTTTATCACTAGAGAGGTGATATATAGTTGTTATCTACCTGTTAGTCTTAGATCTGATAGCCTACAACTAGAGACTCCTTTGGTTGATTCTACCGAGTTGCGGGAAGTGTTCCCTTCTTGTGTTCTTTATTTTTCTGGACATGACATTCAAGTGGATCTTTTACCACTTGACATGCATGGTTTTGATGTAATCCTAGGAATGGATACCTTGGAAAAATACAAGGTAGTCTTGGACTATAGTACTAAGGTGGTGACGTTCCATGATGGAGATGTATAGTGGATTTTTCAAGGTGATAGGAAGATTCTTCCTACATGTTTGATGTCATCTATGACAGCTGAGCGGTTGATGAGACAAGGATGTGAGGCTTTCTTAGCTCATGTTGTGGATACCAAGGTGGTAGGTCCTAGTATCTAGGAGGTACCAGTGGTGTGAGAATTTGAGGATTTCTTTCATGAGGAATTTCCTAACATTCCCCCTCCCAGAGAGATTGAGTTTGAGATCAATCTTATTCCTGGAACACAACCCATAGCACAATCAGCATACAGAATGGCACCAGCAGAGATGCATGACTTAAAGAAATAGTTACAAGAACTGTTAGAGAAGTGTTTTATCAGGCCGAGTACTTCCCCTTAGGGTGCTCCCGTGTTGTTTATTAAAAAGAAGGATGGTTCAATGAGGTTGTATATAGACTATAGATAGTTGAACAAGGTGACAATAAAGAATAAGCATCCTTTGTCGAGGATTGATGATCTTTTTGATTAGTTGATAGGTGCCACTATGTTTTCAAAGATAGACCTAAGGTCAAGTTACCATCAATTGAGAAATAAGGCGGATGACATACCCAAGTCAGCTTTTAGGACTAGGTATGGTCATTATGAGTTTGTGGTTATGCCGTTTGGGCTAACCAATGCACCTGCAACTTTTATCTAATGAATAGGGTGCTTAGACCTTATCTTGATCAATGTGTGGTCGTGTTCATAGATGATATCCTGATATACTCCAAGGATAGTCAATGACATGAGCAACACCTTCGCTAGACATTGACTTTGTTGAGGTAGCATCAACTATATGCTAAGTTAAGCAAGTGTGAATTCTGGTTATCTGAAGTGTCTTTTCTGGGCCATGTTATATCTGTAAAAGGCATTTGTGTTGATCCTAAGAAAGTGGAATTTGTACTAGAATGGGAACAACCAAAGACACCGACAGATATCTGTAGTTTCCTAGGTATGGCAGGTTACTACAGGAGGTTCATCATAGACTTCATTCTATAGCATTACCCCTAACTAGGTTAACCAGGAAGGATGTTCCTTTTGCCTAGAATGATAGGTGTTAATGTTCTTTCTAGCTTTTGAAAGAAAAGTTGACTAGTGCACCGGTGTTAGTACTGCCAGAGCAAGAAAAATGCTATATTGTCTTTTGTGATGCTTCAAAGAATGGGTTGGGATGCATGTTGATGCAGGATAAAAATGTGATTTCTTTTGCTTCGCGATAGCTTAAGAAACATGAGGAGAATTACCCAATACATGATCTGGAGCTTGCAGCGGTGGTCAATGCCTTAAAGATCTGGAGACACTATCTTTTTGGAGAGAAGTGTCAGATCTTCACTGACCACAAGAATCTACAGTATATCTTCTCAAAACAGGAGTTGAATATGAGGCAGAGGAGATGGATGGAGCTAATTAAGGATTATGATTGCACAATAGATTACCATCCATGGAAAGCTAATGTGGTAGTTGATGCATTGAGTAGAAAGTCGTCTTCATCATCAATGGTAGATAATGCACAATTAAATTCCTTGATGTGCCATATGAGAGATATGCTAGTGTCTCTTCGCTAGATGAATGTACAGCTAGAAGTTTCCTTGTTGGTAGGATTGTTGGCACAGTTACAAGTGAAACCTAACTTGAGACAACAGATTCATGATGCACAACAAAATGATACTGTAATACAAAATATCTAATCAGGGATTGGCAGTGAAAAGTATGATGGCTTTCATGAGGAAAATGATGGTACAATTTGTTACCATAATAGGAAAGTAATTCTTGATGTTGATGGGTTGAGGAAGATGGTACTTGAGGAGGCTCACTCCTCGATGTATGCAATGCATCTGGGAAGTAACAAGATGTACCATAACTTGAAAGACATGTATTGGTGGCTAGGTCTAAAGTGTGATGTGGCAGAGTTCATTTCCAAATGTCCAGCTTGTCAGCAGGTGAAGGCTGAGCACTAGAAGCCTGTAGTGACATTACAACCCTTTCCAATACCACAATGGAAATGGGATCATATTACTATGGACTTTGTGGTTGGTCTTCCTAGTACACCCAAGGGTCATTATTACATATGGGTGATAGTAGACAGATTGACTAAGTCATCTCATTTTTTGCCAGTTAAGATGACGTTTACAATAGAGAAATTGGCACAAATATATGTTGATGAGATAGTCTGTTTGCATGGCATTCTAGTGACTATAGTCTCTGATAGAGTTCCATAGTTTACAAGTCATTTTTGGGAGCGTCTGCATTCATCAATGGGATCACAACTGAGATTCAACACAACTTTTCATCTACAGACTGATGGCCAATCTGAAAGGACTATTTAGACTTTAGAGGATCTCTTAAGGGCATGTGTGCTACAATTTCTTAGTAGTTGGGATGCACATCTGACTCTGATAGAATTTGCGTACAATAATAGCTATCAAAGAAGCATAGATATGGCTCCTTATGAGGCTCTGTATGGGAGACGATGTTGGTCTCCTCTTTGCTGGTATGAGACAGGTGAATATCAACTTTTAGGTCATGAGCTAGTACAACAGACTATAGAAAAGATTAAAGTGATACAACAACAGTTGAAAGTAGCCCAGGACAGGAAGAAATCTTATGCAGATAACCGACACAGACCACATGAGTTCCAAGTGGAAGATAGAGTATATCTTAAGGTTTCTCCTTGGAAAGGTGTGTTGGGGTTTGGAAAGAAGGGTAAGTTGGTCCCCAGATTTATGGGACAATACCCTATCCTAGCTTATGTTGGAAAGGTAGCATATAAGTTGGAGCTACCACTAGAATTACATAGATTTTATAATGTCTTTCACATCTCTATGTTGAGGAAATTTCATCCAGATACTGACCAGACAATCCAATTAGTAGAGGTTGAGTTAGAGGAGGATATCTCCTATGATGAGGGTCCTATGTTGATCCTGGATACAAGGGTGAAAAAGCTGAAGAGAAAAGATATAATACTTGTGAAAGTTTTGTGGAACCATAATGGCATAGAGTAAGACACATGGGAACTAGAGATTGTGATGCGTAGAAAATACCCATCTCTTTTTGCGTAGGATTTCCAGGAGAAATCTTTGTTAGAGGTTTATAGTTGTAAGGCCCCTGAATTTTCTTAATGAGTTATATAAGCTTAATTACTATAATTTAATGATTATAACCCTAATATAACCTTTTGATATGGTTTGAAATCATAATACAGGCTTAAGTTTCAAATTTGGTCCAATTTGGACACTGTTTGAGCAAGTTATGCAATTTTATGTACATTTTGGACTTTTGTATAATTTACCCAATTGAGGGGTTTTCTTTGCAATTTGTCACATAAATTATGTTCCTTAGATCTTATATTATAATTTTTTAGTATTTTGACCCATGGGGCTCCTAGTTGAATTTCATCAAGGGTATTTTAAGGTTTACCCCTTCATGGATGAGCTACCTTTAGTAGCTATCAACTAATGAATTATTTGATTGTCTGGGAAATTAAACAAAGGAAAGCTAAGCAGTTCTATACATATAGTGGGATATCTTCTTGTGTGTGCGCTTGTATATTCTTAATAATTTAAGGCCATGGACACTTGGATAGATACTAGAACTTCAACTTTTTCTTTTTCTTTATCTTAAAGTGTCATATACTTATCCCCAAGCACCAAAATGAGCCATTTTCTCTCCACCACTTCCCTTCCTCTCTGACCTTCATTCTCCCTCTATGATGCTATGAATTCCCTACCCAAGGAAGAGGAAAGTGGGGATCTTCTTGGAAAAAAATTCTAGGGTTGCAATTGATTTCCTTTTTGGGTTTAAAAAACTTCCTCCTAGTGATGTTGACCTAAAAGTGTAAGTATTACCTTATTTCCTCCATTTATTTCTTTTCTATTTTTCCTCCTGTATCTCTCCAGGTAAGAATCCTGATGTTCCATGGTGAAAGTGGCTATAGAACTCAAAAATCTATCCTTCTCGTTTCTTTTTCTAGGATTTTGCTTCTTTGTGGAGAGAAGTACCTATTTGGCCAAGTTTAGATCTGAATATAGGGATTTATTGCCTTATTTGCTTGATATTATTATTGTTTGAGATCTTAACTACTCTATAGAGGCGATTTATGTAACATTCTTTATTTATATTGCTTACTAGAAGATTGTTAGTTCATGTTTATGCTTGAATGTGATGAGCGAAGCATACATAAACTATGCTTGTTTAGAATTTTGAATTTTTATGGTGTTCCCTGCTTCACTTCTATATGAACTTGTAAACATGTGTATGACCTTTATAAGTTGTAACATGATCTGGGACAGGTTGATAGCAACAACCTATGGTTCTATGTACAAAACCATTGATGGTTCAAATTAGAGTTTTCAAGCTATTTCCTTCCCTATCAGACAATCGACGGTCATACCATTCAACAACCAATGGTGTTTCTATCTTGGCAACTGATGTTCATGATCAAGGGTGTAAAATTTATGGTGACAACCTATGTTCACCCCCTTAGGTCAGGTTTTGGCTCAATTAGATGTTTAATTATCATTTACTAAGTATTCTAATGATGCTATCAATCTATGATGACATTAGCTTAATATTTGATGGTGTTAACTAAATGTATTACTGAACTAACAACCAATGGTGACCTAATGATCACAATTAATGGTGGATCAGGTCATCACCATATATGATGAGTTAAGAATGTACTTGTAGAATTGTCTAAACCTTGAACCAATGGTTCCTTGGTTCAATTGATCTAATGGTTAAATCTATACTTCAATTGATAACCTTGAACAATGAACCTAATCCAATGAATAATATTGGATGCTTTAACATCCAATGGATTAGAATAAATCACACAATATTATATGTGGGTCCTAGTGATGATAATTCAATGGTTCAATACCATTAATTTGTAGTCTTACCTTTGCCATTATATAGTTGCATTTGATAAATCACTATAATAAGTGGATGCGCAACTTCCATGTGATCTAGTTTGTTATACCTAACCTTAATGTGATTATATGATGTTAATTGGTTATAATTAGACCTCTTGAATGATTAATGTGATAATGAATTACTCTCTTCTTGTGTTGAAACCACAATGTAGTACTATTTGAATATCATAGTGTCTTGCCATGTTAATATCTATGGACATATATGTGCTAATGATATTTTGAGCCTTGTTTAAGGAATGGGATGATGGTGATAACCTTACTATGAATAATGTGATGGTCTTAATGACCTTTGGGCATGTTTTAAGCCATGATTGAGGTGAAATCCTCTTCATGTTCCAATAAGGGTTTAAACCTTGGAACTTGTGATAAGATATTGGTATCTTGTAATAGTGTGATGATAAGTGTGGTCCATTAATTTCCAATGAATGATAGAATGTGGTAATGTGATTAAGATTTATATGTCAAATGTTTTATATCTTTTGAATTTGTTATACATATACTCTTGTTAGAAAAGAATTGGGGTTTGAATGTCCACTTGTATGATAAAGCCTTAATGCATTCAATTGGCAGTAATTAATCAAGTGTAACCTTAATCATGTAGAGCCATGTGCCATAGAGCCATATTCAATGTCAGAACTTACTGAATGGTGAAATGAGTATTCCCAAGGGAGACTCTGAGCGCATACTGTTGAGTATGTGGGGGTGACAAGTTGAGGATATATCCTTGTCATCCACAATTGTGGGTTATGGAGGATGGTTATGGTCATGCCTCTGACATTTGATGTGATTGAGGAGAGCTACAGTTGTACCTTGTATTAGAGGGTTTTGTATACCCTATTTTCTAGTGTCGTAACTTGTACCAAGTACGGACTAGTTGTTATCAATTGACTATATGTCAATAGCACTTCACAGTGGTCAGTTGGACTTTGAGTGGTACGACTCAAAATCCCCATGGCATAATAATAAAAGATATAATACTAGTCGTGTAGTATAATTGCTAGGGTTTAATACGTATCACATTGGTTGATTAATGCTTATCTTGTCTTTACACTACATAGTTCTTACATGATGCAGACTTATGAAAATTTTGTAATTCTACTTGATGTGACAACTTATTTGCTTAACTACTTAGTATGCTTAAATTGTTCAATCTGTTCATTGCTTATTCAATACCCTAACTGCTCAATGTAATTACTGTTAATTAATATGCTATAATTAATATATGTTGGAGAGAGTTATATCTCTCATTGGGACTAGGTCTCACCCGTGGGTCACCACATTTTTTTAGGTGGTCGTGGACAATGAGGTCTCGATCGCGATGTGGAAGAAAACCAACCTGGTGATTAATAGATTCAGAAGGTTGGTTAGTTGTAGATGTTAGTAATAGAGTCCTAGTGTTGTTCCTGTACTCTCAGGTCTGGGTATGGGATGTGTTTTCTAGATGATATACTCGTATCGACACGAGATTTTGGTAGTATGCCAATTTTTGTAAATATATGACATTACATGTGAAATATCTTTTGTATGCAGGATATGACTGAGGTCTTTGGACCCATATCTAAATACTTGTTACAGTATATGAGAATGGAATGATGGACTTTTTGTAAATGTTGTACAGTTTATTTACATTGTTGGAATTTGTTTTAATTATCCCGCATTTTGACTATGTGATTAATTAGTTGTTGATCGTGTTTTGTGTTTTGAGTAATCTCATTTAGCATGATGAGGTGTCACAATGAGGTTCATGAAGAACCAAGTGACAAATGTTCCTTGCCACTCGATCAATTCTATTGAGTTCTATGGTGAAGAAAAGAAGACACATCACCCCTACAGCTACTAGGAACCACAAAGTACAAGAGATACCTCACTATTTGAGGAAGAGGTTCTATCTAGGTTGAAAAGCTTTGATGATTTCCAAAAGAATGTTACAAGGCTTGAGGAAAGGATAGAACAACTATCATCCATACTTGCTCTCCAAGAAGAAAAATTGTCTTCAAAACTGTAAGGAGGTGGGATCACCCCATTACTAAAAATTTGAAGAATAAAACATCCATTCCAAACACACTCACAAGTATGCTAGAATAGGTGCAAAATATTCAAACTTCAATAAATGGTATTCAAAACAACCAAAGTATAGCAGCGGAATAAAAATAATGACTATATTCAATTTTCACAAAAGATTACAAAAGTTCATCATAATATCCCATAAGGGTTTACATGTATGATATAACATAAGGATATAAGTAGAGGGAAGTATAAACCATAACAAATTTGTCTCCAGTCTTTAACTCCTTAATCTAGTCCAAAACTTCATGCATTATCCTCCACGTCCTTCACCTAGGGTTGGAAGCATACCCCAGAAAGAAGAGAAAATAGATGACATCAACAAAGGCTGGTATGTGCATACTAAATAGGAAATTGAGCAATATATGGAATAAAGGACATCAAATATAAAAGGCTTTCCATAGAAAGGATAATGACCACCCAAATGGGTATCAAGATAAAATGGTTTGAAATTATATGATAACAAAAGAATACTTGCCATTAATAAAATATAAATATTGTGCCACACAAGCACATGTAAAGAATTAAGGCACTCACCCCATATCATCAACATGCATGCATGTGAGATAAACATAGACCTAGAACAATATAAACACAAATGCGGCCAAGTCTCATAAACTTAAAACCAAATAGAGAAAGGAATACTTCCAATCTCCCAAATATATAAAACATGGGCCAAGAATCACACATCTTGCCCTGGGTATGAGGTTCCTTTCCATCCCAAAAGAGTAGGAAATATTACATCTACTCGATAGGAAATAACACATCCGCGATAAAAACAAATGCAATTACACTACTCTAGTACTACTGAATCGCATAGCATGTTAAATGTAGAAGCAAGTAGAAAGTATAATCAGAATATACAAACCAGTCACCACATAAGTGACCAACATATACATCCACCTCATAAGTGGGCAAAAGACATCACATGTCATCTTTTAGAGTTCCATCATGAACAAAACATAAGATAAGAGTTCAAAAGAATATCCATGATCACATGATCAATATCAAATAAGGTAGTTCACATGAACCATAATTTTCAAAAGAAAAGACATTGTGTATAGGCTAATGTCCATAGGACAAAGAGAATGAATAAGCATAGGTGAATTGCTCAACATAGAAGAATAGGGGATACATCATACCTCAACTTCAGAATCTAAACAGTCCAAGTCAAGCCTAGACCTCCAAAGAACCTCTAGGGAAGGCGGAAAGGTCCAATAAGTAAGATTACCAAGATTAGAGAGATTGGTTTCTCCAACAAAGCTCCTATCTCAAGCAAGAAGCACCTTCTCCACTTTAGAGGTGAAAAACCCTAACAAAAAAACATGGAGATGAGGTGTTTATGGGTTCTAGGTGGGGTTTCACCATGGAAGGCCATGGTTCCAACCTGGGGAAGGTGGAAGGAAGACTAAAAACATGAAAATAGGGAAGGAAAGGAGGATACTTACTAGTTTTGGTTAAAATCACTAAGGAGGAGCTTAAGAAATCCTAAATAGAGAAAATTTGGAACCCTATGAGCTTTCTTCACCAAGATAGGCACCTCCTTTTACCTTGGGACAATAGATTTGTGGAAAAATAGAGTAGGAATGATGATCTAACCTAGAGAAAATAAAGGAGAGCAAGAGTTTTTGAATTGGGAGGTGGGAAGGGGTAGATATGGCTATATAAAGGAAGAGGTCAAGTATGAGGTGTCTATGAGACTTTATCATGTGTCATGTATAAGGGTGTCCATGGACATGCAAGCCTTTACATATAAGGAAGAAGTCAAGCATGAGGTGTCATGTTACTTTCCATGTGTCAAATTCTAAGGGTGCCTATGGACATGCAAACCTTTATAGATAAGGAAGAAGTCAAGCATGAGGTCTCCATGGAGCTTTCCATGTGTCCTTAGCCTAGGGATTTCATGGACATGAAAGAGGACAACTCATAGAGTCTTCTTGAATATCAAATGTCAGTTTATGGACACTTATAGGCCATCCCAACCGACCTCCAATCAAAGAAATAACCCCATTGGTTGATAGCTTCTAAAGATAAGCTCATTTATAAAGAGATTAATCCCTAAAATGCCCTTGGAAAGAAACACCTTCAAACCAAGGTGCAACTAGGTGCCCTATGGTTCAAAAACTCGAGAATGGTAAGGTAATATATAAGGATTATAATGCATGTGACAATTTGCAAAGAAAACCTCCCACTTGGGTAAATTGTAGAAAAGTCTAGAATGTACCTAAAATTGCATAACTTGCACAAACAACATCCAAATTGGACCAAACCTCATCCAAAAGTTATCTTTGATGTTTTGAATATGAAATTTCTATTATTTCCATATTTTGAATTTATATAATCACATTATTCATTACTTATACCTTTTACACATTTTCTCACTCCTAAACTTATCCCAATATTTCAAGGTTGTCCAAACTAGATGAAATTTGACATGTAGGCTAATTTTGATACGTAGATTTTAAATTTGAAGTTTGTTTCCACTTTTGAGACTTATTTTTATGAGATATGTCATATGGACCATTAATGGCCCATTATCTAAATTATTCATCCAATTAAGTTTCTTATCTTCATATTACCACCAAAATGAGTTATGTTGCATATTTTATGTATCCATTATAAAACTAAGATTAATGTTACAACATTAGGTTACATTAAGGTGATCTATGCATGCATTATCTCATTGGGGTTATACTAAACATTTATTTAGGTCTAACCTTCAACCTTGTTTGGCTAAGTCCAAAATGTCAACTTCCAGGGTAGGGTCTGAGATCTAGTATGTTACAGCACAACACCCCTTAAAGAGATTTCATCCTCGAAATCAAAACATCCACATAAAAGAAAACAAACTATTCACCACCCCTTAAAGGATTCATCTTATTAAGTCAAAACTATTCTTTAGGTACAAAAGGTTCAACTACACTTCCTTACATCCAACTACATAAGCATCATGCAAAAAAAAAGAAACATAACTTGTAAAGACTAACTATGAACTATGGATTAACTTGCTCTTATCCATCCTCAAACAAGTCTTTACACCTGGGAGACTGGTTCAACATATTAGGGTCCCTAAAGATAAATCGTATATATGTCTAAGGCTACTATTGCCTAAAAGCATTCTAATTTGAACAATTCATATTAGCTCAAGCCAGGCCGACATCATATGGATTCAGGAGTCCTCGTAAACTAAGCTAGTGGTGTGGAGGAAAATCTTGCCAACCCCCAAAACTTGATCCTTTCTAGACACCTTTGCTTTCAACTTCATGTCCTAGTAGCTTCCTAAAGGCCAAGTTAAAAAACCTCAAGTTACTATGGTTACTCATGCATCTTTTACTTGTAAGTATTTTAAGGATCAATTTATCATTATTCTAATGTGAAACTATATGATCCTAAATCAACCCTTCATAATCTATTGATCAACTCTAGGGCAAATATGTCACTTAAAGGTAAGACAAGGATTCTAACTAGGGAGATAAAATTGAAATAGTCAGATTCCGACTACTTGGGCTTTGATACCATGCTGTAAGGAGGAAGGATCACCCCATTACTAAAAACTTGAAGAATAAAACATTCATTCCAAACACACTCACAAGTATGCTAGAATAGGTGCAAAATTTTCAAACTTCAATAAATGGTATTCAAAACAACCAAAGTATAGCAACGGAATAAAAATAATGACTATATTCAATTTTCACAAAAATTACAAAAGTACATCATAATATCCCATAAGGGTTTACATGTATGATATCACATAACGATCTAAGTAGAGGGAAGTACAAAACATAACAACTTTATCTCCAAGATTTAACTCCTTCAGCTAGTCCAAAACTTCATGCCTTATCATCCAAGTCCTTCACCTACAGTTGGAAGCATACCATAGAAACAAGAGAAAATAAATGACATCAGCAAAGGCTGGTATGTGCATACTAAATAGGGAATTGAGTAATATATGGAATAAAGGACATCAAATATAAAAGGCTTCCCATTGAAAGGATAAGGACCACCCAAATGTGTATCAAGAGAAAAGGGATTGAAATCATATGATAACAAAAGAATACTTGCCATTAATAAAACATAAAGATTGTGCCACACAAGCACATGTAAAGAATTAGGGCACACACCCCATATCATAAACCTACATGCATGCGAGATAAACATAGCCCCAGAACAATATAAACACAAAGGCGACCAAGTCTCATTAACTTGAAACCTAATAGATAAAGGAATACTTCCAATCTCCCAAATATATAAAACATGGGCCAAGAATCACACATCTTGCATTGGGTATGAGGTTTCTTTCCATCCCAAAAGAGCAGGAAATATCAAATCTGCTCGGCAGGAAATAACACATCTACCATAAAAACCAATGCAATTACACTACTCTAGTGCTACTGAATCACATAGCATGTTAAATTTAGAGGCAAGTAGAAAGTATAATCAGAATATATAAACTAGTCACCACATAAGTGACCAACATATACATCCACCTCATAAGTGGGAAAAAGACATCACATGTCATCCTTTAGAGTTCCATCATGAACAAAGCATAAGATAAAAGTTCCAAAGAATATCCATGATCACATGATCAATATAAAATAAGGTAGTTCACATGAACCATGATTTTCAAAAGAAAAGACATTGTGTATAGGCTAATGTCCATAGGATAAAGAGAATGAATAAGCATAGGTGAATTTCTCAACATAGAAGAATAGGGGATACATCATACCTCAACTTCAGAGTCTAAATAGTCTAAGTCAATCCTAGGCCTCCAAAGAAACTCTAGGGAAGGTGGACAGGTCCAATAAGTAAGATTCCAAACCTTAGAGAGGCTGGTTTATCCAACAAAGCTCCTATCTCGAGCAAGAAGAACCTTCTCCACTTTAGAGGTGAAAAACCCTAACAAAAGAACATGGAGATGAAGTGTTTATGGGATTTAGGTGGGGTTTCACCAGGGAAGGCCATGGTTCTGACCTGGGGAAGGTGGACAGAAGACTAACAACATGAAAATAGGGAAGGAAAGGATGATACTTACTTGTTGACTAAATGGACATCATTTAAATCCCTTTGTTTTGATAATGACAAACATTTCATTCTTGTGGATCTAACGTGCTACTTGAGTGTTGCAGGAATTAGGTGAATGACATAACTTGGAAGATCTATATGCTCAAATTGCTTTAATTAATGATTGTAATCAAATGTAAAAATTTGTACAAGTATATAATGTAAAAGTACTTAGATATCATGTAAATCAAGCATTTAGATCTTCCCTAGTCAATCACAACACTTATATAGGTCATCCCCTACAATAGTGTCACATATTCACACTCATACACACACTTAGTACTTAGTTTAAAACATTGAAATAGGGTTAATCTCGGTCGACAAAATTCTCGACCGAGACACTCTCGGTCGACAAACTCATCGACCGAGAATGACCCAGGTAGCCGTTAGACACAGCTGACAAGGTAGTTGGGAGTTGGATCAGAATGTTATATACACTTGCTCCAGACAGTCCCTCGGTCGACAAATACCTCGACCGACTGGGATCTCGATCGACAATTCCTCGACCGAGAATGTCTTTGTCTGCACTTTTCAGAATTAATTAACTAGCCATTGTTAAAGCAACTAATGGTTACCTGACGGCTAGTTAAGCACTAAGAACCCCTAGAAAGTTTCTAGAATGTCCTTAAGCATTCATAGGCCATTCCTATAAATATGACAAGCCATAGGACACCCAAAAAACACATGTGCAATACTTGAGCTTACATACTTGCAATTGGCAATCTGTTTTGAGCAATTGAGAAACTCTAGTACTTGCTACTCATTTCCTTTGCTCCAAATTCATGTCCTATAGGCTAGCATCTCCTACCCACTAAACCTACACTCCCATACTCATTGTTTAGGAGATCAATACACTTGATATAGGAAATCAAGCCTTGTGCTTCAAGTGGTAATTGTAATTTCTGTTTTCCTTCTTGTTCTTTCTTATTGCTTGTAATCTCCTTGCTACTCCTAGGGCTGGAGGCTGCGGATTGGAGAGAGTTTTGATCTTCTTGGTGGAGAAGGAGATCTTTGGACTAATTCTAGAAGGCTGTCTCAACGTGAAGCTACTTCAAGAGGAAGGCTACTTCAAGGGGGAGCTTGAAGTTACTTCAAGGAAGGCTGCTTCAAAGTTGGTGAGACTACTTCAAGGTGAAGGCTGTCCAAAGGGTGTTGAAAGTGTTATAATTTTATTTAATATCCTTACGAGGTAATAAAATTAAATACTTTCAAAATCCCGGTTGGGTAAGCAACCGGGTAGTGGATTGACTGCCTTAGTATTTGCTAAGGTTGGAACCACTCTAAAGACCTTGTCTCCTTCTTATTATCTTAATTGTGGTTGTTTGAGTTGAATTATTTTAAAATATCCATAAAACCCTATTCACCCCCTCTAGTGGTTTTTCAATTGGTATCAAAGCAGGGCTTCAAGGAACTCTAACAAAGTCTTGAAGAATGGGTGATGGGGTACTCAACAACCTCAACTTGGAAGGAACACTCGTGGCAAGACCTCCACCTTTTGATGGGACTAACTACACTTACTAGAAGAGGAGGATGCAGTTCTACTTCCAAGGAATCAGCTGGGATTTATGGAGGATGGTATCAACTCCATATGAATTTCCTCAAATAGAGTATGCAAATTGGGATGTTAATACGGCAAAATCAGCCCAAATGAATGCAAAAGTTGTAAGTATACTCTATTGTTCAATTTCCATTGGTGAGTTCAATAGAATATCAAATTGTGAAACGGAATATGGGATATGGCATAGACTTTCTATAACATATGAAGGAACTATTCAAGTTAAGAATTCTAAAATCGGAATGCTTAAGCAAAAATTTGAACAATTTTGTATGGATCAAAATGAGTCTATTAGTGAAATGTATGCAAAATTTTCTTCTATTGTAAATGGTTTGAATGCTTTAGGCAAAGTAATATCTGAAGAAGATCAAGCGTCAAAGATTCTTAGATCTCTCCCTCCCAAGTACAAGCCCAAGGTGACTGCTATTGAAGAAGCAAATGATCTCACCCGACTGAGGATGGAGCAACTCATTGGCAACCTAGAAGCACATGAGGCAACCTTGGAGGAAGAGGAACGACAAGAGCGTGAACTTCAACAAGGAAGAAAGAAAGATATAGCTCTCAAAGCTTCAAAGATCGTCACACAAGAAAGTGATGAAACAAGTGATGGAGAAGGAGAAGAAGCTCTAATCATTAATGGTAAGAAATATAGAAGATTTAGATCTAACAAAATTGCTGGTTCTTCTTCTTCCCCTCCTAGGTGTTTTGAATGTGGAAAGAAAGGACATCTCAAAAATGAATGTCATAAAGCAAAGAAAGGAAAGAAAAGCTCATCCAAGAAGAATGGAGAAAAAGCTTATAAAGCTGCCTGGGATGAGTCAAGTGAGAGTGAAAGTGGAGAAGAGAATGTGGAGTGTCTCATGGCAAAAGAAGATGATAATGATGATTCTCAAGAGGTAAGCCTTCTTGATTTGCCAAAAGAAGATCTAATTGTTTGTCTACAAGAAACTCATGATAAGTATATTGACTACAAAAAGAAACTAAAGAAGGTTACTAAAACAAATAAGGATCTATATGCTAGATTGAATGATCTTTCTTCTGAAAAGAACAATATTGCTTCTAAAAATTTGACTTTGAAATCATCTTTAGATGATTCCAATATAAAGTTACTTGATTTAGAAATGAATCATGATCTTCTTTCTCAAGAAAAGGTTGATTTGCTTGCTAGACTAAACAATTTTCAGACTCAACCCATTCTATGTAATCATTTTGATTATGATAATATTGTTAAGGAAAGAAACTCTTTAGTATCTGATTTAGATCAAGCAAGGATAGATATTAATAAGAAAATGGATGAGATTGCTAAGATACAAAGAGAAATTAATGGCTTAAGGGGGAATGACGTTCTTAATAATATTCTGAAATATTCTTCTAGCTACAATGGAAGAAAAGGCTTAGGTTATGTTCCAAAAGGAAATCAACCTAAAAGAGAATCCAAGACCAAGATCATGTTTGTACCTAAGAACACAATTCCAAATCCTAGAAAGAGAAATGAAATTGACTCTATTTCTTGTCACTTTTGCCTACGTCTTGGACATTATTCTTTTTCATGCCCTTATAAGAAGAAGGATTCAGAGTTAGTTTGGGTCCCCAAACCTCAAACTTAGAAGACTTGAATGTAATTTAGTTGAGATATGATATAACGCTTATTTTTGAAAATCAAAATGTCTTATCTCAACTAAGCAAATAGCTTCTTGTAGTATTTTTAAATTCAGAACTGATATAACCAAATTACTGAGACAAATAGAAACATTTTCGGTCGACAAATAATTCGATCGAGATATTATCAGTCGAGAAAAACTTCGACCGAGCGAATGCCTGTGACAAACCAAAATCTACAGCAGAAATTTTAATGAAACAACAACTATTTCGGTCGAATAATGATCGACCGGAGCAAAAATCGGTCGAAAAATGGTCAATCGAACGGACTTCTGTTTCTATTTAGTTTTAACCTGTAAAACAACAACTTTCTCGATCGAAAAATTGGTCGACTGAAATACCTGTCGGTCGAACTTTTGTCGACCGAATGAAGTTCTGTTCAGTTTTCATTGTTAAAACATGCTCAGTTTATTATTAAGTGTACCTAACCATAATGGACCATCACATGGGTACCAAAACCTATATCTTAATGCAGGATTGGGTGGTCGACAGTGGATGTTCCAAACACATGACTGGAAACAAGAAAAGTGGAACAGTCACTTTTGGAGACAATGGTAAAGGTAAAATTGTTGGAATAGGTAATATTGGTACAAACCTTGAAATAAATAATGTTTTACTTGTAGATGGTTTGCACCATAATTTAATAAGTGTTAGTCAATTATGTGATAGTGAATATGATGTTTTATTCAACAAAAATTGTTGTAAGTTACTAATAGAAAATACTAAAAATGTTGTTTATGAAGGAAAAAGAGTTGGAAATCTTTATATGCTTAGACCTAACTCTATGCAATCTGTAATTGGAAAATTCTTACTTGCAAACGAAAATTCTTTACAACTATGGCATAGAAAATTAGGACATGCTAGTTCACATGCTATCAAAAAGCTAGTTAAATATGATCTTGTTCGTGGTTTGCGTAAATTATCTTTTGATCAATCTGAAAATTGTGAACCATGTACTTTGGGTAAACAAACTAAAACCTCTTTTAAACCCAAAAATGTACTTAGCACCTGTAGATCACTAGAACTCATTCATATGGATTTATTCGGACCTATGTAGACACAATCTATTGGCGGGAAAATATATTGTTTTGTTATTGTTGATGATTATAGTAGATATACATGGGTACACTTTCTTGCAAACAAAGATGATACTATTCAAATTTTTATACAATTTTGTTCTAAGATTGAAAATCTATTACAAAACAAGATATGTACAATTAGGAGTGATCATGGTGGAGAATTTGAGAACCATTTATTTAAAGAATTTTGCACATCTCAAGGCTACACTCACAATTTTTCTGCTCCACGCACTCCACAACAAAATGGCATAGTTGAAAGGAAAAATCGATCACTACAAGAAATGGCTAGGACTATGATGCTCGAACATAATACACCTAAAACATTTTGGACTGAAGCGGTAAACACAACTTATTATGTGCTAAATAGAGTAACCGTTCACTCTTATTTGAAGAAAACACCATATGAAATCATATCTACTAAGAAACCCAGGGTTGACTATTTTCATACTTTTGGATCAACATGCTATATCTTGAACACAAAACATGATAGAGACAAGTTTGATTCTAAATCACAAAAAGCCTTTTTCTTGGGATATTCCACCTCTAGTAAAGCATTTAGAGTTTACAACACTATTTCTAGAAAAGTTGAGGAATCCATTCACATTACTTTTCATGAAGAGCCACAATCTGAAAACCTTGAAATAGTTGATCTCACTCATCAATAAGAAAATTTATCCATACCAAATGATGGTGACAAAAATACTACTAATAATCACCAAGTTGAGACACAACAACCTGTTCCTAGACTCATTAAGGATCATCCTCAAGAACTAATCATTGGAAATCCTAATGATAGAGTCAAAACCCATTCATCTTTTAGAGATGTTGCAAATATGGCATTTGTTTCTATAATTGAACCTAAGAAGGTGACTGAAGCTATAAAAGATGACTATTGGATAATGGCAATGCAAGAAGAATTAAACCAATTCACAAAAAATGATGTATGGGACTTAGTTCCTAAACCACAAGATAAAACCATTATTGGAACTAAATGGGTTTTTAGGAATAAGTTAAATGAAGCAGGGGAAGTAGTAAGAAATAAAGCTAGGTTAGTAGCACACGGATATAATCAACAAGAAGGAATAGATTTTGATGAAACTTATGCACCAGTAGAAAGACTTGAAGCCATTAGAATGCTA
Organism: Alisma plantago-aquatica; assembly: GCA_963693085.1. Lineage (NCBI taxonomy): Eukaryota > Viridiplantae > Streptophyta > Magnoliopsida > Alismatales > Alismataceae > Alisma > Alisma plantago-aquatica. The sequence goes on along the minus strand of OY856413.1, from coordinate 1,134,204,006 downwards.
CTAGCTATAGCTGCACACAAAAACATCAAACTTTTCCAAATGGATGTCAAAAGTGCATTTCTCAATGGCATAATCCAAGAAGAAGTATATGTTGCCTAACCACCTGGCTTTGAAATACCGGAAAAAGGTGACTATGTATACAAACTTAAGAAAGTACTTTATGGCTTAAAACAAGCACCTAGGAATTGGTATAAAAGGCTCAAGAACTATCTATTTGATAATGATTTTTCTATTGGAAATTCAAATTCTACTTTAATTTTTAAAACATATGCATCTGATTTTTTTGTTGTTCAAATATATGTTGACGATATTATCTTTGGTGCCTCAAATGAATCGTTGTGCAAACAATTTAGTGATATTATGCAACAAGAATTTGAAATGAGCCTCATGGGTGAACTAACTTTCTTTCTTGGTTTTCAAATCAGACAAACGCCCGCAGGGATTTTTATAAGCCAAGAAAACTATACCAATGAACTTTTAAAATGCTTTGGGATGGACCAATGCAAACATGCTACCACTCCAATGGCTACCTCTACTAAAATTGATAAGGATGAAAATGGGGAACCTAATGATGATTCCTTATATAGAGCCATGATTGGTAGTTTGCTCTACTTAACCGCTTCTAGACTGGACATCATGTTTTCTGTTGGTCTTTGTGCTCGATTTCAATCACAACCTATGCAAACCCATTTTCAAGCCGTCAAATGGATTTTACGATATTTAGCCGGCACTACATGTTATGGTCTATGGTATCCTAAAGGACAATCCTTGGACTTTAAAGCTTATACCGATGCTGATTACGCTAGTTGTAGAATTGATAGTAAGAGCACAAGTGGTAGTTGTTTCTTGTTCGGAAGAGCCTTAATATCTTGGTTTAGCAAGAAACAAAATACGGTTGCCCTCTCTACAACTGAAGCTAAATATATGGCAACCGGATCTTGTTGTGCTCAAGTGCTTTATATGCAACAAGTGTTAAATGATTATGGCTTTACTTTTTCATCCACGCCTATCTTTTGTGATAATACAAGCGCTATAAACTTAGCACACAATCCAATTTTACACATCCGTGCCAAACATATTGAAATCCGTCATCATTTTTTAAGGGATCATATCTCTAAAAATCATGTATCCCTTCATCATGTTGATACGGAAGATCAATTCGCTGATATTTTCACAAAACCGCTTTCACTAGACCAATTCAACAAAATAAGGAAGCAACTACTCATCACTCCCTTAGAAGATGTATTCTTTGATATTTTTGCTTCTTAGAACGTTTTTAATCGTGTCATTTTTGACTTCCAAATGGACATCTTTTTCAACAGATTTGATGGTTATCTTTTTAAGGGGATAACAAATTAAGGGGAGTTTTTCTACATTCATTTTTAACAAATATCTTTTTGAAATGACAAAGGGGGAGAAATAAATGTAAATCTTAAATAATGGTAACTCTTAAAAACTCAATCAATGAGTTTCATAATCTCTTGGCTTTACATTAAAAGTTGCTATATTCCCTAAGAATTGGATTTTATGTTTCATACTTCTTTGGGAATAATAAGCACACATTTCATAAACAAGAGAAGGAATTCACAAAGTAAATCTCAGGAATGAAACTCATCTCATTTTAAAGACTAGTTGATTTATATTTTGGAAATGTTTTTCATCTTCAAAAAGGGGGAGATTGTTGACTAAATGGACATCATTTAAATCCCTTTGTTTTGATAATGACAAACATTTCATTCTTGTGGATCTAACGTGCTACTTGAGTGTTGCAGGAATTAGGTGGATGACATAACTTGGAAGATCTATATGCTTAAATTGCTTTAATCCATGATTGAAATCAAATGTAAAAACTTGTACAAGTATATAATGTACAAGTACTTAGATATCATGTAAATCAAGCGTTTATATCTTCCCTAGTCAATCAAAACACTTAGATAGGTCATCCCCTACAATAGTGTCACATCTGCACACTCATACACACACAATACTTAGTTTAAAACATTGAAACAGGGTTAATCTCGGTCGACAAACTCTTCGACCGAGAATGACCCAAGTAGCCGTTAGACACATCAGACAAGGTAGTTGGGAATTGGATCAGAACGTTATATACACTTGCTCCAGACAGTCCCTCGGTCGACAAATACCTCGACCGACTGGGATCTCGATCGCCAATTCCTTGACTGAGAATGTCTCTGTCTGCACTTTTCAGAATTAATTAACTAGCCATTGTTAAAGCAACTAATGGTTACCTAACAGCTAGTTAAGCACTAAGAACCCCCTGGAAAGTGTCTAGAACGTCCTTAAGCATTCATAGGCCATTTCTATAAATAGGACATGCCATAGGACACCCAAAAAACATGTGTGCAATACTTGAGCTTACATACTTACAATTGGCAATCTGTTTTGAGCAATTGAGAAACTCTAGTACTTGCTACTCATTTACTTTGCTCCAAATTCGTGTCCTATAGGCTAGCATCTCCTACCCACTAAACCTACACTCCCATACTCATTGGTTAGGAGATCAATACGCTTGATATAGGAAATCAAGCCTTGTGCTTCAAGTGGTAATTGTAATTTCTATTTTTCTTCTTGTTCTTTCTTATTGCTTGTACTATCCTTGCTACTCCTAGGGCTGGAGGCTGCGGATTGGAGAGAGTTTTGATCTTCTTGGTGGAGAAGGAGATCTTTGGACTACTCCTAGAAGGTTGTCTCAACGGGAAGCTACTTCAAAAGGAAGACTACTTTAAGGGGGAGCTTGAAGTTACTTCAAGGAAGGCTGCTTCAAAGTTGGTGAGACTACTTCAAGGTGAAGGCTGTCCAAAGGGTGTTGAAAGTGTTGTAATTTTATGAAATATCCTTGCGAGGTAATAAAATTAAATACTTTCAAAATCTCGGTTGGGTAAGCAACCAGGTAGTGGATTGACTGCCTTAATATTTGCTAAGGTTGGAACCACTCTAAACACCTTGTCTCCTTCTTATTATCTTAATTGTGGTTTTTTGAGTTGAATTATTTTAAAATATCCATAAAACCCTATTCACCCCCCCTCTAGTGGTTTTTCATTACTAATTTTGGTCAAAATCACCAAGGAGGAGCTTAAGAAATCCTAAATAGAGAAAATTTGGAACCCTAGGAGCCTTCTTCACAAGATAGGCACCTCCTTTTACCTTGGGACAGAACCTTTGTGGAAAAGTAGAGTAGGAATGATGATTTAAGCTAGAGGAAATAAAGGAGAGAAAGAGTTTTTGAATTGGGAGGTGGGAAAGGGTAGAAATGGCTATATAAAGGAATAGGTCAAGTATGAGGTGTCTATGAGACTTTCCATGTGCCGTCTATAAGGGTGTCCATGGACATGCAATCATTTATGGATAAGGAATAAGTAAAGAATGAGGTGTCAAGTTACTTTCCATGTGTCCAATGCTAAGGGTGCCTATGGACATGCAAACCTTTATGGATAAGGAAGAAGTCAAGCATGAGGTGTCCATGGAGCTTTCCATGTGTCCTTAGCCTAGGGATTTCATAGCTATGCAAGAGGAAAACTCATAGAGGCTTACTGAATATCAAATGTCAGTTTATGGACACTGATAGGCCATCCCAACCGACCTCCAATAAAAGAAATAACCCCATTGGTTGATAGCTTCTAAAGATAAGCTCATTTATAAAGAGATTAATCCCTAAAATGCCCTTGAAAAGAAACACCTTCAAACCAAGGTGCAACTAGGTGCCCTATGGTTCAAAAACTTGAGAATGGTAAGGGAATATATAAGTATTATAATGCATGTGACAATTTGTAAAGAAAACCTCCCAATTGGGTAAATTGCAGAAAAGTCCAGAATGTACATAAAACTGCATAACTTGCACAAACAACATCCAAATTGGACCAAACTTCATCCACAAGTTATCTTTGATGTGTTGAATATGAATGTTCAATTATTTATATATTTTGAATTTATATAATCACATTATTCATTACTTATATCTTTTACTCATTTTCTCTCCTAAACTTATCCTAATATTTCAAGGTGGTCCAAATTAGATGAAATTTGACATGTATGCTAATTTTGATATGTAGATTTCAAATTTGAAGTTTGTTTCCACTTTTGAGACTTCTTTTTCTGATATATGTCATATGGCCCATTAATGGCCCATTATCTAAATAATTCATCCAATTAAGTTTCTTATCTTCATATTACCACCAAAATGAGTTATGTGGCACATTTTATGTATCCATTATAAACCTAAGATTAATGTTTAAACATTAGGTTACATTAAGGTGATTTATACATGCATTATCTCATTGGGGTTATACTAAACATCTATTTAAGTCTAACCTTCAACCTTGTTTGGCTAAGTCCAAAATGTCAACTTCCAGGGTAGGGTCTGAGATCTAATATGTTACAGCACAACACCCCTTAAAGTGATTTCATCCTCAAAATCAAAACATCCACATATAAGAAAACAACTTATTCACCACCCCTTAAGGGATTCATCTTATTAAGTCAAAACTATTCTTTAGATACAAAAGGTTAAACTACACTTCCTTACATCCAACTACATAAGCATCATGAAAAAAACATAACTTGTAAAGACTAACTATGAACTATAGATGAACTTGCTCTTGTCCATCCTCAAACAAGTCTTTACACCTATGAGACTAATTCAACATATTAGGGTCCCTAAAGATAAATCATATAGATGTCTAAGGCTACTATTGCCTAAAAGCATTCTATTTTGAACAATTCATATCAGCTCAGGCCAGGCTGACATCATATGGATTCAGGAGTCCTCATAAACTAAGCTAGTGGTGTGGAGGAAAATCTTGCCAGCCCCCAAAACCTAATCCTTTCTAGACACCTTTTCTTTCAACTTCATGTCCTACTAGCTGCCTAAAGGCCAAGCTAAAAAACCTCAAGTTACTATGGTTACTTATGCATCTTTTACTTGTAAGTATTTTAAGGATCAATTTCTCATTATTCTAATGTGAAACTATATGATCTTAAATCAACCCTTCATCATCTATTGATCAATTCTAGGGCAAACATGTCACTTAAAGGTAAGACAAGGATTCTAACTAGGGAGACAAAATTGAAATTGTCAGATTCTGACTACTTGGGCTGTGATACCATGCTGTAAGGAGGCATGATCACCCCATTACTAAAAATTTGAAGAATAAAACATCCATTCCAAACACACTCACATGTATGCTAGAATTGGTGCAAAATTTTCAAACTTCAATAAATGGTATTCAAAGCAACCAAAGTATAGCAGCGAAATAAAAATAATGACTATATTCAAATTTCACAAAATATTACAAAAGTATATCATAATATCCCATAAGGGTTTACATGTATGATATAACATAAGGATCTAAGTAGAGGTAAGTATAAACTATAACAACTTTGTCTCCAAGCTTTAACTCCTTCAGCTAGTCCAAAACTTCATGCCTTATCATCCAAGTCCTTCACCTAGTTAGGGTTGGAAGCATACCCTCGAAAGAAGAGAAAATAGATGACATCAAGAAAGGCTGGTATGTGCATACTAAATAGGGAATTGAGAAATATATGGAATAATGGACATAGAAATATAAAAGGCTTCCCATAGAAAGGATAAGGACCACCCAAATGGGTATCAAGAGAAAAGGGATTGAAATCATATGATAACAAAAGAATACTTGCCATTAATAAAACATAAAGATTATGCCACACAAGCACATGTAAAGAATTAGGGCACACACCCCATATCATCAATCTGCATGCATGCGAGATAAACATAGCCCTAGAACAATATAAACACAAAGGCGGCCAAGTCTCATTAACTTGAAACCTGATCGAGAAAGGAATACTTCCAATCTCCCAAATATATAAAACATGGGCCAAGAATCACACATCTTGCATTGGGTATGAGATTTCTTTCCATCCCAAAAGACCAGGAAATATCACATCTGCTTGGCACACTACTACAGAAAAGGCCTTTGGCGTCAGTTATTTAGAGCCTTTAGCATCAGTTTTCAAGTGACACCCAAGTGGGTGCCGCTAAAAGTCGACACCTTCAATGTCGGTTTCTAACCGACGCCATAGCCCTTCCCGCCACTGAAAATGTACCAGTAAGGGGATTATAGGCATCGGTTCTTAACGAAAATCGACACTATATCATGATCAAAGACATTAGTTATTAAAAAAACACCGACACCATAACCCTTCCCGCCACCGAAAATGTGCCAGTAAGGGAACTATAAGCATCAGTTAGCACAGAGAACTGACACTTTATCATGGTTAAGCGTGTCGGTTATTAAACAATAACCGACGCCATATCCCTGCCAGCACGATCATGCTTCCCAACATGGCCATGGTACCTGGCCACTATAGGCGTCAGTTCTTATAGATAACCGACACCATCCATGGAAGAGACGTCGGTTTTTTGCTAATAACCGACGCTGTATGTCTTTGGTGTCACTTTTATACAAATAACCAACGCCTATGTTCTGATTTTTTTTCTTATCAGTTTGCAGGCTTGTTGTATGGCTGGTCACAGTATGCAGAACCTGCAGTTCAGTTCTGAACTACAGGTTTACAACATCCATTGATATCAACCAACAACATGCCACAAACCTGCAAAGTAATTCACATTCAAACACATGTATTGATCAGATACATGTAGAAACATGCAAAGTCATTTACATTCGCATTCAGTTCCATTCATTTCATCTCTTTTCACATTCAGACATTCATGTATTGATAAGAAAAAGTCCTTCACATTCACACATGACAATTCAGAAAATGTCATTCACATTCACACAAAAATAATTATGAGAACAAAGTTTAGAAATATCATTCTTTATTCATCATCGTCATCATTGTCATCATTGTCCCAATTATATTTTAAAAATTCCCACTCTTTGTAGGGCTTTTTCCCATTCTTCTCTTACAACATCTAATTCCTCCCTCATATAGGAAGTATGTACATCTAATAACTTTCCACCCGTGTTGAATTCAGTTTTAAACACATGCAAAGAGAATGACGTATATATATAATTAATAAAATATAATAAGATTGATATATCTCATATTATTTTAATGAGACTATATATAATACCTTCTGTATAGTATCAATTTCCATTACGGCATATTTGATGATTAGGTGCATAAATTGCATCACATAGAAGGCACATGCTCAACCATTGTCTTATATAGCACACTATAAATTGAAACATATAAAATATTCAAAAATACAAATAAGCACAGTTCACATAAATAATATATACATCGGAGTCTGGAAATTACTTTCACATTCTCCCAAACTAGTGGCTGATTCTTTTTCCTGGGGACCTTTCCTCTAGCTTTTTTGAACTCTTGTAAAGCCCTACATGTTAATGTAACACATTAAATTGCATAATTAAATAGTAATGCAATAATAGATGTTAACGGATATAAAATATGAAATATTTCTCATGAAAATAATGGCCTTTTCATTGCGTGTCCATATAATGTATTCAATCCATTCCCTACAAGATCTAGATAATAGGCAGTGGACGTCTTGGGGACAATAACTAGTAACTCCCAATGCCTACCACTACAGGTAATAAAGTTAAAAATTAATAACTCAAAATCCACAATAAAAATGTAATTTTCTTAAGTCCAAATTATAATCAAAGTAAACTTACTCAACATTGAATGGAGCTATTATCACCCCATTCTTATTTTTACCAAAATATTCAAAAGCATCACAACAATATGAAGTAGTTGAATAAGGGTCTGTATCCACAAGACTAATCAAAGATGAAACCAAAAATCCCACATGGGAAAATGAAAAATCTCTACATATCGTGTGTAAGTGGCTGCAAAACATGTAATACGTATGCATTAATATATAAGAAACCAGATCACCGTATATAAAACAAGGTATACAGATGTATAAATAAGATCTCACCATATCCACACCTCGATCATAGATGTGTTCAGCCAATCATAACGAAACAACTCCAAAATATCTTGTAAAAATAGCTTGTTTTCGTATGATTGACCTGCATTAATACCTATGCATTAATACGTATGCAAAAACTTGTATAAATAGATTATTATCGTATGATTGACCTGCAACATCCTCCAAAATTGTAACATTTATAGGGCAATTTCGATCATGTTCGCTGATCCATATTGCCATACCCCTACAATTAGGACCTAACGAGGCATGTAGGTCCCTTGAAAGCCAACTTGGTAGTTGAGGAGGTGGACGTGGAGGCCGAGATGTAATGGGTATTGTCTTTTTGACCTGTATATATAATTTCATATCAATTGACTCATATATACACACTAACAAATTAACGTAATGTAAATTTACCATACAATATTAGTATAGACGACATCCTCTTTGGGCCACATTATCACTCCGCCTTCTGCCTCACCAAGCGTTTTAGAATCTGGGTGGGTATATGGCAGTTGAAGATCCTTCCAATCGGGAAGTATATGTATCGGGCTCACACGAACCGTACCAGCTAGTACCGGAGTCCCATGAAACATCTCCCCTAGAAGGTATGGGTAAGCATGTGCCTCTACAACCATATATTCTTTACTTTTTCAACGACATGGCTTCAACCCGTACAAATTTACATATATAATGTTATATACATATATACATAAACATATCATCTTGAAAAGACTATCTACTATGTCATAAAAATACTTACAAAGGATGTGCTAGGTGGTGGGTCTACAAGATTACTCCCAACCTCTACAGTAGGAGTAATAGAAGCACGACACGTCACAGGTACTGTCTAAGTGGCCGTTTGAGACGCCTTCCACTTCACCATTACTTCTTGGACTTTCCTTTTAATTAATTCATCTACCTATACATGGATAAAAGAAAGATAGTCGATTATTGAATTCCCTTTCACAATAACATTCTAAAAAAAGAATAGGTTACCTCAACTTGTGAAATTCCCACTTTTGGGATAGGTTTGCGCTGGGATGGCCCAAAGAATGCTTTGATGCCCACACTAGCGCATGCACCCCTAACATGTCCAGGATGCTCTGGGTTATGAATTGACAGTTGCTATGGGTTACCCAGAGCAACTGTCAATTCATCCCTTGTGCCCTTAGGGATGAACTTTCCTTCCTTCCTCTGCTTGTGCAGCTCCCGCTAATCGCCATCAAAAGAAATTGGTAAGTAAACATAACAATAATCAATATCAATCGATTGCTCTAAGAGTTGAATTTTACAATTTTTCCAGCCGCCTGAGCAGTTGCGGGCTTCATTATATCTCCCTTCTTGTTTTGCCTCCCAGCTATCCACATAGCATGGCGAGGCAGAGGTGCGAGACCAATAGTAGAGGACTCCTGAGTAGCAGTAGAATGAGCAGTAGATTCAACCTGTAGTCTTTGGTGAATGCCTGCATAGCCTCTTGGACCCATTGTGTGGTCATGCACATTCAGTGCACACCTTGCTCTTTGAGCATTGCTGATAGCCTTGTTAGTAAGCACATTGATTTGTTTAGTAACACTAAAGGTTAATCTTGAATAGGTGAATACATAAGAACATATTAATTAAATTAGGAGTGGCGCTTAATACTTTGAATTCATCCATTTTTCTTTGGGTAACAAAGTCCTCCCAGTCTTTGGTGTCCAGGTAGTTCCATTTCTCAGTGGCTGTCTTTTGCCTAAATTTATTTTTTAAAGAGAATACAATTTTTTTTATTAGTGTAGATTTAGTCAAAAAGTGATCAATGTCTAGAATTGGAAATCAATCAAGAACTTCTTCTCAGCATCGCGTATGTAATCTCGGGTGAGATTTGTCCTATAGTTCCTTAGGACCCTCCCACAACGTTGCATCATGCATTTACGATGCAACTTTTCATCCAGATCAAATATACTCTGCAAAATAGAATTGCTATTAACTAGTATCCTAAAAATTAGTAATCTACAAAAATAGAATTACAAATAATAATAACTCACACATAGTTCCTTCCATATTAAGTCTTTCTTCCCCTTAGGAACTTTATGCCAGGATTCAAAAATAGGACTATAATGGATGCAAGTAAGAACCCCAAGATATGAAATAAATGAGTTACAGTTCACTCCAACTGGATTTCCTCAAATTCTTTGCATCTATCGGATTGGCAAACAAGCAGTGAAACTGTGGTATTATAGGTAGATACCACATCACCTTGGCAGGAGAACCAGTTTTGGACTCCCCCGAAGTCGTCAATTTATACCTTGACGCACCACATTTGGGACAATCTTTCAAATCCACATAGTCCTTTTGAAATAATACAAAATCATTCGAGCATGCACGTATCTTCTTGGCCTCCATTCCCATGGGGCACAACAATTTCTTTAACCGGTATGTTGAGATTGGCAGCTCGTTTCCTTCAGGAAGAATTTCTTTCAACAAAGACAACAATGATGTGAAGCTTTTGTCGCTCCATCTATTGATAGCTTTCAGCTTATACAATCTCAACACAACACTAAGCTTCATCAACTTACAACCTGTGTATAACGGTATCTCAGCATCATGCACAATGTTTCTAAACATGGGAGGTGGATCAGTGTGCTCTACCCCACAACTATCCAGAATCACATCAACGATGTCTACTAGAACTGGTTTGTTCACATCTACGTCATCGGAGGCAATTTCTTCTTCCACACAAGCACTGCTATCGACATCCAATGATTTTAGGTTTGAAATCTCTCCATTCCAGTGCCATTCTATATAGCCCGTTGCACATGACATGACTTTTGATTTCGTCACTAGTGCTAACTTTCAAGTTGTTACCGCAATGCCTACATGGACAGTAGAACCTATCTCCATGTTGTTTCCTATGTTCCTCGAAAAATCTAATAAACTAATCAAGACCACAAATAAACTCTCGGGTGCAACAATTTGGAATGGACATCCATGATCTATCCATTCTATGATCAAAGAGAAAACAAGTATATATTAGAACAAGATTAGGGTCTAGGGTTAAAATATTAGGGTTTATGGTTAAAACTTTAGGGTTTAAGGTCTTATATATAACAAATGTGTACCACCTATCCCATTCTTGAACACCTAATCTCACTAGTAAGTGTATAATGTGTATTGGGTTTTCAAGAAAATTTTGGCAGCATTTCCCCATTTGTTCTCTAAGTACACTTACATCCTAAGTGAGATTAAGTGTTCAAGAACAATCCCAAATCGGGGACTATCCAAGATTTACTCCTAATGAGTAAATCTTGGAGGGGTTTCTAGGCCAACATAATATAACACCAGTCCCTTATTCACAACCCCATTCAACACAAAATTTTCTTATAAAAACACTTGTGGACAACCATAACAACATATCAATGCTTCCTAAATTAATCAATGTATTATTTTATAACACAAACCATGGTGGGTATAACATAGCAAAAAACTCAACATGTCACAACAAAAACATGTCCTTAACCTAATATACATATATTTGTAACAAAACTCGTGTTAGCTATACCATAGAAAATTAAGTAGCATGACCAATATATAACAAAAGCAACATTTTTCCAGATTGTTATAACGATAACAACTCTTAACATTTTTCCATTGTAATAGCCTTATCAGCATTTACCCTTATCCAAACCTACAACTAGCATGAGCAAAGGTTATTCATAACAACATATGTAGTGGAGGAAACTTTGGTAGGCTTCATTCTCTTCTTTGGATTTCACAAACTCCATGACAAATGGATGAGCGATGGTTTAAAATGTTGGTCTAATCTTTGTGCAGGTCTGGATGTGATTTGACTAGGGGACAAACTAATATGTTTCCCATCCTCTTTGGCTCTTTCTACGGCCCTACATTGCATCCCCCCACCATATCCACAACATATCGCCCATCAGCTTCTAGGTAACCATGCCTGGGTTTCGAATCACCATTCAAATCAAAATCTCAATACATGTGTTTTCATCGAATCAAGTTTAGGATGAAACACTCAAATAAGTCAACAAATTATATAAGATAGGATTTGTAGGGTAATATGTCTCAATTAGGTTAATAAATAGGATTCACATGTAATTTCCCATATAGTTATGCAATAATATATAGTCATATAATAGTCACATGTGTGATATTGAACATGCAAATTTACTAGGGGTGAAATCACTAGAGTTTACCTTGACCAACGTATAATAATCACTACCTAAAAGTGGATGGATCTTATAGTTCGAAATCAATCCCAAAGGACAATGTATCTAAGAATCGACTAATCAAGGTAAAAAAACAATAACTAATATTTAAGACAAAATCTAGATTGATTGATTATTCTAAGGTTGTGATTAATAAAAGGGTTGAATTAAATATTGATTATTCTAAAGTTGTGATTAATAAAAGGGTTGAACTAAATTATCATATGAAAGTAACATAGGGTGAAATGAATTTCACCATCGCTACCTATCATTCAATGTCTTACTGCATGATATTAAGCATGAACATATATGTTCATCCACTTTTGGTGTTAATTAGAGTTAAAACATATAAAACACCTATCTGAAGTTGTCATCAAGGGTTTAACCAGTAGAGAGAAGCCAAGCCTAGCTAGCAGATGCTACTACTACCATATGTAGGAATAACCTAGAGGAAGAAGAGGAGGAAGAAGGGTACCTCAGCGGCGGGGGAGGAAGAAGAGGAAGAACAGTACATTCGCGGCAGCAGTGGTGACCAGGAGCAGCAAGCAGGTGGCTGGCGGTGAGCAGTTGAAGGTGAGTAGAAGGAGGCGGTGGTAAGCAGAGGAGAAGCCGGAGCAACAAACGACAGCGGCTGGAGCAACGAATGACAGCGGTGACAACGAGTAGAGGAGCAGTGAGCGGCGGCCGGAGTAGGGAATCGATCGCCGAATCAAGGAATCGATCGCCACACCTAAGCACGGAGTCGATGAAATAGAGAAAGGGGGAAGAGTCAGGCTCGTATGGGTGTATTAAGTTAACAATAGGCGTCAGTTATTCAAAACAGCTGACACTTAAAACAATCAACGTCGGCTGTGGTAAAAAACCGACATCCAAAGGGGGTGAAAATTTTCGCGGGGACAGCGTGCAAAAAAACATCGATGTCGATTATTGTAAGAAAACCGACGATAACAATGGGCCCAATTTCTGTCTCATGAACAACCATTAGTCATTGGTTGATTAGCTAAAAACCGACGCCGTATTATAAATTTTTGAGGTAAATTTTTTTACTGGAAAATTGGGATTTGGCGGTCAATTTTAGGCGTCGGTTGGTTATTGAGGAACCAACGCTAAATAAAAAGTGATACCCGTGTCTGGATGCTCTTCACAGATAGATTTTAGTTTGTGTATTCAACTTACGTTGTATGGTTTAGGCGTCGGTTTCTTGTATGCAACCGACGCCTGTAAATGTGACGTTATAAGCTAATTTTGTAGTAGTGGTAGGAAATAACACATCTGCCATAAAAACCAATGCAATTACACTACTCTAGTGCTATTGAATCACATAGCATGTTAAATGTAGATGCAAGTAGAAAGTATAATCAGAATATATAAACTAGTCACCACATAAGTGACCAACATATACATCCACCTCATAAGTGGGAAAAAGACATCACATGTCATCTTTTAGAGTTCCATCATGAACAAAGCATAAGATAAAAGTTCCAAAGAATATCAATGATCACATGATCAATATAAAATAAGGTAGTTCACATGAACCATGATTTTCAAAAGAAAAGACATTGTGTATAGGCTAATGTCCATAGGATAAAGAGAATGAATAAGCATAGGTGAATTGCTCAACATAGAATAATAGGGGATACATCATACCTCAACTTCAGAGTCTAAATAGTATAAGTCAATCCTAGGCCTCCAAAAGAACCTCTAGGGAAGGTGGACATATCCAATAAGAAAGATTCCAAAGCTTAGAGAGGCTGGTTTCTCCAACAAAGCTCCTATCTTGAGCAAGAAGAACCTTCTCCACTTTAGAGGTGAAAAACCCTAACCAAAGAACATGGAGATGAGATGTTTATGGGTTTTAGGTGGAGTTTCACCAGGGAAGGCCATGGTTCTGACCTAGGGAAGGTGGAAGGAAGACTAACAACATGAAAATAGGGAAGGAAAGGATGACACTTACTAATTTTTGTCAAAATCACCAAGGAGGAGCTTAAGAAATCCTAAATAGAGAAAATTTGGAACCCTAGGAGCCTTCTTCACCAAGATCGGCACCTCCTTTTACCCTGGGATAGAACCTTCACGAAAACATAGAGTAGGAATGATGCTTTAAGCTATAGGAAATAAGGGACAGAAAGAAATTTTGAATTGGGAGGTGGGAAGGGGTAGAAATGGCTAAATAAAGGAATAGGTCAAGTATGAGGTGTCTATGAGACTTTCCATGTTCCATCTATAAGGGTGTCCATGGAAATGCAAGAATTTATGGATAAGGAAGAAGTTAAGAATGAGGTGTCAAGTTACTTTCCATGTGTCCAATGCTAAGGGTGCCTATGGACATGAAAACCTTTATGGATAAGGAAGAAGTCGAGCATGAGGTGTCCATGGAGCTTTCCATGTGTCCTTAGCCTAGGGATTTCATAGCCATGCAAGAGGGCAGCTCATAAAGGCTTATTGAGTATCAAATTTCGGTTTATGGAAACTTATAGGCCATCCCAACTGACCTCCAATCAAATAAATAACCCCATTGGTTGATAGCTTCTAAAGATAAGCTCATTTATAAAGAGATTAACCCTAAAATGCCCTTGAAAAGAAACACCTTCAAACCAAGGTGCAACTAGGTTCCCTATGGTTCAAAAACATGGGAATGTTAAGGGAATATATAAGGATTATAATGCATGTGACAATTTGCAAAGAGAACCTCCCAATTGGGTAAATTGTAGAAAAGTCCAGAATGTACCTAAAATTGCATAACTTGCACAAACAACATCCAAATTGGACCAAACTTCATCCACAAGTTATCTTTGATGTGTTGAATATTAATTTTACATTATTTAAATATTTTGAAGTTATATAATCACTTTATTCATTACTTATGCCTTTTACTCATTTTGTTTCTCCTAAACTTATCCTAATATTTCAAGGTTGTCCAAATTAGATGAAATTTGACATGTAGGCAAATTTTGATATGTAGATTTTGAATTTGAAGTTTGTTTACAATTTTTAGAATTTTTTTTATAAGATATGTCATATGGCCCATTATTGACCCATTATCTAAATTATTCATCCAATTAAGTTTCTTATCTTCATATTGCCACCAAAATGAGTTATGTAGCATATTTTATGTATCCATTATAAACCTAAGATTATTGTTAGAGCATTAGGTTACATTAATGTTATATATACATGCATTAGATCATTGGGATTATGATAAACATATATTTAGGTCTAACCTTCAACCTTGTTTGGCTAAGTCCAAAATGTCAACTTCCAGGGTAGGGTCCGAGATCTAGTATGTTACAAAAACCCATCTTAAGTTTTAGTGAAGCAAGTGGACCAATGCCTTCCTCACAAGTTTTCTATAGTCCACCTCCCATTAAAGTGCATCCCATATACCACTTATAAGGCCATCAAAATCCTTACACTCCTCCTCCCCCTCCATCACCACAACTTTCTCAATAATTAACCTTTCAACCTCAATTCTCCCCTCCACCTCAATTTCAATACCAAGTGCCACCTCTACCTCCTCCACAACCACAACTAGCTCCCCCTATCCACAATGAGAAAGGTAGAAATGTGATAGTTCTAAGGAGTGGGAAATCTCTTGAGTATCCCACAAGTCAAAGGAAGGTTTATAAAGCAAAGCAAAGGCAACCAAGTGGTGATACTGTGATTGAGATTGCCGAAGATGATTCTGTGACACAACATGCTAAGTTTGGGACACCGTGTGCTCCACCTCACACTCCATTTGTAGGTCCCACCATCCCTAGTGCTCCACCTCATGTTGATTCAAGGAAGGCCAAAGCTAGTGAGTCACCTTTCATTGAAGCATTAGATGAGCCATCGG
Source organism: Alisma plantago-aquatica (assembly GCA_963693085.1). Taxonomy (NCBI): domain Eukaryota; kingdom Viridiplantae; phylum Streptophyta; class Magnoliopsida; order Alismatales; family Alismataceae; genus Alisma; species Alisma plantago-aquatica. The sequence continues at coordinate 1,134,188,042 of OY856413.1, read as the reverse complement.
AATTAAGGAGGAGACAAAAGCACAATGTTGACATTCTTGAGGTGTTTTGCTAAGTGAAGGTCAAAATCCCATTGTTGGATACTATCAAGCAGATCCCATCATATGACAAGTTTTTGAAGAACTTATGCACTTTCAAGAGAAGGTCAACAAGGATAATACCAAAGAGAGTCAAGTTGACCAAACAAGTGAGCTTAATCCTCCAACACTCACTTCCCGTGAAGAGGAAAGACCCAGGAGCCCCACTCATACCTAGCTACATTGGAGGACATCACATAGTCAAATCCCTACTTGATTTGGGATCTAGTGTGAATTTGATGCCATATAGTGTCTATGTCAAGCTAGGCTTAGGCAAGTTGAAACTGGATCATTGCACTCTCCAATTTGCGGACCGCTTAATCAAAGTGCCTAGAGATAGAGTGGATGATATTTTAGTGATGATTGACAAGGAAAGAGGAGTAGTGTTCCTGATGGATTTCATTGTTCTTGACATGGAGACAGATGATAGGAAGATTCCCATCATCTTGGGAAGACCATTCTTATCTGTAGCGGATGTCTAGATACATGTCCACAGTGGCATAATGATAGTCTCCTTCATGGACATGAAGATAAATATCAACATATACAAGTCCTCAACCCGGCGAGTTCAAGATGAAGATATTGGACATGACCACTTCAAGAGTCTGATTGGTCATTCAAGAGGAGGATATATAGATGACATATTTGATGACATATTCGGTGATCAAAGGGATGAGGAGCATAGGTTGAGTGCAAATGAGAGATGCATTTATTGCAAAAATGGACACATGAAAATTCTAAATGGATGGATGATGCTAGAATCTCCAAGAAGCCCAACTGAAGGCATGAAACTCAGTGCTTGTAGGAGGCAACCCTCATATGTTTGGGAATTTTTCACCCAACCTTCCATTTTTGATACTTCTGGTTATTTTTACACTTTTCCTAGATAACACACACATGTTTTTTAATAGTTTTTGTTTAGTTTTAAGATGTGCAGGTGAAAATAGGTTGAAATGAGAAAATTAGATGAAATTTAGACAAAGAATTCATGAAAAATGTGTTTGGATAAAAACATTTGGGGTTTTGATGAAGTTCAAGTTGAAATGACCTACTATAGTACTCACCCCAGCTATGTTACCATGGAATGGTCATGGTGGTATTCTCAAATCAATAGGGAATTCAAAGAAATTTGAGAAGAAAAGAATAGAGTCAGTATGTCCATGCAAGGCAGCATGACCATTTAGCTAACTATTCAGAATGGCCGTGTGGGGGGAAAATGGCCGTGCTGCAGGCAATCCACCATGGCCGTGTCAAGTAGCACGGTCGTGCTACAACTCGATACAATAAGTCAGTAATTTTCAACTCAGTTTATTTCATTCATTCACAAATAGAACAACCGTGTGCGTGACGCAACAGTCATATGACGACTCCAACACCCTCTCCCACCTTTAATTCTCTACCAAACCACCTCCAATCTACCCCAAATCAGTTCCCTAACATTTTCCCTACATCTATCCATTATTTACACCCAATTATACCCACCAATTCCTCCACTTCCTCTCCATTCCACCCCAAATATGTAGAACTACAAAAACCTAGTCTTTCCCAAATTCTCCACTGAAATCCATCCACAATAAATAAACTCACCAAGCAAGTGGTGTCTAAGACCAAGGATGTGATCTCCTATAGACGTCGACCCAAGAAAAACTCTTCTTCAGTCACGACGTTGTCTCAAGCTCTTCTACCACCATTGACAACCTCCAGTTCACATGCAAAATCACCCCATGTGGCGACGTCAATGGATCCCATGATGAAGGAGTCCTCTGGATTACCTAGCAGAGGTGGGATAACATCCTGATAGTCTGTTTCCTCCAGAGCAGCATCACCACCATCACTGCCCTGGCCCTCTACTTCAACGGCTCAGGTATCAACTTTGACCCATCCTTCAACATCTACAGCACCACAGCCATGACCGAGAGCACATTGACGGCTACATTTTAGATGATGAAGATGAAGCAATGCCAGAGGGATGACAAGAGGATGCACCTGAGGCACATAATGAGACAACACGTGAGGGTAAAACCAAGAAGGTGAAGAATCCAAAGCACTTGGAGTACCTGACACGCTGAGTGATTTCCATTTGCTACACTTGCCAGTAGACGATGGAGAATTTGTGTATCTTTTTTTTTGGATATCTTGGAACCCATTGGGTTCTTTGAGGTGTTAACCACGGTCCAGGAGACTTATGTTGAGCTTACGCAATATTTTTTTGCAACCTTGGAGAAAGTCTCACAGGACGCCATAAATGTCACATTGGGAAATGGAACTTATCTCGTCACTGCCTCTTTTCTCAATAGCTTTTTTGCCCCCACCCCTGAGGTAGTAGACCTACTTGATCAAGGGAGCATAGACAGAGATACCAATGTGAACTATGCATGCATGTAGAAGAGGTTTATAGGGAAACACAACTTTGTGGTGGGAAAACCAAAGACAAGTCTGATTGATAATCCTATTTTGAGATACATTCAGAAGGTCTTGGCAAACACCATTTTTGCCCAGTATGAAAACCAAGACAACTGTACAAAGAAAGACCACTTTGTGTTGGGATGGATGGTGCACGGAAAGCATGTGAATTTGGGATCACTCGTTAAAGATCACATGAAGACTGTCCCGTCCAATAGTAAGAACCCTTTATTATGGGAGAGATTGTGACTTCAATTGCTCTGGCCCTAGATCATGATGTATCTGGTTACACCAAGGCAGAAGGAGGGAAGTTTTAGGACCTCCACTACTTGATTCGCTCATCCATGATTTTAATAATTGATTAGAAGATCTTCTACCAGGTCAACCCTCCTTATATAGGAGTTTCACTGGAGCTCCCCTACCATGCCACACCTCTCCTAGAGGGGTGTGGTCCATCTATGGATTTTTTTAGATATCTTGAGGAGGTGGGAAGAGGAGAATCCTAGAGACACATGACAGTTGCAACCCAAAGATCTACTTGAGGGACTTGGAGAATTACAAGCAACTACTAAGAGGAGGAGGACAGTTGAGGAGAGCGACGCACGTAGGATCAGAAGACGGGAGGTAGAGACATCACATCATCCACTGTGGCCCTCAGCGAATGCATATGACATTTCAACTATACATGTGCAGCTGGAGGGCATTTAGAGCACACATGATAGAATTTTGAGGGCGTAGGAGGGATTTCAATGCACACAAGATGCATTGTGGTTGGATAATCAATATATGCATCATCAAATCAACCACATGTATCGGTTCCAGCATGCTCAGGCCCAGAGGAACCCCCAATGGGGGGAAGATTGGTGGGGTGCACTGTCTAGTAAGCAGGAGACTTACCCGCCTCCACAGGAAGACTACTGGAGTAGGTACTACCAGCATCCGCCACCACAGAGAGGAGCACCACTAGAGCCACCATAGTGATCATCTACCCTATCAATCCTACTTTAGTGTCATGCTGAGGACATCATGATTCAAAAGTTTGGGGGTGGTAGGGTGGTATGCCCTCTTTCTCATTTCACTCATTTTATAGTTCACCTGCCATTTAGTTTTTTTTATTTACTTTGTTTTTTTGCTTTTTATATCTAGGTTAGATTTTACCTACTTTGCATGCTTGCATGTCATGTAGTTTACTTTCTGTCAATTTTGTGTTATTTTCCAAATTTTCACTCTTTTGGTCATGTATTGCATACCATGTAGATTTTTGTAATTTTTGTTTGTTTTAACTAGGATTTGGTTGTTTCCTGGTTTATTTTCCATAATGAAGGCTTAGATGTGATTGAAGGTGTTTTGGCACCATTTTAATCAAAATTTCCCAAGTTTAGAACTTTTTGCTGGAAAAGTGTGTTTTGACTCAATCTCTACTTTTTGGATTGAAAATGATGACCTTTGACAAATGTAAGTGAATTATCATGGTTTATTGCTAAATGGCCTCAATATTGACTTTTTACATATGAACCATCTCTCCCATGCTTGTGAACTATTTCATTGAATTGTGATTGAAGCAAGTTACAAACACTTAGAGTTTTGTAGAATCTCATGATAGAAATGTGGTTTCAATATTGCTCATTCATGCGGTGTGTCATTGCTTGATGAATTTTTTAGAGTAAATTTCATACATGAGATCTCATGTTGATGTCCACACTAGTAACCCCTCTTTGACTCACTTTTCTTCTTCCATATTCTTACCTCTCCGCCTCATGAAAGATGCCAAAGTGCACACATTCGGCTTTGGCCACCTCCAAAAGTTTGGGCTGGCCATATCCATACCCTCCCCACTTCACTCTAATCATCATGTGCCCGATCCAAATCAAGGGAAAAGAAAAATAAAAAAAAAAGAAAAAGAAAGAAAATTAATGATGCTCAAGTTTAAGATCATCTAAATAAAGAAAAGATGTGTGTAAAAGCACTCCAAATTCTTACTACAACCCTTTCTTCCTTTTGCATGCCCATGGAGCTAGGAAACATCACATCTAGATTATTTTGCCATTTCCCATAGCCACATGGGTTACTTATTGTAGATGGACATATGAGATTGAAAACATGAATGTAAAACAACAAAATTAGTCATTTTGACCTTTGCTACCATGAAATGGTTTACCCAGAGTGATATGATAGCCATATGGATTGATTGTGTTTTCTATGCTCTATATTTGAAGTGTGCAGGCTCAATGCTCTAATCATGATTGGTTTATTAAAGAGGAGAGGAGAGAGGTGGAATGCATGTACCTAGTCATCTTTGAGCCCATCTAGTCAATATTCACCTATTGCATTGCATTTGTCATTTCTTGATTGTGCAAAAATTGCAAAGAGATTGAGCTGGAGCATACTTGAGGACAAGTACATTTTAAGTTTGGGGTGGTGATGTAGCCCTATTTTAGGGCTCCATCTTGTGTCATATTGCATTTCAATCGCATCTATACATGTTATATTAGATGTTATTTCCCCTAATATGAATATTTGTGAAAAATACACTTATGGATATTATATACATATTTTTTAAGCATTTGGACCACGCTTGGATGAAAGACAGAGAGAATGAGTGATACTAGGGTTTCTCTACCCTTAGAGAGGCCCAAAGTGAAGTCCTAGGCTCCCTCAACCTACCCCTAGTGTCCAAAGCTCCATTGAAGCAAATATGTCCAAGAAAACACCAAGTTCAAACTCAAAGTGTTGATCGAGAGACCAGCATGACTGTGGTACCTCAGAATGGCTGTGGTAGATTGACCCAGAATGGTCATGCCACCTTGCACGTCTGTGTAGTAGCTCAATCAAAATGGCCACATTACCAATAATGGGTAGAGAAATTCCAAGCCAACACGAGCGTGGTGACCACCATGGTCGTGCTACCCTTGCCCCATCACGACCATGCCACTTTCAATTCAAGTCCACCAATCTTGCTATCATTTTTCACCATTTTCCACCTAGGCCATTCCACTCCACCATGTCTATGGTCATCCCTACCCACCATGACCGTGCTGCCCAACATGGTCATGCTACTCACAAAAACCTAGCTACTTTTCCACTACATTTCCCACTTTACTCCTACTTAACCTAGTTCTTCCCCACCACCTATATATACCTAGGGGGTGGCTGTAGCATGAGATTAGCCACCCCTAGCTACTTTCTGCCCCTCTTAGCTCCCCATTTTCTCTGCTTAGACATTCCACTCCATTTCTACCTCCATTCCACTCTTCTTCACCATTTCCACCACTAAAATCCTAGTTTCCTAGTGTTTTGACGCTATTCCACCATCATTCCATGCCCTTTAACCTTGGAAGAAGGAGGAGGACGACCTTGCAGCTGTTGGAGAGGAGGAGTCTTCCATCTACACTGAGCTCCATGAAGTCTTCTACCTCTTTCTCCTTTCTTTTTGTATTTTGCATTTCCATGAGTAGCTAAGCCCCTTAGGTGGGCCGTTTGGGGCTCAAAATGTTACTTTGATACCATATTGGGAGAAATGATATGTAAACATTAAAATTTCGTTTTCTAATGATTATGTTCTATTTCTATCTCATTCTTCATGAATTGCTCATTGGTTTGTGCTTGAAGTCACCTAGGAATTTAGGGAAATTGCTTATATGTGTAAATTCTGGGATTTGCTCCTAGGTCCAATTCATGGATGCCTAGATAGCTACCCATCTTCCAACATGCTAATCAATTCTCCTAACCCTAGTTGAGATATCTAAGTGGCTAGTTTAGATGAATTTAGTGTTCTTAGATTAGATCTTTCTCAAGGCTAGAATGTGGGTGATGTGAGGCCTAAAACCTCATTTCCATTCCCAATACTACCCACATCCCCTAATCACCCTAAGATCCTATAAACTAGAAACCTAGGCTTGTTTAGATTCTAATTGAATTACACCTAACCCCTAACCCAATTGAGCCTCGTAATGGTAGTAAGAGGTTTTAGGGACTAGTTTCCCTATACACAACCCATCCTATCCATGGCCGGTTACTAGTCTAGGGAAATTCATTGGACTCTAGCTTGTTGTTTGGTTTTGTAATCTAAATTAAAGCCTAATGTTCACATGTCACCCCTAACCTAATTAATAAGTGCATTCCCCATACATCCCACACATCCCTTTATTGCTTTAAAATCCTAATTGCCTTCTTTCTTAGCTAGTGTTAGCTTAGTTAGTTCTTTACTTGCTTAGTTAGCTTCTTGCCTTGTTCTTGCTTTGTTCTTTCTAGTTTAGGTCTTTAATTACTCTTTTGCCATGTTTTCTAGCTTAGTGTAGTGTAGATTTCTTCTTGCTTGCCTTAGCATAGCTTGTTCTTTTCTTGCTTGCCTTGTCTTTTATTGTTTAGTAGAATTAATTGTCTAAGGTTAACTTATGTTTTGATCTTGCTTGTCTTCCTTTACTTGTTTGTTTGAACAACCCTTAGTGTAATAAAAAATCAACTTCAAACCCTTAAACCCTAGACTCTGTAGTAGGTACCTAACTCAAAAACTAACCTAGCTCCAGTGCCCCCTTTTATGACACGACCATGTGCGCTTGTGGGGAAGTGCTTTAGTAAAACTAGGTGTGTAGGTTTAGGTCCTTATAAATTTTGAGAGATAAATCATGTGTTCTGATCTTGTGGGGCACATCTAGTCAAATCTAATTGATTAGTGTGTGCCTCTGGTAGGATGCACTAGGAACCCCCTTGCGTGATTCAACAATTATGTTTCCCTTGATAATAGTGATGCACCACCATGCTTTCTCTTAGTATTGTGCACACAAATATGGTGGTTCCCATATTTTGTTACCATGGTTTTAGGTTCCACATAAGCTGTCATTCTAACCCTTGGCATCACATAATTTATGAGGCCCACATTATGTGTCATATAGAATTTATATAGAAGATGATAATGATATTGATACACTGGACAAGTTGTCAGTTGAGAATGAGTTTTGACTTTAATGGTTATATAATACTTTAGACGAGCTTAGATTTTAAGACAACCTTTTGTAATACTCTCTCTTGATCAAAAGTCTTCTATGTTTATCACCTTTTCATTTCCTCGAATATCTTATAATTGTGATAGATATTAAAACATATTTTGGGTGAAACACTAGAATCCAAATCTAGCTATTTATCATCATATTGTCTCAATTAGGTGTTACACACTTTTATTGGGTTGTATACGCAAGAGAAATCATGTATATATTTTTTCCACTAGATTCAAAGACTCCCCAAAGTCAAAGTTTTTCTTTGTACATTATATTAGAGAACCTTGATGAAATAGTTTCTTAGCATTGACTCAATCATATTTTTTTAATTGTACTTTTCTTTTGGGGTTTCCTATTAGATAGGGACATCATGTCCCCAACCAAGTAGAGGAAAGCATCAACATGAGTAAATGGTATTGACACTTTATAAAAGAGAAAATACATATATGCTTGAGAAGAAGAATACTTGACATGAATTAACTTATCCATTCTTGAGTCATTCAATTACATGATGAATTGAGAAGTAGACATATGCATCTCTCTATGATGCCCACTTAGGACCACATGATTTTGAGGAAAGCCCTTGATCATAGGAAATCCTTTGATGACCTCTTGAGGTCCATGATTCTAGAAGCATATAAAACCTGATTCAATTCCAATTATCTTATCATTAATATTACCATGAACATAAATATAATCTTAAACTTGAATATTTAACAGAATCGGTTTTCTCCCTCTAAATCTTGAACTTTAAATTCATTAATCATTAATCATTATCTCTACTCTTAGTTATCATGGTAACCATAAGACATAAGATATAATGATCATCAAGTAGTTGATATAATGAACACAATTTAGAAAATTGAACTTAAAATCATAATTTCTACTTTATACATAAAATCCAAACAACCATGATTAGATGTTCACAACAACATGATCATTTACCTTGGAGCAAATCCTAATCGGTCTCTTAATGTAGATGGTGTTGGGCAATACAGGCACAAAGAAATGTAGTAGAAATAAAAAAATTATCTATCTGTATTCCCCATAACAGGAAGACCGCGTCAACTACTATGAAATAGGAAAGATGGTTTAATGAGTTCATACCTGGTCCTAGAGCAAGTCCAGTGACTACAACTAATTTTAGTGCAACTATCTTCTAGTTTCTCTTGGACGGTGGGTGTGCAGCTCCTGGTCTTCACCACGGACAACAAACTCGAATGACGTCTGCAACAACTTCTGGTCTCACCACAGACTGTAGACTGACATTGTCCTCCTAGCTTTAGGAAACAACATCCTCACCTCTAGAAAAGTCCACATGGACGACCTATAACTCCTATCATTCTAGTAGAACATCCAAGAAGGAGTTGTCCCTCCCGTTGGTGTACTAGTCACCAACGTGCTCTCCCATAATTGTTTCTCCCTTGCTATCCCTCCCTTTAGTAGGTAGGACTTGCTCAGGCTCTCTATTGGTTACTACAACTAGAGAGGACAACAATTGTTAGAGGCAATTGAGTTGTGTTCTGGGAAGCCCCCATTTCACTCTATTTATAGGAGGGGTTAGAGTCCGGGTTCTCAATCTGTGTTGGGAATGGAAGGGACTAGAAGATATTGAAGTTTCACAACCTTCGACTCCTGAAATAGTCAGTTAGCAACCAAACCAATTGGTTCAGACTTTAGACAGTCGGTTCGTAGTGTGAAATGATCATTTTTTGTATTTCCTAATCGCACATGAATTTGGAAAAATCGTTTCCAAGTAATGCAAACATTAATTCCTTGTACCAATCGAATTAAACAAGTGAAACAAGCAATCTTTACACAAAATTTAGAAAGCTACTAGAACCTTCATTCGGCCCAATTAAGCCGAACCGTCTCGCTCACCCGAGCCGATCGGTTCACCTAGTGAGCCAATCAGTTGGTGCCTTATTCGTGCAAAACTCCAATCAATTTAGTTCCAATCAGATTAACACTCCAAACGGTCATCTCATTGGGTGAGCTGATCAGTTGGTAATCCATTCAACTGATTTGTTGCTTGAATTGAATACCTAAATGCTTTAGTAATTACTCCAATCATCATTGAAGATTAAAATCCTCTTCTAGATGAGTTTCTTTGTGTGTGACCCTATAGGTCCCATATCACGTTGGTAATGAATGCCCATAACTAACTTATGACATCACATGCAGAGAGCGTTGCCTAGTCAGACATTAGTTCTACCCAAGTGAATGGAAAGTTCAAGAATAACTTCAACCTACAATCCGAGTAAGGTGTTGTAGTGATTGTATAATTCCTTTGTCTATGATATACATAATGAACTCGAGGCATGGAATTGTCATTGTGATAAAGTGAGATATTGATTTTCTTAGTTTTACACATGATGATGACATGATGGTAGTCCCTAAAGTGTATTTTGAGAATATGAAGGTACTCCAATTGGTTTGGCATAAAGTGAAGGTGATTTGATGATTAATAACATGATTAATACCCCTACGTATGTTTCATTTTGGTTTAATCAATTTACTGATCAAACAATGGATTTGGGTAGCAAAAATGAATGGAATGTAGTTATGATTACCATAAAGCTATCATTAAATTTTCAAGAAGTTCAGAGGTCCTTAGAGAGAGATAACTAGGTTTGATTTTAGTAAAATAATGCGAAATATTGAGGTATATTAGATCAAGGTTGATATCTTCAACCTAAGTTGATGGTATGTGCCTTCTCATGCCCTTGGTTAAGTGGGCGGGCGATGTGGTTGTTTCCCTCAGTCAGTAGTATAGCCCATACACAACATTCAGGTTGTAGACTGGTGACTTGGGGATCTTGTGGCCCTAGGATGGCTAGATTAGAGGGTTGAGAAGTCATCTACTACTCCACTTCAAACAAGCAATGGGGGAAGAAGTAATCTCTCATAGGATCAATTCATGTTCATGGGTCGAGAGAAGTTTGAACCGAGCAGTTGTCCTTAGATCAACAAAGGAGTAAAGGCTCCTCTTTCATTGAGAATAGAATAGAGATGAGGGAGTCCCACCTCCCTGTATGCACAACTTCTCCATCGAAGTTCACGATGTGTAAAGGAAGAATGAGTCTATAGGAGAAGAATGTAGGCTTTCTTAGTGTTTTCGATGCCATTTCCATGGTCAATGAACCCCTTGTTCTGAGAAGAAAGGAAGAGTTGGGACACACTGATAGACCTCCCCGCTGTAACTGGAGGGCCTTACAAAGTCGAAGGAGGTAATGCAAAGCTTTTTGAAGCCTTATATGTCAGTAGGAATTAGCAGAGGTGATTTTCCTCTTTTTCCTTCTCTACATCAAAAACAAGTATCGACGAGCTCCCCAATCTGCCAAGAAGGAGTCACCAACAATGAGCGGAGAGGCCGAAGGTGGAGTAGAGGGTCCGTCTAAGCTCCTCGAAGTAGTGGTTTGTGATGAGGAGGAGGCGATGGGGATGGATCCTGTCACTAGAGCTTGTAACCCAGGAAACATAGCCCTCCCCAAGAAGGAGATCCATAGGTAAATCCTAGGACATGGGTAGTTGTAGCGGTCCAAAGGAAGTCACCAAAGTTGGTGGTGGCATTGGAGTCTGATGAGAAGCTTCATCATTGCTTGGATTGCACGCCGGAGACATCCCAGCCCAGTGGCAGTGCCTATGAATCACGTAGAGCAAAGTCCTGCTGTAGAATCTGGCTGATGTGTGCACGAGAAGAGAAGGGGGAGAAGTTGGACCGGGTCCAAGATCCTTTGAACCGACCCATCCCACACCAAACCCGCCGACTTAGCCAGACTAGGGGCAGAACTGAGCTAGACCATAAGAACTGACCGGCTCAGAGAGAACCCAAGCTAGAGAAGGATCGCTTCCCATTAGGGACATGTGGTATGACGGGATTGGCCAGAAAAAGGTAAATGTCTAAAACATATGCATATATTCAATAATTCATAGTAATTAGCTTGTTTGTCAGAAAATTTAAAAAATTGCCAAAATTCTCAGAAAAATTAGTAGAACAACATGGACATTGAGTTGACCACACCTATAGATACTATAGAGAATAGGGAGAGATTTTCTACATTTGTGGAATCAGTTAGGAGGATAGAAAGGTCAGTAACTGAGAAATGTGAGGCCAATTTTAGGATAAGGTCCAAGGATAGAGGTCCTAAAGCTACAAGAAATCAAGGTTTTCCGTGTCGTCAGCACCACAGAGGTTCAGTGATAAGAGGCAGTGGATGTCAAGTAAGGGTTTAGGCCATACTTTTCTACCTACTGGAGCCCAAATTATGGCATCGATGTCAGTGACATGACCGTCTAGTCCACATCAAGAGATTAGAATTTGCATTATATCAGCACTTTGATGTATAAAATTAGATGATATCATGAAAGTTGTGTAATACTTGTTTAATGAATAATAAATATCACATAGTGATCTAAAATTATGATAATGCACCAGTAACTCTAAAATATGATATATAATCCATATTATGTTAGTTATGATCATTCTTGGACATGTAATGATGTAATTTGTTTTATATGGCAACCAAGGGCTAATAACCTTAAATAAAATGTAGAAAATACATAAATGGTCAATAAATGTTGAAATATTCAATATAAGCTCATATCAATAACTGGAATCTAATATATAATTATGAGATCATAATAATGCATATAAATAAGGTTACATGTTTTATGATCCTAAAATGATGAGAAAACCCTAAATGGATTAATGTATATAACCTAGGGTTAATATGTTCATTAAATACTATGGAAGCTAGTGTTCAAATGATGAACCTTAATCTATAACATAATTGGAAAATATGACATCAGTAAGATCATTCTGAGACAAAAATGCAAGTAAGAATGAGAACATCCTAATAACCAAGTGAAACCCTAAAATGGACATAGTAAGGTTAAGATGATGAGAACCTGATGGTGATATGTGATCTTGTCTTAACCAGGGGTTTGACCAAGATATAGTTGGCTTATTATACAATATGCTTGCATTATATGTGTAGTAAAGTACTTGGCATATGATATTGGATGAATTAATTGTTCTTGTATGATATATTACTTGTTTTTCCATACTTATGGCTATGAACACATGAAACATAATATATCTATTCCATTATATGAAAGCACTATATCTCTTTGGTAAACATGGAATTAGTGACTGATCTATAAGCATGTTCCTAGTGAGTGATCTATCTCTTTGGTAAGAAGATCACATGTACAATGATCTATCTCTTTGGTAAGCATATCATAAGGCCGGAATGCATCTATCCCATTGGTAGGCAGATGCACGAGTATATAATGGAAAATGTGCATAATATATGTGTTCTCTCTTGTTAATAAATATCTTTGTTCAAGTATATGCCTTTTGTTATATTTCTTTTGTTACTACCAAGTTTTAGTTTTATCTTATTGCCAAGCTTAGTAATGAGAGGTATATAAAAGACACATAGGCGTACCCAATACAATATTCTTGAATATTGTGCTGATGTGTACCACATGTAATCTTTTATTTAGGTTGTGGACATATGATCATGAAGATCCAGGATAGTTGAGAATTGTGTGGCGAGCTGATGTACAGGTGGACCTATTGTCTTAACATCCTGTTGTAGATGTAGTACATGTATATGCATAAGTTTACCTTTCAATATGTAAAAACAAATGTTGTAACAATTCATTATGTAATTATATGTTGAATGGTGACCATGTGTTGTATGGTTTTATTAATGTTCATGTGCATGTGCTACTGTTGTTTCCTTATGACTACCTCTGATTTTCTTCTTCTTAGCCTAGTGTGGGGTGTTTAAATTAGGATTCTCACTGAGGTGAGGTTTCAATTTGGATATCACACATTAGATTAAGTTTTAGAAAATTCGGGGACGTCACAGGTGGTATAAGAGCATGAATAATAGAAAAGCCTGGAATTTTCTCATTATGCAACTCAAACTAAAGAAAACCTTGAACTTAATAATATTTAGGGTTAGATTAGTCATCTTTCAGAGACTAGATTATACCTAGCCTCTAGGTTAGCACCTAGATGTCTGAGAACTAGGTGTAGACTAGTGCTTGTTTTATAGCAAGTCCTAAGATGACATTTTTTCCTTATAACGTGGCGGTATGGGACGTTACATTATTTGAAAATGATGTGCATCAAGGGAAGAGAAATCCTTGGCACATGCTGCTCATTGTCTAGGGTAGCTACGCTAGTCTACACTTTGTTCTCATCCCTTTTCACTAGTTTTCATGGCACTATACTCTCTACTATGTGTGGGGCACTCATTTTGTGGATTTGGATTTGGATTCCAATCAGATCAAACCTTGATAGTTTTATATGGCACTTGTTTTATCAGATAAAAACTATATAATATTTTATTATATATGTAAGTATTACAAAAATGTGTCCCCACACATGTATGAGTAGGAGGTGGTCATGTAACCTAAGTGAAAGTGAATGACATCAGTCTAGAAGAGAGAGTAGTTCTAGATTAGATGTCTAAAGCCTTGTTAGAATATGTGATAGATGGAATAATCGGAATAAGATTAGATGATGATCTAAGATGTATTGATATGATATAAGATAGTTTATGATGATATATGTTTGTCTTTGAAGACCTAGTTCAGATTTTTGGTTTTGAGATAAGGTATTATGATGCAATTATATATGCTTTTCTAAGATAAGTCAAGACAAGGTTGCGAGTCAGGATGAGCCTCAATCTCTTTTACAAAGGAGGACCTCTAGTGTTAGGACTAGTTTTAGTCTTAACTCTAGAGAGAGTGAGACCCAGTGGGAGAAGGTCAGAGAACCTAAACTCCAAGACATGAGGATTATGAGAAATATGTGATATGAGTTGTCTTAAACTAGAATACTCCTGAGTGATTGAGTTGAGTCTCTCTATGCATGAGTCCTATAGTCTTGTTGAACCCTAGATGTCCTTGGGAGGACCAAACCCTAGAGACAAAGAGAGGCTAGTTATATATATGCATATGTGAATAAGGAAATATGAGAACCTATCATCTGGGTGAGGGAGAGTCCTAAGACCCTAGAGGAGGTAAATGATGCTAGTTTGTTGTGAAGCCTCATGCTCGGGTTGGTGGTTCCCTATATAGGAATCTAGTGGTGTGTATATAAGAGAGAGAGAGAGTTGAGAAATATTTTTTATGGATAGAGATCTATGAAGAGAATGTCATACCATGTGTTAGTTTGTGCTTATGTGGCTAGAGCTAGTAAAGCAATCAACTAGTGCCAATGAGGTATACCTAGTAACCCTAGATCAAATAGGAAAGATAAAGTATATGCATATGAGATACTCATAGAGTTGAGTTAGTTCAGAGAGACTGAGCATGTCACTACCCTCTTGATATGGCTCCAGAGAACCTCAGTTGGACTAGATGAAGTTTTGATATATGTTTAACAAGCCACTCACATAGGTTTGTTTAACACAAACATGATATAATGTATGTAAGGACGTGATCTAATCTCTAGACGTGATATATAGACATGACATGAAAGGAAATCTAGAAATGGTTTAATATATATCAATGCATAAATGGTTAACCATATACATTAATAATGATGATAATGTGAAATTGTTGGTTAATATTGTGATGAAATCACTAGTAAATGTTGCAATTTATTATGAGCAATGAAATAAGATCATACAAATGAAACATGTTACATGAGGTGTTTATCTTAGTGCTTAATAAAGATGAAAAATATAGTTTGTCAGTTAGCTCAACATAATGATTAGGACACCTTGATATGATCTAGATGGATATAGTGGATTAACTATAGTTAACTCCCTCCTAAAAGGCATATGTTAATGTTGAACATGTTCTAACAATTATCTCAATAAAATGTTGATGACACCTTAATATATGGGTTAACTTTAGTTGACTCCTTTATAACATGGTAATATGATGAGGGAACCCTAATGCATGGGTAAAGATGAGGATGCACCCTAACATATGAAATATGTCATGACATAACCTAAGCTTATAATCCCTTGTTTTAACCTTTTATGGAGTGATAGTGCACCCAAGATACTTGAAAACCTTCTAGGAGTGGTACATTTATGATCAATACATGATGTTTATAGGGATTCGTTTCTGGATATGTTGCAAATAGAGCGGTGTCCTACATATGGATGAAGACCTTTTGGTTTTTCCTTGAAGTAAGATGATGGCTTAATTTTGAGGACAAAATTTCTTTTAAGATGTATATGATGTGATGGACTCAATTTTGGCTTAATTTTGAGGACAAAATTTCTTTTAAGGTGTGTAGGATGTGATAAAGTGAGATTTTGATATTCTTAGTTTTATACATGATGATAAGCCCTGAAGTTTATTTTGAGAATATGAAGGTACTCTAATTGGTTTGGCATAAATTGAAGGTGATTTGATGATTAATAACATGATTAATACCCCTAATTATGTGTCATTTTGGTTTAAACAATTGACTAATCAAACAAGGGATTTGGTAGTAAAAATGAATGGAATGTAGTTACGATTACCATAAAGCTATCATTAAATTTCCAGGAAGTTCGAAGGTTCCTAGAGAGAGATAACTAGTTTTGATTTTAGTAAAATAATGTGAAATATTGAGGTATATTAGATCAAGGTTTATATCGTCAGCCTAAGTTGCTAGTATGTGCCTTGTCACACCATTGGTTAAGTGGGCGGGTGATGTGGTTGTTTCCCTCAGTCGACAGTATAGCCCATACACAACATTCAGGTTGCAGAGTGGTGACTTGGGGATCTCGTGGCCCTAGGATGGCCAAATCAAAGGGTTGAGAAGTCATCTACTACTCCAGTTCAAATGAACAATGTGGGAAGCAGTTATCTCTCATAGGATCAATTTGTGTTCATAGGATCAATTCATGTTCATGTGATCTTGTCTTAACCAGGGGTTTGACCAAGATATAGTTGACATGAGAAATATGTGGTGATTAGATTATCTCTTGATCAAGGTATGCCATTACCTCTTACTTGACTTATTATACGATATGCTTGCATTATATGTGCAGTAAAGTACTTGGCATATGACATTGGATGAATTAATTGTTCTTGTATGATATCTTGCTTGTTTTTCCATGCTATGAACACATGAAACATAATATATCTATTCCATTATATGAAAGCACTATATCTCTTTGGTAAGCATGGTGCTAGTGAGTGATCTATCTCTTTGGTAAGCAGATTACATGTACAATGCTCTATCTCTTTGGTAAGAAGATCATAAGGCATGAATGCATCTATCCCATTAGTAGGTAGATGCACAAGTCTCCTACTTGTGTAATCATAACCTTTCAGGTGAAATGAATGTAATAGCTATGTCCATGCTATGGTGATCCATGTATAATTAAGGGTGGTGATTATGAGAATTGTTGAGACACACTGTGATATTGAATGTGTAGGAATTTATGTATTTGGGTCTAATGATCGGATAAGTGACTTGTGCCTAGTTTTAGGAGAAATCCTCTAGATATATGACTGAGATAACGATATCCCATAGTGATATGATATTGATGTTCGACTTGTATGGCAGTTGCAACATGTGATGTTGGTGATGGCCTTGTGAATGACAATGAGACAAGTATCATGTGGTGAAGTGACAAGTTTCATTTCATACATTTTATCTCTTCTAGAGTTGTACCTTTACCCCTATTTTTACAAAACATATTTAGGATTTGTATGTTGTAACTTGATTGATGCACGAAGATGCTTAATTGGCATAATTAGTCAAGTGAAACCCTAATCATGTACATGTCATGTGTCATAGATCCATTCCAGTTTTGGAACTTGCCGAGTGTTGAATGAGTCATTCCTACAAGAAACTCAGAGCACATACTTTTAAATATGCAAGGGTGCAAGTCGATGATAATCCTTGCGTCCACTATTATAGGTTTGGAGGATGATTGTTTTCATGCCTCGTGGTGATGTGATTTGTGAAAAGCAGCAGTGTAACTCCTTGATTGCCTCTTTTTGAGCAATCATGTATGAGCCTATTCTCTAGTGTCGTGTCCTGTACCAAGGTAGGACTAGTTGTTTCTTTGCATCTTGACTATATGTCACTATTGGAAGTTGACTATTATGTCTTTGCATTGTCTCTCATACTAAGCAGGAGTTGTGTGGTGAGGTCATGGATTCTATCTCTTCCATTGATCTTGTATGGCACTAATTTCGACTCTATAGTGATCAATTGGATTTGAGGTGGTACAAATCAAATCCTTAGGGAAAATAAAAGACGTAATACAGACGTGTAGTATATTGCTTAGTGTTAAATACGACTCACATTGGATGACCTTATGTCTTATTTCTTGTATTGATTTCTTGAATTATAATGTGGTAAGAGGAATGAACTATTATCCATGTTCTTCATATTCCTTCTTAAAATATAAGATGTTCTACTATTTAGTTGGAGATGTTTGAATTGATTAGACATGGTAAGTACTTTATTCATATCATGTAACTTAATATGCTCAACCTGATGTTGTGGTTACCTACCTATTTTAGAGTCTCTGTGCTTATAATAGTTGTGGTGGAGAGTTATATCCCTTGCTGGGACACTTGGTATCACGTCGTGGGTTTCCACATCTTTTAGGTGGTTGTGCATGATGATGTAAAGATCATGTGGTTGATGCTGAGCAGTAAGAGTAGCGGTAGCTGCCAAAGGCCGAATATGCTGCTAGTGTTTGTAGTAGAGTTATATCTTTCGTCCCTATAGAGTTTTGTAGATGTTGTATATTGACACAATTTTGACAGTAGGCCATGGTTGTACAGACATGGTTTGTATATATATGTGAACATGTTGCCTCTTGTGACAGGCGATGGAAAGTTAGCCACTGGAAAATGATATGTGTACATATTTTGGCATGAGATATGTAACATAGGTGGCTCTATGTGGAATCATATGTAATAAGTTTTGGCTTTTGTGTTTATGTGAAATCGGTTTTTATTTCCTGTGTTTTCTGGTAACCTAGTTGATTAGTATTGGTTCTACATTTTCTTTTGAATAATTTCATTTTGTGGCACATCGTGACAAAGATAATATATTTATATGCACATAACATCCTCCCTACAATACCCTATAAGCTTGTGTCCCATTCCTCAAACATGTAAAAAAGTGAGAGAACATGCTATATACAAATCTAGAGTTAACATGTAAATCCTAGAGAAGCTAGGTAAATAACTCAAATTTGTATCTCAATGCCTACCTAAACCTCTAACATGGATCCTACTATCTTTCACCACTTCTTCTATGACTAGGGCTGCTAAATGTCTTTCTAAATTGATATTTTGGTATCTACAAGATTCTACTGGGCAATCTAAGTTAAGAATATGAGAACCTTCCAATGGACATCTGTATATTATTACTCTAATACCATATTGTAACACCCCAATTTTCATATAACATGAGAAAAATCTAATGTTTTTTTCAACTTGGCAGTGTCACAAACAAGATATGCATTACAATAATGACAAAAAAGAACCATTGTAGATTGTATACGAATTAGATTTTCAACATAGTATCTGAATAGAAACTTGGTTACATCAAACATTATTAGAAAGTCTAAATATATAATGTAAAAGTTTGTACTTTGTCATAATAACTTGGATCATGTAAATGGCGCCCTACCAAGAAAACCTCCTAAAATATGCATGTATCCTCTATCTTCTTTGGTCTACCTAAAAATTAGTGCCTACAAACATCTCATTCCCATATGTGCACAAATAAGGATACGTGTTAGAGTAAGTGGAAATGAATTTCTAATAAGATGAGCATGAATCTACTATACTTGAAAGACAAAATTCAAATTAAAATGGTGAACTAAAAGTTGGAAGTTGTACACTCTTAAATTAAGGTATCTTTTATTTATGACTTTTAGTTGATTTGCAGCCACCATTATACGATAAGTCCTCTCTAAATTGGCATGACTACACCTCAGAATTGGTATGAATGTACCTCTTAACTGGCACTATATGTCTCTAAATGACACCAAAGTGTCTCTAAGTTGGTACTAAAGTACCTCTGAATTGGAGTAAACACTCCTCTGAGTTCGCATTGCATGCTTGTGGATCATCCTGGTACTACTGAATGAGGACTTATTGTATAATATATTATGTGAATGTTTTGTCATATTTATCATAAATATGATTTACTAAATTTTGATTCTGAAGCTATCTCATACTGAAGTTAAATAGTGACAACTGAATATATACTAAATTTTGAATCCAAATCTTAATTTATACTCTTAAATTCTAAATAGAATATAAATATAAATCTAATTATGAATGTCAATTATTAAATTAATGAGATTGGATTTGAAACTCTTGTTATGTATATCGATCTAGTTTCCAACTACTCATAAAATGAGTAATCTAGATCTGAATTTTGAAATCTAATATCCTTATTGTCTTTCTAAATTTTATCATGAAGTTATGATTAAATAGGATGTCTTCATTTAGGTATGACATTACATATATGACATTTGAGTCTAAAGGCTTGAGAAAATTAACTGAATTGAATGTAGAAATATCGAGTATCTGAAAGAAGCTCAAGTATAAACTATCTAAAATATAATTTTCTGACAAGATAACTCATTCTATATAAATTCTCATTTCTCAAAGTGTCATTGGATATGAAATAACGTGTTATATTGAATGT
Source organism: Alisma plantago-aquatica (assembly GCA_963693085.1). NCBI lineage: Eukaryota > Viridiplantae > Streptophyta > Magnoliopsida > Alismatales > Alismataceae > Alisma > Alisma plantago-aquatica. The sequence goes on along the minus strand of OY856413.1, from coordinate 1,134,167,912 downwards.
TTAATTTATCTTAATATCAAAGTGACTTTGTAAGAATTTTGTAAGTTGAATCATAATAATATTAAAACTCAATGTACATGGCCCACTTAGGATATCCAACCTTCTGACTTCACCCATAACTTTGTCTGTAATGGATCCAGAAATTAACATTTTAGGAGAAGATCCATTCTCAACCAAACTTTGTATCTCAAATCCACATAACATATATCCTGAATAACTAGGTGTGGTTGAACATCTATTCCATCTAGAAAGCCTTCTAGAAAATGATTATGTAAGAGTCCTTACTTGTGACTCCCAGAGTAGGTAATTGTTCAAATTCGACTTGGTAGTCAAGAATTTCAAAGAATTTAACCCTATCGGGTAGGGATACAATGGAATAGGAGTGGAGGTTGATGACATCACAAATCTAGATTTAGAAGACATGAAAAAAAAAGAAAATCTATGGTTGACTAGATAATAGACAATAAAAAAGATCTTGAGGTGGATCTTTAGAGGGAGAGATGACAAGAATCATGAATCGTAACCCACATATTCTAAGATGAAGATAATGTCAAACATGAGAATAGGAAAATCTATTGAAAAACAACAGATTAGCACTTGACTTGAATCAGAACTTGATGAGGATGATATCTCCCCAATCAAACAACGATAATCCATTTTTTTGGGGGGGATTGCAGACAAAGAATCTCCCACTCTTGGATTACTATGAATATTACAAGAATAGAGAAGTTTGTAGTTAGAAGAGGTTGTATAAACCCACTTTCCAGTATCTGACTCATTTCTTAATATAGTGTGATAGTTTATTTGCAAAAAGAAGAGGTTGTGGATTAGCAGAAGACTCATCTTAAGGAGATGCATGATGAAGAAGATTGCTCAGATTGATGTGAAGACTACTCCTCTCTTCAGAAAATGAAAACAGTGATGTTTATTCCTTTGACTCCTTTGATTTTTAAAGGAGGAAGAATATCATGTGAGAAGGAATCAGAGATTTTTAGTAAGATATGATAAATGGGATGATGTTTGCGTGATTTGGATATGAATCAGAGGAAGCCCCAATTTCCCTAACCCATGGATAGATGAGAGACGAAGCTCACTCATTCTGATACCACCTCTAAAAGTGAATTAAGAGAAAAAAGGGAAGGGTATGCACACCTTTCTTTGTTTTGATGTTGATATTATTTATAGAAGGAAGTTACAACACATTGTCACTTGAATAATGATGATAATAAAAAGGATATACATAGGGTAAAATAGACATTGTGCCCTTTTCAATACATAATGAAGCAGAGAGAAATGGGAATACACACAACTCCTTAAAAGCAAAACAACAATCACTTTTTGTAACAAGTGCTTTGAAGAAGATTGTACTTTAACATTAACTACCTTGGAGGCATCACCATATTTTTTGAGAAGTGTTATTTTATGGTACAATCCAAAGTAGTACTAAGCCATGTGATTTCTAACAAGCGTATTGAAGTTAACAAGGCAAAAGTGGAAGCAATTGAGAAGACATAAACTCTGTCTAATGTCAAAGATGTCAGGAGTTTTCTTGGACATGCAAGTTTCTATAGATGGTTCATCAAAGATTTTTCCAAAACAGCAAAACCTCTATGTTCATTGCTTGCCAAGAATGTTGAATTTGTTTTTAATGAAGAATATAAAACCACTTTTAGAAAACTCAAGGATGCACTAATCTCAGCTCCCATAATTCAACCACTGGATTGGGATGCACCATTCGAACTGATGTGTGATGCGAGTGACTATGCCACAGGAATAGTCCTTGGCCAAAGAAAGGACAACACATTTTATCTCATCTACTATGCTATCAAGACACTTGATGAGTCCCAAGTAAACTATGCCACAACTGAGAAGGAGATGCTAGTCATAGTTTATTCTTATAAATTTTTTTGCCAATATCTAGTAGGATCCGAAGTTGTAGTCTACACTGACCATGCAACCATCAAACATAAAATATGTGTTCTCTCTTGTTAATAAATATCTTTGTTAGAGTATATTCCTTTTGTTATATTTCTTTTGTTACTGCCAAGTTTTAGTTTTATCTTATTTCCTAGCTTAGTAATGAGAGGTATATAAAAGATACGTAGGCATACTCAGTACAATATTCTTGAATATTTTGCTGATATGTACCACATGTAATCGTTTATTTAGGTTGTGGACATATGATCATGAAGATCCATGATAGTTGAGAGTTTTGTGGTGAGAATATGTACACATGAATCTGTTGTCTTAAGATCCTATTGTAGATGTAGTACATGTATATGTATAAGTTTACCTTTCAATATGTAAAAACAAATGTTGTAACAATTCATTATGTAATTATATGTTTAATGGTGACCATGTGTTGTATGGTTTTATTATTGTTCATGTACATGTGATACTATTGTTTCTTTATGACTACCTCTGATTTTCTTCTTCTTAACCTAGTGTGGGGTGTTTAAATTGGGATTCTCACTGAGGTGAGGTTTCAATTTGTATGTCACACATTAGATTAAGTTTTAGAATATCCGGGGACGTCATAGTCATCCTCTCAATGTTCCATCCATGTTCCTTGAACAAAGAGTAGACAATCTCAGATAATGTGACCTTAATATCATTCATTGATTCACATGTGCATGTACGTGCATTTCTCAGTCTCACTTATCAAGTGACTAGGATATCAAACTCTAGTAGGAGGGGCAAACCCCATCTACATCACTCACAGTCATACCCTATGTGTTAAAGCTACCCAATCATTGCCTTTATGGCAACCTCTATTTCAGGATTACGTTTGATGATGTCAAAGTATACCCAACGACATGTGATAAGTGTAGTGACTTCTGAGTTAAGAACTAAAATCACCACCTTCACTATGAGATATGACTATTGCCACCAATGATGGTTTCCATGTGTCACTCTCAAGGTGGGTCTGTCCGATACACTCTTGCCTAGCATGTATCTGTGTGCTTGGTTTGATAAATGTATCATGACTAATGAGATTCTATCATCAAGCAACCCATGCTCCAGGCTTATGTGCTACTGGTGTCTATCTGCCTTCCACATTAACAACCGACTAGGGACATAATAGAATGTACATACTCTCAACATTCATATGATCTGATTGTTCAAGTCATGTACTTGAAGACATACATCATCGAGCATTGTCATTCTTTAGACATTCATAATGTTTCCTCATTATCTCATACCGGAGTAAAATAGAATGATTTAGACATTTACCTTTATGATTGTTAATCAAATCCTTTATGTTATTTTCCATGTCAATCATCACATGATTGTCTCTCTAGGAATACCATACCAACAGACTCCCACTTGCACTTAGAGCCAATCGTCCATGAATCTCATTCTTAGTGATCTAAATATGTCCACCATGTTTCTAGTGCACAAGTGCTAATCCAACAGGTTAGCAATATTTTTCTATTAGTCGTTGTATTGCATGTTTCATATCTCTTTGCTATGAGATGAAACCATTGTAATATGTCACCTGATATTCCTTACGTAACAAGTAGCCACATTGTTGTCATAGTACCTCTACTAATTCATCAATGGTTGAAACATCTATAAGTCCATCATATGAACTTCTATATCCATACAACACCACTCTGCATTCTTAACACAAGTATACTTGACTTCTATTGTAGAATTGAATTAATGACTTTTAGTTCAGAACCCTTCCAACTAACAACATTTTTCCTTTAAATCAAACATATTTTATTGCAATCACTTTTTTCATTTTAGAAGCTAGCATTGGTGTAGCCATTTACACCCAACTATTCCCTTATTGCTATTTCTATTTACTAGTAATCTATCCTTAAGAACTTCTCAAGTACTAATGGATATCTTTAATGACATTCTAATAACCCTATTAGAATTTAATATCATCTTGTCATGTATAATACATACAAGATTATACGGGCACTCAGGGTATTAACAGGCATTAATCACCCATTTATCTTATATTTTTAGAATGTTCTAAATTATTGTGATTTCTTATATCCTTTTATTTCTTACTCATTAATATTTTAGTCAAAATGAAAAAAATCTAAAATCCTTTCTTTTTGAAGAAAATGCATTAATAACCAAAATTAAAGAACAAATCATTGAAATTCAGGGTTTTCAAATGTAATATTGACAATACATTATTTGCAACCAAATCTATCAATGCATGGAAATTTTGGGCTGTAACAATATGGTACCCCAATCATGTCTCATATTTCCAACATGTTTTCCTATGGTAATTAATTTGTTTAATTGATCTGAATCACTGACATTTTTGTAGTGAACATGATTCATCACTTTAGAGTAGCTATGCTCTTTATAATTGGCCAGACTAGTTCAAGTATGACTAGTGAAGCGTGTTTAAGATAGTTGAATTCATTAATGTTATATTTTTATTGACTTCTTCAACAAAATATAGGAGTAGTATTTCTCAAGGATGAGCACTATTCAAGCATAACAGATTTTGATGCACTCACAATTATCATTATTTTCATATCCTAATTTGAGTGGTTTCTTTTCTAATTGATCTTAATTTTATCCATTTTCACTCATTTTATACCAAGTTCAGATCATTTATGCATTAATCTTTCTTTTTATTGCATAATTAGACAATATTTATATTGATTGACCAAATAATTGATTGTTTCACTGTAGGAAAAGTGAAAAAATCTTCATAAGTAGGTGGAACCGACAAATAATATTGAAGATACAGGGAGTCCAAATCTGCCCCATTCTGACAAAAGTTGTGGGCACCAACTTTTTAGGGTGGTAAAAAATTAAAGTTGGTGATACCAAGTCTAACACTGACAAAGGTGTTCAAATCAATGACTGGTTTATAAGTGGGATCTTCTTATTCCTATAAAGCATAAAGCACTATCAGTTTCCAAGATATCACTGATATCACAATTGTGGTCCATTGACATCTAAGAATAGAGGAAGAGGAGACAAGCAAATGTGTGAATCCTGACAAATTCAAGCGGTGATTCCCGATGGAAACAATAGTGGATCACTCCATTCTTCTCTAGATCACTCCATTACTTCTACATGACTTAGCATTTATTTTGATGATTTCTCTCTTCTCAACTTACATGATCGACCATGTCTGACTAATTTCTATCTCTAGGACCTGAGAGTAGTACAATATGATTTTGCAGTTGACAATATACTTTCATTCATAAATTTTTGTTACATGGTTTAACTGAGATTGGTTGTTAACTATGTTGTCCAAGTTTGGTCATCGTACTACTAATTTCATGCATTAATCTGTTCAAAATAGCAATCTCTTGTCAGATGAATTTTCATAAACTCAGTCAGTAACATGATTAAAAGTGGGTTAGCCACCAGGAGTTGATACATATAAGATCATTTTTCATAATCCATGTTTTCCATAAAAGTGAGGCTTTGACTTTACTATACATATTGTGGTTTTGGAAGAGGTTGGTATTATTATATGTTCCCTAATCATAAAAGCAACTTTAATATGTTGGTAATTCAATAAAACTTAACTCCCTAAAGACTCGCTAACTTGATCTTTCTTAATTCTTGTTTAACTATTTTCTTCAATTCTTAATCATTAGTTTAATAATCGACTCAATCCATAGTTTCTTTGGCCTAGATGGAAATAGTATTAGTGTCTAATTGCAGAACTCTTTAAGTTTGACAATTCATGACTCTTTAGGCTTATTACTTCCATTGAAAACTTGTATATTGCATACACAATTTACACATATTAGAAACCTTGTTGAGAAAAACCTAAGTTTGACAACTTAGGTTTTCATACTCTCCCCATGCAACCCATCTAATGATTCTAGCCTAGACATAGTCCTAGCAGGACCCGATATAAGTTAAGTTGATGACCATCAGTAAGTTCAGGTTTACGCTCATCAATTTTTCTCAATGGCAATCCATATTTAAACTGTTAATTAAATATGAGTTAAGAAAATGATCCAAAATTGTAACAGTAATAATAAGAGAACAACTATACAAAGCTTATATATATGTATATATATGTATATATGTATATGTATGTATATATGGGATTAAGAAAGAAAGATTTCTCCCCCCTCTCCCACACCCGTGGCGGAGGCAGAACACCCGGGAGGGTGGTAAATCAAGGCGGCAACTGGGATTCGAACCCAGGTCCCTTCATGAGGGGACACCATGCTTGACCACTTGAGCCACTCCTTGTCGGCGTATATGTATGTATATATGTTTATATTTATATATGTATCTATATATATACATATACATATATTGTGTATATATATATATATATATATTGTAATGGAGTGCCCTTTTGAAATCCTTAAATGTCCAATGACATAAGTGAAGTCATTCATGGTCGAGTAATTTGAGACTTTTACCAAGGTTGGAAGTCAAATGATATTCGATATCATGAGATGATTCCCTATGTTCATGCCTTTTGAGGTATTTTATTCAGGAATCAAACAATGGAATTCTAATACCAAATTTATGTACAAAGTATCTTGAGTTGTGATAAAGATATGGTTAAAATTTGGTGAAAATCAGAGTATCCTATATGGAGTTATTAAGGTTTGAATTTTGGGAAATAATGTGCATTTTGATGATTTATGGACCTAAGTTTGATCATGGGCCTGGTTGAATGCAAGGTCACGTGCCTAGGTCCCTTTATTATGAAGGTTCCATGGATCGACCTTTTGCAACCCTTGGATATGGATGATCTGACCAGTCTTGGTCATCCCCTACCTTGCGGTTAGAGAAAGGTAGTGGGAATCGTGACCATCCGATTACCCCACGTCATGAAGGAAGGGCTGCGTGCGAGTCTAAGTGGGCAGTTTCCTCGTTTCACTTATACCTACAAGCCAACCTCTCATCAAGGGCAGTTGGAGTAGACAAGGATGTCTGCTTAGCTTTGGCACTCAAACCTGACCGGTGGCACACAGAAGCACGGACTCACGAGGAGGAAGTCGTTAGACGACCCTACACCAGAAGACCACATCGACGGTATTGATGTGTGAAGCACGCAGGAACAATGATGTGGCCTACCGATGGGGAAACATGTGAAGTCGTCCTGGTCGCAAGAAGTGAGAGGAGAAGCAACTGACCACTGGTTCCTCACCGTTGGCTTGCTTCACGATGGTGGCAGAAGTGCTGGGAACTGGCACTCACGTGTGAGGACGAAGATGCGAATGTGTTGTTTGTTGAGAGAGAGATCACACCAGTCACGAACAGAAGTGGAGCACGACCGGTTCCTTGGTAGATGAGATTCATGCAGTGATGTCTTCATAAGATGGATGCATAGGTTCGTCATGTAAGAGCCGAAGCTCTGTGCAAACCGCAAGCTGGGTGAAGGCCAGATCAGGTAGATCGGAAGACCAAGGAGGAGATAGAGACCGGTAGTGTAGCTTCTGACTCAACGAGTGCCATGTCGACGTGCGGAGGCACCTTGGGTAGGTTGTAGAGAAAGTTAGCAGGTGGAAAAGAAATGACACTGGGGATGCTAGATCCTAGCGGCGGTGCTGATGCGTCGGGCGAGGAGGAGGCCACATCACCTACTCGCCTGCTTGCTCGCTAGCGATTTCAAGCACGATGGTGCTGAGCACACTCTCATGTGAAGGGATGTACATGAAGCCTATCCCAAGAATGGAATGCAAGGAGGAGAAAGAGACTCAGCAGCTGATCGCTCGTCAGAGGCTGGATCCTAGGCGGCGGCAGCACTTGTTCATGGAAGAACAGAGCCGTGAACCTAGTCGCGTGAGAAGGAAAGAAAGACGAACTGATGTAGTGGCCAATACTAACCCAGTTCCAAACCAGGCGTGAACTAGTTGGTTTGAATCTAAACCAGGCAGCAATACCAAGCAAACCGCGACCTTCATTGGGCTACGTGGTGGCTACTGATTGGCCACAAAAAGGTAAATTACCTCAAATCATCCAGTTCTTAGATAAATCGTATAAAATAGACCATTTATCAGAAAAATACAAATAAGGTACCAAAATTCTCAAAAAAATGCGTAGAATAGCATGAAACCATGATATCAATCTTTTGAATCTTATATGTTAGTAATTTTATATAATATGTTATATACTCATTTCATGGTTAATAAATATCAAATGATGTTCTAAAATTGTGAGAATATGACACTAAGTCTATAATCATGTCTATAATCCATATAAGGTCAATTATGCTGATATTGATGCTTGAAATCATGTACTTTTATTAATATGGCTAATTAGGGCTAATAACCCTAAATAAGATGTATTAAATACATACATGCCTATCAAATGATAAGATTTACAGAATACCTTCATATCAGTAATTGGAAAATGATATGTAGATTCAAGATCAGTTTTATACATGAAATCCATGTTACATGAAGATGACCCTTAATACATGTGATGCAACCCTAATATGGTTATGAAAGTGACATAATGTTAATTATGTTCACATAATAATGTGACACATGAGTATATTCAGTTAATGAACTATGATCTGGAATATGACATCAGTAATATAAATATAAGATAAGAATGCAAGTGATATGGAAATATACTAAAGAGATAAGGCATACCCTAAAATGGATATAAATAGGGTTAATGATGATGAGAACTTGATGATAGTATATGATCTTATCTTAATCAGGGTTGACCAAGGATATAGATGACATGAGGAAGATGTGTTTAGTATGATCTATCTCTTTGGAAGGTACGCCATTACCTCTTACTTGGCTTAATATACAATATGCTTGTGTTATATGCATAGTAAAATACTTGGCATATGGTATTGGATGAAATGATTGTTCTCGTATGATAGGTCGGTTGGTTTTCTATACTTACTGCTATGAACACATCAAACACAATATATCTGTTCCATTATATGAAAGCACCAACTCTTTGGCAATGTGCTTGGAAGTGACCGAACTCTTTGGTAGTGGTCACATTGTACATATGGAAGCACCAACTCTTTCATAGTATGCATGGACCCAACTCTTTGGTAGTGGTCACGTTGTACATATGATCCAAATCTTTGGTAGTGATCATAAAGGCCTTGAGATATAATGGAAAATAAGCTTAAAATATGTCTTCTCTTTTGTTAATGAATATATTTGTGTAAGTATATGCTTTTCTTATATTCTTCTATTACTGCCAAGTATATTAGTTTTATCTTATTGCCAAGATATGATGAGAGGTCTATAAAAGACACGTAGGCGTACTCAGTATAATATTCTTGAATATTGTGTTGATGTGTACCACATGTAATCTTTTGTTTAGGTTGTGGACATATGATCATGAAGATCCAGGATAGTGAGAGTTGTGTGGCAGGCTGATGTACAGGTGGACCTATTGTCTTTAGATCCTGCTGTTTAGATGTAATACATGTATATGTAGAAGTTTGTTGTTCAATATGTAATATCAAATGTTGTAACAATTCATGTTGTAATTATATGTTGAATGGTGAACATGTGTGTATGGTTTTATTATTGTTCATGTGCATGTACTACTAATTGTTTCCTTTTGACTCCCTTGATTTTCTTCTTCTTAGCCTAGTATGGGATGTTTAAATTGGGATTCTCATTGAGGTGAGGGTTTCAATTTGGACGTCGCACATCAGATTAAGTTTTAGAAAATCTGGGGACGTCACAGGTGGTATCAGAGCATGAACAATAGCAAAGCCTGTCATTTGCTCATTATGCAACTCAAAACTACAAAACCTTGAACTTAATAATCTTTAGGGTTAGTCGTCTTTTAGAGATTAGATCTGACCTAGCATCTAGGTTAGCACCTAGATGTTTGAGAACTAGGTCTAGACTGGTGCTTGTTGTATAGCAGGTCCTTGGATGTCATTCTTTCCTTATAATGTAGCGGTATGGGACGTTGCATTATTTGGAAATGATGTACATCACGGGAAGAGAGACCTTTGACATATGATGCATCTATGTTTTGGGTAGCTACACCAGTCTACACCATGTTCTCACCCCTTTTACTAGTTTTCATGACAATGTACTCTCTACTATGAGTGGGATGCTCGTTTTCAGGATTTGGTTTTTGATTCCAATCAGATCGAGCCTTGGTAGTTTTCTCTGACACATGTTTTATTGGAGAAAAACTATATAATATTTTATTATATATGTAAGTATTACAAAAATGTGTCCCCACACATGTACGAGTAGGAGGTGGCCATGTAACCTAATTGAAAGTGAATGACATCAGTCTAGAAGAGAGAGTAGTTCTAGATTAGATGTCTAGAGCCTTGTTGATATATGTGATAGATGGAATAGATGAAATAAGTTTTGATGATATGATGTAAGTCTTATATAGAGGATATAAGATGGTTTATGATGATTAATATGTCTTTGAGGTCCAGTTTTGAGGTTTTGAGATAAGTTTTGATGATGCAAGTAACTAGGCTTTTATGATATAAGACAGACTAAGCTAAGATAAGGATGTGAGTCAGCACGAGCCTCATGCTCTTTTACAAAGGAGGGCCTCTAGTATTAGGACCAGTTTTGGGGTTAGCTCAAGAGAGAGTGAGACCCACAGGGAGAAGGTCAGAGAACCTAGACTCCATGATATGAGAATTCTGAGATATGTGATATGATATGTCCTAAACTAGACTACTCTTGAGTGAATGAGTTGTGTTGCTTAATGCATGATTCCTATAGTCTTGTTGAACCCTAGATGTCCTTGGGAGGACCAAACCCTAGAGACAGAGAGAGGCTGGTTATATATGTGCATATGTGAACATTAATATGAGTGCCTGCCATCTGGGTGAGGGAGAGAGCCCAAGACCTTGGAGGAGGTATCTATGTTAGTTTCTGTGGAGCCTCATTCTCGGGTTGGTGGTTTCCCACGTAGGAATCTAGTGGTGTATATAAGAGAGCTTTGGGTATTATGTTTCATGGGTAGAAGACCTATGAAGAGAACGTCATAACATGTTTGGTTGGTGCTTATGTGGCTAGATCTTATAAAGCAATCGCTAGTGCCAATGAGGTATACCCGAGAACCCTAGACTAAGAGAGGAAACATAAAGTTTGTATATGAGATACCCATAGAGTTGAGTTAGCTCAGAGAGACTGAGCATGACACTACCCTCGTGGTATGGGTTATAGGAACCTCATTTGGACTATATAAAGTTTTGATGCATGTTTTACGAGCCACTTGCATAAGTTTGTTTAACACAACCATGATAAAATATATGTAAGGATGTGATCTAATCTTGAAATATGATATATAGACATGATATGATGAAATATCTAGAGATGTTTTAATGACATCAAAGTAGAAATAGTTAACCATACACATGAATAATGATGATGATAATGTGAAATTGTTGGCTAATCTTTTGATGAACTCACTAGTAATGTTGCAAGTTATTATGAGCAATGAAATAAGATCATGTTACATGAGGTATTAATCTTAGTGCTTAATAAAAATGAAAAATATAGTTTGACAGTTATCACAACATAATGATGATGGCACCTTAATATGATCCAGATGGATAAAGTGAGTTAATTATAGTTAACTCCCTCCTAAAAGGTATATGTTAATGTTAAACATGTTTTAACAATTGGCTCAATAAAATGTTGATGAAACCTTGATGTATGGGTTAATTTTAGTTAAATCCTTTATAACATGATAATATGATGTGGAAATCCTAATGCATGGGTAAAGATAAGGAGGCAACCCTAGCATATGAGATACATCATGATGTAGCCTAAGCCCCTAAACCATGTTATATGATGAGTGGTTCACCCTTGTATCACCTTAGATGTTTGAAAACATCCTAGTAGCTTGGATATAGTTTTGGAGATTTTGTCTATGTTGTATATAGAATGGTGCCTACATGTGGATGAAGGCAAGATAAGGTTTTCCCTGGAGGTATGAGTATGGTTTACTTTCGAGGATGAAAGTTCTTTTAAGATGTATATGATGTGAAAGACTATGTTAGTCTGGTTTAATTCTGAGGATAGAATTCCTTTTAAGGTGTGTAGGATGTAATGGAGTGCCCTTTTGAAATCCTTAAATGTCCAATGACATAAGTGAAGTCATTCATGGTCGAGTAATTTGATATTTTTACCAAGGTTGGAAGTCAAATGATATTCAATATCATGAGATGATTCCCTATGTTCATGCCTTTTGAGGTATTTTATTCAGTAATCAAACAATGGGAATCTAATACCAAATTTGTGTACAAAGTAGCTTGAGTTGTGAGAAAGCTATGGTTAAAATTTGGTGACAATTGGAGTATCCTAGATGGAGTTATTAAGGTTTGGATTTTGGGAAATAATGTGCATTTTGATGATTTATGGACCTAAGTTTGATCATGGACCTGGTTGAATGCAAGGTCACGCGCCCAGGTCCCTTTATTCTGAAGGTTCCACGGATCAACCTTTTGCAACCCTTGGATATGGATGATCTGACCAGTCTCGGTCATCCCCTACCTTGCGGTTAGAGAAAGGTAGTGGGAATCGTGACCATCCCATTACCCCACGTCATGAAGGAAGGGTTGCGTGCGAGTCTAAGTGGGCAGTTTCCTCGTTTCACTTATACCTACAAGCCAACCTCTCATCAAGGGTAGTTGGAGTAGACAAGGATGTCTGATTAGCTTTGGCACTCAAACCTGACCGGTGGCACACAGAAGCACGGACTCACGTGGAGGAAGTCGTTGGACGACCGTACACCAGAAGACCACGTTGACAGTATTGATGTGTGAAGCACGCAAACACATCGCTGTGCCCTACCGGTGGGGAAACATGTGAAGTCATGCTGATCGCAAGAAGCGAGAGGAGAAGTAGCTGACCACTGGTTCCTCACCGTTGGCTTGCTTCACGGTGGTGGCGGAAGTGCTGGGAACTGGCGCTCACGCGTGAGGATGAAGATGCGAATGTGTTGTTTGTTGAGAGAGAGATCACGCCAGTCATGAACAGAAGTGGAGCACGACTGGTTCCTTACTAGATGAGAGTCATGCGCTGATGTCTTCACAAGATGGAGGCATAGGTTCGTCACGCAGGAGCCAAAGCTTTATGCAAACCGCAAGCTGGGTGAAGGCCAGATCAGGTAGATCGGAAGACCAAGGAGGAGATAGAGACCGACAGTGTAGCTTCCGACTCAACGAGTGCCATGCCGACGTGCGGAGGCACCTTGGGCAGGTTGTGGAGAAAGTTAGTAGGTGGAAAAGAAAGGACACTGGGGATGCTAGATCCCAGTGGCGGTGTTGATGCGTCGGGTGAGGAGGAGGCCGCATCACCTACTCGCCTACTTGCTCGCTAGTGATTTCAAGCACGACGGTGCTGAGCGCACTCTCGCATGAAGGGATGTACACAGTGCCTATCCTAGGAATGGAAGGCAAGGAGGAGAAAGAGACTCGGCAGCTGATCGCTCGTCAGAGGCTGGATCCTAGGCGGTGGCAACACTTGTTCACAGAAGAACAGAGCCGTGAACCTAGTCGCATGAGAAGGAAAGAAAGACGAACCTGTGTAGTGACCAATACAAACCCAGTTCCAAACCAGGCGTAAACCGACTGGGTTGAATCTAAACCAGGCATCCAGACCAAGAAAACTGCGGCCTTCATTGGGCTACGTGGTGGCTACTGATTGGCCACAAAAAGGTAAATTACCTCAAATCATCCAATTCTTAGATAAATTGTATAAAATAGACTATTTATCAGAAAAATACAAATAAGGTACCGAAATTCACAGAAATATGCGTAGAATAGCATGGAACCATGATATCAATCTTTTGAAGCTTATATGTTAGTAATTTTATATAATATGTTATATACTAGTTTCATGGTTAATAAATATCAAATGATGTTCTAAAATTGTGAGAATATGACACTAAGTCTATAATCATGTCTATAATCCATATAAGGTCAATTATGCTGATATTGATGCTTGAAATCATGTACTTTTATTAATATGGCTAATTAGGGCTAATAACCCTAAATAAGATGTATTAAATACATATATGCCTATCAAATGATAAGATTTACAGAATACCTTCATATTGTTGGCTAAATTGGACATTATTATAATCCCTTTGTTTTGATGATGAAAAACATTTCATTCTTGTGAATCTAACGTGCTACTTGAGTGTTGCAGGATAAGGTGTATGACAAAACACTTGGAAGATCTATATGCTAACATTGCTTTAAGTCTTAAATGTAATCAAATGTAAAAACTTGTACAAGTATATAATGTACAAGTACTTAGATATCATGTAAATCAAGCGTTTAGATCTTCCCTAGTCAATCACAACACTTAGATAGGTCATCCCCTACAATAGTGTCACAACTTCACATTCATACACACACTTAGTACTTAGTTTACAACATTGAAACAGGGTTAATCTCGGTCGACAAATTCTCGACCGAGACACTCTTGGTCGACAAACTCTTTGACCGAGAAAGACCCAGGTAGCCGTTAGACACAACAGACAAGGTAGTTGGGAGTTGGATTAGAACGTTATATACACTTGCTCCAGACAGTCCCTCGGTCGACAAGTCCTCGATCGAGAAGGACTCTCGATTGACAATTCTTCGATCGAGATGAGTTCTCTCTACACTTTTCAGAGTTAATTAACTAGCCGTTGTTAAAGCAAGTAATGGTTACTTAATGGCTAGTTAAGCACTAAGAACCCCCTAGAAAGTGTCTAGAATGTCCTTAAGCATCCATAGGCCATTCCTATAAATAGGACAAGCCATAGGACACCCAAAGTACACTTGTGCTACACTTGAGCATTCATACTAGCAATTAGCAATTCATTCTTGTGAGCAATTGAGCAATTCCTACATTGGCTATACATTTCCATTGCTCTAATTTCGTGTCCTATAGGTTAGCATCTCCTACCCACAACACTAACACTTCTATATACATGGTTAGGAGATCAAAACGCTTGATATAGGAAATTAAGCCTTGTGCTACAACGGTATTGTAATTTCTATTTTTCCTTCTTGTTCCTTTATATCTTTTGTACTCTCCTTGCTTCGCCTAGGGTTGGAGGCTGCATATTGGAGAGGGTTTGACTTCTCAGGTGGAGAAGGTGGACTTTGGACTACTTCAAGAAGGCTGTCTTAATGGGAAGCTACTTCAAGAGGAAGGCTACTTCAAGGGGAGCTTGAGGTTACTTCAAGGAAGGCTGCTTTGAGGTTGGTGAGACTACTTCTAGGTGAAGGCTATCCGAAGGGTTTGGTGAAAGTGTTGTAATTTTATGTAACATCCTTGCGAGGTAATAAAATTAAATACTTTCAAAATCCCGGTTGGGTAAGCAACCGGGTAGTGGATTGACTGCCTTAGTATTTGCTAAGGTTGGAACCACTCTAAATCCTTGTCCCCTTGTCCAATATTTTTGTGGTTTCTTGCTTTGGTTGAATTATCTATAAAACCTTATTCGCCCCCCTCTAGTGGTTTTTCAATTCGTATCAGAGAAGGGCTTCAAGGAACTCTAACAAAGTCTTGAAGAATGGGTGACGGGTTACTCAATAACCTCAACTTGGAAGGAACACTTGTGGCTAGACCTCCAACTTTTGATGGCACTAACTACACCTACTGGAAGAGGAGGATGCAATTTTACTTCCAAGGAATCAGCTGGGACTTATGGAGAATGGTATCAACTCCTTATGAACTTCCTCAAACGGAGTATGCAAATTGGGATGCTAATACGGTAAAGTCTGCCCAAATGAATGCAAAAGCTGTAAGTATACTTTATTGCTCAATTTCCGTTGGTGAGTTTAATAGAATATCAAATTGTGAAACAGCTTATGAGATATGGCATAGAATTTCTATAACATATGAAGGCACTGTTCAAGTTAAGAATTCTAAAATTGGAATGCTTAAACAGAAAATTGAACAATTTCGTATGGATCAAAATGAGTCTATTAGTGAAATGTATGCAAAATTCTCTTCTATTGTGAATGGTTTAAATGCTTTAGGTAAAGTAATTAGTGAATAAGATCAAGTTTCAAAAATCCTTAGGTCTCTTCCTCCCAAATACAAGCCTAAGGTGACTGCTATTGAAGAAGCAAATGATCTCACCCAGCTAAGGATGGAACAACTCATTGGCAACCTATAAGCACATGAGGCAACTTTAGAAGAGGAAGAAAGACAAGAACGTGAACTTCAACAAGGGAGAAATAAGGACATTGCATTCAAAGCATCAACCAAGATCAATCATGACATAAGTTAAGATGATAGTGAAGAAGAAACTCTCATTGTAAATGGTAAGCAGTATAAAAGTTTTAAAACTAACAAAACTTATAGTATTTCTTCTTCTAGGTGCTTTGAATGTGGCAAAAAGTGACACATGAAAGGTGATTGTCCAAAATTCAAGAAAGGAAAGAAATCATCTCACAAAAAGAAAGAAAGAGCATATAAAGCTGCATGGGATGATTCAAGTGATGATAGTGATGATGGAAAAGAAGAAGTAGAATGTCTTATTGCTACAACAAATGAAGAAGAATAAGAGGTAAGTCTTTTTGATCTACCAAAAGAAGATCTAATTGCTAGTCTTCAAGACACACATGAGAAATATATTGAGTGCAAGAAGAAATTTAAGAAATCAAATAAAGTAAATGATGAGTTAAATGCTAAAATTCTTGCTCTCACATCTGAAAATGAAGATCTCAAAAAGGCTATTGAAGATTATGATATTAAGCTAAAATCTGTAGAAGCAAATTGCAATCTTCTTTCCCTAGAAAAGTTAAACTTGCAAACTCAAGTAAATGATATTCAAAGATAATATATTTTGTGTACACATTTGGATTATGATATTATTGTAAAAGAAAGAAACTCTTTATTATCTAATCTAGATCAAGCAAAATTAGATATCAAGAAGAAAATGGATGAGATTATGATGTTATAACAAAAAGTGAGTAGTTTGAGTAACAATAATACTCTTGATAATATCTTAAATGATTCTTATCGTCAAAATGGAAGGAGAGGACTAGGTTATAAGACTAAGGGAAAATCTTATCAAAAACCTAGTTGGAGAAGGACACAAGTGCTAGAGAATCAATCCATGTATGTACCCAAGAACAACTCAACTCCTAGAAAGAGAAATGAGATTGACTCTATTAGTTGTTATTATTGCTTGCGTCTTGGACACTACTCTTTTTCATGTCCATACAAGAAAAGGAATGATGATCTAGCTTGGGTTCCTAAAACTTAGAAGTTTAATTTTGACTAGCTGAGATTTGACCTAAACTGATTCTTGATATACAAATGCCATATCTCAACACAATCGAGCTTTAACTTTCATATTCTTGTTTTACTTGGAAACAATTACTGAAAACAGTTCTGAAACAGTACACAAACATTCTCGGTCGAGAAACTGTTTGACCGAGAACACTGTCGGTTGAGAAATAGTCGACCGAGTAGGTAACTGTTCTCAAGTTTGCAACAAATCTGATAAAACCTGTACAAACATCAGCATTCTCGATCGAGAAAATGTAGACCGATAGAAATTCGGTCGACAAATAGTTTGACCAAATCAAGTTCTGTTGAACCTATTTTCAATTAATCTAGATTGCTGTCAATTTGTTATTAATAATTGATTTAATGTGAAAATCAAGCATAAGTCTTGGAGACCATTTTTGAAACAAGACATATTGATCTTTTTGCATCATGAATTAAGATATAACATTATGAATATGAAATCCTTAAACATATTGCAAAAGTGTTATATGAAGACCGATTTTGAACAAACCTTATTCATTGCTTGAAAAATTTATTAAGCATGCTCATTTGCATGGCTTGTCTTAAATTTGAAAATTCATGAACCATGAATGAGATTCTTTTGGGTTATCATCTAATTGGTTTAAAACTGAAAATTATAAACCATGTTAGTTTAATCAAGGAAATTACTGTTTTATCATAATCTACATGGTTAATCCTAAGTATCTCTTGGTCTATCTATATAGGAACCATGTGTATTGAAATTTAGTTTAAAATAATCATAATCATTGTATTTATATGCTTCTATCTTGATCATTGCATTGTGGATATACTTCTACTGTTCTATCATAATTATTGAGCCATGAACATTGTGTTTCATTGGTTTGTCTAAAAATAATCTTTGATCCATATATACAAACCATGAATGGATATTGTTTTTGTTCATTGTGATTTAGCTCATATGAATATGCCATTTTACATAAACAATAAAACTTCATGGCACAAATGCATTTTAAATTGAAAATCTACAGAAATAATACTTCACATATAAGTGTTCAAATTGGAAATCTGCAGAAAATTGCCTCTTGGTTGAAATCAAATTTGACCAAGGGGCGCTATGGTCGAAGTCAAGGTTGACCTAAAATAAGCTTGATAAAATGCTTATTTGTACATCATTTTACTGCACTTAATCTTAGTATATTGAAAACAAAAATTTTAGTGCATAACTTTTTATGATCTAATATTTATTGTGACCTTAGAATCCTTAAAATATCTTGATCATAAGATTAAGGGGGAGCTCACAAAAACTATATTGACTATAAGATTAAGAAGGATCTTACAAAATTTTGAGAACGTCATAAAGAAAAGATGAAACATGTTATGACCTTAGTATTTTTAATCTTGGTTATGAAAATAAAGGAATATAAATTTAATATCTTGTTCTTAATGGAATTCTCTAAACAAATCCGGACTTAACATCCCGTGCATTTGGTTAGAGATACTTTTCATGTACTCTACTATAAGCTTAAAAGGTTCTCATGTCATTTTCAGGGCTTAACATCCTGTGTAAAATGGATGAGAAATCAAAATACATATGCCATAGATCTAAAAGGATTTCATATCATTTCAAGGCTTAACATCCTTTGCAAATGACTGAGAAACAAATTGTGGCTAAATTCAACAATAAATGGTTTACATTTATATTAATCCCTATTTTTAAAACTGAATATCTTAGTTAGGGGGAGCATAGCATAAAATTAAGGGGGAGAAATAAAATTCATACAAAATGATTTTCCTGGATATCTTTTTGAAATGACAAAGGGGGAGAAATAATATAAATCGAAAACATAAAGTAAAATGAGTTTCATGAAACTCGGGCCAGTACACACTTGCAAAACAAGAGAATGGCTACAAAAGATAAAATTTAGGTATGAAACTCACATGATTTATATTTCCTTATTTTATATTTAGGAAATGTTTGTCATCTTCAAAAGGAGGAGATTGTTGGCTAAATTGGACATTATTATAATCCCTTTGTTTTGATGATGACAAACATTTCATTCTTGTGAATCTAACATGCTACTTGAGTGTTGCAGGATAAGGTGGATGACAAAACACTTGGAAGATCTATATGCTAACATTGATTTAAGTCTTGAATGTAATCAAATGTAAAAACTTGTACAAGTATATAATGTACAAGTACTTAGATATCATGTAAATCAAGCGTTTAGATCTTCCCTAGTCAATCACAACACTTAGATAGGTCATCCCCTACAATAGTGTCACAACTGCACATTCATACACACACTTAGTACTTAGTTTACAACATTGAAACAGGGTTAATCTCGGTCGACAAAATTCTCGACCGAGACACTCTCGGTCGACAAACTCTTCGACTGAGAAAGACCCAGGTAGCCGTTAGACAAAACAGACAAGGTAGTTGGGAGTTGGATTAGAACGTTATATACACTTGCTTCAGACAGTCCCTCGGTCGACAAGTCCTCGACTGAGAAGGACTCTCGGTCGACAATTCTTCGACCGAGATGAGTTCTGTCTGCACTTTTCAGAGTTAATTAACTAGCTATTGTTAAAGCAACTAATGGTTACCTAACAGCTAGTTAATCACTAAGAACCCCCTAGAAAGTGTCTAGAACATCCTTAAGCATCCATAGGCCATTCCTATAAATAGGACAAGCCATAGGACTCCCAAAGTACACTTGTGCTACACTTGAGCATTCATACTAGCAATTAGCAATTCATTCTTGTGAGCAATTGAGCAATTCCTACATTGGCTATACATTTCCATTGCTCTAATTTCGTGTCCTATAGGCTAGAATCTCCTACCCACATCATTAACACTTCCATATACATTGGTTAGGAGATCAAAATGCTTGATAAAGGAAATCAAGCCTTGTGCTACAACGGTATTGTAATTTCTATTTTTCCTTCTTGTTCCTTTATATCTTTTGTACTCTCCCTGCTACTCCTAGGGTTGGAGGCTGCGGATTGGAGAGGGTTTGACTTTTCAGGTGGAGAAGGGTCTTCTCGGTGGAGAAGGTGGACTTTGGACTACTTCAAGAAGGTTGTCTCAATGGGAAGCTAATAACACCAAATTTTGTGATGTTTTTGACCCTTATTTTGTTATCAAAACTTCCCTTTTAAACTGATTTCCTCTCTTTTTATATGTACTTTTGCAATAACAGGCCACACTACGCTCTTAACTCAATACTTCCATCTTTTGCAGAGTTTTCCTCCATTTTTGAGTCATTTATCATCAATAAGGTTGTTCCGGCCCACAAATATGCTCCACCTGCATCGGCCTTCCAGCCGGCCGATATGCCCACTGCCCGATAGGGTAGCACGATACATCAACACGTGACGCGAGGATGCCACGCAAGAAGGAACCATCAGACGACACGCCTCTTTACCCGACAGAGAGCCGAGCTCGTCACGACAACTCAAACGTGTCGCGCGGTACCGGCCACCCACTGACAGGCGCCACTCGCCACGATGCCCAACAGCCGACATCCTTGTGCCGGGCGATACTGATATCGGCCGTCCACCAATTCCACGATGATAAGGAAGACACGTGGCGCCTTGAGCACAATAACTTCCCCAACTGTAGCCTATAAATAGCAGCTACTGGAAGCCGAAAAGACAGGTCGAAACCCTGCACAAGTCACCTCAGGAAAGCTACGAATAGCTAGTGTATCATGCCTTAATGCTTGTGCCAGGCGATTCTAGGTGAGCACTTCCCCATCCCGAGAGGGAGGGAATGGTTCACTTAGAATCGTCCCGGGAAATACTGCAGGCCGATATCAGCCGACAAGGATCCCCGACATAGGAGATCGACACTAGGAGCATCTCTCTAGCCCGGCACAATACTGAACCCCGATATGCATCCCTCGTCACGGCATGTCGCCGGAGAGGGTGCCGCCTGACATGATTGTATCGGGCAAGGGTCTTCGCACGAGGCAACCCACCTGTCACGACGTGTCGCCTGAGAGGGCGTACCG
The DNA here is from genome assembly GCA_963693085.1 of Alisma plantago-aquatica. Taxonomy (NCBI): domain Eukaryota; kingdom Viridiplantae; phylum Streptophyta; class Magnoliopsida; order Alismatales; family Alismataceae; genus Alisma; species Alisma plantago-aquatica. Next base: position 1,134,146,734 of record OY856413.1, on the reverse strand, counting down.
CCCGACACGGTTGTATCAGGCTAGGGTCATGCCCGGTATCAGGCTGAAGGGTCTGTTGTAGTCTGTCACCCTTCTAAATCAAGAAGGTGACATCTATCTTTACTATTTCAGTCATTTATCTCTTTTACTTCTGCAATGTAATCAGAACCTTATTTGTTTATGGAAATAGAAGAGCTTAATTACCTACTACTTTATGTTTGGTACTTTTGTTGGATGATTGCTATGTTTAACATCTGAACTCTATCTTGCATGTTTGGATCGCGTTTCGATTAGCTACTGAATCGTGTTTTCCCATCGCAACAACCTCGAGAGAGGTGTGGTGGCTCTAGTATTTGGTCTGATTCTGGAGTATGAGAGTGCCCAAAATCAGGGTCGCTTTAGCAGCCTCTCCACTCTAACTTAAGTCCAGCAACCTCAAGAGGGGTGTTGATGCTTGGTTAGAGGTACCCGCTTTGAGAGGAGGGGTACCGGATGTTCCTTCTGCTGCTTGTTTTACCGAAGTTTTCTCCTTCATACCTTACTATAGCATTGGTGTTATCTCTCTGTTTCCGTTGCACGAAAACCCCTATAAACTAATAATTACTTAAAAATCCTTATCTTCCTAGTAGCTCCAGTTGGAGATAGGTTTCTTTTGTTTCATCGATCTTATTTTGCTGTTCCCTTTGGAGAATTTTTACCATATCTCTACCCTTATCAGAGTGTAATGTGTCGATTCAGTGTTCTCAACACTACCACCCTTGTCCCTGTGTTTGACCCCGTATCTCTACTTCGACCCCGTAAACAAAGTTGCGGGGGCCTAGAAGGTTTCGGGTTATAAATGTAAAAGCTCGACTACCTCAAATCTGCTCCACTTTTTGGACGCGTGATTTAAGCTGGTCAACTTTTTGGCACCGTTGCCGGGGACAAGGCAAAACGGCACTGTTGATGAACTTGAATCCACTAACTACACTCCAGTGCCTCAAGCTTAGAAATGAGCTTGACAACACTCTCTTTTTCTTTCTTTCTTTTCTTTTGTTATTATTGTTATTCTTTGCCTAGAACGAATAATTCAAATTATCATGGATGAAAACTTTTCTAACTTGATTCTTCGTGTTATTTTAGGTACTCAGAGGAAAGAGCTTTCCATTCACCTGAGCATCGAAATAACTAACATGCCACCTCGTATTGAACAACCTCTTTCAGAGGGCGAATGTCAAAGGAGGGCTAGACCTAACTCCCCTCCACCTAAAGAAAATGACCGCTATGACGGCCATGATCAACATGAAGATACATAAGGAGAGTAGTCTGAGGACGACCAACACCGAGATAGACGTCGTCACCATCAAAGGCACAGAAGGAATTAGAATGATCAGAATCAGCGCCGAGAAGGCAGTGACAGTGAAGATTCGGAAGAAGAAGAGAAAACCCTGAGGGAGTTAGCCTCCACGAAGGCTAACAATTCCTGGTGCCCGATCATCATTCATTGTTTCAACACCACCAACTTTGAGCTCAAGCCGTCTGTAATCTTCATGATCCAAAATAAAAGCTTCAGAGGGAGCTCCAAGAACGACAACCCTTATCATCACCTGGACGCCTTCAAGAATATTTGCGACACAATTAAGATGCGAGGTGTACCCCAAGAAGTCATTTAATGCAAGGGTTTCATCTTCTCTTTGGAAGACAAGGCTCTATCTTGGTATCTGGGACTTCCCCACCAATCCCTAAATGGATGGGGAGCACTGACAGCCGCTTTTGTAAATAAATTCTATCCGATTGAGAAGACAGTGAGGAATAGACAAAAGATAACCTCCTTTATGCAAAAGCCCAACGAGAACCTCCTCGACGCCTGGGAAAGATACCAGGAATATCAGAGGGACTGCCCTCACCATAACTACAAGAAAGGTTTCCTAGTCACCACCTTTTACAACGGTCTGACTCCCGACGAAAGAGTTTCACTAAATGCTGTAGCAGGTAGTGACTTCCTAGGAAAAAAAGCCGAGAAAGTTTGAAAGGATCATCAAAAACATGGCCGAGTTGCAAGCCGACGTTGAGTATTATAGATCTGACAGAGGGCAGGCTAGGAAGGGCAGTGAAGGACCCTCTCTTGAATCCAAGGCTCTGGAGTCTATAACTTCTCAAATACAGAGGATAGCGACAGATGTCAAGCAGCTAAGGGAATCTGGTGGTAAAGGGAAGAAGCAGGTGGAAAAAGTGATGAAGTGCGTGACATGTGGAGAAGGAGGCCATGGGGTGGATAAATGCATCTACACCCGACTGGAAGCGTCAAGTGATTCTGACTCCGAGGCCGATGAGACTGAAAATGTCTCTTTTGTAAATTTTAAGAGGCCGGACCACCCTGGTTTCAACTACGGCAACAAGGATGCAGCCGAGAATTCACATCAGCTGCATAGCTCGCCTAAGCCGCCCCAAGAATTTGAGAAGAGGGGAGGGCCCAGTCAGTGCACTAAAAACACCCCCTTCCAGACAAACAAAAGTAACTTCCAAGGTCAAGTCAAGTACCAAGGATCAACCAAGGAACATGATAAGGTTTCTAGCCAGTCGGATGTGGTTGGCCAACTGTTTGATTTCGTGAAAAGGCAAGACACTATTAACAACCAGTTAGCGTAGAGCGCGCTATCGAATTCGGGTGTTTTGAACTCGTTGCAGGTACAAATGGCAGACATGCAGACGCATCAGTGCCAGATTGATCAACAACTAGCTCAAATGGCTGAGTTAATAAAGAATCTGTCAGGAAAAATTCCGTCGAATACTGAAACAACAAAGAAGGTAGGACAGTGATCAAGAGGAACGAGGATCGAGTTGCATGAGAGGATGATGGTAGAGACTAAGGAGTGAAGAATCTAGAAGACGTCAAGTTGGAGAAGAAAACTACATCGCTTCTCGGGAGGCAACCTGAGCTTTCTTTTATTTCATAGAATAGGATGCATTTTACTTTCTTGCAAAACAAACATTATGGACTGTAATAAGGCCCGAGTAAGTGCATGCGCCACATGCACTGACTCTTCTATTTTATGGGCCACAACTCAGTTTTATGGACTGAGATGGGTAATACCATATGAGGCCGGAATCTTAACCTTAGGCCAATGATGTTTTGCTCATCGACCGCTTTTTCCAGTTTTGTTTGAAAGGTCGTATCGGGCAGCGCTCATCCGGCACGCTGAACGCGCCCATTTTGGGCATCGCAAAGGTCGTAACGGATGGCATGCCCGTCTCGAGAATGACTTACCCCAACGACTGACGCGCGCCCCAGAATTACCAGTCTTACTCCCGGTCGAGGTCGCTATATATAGCATGGAGAGTTTACTGTGTCGGGCTGCTGCCTTTACTATTTTCACCTACCCGTGTCGTGCTGAGATTTTCTGAGTTAGCTCCCATGTCGTGCAATGTTCCCCTTCTCTCGTGTTGCACGGAAGTTTAAGAAAACAACAAAGGTATAGCCCGACAGACCGTATCGTCCATCGTTCCCGACACGACCTTCCTTTCACGAATAACTTATCGGGCTTGCTGTTTGTTAGCTGAGCAACCTTGTATCGTCTGATACATATGTCACACAACGTATCTTTTGTTCGCATTTTCCTGTTACACCAAGTCGAGCGATAATCGTGTCGCCCATCTTTGCACCGCTTCGCCTGTTTTGTTGTCGGGCGACACGTTGCTTTTCTTTCAGGAGAGCCCTATCGGGCGTTTTGTCCTTCGCAACCGTATCGCCCAACACACCTATGACGGGCGACCTTTCTAATGAGCAGTTCTAGCCGTTCGTCTCATTTTATAAGTTCTTTCGCCGTGACAGACAATACCCATATCTCATATCGGGAACGAGCCCTAATCTCTGAAACCCTCGTATCATCCGATACAGTGGTGTGGGATAAATTTTATATCGGGTCATATCTTATCATGCATTTAGTTTCCCTTTTTAAACATCGACGCATTTAATTGATCAAGGAATATGTTTTATGATTAACAGAAATAGCCCGTACCAAGCAGACTGTTGTCCGAGTTGACGAGCACGACCGAAGAATCAACGACGAAGCCGCAGTTGAAGCGACCACTGTCGGGCAGATATGCCTGAATTCAGAAGCGGCTAGGCCGTCAGCAGCGGAAAAGAGGACAAGGACAGGGAAGGTGGCAACTCCAGCCTCAGCACCGCAGCAGCGGCAGAACCCCTGGATCACACACCATGAAGGTTCGTGCCGAGAGATGACGAGCACGTACGCCACTATGCAGAGCTGGGGACCAAGATCTATAGGCCGAGCAGGTTTTGTCACCAGTCCTCATTCGTTCAACTGGGCATCTTTGAAAGACTGGAGAACATCCTAGCCGTAGAAGGACTGAGGAAGATCTGCCTCATCCGATCTTCCTCCTACACCAAACTCATGAAGGAGTTCATGTCGTCTCTCCGCCGAGTGAAGAATTCAGCTGTTGAAAATGAAGAATACGGCGGAGCAGATAGACTCCAAGCCCGACTATACAACTCGGAGCACGCCATCTCTGAGAAGCTGCTGAACAAGATTTTCTCTTCCAGTGAGGAGGAGAAGAATCTGATGAATAACTATGAAAGAATCACCGAAGGAGACAGATTCGATCCCGTGGAGCTCTGGAATAGGCTAACTGGCGAGTCATCATTTAAGCCGGGAAGCAAGGTGGCGGCGGTGCACTCATGTTTTTAGAGAATAGTGCACAAACTGGTGGTGTGCTTGTTGTTCAATAAGAACGAGTCTAGCAATATCTACACTGAAGAACTCCACGTCATGTGGCACATGATGGAGGGGAAAGTGATCAACCTTGGGTGGTTTCTGCTGAACAGACTGCACCCAATAAAGGATGCCACCAAAGAATATTGTATGGGTGGAATCATCAACCTCATCGCGGCTGGGCTCGGGTACCCAAAGGAGCCGCGCGACCTTTCGAGGACGAGGGGTGATGAGTTGATCGACCTCAAATACCTTATGAGGGCCAGCATCATAAAGAAGGAGGTAAGGTGCTACTTCTATAAGTTTGCAAGGATAAATACCCTCCTGCCGCTACCTCGTTGCGCCACCTACGACACAGAAAAGCTGGTCTTCACTGCAGTGGAGATAGAAGCTGTGGCTGTAGATGCAGCTTATGCCGCCACCACCGGGATTCAGGAGAGGGTGGCCGCAAGAGGAGAATCGATTCCTCTCGACCCAAGACGGGAAAAAGTTTCAACAGCCCGCACAGAGCCAGCTGCAATTCCAGAGCCACCGACGACAACAACTGATAGAGCTGTCATCGTTCCTACTATACCAGCCACAACCACAACAATGACTTCGGTGGCTGAAGAAGAACCAGTGATTGTTGAGGTCACCGAGACAACAACTACGGGAGCTGTCGCGGAAGAGATAGCCGCAACCCCTGAAATTCCTGTAATACTTGTAGAGGCAGAGGAAGAACCTCAGCCGGACGCCAGTAATGAGATGTTCGCCGAGATCCTAGCCATGGAGCTCGAAGATGCATAGCTGACGCCGACACCACCGCCGATGTCCCATATAATAGCTGCTGAGGAGATCTCCGACAGTGTAGAGGTAGAGCAACATCCGCCCACACCACGACCATCTCCACCACGACGAGAAGGCGAGGCGGAAACGGCCGCAAGAGCGCCGACACCTCGCCCGGCGGCATCTGCATCGCAGACAATTGAGATAGACTCTACCTCATCTAGTAGACCATCACACGAGCAAGGTATCACGAAGACAGGAGGGAGACCCACATGGACCCCTCCGTCGCTCGGGAAGATGCTAGGGCACGAGCTCGACTACTTGTGGGAGGTAACAGAGAATAACTCAACTACATGTATTTCCTTAACCCGCAAGTTTTCATCTTTCCAGAAAAGGCTGAATAGCCAAGAATGAGACCTACTGACTCTAGTTAGCCTTCCCAGCCAACTGGAGACTCTAACCGTGACACTTCAGCAAGCCCTCCAATGCCTCGACGAGATTGAGGAGAGGCTGAACAGGAGGGATGACCATCCGTGCATAAGGCAGCCGAGAAGGTCCCCATCGCCCCCTGGCCCGAGCTCTCCACCTTCTTCGTCAACATCCTCCTCAAGATCAACATCCTCCTCCTCCAGCGGGCCATCCACAAAGCCCGAGGTGGGGACGCCACCAAGGTCGACCGACGGAGCTCCAGCAGGACAGGAGAGCTCCCTAGGCCTGGAAGTAGAAAATCCCTCAGTCCCCCTAGATGAAATTGAAGATGATAATGGAGATATCAGCATTGGGGTGGACTCTTCTGTTGAATCAGAGGGAGATAAGGGGGACGTTTATGCCACCAATAAAAGACACCCCCCAAGGAAGATGCTCGATGACAGACAAGTTCGCTGAGCCATCGGAGATACCTTCTTTTGAGATGGCCGACTTCGATAGAAGGGTCATCGGGTACCTGACGATCAGAGACCAGAAACTGCTAAACAAGGTCCGAAGGTCGCAGGCAGACGAAGAAGACGTCATCTGGAGCGACAGCTACTTCTCCGTACAACGGGGAGCACTCCGCAACATGTTATGCTCACCAGCCATCGTCGGCAGAAGGGTGTTCAGGGTCCTCGACAGTGCGATCATAGAGAATATCAGCACCAGGACAGGTCGGAAGATAGTTTACAACGCCACCCCGATCTTGGCAAGAAGACTGATGTGGGGGGAATAAGACTCCACTACGGTAGCCAACATGCTGCAACACATAGATACACATAACCCAAACCTCGTGTTGGCACCGTACAAGCACCGCAACATTTGGTTCCTTTGCATAGCAAATCTCAGGAGCCATGACATCCAGCTGCTGAGCTGCAGCAACAGTGAGGTGCCGCGCTCCAAGCATGTTTTCAGTCGTCTAGAGGACAAAAATCTGAGGCTTCTACCACTGCGTCTTCTCCGAGCTATCAAGGAAGGAACCCAACATCACAAAGGCGTCTGGAACTTCTTTTCTATGCAAGACTTCCCCATCCAAGTAGAAAAGGGAAGTAGAAACAACACCTTCGCTGTCTTGCACGCCATGGAGCTACTCAACATATTTGGATATATGAGGCATCTCCTGGGCCAAAACTTCTACCACCTCAGGAGCGTATACACCCTACTGCTGATTAAAGACGGGCACTATTTCCGAGACGTAGGGGTACCAGAGGGGCTGTGGGACAGCGATCAAGAAGATGACTCTTCACAACCCAGCAGCTCCCCAGAGAAAGAAGCTGAGATGGAAACTGACACCTATGGGGCAGGCAAGCAGTTGGAGATCCTACGAAAAGTGCACGGATTTGAAGACACTGCTTCGCCTGAAACTGCAGAAGGGCTGATCAAAAATTTCGACCGCTTCTCGTACACTACACTCACGCAGGAGCAGGTCAATGAAGTCCTTCTGAAGCTGGCTGATTCTACCTCAGCGGATGTCATCTATGAGGTAGGCAATATCGTAGTCCCGGTTGATGATTTAAGGGACATGGTAAAAGAAGGAGGATGCTTGGCTGTATCTGTGGCGGCCACTTACATCCAAACATTACAGCCAAGGTTCAAGCACGCATACATAGCTCATCCTATGCTGTTCAACAACGTTTGCCTCGCCGATGAAACAGGAGAAAAGCAAGCCTTTTTGGCAGAGTTGGAGAGCAGGGTCCCACACACAATTTTTCTTCCCATCCTGCATTATAACCATTGGACGCTCCTGACGATGTAGACTTGGCAACGAGCAGGAATTTTCTACAACAGCTCAGACAGAAACAAAGACCACCCAGTGCCATGTACATCAGCAACGTTGACATCACTTGAGCGCTTAGTCCGAAAATGCTACGATGAGGTTTCATTGCTGATACAACCATTCCTGGACACGGTACCAAGCAAGTGGCACGAGCTTCAGTTCTTCCACTGCAGTCTGCAACAGATTCCCCTATCCAACGATTGCGACATCTTCATCCTAGAATGGATAGCAAATGAAGAGATGCCTGGCCAGCTCCACCACATCGACTACCATAGCAAATGAGGAGAATATGTGTGGGAGCTTCTATCCGGTGCAGGCGCACTCACCAGTTAATCCCTCACTGAGTTAAACATTACCTTACCTTACCTAATTCACCACTCTAGGACAGAGTGTGGAGTAAGTTGGGGGGGGGGTACCATGTACCAGTGAGGGAGGTATACAAATTTTCTTCAAACTTCACCTTCTCTTGTTTTTTTCTATATCATGTATACATATTCTTGCTCATACAAAAATATTTTTGAAAATTACAAAAATTTTGAAAAATTCTTTTTCCATTTCATATGTACAAAGTCGCTATATTAGTAAAAACCTGATGCGACTTGTTGCCAGTTTGTTTTCTATGTACCAAAGGTGATGCAAGTTTTGTTATGTCTTTCTGTTAATGCTGCCTCAAACAACAAAAGACTACGACTTTGCATGCCAAAATTTTGAAAAAAATAATCTTGCTACAACTAAGAGGCGTGTAAGGAGAAGGAAAAAGCTGCCCAAATAGCAAAAATCTCTCTTGTTCCCCCTTACCCAACAAAAATCCGAAAAAGAGAAAGTAGCTTTATGAGAGTGAATAAAAGAATGAGAGTTGTGCCCAATAGAAGAAAAGAAAAAGAAAAAATATATACACACTTTTTTTCCAAAAGTACCCATCTTTAGGCATGGTAGATCCGGGGCAGTGGTACGTAGGATGTGAAATCACTGCTCTAAAGCCAACTGGCTTGGACTGCAGGGACCACTTGCCCACTAACAGACCCGTACCTAGATGGACTGATGGGAAACAAGAAAAACCCAAAAAGCCTTAGCCTACCCAACACACACCTTTCTGCCCCTAAAGTTGTTTAGTGTGAAAGCTAACTTCAGAATTATGCACCAAAGTCTCGCTGAAGCTGTGGAGAAAAATTTCGCTGAAAAAATAAGGCAGGAAATGCAAGGTCTTTTGTTCGTAGTCAGGCAGAATTATCTCTAAGGACATCGCAATACTTGTCTTAACTCATGAACTGAAAACTACACCGGGCAAGAAGATGTTATCCGGGCCTAAGTTTAAATGTTGATTGAGGACAATCAAAATGCTAAGTTTGGGGGAGTTGATAACACCAAATTTTGTGATGTTTTTGACCCTTATTTTGTTATCAAAACTGCCCTTTTAAACTGATTTCCTCTCTTTTTATATGTACTTTTGCAATAACAGGTCGCACTACGCTCTTAACTCAATACTTCCATCTTTTGCAGAGTTTTCCTCCATTTTTGACTCATTTATCATCAATAATGCCGTTCCGGCCCACAAACATGCTCACCTACATCGGCCTTCCAGCCGGCCGATATGCTCACTGCCCGATAGGGTAGCACGATACATCGACGCGCGACGTGAGGATGCCGCGCAAGAAGGAACCGTCGGACGACACGCCTCTTTACCCGACAGGGAGCCGAGCTCACAACGACAACTCAAACGTGTCACGCGGTACCGGCCACCCACCGGCAGGCGCTACTCGCCATGATGCCCAACAGCTGACATCCTTGTGCCGGACGATACTGATATCGGCTGTCCACCAATTCCACGATGATAAGGAAGACACGTGGCGCCCTGAGCACCATAACTTCCCCAACCGTTGCCTATAAATAGCAGCTATAGGAAGCTGAAAAGACAGGTTAGAATCCTGCGCAAGTCACCTCAGGAAAGCTGCGAAGAGCTAGTGTATCGTGCCTCAGTGCTTGTGCCGGGCGATTCTAGGTGAGCACTTCCCCATCCCGAGAGGGAGGGAATGGTTCACTTAGAATCGTCCCGGGAAACACTGCAGGCCGATATCGGCTGACAAGGATCCCTGACATAGGAGACCGACACTAGGAGCATCGCTCTAGCCCGACACGATACTGAACCCCGATACACATCCCCCATCACAGAGTGTCGCCTGAGAGGGTGCCGCCCGACATGATCGTATTGGGCAAGGGTCTTCGCACGAGGCAACCCACCCGTCACGGCGTGTCGCCCGAGAGGGCGTACCGCCCGACACGGTTGTATCGGGCTAGGGTCCTGCCCGGTATCGGGATGGAGGGTCTGTTGTAGTCTGTCGTCCTTCTAAATCAAGAAGGCGACATCTATCTTTACTATTTCAGTCATTTATCTCTTTTACTTCTGCAATGTAATCAGAACCTTATTTGTTTATGGAAATAGAAGAGCTTAATTACGTGCTGCTTTATGTTTGGTACTTTTGTTGGATGATTGCTATATTTAACAACTGAACTCTAGCTAGCATGTTTGGATCGCGTTTTGATTAGCTACCGAATCGTGTTTTCCCGTCGCAACAACCTCAAGAGAGGTGTTGTGGCTCTAGTGTTTGGTCTGATTCTGGAGTACGAGAGTGCCCAAAATTGAGGTCGCTTTAACAGCCTCTCCACTCTAACTTAAGTCCAGCAACCTCGAGAGGGGTGTTGATGCTTGGTTAGAGGTACCCTCTCTGAGAGGAGGGGTACGAGATGTTCCTTCTGCTGCTTGTTTTACCGAAGTTTTCTCCTTCGTACCTTACTATAGCATTGGTGTTATCTCTCTATTTCCGTTGCACGAAAACCCCTATTAACTAATAATTGCTTAAAAACCCTTATCTTCCTAGTAGCTCCAGTTGGAGATAGGTTTCTTTTGTTTCATCGATCTTATTTTGCTGTTCCCTTTGGGGAAATTTTACCATATCTCTATCTTACCGGAGTGTAACGTGTCGATTCAGCATTCTCAACACTACCACCCTTGTCCTTGTGTTCGACCCCGTATATCTACTTCGACCCCATA